>JAUPFR010000003.1:50558621-51931121 GCA_036925125.1 Oreortyx pictus | reverse complement strand
CATGCCATTGAGTCCCTTCACTCCTTTCTATTCTCTGTAGCAGTGGTTCTGCAAATGTATCCCCCATTGACAGTACCTGAAATTGAATTATTTTTGCATGATTTCTCTATATTTTTCAAACAATACTTTTATTTCTTACATAATGCCTTCTATTAAAAAATAAATAAAAAGAAACACAACACAATTAACATGTTTTTCTTGTAACATGTAAGGCACGTGAAAAGCTGTTGGATGCCTGTGCAAACATTTAGAAGTTCCCTGTGTCACTTGTAGTAAGTGTGAGTCTCCCAAAAGTCAGCAAAGTTGTTTGCTTTTCCCATGTACACACTTTGGAAGTTAAGAACACATACTTTTTAGCTAGAGGAAGAAGTTAGCTAGAAAACAGAGAGAATAGGCATCTGCCATACTTTAATGGTACGCATCAAAGATGATAGGGAAAATCTTGAGATATTGTGGTCTGCTGGGAACAAATTCTTCAAAGGAGGTTCACTGGAGTACTTCTACAGTCTGATGACAACTTTCAAAAGTTTTCAGTTGATCACAAAAACTACCTCATGTTGGTTAGGTCATGCAACAACCATAAAGTTCTATTTTCAAGCCAGCTATAATGCTGTGTATAAACTGCTTTATCTCAGACCTTCCATCAACTCCTCTTCACAAATTTGCTTTTCACACTACATCAATTCCACATACTGAGACAGATAATATCTTCCTGCCCTATCTTGCTGTCATGGTTGTCTTGATCAGTGAAGTTCATCTTGCAGTGGAAATTTGGAAGCTATCACACCTGAGGTCTTAATGAATGTCTTGGCCAGACACTGATTCAGTATAAAGGCTAGATTTTTATTTTTTTTTAAGAGATAATTTGGATGTGCTGGAATATTTTGAATTGACTAGAAATTAAATATCTTTGTTTTGCTGAAAGTAGCCATACTTGAGTGTAAGTATTAGATAGTCATTTTCTTCTGTTTCCCCCAAAATGCTCTGTGTATTAGCTTTTACAGTAGATGAATAATTGTTTAGGAAAAATAAATTTAAAGAAACAGACCTAAGAAAGAAAGGAGAGGATCCTAAGGTGCAAAACATAAAGTCAGTTCTTCATTTAGGATGCTGGACACACAGTCACTTTAGCTGTCCTGAACTCTCTAGTTCACTGATTTAGGTATTTCTGGCACTGTACACAGAAGGAGGATGAGACTTGAAGTTTATTTTTAACTTCTCATCTTTCTTCTGGTATGTCAGTATGGTGTTCCCACAGCAACTTACGACTTGATCATGCTCAGTTCCTCTGAGAGCGGATTTGTATTAATTGTACTGATTGCTTGTTATTTCATTGTTTTATTTATGTACAAGCTTTGTTAATGAAATGAGTACTGAGATAAGACTGGAAAAGATGATTCTGCTCTAGTTCAGTATAGAACTGTGGAGAGCCTTCTTGCCTTTCTGTCTAGATTGGAATTCACTCTTGTGAAGACTTTATCTACCAAAAATGCATAATAATGGAAGTCACTTTTGACACATTCTCCTATGATTCTAGCTTGTGTTCATTGTAGAACATTTATACTTTACTGATTACAGCCTAGTTTGAGGTTTCTGTAGGTCCTATGTTTTTCAGGTGATATGAAATTTCTTGTTTTCCAGACAAGAAAAAAATCACTAGCCAATTAGGAATATACATAAAACATATTTTACACTTTCTTGCACACGTTATGCTACTTTACTTACTGATGAGCTCTATTCATGCCTGTAAGAGACAATCTATTGCCTGGGTAGACAGACTGCTGTCTGGATTCTGACACTAAATCATGGAAGTACCACTGTTTCTTACAGATGTGGAGACACCTTTCAAACACTAGCATTTTCTACAGTATGTCTGCCTTTATTCTTCCTTCCACTACCTTTCCCTTTAAGCTTCTCAAGAGTGAAATTTTCTTGTGCTCATTGTTCTGTAGGAAAGATGGAAGCAGTCTGTCAGTTCTAAGTAGTTCCTCAAATCCTAGGGTTTAGAAAGAACAGCTTTGACCTTCAGAAATAAAGCTGGTTATAAATAAGTCTGTTTCTAAGTGGTTGCGATTAGTACCCAGAAATTCTCCAAGAATTGTCACGGGCAAAAGAGACTCACACTAAGGGAGATGAATATAATTTATTAACTACATACAGACTACCTACACATTAGAGCAGCGAGAAACCGAGAGCAAATGAAAAACATCTTAACCCCCAGTCAACATTTTTCTACCCCCTTCCTACTAGTGGAAGTAGGGAGGGGCCACGGGGCTCCCCCTTCAGGCCCTGCTCCACATGGATCCCCACAGCTGCAGCCTTCCCAGAAATTCTGAAGCTGTTTCTAATACTTAGTATTAGATTATGAGACCAGAGAAAGAGCTAGTGAAACAGACGCTTATAATTTGAATGATATTTCTACGCATCTCGCACATGAATATTAAATTTCTACTAAACCTTAAAAAATATACAGCTTTAATTGGAGAAGAAGATAAAGCACAACTTTTTGCTGACTTCAGCATCACAGATTATGAGAATTGAAAAAGTTATTTTTAGTCAATTTGAAAAGCCATGATAAATCACATCTGGCACTCTTGAATACTAATAATTGTCCTAAAATTATTCAGTAATAATGCCAGCAATATAATATATTGTAACTTATACAGTTCTTATGTTTTAACCAGAAATAGATATGCATTCTTCAGCCGTTGCTAAGATTAAAATAAAATTCTGTTCTTTTAAAAGGAAACTTATGTCTTGATAAATTATCTGAGTAATTACATTATCTAGAAGGTAATTTGAAGGTCATCAGCTAGTGTGCTGACAATAGACATTCCTCAAGTCATTTATAACAATATATTCTAGGATATGCAACCTTTTCCCAGTGTTTTCCTTATATTTTATGAATTCCTATCAAGTGTCAGAACTTCCAGCACCTTCAGCATTATTTTTCTCCAAGTAAACAATACCATTTCTCACTTACTACTTGGAAGAAGACATAGATGTAAATAGAGAAGAGCCAGAGGTGAGCCATGAAAATGATTACAAGATTGGTACATCTTTCCCGTGAAGGAAGGACTGAGAGATCTGGGCCTGTTCATCCTGGAGAAGGCTCATGGGACACCCTACTGTTGCCTTTCATTTCTAAAAGAGGTCTTGTAAGAAAGATGGAGACATTTTACCATGGCCTTAAGTGATGGACAAGAGGTAATCATTTTTACAGAAAAGAGAGTAGATTTAGGTTAGACAAAAGAAAGACATTCTTTACTTTTGGAGAGTTAAAGCACTGGAACAGGTTGCTTAGAGAATCTGTGGAAACCCCATCCCTGGAAGCGTTCAAGGTCTGGGTGGATGAGATGAGAGCAACCTAGAAAGTTGGTCTAGTAGAAGATCCTTTCCAACCTGAGCACTTCGATGACTCTGTGATATGATTCTATTTTTACATTATTTTTATTTCTTAATGCAACCTGCCTGTCACATGTTTTTAAACACTTATTTTTCTTCAAGAAAAAAGATAATCGCAACTTTTGCTATCTCTTAATTACACATTTGTTCATGTGAAAATGTTGCTATTTTGTGATAACAAGAATATGCCCTAGAAGATGAAAAAGCAATTTGGAAAACCAATGCTCAGAAACGCCAGCTAGAAAAAGACGATGGACATTATCAGTGAAGATGGGAATAAAACTTGACCTAAATGCCAGGATTTATGCCAGCCAATGATTATCTGCCTAGGAATCTGCTTTTACTTCTCAAAAGAAAACGTTGCTCACTTCTTTTTGTTTCTTTGTTTTAATGAAGAAGAATATTGCTTACTCAAAAAAAGCTTATCATAACACCATGGAAGAAGAAATACTATTGTTGGAGGAGTCCACTGAAACTGTTTTTCATGAGAACTGTTTTGAGGACATAATGGATATAAGGGATAAGCCATGATGATGGTCATAAAAACAAAGACTGCAGACAAAGAATTCTGTGTTAGTAGTTTACCTCCATTATGTGAGACTGGAGGAACAGCCTCCACAACCTCTGCGAAATTGCTTTATTCAATTGAGTGTTGCTTTATACACTTCACATAAGCACATAAAGAGACACAAGCATTCTTTACATGCTGTGTAAAGATCTGCAATTTTCTGAAGAGGATTTTTATTTTTCTTACATGTGGTATTCTAATACATGTTTAAGTATATTTTGAAATAACATTTTAGCAGTTATTGATTCCTATTTTTTTTCCTTAAATATTAAGGTGTGCATAAGCTTGTACTGTATGAAATTACATGAAGTCACTCTTTTGACTCAAAGACGCACAGTTATTTGCCAGCATCTTGCCAACCAAAGCACTAGTTTTGAGAATCATTACCTGAGGTATAATTATAGTGTAATCTACCTCAGTTAAAGGTAAAATTAATTTGTGCACAAGCAGTCATAGTCCTTTTGCATATGCAATGAGTCTGCAACCTGCTTTACAAGTTACTTACCTAACTATATTTATCATGATAATATATAAAATATGTACAGTTATATATATAAAATAAAACAAAATAAAATATAAAAAACATAGATAATTTATTTTTGTGTGCCTGACTCTGACAGTCTCTTTTTGTTTCTCTGCTCCTTAGTTTTAGTCTCTCTAAAATGAGTAGTAAAGTCCTTTGTAAAAGTGTTCCACAACCTCAGAAATGCTCTGAAAAAGTATGATATTATAAGGCTTTATTATTGTTTATCTAAACTGTTAAAAAAACCTCTCACAAAAGAATCAAATTTTCTTTAAGAGTTTATGAGGGCAGACAAAGGAAAGATTTAATATTTGTGAACAGAAGGCCAAAAGAAACTATATAACAAATATTTGCAAAGGCAGTGTGATGTTATCATACTTAGCTGAATTGTACAGTCTGATTTTTTAATTTGTTTTTGAACTAAGAATTACAAAACATTTAACATTTCATGAAAAGGTAAATGAAAAGTAAAAAAAAATGCTACAGTAATTAGAGGAATAAGTTCAAGGTGTATGCAAAGACTAAAATACATAAAAGATTTTTTGTCTGTACATAGGTATGATATTCCTTTAGAAATATTACTGAAAGTTCTGCTGGCTTTCAGTTTGTGACCCTGGAGATGTACAGGGGAGGAGGGGGAGATGCGTCTTCACTCTTTGTTTAATCTCTGATTTTTCTGTATAAATTGGATAGTTCAGAAACTCAGTCTGTCAACAATCCTCCATTATTTGGATGATTTTCCTCTTTTTGATTGTGTGCCAGAAAGCACATCCATAAATCAAGACTTGCTTTGAACACAAGTCAAATAATTTAATAAGTCACCTGAGGAAATAAATATACTTCTGATGTTAAGTAACAAAATGAGAAGTCAGGACAGGTATACAGGTGCCTTTATGGTTCAGCTCACGCTCCATAAGCAACTTGGAACATAGACTCTCAGTGTCTCACTTTCTACCTGATAACAGCAAATTTTACGGAGACTTGGGGAGACTGTGTCTGTGAATGCCGATGCGAAGCAGAGTAATAAAGATGATAGAGAGATGGAAAATCGTCAATAAAAAGGGAGGAACAATTCATTTGCTGTGGTGAACACCTCTGTGAAAGCTCTACCTCTATATTCTTAACCTTTCTTTCAGGATTTAATAAGGGTTCCAGAATGGAGGTCTGAAACTTTACTTTTCCAAAGACAATTCCTTAAAAAAAACATAAGAAATCAAATTTCCACTATATTTTAGTAGAATCTAAGTGCCTAACTTCATGTTTCTCAAAAAATTCCATCTAAAATGCTTCACATTTAAAAGAATGAGTGGATTATCTTAATTGGCCTCCCTTGTCTGCTTGTGGAAAAGCCCAATTACCTACTATGTGTACTACCATGTTTCAGTTCATTGTAGCTTGTACATGTTACAGCTGATGCTAGTTTATACTATGATCATTTTTACGATGTGAAGCTTTAAGGACTTTAGATTTTATTTTATGAAGAGTAACTTCATCTTGGGCATTCGGCTTTATTTATCATGTCTTTCTTTCTTATCTTTCTCTTGAGAAAAAGGACAGAACTTGTTTCTTCAAATATACATTGACAGGATAAAGAAATTAGTCACAACTGTAGATTTTTGAAAATCTGTCCTCATTACCTCTAAAATAAAGGAATGACGTTAATAACTATGATGCCATTACCTAGAATATTCTCTCAGTTCATCCTGCCTTCGTCCAAAACATGGAGGAGTAGCATGGTAAAGAAACACAAAAGAATGTAGTTTTGGGGGGGTTACATTTTTCACTGAAAAACTCATTGAGCAATGACCTTGAGCAAATCATTGAATCCCTTTTTATCCAGGTCCTAAAGGAATTTAGGTGTTTAATTTCCATTAATTTCTATCAGACTAGTGAGGATTTATATGCCCCAGTCGTCTATGTGAAAAATAGAGATGATTCTACTTCCATATCTGGCAGAGGTCTTCTGTGTATTCTGTCATTATTTGTTCATTATTGTACTCAGTTACTCTGGTGATGATGCTTCTGCCCAAGACAAAGTGATTTAATTCACTAATTGCCATATAATGCCACTGAGACAAAGAACTGGAAATTGTTCACAATGCAGAAAAATGCATAGATGAAGAAAAAAAAAATCAATAGTTTTACCAGGAAGATCTATCTTTTAAATTTCTGAAAGAGTTTTCATGTCAGAGAGTCCAAAATATCTTCTAGCTGATGTTCAGGAGGCAGGAGAGCAATTGCATCTTACTATGAAATATCTGATATCTAGCATTTGATATTAGAGTCAGACTGTCAGTTTCAGTAGAATTCACCAGAAATAAATTCTCTTTCTTTCCCTTGGTCATTAAGACAGATTTGAAAGGATAATTGATGTATTCTTTCTATAAAAAGAGGAGTATTTCAAATGGGATTTTTTTGAGGAATATAGAAGAGTTAAGTACTGAGATCCTGTTGGAATGCAAAAGATCAATTCTTTTTTTTTTTTTTGCTCTGTTAAAATGCCTTGGAAATTTTCATTTGTAGAAGCTATTTAGAAGCCCTTGCTGATGCAGAATATCCAGAGAAAAGTTCCACAGTCTTAAGGATTGTATACATGAGGAATGATAACTTTGATCAGCAGGTGTTGACCTTGCCATGTGTGATAGCTACAACAGTGCTGTGAAGAAATAGATTTTATTGGACGTACAGTGGACTCTGTGGTACTTCAAAGTGAGGGAAAATACTGGTTCCCAAACACAGCAAAGTCAGTCTTAACAGCATGTGCACTGTTCACCTTTAAGATGGATCAATAGTCAATTTGGAGCACTGCTTTGAAAGAATTCAGAAGGCAATTATATTATTGTAGCAATATGGGAGATTACCACAGACAACTTGGCATGTCTACTCTTTAGCTAAAGAATACAGGGAATTTCAAGCAATGTCAGATAGCCAGCAAATTTAAAGGTACTAGCTAGATTGCAAAAGAATTCTACTGTTAATAAGAGTTTGTTATAAAAATGAAGAAAAGGCAAAATAACACTATATCACTTTGAATTAATTATTGCATATTTATGACAAATTTGGCACTTCTGTTTCTTAAAAATATGGTGTTGACGGACCTAGAATGAACTATGAAATCAAGTGGCTTAATAGCTTAGTTTTTTCTTGAAAACAGATTTTCAAAAGAAAAGAAGAAAAAAAAGAAAAAAAACACACACAAAAAAAGAGCTTGACAGTGGAAATGGATACTTGGAGTAATATTTTAACAGAAATACCTGACACAGACCAAAGTACTTGTTAATGGAAATAATAAACTTTTATTAAGCTAACTATTACCTAAGATCTTCCATCACAAAATTGTGAAGATTTTCTGACCCAAAGTGAAAACCCGTATACTGTCTATTCAGATTTGATCTAGAATATTCCTTTATTCTTTCAGACATCCTTTAAAAGTTCTGCAAGCTTCCTTCTTCAAATGAAAGCTGATGAGTATTCACAGTACTGTTAGAAAGTGATATTGGGTATTATGAAGCCACTGCTTTATGCTTATTTTGAAAAATAACTTTTATGCCCAAGTTTCCTTAAAGCTCTTAAATACAGTTCATAAAACTTCAGGGCGACAGAGCCATATAATGACCAACTATTTTGTTGCACTAAATTTATATGTAAATTATAGTGATTGATTCTGCAGCTGGCTGTGAGTGAAAAAGGAGTACCCCTTAAGATGGTGGGAGATTATTGAAAAACAAAAATCTCAACTGTATGATATTACTGATTTATGTTACTTGATATTATTTGATGTTACTGATTTGTGTTACTATTTATTCTTACTATTTTGACTTGTGGAGATTAATGTATAGTCCCTTTCAATAAATCATAAAGATTAAAGCTAAAAACGCCACACTTCTCATTTAAAGGAAAAGTGATCACATACTTCATTCTACTTGAAGCATTTAAATTATTTAAAGGAACTTCTGTACTTTATAGAAGTAGCTATATATACAGATTTTTTTTTCCTGTAGGACAGCTAGTCCTAAGAGTCTTTTCAATATCTGGGTTTTTTTTTTGGTTTTTTTTTCTATGTTTGGTCTTGCTCTTTTAGAATGACAGAAAAGTATGACAGTACACTTTTCTGACTAGATAGAAGTGATATGAAATGAGGTCTGTACAGATAAGTTAAATGTGAATTGTATACAAAAACCGACAAATTCGTATTTGATAATTGTGAAAATATAGTCATAATACTATATATGAATCAGCTGTTGATACAAATTATGTTAGATTTTATTTTGCCAATGTTTTAATAATTCTGTTTTCCTTAGGATTTCTATAAATTCTATTCAAAAAATGTTAGTTATCTTTGAATCATGGTTAAATACAATATTCCAATAAAATTTGCTGTTAACCTAGGCAAGCAATCTAATTGGAAAATGTATAAATGTCAAAAAATAAAACTGAGTTATCATGCAGCTAATAGTATTTAATACTAAGACAGTATTTAATTTTACTTTTAACATCCAGGAATGCTGTTATTTTTCTCCTTGACTTCAAAATCATACTCATCATCTGAAATAAATTCTCCTCTTGAAAGTAAAAGAAATATTAAAATAGACCTAAGTTAGTATTTTAGTATTTAAATTTTTATTTTTCCTAATAAATTGAGACTTTGTGTGTGTGTGTGTGTGTGTGTGTGTGTGTGTGTGTGTGTGTGAAACTACCTTCTAGTAACTGTACACAGGCTTATTCTCAAGGATCTTTCTGCTATCCTATTGCAAAGATCTCAGTTGAAAACCAAGGACAGTAGGTATTCTGACTGGAAAAAAGAACTCTCAATTATTTCAGTAATTATTTTACACAGTTGAAGGAAGCTAACCCTCTTATATTAAGTCAAGGAGTATCAAAACCAAAGTATCAGCCTATTATGAATGAGAAGAAATGGTGCTGAAAAACTATCAAGCTGTTACTGTGCATTTTCTTTCAGAGTTTTTTTTTTAAGTTGTGGAGTATGGACCAAGATATAAGGACTGCTCTGAAGGTAATGCCTCCTGAATTATTATGACAGCCAACAACATCAGAGGCAGATGTTGGTGGTATGGCTGTGAAGGCTGAGCCTTCCAGCCAATTCTCCATTACATTTTGCTGCCATCCAACAGTCCAAAAGAATGGCATCTGATGCAGAATTGTGTATGAAGCAAAGGTGTTTCACTGAATTCCTCTGTGTGGAAAAAAATTCATTCATCAGTGCTTACTGTACATTTATGAGACCAAACAGTGGATCTAAGCACTGTGAGGAGGCAACTGATGCATTTCAGCAATGGCAACAGCGACAGTGAGTCACTGCTGCTCATGCAGATATGTATGAGTGTGGTGTGCAGGCTCATTGGCAAATCGCTGGCCAAAATGCATAGCTAATGGTGGTATGTTGAAAGACAGTGTTTTGTAGCTGAGAATTATTTCCATTAGTGTTATTGTGTTCTTTATAGCTACTGTAATGTTCATGGAAAGAAATAGGAGGCATTACTTTTGGAGCAGCCTACTTATGTAACAAATGTTGCCCTGTATTTTCAGCCTAGTGGTTATAAAGTAGCCTAATATTAGGGGTTTCCTAATTTTACCAAAGTGAGAGCAGACCATCATCCTGTGATGGGCAATTTTCCATTCGTTCACGTTTGCACAGTGTTTCTTAGTCTTACTTAAAACCATAAAATTATTTATTTAAGAATCCTTCTTGCATGAACATGTCCTCTAACTGAAAACAAACAAAAAAACCATAAGAAGCTATTTGTCTGAAACTTTATTGATGATCAAGGGGAGAGGGACATAAAAACAGCAAGGAGAACTATAACTCGAGTGTTTCTATTCGTTGTTTTTAGTTCTTCATCAAAATTCATGTTACAATACTTTTTCCTCTGACATCCACCACTAAGAATAAACAAACTGTAGGTTAACTGAGTATTTTTATTCTGTTTCTCCCTTCTGCTTTCCCTTCACAAGGACGTACCCTTTCATGTTTGCATTTAGTCATATAGCATAACAATATATGCTAGACTCCGGCCTCCCTTGGAGCTGCAGTTCACCCCTAGAAGTTGTTGCCTAAGGTGCTTACTGCAGCTGCATTCCAAGACTGTTCATTTAATTACTCTTCCTTGGTGCACTGCCAGTACACAATGAACAATAATGCAGTCTGTCTTTCGCTTTCCTCCCTTGCAACTAACAAGCTGAACTAAACTAAAAAGAAAGGGAGAAAGAAAGGACAGTAAAGCACCAGAAAACACTTCTGATTAAAAATGGATGAAATCTATGCTCCTTAAGGAAATAGTCCAAGATGTATGTCCTGCAGAATGAAAATATTAATGAAACTTTATTTGAGCTATCTGGTACCAGGATTTAGTCAACTCAGAACATAATTTAAAATACATAGATCCAGTAGTGCAACCCAAGCCTCCTTTCTGAGCATCTCCTTTACTCCAGAGGTGCCTCTAAGCATTTTTTGCTTGATTGAAGTTCTGCTCCTGCATAGTATTCTATTTCTGCATGTGTTTAAACCTTCCCCAGCTTTGAGAAATGTAACAAAGTTTAACACATCCATATAGCCAAAACTTAGTCTGGTGCTAGGATCTTCCCCACATGCTTATGGATCTTGGTCTAATGCATATTCTCACATAACACAAAGGTATAGATAAGGTAATACTTTCATTACATGTCTATGAATGTAAGAGATGGTGCCCAACAGAAGATACATTTAAACTAATATGTAACACTTTGATTTTTATCCAGCAGCTTGAATATTATGTGGTATTCAGTCCAGTACAATTCAAACCCCACAAATCTGGGGAGGATTTGAATGTGTAAGACAGAGGCATAAGTATGTCTTAATGGAGCTTTATAATCTATTCAAGAAAAATATTTCTGCTTTAAAAATTCATGTCAAAGAGAGAACTTAAGGGTAATCCTCTATCTCTATGTTTAGATCACTCTTTGCATGAGATAGACTTAGTCTGTGTTTCTTTTAATGCTGACATTTTTATGTGAAATTCACAGCCAGGTGCTGAACTCCTTTTTATAGTTTAGGACCAATTGAAACACATGCAACAATAATTGCAGTGCTGATGTAAAACTAGTAGGAGGAAGCATTTCCTACTGTTCAAATTCATGAGCTACGTCTACAGGAGTCTTTTTGTTAATGCTTCCTACTGTTACACATAATGCACTGAAAAACAGAAGGTATTAGCTTACTAAAGCTGTTGTGAAGTATTGCCAATGACTAAATGGAAACAGGTATAGCTTTTCTCTCATAATGACATTACACCAAGATCTGTACTGCTTTGTTCCCTTCCATGACCCCCTTAAATTCAGTGAAGCTGTACAGATAAGAAAGTAGTGAAAGGCTTGTGTTTAGAAACACTGTATTAAGGAAGTGCTGTTACTCTTGCTGAATACCAAAGGATTTGCAAAGAATTAAAGTCATAGAATTGAAGGTTATTTAGTTCTTTATGTATGCCTAAGTTTTAAACACAGAGAGAAAAATAGAGGAAAATTTTTATTATTATTGACATTTTTTCCCACCACTCCCAGCTCTGAATCCATTTTTAAAGTTTACAGATTTCCTTACAGTATACCCAAGTCCTGTCATACTGTGATAGCTTAAACGTTTATGGAACTAATTGGTAGAAAGCTCTGAATTAAAATAAGTTTCTGCCACGCTGACAGTAACAAAGGTCAGAATCCCCTGCCAGTTGTGAAGTCTTAATCATAGAACCATGGAATAGTTTGGGTTCTAAGGGACCTTAAAGATCACTGAGTTCCAACTCCCCTGCTCTGCCTGGGTTGCCTACGACTAAATCAGGCAGTAGATCAGGCTGCCTTGAGCCATATCCAACCTGATCTTGAACACTTTCTTGGATAGGGCATCCACGACTCTGGGCAGCCTGTGCCAGTGCCTCAATGAGTGAATAATTTCCTCCTAATATCTAATCTAAATTTGTAGTTCTTGGTGGGAGGGACACACTGCTAAGATGGTGCAGAAAAAACAGATGTCATGCTTAAGGTTAAATGGTATTAAAATGCATGGAAAACTAACTCAGACATGACAGTGTCAAAATCTGCTACTCATAATCATGCCTGGACATTTCTCTTGTACAAAGTCTTTTACAAAAAAAAGTTTCAGAGACTCCAAATTTTACACCTTTCAGAAACAAACTATTTTTTTTCCCTTTGTCTACCTCCTTGTCCCATAATTTACATACTTTCATTATTTTAAAAGGCATAGGAAATGCGTTTCCTTTGAGAGCTAAGATAAAGTCTGACTGTGAAAATCTAAATAGCTTTTAACTCCTCATGACAGAAAATAATTTATCAGAGGGAGTCAGCTGTGTTACAGTTAGGAATAAACTATGAAAACAGGGTTTTATTTATAACAGCAGATATAAAATATAGATGAAGCAGAGGAAGATAACTAAGACTGCATGAAAATAATAATGATCTGTTTCTTATGAATACATGTGTTCAGACCATGAATATAGCTGGAGCTGAGTGAGTGAATACTCCCCTTGAATACATGTGACTATTCAGGATTAAATTGTATGCAAGTAATTTCACATAATTCTGAGGGATGGATTGTCACAGAAGATCAATAAAGGCTGATCACATAATTTCTGAAGTCACCTTTTAGTAACTCTTGATGGGAGTTTATTTATTCTCTGAAACGCTTTGGTTTATTCAATAGATTTTTCTTCTGACCAAGTTTAACAGTGTTATGACATATGATTCTGAGATAAAAACTTGTCAAGGAAAGCACTGATCTTTTCACACAAAGTAAGTAGCATTTTAAATTGTGAAAAGTTTCATCAAAATTCTGTAGTGAAAAGAACAGTGAGAATGGATTTTTGGTATTACACTGTGCATAAGGCACCAGGATTAGAAAAGGAAGCATATAGAAAAATAAACCTGAAATTTTCTATTTGGTTTGATTTTTGATAGAAAATAATTTTCTGAATTAAGTAGACTTTTCAAGTTAGTATTTATGTTCCCTCTATTTCTTGGTTCCTAAAATTTGTGGTAAACAATTGTGTTGCAAATCGCTACCCACTCTTTAGCTCTCACTTAGAGGGGTTTTGTGATTAAAGTAGAAATTGTAATCCAAATGGGAAGACACTATAGATCATACAGTTCATAGAGTTTGGGGGGGAATCTTTTGTTCAATTCTCTTTGCTTTTCCAAAGCAAGAGATTTCAACTCACTACATATCACTGTATAGATTAATCAGTAGGCCAAAGTTGTTTGTATATGCTATAGCTAACTTGTGGCCTGCCTGAACCCTAACTCATTTTTGTAGCCAGTGTTCTACAGGTTTGGGGCCATTCTTTTTCACCACAGTTGTACATTCACTACTGGAGGGAAAATGTCCTGGAATATATCTGTTCCCTTGTGGGTGTAACCCATTTATTTCTACTTGCTAGAATGAATTTACAGTCATTAAATGAAAGATTAACATTTTGCACATTTTAAAAAGAACATTTTTCAATGAAGAGAAGGTGTTAACTCATAGTGTCTAGTATATGGATGTGGCTGATTGAAGTCTGAGAATGATTTATTAAGTTATCAAAGTGAGGAAAACAGATAGACTTCGAGGACATAAATTAAACTACTCTCTGTAAGGAAACACATACACATTCTGACCTGAAGAATTCAGTATGGATTTATTTTCAAAACATAGTTATTCAATATATTTAACAACTCTAAAATACCACAGTAATATAATTCCCTTAAAATGTGAATAATTCTATATATATTTTTTTCTAATAAGTGCCACTGAATGATGTTGTTCTGGTGAAGAGATTTTTGGCAACTATGACAGCTCAATAGTACATCAAACTCACTGAGTTGTAAATACTAATTGAAAGAGAAAACACGTTTGTTGCAAATGCTCCTTACAAGTAATCTTGGAATTCATACAAAGATTTGACAGCTGAGATATCAGATGACTTAACAATGCAAGATTACAAAATACTTGCCAATTCATTACATTTTCATAGGAAAAAAAACCAACTATTATTTGGAAGATTATTATTACCAAGGCAAAAATTTGCTGCTATATATTTGCTGCTATAATTTGCTACAGGCTAAGATCAGTACATGAAGAATCATCTCAGTTGTCTCACAATACATTAGGAAATAAAAGTCTTTTTTAGCTCTTGCTGGAGACATTTCAAACTCTCAAACACCAGAATTGATGGATATGACCTGAGATATGTCCCTGTCACATAAGCCAATTTAACACACATTATGTTCCAGTTTAACATATTCATGCCCACACTGACAAGGCCTTCTGCTTTTTAGTCTACAAAATTTTTCACTGTGGACAGTGGAGGAAACAGATCTGGTGAAAAGTTTTGCATATTAATTTTGTAATGAACTCTCTTCAGAATTGTGGCTTCAAAGTATAGAAATGAGATAGCAAAAATGAATGAGAAATGATCATACAACAGTCTGAAGTCAGAATAAACCTAATTACAACCAGAACTAGGGGATCAGGTTCAAAATACAACTGGAGGATGCTGTTTAGCAATGTGGATGACCAGAAGGTCAATGCAAGCTCCTTTTCTAGTACTTTTTTTCAAATATATACTACTCTTCTGAAGCGTAATCACAAAAACTGTATTTTTCACAGAAGCTAAACTGGAGACCTTAACACAACTTGAAACAGCAGAAAGATCTGAAGGATATTATCAGATATGATGTTGAAGTAATTGAGTTTGCACATGGTTTATGTAGACTGACAGACAATAAGGAATAAATTTGACTTTGTAAGCTGTAAATAAACTTTATTTTTTTCACCTCTAAATTGATGATCTAAGTAACTGAATGTACAAATTATCCCTAGTTTATTTTCACTCTGGAAGGCATTAAGACATAGGAACAGATGGGGAAAGGAGAAATGAGGAGGCAAAGTTATACCACTCTATATATCCAGTCTATGCTAGATTCTACAGAGCATCTTAACAAAAATGCTCTTCTAATTCAAACAAGGTGTATCTCCTCATCCACCTATTTCACCTACTTCCCAGTAGACTCTAGTTTCTGCATTGTTAATCCTTTACACAAAAGCGTACGTACGCGATATGAGGAAGAGCTGCTTTCACCTCTATATTCTCTTTCATTCAAAGAAAAATTCTTAGCTATTTTTTACCTTACCTTTTGAGAACTTTAAAGACACAGATTTATATTTTATCAATTTGATGTCTTCGTATAAGAGGTTTTAGTAGCAAATAATTCAAGTGCAGTTATGTTTAAGAAACATTACATAAAATGTTGTAAGGATTACAGAACATTCAGGTGTGCCATTGATGATAAGGATATGTCAACTGAAAATGTTTTTCAGGATTTTCGTTGTGGTACTGCAGGATCCTGAGGAACTTCACTGATTGAATTCTGTAAGGGTAATTAGTAATATTGGTTGTGATTTATGTTCCCCGTTCTGCTTTACATATGTTGAGAATCATGGAACATTTTGTAAAGAACACTATGGCCTTTTTCACTTTTAATCCTCTTGCAATGGTCATATATCTTCTAGAAGCTAAAATATTGTACATTTAGAACATTTTTGGTTTATGGAATTACTTATTGTGTTTCAGGATTCTGAATGTAGCATATAATTATAGAGGGAGGAAAGAAAGATAAAGGGGTTTAATGAAAGCGAGTTGGTTTAATAAGTCTTGGTATGCAGCGCAGAAATGAAAAATATTTTCTCAGCAGCTATTGGTCAGGAAGCTCAAGCTTTGAGAACTCAAAGACTTGGTACTTTCACCAGACATGACTAAAGCACAGAGTGGGAAACCGAAACAGGTTTGTGTTACTTTGTTTTGGTTTTGTTTCTTTTTGTTTGTTTGGTTGGTTGTTTTGTTTGTTTCTTTTTAACTGAACGTTTGAATTGGTTCTTTGCATTGACTACTATTCAGAATAATCAAATCACTGTAAGCAAGTGTTTCCTGCACAGAGGCATCCATCTTTCTTGAGTTAGATCTCTTACCCAATACAGAAGCGCATCCAGAAGCAGCACTGATTGAGTGGCACATGAATTTTTAGCTCAGGCTTAAAATAGTTAGTTTATGCTATTATACTATCTAGTGCTCATTAGCTCGATTGCTTCCAGACCTGGAAAAAGATCAGTATACAGAATTTCTGAGGTCATGTTTTTCATTTTGTGGTTCTAATGTTGCTACTTTCAAAGAACAAAATATTGGGATACTGAAGCAACTGTTTTTTCAGTCATTATTCAGACAGTGTGCTTGCTACTGTAGAAGTCATTAGCAGCCTCCATTGTCTTGAGTAACAGCCCAGGTCTGCTTTTAGGAGGATGGGCTGTTTAGGCAAAATTCAGCAGCCATGATACTGCAGCTATAATTTTAAGCATTTACTTGAGACAGTGCATAAACTGAAGATGCAGTAATATCAAGGCCAATAGGAGATTTCCAAAAACAGTCTAATAACCAGGTGAAAATTGTTTAAAATTGTGCTTGCAAATCCACAAATGTTTATTGACAAGAATTAATCTTTATCATATATAAGTGAAATCTTGTTTCTTTTACCTTTGTGCCACAGAAGTCATTTCAGTAAAGTTATGTGCGTACAAATCCGTGCACATATTTATTTGTTCAGTGATTAGCATCCACATATGAATTGAAAATCCTTTCTGAAGCAGTAGATAGAATGTTTTCTGGATTCAAACAAAAAGAAAAAGCTTTCGGAAATACAGTATCTCAAAAGCTGAAGAATACAAATTACTGTACAAATCAATTTATTAAAGCATATAGTTTTCGCTGTTGAAAATGTAAAGGAAAAAGGAATAAAATATAGATTTCCTTTTATTGCAAATTTCATAAGCAAACCACACTTAAAATATACCTTTCTTTGTTTTTTGGCTTTTTTTTTTTTTGTTGTTGTTGTTTTTTTGGTCATGGGAAGTACCAGGCTCAGCAATAGTTATTCATATTTAGTTATGTTTAGTATGAGCTGTTCATAGTTAATTCCCAAGAATATGTCTTTGTGATTGAGTTGACATGATGTTCATACCAGACATGAAAAACTTTTTGTAATTTCAAACATAAAGGTATATAACTGCAACTGCTAAGATGCCACTCTGATTACACTTCAGCAAGAAAAAGCAGTGACACTAAAGTGACCTTCTGCCATCTGAAATTTAGCTGACAGTTCAGAACTGCATCATTTCCTTCTAGGGAACTATGTTTCCTCATTTAACATTGTGAACCTCAAATATCATTTTGAATGCCTTCAGCAATATTTCTTTTCAAATAAACTTTGTAATATCCAATATTTTTATATTATGTAAGGATGCTCAATTTTATATTACGTAAGGCATACTTGTATTTGTGAAATTGTAGCTTATCTTAGAACTAGGAATTCACCATTCACTGAGTGGTCTATTAATTTCCACATCTGTGATACAGATGCCCTCTTCCTCTGTAACTCATACCCACGGTGCTGATAGTGCAGTTGTCCTCTCCTTTCTTGCAACTAGTTGACATAATTATGTGACAACATTAAAACCGATAATCTAAAGAGCCAATGGTTTCATGATCATTCATTTTCTTCCAAAGAAGTGATAGCAAAAATTACTGAATTGCACAGAGTACTAACAAGATATACAGATACTGTATCTAAGTACTCAATTTATATCATTACCTACATTTTAGGAACATATTGAAATATTTTTTCACACATTTTTTATCATTTCAGTAAACACATCTTGGAAGTAACTATAATGAAATAGTTTGTGCTGCAGAAAAAATCACTACGAGGAGGAAATGGGAGAAAAGGTAGAAGGGAAAATGAGAAAAAAAAAGTAAGATAGGGAAAGAGGAAGAAGGAGAGAAAGAAACAGAAAGGAGGTGAAAGAAAAAAAATGAAATTATATTTTATATTGGCTATTACTGAATGTTATTACTGTAATGGCAGTGTAATGTCCCTTGCAGTTGCCTGATGTCCTGAAAACTTCAAAAGTCTGCTCACCCTTAATTGCTACCACAGAAATTCTGCTTAATACAGAAAACTTTAAAGTAAAATAAAAAAAAAAACTGTAAGTATTTTATCTACCTACATATACATATGTATGTGTATGCTTCGTAATTTCTCAACATGCATACAATGACACCTACTGTCAAAGCTTTTGCAAGACTCCTCATTCCACTGGGATTTGTCTCACTTGTAACAAAATCCCCCTTACCCCAGCAGTTGATTCATACTAATAGACTTCCACCAAGACATAAATCTTACTGAAGTAATTACACTTTCAAGTACTAGAGTTAGGAATCAATCAGAAACTGATATTTAATTGTATGAAGATATGAGAGATACTCTAGCTAATTTTCCTTTGTGTGCCATATGATGATGTTCATGGTGTGCGTCCTTAAATGTGTACACTAGTACACATTAGCAGTGCACATTAGTTTAGCAGTGCTAAACCACCATGTGAGAAAAATGTATAATGCCTTACTGTAACGTCAGTATTTAAATCCTGATGGAGTCCTGTCACTTAACACTCACAGACAGAGCTAAGGAACAGAAATCTGCAATCTTTCCCTTCTTTCACCCAAAATTGTATCTTTATGCAGAAGAGAAGGTGACAGAGTTGGGGTTTCATTGCCAAGTTTATTTCTGACAAGACTTACTACTTCACTGCAGCCTTAATCATAATGCAAGCTTGTAATTAAGAAAGCATCATTCAGCTCCTGATATAAAGGTACACTGCTGGCTTCATCAGAGCAGCATATGTATTAAAAAAAAAAAAAAAAAGAAGAAAAAAAGAAGAAAAGTTTTTTTAATTTAATTTCACTAAACGTTTGAATACTTATGGCTGCGGTTTCATGGAGTTTGAATTAAAAATAAGCTGCTTCCAGTTCCCTCAGTTGCTCACTCATGCCTTTCACCACTGGATACCATACTCGATTTCTGTTCAGAGTAGCTTTAAAAGACTAGCTGTCGGCATTTAAGTGCAAGTACAGACAGACTAAATGTTGTTAAATACAGTAAATGATAAATGTTCTAATCATTAGACTAATACCTCTATGTACTGATAGTAATATTTCTCTTTAAGTAATTGGTGTGTAACAGTTTCCTGATTATATGCAGTTGAAAACAAGGAAAGGTTAAACAAATAGGTAAAGTAAATGAAATCAAAAGAAGTTTATTCATCAGCTTTAGCAGCTAGTCCCCAAGTAAGCAATCAAATACAGTAGTAGTATTTTAGCAAGTGCTAAGTTACTAGCTCTTTCATTTACAAGAAGACATTACTTGTGCATGCAACAATAAAGCACAGGTTATCAGTTCTATACAGTGAAGACTGAAGAACTCACACCTACTACTCGCAACTAGCCATTCTCATTTAAAACTTTTCCGTACTCTTCTATGAAAACCAGAAGAAACAGTGCAAAGAAGACAGAGCAAGGCTGTTTTCAGTGGTGCTCAGTGACAGGGCAAGAGGCAGAAGTGGGCACAAACTGTAACGCAGGAAGCTCTCTCTGTACATCAAGAAACAGTTTCTTACTGTAAGTACTGAACACTGGCACAAGTTGCCCAGAGAGGTTGTGGAGTCTCCCGACTTGGAGACCTTCAGAAGCCTTCTGGTCATAGTCCCGGGCAGCCTGCTCTGGGTAGCACTGCTTGGTGAAGCATATACCCTCCAGCAGTAAACTTTAACTTCAACCATTCTGTGAGTCTAAAAATAAATAAATCTTAGCCTACTCAATTCTGACCTTTTAAGCAGTAAGAACAAGCTTGTCCTGAGAGAAAACTCTTGCTCAGAAGAGCTCTGCCCCAAGCTTCTGAATTCATAGTTTCAGTGTGTCAACGGTTTACCGGACTGGATCGGCCCGGTTCCGTGACGATTGGTGTGAGGGACCCGCAGACCCACGCCCCAGGAAAGGGGAAGGGGGAAAGGGAAAAGGAAAAAAGGGAGATGGGCCTAGAAACAAAACAGCGGCAACGATCTGAGGAGGAAAGCTAATTTACTAAATAAGATATCAGAAAGCAAAATAACACAATAGAATACAATATAATTGGAATTGAAGCTAATAAATCAAATAAAATGAGCAAGAGAGAGAGTGTCCGATAAACCGAAGGCCTTACGCTAACGCTGAAGGCGATACGGCAGCGAGCACCCACTGCTGAGTCGATCCCGAAGGAAAGAGAGTGTCCCGTGACCGCAGAGGGTTTTTATCTTTTCCCTCTGAGCGGAAAATACGTAAAAATGCAAAGCATCGCAAAGTCCTCTGGGGAATGTAGTTCTTCTCTTCTGAGACAGGTATACCCGGAAATATTAATGATCTATGGAGTTGGAGTATTAACTCTTTAACTCTTAATGCACTACATGTTGTTATGATGTGGAATACCAATACCAAAAAATCATAAAACCATGACACAGTGCCAATTTGATTGGACAGCAATTCCAGGTTTTTAACATGTGCATCCTGTTCCTCTTATTCCTTCAGAATGGCAATGAATATATCTACACATGAAGCCCAAGCTAGCAGATGCAAGGAAGCTCCCATAAATATTCTGAGCCTGCATGCTCATAATGCTTGCTAAATAAACCTTTGGTAAATAATCCTGCCTCTTTTCTAATACACCCCATGCTAACACAGTATTTGATTTGGTATGTTTTGTCAGTAAATTGACAAGAACAAGTTAAAATTTGGGATTTATTTCAGTCTTGTTTGAGGGCTTATTTTTTCCTTCTAAATAAGAATCATACCACTATATACTCTTAAATACTTTATATGCAGGACATTCAAAGTTTAGTCCTTATTCACAGTTGAAGAATGACATCACCTTGGTTATTCAAAGGTATACTGAACTCATGTTCAGTATCACACAATTTCTAATATAGTGATCCTGTTTTGTTGTTGTTGTTGTTGTTGTTTGTTTGGGGGTTTTTGTCTGTTTGTTTGTTTGTTTGGTAATTCCTAAATAATGAACATAAATTGATTCTAAACTTACTCCGGGGCAAATGTGAAACTTCTGAAAGTGAAGAAAACCATGTACATAATATTTTCAAGATATTTACAGAAAAGTACTGCAAGCTTTCATTGACTTATAATTGCATTTTAAATAAAAGTGTGATAGCAAGTTCTAACTCATGTTGGACAATGCATTAGATGTGAATAGAGTCACATCTTACTGTAGAAATCAATTGTTTTTTTAATGCGGTTAATATTTTTTCCTCAAAGATTCACTTAGATTATAAAAGCAGAAGTTGGAAATAAGAGAAAATATAAAAATTTTAATCTGTCTTTCTTTTATGTAGCTCAGCACAGTATAACTATAGTCACAGTATGTAAGTATAGTTTTGAATAAAAAATATTAAAAAATCTTTTCAGTAAACAGATAACATCCTTATATAAACACTACTTGGGAATGCAGTGAGGTTTCAGTTCACTGAATTCAATAACATAACATCCCCACTCATTATAAATGCAAGTCCGGTGCTTACACTTACAGAGGTCCTTGGATTGCAAAATTAGAAAAAGATGCTGAAAAATTGACTTTATCTTGAGGCATTTTGTAGTTTAGTCATATCTATTCAAGGTGATTATTTTATCACTGTTGCTGTTCTGCCTAGTAACACAACCGTTTCACTTAAAGTTAGACAATTTTCTAAATTACAATAAACCTCTCACTGTCTTTACCTGTCTGTTGTGCACTCTGTCTGAAAGTGTTCCAGATTATTTAACTGAGAAACATTTTGAAAGTCACCCCCTGAGGAAAATGTTGTTCTTATCAAACTAGAACCAAATATTCCATTCCTAGCTGTTATAAAACTCACTACTTTGGGCAAATTCGGGGGATTAAGGATAAAAATATAGATAAGAACATTGATATTTTCCCTCTTGAAATAGTTTAACTGAGTTTTTCTATTTCTGTGAACCAAAATGGAACAAACTTATCTAGCTTTCTCCAAGCCTCCTAAGTTTCGACTGATTGCTTTTAATAATATTTATTCATCCAAGTACATGCCTATGTTTTAACACAAAAGATTCCTGTTGTAAACCTTTAGAAAAATGTGTTTAAGAAAGATAATGTAGAAAACCCGTATTAGAGTCTTATTTTTATTACTCTATAGTGATTTTCATGTCCAAAAAGAGACAACCCCAAATGGTTTACTTCAGGTAGCTCAAGTTCATATGTGCCCTTATATATGCTTTCTGTGCTTGTATATGTGTATGCATTTTCATAAATACAAATGTAGTTTATAATATTGATTTTTGATACGCTTAATGGCTGCAAAAATAATACCCATGTAATAACTACATTTCTACCTAGCTATTTGACTTTTCATTCTTTTCATGCCAAGCAGTCCCATGCAAACTTAAAGACATGTGACACTTTAGCCAATATTTACCTTAAATTATCATGTTATCAACACAAAATCTTAGTAATTCTAACTCTTGAAATTAAGGGCTAATAAACAAAATAATTGAGGATTCAATGGAAAATTACTTTGAGCATTCACACTCTCTCACCTTGTAGTCACAACTTGTCAAGTATTAGCTGCCGTAAAAAGAAATTGCTGTGAATTGTTATGTATATGTATAAGCACTTGCCATTTAGTAACAGCAGCACTGTGAAATAAGCTGTGAGCGCATATTTTCTTGGCAGTCAGTTTCACACTATTTGTGATCTAATGGGAAAAGGTTTTTTTTCTAAAGAAAAAGGTCTGACACTTAGTCAAGGTGCTTTGTAAGTATAACTATTACATTTTCACTCCAGGAAGAAACACGCAGGACAGTCTTAGACCAGTAACATGTAGAATGGTGACATTAATTTGAGGGTAAAACATGAATTTCTAAACTTAGGACCTTGTTGTAACAACATATGGATATCCGTGGCTTTTGGAGAATAGAATAAATTCTCATTCAAAAATAACGTGAAAGAAGCAATTTTCATTCTTATAACCACTGCAGTTGCATAGACTATGTGGACAGTGAATTCCATAAGAAGAATATTTTTAATTTTAAATGTGTAATATACTATATGTGTTCAAAAAATGAACATCAAGATAAAAAATGTTAATAATTAAATGTTAATAATTAGTAAATGTTAAATGTTAAAAGTTTTTGTTTTTTTTTTTTAATTTTAGTTTTTTTTTTTCTTTGTTTATTTTACTTAGAGCTGTAAAACTGTTACAAGTATGACCACATATTAGTTCAGTGAAAACAGAAGAAAACAGTAATGGAGATGACTATGAAGATCAGAAACAATTTTTAAGGTACAAATGAATGACACATTAGCTGTCTACAGTATAGTCAGTGAACTATATGGAAGTATAGAATGTGCTCTATATTTGCACGCAACTCTATAGGCTACATTTAGAACTGTTAACTTCCAAATGCTCTTTTAGCTGCTTCTGTATGTAAAACAGACAATGAATGTTTAGTGGAAGGCTTTGCACTGTATCTAAAACCCAGAAGATTAAAATTTGTGATATCATACTTGAGGCAGCACCAGATGTGAGACAGCAGGAGGAACAAGTAGGCAGGAGTAAGAAGGGAAAAGTTTTGGAATGGGAGCTTGGAGAAGGAACGATTAATAGATAGATGTAACATAGTGACAGTTCCAAGCCACACACTCTGAACATGAAGTTAAGATACAGATGAATTGACCTACTATAAATATCTTCAATTCCATCATAGAATATCTGAAGATAATATATCTGGAGATTTAATATACATTAATCATCCAGGGACTACACTTTTCCCAGATGTTCATGTGCTCACATAGTTATGCATTTGTTTCAAATACAAGAAGTTCGCTCAGATTTCTACTGAATATTAGTGTGATTGAATATATTTACAACATGATGGGGAGAACAAAATCATGTCTTTATAACATTTATTGCCCCAGCTGATTTTAAAACCTATACCCTTTCCACTGTAAAAATCCTCCACTGAATCTTAAATCCTTGCTATTTTAACTGTGTTGCTAATTGTGTTAATGTAAAAAAAAACCTACATATGCCTTAACTCACTTTCCTTTTTAAATGTATTTAGTAAAAAAATGCATATCAGGATTAATTTTTCTTCCTTTCTCTCAATTCTATTTCAGCTCCTATAATAACTTTCAGTGCTTATGAAGATAATATTGTAGAAGTACAAACGTCAGATCTTTGCAATCAGGACAGTCTTTGCATTTTTGTGTTCTATCTCTGAAGAGCTTCAACATGAGCTTAATAAGTGATCAATGATAAATAATGATTTCCTGAACATAAGACAAAGTAAACAAGGAAAAAAAAAATCTCCATCATTTCTGAATAAAAAATAATGGAGCTGGTTAAAATCAAATGAAAACAATTTTTTTAGAATTAAAAAGCATTAACTGACTGAATAGAAGTGGCGTCTTAAAGTAAAAATAATGCTTAACAAAAAATAAGAAATGAGAGGTACATTTAAATAATGAGTAACTCAAAAGCCAATAATAATGAGAAAGTGAGAAAAGATAGTATGTCTTTTTGAGAAGGGATGAATGTTCCTCAGTATTAGTGCCCTAGGAGATTCCTTCAAGAAAAAATGACAAGGAACTTCAATTAGACATAATTATTTTAGAATAATCATTTTGTGCATGAGAGCAAAATAAATTTACAGACATGAACAGAACATTGTTGTAATAAGATGAAGTTTTTCAAATTAAGTAATTATTGTTTATATTCATATATATTTATTGTTTATACTGGAATATACTGGAATTCCTGAATGTTCAAAATAATAGAATGAGATGAACATTGAAAGATTGAGATACTTCTTCTTTGCTAGCCTTTGAGTAGAGATAAAGGTTCATTTGCTTCTGAGCTTTTTCACTGTCTTTATTGTTTTGCTTGCTTGTGTTTGCAGATGAAACAGCTTCAACTGTTTTAGTTTCCATCTAGGTGGTAGTGAAATCCTGATGGTACTCATCTCAGGTGACCTTTGATAGTTTCTCTTTCCTTGCTCAGCACTTCTGTGAATTTTTCAGTAATAGCAAATTTCATTCAAATTGTTACCAGATTTTTCTTAGCAAGGATCATTTTATCTACTACTGCTATACTAAAATATGAAATGAACTGAAGCAGCTTTGACAAATAAATTTTACTTTGGTATTCTGTATCCTCTGTCTTGGATTTAAATTAATGTATTAAACCACTTCCTGACAAGGATAAGGGTCATAATCTCTAACTATCTGATTTAAATATTAAAATCCTTACCAACTTTGAAAGTAATAGACTTTTAATTCTTCATTCTTCATTGATTCTCTTTAAAGGTACGTCCTATCTTTCTCACAAATGATATCTGTTAGTTACTTTTAACCATTCTCAGTGCTTTTTAGTATATTAAGTAAATTTATAGGATTTTATTTGTTGTTGTTTTTTCTCAATGATCCACAATGTTCCTGCATCAGGTGCAGGTAGATGGGTGCTGACAGAGGTCCTGCAAGAGGCGACCTCTTTGTGAAGAAGCTGGGGCTGCTCTTACTAGGCACGGCAAGGTCCAGTCAATTCCAGTGGCCTCTCTGTGGGGCACTGCAGTGCTGAGTCCAACAGCTATATCAAATTAATCTTATCATAAAACAAGTCAGTACATCATTAGAAATTTATATTTTTCAGCATAGTAAAATTCTCCTATCCGTGTATCTGAGAGTCACAGCGCAGATAAAAATATTGAAGGGAAAAGAAAACGTTGCTTTTTATCAGAGAACCAACTGTAACTCTTTATCTAATAGGAAAATAACCTGTATAACTGTAAGTAACTTATTAATGTCTTTTACAAAATTATCCTCAAAGCAAATTCAGTTGGGGAAACAAAGGTTGATACACAGGGTTATGAGGCTGTTTTAATTCAAATACTTTATTGAAATACAGGAAAAATAGTAATTAATAATCACTCTGTTATTAGCTACTCAACTTCAAAAACACGTGAACATGCTATCATGAAGATTACTGCTTACAATTCATCTCTTATATTATTTGATTGAAGAAGGAAATGTTTTTCCAAATGCTGCAAGAAATATTCTATGTAAACTATGCAAGAAAGAAATAACTAAGAATGTAGGTTTTTTTTGTTGTTTTTTTTTTTTATCTTTTACTAATGGGTAACAATTACAGAAAAATAGAAAAGTAAAATGATCTTTGATATTAATTCCTTGTTGTAGATTATTAGCAGGGCTTTCTTGTCCCATCCATTTGTGTTCTATGTAGTCACCTATGATACTGAAGTTCAAGTACTTCTTTAAATCACCTCTATAACCTGTCTGTTTATACCTTCAGGCTGCAAAGTGATTGGCCTAGTGCCTAGGGAGTAATGCCAAATCAGAAGTATCTTCTAGGACTGATAACTACAACACACTTGTTCCCACTCCTAGAGGAATACTTAAATGTTGCCAAAAGGCACTGTATTTTTTTTTCCAAAGCAATATAGAAGTTCTTAGATAGTTGAAACCTAGTTATAAACAAGTACTGAAAAATGGTTAGGTATCTAAACACTCTAAAATTTGTGGAAGTTGTGGATTTGTTTGTGTCAAAACTTGTAACCAAAGTGATGCAATGTACATTTCAAATGTCCAGCCTAGCAAAATTATTAACAAATTAAGGTAACTTCAGAACTGAATGCATTAGCCAGACTGCACTCTATCTGTCAATATGTACTCCAGTTATAATTACAATTTATAGAATATAAATTTTATACCACTAGGAGTTATGTGACCTTCTAGATGCCTTTGCTAAATCCAGTTATTTCCATATTTTGTCCTTCACACACCCACAAATATGACTGGGTTATTTTGAGTGCTCTGATATTAAGTAGGGCCAATATATGTATGTATATAAGTATGTACCAAGAAAAATCATTCATAATGTCAAATGCCTTTCTTCAGTTTTTGCTGAATATTTCAGACAGGAAGGAATTATTTGTCCGAAATAATGTTTTTGAATTTTTTATATTTTTTGAATTATTGGCTAAATTCATAGAGTCCAGTAGTATTCTAATGTATACAAGGGGTAATAATTTAGGAAAATTGAAAAGTGTGATAATGATTAGGCAAATATAAAAAAACAAAAATAAATGAGTCATTACTGAAAGGTTTGATGATGTATTCAAAGTGTTATTCAGGGACAGACTTTTAGTGATGGATGTTTAGATTGATAAAAATAAAGGAACAAGCAGAACTCATGGCTGTTTTAAAGCAGTGGTAAGTATTATACTAATACCATAGTTTTGGAAATAAATCTGAGATCTTGCAATTTCACTGATGTGGATAACCCTTTCATTGAAGGAAGATTGTGTTTATGCTAAAAATGTTGTCAGTAACAAAGACTAAAATGAAGGAGGAAGCTCTCTTTCCACTTTGGGTGTAACCTCTCTGGAGTCGACATATTTCTTACCCTTGCTGTCCATAGTTCACATGCTACCTAGTCATTTGCAGATAACAAGCTGGAAGATACAAAATGTGTGGATACTTGACTACTTGATGTAGAATGGGTGTATAAAGGTATTGGTGTATCGTGTGACCAATTTCCTCAACTGTGGACAGTACTGCAGTAAAACTTTTCTTGACACATCCTAAGAATCAGAGTGAAGAAGCACGATAGAATTTGGTAGGACAGGAAAAGTATAGCTTAGCATGGCATAGCATATAATGGGGTAGCATAACACAGGAAGCATACCTTCTAAGGAGTAATATATTCCTACAGTAGACATGGAGAGGAGAATAAATCCTGTAAATCAGGAAAATAATTCTTCAAGAAAAAGCAGTAGGAAGTCTAAAGAATTAGTGAGCCAGTTTCAGGATAAAACAGTTAGTCAGTATAGGCTTTTAAAAGAAAAAAAACATGACTAATCAATAACACTAGTAGTAACATATCTTTATTAATTACGTGATTTTATCTTTGAAATCTATTAGAAATATCAGGCTAATGCAAGTATGCTATTTTTTATCAGCTCATCTTCTGTAAGATTAAAAAAAATTTTGTATTGCTGTACATAGCTTATATTTTCTAGCCTCCGGCATACCTTACCTAACCAACTCTGTGGGAAAAACAATAAACAAATAAACAAAAAAAAAACCTGTTTCTTTTGAAATCATGGCTTTGTGAGTCTGGCAGTGCTGTTTCATTGCAAACTACTGAGGGAAAGTTATATTGCTGTATCAGAAGTACTTTTTTAGGGTTTATTTCTGGAGAGGTGTTTCATTATGGCAGGATGACAGCTTAGAATAAAGGAAGGGGTGCAGAGTCTAGGCATTCCCACAACTCATTATCCTGCAAATACATGGATTATCACAGTGCAAAAGAAGCAACTGTATTCAGAAGCAGTCAACAAATCTCTGTGTGAATAGTTACTGTGAGAGGCTTGAAATGAGGAAAGTTGAAAGCGACTTTTGTGCTGCTCAAAGACTCATTCAGGCATGTAGGGGGTGAAGCTTCATTTCCCCAGCCTCATAAAGTGGTTCATTTTTAATTAAGAAATAAGATATGGTAGGACGTAAACAGTAACTGCATTAATTCATAGTTAGTGTGCTGTGGCTAACCATGAGGCTGAAGGATAACTCAACATCAGTGCAACTAGGCATGAATTAACACAACTGAGTGTTCATTTCAGAATGTCTTACAGCCATTGTAAATATGAAAATATTTATATTGTTAATTAAAGGTGTGCAGAAATACATTTTTGTTTCAAAACACACATAGTTTATTTATTTATTTATTTAAGTGTATTCATTTATTTAGTAGGAGAGAAATTCACCTGCACAAAGCATATTTAGAAAGAGAAAGTCGCATAGGGGAAGAAAATAATTGCTCAGTTACATTCTGCTATTCCAGCATCTTCAGTATCTTCCTGAAGGTTTGAATGAAGAGTTATCAGAAATGGAATAAAAAGGCAGTGACTGTAAAACCATTTAGATAAATTATGGAAGCTGAAGTTCTGAACGTTCTTGTTCTTTTCTACAGGAATACAGAATAAATCTCAGTCAACACAGTAAGATAAAGTTCCTTGGCTACAGAGAGTTGCTGTGTCTTCAAATAGGAAAAGATCCCATCCTAATATATATTTAAATCTATAGGATATTTACCTTCTCCTCATAACCTTGCCTACTGCAGATTTCAGTTGTACAGTGTAATGGATTATGAGCACACCTAAACTCCCATTGTGCCTACTCTAAGTTAGACCTCAGCCAGCTTTTTCCAATAGTACTATAGTCCTGTCACTACAGTGCAAGACTTTATCCCTTACACAAAGCAACAACAATTAATAATATAGAAAAAAGAAAATTATTCTTAGTATTCTTTCACTAAAGGCCTTATATTTTATTTTAAAATATAGATATGGTTAACTAAAACAGTAAATTTAATGTAGTTTAATGATATATGTGGGCAGATAAAATACCAACAAGGTGCACAAACAAAAGTATTAAATAAATATTTCAGTTTTTTTCATCCCCTCTTACAAGTTCTGTAGTAATTACAGTTCCTTTCAATACCACTGTTCCTTTCCTTCTCTCATTTTTATCAGGTTAGTACCCAAAGAAAGAATTTCTGGCTTATTCTTCATTTCAGAGAGGGCATGCTGGCGCTGAGATGGGTTCTAATAATGTAAGTTGGCAACTTGTTCTGTATATAATATCATAAAATGTCTATTTCTGTGATAATATGAGACCAAATGTATGGAAATGCAGTGCATTTGGAGCACACTGCATGATTAGGTTTCTTTATGTTTCTGAAAACCAATTAAAACTACAATGAGATACCGTATAATACAACCACCCAATCCGGTAACAGAATAATTACTGTGACTCTTCCAAACATCATTTCAGGATTTTCTTTTCCATATGGTATATGAAAGAAAGTCATTGGCAGTGTTGAGTTGCTACATCTGCCAAAAATGCTATTTGTTAAGCAGTAATTCAAGTAGCAAATAAGCTTTATTTGTAATTAGCTTACTGAATGACCATGTAAAATAGGTGAATTTTATTGTTAATGAATAATTCATACCTGTGAATGTACATTACTAGTAGTTTTGTTTAAAGTTAACGGTCTTTGAGATAGTTAAGAAAGATAGGTATAATTTTTAATAATTGTGTCAAAGTGTGGAAGTCAATGTAGAAATACAACATTGTCTGTTAGAATCACCAAGGCTTCATATGCCATGAAAACTTCACATCGTGTTGAATGCTCTGAGGATTTAAGTTTCCTTACTTAAAGGATGCTTTATCTTCACAGGACACAGGAACATCTAGAAGTAGGAATGTCATTAAAGAGCAATTGTATGCTTTTTCATGATTATTTGCACTTAGTCGTTCACCACTAGAGCTCTCCTTCATAGGGTGTTGGTCCGTAGGCCCAGTTTTAGATAAACATCGTGTTTAAACAAAGTCACAAATACAACAGACTTTTAAATGGTTAAACGTACTTTCAGAAATCTCAGTAAGAATGATGTTAATGATTCTATTCAGACTTCATAGAATTTGGAAACAATAAAAAAATCCTGCATAGCTCAGAGATTATAGGAAATTATATTCACCACAGGTAATCTTATCAATCTGCTCATCATTTACTTTTCCCTCTTTTAAGAAAAGCTTAAAAACAATCAGCCAAAACAAACAAAAAACAAATGACTTTTTTTTTTCTTTTTAAATAGTTTCAGTACTCAGTAGAAGCAAGAAATGACGTACCAACAATAGGTCTATTTTCTATTACATTAAGAAATAGTTGAGTTTTACTCAGTAAGAAAGCTATTTTAGCCTCTAATATTTTATGAATATTCTTACTACACAGTGAAAGACATCAGTACATCTCAATGTTTCTCTCTCAAATAATCAATATGCTAATTAATGGCAATCATTCCTAGTAATAAAGAGAATATACCAGGGTTAAGTTTCCAGGTAAACCTTAAAATTATCATTGTTTGAATCCCCAGTTTTCACATTTTTGAAATAATCGTATAAACAGACATAGCCATACATGAAGAAATTAGACCAGCTAACAGTCAAATTTAGACCTGGACTGGAATGTTTTTTCCCCAGTGGTGACCTTTATTAAAAGAAATAAATGAAAGATGGTCTGTAGCAACACCAAATACTACCACTTCTCATATCTGACATGTTTAGGTCTAAAATAAATTCATTTTATTGACAGGAAATTCAGTGTCAGCTTAACAATTTCAAATGAAAGGGTTTATTTTCAAGGGAAATATACTTTGATTTGAGCTAAAATTGATATATGATTTATAAAGGAAGCATATCAGCAAACATGTATAATATTCAGTTAAGTATGCTAAAGCATAACATTTTCTTCCTGATTGAGATATTTAAAACTCTTCAAATTTAAAAGGTAAAAAAAAGGGAATAAAAGAAAAAGAAGTTGGTCTATATATGTTTGAAAAGTAGATTAGTAGTGTCTAGTTGTGCCTACTATTCCAATATATATCTCATTGAAGGACTGTTTATCAAATTCTTTTCCCTGTTATTAACATGCCACCAGAAGAATTTTTGTAAGAATACTTTTGTGCCATTTTCTCACAATTATATGAGAGTAGGATCTGTTCCACCATTATCACTGTACTTCTAGCCTTGTGAATCTTTAACAATCTTGACTGGTGCTCAGGCTATTTGTTTGTAGTTATAACAAAGTTTGACTTGGTTTCCTTGTTTGAGAAGCCTAACAATGTGGAGTAAAATGATAATTCATAACCAGCCTTGCAATAATGGCAACCTAAATGGATATTTAAAAATTGTCCCTTCTGTTTATTGTACATGGTCATTTTATACATGAAACATAAATTCTTTATAATACTAGATTGATCATAGCTTATAATAACAAGAAGAGAAAAGTGGGGAGGAAGAGGCAAAACTGCAAAAAAATAAACCAATCAGAAGCAATCACATGAATTTTAATAAAGATGAGTACAGTCTAATGTGGCATTGATACTTCATAGACATTATAACTTTCAAGTTAGCTGTTACATGCAGCACAGTATCCTTCTCTAAGGCTGCAGAATAGTCACATTAATGTCCCAACATCTTTAAAATAAAAAATCTGCAAAATTATTCACTTGCCATGCATATTGAATATTAATGACTTTTAATACTGCAGTTTATTAACCTTTTACATTTGTGGTCAAAAATGAAACATGCTGGGAACAAATGTATGACAGAAGGGAAAAATGTTTCTGACGGCTATTGGGCTTCATTTGACAGTTAATAAAAGCCATCAAGTCCATATTATGTTAGATTAACCAAGATCTGGATTCCACTTGACAAGTCATTATTATTAAAGGCAAGTGGAGGGTATTTTCAAATACACCCTGGAGTGGTGCATGTTAAAATATGTACGGCAAACTCTTGAATGTCAAGGACATTTTGTGCAGTGTATAATGGAAAACTGCATGTAATGTGCAGTTTGGGAACTATTTTATGTACCTCTGAAGACCTCAAAGCATCACAATGAATGTTTTATTGGAAACTGTCATGCTCTGTTCTGGGACTGAGTATTGCCAGTATTTATGAACAGTCATCCATTTGCCAACGTGGTAGTTCTGCTAACGATGAGAAAGAACCAAATATGACTGAATGGTGCATCTCTGCTTTTCTGTTTTCTGTTAATTGCATCACCTTTGTTATCCTGACATGTTAATTTAAGACTGATTTTCACCTTAATATTTTGTACATTTGTAAATACAACTAAAACTTACCAGTATTACCATTTGTGTTGCACACATACTACAATTTTCAAAAGTTCGGTGGGCTAACTTCCCCTTTTTATGAATATCAAGGTTTATGTTATTGAAGAAAATTACTCTTAGTTACCACTCTTTTCCAATAGTGTTTAGAATCATGCAAGGATTAAGTCTTCTTAGAATTTTGGGAGATTTTACTTGCTCAATCTAAAATTAAAGATTAGAAAGTATGTTTCAGTAGTCTAGGAACTGAAATGTTATACAGAAAAAGCAGCTGATTCAGTTTTCTAGTCAGTATCTTCAGAAGAGAATCTCCCTCTTTTTACTACAGGAGAAAGCACCATGCTGAATGCCAGCTCTTCACTCAAGAAATTCATTGAAATTTGATTTGCTCTGAAAAATTCACTGAATTTCATTCATGAGGGGTCTAATTCTTACTCAGTAGGAAATGAGATAGCTTTATTGAAATACATGTGATTATATCAATTCAACACCAATTGAAAACATCACACTTTATATAGTATTCCTATAAAATTGTTGGAAATGGTATAGAATAAAGAGTATAAATTCTCACAGTGAGTAACCCTTGTCGGTCTGAATTTCTCATTGTATGAAAATAAGCCTGTATGCGAATCTGCTTTGCTCTGACAGAAGTTAAACACAGCAATTATCAGCTAGTCTAAATTGCATCTTTCCTCTGACTTTGCTATTGCCAAGGTCTAGGAAATGATCGAAGAGCAAACTAGTAATGATAGGCACTCATTGTGCCTTTCTAACCAGATTTCATTTATTTTTACAAAGCAGAATTGTCTGAAGTGTGGAACACTTTAATTTGTTAATATTTCTAGGTAAATACTGCTAAAATTCAGATTGAGATAGCAAAACTTCTAAAAAGAAGTGTTTGAAGAAGAGTTACAATTACCCCTAAGCTAATCTTTGTCATCCCAGAAAATTCATTTGCAAGGTTAAGACTGTAGTTACAGGTAGAGAGAGACATCTAGTTTAACACATCATATCCCACAATGGCTCATATTAAGATTATTATAGAAAAAAATAGAAAGCTGAGAGAAACTCTAAAGAGATCGCTTTTCAAGCTTTTTTCACTTGATCATATAGGAACTTCATCAGTAACATATTTCATCTGGACAATTAAACGTAATGTCATTTATCAGCAAGGTCTATAATTTAATTACAAATTCTGTAAACAAACAACAAATATACATATAATATATATATATTATATTATAATAATATCTAATATATATATTATTTCTTATGTTTCTCTGTTGTGAGAAACAAAAAGTGATCATTCTGTCTTAGTTTCAGCCTAGACAGAATTAATTTTCTTCATAGTGTCTGATATGATGCTGTATTTTGGTTTTAGGAGAAAAACTGTGTGGATAATGCACTGATATTTCTAGTTGTTGCTGAGCAGTGCTATAACAGCCAAGGACACTCAGTTTTTCCTACTGTCCTACCAATGAAGGGGGTACCCAAGGAGCTGGGAGGGGACAGAATCAGGACAGCCGACTTAAACTGACCAAAGGGATATTCCACGATACATGACATCATGCACAAGGAAAGTTTTGAAAGGGGTTGGAGTTCATCTCTTTTCTGATACCCAGGGTGTTTGGAGGATTGTGAGCAATTGCATGTTCATCACTTGCTATATACATTTATCTATCTATCTATCTATCTATCTATCTATCTATCTATCTATCTATCTATCTATCTATCTATCAAGTCATAACTATTATCCTTTTTATTTTATCTATCTTAATAAATAGCTTTATCCCAACCCATGAATTCTTTGTTCTTTTTCAACTCTCTCCCCCAACCCAATGGGAAGGAGTGAGACAGTGTGTAGCAACCTGCTGGGTTAAGCGACAACACGTTCCTATCCATTTTTTCCAGACAGGCAAAACCATCCTAAGTTAATTGTTTTTTAGGAAAAAGAAAACTTTTCTTTTAAAATTTACACTATACTTCTAATTCTCCGTTCCTCACTTATTCTACTTCAGCGTCTTTAATAGGAGGTGACAAGCATTATGTATTGCTTTTAAGTGTGAGCACAGTATGAATTTATTAGTGATAATATGATGATTTGTTTCTTAACTCCTCTTAATCATTTCTAACAATCTTTATTATTATTGTTTGGCTCTCTTTCATAGACCTATAGAGAACATTTCTAAGAATTATATCCTGAGTCAAAATAGAATCATATCATAAAATAAGAATTACTTGGATTGAAAGTTCCCTTAAAGATCATCTAATTCCAACTCCTCTGCCATGGGCAGAATTGCCACAGCTTGCCAAGAGCTCCATCCAACTTGGCCTTGAACACTTCTAGGAATGGGGCATCTGCTGTATCTCTGGGCAACTTGTTCCAGTGCCTCATTATATTCCATCATCTAAACTGAATCAGAAGCCATTGACAACAACTTTGGTTGTTGCCATCTAGAGAATTCCTTATCCACTGAGTAGTCCAACCTTTAAATTTCCAATTTATAGATAGGACCTTGTCAAAGGCTTTACAGAAGTCCAGGTAGATGACATCAGTCAGTCTTCCCTGGTTGACTGCTGCAGTCACTTTATCCTAGAAAAACAGCAGATTGTTCAGGCACAATTTGTCCTTGTTGAAGTCATGCTGCTTATCTCAGTATCCTTGTCATACATGTGCCTTAATATTGATTCCTGTAGGATCTGTTGTGTTATTTTCCCAGGCACAGAGTGGAGGCTCACCAGCCCATTGTTTTCCAGGTCTTCTTTTCTTCCCTTCTTAAAAAATTGGAGTGATGTTTCTCTGATTCCAGTCACTGGGGATTCACCTGACAGCCACAACTTTTTGAATATGATGGGGATCGGCTTGTCAGCTATATCAGCCAGTTCTTCCAGGACCCTGGGATGCATGACATCAGGCCCAATTGTTAACTTTTTTCTTAATCCAAAGTTCTGAATAAATGTGTTCTGTCAAACCATGTATCTACCAATTTGAAATGTTCTCCTGTGTCATCATCCAATTATTGTCAGTATCTACTTTTATTTAATATTAACATTTATGAAGAAATATTGTCATATTAACATCACAGATTAATATCACATATTAGACTGTGATGTTAGATATCGGAATAACAACCACAACAGTAAGATGTATTAAAGCAACTGTCCTTCAAATTATCCTTGCTGCCTCTCGGATTCTCCATAGACTTAGATTTGAGTGAGCTGCTGCAGTTATGCACACTGCTGTTAAATGCATTTTTTCTATGAGTTCTTCATTCAGTAGTGACCTTTGTAATAAAATTCTTAAATGAAAAATGTAGCACATGGAAATGATATAGCTGTTATTTGTAACACCATATTCATAGATTTTTAAGAAGCATAATAGCCCTTGCATGGTCCAGCATGATTAAACAACACACGAAATACAGAAAAACTGAAAGAAAGACTCTTCTTTGCAGTTGGTGACTTGATATTTTACTTCCATTAAATTCAAGTACAAATCTAAAAGTCTTGAACTTTAAAGTTATTATAAATAGAACAGGAATTGAGGTAAATTTAAAGGAATTAGAAATATAAAGATGTGTCAATATAAAGAAAACTATGAAAAGTTTTAAGACTGAGTTCTCATAGCTGTTTCTTATTCCATGGTTAAAAGGATGGCAATTTCATTGTAGAAATAAACAGATTAATTTAGCATACTCAGTGCTCTCACAATGTTGAATAATAGCCTACTCTAGGCATCATTAAAATTCTTTTAATGAAGGGAAAGAGATGCATTTCCTTCTGCAATTTAAAGGACTTAATTAAAATACTTTACATGTTATGTAATGGGCTTTTTTTAAAATTCCTACAAGAAATTTTTTTTATACAAGCACTTAAATGTCAGTACTCCATCTTCAGAGACTGAGACTTCTTAATTAGTAACTTGTCTGAAAAATGAGGGAAAGTAGCATGAAACCATAGCAGAATGTACAAATCTGAAAATATTTCTGGATCAGAATGAGACTAGATACCAGATGAGACTCTTTGCTTTTGAATTCAGTAGTATTGATGACACTTAATCAGTGCCCTCTGCTTGTCTTGAATATACTTCATGTACACTCTTTCAAATAGGAGTACATGTCTAGAATGAATAAAAATCATACCAATAACTCTTTTCACACTAAAAAAACTGTAGGAGAAAAATACAATGTAGATGCTTTTTCTTTTTTAGATACAAGCTTCACAGAATCACAGAATCACAGAATTTTAGGGGTTGGAAGGGACCTCTAGAGATCATTGAGTCCTACCCCCCTGCCAAAGCAGATTCCCTACACCAGGTTGCACAGGTAGGCGTCCAGGAGGGTCTTGAATATCTCCAGAGAAGGAGACTCCACAACTCCTCTGGGCAGCCTGTGCCAGTGCTCCATCACCCTCACCGTAAAGGAGTACTTGTGTGCATTTGTGCGGAACTTCCTGTGCTTTCATCTACAAGAAGGGCCATAAGGAGGATCCAGGGAACTACAGGCCTATCAGTCTGATCTCAATTGCAGGGGAAGTTTTGAGCAAATCATCTTGGGTCAGATCATGTGGCACGTGTATGGCATCCAGGGGATCAGGCCTAGCCAGCACGGGTTCACGAAGGTCAGATTATGCTTGACCAACATTATCTCCTTCTACAACTGGGTGTTCAGTCTGGTAGATGAGGGAAAGGCTGTTGATGTAGCGTACCTAGACTTCAGCAAACCCTTTGACATGGTTTCTAACAGTGTTCTCCTGGGGAAACTGATTGCCCATGACCTGGACAGGTATACCCTTCTTTGAGTAAGATACTGGCTAGAAGGCTGTGCCTAACCAGTAGTGATGAATGAAGTCCAGCTGGTGACCCCTTACAAGTGGTCCCACAGGGGTTGATACTGGGGCCCATCTTGTTTAATATCTTTATTGATGACCTAGATGAGGGGATTGAGTGTACTCTCAGTACGTTTGCAGATGACACCAAGTTGCGAAGTAGTGTCAATCTGCCTGAGGGTAAGGAGGCTTTCCAGAGGGATCTAGATAAGCTGGATCACTGGGCTGAGGTAAATGTGATGAGGTTCAACAAGGCCAAGTGCCGGGTCCTGCACTGTGGCCACAATAACCCCATGCAGTGCTATAGGCTTGGGGATGAGTGTCTGGATGAGTGTGAAGAAGAAAGCTACCTGGGGGTGTTGGTTGATGCTCAGCTGAACATGAGCCAACAGTGTGCCCATGTGGCAAAGAGGGCCAACGGCATCCTGGCCTGCATTAGAAATAGTGTGGCCAGCAGGAGCAGGGAGCTAATCATCCCCCTGTACTCAGCACTGACGAGGCTGCGCCTCAAGTACTGTATACAGTTTTGGGCCCCTCACTACAAGAAAGACATTGAGGCCATGGAACATGTAAAGAGAAGGGCAAAGAAACTAGTGAGTGGTCTGGAGCAGAGTCTTATGAGGAGCAGCTGAGGGAGCTGGGATTGTTTAGTCTGGAGGAGTCTGAGGGGAGGCCTCATTGCACTCTACAACTTCCTGAAGGGAGGTTGTGATGAGGAGGGGTTTGGCATCTTCTCCCATGCAACAAACAGAGCCCAAGGAAATGGTGACAAGTTGTACCAGAGGAGGTTTAGATTGGACATACGGAAGAACTTTTACTCTCAGACTGCGGTCAGGCACTGGAATGGCCTGCCCGGGGAGGTAGAGGAGTCACTGTCCCTGAGAGTGTTCAAGAGGTGTCCGGATGAGATGTTACGTGAAATGGTTTAGCAGCTTGTGGTGGCAATAGTAATGGGTGGATGGTTGGACTAGCTGATCTTGTAGGCCCTTTCCAACATTTGATTCTATGATTCTAAGCTAGATATAAATGTTTATATTTATCCCTATGTTAATTTTATAGACATTCTTTTTTTTTTTCTTTTTTAGGTGGTGTTGTAAAACCAAGGAAAAGCCCTGTCGTAAACAAACAAACAAACAACAACAACAACAACAACAACAAACCACTGGTCTTTCAAATACTTCTTTTTCAGATGAAATTGGATGAAAATATGAATAACTGTGATCAAGACTGGTAGTATGTTTTTGTTGTGAAACTGTTTCAATTACAATCTCCTGTAATCCTAATTTAAATGTTTATAATTTTATTTCATCTATTGCATAATTGGCAAAAATAAACAAAACAGAGGTGAGCTCTGGCCAGTTTTCTTGGATGTTTTTCACACATTTGAGATAAGAGAGATGTTTTCTCTAGAGGCTAGCAAATACCTACTTGGAGACTTTATTTATTAAAGTTTGTTCTTTTATGGGTGATTTTAAATCACTGTGATTAACATGTTCTACATATGGTGTACATTAAATTGTGAAAAATCTTTTAATTGGTTTCTTAAGCAGATGCAGAGATAAGATAGGTGGCTGATCTTAAAAGTGATGGAGATGAAAGAGTATGCTGAATTCAATGTTTCTTACCATTTGCAGTTCAATTAGAGATGCTGTCTTCCTTTTGGTATTTGAAAGAAAGTCAAGGAAAATAGAGACAGAGTTTACTTTTCAGGTTTTTCTTGTGTTCATTTATTTATTTATTTTTATTTCTTTCCAGTTAAATGATTTCCAGATAAATTCTGTCTACAAGTTACTTTTTTTCTGGTTTGATCAGAAGCTCTAGCAGTGTAAAAGAAAAAGCTCAGGGCATCCTAAAGAACATCTTTGTTTCCTCTCTATACTTAGCTTTTCTGTCCTGCCACCAGGATTTCCTTAGACTGTCGGTACTCACTTGTCAATGCAAATCATTCTCCATGTACTCACTTGGAAACACACAAGATATCAAGAATGAAGATGTGTGACAGATAAGCCTTTCTTCTGTCTTCCAGTTTCACATGCTTGGTTACACTTTTCAGCAATAGACACTATGAATTTTTTTGGCCAGAAATTTTCACTACCAGAAAATCCCTTGCTGTGTAAGGACTGTCACTGTTAAGTCACTAAGGATAGACACTTGGTTGCTTTTGCCAGTGCAGCGAGCACTCAATAGGAGAATATATTCTGCATGGCAGATAAAACAAGAATTACTGAAAATGGAGGAAACTGACAGAGCTTGGCTTCGTACTGTTCCTGCTGAACAGACATGGAACTAATTCTTGTCTTGATATCAGACATTTCAGTAAGTTATAGGAAAAGTATACCTTGCTGCTACTTGTATTAGTGTTATGGATGTAGTGCTTCTACGAATCTAAATGAAAGGAATCATAATTTAATAACCAGATCTTCAGAGAACAAGTTAGTTACCAGTATAATACAGTATAAACCTCCAAAGTTTCCATGAGAGTTATCGAAGCTGTGCCGTTTAGAAAAATCTTGTATGCATGGAGCTAAAAGTAACAGTGTTGAATATTAAAAATATAGCTATTTGTCACTGCTAACAACAGAATAAGGGAGGATGTTTTGTGGTGGTTTTTTTTTTTTTTTTTTATTTCTATTCATTTTTCATAGCATTTACATGAAGGAGGAGTAGGAGAGCAGGGAAAGGCAGATAAGATTGTTCCAGAAACCAGAATGTCTCCTAAGGAGCTCTGAAAAAAGACATGTTTGTAGATGATATTTGTTGCAGTGCATTTCCTTGTTCAGCAGACCATGTAAGTCTGTAAATACGGAAACATATGATAGCTGAAGGAAAGTTGCTAGCAGTTTTACTTAAAAAAAATATAAACAGCATTTTATTTTTTGGTTAAAAAATAAATAAAAGAATGTTAACGCAGGCTTTCTTGTTTCTAAAATCCATGACCTCTGATAGCAGTTTCCAAGTGATGCCACTGATTAAAAGCAAAATTAATGTGATTTCAACTGAACTGCACAGAGTCTGAAACTAATCCAGTAGTCAGATGCACTGTATTGAAGATGCATTAGCACAGCCCAACAGCCAAATTCAGCACTTTCTTGCTACGCTGCTCTGTAGTTCCATCTTCAGAAGAAAGAATCGTAACAGTAGCTGTATTAAAACAGTGCCTTTACAGATGAAATTATGTCAGCAGCCTACTAACAGTGTTTCAGTATGTCTGGACCCTATCATGCTCCATAGAAATATGGTAGCAAATGGACCATTTAGAAAAATAGAATCATAGAATTGCTCAGGTTGGAAAATACCTTATTTTAACTCTGTCACGCCATGGTGCATTATCTGACTCTGCCATATTTCTTTCCTTCTGTCTTCTAGGTGATGTATCCTGACATGGTCTTCTGTAGAAAAAGTGGAGGCCTAAATTCATAAGAGCCATTGCTTGTAGTGTCACCGAATAGTTGAAGATGGACTGACAGATAACAGGGAGCTCTACTATCATGGGTTACTACTGGATGCTTGAATCTCACAGAAGAGTCACCTGGATATGTTTTGTTTCTTTCCTAGTTGACATGAATACATCAACTTTTTTGAGGTCATCAGAAGACAGTTGCTGAAATGAACTAAATCTCATTGGCCTATAGCTTATATTCTGTATGTTTTAACAAAGTCTATTCTACTAGTATCCATTAGTGACTTTCAAGATATGTCTTGCTTTAATTTTAGATGATCCTTTCAGATCTTGAATGATCTTCATGGTTATTTTTAGTTTGAGTGATCCAAATGATTAATGGGCAGCCAGAAAAATAAAAGTAGACATTCTCAAACCTTTTCTTACTCCAAGGATGAAAGAATACTTGGGTTCATATCTGTATATGACCAAATTGCATCTGAAAACTGAATTGGGTTGCATAGTATGTAATATCCAAAATTGAGTATAGAATTACATATAATAATCACACTTGAACCAATTCAGGAATTCAGCAAAGCCATTGTAATTGATAAATATTTGTAAGTAACTGAAAACTCATTGATAAGTTTCTCACCACATGAACAATGGCAGTTAGAAGGCAAATAGCTATCTTTTAACAAATCCTTTGTTAGTGAATTAAAAAAAAAAACAAAAAACATCATTAAGTCTTCCATAATCACAAATATATTACTAATATTTTTAGCAATTTGAAGATATTTAAATAAGCCTTTTATGGAGATAATGATTTTTCAAAGCAAGGTGATTTCAAATAATATTTTCTGTGTTATATACTGTATTAGAACAAATAATGGAGGAAATTAAAAAAAAAATTAAGAAGTCCCTCTGTAATCCTTACATGTCCCTCAGATATTTCTATTCTTTTGCAGTAGCAAGTTTAAACTTGTTGAAATTCTTTTTTTTTCAGTGTGACTTGAGCTATTGTTTGTTTCTTCTTTTCCTTTATTTTAGCATTTCTTTTCTTTTTCTTTTTCTTTCATATTCTGTCTCTCTTCTTTAACTTCTTTTTCCCCCCATTTTTTCCATTTTTTCTTTCTATTTTGGATGATAGTGGTGGTTGGGATTGGTGTTATTAAAATCAATCTGGAATTGTGGTATACCTTAGTTCCCATTGAGTTTGACTTTGGGAATAACATTTTATGTAACAGGATTTCTCTGATTGCATTGAAAAATTTGCCAACTGCATTTTGCAAGATAGACCAAGTCTCAAAATTTCGTAAATGTATAATTTATAAGTTTAATAGAAGCTTAGGAATAAGGTCTAATACTTAAGTGTGTCACTGTTAAGTTCTAAATGATTATGACATTGTGCAACATTTTAAATGCATTGGTATACATAACTGTCTGCATATAAATATATACATACAAACTTTTCAGAATTTAAAACTTATTTCATGGGAAAATAAATGTTTAGAATAGAAGTCAGTGAGACAGAGAAATGCTTCTGGATATAAACAACCAGATTTTTTAAGTTATTTTGTTTCAGTTCTTTTGACAATGATATTCTCTTTCTGTGTCCACTAGGGTCTCCTTACCTGCATATTGCTTTAATATAAACTTTCTGTTGATTGCCTTTTTGATGAGAAAAAAAAAATCTCAAAGCTGAAATCCAAACAGATATATAACTTACCTTTCCTACTGTAAGTTTGTTCAAATTTTTCTAACTTCAGTCTTTCCTGTATGTGTGAAAATATATAAATGAATAAGGAAAGTCTGATCTTTTGAAAGCTTTGTTTTACAAGGATTTTAAATCATTGTGCCTGTGATTAGCCCACTTTATAAAAATAGTACTGCTCCCACTACTATCATTCCTTTGGGCTTTGGCTTGTGGACACTGAAATTTTGTAATGTACGAAGAATCGTTTATCAGATTTAAGAACAGAGTAGCTTCCAAATGTTATTGTAAAAGAAATGGGGTCACTACCATAAACTCTAAGACCTTATTTTAGTTTTTCAATAGCTCTATATTTAATTTTATTGTTGAAATTTTCTTGCCCATACTTTCTGATTATTATAAAGGATAAATACCTGCACTCTTGAGGTTGTATTTTTTTTTGTTATCCATTGTGCCAATTTTCTTTTTTCTAGCGTGGTCATCTGTGAACTTAAAGCAAGGACAGAGTGCCACGTTTTCAAGCCTTTTTTTCCCCATCGATCTGAATCCCTTTTTCCCTGCAGTTAAGGAAGACTGCAGATTATCTATTGGTACTTAAAACCTTCAAAAAGCTCCCAATACATTTATCCTCATTACCGGTTTCCTCCGTTATTCTCATTCTTAGAGATGGCCCACTAGGGGATCCTTCCCTCCAACTGGCAAGTTCAGTTAGAAAAAATGTCAGCTTTATCATTTTTATTCCGAACTCTACTCATTTTATTTATGAATAGTTCTCACAGAAGTCATTTACAAATGGTATTGCCTATGGGACATATATCCCACTGATGTTTTTTAAGACTCACAAATGGCTTAAAGGGATCCTATTTTTTACTGCTTTTCCCTGCAATTTTCATATCAAACATTCTCAAAGTGCAGACAAAAATCTGTTTAAACTGTTTGTCCCCTGCCAGCTCTACCTGAGCTCTGAGAGCTGTGCTGCCGTTCCTTTTTGTTTATTAGTACTCACAAGTAATAAAATGGTAACAGTTTTGCTTCACAAACTGTTTGCTAAATGTAATTGTCATGGTCATATTCATTGATTTGAAAATGGTACTAAGGTCCTTATTGTTCACACAGTGTTCTTGTATCTTTGTCTTTCATAGATGGATTTCATTCTAAAGCAGGACGCTACAGAAAACTAATTTAACAAACAGAAGGGAAATATAATGAGGAGAAGTAAGGAAAGGAAATGATATTTATAAGGAAATACTAAGGAATAAAACAATAGGGAAAAAGTAAAGGAAGATTCTGTGCTATTTCTGAATCACAGAGAAAGAAAATTAAGATGTCAGAGTTGTTATTCAAGTGCTTTTCAGCAAGTAAGGAAATGCAGCCACAGCTCCTGGATGACACAGAATTAGGAAAAGAGCATTAAGAGATTAAGAGCTCTATCTCTCCCTCAAACTGGTCTTCACTTAATCAATGAGTTCAAATGTTATTGGAATATGAGTGGTGAGAGTACAGGTGGCTCATGTTGACTATGTACTGGGTTAGTCTTATTTCCATAGAAAATCAGGTTCATAAAATAGTAGAATAATTTGCTGGTCCAGTGAAAATCAAGATTTTCCCAGGAGGAATCTGCTCTTGTATTGAAGAAAATGGTGGTAGTCCGTTGCATGAACTTGACAAAGAAAAGGAAATCTATTGATGTTTACTTCAGAAATATCAGTTATTAACAGTAAGTCACAAACATATTTCATCACCTGGATATCTCTTACGAGTTTAGGTGTGCAGTACTATTTATTTTGAAAGTAAAATTCTTGCCATTTATTTAATAAAAAACCTTCAGTAGTGTGACTCTTCGGAAAGATAGTGGTACTTTTTGAGAATTGTGGAGGGGGTTGGAGACAATCTTTTCTTAACCAAGAGGAGGAACTCTACAGCATGACATCAAGCTTTTTTCTATACGCATATAAGACTAAGTTTCTTCCAGCTTTCACTAAATAAGAAGTTTCAGGATCATGTTGGGAATAATAAAAAAAAAAATCAAATAAATAAACAAACAAATAAACAAATCACTATGATGACAGTAACATTTTCTATAAAAATCCATCAGGCCAGCACACTGCTGTCTGGGTAAAAAAAAAAAAAAAGAGGTTGTTAAGCTCCATAAGGAGTTTCTACATTTTTTCTGTCTTCTTAAGTCCTCGTTTTGGTCAAATTATTTTTCTCCTCTCTGAAATTACTTTCCCACCTTCCTTTTACTGCAGCTAAATCTACCTAGTCTCAGTTGCAGTAGATAACTTCCTAATCTACTTTTTCCTGACAACAGAATTTCATTGAGCTGACTTTGAAAGCTCTTACAGAGCTATAACTGGAAACATCAGTTTGAGTAAAAGGGAGCTTTTCTCTTGTGAAGGACCCTGAAACCTCATGGCTTTAGAGAACTATACACAGGCCACTGAATGTTCTATAAAACCCTCAACATTCTTATGCTCCAAAGAACTTGCAGTTACAAAATGAAGGTCAAATTCAACATCAAGTTTAAACTCATAAATTTGTCTACACAGAATTTCCCATATATGCCCTAAAAATTATAGTTGCTATATTTTCCAGTTTTTTTGAGCTTTTTTAGGTAATGGGAATATGAAATCCACTGGTAAGAGTAAATTATAGGTATCAGTCAGAGGCTTCAGACACAGGAAATAAATTCCCATAGTCCTCAGTAATAGTCTGTTGAATATTTTGATAGAAATATAAGTTTATGCATTTAGTTCTGGAGCTCATTGGCTCAATTCCTATTATATCTGTCAATAAAACTGCTGCCATATCTGTATACTTAATGTATACATCAATTTTACACTGAAATTCTGTGAGATTACTGAAACACTTTAAAGCTAAATTTTATCTAAAAGAATCTTACAGTTTCCTGAAAATGCAGTAAATTATTATCATGCAAACTTCCTGATTAACACTTAGTTTAGGTATCCTAAAACTTCAAATTTGGGTGTGGGAAGGGAATATATTGTAGTAAATTTTAAAGTAAGGCATTTAACAAATAGGAGCAAAACAATGAAGAAAGGAGACTCTTCTTTATGGAAAAAAAAAAATATATATATATATATAAATTAACCATCCAGGATCATTTTTGCTTCCAACTTCTCTCAATCATTGTATTTTCTGGATTAAGAAATAAAAAAAAATATACATAATAAGTTTCTAATTAAGTCTGAGAAATATTAGAAAGGTTAAAATCTTAATTAACTGTTTGAGAATTCTCAGTTAAATACAAGTAAATATTTGCAGATAGAGAATTTTTTTAAACAGTTGAGATTCATTCTTCACATTCTGAGAGTCATCCAGCCTTGAAGTCTTCACAGTACGCAAGATGATAGTCTAGTATAAAAAAAAACTGAAGCACAATATTTTCCAAGGAAAGCCCAGAAAGTGAGATTACCACAAGCATTTATAGAAACAAATTTTCTTAATGGAGCTGGAACAGCCTATGACATAGTCAGAGGAAAAAGACCAAACATTTAGCAAGATTTATTAATTTATAGAAGCCCACATTTATGCTCAATAATTAGAAAATATATATTATTTGCACATATATTTACAATGTTTTGCTTATAATAGTTTTATTAATGCATATTTAATATTATTTTATAATCAACAATTAAACAAAACAATCACTTCTAAATAACAGTCTACGATATTTCATACTGAAGTCTAATTACACAGTTAGAATACCAGTACACTGTTTTATTAGGCTGTAATTTTGTTCCAGAATAAACCATAAGACTAAGGGACAAATAGGCTCACATGTTGAAGTAATAACAATGATTTCCTAGTAGAGCAGTGCAGTGAAGTAGGTCTGTCTACTGCACTGAGAGACTGTATCTTTTAATAATGCATAACCCTGACATTCTTCATTTCTGGTTCTGTACTAAGGTGACCTACGTATTTCCTGTCTCAGCTTTGGTGCAAATGCTGGACAGTTACAAGGACACTGTGTTGTTTTTTTCATACTGTCTGAAGAAGAAAGCCTGAGAGCCTACAAATCTCTTTGATCTCCCCCCACCTCCAGTGCTGTCAAATGGTTTAATATCTAATATCTTTCCCTTCAAAGGTGAACAAATTACACTGAAGTTATGGCATCAGCAAATCAGAAGTTTGGTTTACTTTAGGCTCAATAAGAAAAAGAACTGGCACTGATTACCACCTTTGTAATTATTTTAAAAACTAAGATCATTTATATACATTCTGCTGCTGCAATTTGAAAACCAGAAGAAAAAGACAAAGAAGGGCGGAGAACTGAAAAAAAAAGAATAATCTGATCTTTCACTGTATTTGCACCCTGAAGAATTAAGACATTCAGGGCACACCTTTCAATTTTCTTTTTTGTTTGTTGCTCATAGTTCATTTCATCTACTTCGGCATTCCTATGAAATAAAGCATCTTACAAATATTTTCATCATCTAAAATTTTGTATCTTAGGAAGGATTGGAACCTCAATTTCTACTTACATTCTGTTCAATAAAGTAGCATGATAAGTTGCTTTATGGGTGCACTGAAAATACAAGGAAAAACGATCTGACATGGAATACTGCTGGCTGAATATCTTGGGATAATTTATAAACAAAACATTCTGATCACCAGAAATGTTTTCACGATTCCACTCCCTTCCATTACCTTTATGCTAAATGTGTCAGGAGTGAAAACAAATTTATAAGAAAGGACTCAAGCTGTATTTGCAATCATAAGTTCACAGTTTCTGAAGTTCGTCTGCAGGAAATTTTGCATGACACTTCCTAGCTTTTCTGTTTTATGTGTGGAGAAAATTATAGCTGATTTTCCTTTTATCTAGCTGGAAACCTCAAACTTCAGAAAACTATTGAAATACTTGACAGTAGGGAGTATAGGGTTCATATGAGGTTCACCTTGCTCTGCATTTGTTGGTATTTTTTCCCTCTAAAAATCTACAAAGAACTCTGGCCAGTTTTGAGCATCACAGTACTTAGGCAACACACATCTACAGGGTTCCTATTTCTTTTATAGAGCGTACACAAATGGTAAAACTGTTGAGATGCTGAGATCCCTAATGCACCTTTTAAGTTCCACTAGGGCTGAATGAAAATTCAGTGGGTGTTTACAATGAAATTTCAAACAATAAAAGGCCTCCTGAGAATGCATTCTAATGTAACTAGAGCAGTGAACTGCAATCCTTAATAAACATAAATAAACGGATGTGAGATAAAACAAGAATTGTTCATCTCATGCTAACTCCTCAGTGCTTGGAAACTGAGGGACTACTAAAAGGTATTTAATTACTTTCACATTTACCATCAACTAGAGAATGCTTACTCTGAAAAATTCCCGGATGACCTGTATGTAACCTGTGTTGACCTGAGCTTGAACTGGAAGGAATATATTGGAAAATTCTAGGATGCTTAAAATACTGCTTCCATATAACTGATATTACAGACACATGCCTCCTATCACTGGAGTGTCTAAGAGGTACGTAATTAGCATCTGAAGGAATTACCTTTTATATATAGCTGTATGAAGAAAGGCTTATATTCACTACTAGGAAACATTATCCTTCATGACTAAAGCAAAATAAAATCCATCACTAACTTAGGATTTTCAAAGTATTTTATAAATCATTGCACTTGTTCTGCAAATTTCATAAAATAAAGTGGAATTGCAGAACTAAGTAAAGTCTGATATGCTTGAAATCTTACCACATTTGAGAAAACGTAGCACAGGAAAGAGAAATGAGGACATTTTCACCTTTATTGTTCCTCTTTCAGAGAAATCAGAAGAAAGCACTTTTAAAACATTTTTTTACAGGTAGATACTCAAAAGCTATAAAGTAGTTATGCCCCATCAAGCTAAGTTCTTGTTGTTCAGAATATCTGAGCTGACTAATTACTGTTTCTGAGGCTGTCACTAGCAGCCTAACTTACCAATAAACTGAGCATGGAAAAGAGATTGCTTTTTACCTTGAAGACTACATAAAATGTGGGGGTGAAGAGGAATATATAATGAAAGCATTATACATCTAGTATGAAGACTTCTCTGACTATCAAATAGAAAATGCTGATAATTGCCTCTAAATATATTTAGGCAATAGATTCATTGTCCACCTTCAGCTACCAGTCATTGTATTATTTCAGTGTTACCTCATGCACATCTATCAGTTTTATCTTCTTTTCTGTGTGTATCTGTAAAGGAGACATCCTGGCTCACTAGTAAAAAAATGATGATGATTTTCCAGTGTATTTGCTGGACAGTGAATTCAATACATTTTTCAAAGCATTTCAAAGTCTAGTGACTTCACCACTCTGAAAAGCAAAAGAAAAAATAAATCATGGTATGAAGCTTTCTATGTGTGATATTAAACATGTTTCTAAAAACATTAATGAGAATTCCATGAGAAAACAAGCCAACAGCAACCAAACAAGCAAAAGAAAAAACACCAAAACCCATCAAACTGAATATGAGGCAAAAATGTTGCTCACACCTTTTGCCATCCATGAGACTATGAAATCTTCTTGCCTTGGGATATACCTTTAAAATTATTAACAGCATTTATTCAGATGGCATAATTTACTTCTAAGAGATGCATGAATAAACTGTTTATTTAAATCTCCTCATACAAATCTTAAGAATCTTTGCAGAGTAAGAGTTACTTACAACATGATATAAGCAAAATGCAAAGTTCAGATGAGACCTCACATGAATTTTTAATTTCCTTATTTAGTCAAGAATGGAAATTATAACAAGATTAAGCATTATGTTTTCAAACAGAAGTTATTTTTGAGATGATAGGTTCCCTTAAGACACAGATCAGCTTCAGTATTTTATCTAACCCAGAATAACTATCTACCATTGCTTCAGAAATGCAAAGGAAAAATATGAACACTAGAAAATAAGAATAAATTCAATAATAATAATAATAATATAGACCAAAAACTAAGCATAGCCTATTTTACTTAGCAGGGAAAACCATGTGAGGCCAGAAAATCTTTGCAGCACGGAAAACACTATTATATTCTACTTCTTGCCCAAACAGAAATCAATTACAACTGAAGGAGTAATCATCCTGTTCTTTCTCTGAGAATTAACAAGACCTATTTCTTACAAAATATTAGTGCAGATGAAAAGATACAGTTAGACAAATGATTCACAAAATGCAATAGACAAATCTTTCTTTCATACATCTGATTTCCAGATCCATGATCTGCTCTGTTTACATATACACTACTACTTGTACAGAAGTACAAGCACAGCCTCATTTGCTGTCATGCAACAAAACAGAAAATAAGGTCACCAGAACTGAAAGCAATTTTGCTTTCTTCCTTACTTCACTGTTGAATCTTAGGTGCTGAATAGACATGTGAGCAATGCTAGAAAAATGAGGCATTTCTCATTTAACAAAGACCCCAAATCTAAGAATCTCAGGGAAAGGGAGGAACTTTAGAATTTGTTGCACAACCTAATAAGTGGAAGGTTATAGAGAACCTTGCATGCTCCTCAAGCAGACATCAAAATATTTTTGGAAATTTGGGAAAATATTGGTGGTATAACACAGTAAACTTACTACATGATAATTATGCTTAGTGGCTTCTGACATGGAACTAAGGGGAGGGGAAGCAGTATATGAAGTTATAGGAGTTGTAATTTTCAAGGAAGTAAAATGAATGAAATAGCACTTTCGCAAGATAGCATAGACCCTTAAGAATTCGAGCCTTAAGGTCCAAACCTTTAAATTTTTAACATAAGTGTAAATATATCCGTAATGTTAGAATAGCATATCTTATTATTCAATGTCAAAATATCAGGAAATGCCTTTAAAAAATATACAAGTTTCAAATGGGCATATGCTACAGAGGCTTAATTGATTTATTTTATTTGGTAGTTATTATTCAATAGTTAGAGATCATTTCTAAAATTATTTAAGAGTGATTAAAAAATAAAAGAACAAAACAGTCTGTTTTAAGAGGCTGAGAGAACTGGGACTGAACAATCTTGAGAAATCTCTGGGAAGACATAATTTCAGCCTTTCAGTACTTGGAGGGGGCTAGTACAGAGGGAGAGATGCTTTTTTCAAGGGCCTACAGTGACAGAACAAGTTAAAGTTCTTAAAATAAAAGAAGCTAGATATCAAATATTAAGAATAAATTGTTCAGTCTGGGGCACTGGAACAGTTTCCCCTAGAATTTGTGGATGCTCCATCCCTGCAGGTTTTACAGATCAGAGGGGATGGAATTTTGTGTAACCTGGTGTAGTGGGAAGGCAGGCACATTTGCTCCTTTCAACAGGAAACATTCAATAATTCTATGAAACATAAGGTGGAAGATCCCAAGAACCCATCATTTTGCATTAGCAATGGGTGGATGCAGAACCTGACTAATCTGGTATATCTGAATGATAAATCAAATAAAAGAAAACAAAGATCCATGAACCATTAAGTCCAAGGAAAGGACAGAAAGTTTAGGTGCAAAATGCTGTTCTTTAACCCAGTAGGCAGCTAAACACCACACAACTGTTTGCTCACACTCCATCAAATAGAATGAGAGAGATAATTGAAAACAAAATAAAACTGGTGGGTTGTGATATAAAGTATTTAATGAGACAGAAAAAGAAAACAGACAAGAAAAAAAACACAATGTTTCTTGTCTCTCTCTCTCTCTCTCTCTCTCCCTCTGTATATATATATATATATATACGTATATATATATTTTTTTCATCATGCATCTACTTGCCACCTGCTGGCCCAGTGCCTAGCTAATGATACAGCTTTTGCAATCACAGATAAATGTGCAGCCTGAGAGAAGAACTTGAGAGCAATCAAAAAGAAAGGTGCAGCAAAGAAGCGACGGCTGCAGGGAAAGGGAGGGGAATGTCCCCATCTCCTCTACTCTTGTAAGGCTCCATCTGGAGTACTGTGTCCAGACCTGGGGCATCCAGCCCAAGAAGGATATGGAACTGTTGGAGCTGGTCTAGAGGAGGGCCACAAAGATGATCACAGGACTGAAGCACTTCTCCTACAAGAAATGGCTGAGGGAGCTCCGCTTGTTCAGCCTGGATACGAGACAGCTCTGTGGGACACCACTGTGTTTTCCAGTACTTGAAGGGAGATTATTGACGGGAAGAAAATCAACATTTTAGGCAGATAGTGACAAGGGGGAATGTTGTAACTAAAAGAGAGGAGATTTAGATTAGATGTCAGGAGAAAATTTTTCACTCAGAGGTTGGTGAGGCAGAGGCACAGGCTGCCCAGAGAAGCTGTTGGTGCCCCATCCATGGTTCAAGGGCAGGTTGAATGAGGCTTCCAGCAGCCTGATATGCTGGGTGGCAGCCTTGTCCATGGTAGGGTGTTGAAAGTAGTTAATCTTTGAGGTTCTTTCCAATCTAAGCCATTCTATGAACTAATCACTCAGCTAACAATGCAGTATTTCACCAATACTTGAACAGCAGCCCACCCAGTCAGCTTCCCGCACAGCTTCATGGCCTGCTACATGATGACATGTGGTGTCTTATGGCCTTATTCAGGGCAACTGTTCTGTCTCCTACTCTCCCTACAGCATCATGAAGGCACTTACTCTTCCACGCTGAGTAACTTGATCTAGCCCTGGGCATGTTCTGTTACTTACAACAACCAAAACATTGGTGTTGCTAATAGGACTATCTCAGCTTAAAACAGGACAACTACTTATCATTTCTATGTCCAAGTTAGCATTAGCTATGATGACAGCAGCTGTTTGCTGCTCTCAAGTTTTTTTACTGTGTTTAAACTGACTGTAGGAGGAAGTCTCACATACACTATGCTATGTAAAACTGAAAACTTTTCCAGTACCTTATATATAATGTAGTAGAGTAAACAGGCTTGGGAAAATAAATAAATAAATAAAGAGATCCTCATAAATAGCAAAAGAAAATGAGTATTTCAGTGTTCACTGTGCCTTTAAATACAGCTTACTCCCTGCTGTGACAACTTGCATTTAGTGTTTCACTCTAGTAGAAGCAGGTTGTAATTCCTCCTCTTCTGTTTAATGCTTCTTTTGGTTTGGTTTGCTTGCTTGCTTCTTTATTAGTTTCCCTCCATGTAAAGTAAGAATAAATAAGCCTTGGGAAAAAAAAAGAAAAAAGAAAAAAAGTTTAGCAATATATGTATAGTAACTAAACCATGACAAGGAGATTGATGTCTCTATTAAAGAAATAAGTGAAGGAAATCATCTCTTAGTTTTGCTAATGCTGTGCTTAGTCTTCTGTTCCTAAACATTTCACAGAACAATTTTGGGTTTGAACAATAAAATAGGAAAAGAAATTGACTCCTTCACCTGACAGTGCAAATTTAAAGCCACAAGCAGCTATAGTAATTGTTTAGCTTTCAAGATCATAAAGAAAGCAGGAAAGTATTCATGTTGACACCCAGCCTCCCCACAGACTTTAGCTTCAATGATCAGAATCTTTTCATGTGACTACCTGAGATTCTCTTTTAGGCACTGCAGAGGATAAAAGTAGCTCCTGGTTGGCTGGTTGGTTGGTTGAAGCAAAAAAATTCAAAACAGCAAACCATCTTCTTTATATTGATAACCACACAGACAGCTACACCTGCCGTGTCAAACAACCAGAATCTGGGTAACAGGAGTTTTAATAAATTGCTGATAAAAATGTGAAGAAACTGTCAGCAGTGCATTTCAGTTCTTTGCTTACAGATAACCTCTCCTTTTTTTACCAGTTCTTCTGTTTTGCTATGGCCACTCAAATGAAATCATCAAAACCAGTATTCACTTATAGAAGCAAAGAGCTGCTCTGCAGTGAAAGCCGTTAGCATTTGCTTCTTACCATTCAAACTCCTCCAAATCGATGGACTTAAAACTCATTCTGAATCTGAAAAGAATCTCTTACTTCTGAAAAGAAGAATTAAAAAATACTTCTAAGTTAACCTTGTTGCAACTCTATAAATTAAAACAATCTTAAGAAGGGAAGCAAAAATTGCAAGTAAGCATTTGCTCGTTACCATCGGAGTAGTCCCTCTGTCGATCAGACTGCAGACACTTCAGAAACTGAAGATCAGTGAGGAACTCTATGTTTACAATTTGAGGAAAAGTAAACTTGTATATATGATTAGATTGCCTACTTGAGCCCATATTTTTGAAAGTATTTGCTGATAGTCATAATGTGCTTTCAAACATACTCAGGATTTAAATACAAACTGAGGCAGACAGCATTTAAACATGTTTCTAGCTCTAATGTGTCCCTTATTAGCTTGAGAAACTGTGATTACAGAACATGGAAATTGATTGCCTCATATGTGAGACAAAAGTATCTTAGGTATTTTCATTTGTTTGTGTATCAGCAATCATTCAGCAATTGAAGCCACATGGTTCCACTGCAGGCTTAAGGGCAATTGCAATTCCTTTCTGAGTCAGTATGTCATGGTTTTATGATTTTTGGCATTGGTATTCCACATCATAACATCATGCAGTGCATTAAGAGTTAAAGAGTTAATGCTCCAGCTTTGTGGATCGTCGGTTTTTATGGGTATACCTGTCTCAGAAGAGAAGAAGAACTACATTCCCCAGAGGACTGTGAGATGCTTTGCATTTTTACATGTTTCTGCTCAGAGGGAAAGATAAAAACTGTCTGCAGTCACAGGACACTCTCTTTCCTTTGGGATCAACTCAGCAGTGGGTGCTCGCTGCCGTATCGCCTTCAGCATTAGCGTAAGGCCTTCAGTTTATTGGACACTCTCTCTTGCTCATTTTATTTGATTCATTAGCTTCAATTCCAATGATATTGCATTATACTGTGTTATTTTGCTTTCTGATATCTTATTTAGTAAATTAGCTTTCCTCCTCAGATCGTTGCCACTGTTTTGTTTCTAGGCCCATCTCCCTTTTCCTTTTTCCCTTTCCCCCTTCCCCTTTCCTGGGGCATGGGTCCATGTGTTCCCCACACCAATTGTCGTGGAACCGGGCTGAACCAGCCCAGTAAATCGTTGACACAGTAACACATTGTGGTTCAGGAATCTTACTTCCAAACCAAATTTAAAGTATCGTTGTTTGGAGTTTTTGACTTTATGGGTATTCTTATGGATATTTCTCGTAACATTTTTGAAAAGAAAATATATATTATAATCTGTCTTGTCCATTTTATTCTTCAAACTGCTGAAAGCTAAAATGTACCCTCCTATATGTATGAACATTTTTCACTCTGATAGTTATGGCTTACACTGCTTTACTTCCTATTATATAAATATGTTTTAGAGATACTTGGTCAATACAATAAAAAAAAATCCTAATGTAAATGGTGTAAAATATAAAAGTGTACATGCTTAATTCATACAGAAAAATTGAAGTTTAAATAAATCTTTCAGGATAGAATAGATAAAGGATGACAATCACCTCTATTGTATTCAGAGGAAAGAGAAAAAAAATGGCCTCATTCTTCCAGGAGAATTTTCTTAGAGAGTAAATCCAAGGTCCAGATTCATTGGAAGCCATTTCCAAAGGCAGTAACTTTTAAAAACAAACTGAAACTGAGGAGTTACTTTGCTTTCTTAGTTTGGAATGCATGTGACTCCCAAACAGGGAACACAGAGATCCTTAGGCAGTCTCCTTCTTATAGATATCAGATGTTTTTCTTGCTGTCACAGCAGCCACAGACAGCTTGCTTGGACAGCATGGTGAGAGATGAGTCAGAGCTCTCCACGCATCAGGAAGTTTCCTCATGCCCAACACTTCTCAAGATTAAATGATGCAGATTTGTACCAGAGATGCTGTAATAATGGGGTGCAATTTTGAAGGAAAAAATTGCTTCCACAGAAGGGCAGCATGATAGAACTATTGTCTGCAGTGTATCTACAATGTGAGAACCTCTTGATTATGAGCCCTCAAGCCTGAGTCCAAACTTGTCCACGTGGTGCAGCAATAACTAGAATCAGAAGTGCTTAACTCTTTCTACTGGAGTTTAAGATAAAAGTGGTGTTTACTTGAATACTTTCTGTCAGTTAATAAAGTAGGCTTCTAATTTTGACGCTCAAATTAAACAATGTTAAAACTTTCCAATGTTTACAATACAAATCTGTGTAAAGATTATATATAGAAGTAAGTTTGCAGTCTGCCTAATGTTTATTCAAAACCCTTTCTCACTGCAGCCAGAAGTGTTGTTTCTAACCACCAAGTGCGAGAGCAGAGTGCTGGGGTTTTAGAACAATTGGCATTGTTAAAGGTAACAGGGAGAGCTTTCATTCAGCATGCACTACATATTGCACAGATGCTGGTGTAGCTCCCAGTGCTGATAGTGTTAAGTGATGTATAAAGGGAGTGAATGCTGAGACACAACCACGCATAGAGAAAAAGAATTAAGAGGAGTTCCCTGACAGTGGGACACAGCTGATTTTACAAAGGGATCAGGTATGACATTTATTTTTCACTTGAGCATCTACCCTCTAATCTTCAGCACTTGTTTTTGACTCCCTTAGGGTATTATACTTCAAGAGAGAGGGTTGGTCATGACAGCAGCACAACCTTAATTTCCTTGTGTGTAGGATGGTGTTGTATGGACAAAGTTGATCATCAGGAGTACATCACATGTAAAAGTGTCCGGCACCTCTGAGTAAGTGCTGTGCATATTCATAGGATAAGTTCGATAGTTGGAAAGTAGCTGTGATTCACTGAACCTTCCTGTTGCTTCATCATAATAGCCAGCATGCACTGAGTTTTCCTCTTCTCGCGTGTATTGTCCGTGTATTTTCCTCAGCTTCAGATACTCTAGATTGCTCTAAAGACTGTCTGTTGTTTGAAAGGTAGTGTGGGTTTTACAAACTAATGTGTATCATGCATTGATCTGTATAAAGATCATTAGCAACTAATTGAAAACACACATACACATCTCTCATTATCTTCAATTATGAATCTTGGCTACTTCTATTCTTCAATATTTGATTTTGAAGCCATCTTCGAATCCTGACTATAAAAAGTTCAGTAGTTGATGTAAGAACTTCAGGGTTTATTTTTTTGAATTATGTCAGATCATAATGATGAAACGTAAGTATTATAGTGTCCACTAACTACAATATGGCAAACATTAATTTAGAAAATTCATAATTGTCTCTGAAACACAAGAGTGTGAAAGGAGTCAAAATAGGTTGCAATATCTTGTACCAGGCTCTGATCTCATACCAGGAAAACTGGAAGAGCTTTTGAAGGATATCATGGACCTTTATCAATCCTATTCTCCAGTTCTGAACCAGAGAATTCTCAGTATTAAAGTGTGACTCCTGAGACTGACGCAGGAGTCACTAAGGACATTCAACAGTCATTTCAGTGCAGATTTGATCGATCCTTTTTATCAGAAGTGACAGCCTTCAACCTTGAGGATACGCAGATTCTAAACATTTTAAAAAATGCATTTTTAAAACATTCTTACATGTACAAAACTGTTTACACAATTGGCATCAACTACCTAGAAATTTTCTAAACAGACTTTGTCTGTTTACTGGAAGAAGGATACTAATAATCAGAAGATAGTCTATGTGTAAAACCTATTTATTATCTTAGAATTAGTTCAAGAGCTTACAATTATTCTAGGGCTTGCTTTTATCAACAAGACTAATTTATCCAATTTATCATTGATACATTTGATCAAAGTTGTAATATAATGGCAGAGCATTGTACTCAATAACTCCTGTGTTTTTTCTTGCAGTTTTGAGTGGCTGGAAATAGCAGCACAATACTTTTGTTCTGTTTCTACCAAAAATTTTAGGCCTCTGCAAAATATCACTATGATTTTATTGTGCTTGATATACTTTAGTCTTCTAATGTTTGTTGAGAGACAGAAGAGTACCGGATATTTATCCATTTGCTTCTTCCTGTGCAGCAGTAATAAGGGTGACTAACCAAGGAAAGGCTTCAGCATTCTGCTTTGGGGTCTTTACATGGTAGAAAGCTTCGTCCAATTACTTTTCCTCTCTTGGCTTACTGCTGGAAGGCTTGTGCAATGAAATACAAAAGATGGAAGTAAAAAATCCTCTCAGATCTTTTCCCTTTTTTGGAAAGGATCATGAAGGCAACAGGGAGAAGTAATCAGTACCTATGTCTATTCTTCCCTGTTGTGACTGTGGAATCATATTTTTATCCTTGCATCACACGGAGCTTAAATGTTTGAATATTTTTGTGTCTGTACTGCAATAAAAGTTTTCCTCTAACAATGGTCGTGCAAAGTCCATTTCATCTCAGTAATTTTTTCGGATGACCTAAAAAAGGATTATGACAATGGGAATTCAGCAACAGCGAAATCTTTACTGCCTCACGAAGCATGAAGTCTTACTATACAGACAGCTGCAGGGTGGGGAGGGCTTTTTGCATATTCTCCCGTGTTATGATATTGCTAGTCTCACAGGATGAGCAACAAACACTGTATAATTCACAGTCTAATAACTGGTTTTCCATAGTCTGAACGTAGTACCATCCCTCTGATGGAAGCAAAGTTTCATTTTCCTTAATAAAAGCAGGCTTTTTCATATTACCTGCCTAGCTATGCATAGTCTTCAAATGACTCAATTTGCTTACTTATGTGTAAGTATGTACTTATGTGTACTTATGCTTACTTATAGTGTATACTATCCACAAACATTTCTTTTTTGCTCCTCTTCAGAGATCTAAAGACTCACATTCCCCTTTATCATCGTTTTAAAGTAAGGATGGCTCAGTTGTACCTCTGTAAATTTTGTCTGTCTAGAAACTTTAGTATATTACTGTACACAAAAATTGTACAACTGATCCTACGTGGATGTTTATGAGCAACGCATTCAGTCTCAGTGCACACAGTGGATATTATATAATCCCACTCCTCCTACAGAGGCAAAATACAGCCATCAACAGACTTCAGCCTAATCTCTGTGTATACAATTCTGAACCATTTGTCTGTTTTCCTAGAAATAAACTGATGTGACACACCAAAAGTAAAAGAAATTATTGCTTTTCAAGACTGTGAGGTCTACAGTCCACAAATAAGGAGGAATTCATGCCAAGAATTAAAATAGAGAGGAAATCTATTCCCATTGTCTACAATCTACTTGAAAAATAGATAACATTATGGAAATTGGTATATGGGTTGTTTCAGATTCTTGTTTTGATTTGTTTTTCTTCCTCCTATTAATTAATACATCTTTTCAAAATATTCAAAAACATATACAAACACATAATTAATATACAGTACAGTTGTAAAGAATACTCTAAAGTATGTCAAATGTATGCAATAATTTTAGATATCAAATGCATTTTAACAACTTTATAATTAAAATCTTACACTAAAGTTTTGGAATATTTACTACAAATTAGATCTTGTACAAAGTGTTTTATTGAAAGTTGTGTATAAACAAAACTAGAATAAACACAAAGAAAAAATTGTCTTAAGATCAGATGATCTTTCATTAAATTTAACTGTGATTTTTCTTCTGCTATGGATTAACAGATGTGGAACTTTGACAGTTCCTCAAAGGAGAAGTCAATAAAATGAAGTTTGGTATTTTCACAGTATAATTTTACAGTACATACAAAAGTGCAGAAGTACGTATACATTTACATCAGATGACAAGATACACAAGAAATAGATAACAAGAAATACAGATATATTCTTGCTGGTAGTTTTGATTTAAGTGTTAATGATAACTCTCCCAGAGGTTGAATTATAAGAAAATTTATTCAGAAAACCTTCTTTTGACCTTTGCTACACGTCCACCAACATGTTAACAATGCATTACTGTATTTCTTCTACAGTTATAATCCTGATTTTGTGCTGCAAAAGAGAAATAAATCAATTTCTTATACAGTGGATAGACCTGGTGTGATATCTTACCATATTAAAACATCACTGAGAAACATATTCATTGATCTTTCATATAATAAAAACCAATCTTAACTGATACCATTTGCTATATCAGTCCCTGATATCTTCTATTATTTAAGTTAACCATAAAATCACATTTCTGTATTAGAAGTGCTTTTCTTAGTATAAGTTTCCATATTCATCCTTCCTGGTCTGTACTTTAATCAAAACTTACCTATTCATTGTTAATTCACATAGACTCTGTGGAGATAATGTGACAAATATGACAAAAAGAACAGAAGAAGTAAATGATTTAGTAAGTACCTTTTCCAAGGAAAAGGATTAGCAACATACTAAATTGTTTAAAAGGTGTCTTTTATTGGCTCAGAATATGCATTGCTTTGTCAAAGGACAAAACTTCAATTTTGTTATATGAAGTAACATTTAAGAATACTGGTTTTGTTTGATTGCTCAAAACTGTGAGAGTAAATTTGCATCTTTATGAAAGTGTATGTGCATGCATTACTTAATGGTAGTAGTATCTAACTGATACACTAAGCAATACTGCTTGAATTTAATGTGGTGTCAGAAGGGGAAGAAAGGTACTGCAGTACCTCTCCCAGCTTGTTTCATTCTTGCAAACTTTAATTTGTGAGTAAAAAATTTTGATCTCTTCAGGCTACTAGTGAAACAAATGTAATCAACACTGATATTTTTTTTTTTTTTGCAAAATTCATGAAGTTTGTGTAGGAAAATGGAAAACCAAAATCACATTCAATCACTAATTGAATTGAATTCATACTGTTACAGCTATGAATACATATTGATCACATTTAGTTGCACGGCAACACAAATGAGAGATGCCAAGCCTTCAATACCTGGCATAGGTATAGAGAAGATTATAATGAATAAAACAGCTTTCAATGTGAACTATCCCTTTAACAAAGAGAGCAATCTTTGCTTTTTCAATGTAAAGTTTATTTTTCTAAAAGTGTTACCAGTATCTCCTGCAGAGGCAGGCAATAATTGTATAATTCCACAGTGTTCTTAGGCTGAGTAGGTGTACATTCTGTACATGAAATACTCTTTTCACCTGAAAGATTGCTTTAATGCAGTAGTCAGAATTAATCTATACTTAACAATTCAACATGTGAAAAAAATATATATATCATATATATATATATTATTATTTTACCATAAATAATTTTGTTTGCCATTTCAGCCTACCCAGATTTACCAGATTGCTGTCTGGAACACTTCTGATATTCTAGGTTTCAAAGATGCTGTCATGTTTGTTCTCTCTACACTGGATTGATAAATGGTCTCATCATCATTTGTCACATTCCACTGACCAAAAATAAGGAATAGCATAGTCTTGAAGATACCTGTATGTACCTACTTCAGTAATGAAAAGAGGTTCCTTATATTCTCAGTGTTCCCTTATGTGAAGTTTCAAATATGACATGAATAACCAAAAGCTGTGGTAGGTGGAGTCCAAACATTCATGAAACACTCACTAAAGATGCAGAAAATCCAGCTATGATTTCCTGCAAGTAGACATAAATTAACTGATTTCTTCTTTCTGTATTAAGGTTTCATTTGAAAATTTTACTTCTTTTTACAGAACGATAAAAAGTGAAGGAAGAAGGCTGAATTTGTAGGATTGATTCTCAGTACAGTTTTATGTATGTGAAACATGGTGGTCTTTCATTCAATGCCTAAAAGAGCATTAAGCTGCAGCAAAATAATACTGATGACACGGCTTACCTGTTGCAGGCCACTTATGATCTGATTGCAAAGGCTGTTGCATGTACACTGGAAACTTAAAATTACTGACATTTCACACAAGTCTGAAAGAAAAAATGAGCAGAAGATAAATATGTATTAGAAGACTGAAGAGGCAGTAAACAATTTTGAGGCTGTTTTTCTTCTGTGAATTATAAAATACAATTTAAGTGAATTGTGTGTAGTTGATTTTATCATTATTTGCATGCTTTAGAATGTTTCTGTTTTAATTTTTTATACTAGATATAATTTGGACTGCTGAGCATGAATGTCAGTTAACAATCTGGGCTGATGGCTTTAACTGTAAGATATGGTCAGATCAAAGATATAAATACAGCACTTAAGATAATTTAAAAATATATAAACAATATACAATTTATGGAATAATTCTAGAGTATAGAAAATATTTTCATATACTGCTGGGGAACAATATTTTATAAAAAATTATTAATAATTTTATTAACAATTTCATATTTGTTATGTATAGCTGCATGAAAAATGCAGATTTCCTGTAACTTCTGTGATTCAAACAAAGCCAATACTAACATAGTTCTTTTCTGATTTTCATTTGGAATCCCATATTCACTATTTACTCTTCTTTACTTTCTGTAATCATCATTATTGAAGAAAATCTCAGACTTAGATCCCTGTAAAAATCAGATTTCTGCATGTGTCTCCAACTGGTTAATTGAGTTGACTGACAATATAATATTAATTCAGACTTGATGCCTACATCTCCATCTTAGATTCAGATGGTTGGGTGTAGTAAATAATACGATATCTACAAGAATCTCTCACTTCTTACAGTAAGGTCATGTCAGTTTCACGAGTAAAAGAACTCTGCAACATTCACTTGGATATATATCTAAGCTACAAACTCTGCAGTTGTGAATTTTATCAGTAAGAAATTGAGACATTTCTTATGGACACTGATACATGTAGGCTTATTATCTTTGTCCCTCACCCACAAATCTATCACAACAGTGCCACAAATGTAATGTACTAAATACTCTTGATTTTCAGAAAGTGTTCTCAAAAATGATTCATTTTGCATGTCACCGGACTTGATCCTTAATCTTCAACTTCAAAGAATACATCTCAGGAAGGTAATCTGATGAAAGAAAGGGAATTACATACGGATCTTCCTTAAATCAAAATTACAGACAACTTGGAATGTGGGAGCAGTTCTGATGAAGTATCATAGAATCATAGGGGTTGGAAGGGACCTCAAGAGATCATCGAGTCCAACCCTCCTGCCAAAGCAGGTTCCCTACACCAGGTCGCACAGGTAGGCGTCCAGGCGGGTCTTGAATATCTCCAGAGAAGATTCCACAACCCCCCTGGGCAGCCTGTGCCAGTGCTCCGTCACCCTCACCTTAAAGAAGCTCTTGCGCACATTTGTGCAGAACCTCCTGTGCTGCAGTTTCTGGCTGTAAGTTTGAGTAACGCTGCTAGCTACATGTACTACACCTTACTCTTGCAGCAGTACTATTTTAGCATTGTACCAGAATTGTTCCAAAACAATAAAATTTTATTCACAGTCAGCCAAGAATTATACTGAAGAGAAAAACAAGCTTGACAGCCTTGTAGTCAGCATATCACCACTTCTAATCACTGCATTTTGCCACAATGCCACTAAATCTCTGTGTGTGTGAGGACTGGGTTTGAGTTTTAATCATTATTTTCTTGAAAGTGTACCTGTGTACCTGAGATAAACCAGAAGACAGTGTCCATCTTTTACATGGTAGTTTTGTGAAAGTCTGTATGGTAACCAGTGTATGAAACAGGACACGTAATTAATACTTACTACAACAACAAACCCAGACATAGGTACATGTCAGGAAGGTACAGGCCTGCTAAGCAGAAACAGGCAGCTGTTTTCCAGCAATTTGAGTGCTGTTAATGCTAAACTGATATCAAGCTATACAATTTAAAGTAAATTTGGATATAGCTATGTCCCTTATATTACAATATATGAAAAAGATAGAGTGAGTTATGGCTATTGTTACTAATACTCTGTTAATGCTTATTCATTTCTTGTTTGACTCAGACTTTTTATTGGAGGTAAAATAAATAGAGAAAACCAACCAACTATGATTAGCTGTTGAGAAAAAAAAATATTAGCATCATATAAGCTTGCTCAAACTTTGCAGCAAGGCATAGGTAACCCTATAAGCCATAAAGAGATAAACATACTTTGGCTTTAATTTAGTCTCTTTTTATTTACTTGTTATGTATTTTTTCTTTCCTCTTTGCTTAGAATACAAAATACTGAAATGTCAGTATATACCATGACTATGAAAGCGTACGCCTATATAATATAAGGGAAAGTTTCTATAGTAAATATTCCTACACTTCCTGTAGCATAATTTCAGTTACATAAGAGAGATTACTAAATTTGCTTTGACATTTGAGTTCAGTTATTGCCGTGGTAGAAGACAAGCCGATTAGGTCATTTGCATCATCTAAATGGAATTCTCAGTAATGTCACCATTCAGTGGGTAACTGAGAACAGAAAAGTGATTGTATCCCATCAAACCAGAATTTATAATCAAGCAAGTAGTTCTTGGAATGTGTCATTAGTCAGTGCAGACAAAAAGTCGGATTGGTTTGATATTTAGATAAAAGATAGAGACTTCAAATTTCACAAGGATGCTTATAGGAAATAAAGAAAAAAAGAGGAGAAAAACATCTCTCAAATGAATCTACATTTACATTTGAAGTTACTCTTAGAGTGATTTGAGATTACCTTTAAATATTCTGCGATAAAGTCAAATTATATGTAAATATACATATACGCATCCATATTTTCACTTTGCAGACATTACAGTTGTTTCTATCTGATAAAGACAGTGAAGTGGGTGCTTTTGACATCCACTGGAAATTAAAAAAGTATACATTTTGTGCAGACTTGCAACTTCTCTCCTTCTCTAATTGAATTGAATTCATACTGTTACAGCTATGAATACATATTGATATGTCCCACAAAGCAATAACACACCTCAGAAGACCTCAGCAATTGTTTCCATATGTTTTCTGCTGTGAAAATATTCAAAACATATCTATATTTCCAGTGGAGTAGTAGGACACACTATTCAAAACAGCTTTAAAAAAACTTCTTCAGGTACAGAAATATTTAACTTTGTCTGCCTGAAGCTCTTGACATTCAATCAGATCCAAATGGCTCAAGGTAGTCCAAGCTGTAAAATACACTTTCATTTAAAATGTATACTGGCACTAGAGATGTGTTGAATCTGTTGAATATTAAATCAGCCTTTGTCAGCAGAATATGGCAGGGATTTAAAAAATGTGTGTTAACAAATTACCTTAATTCAGAACACCAGCTTGACCTGAATCTCTTGAGTTATGAAATTCGGCATGATCAAAAAAAAAAAAAGAAAGAAGAATGACAGGCTCAGTGAGATTCTTTTGGAATTGTAATATCCCCACTTTCAGTAGAACTGGCAAGAGTTATAAGTAGCAAGAGAATGTCTTTTACTGAATTGAATATGAAGTAATCCTGAGAATAATACTCTATTTAACCTCCCAACTATAAAGAACATGTATTCATACATCTCTGTATATCTTGCCTTAGGCCAGTGTCGAAGATGAGAGGGAGTTCAGTCCTGCAAGGTACTGAGCTCTGTGGTCACTGGCTGCTATCCAGCAAAGCACTCAACTGTGAGTTTAAGTAAATGGGTCGTGCCACTTATTTCAATGGGACTCTGCTTAAAGATAAACTAACCTTAAGTGCTTTGCTGGATCACCGCCAGAGTGTTCAGTGCTGGGTGAATGCAGGAGGAGCAACCTCAGAGAATCATCTTCCTCTCTGTGTTTCCAGACAAAACTCACAAACCACATACAAGCTCCTTTCAGGAATCAATGTTCATGTAATAGCCAGATCAAGTAGGCTCAGAAGGCTGGGAAGACTTACAAAACTTAGAATATCTGTATTGAACAACTAAAAAAAAGCAACCTGATGAAAACCAAAATAAAATAAAATAAAATAAAATAAAATAAAATAAAATAAAATAAAATAAAATAAAATGAGACAATGCTCTTTGACTTTTTTATGCATGTAACATAAAGACTGAGTATGGTTATGGTATAGATAAAGCAGAAGAAATCAAGTGAAAGAGTAGAGATGAAGTCAGTTTTCCCTATTTTTCTTTGCCAAATTTCTGTCTTGATTTTAGCTGTGGCCTTTGTTACTTCTGCAACTGAAAAGAACAAGAAGTCTCTAAGTTTAACAGTGTATGTGTTCTCCTCAGAGAACACATGCCAATTGAAATCAGATAACGCAGTCTATTTAATTACACATAAGTGGTATGTTGAGTCTGCTTCTGTTCCAGTTGAAAACAACAGGAAAGAGAGCTTAGGAAAAAAACAAAAGCAAAGCTGTGTATTATATATTAAGATTATTATCTTCATAGTCTCATACAGAAATTTTGAATTTCCCTTTGCTCCTACTAGTGAAAAAACCCAGTTAGTATTTACTGAAAAAAAAGATGAAGGACCCAGGTTTGCTGCCTTTCAAAAAGGGAAGGAAGTGAGACAAGGAAGAACAAACCATGTTTACAGTCACCTGTTTTCAGTGGCATCAAGAGGTGTTTTGTACCATTTTTTCTTATATTGGTCATTATTTTTAGGCAGCGAGCTAACTCATTGAACTAATATCAAACTAGTAATTTTCTCTTCTGCCCCAACATAAATATGTTGAAAATGAGCTGTGAAAGGCTGTGTTTGCAGGGTGATGATAAGACTTGAACAAAAAAGTAGATAATAGTGGCTCATAGGCATCTTGATTACTAAAATGAAAATCAAGCCATATGAATTTTTTTGTAAAAAGAAAGAGAGAAAATGTCCCCTGAAATAGCATACAAAAACCTAGAACTGCCTCAGCTAAACTTGGCCCCATGTGGTTTTCTTGGAGGCTCGAGAGTCTTATTTAAAAATAATATGCAATACACACAATAGGGCACCATATTTCAAGGGAAATAATTAAAGACAGCATCACACTTTCTAGCTAACAGCTCTCATTGAAGCAATGGGCAGCTCTGGCAAAAGTCTGCCACAGTGCGCCCTGCAGTAAGATCAAATCAAAGTGATAAAGAATTCTATCAGAGGTTAGTGAACATGAGACACTTTTGAAATATAAAGTGCCCAAGCAGCTCAGCATGTGTACTTTCCACTCCTCCCCACCCCCCAGGTTTATCTTATTCCCACATTTCAACTTACCTTTTCATCATATCCATCAGTCTCTTCCTTGTTGAGAAACAATTGTGTCCTAGAAATCTCTTGAACTCATTTATACTCTTTCCTTTATTCTCATTTCCTGGTATCTTGTTCCGCAGTTTTATTATCTTTTATATGAGCCATGCTCCAATTTTCTATTTACTCCTATGCTGTTAATGGTGGAAAATGTTCTTCAGATTCAAAATCTGTCACCAACATGTGTCACTTCCTTTTGTAAGCTGCAAAGCTAGATTTTGATTCACCTCCTGAAATTTGAAGAATAGTCTGTAGTCACACAGGCATATTTTATGCTTTTGTCAAATATTCATAACAATGTCCAGAGCAGGAATGTGTTTTCTCAACTATATTCTATAAATCTACTTTTCTAGCTGCATAACCAAGTGTAGTTTGGTTATAAACAGTGAACAGTAAACTGACAAACGTCCACTTGCCATTGTACATAGATTTTAGCCCTCAACTTACGCAAAAAAAAGAAGTAATAGGAAAGAGGCTACTAGCTACAATAGCTACAATATTAGAAACTCAATACGTAGTTTTTTGTAAGATCTTTGCAAATTTAGTTAATTTTCTTTGAATGAAAATTTTGTCTGTCTCCAACATGTGGAGAGATTTGAATTTGCAGATTGAGAGAAGTTAATTTTTCCACATTTAGTATCCCTTCCATAACACATACAAAATGACTGCAGCGATTGTAACAGCTGATGTCATAGGATATATTAGGAAAACCACTGCTAGAAGTAGCATTGTTTGGGAACTTCGTCAATGGCACAGAGAATTAAATCCATTCATAAAAACAAATTTATTCTGGAGTTAGGCTTGAGTCTGGACTAAGGCATTTTGACAAAGTTATCTAGAGGTCAATGGCTATTGCAGTGCCCTACTGAAGCCCACAGCAGCTCCCAGTTAAGGGCAACCTCAAAATTAGTCGTTTACTTATCTTGATACTTCTTTTCAGTATGTTGTCAATCAAAGCTTTACACACTTTAGCAAACTCCTTTGCAAAGCCAAAGAATAATTGTCATAGCAGTACGCAATAACTTAGTTCTTGATTTTGAATCCAGAACATCACATGGGACAGCTAACTCCAGCTGAGGGTGCTCGTTAATTCCAGTGAGGTGTCTCCAGCTTTGAATATGCATAAAGATGAGATCAAAGATAAAGTCTGAGTTTACACTTCAGGCAGAAAAAAAAAGAAAGAAAGAAAGAAAGAAAGCCCCTCTAAATTCTCTCAGTTAAACTAAGTCACAGGGGAAATGAACAAATCAAATCTCACATAGAGAAGTGAAGTTTTTTTTCAGCAGCAAAATGAAGCTTTTTTTTCTACTTTACTGGTATATGGCTATGATGAAAATATGCTTGCTGTCAGTCTCATTGGCTTAGGGGTCTGTGTAATCCTAGTAACACAACTGAACTAAAACTCAGTTTTCAGTAAAATTAGCTAATTCCATTAATTCAGGAAGCATTGGAACATTTGTCTTTCAGTGCTGCTATTTAGAGTTAGTAACTAAACATGAACACAATGCAGACATCTTTCTAATGCCAGATTCAAGTTTTTAAAACTGGGAAATTGGAAATCTAAATAGAAAATCTGATTTGTTCCTGTGTAGTTATTTAACAAATAATAAAAAATTGCCTCATATAACTGAATTACCCCCTTTTACCCCTTAATTGAAATTGAGGAAAGAAACAGTAAGCTATTTTAACATCCAAAAAGAGTTAATCCCTTCTCAGGATGCAGATCAAAGAGACAACAGGCAAGACCTAACTGTTCTCTCTGCTGCAAGAATGTATTTCTTCTCCCTCTCCTTTTCAACTCCTCTCTCCCCATTTCATACTTTCTCCCACCTTTCTGTTGTCCCACCTTTTCTCTCACCTGCCTTTCACCTGAAGGCAAATTCTTATCAGAGTCTGAGGAAGAAAAGGATGGATAAACCCATCCAACTTGCTTTTACAACAGAAAATTACTTGTTTTTCTTGTCTTTTGTTTTCTCTTTTTTTTTTTTTTTCCAGATTTGGTTAATCAAATTGGTCTACAACACAGAAAGTGCTTGCGATGTCTCAAGGTTGGGTGGATCTGTGCAGGCAGGAGTGAGGGAGAAGCTGATGTTGCTGTTTCCTTTTCAGAGGTAGCAAGTTATTATCTATTAAGAGGTAGCAATTATTAATATCTCAGTTTCTTGTATTGGTGCACCACAAGGAGTAGGTCTGCTGTAGCTATGATTGGTAAAGGTAACAGGGAAATTTAATGTGGCTCTACCACATACAGATCTAACACAAGGTCTAACTTTATACATCCAGCTTAAGTACCTAAAATAGAGCCAGCTCTCTAAGTACATTAACAAATTTGTCAAAAGATGACTCAATACTCAGTAAGGAACAAACTAGCCTGCCAACTCCTAAATCAGATGACCGAAGTTAAATAGGGTTAGTATATGAATATTCATTATAAACCTGATGGCCCAGTGGAGAAACAGGGATCTTGAGATTTCCCACAGGGCCCGTGTTTTTTAGTACGTGAAGAAGCCATAGGGATCATTTTTGACCTTGCAGAAAACAGAATTGCAGAGGTAGGAGTCTGAAAATGCTATGCCAGCAACCAATATACTTTTGCTGAGAGGTGAACTCTTGCTGCAAGCAAAATGTAATACAGCCGGCTGACTATCTGTACACTACAATAATACAGGATTTTAGTGGAGCTTTGCTGACACAAAACTGGAATAATGCAGCGCAAAACAACCCTCAACTAAAAACCAGGTCGAACCTATAATAAAACATTGCCTTATATGATTTTCTACCCCTTCATAATGGAATAGAAGAAATATTAGCTTTTTTGACCACTTCTTAGCTTTAGAAGTCAAGTTTATTGTGCTGCTTGTGCTGTTACACAAATCTTTTTCCTGCGAGGTGAAAACTAATTTGAAATACATTATTTCACATGGACTTGTTTTTCTTCTCTTTGTAGGTACATTGTGTTGCTCTAGACTGCAATGAATATTATCTAGCATGCTTCTTAATTTTTGTTTCCAAGCAGTCCCCCTGCTTTTCATCATCATCTGCCCATGTTAAGCTTTTGACAGTATATTTGATTTTAACTCACTTTCACCAAGCTTCCTAATTCTCTATTCTCTCTGCTTTTGTTGTAGAGTTCCTCAAAAATGCATTTTTTTTTTAAACTCCCCTGTAGGATCCTATCCATTCCCTTTAGTTTTATAGGTGTAATTGCTGGGTAGCACTATGAGTTGCCTCTCAGCAAGGACCTTTGAAGTTTTTGTCCACACCTGGGTTGCCTTTGTTAGACATCTCCCACTGTGGTTATATTTCAGAGTCCAGCCTTTACATTCTTACCTCTTCCTTGCACTTGTTAAGGCCCAGTAGGATGGCTATTGTAAATGTTATATATTGCAATTTTATCTACAAGAAAAGGAATTCTGGTTTATACTTTGATATTTTATAAATTTAGGGTGTGTTAACTCTAATTTGGAAATAGACTGGTCTACTTGTTAATGAGTAAATTGATGTATGTTTGTTTGTAAGAGCACAGATATTTATGATTTGAGAGTACACAAGAGATGATCTGTAGTGTGATCTAAAGCCTACTGAATCAGTGAAAAGACTTTCACGGGAAGCAACTAATTCTGTATAAGATCCTGCATGCAGTATCTGTCCTCTCCTAGTTACAGATGCCTTGTCTTGTTATATCTTTCTTAACAGCCAATATAGGATGCATCTCTGCTAATTCAAAAATAAAAAATAGCATTTCAGCAGTAGATGTAAATGTATTTGTAAAAGCAAGAGTAAAATTACAGACCTTTGTAATTAATTTATCAATATTTGCAGATTTCAGTCCATAGCAAAAGAAATAATGATAAATATTGAGCAAATGAAAGTATTTAAAGCATTTTAATAACTGTTTAAAAGAAAAACAGCACAAATCTCTTGACTCTGGATGGCACCTTTTATCTTCCCGTTCTGTCTTTGATTGATGCTGTTGGTGCTATTTAGCTTACAGTAACAAGCAGGTTTTTAATTTTTCTATCTTCTGCCTCTCTAGTGACAGTCTGTGATGGATGATGTGACAGAAAGATTCATCAGAAAATTCTAAATCATGAATACAAAATAAATTAGCAATATAAGAAGTAGATTTGCATTCTCCATTGACAGCACTCCAACTGCATCAACTGCTCTCTCATTTTTGCTTTTACTTGTTTAAACATGATGAAAATACTAGCTCAGCATATGGATATCCTGCATTTTTAAAATATGTGAGTGTACAGTACTGTCCTGATTTACTTCGTGTTATTATCTGAGCTGCAGTATTTGGGTTTTGTTTTGAAGAACGAGCAGTTGAGAACAATCTCAGAATCAAGAGCTGGATTTCAAACCATCTGCATGCTATCATGCTTGTTCAAGCATTGTGATACATTGTGATTCTGATTTTCCAGTTACCATATTTTTCCTAAAAATGAATCACTCTTAACTTATGGATTATGTGCATTCCATCTATTTTTCTTTGCTTTAACTCCTTTTTGCTCCTAAGTGACAACATTCACATTATTTTTTTTTCCTCAGATTTAGGGAAATACGGGTCTTTGAAGATAGCCAAAATGATCAGCAAAACCAGTGATGAGGGCGCTGAGTACAAATGTGACCCCTCTTTCCAACGTAAAGATATTTTTTCTTGTGTAAAAATGTTTTTTGTTGTTTTCTGTTTTTTTATAAAGGGCAATCCTTTGTAGAATGAACTGGTATTTTAGTTACTTACTCTTGTATGTAACCTATGTTAGGCACCAACACATACAAAAAGGACACATACACAAATAAAAGTGTGATGCCTTCCTGAAGGAAGAAATCCCAATTCACATACTTAAAAATAGGTATTTATGGAAGTTATGAAGGACTAAGATAAATTTATGCAACTAAAAATTGTAACAAGCTAGAAATCAATACTGGAAAGAAATTGGGATGAATTTAAAACATTCCTTCTTACATAGACTGTATTTTCAGTAATGATATCTCAGCATTACAGTTATCAGTCTTGCTATAAAGCTGCTTCAATCTCAGTAGCAGCTTGGATTCCCTCTAAATAAAGGTCTCTTTTTGTGGTGTGTACAGCTTCTTCTGCAGTCTGTTTTATGGCTCTTATCAAAATTAAGACCACGTTAAAAGGAGATAGCACGGCATCTTATTCTGTCATCAATTTCGAGCTGACGGATTAGACTTTGTAGTCACTTAATCTAACCTTTTGAATTGCAAAGGTGACAGATTCTCCCACAATTCTTATATATATCTTAGAGCTTTACACTGTCACTTAGTGTTGTAGTATGTGAACATAGATAGCATCTGGTGGAGCTATAACATTTATTTCTGAAAGAATCTTAGTCTTAATTTAAAGAGTTGCAGAGACAGAGTTCAACAGAACATCGATTATAGGATTTCTGTGTTTAATTATTGTCAGTTTAAAAAATGAGACTCTAATATCTAGCATTAAGTTTCTTTTCTATCTAGTGGATTTTATGATAAATCATTGAATGTTTCTGCAAATCTGGAAGCCCTTATTGGCAGAGAGAATCTGAAACATATCTTTTTTGGCCCAGGAACAAAGAAGCCAGCATGCACGTGTTCCCATCACGTAGTGGTGATGACCTTGAGTGTCAGTTTGCTTCCAAAGGGATTATTACAACATCTGTCTCAGAGAAAATACATCTTTTGTAAGGCTAGAACTTGAGAAGTGAAAATCTATAGGACTCAGAATGGCAAAAAAATCACATATTGCTGTAGAAATAAGATTAAGAGTCAGAATTCACAATCTTTAGTTATAAAATAAAGTGATTGATTTGTGTGTCTTGGAAGCCATGTTCCTGATGTAGAGAGAATGCTACTCTGGTTTAACTGTAAGACCAGACATGACAAGAGAGAGAGTACAGCTACAAGCGATGATTCCTTGAAGAACTCTTGAAATTCAGTGGATATATCAGATTATTCTGCTGAAAATATCCAGGAGCACTTCAGAGGAACAGGATCACTAAGGCAATGGAGTGTGATTTGTTACATACTGCTTTTGTCCACTCCTCATGTAGTCTGACAGTAAGGTCTGACCAAAATGCCCATATGTATAATATGCGTATCTGCCACATACTCTTGAAATCATAAAATGTGAAGATGAAAAAATTTAATCCTCAGCCAGAGTCACTTAAGATGCCTGGGGAAAGTAATAAACCTTGTTTCCAAAACATGGGAGGAGTGGACATCAGAACCATCAGAGTCACTGGCAGAAGCTTGCATGCTATGCATCTCAGGCAGAGAGAGAACATGTCTATATGCAGTACTGGAAAACTCACTGTTTATGAGATTAAACTATAAAACTTTTCATAGTGGTCCTGGAGTGTTCAAGAATCAGTGATCAATTAGATCTATGACATTTTTTCATTCTTGTGCCAAAAACCACCTCCATAGCTGAGAACTTAACCTACTTTGAACAAAGCTTTTAGAGAAAATGTGTTAAAATCAAGTTTATGCACTCCTTGTTAATAGAATTAAAACCCATATGCGTTCTTCATTAATTTAGCATATATGTGATACAGATGGAAAAGGGGCCATCCAGACAGCTCTCCTTTTTCTTTTTTTTTCTTTTTCCTTTTTTGTTTTTTCTTTTTGCTTTTCTTTTCTTGGAATTTAATCTTTTTTCCCTCTGAGATACACTGCAGGTCAGATTACCCATCTTTCAGGGGTATTTCTCAGTCCCTAAAGCTAGCTATCACAATTGGTACCTTCTACTCTATATGTTCATCTCCGATTCATTCTGATAGTGTTCAATACAAGTGAGGAAACTGCGATACCTTATTTTAAAAGTCATTCAGATGTTCAGTGGGAAACAGCCACTGTATCAAGTGATTAGTGAAAAACAAACAAACAAACAAACAAACAAAAAAACACCTTTTTTATCATGAATTGTCACTATAAATAACATCTGTGGACTACATTACAAATGCTTTTGAATTAGCTTTGTAAAAGGAAATATGAATATGCAAAAAAAATGCTAAGTAATTTGAAAAAGAGGTTGAGCTAAAAACTTTTAAACATCGAGAAGAGAGAAAAACCAAGCAGTACAGTAAAAGGAAAACTTAGAAAGGAGAAGCCAGTATGTCATGGGAGTTTGCCTTTTCCTTCTTTAAGAGAAATATGAAGAAAAGAGAAAGGTGAGACAGAATTTCCAAAATAAGCCTTACAGGATAGATCTAAAAATCTGAGAAGATAAAACAAACTCACTTATCAAGACAAAATCTCAAGTCTGTGTTAGGAATACATTTAAGATAGCTTGCCATGATCTCAATCTTTCTTTCAATCTGTTAGTGAAGCAGATAGGAAAAAAATTATCTGCAACATACTGTGACACTTCGTGATGTAGTTCTTTGCTAACTCTTCCTTCTTTTTATAGATTTAGCCAAAGAAATTAAATTTGGGAGAAAGTGATATCTTCGAAATATTATTATAAAGTAGTCATAGCTTTATCTATTACAAATAGAAGTATATGGGGAGGTCCAACTTCTTAATTATAAGGGCATTAATCATACTTCCTGTTCAGTGAAAAAGATTTGAAACAAAAGAAAATAAGAACTACAACAAAACCATAAAAAAACAAATAAACCAGTCTCTTCTATAAGAATGTAGAACTTTGAAGAAAAAGCTTATGAGGCACCCCTTTTATTTGATAGTTAGTAAAAAAAAAGTCGTTGCTATCTATCTATCTATCTATCTATCTATCTATCTATCTATCTATCTATCTATCTATCTATCTATCTATCTATCTATCTATCCATCTATCAATCTATCTATCATCAATCATTATGTATTACTGGGGAAAAGTTCTCCTTTTACTACTCCTTTTAAACACATCAGGCTTAGCAAATGACTGGCTATGTCTCAAATAAATAAATGAGAAGTTTCCCTTGAGGACCTGAGTAGGAAGTGCACAACTCTCAGAGCATTAGGAGAAGCTAAAAAAGGTCTACATGACATGTGGAAGAAGCAGTTACTTTCAGGTATCACATTTGAATACAGAGTGCCTAAATGCTTTAACAGCTGTGAAATTCTGGTTTCCATATTAACTTTCTTGTAGTAAGCAAGAAAATTCCTTTCAGTAACACCTCAGAGGTCAGGTCTGAGGAATACAACCTGTTTGACAACTGCTTCCACCTTTGTGTGTTGTCAGATGAAAACTAAAACTTTAGGAGTGTTCTTTATGACACCTAGTACCTCCATTCTATTCATCTAAAATCTAAAAGTGAAGTCATTAATATGTAGTATGCCTTTGAACACAGAAAATCAATTTGTCTATCTTGAAGTATTTACCATATTTTTATCCCACTTGGCAAGTTCAGTGTATGCTGATTACATCGTCTCAGAATGGCAATTTTAGTTAGTGAGGTTTTAGCTAGGTGCATAAATACACTGGAAATCTGTCAGCAGCAGGCAAGGCAGAGCTTCATATAAGAATCAAATGTTATCAAGAAGATTTGTGTTCTGGGTGTTAACGAAGGGCGCAAGAGAGAAAGGACTGAGTGGAACAGAAAGCTTGTGTGGATGACTTCAAGCCTCCGGGTGAGCTCAGGGCAGACCCTGTGCTTATGAAATCATTTTCTATTGTTAGCCTGCACAAAATGTTTGGCTGTAAGCCTACTGCAAAACTAAGCTGTTTTTGTGCCAGACTACTGTTGTGAGCACAGTGTATGACTGCTACTTTGCACATGCTGAACAAAGGATTACAGATATAATTTTTTCTCCACTGTGAAAGTCAGCTTAGTAACCATTATTGTCATTGTCTACAGCAAATCATTAAAAAACCTGTTCAGGCAGATGTGTTTCCCTTCACTAGAGATGGGAAAACTTGACTATCGTAGTCCTAAGGGTGAGAGGAGAGTTATTTCTATCCTTGGAACAGTGACCTGCCTCTGAACAGCTGAGCTGCTGTTTTCTATCTTGCCTTTCTGCAAGCGTTTACCTTTACCTGTACAAGAACCCTGGATATCCACCCTAGAGAATATGAAAAACATTTCCATGTATGGAGGCAAATAGCTTTGATATTTTCTTAGAGAACCACTGCACTCTGAGTAAATAATGGCAAAAAGAACTTGGAAGACATTCTTAGAAACATATTCTCTATAAACAACGAAAGCAATTATATGTCTAAAAATGTCTTATGATACAATATTTCAGTAAACTGCAAAATAGTGAATATGAGACTAACATAAAAAACTGATTCAAAATAATTTTATTTTACAAATTGTACTATTTCCTTCATTTCCTGCTTTTGAATATCAGCATCGGAGTGTTTAACAGCTGTTGAAATGTATTTCTGCTTTACTGGTTGTAATAAACACTCAGGTTGACATTCTTGCATATGGACAGTCATACCATTTTGCTTTAGGTCCACATTACAATTTCTGCTCATTGTCTTGAGACCTGAAGGTGGAAGGCTATAAAAAGTGGAAGTAGAAAGTACTTTTCATAGTTAATTTGATTCATCTCTGTAGGAAAGAGCGTGATGATATCGATCATGTCACAAGCTCTTTCTCTGCCCTAACCAGTCCAGTTTTACATTAATTACAAAGCATTTTAAAAGGGAAATAGGCAGGAGAAAGGCTAGATGAAAGAACTCAATAAAGTGCTATCTTGGTTGACATGCATTTTTAACAGAAAAGTGCATTATCAGCCTTGAATGTGATTCACATTCTGTCAGCATTTTCAGGAAGAGTTAGGTTTCTTTGTAGCAGAAGTAAAATCAATGTCATTCATAATGTGAAATAAATACACAAAACAAGTATCCTAAAACACTGTTTCTCCAAGGAAATTGCTCCTGTCAAAAGTCATAAATGATTTATCATGAAGAAGACCCTAGACAGTTTTGCTCCTTTCCTCAGGTCCAACTGACATTAATTATTTCCAGGAATCAAGTAAATGCCTCTAGGTAAAAATATGTTCTGTGAAATGCAGCTCTCTTAAAGCTCCACTTACATTTCTGTTGACACTGATCTTAAACTGAGGTTACGTGAGTAATTCCAGAGAAGTAAGATATGTAAATGAATGAATATACCATATGAACTATGTTAAGATGATTTTCCTTAGACTGAGATGACCATTAGAAGACATAGCATTTGGTTTTAGATATCTTTCGAAATTAACTTCAGGTTTTGGTAAAATTTGGACTAAATAAAATGTAACCTCCTCAACATAGAGTTTTACCAAGCTGAAACCATAGTACTCTTTCAAAATCCATTAATCTATTGGTGCTTGCCAAATTCTTAACAAACTATATAATTATTGATAATTCAGATGTGTCACCATATTAATCCTATATGTTGAAATATATATATATATATATAGGCTTTTAATCTTGCTAGTGCAACCTTTTGCATTGGATGAATGGATCAAAAGATCATATCTGTGTAAATGCAAGTTTTATCTCTGTGTTTGCAACTGTGTACTCAGTATGACTTATCCTAGCAAGATACTACCCTGACATGATTTAATTATAATGAAAAGCAGAAGTGTTGGTTTAGCTTCACTGACATTGACTGTGTATTTTGCTGTTATTGTTATTGTTTGTTTGTCTGTATAAAAACTGATGCAATTTCTGTTAATTGGGTCTCAAATATCAGCTCTGGTAATTTTATGTATTAGCACCTAGACTTCTGCTATAATGTGTGGGAACTTCTGATTTCCATAAATGCAGATAAACAAGACAGAACAACAAAAAATAATTACAGTATTTCAAATTGCCATTTCTACAAATGTCAGTCTCTCCATAGTTATGCCTCCATCTTGAAGGGTATCTGAATTCTTCTGGTTAACCAGTACTGAAATATTTTTTTCTAACAATATAGATGATGGGGAAACAATTTCCAGTATCCAAAAAGATTTTTAAAATGCTGTCCATCTTTTTGATGGCTGATGCCCTCGAGTATCAAGGGTTGTGCTGGCAAAACAGCATCATGTCGGCAAGCAGATGATGTAATGAAAAAACACTAGTAGATAACAGCTAATACACAGAGGGTGGAAACTTTGCACCATGCCCCTATGAACTAAATTAGTAATAGATGTTATTTTCATGAGATCACGATTCTGGAAAATTAAGAATTGCACCAAGGATATAAAAGAAAGCAAAAATAAAAATAAAAATAAAAAACACAGAGATATAGAAGTTGCTATTAATGGTAGAGTGAGGACAGTTAGTTTTTTATTTGTGATGGATTAATTTTACAGTGTCACTGGAACTCAATGTTTAAATCCCTCAGCCCTTCAATCCCCAGTGTGCACCGAGTGCAGTTTTTCCATATCAAGCTGTTAACCCTGTTTAAAATGTACACATTGTATTTTTAAATAACTGTTTAAAAGAGCTTATTTTTATATCATAAATCTCAGAGGGAGCCTTCTATAAATGTACAACAGTGGCAGAGTCAAATAATCTACACTTTGCGTGAAAAATCTGCAATAGATTTGAAGTCCACATACTAGTAGTACACGTGAAAGGCACAATCTGAAGGCCATCAGCCCAATAGTTAAGTGTCAGAGATATGACTCAAGCATAGGGTATCAGGCTGAGGTGAGATTTATGCCTAAAGGGGAGAATTTTACAAGTGCTGTGCTAACACTTAATATTGCATAATTTATGAGAAACTGATGTTTCTTACTAACTGAGAAGGGATCCTGGTATTGCACATAAAATTTTGCTCAGCATTATCAAGATCCATCTTTTTCTGTTTGAATGAAAGAGCACATAGAGGTGTGTGTTGTAATGCAAGCTTATATGATCAAAATGAAAACTGAATTCTTACAGAGGAAATATTTTAACAATAAAAACTCAGAATTCCCCTGAAAGTGAGATTCTGTCCAATTTGACACAATAAACTGTTTTGCTGTTCAAGATAGTACCACCACCAAGTATAGATTACATGTTTAAAACCCTGTTTTGCCTGCAGCTAATGTACCTAGAAGATGTATTAACTGTGCAGCTCTCCCATTTGTAGGCGGTAGAAGGAATTTAGCTCTATTAAAGTATAAGATGAAATGGGGAAGAATATGAATAATATAGCTAAAAATGGCCAAATATTCAGAAACATTTACTACCAGTAACTACTTAATATTGCAGATAGACCAAGGAGGCTATGCCCTTATCTGTAAGGAAAACGTGTTATTGTTTCCTGGAATACAAAATAAAAGGCAATTCCATTAGCTACAGATATTAAAATGTCAGATGGGGGAAGGGGAGCCACTCCATACCTTCTGCAGGGAGCCTCCTCTGTACTATTAGTGCTTTGCACTCTAACAGGTTGAAAACGAAGCACAAACTCATCAGTGTGATTTCTTTTCTTCCTTTTACAGGAGTTGTACTGAAAGATGGACATCTTTCACTTAATCACTGATTATGTTTGTTGCAGTTGGAATCTGTAAAACAAGTGTTACAAATCTATTGCTGTGCTGAGTTATTGGGTGCCCCAGTACTCTGTCCTCAAATCTGTAGCTCAGCTATATGAAAAACAGAAAGCCCTCTTTCCCCTGCTAGTGGTTTGAATTACTCTAATGTGTTCTGGTATTAGCACCAGATGTCATGGTACAAAAGGAAGCCCAACCCAGCAAAAGAGATTGCCATTCTGACCTTCTATTGAGTTCTGGAACTCTTGCCCTTTTTTGAGTTCTGAACAAATCAAGCACTCACAAACATGCTGAATGGAGTGGAAAAAAAACAGCTTGACTCTTCTGAAAGAAGTTACAAACAGAACTGAGATGGCCACTTGCCACTTTCCCTGTCAGGGTGACACCTACCACTATTTGCTGAGCTTTATTTCTGTGGGTGTAGGGGGAATGAACCTTCACACCAGCAGGTGTGCTCTTTCCCCCGCCCCTGCACCTTTGTGCTGCTTCTATTCAGCCAGAAAAGGGTTTTTAATTTTCCCTTCAGTTTCTGGAGTCTATATTTTAGGGAAAATGAAAGCTATATCTTATGGGGCTTTTTACTTCGTTAGCAAGATTCTGACACCATTTGTTTGTATCATACAATGAGTGTTTGGTTTATTGTATTTGCTACTCAATTTGTCTTGGGAAAACACATTTACATTTTTACAAAAGCCCAGCAGTATATATCAAAGTGAATGTAGTCATATTCCCGCTTGCATTGATAACAGTCTGTATTCATGATAAAGGCAGTAAGCTTCCACATGATTCACTGATCTTAGCCTTTAAACTATGTTTTTAAGTAACTGATGTTTGGTTGGAAATCTGAAAAATCCTCTTTACAGGAGGAAATAATAGGGATTGGGAGCATTGGTTTACAGATGTATATAGGTGTTCATATGTGTATGCATATGGAATGTATATGCCTGTGTGTGTCTGTATATTTCCAATCTTGTTCATGTAAGACAAAATATGGTTTGCCACAGCACTGAATACAGAGCAAGATGTCACTGTAATGCTCACAAGCAGAGTAAGGGTCATTAAAAGAGAAATGGGAAAAATTAGAAATCCTTTGCCTGCTTGGTAAGGATGTGAGTACCCTTGGCAATGTAGTGAGAATATAGATTGTGATCTTTTCCCCTAGCTGGCTCAGATAGATTCAGGGCAGATATGTACTGCTCAGCAGAGGGCATAATCTCCCGGTGCTACGTGAAGTTGCGTGTATCCCCTGAGAGCATAAAAAGAAGGAATAACCATTAGAGAGAAGAGCCAGTGACAGGACACAATGTAGAGATCACCGATAATAACATTTTAGAACAGGACTATAAGCACTTGCTCAAACTGATTTATATTTGGTTGCTTAAGAAACCCAATAAGGGTGCACAGTATTTTATGGTTATATTCAGCAAGCACAATTATATAGATATTTTGTTCATTATAAAATGTTCAAGTGCGAAGATTTTCTTTATGACGAAATAAAATTTTTTTCAAGCATCATGTTAAAAGTCTGAAAAACAAGACAGACATTTGTGATTTAAGTTGAAGGGGACTTCAAATAAAGAGTATTTTAGGATCTTAACATATGAATGTCTTGGATATTAAAATATGGCTAATCAGTGACTGTTACGTTCTACTAAATTGCCCCATGAGATTTTGAAGAAATTCTGTGTTATAGAATGTAATGTCGGGTTTGTTTTTCATCCTTATGTCTCATCTTTTCTTGCATCTTTATAGCTAAAATTGCATCTTCATATCTTTGTAAAAAATGTTATAATCACAGTTTAATTCGTTAAACTAGATCACTTATTTTGTGGTACTTTTCAATTTACACAGAAGAAGCAATTAAATGTGAACACCCTTAGATGTTCTTTGGTTGCCATTTTGATTTTTAAATGGGATGCAAATAAAAGATATGCTAGTGTTTCTGGTTTGGATCAAAACCACAACAAATGGATTAGATGATGAAGGAACTTAGGATATAACCTAGTAAGTCACTTCTCTGCCTGATTTCTGGAGTACAAAAGAAACACAATCAACTCAAACCCAGAATGAAATAGTTTGGCTATTTCATCTTGTATTTGATATGATCTCTTCTCAATTAGAAAAGCAACAGTCCATTTCTTTGCACAGCACTGCTGTTCATTCACTGCTAAGCTATTTCTTTGTTTGACTTCTGTGTTAGAGACATAGGAGTTGTGAATCTAATATTTCTTTAATCAGAATCATTCCTATTATTACAATTCATAAAGCATGGGAGGCCATACATAAATTTGAAATACACTTTTCAGCATGAGACTAAAGCATCGTGAAATTACACGTACACACACATACACAAAGAAAGAAAGTACTATTGGCAAATATAGCACATGCTGTGCCAAGAGTCCTTCTCCAAGGATTCATACTGTTTGGAGATATCTTTCAAACTGTTTTCTTTTTTTTTTATTTTCTCCCCTTCAGTCTCTTCTATTTATCACCAGTACACTGCTTCTTTTTATTCTTTACAGCACTAACTGACACCCACCAGCAACTGCAAGTTGGGGTCACTAAGGCAATTGCCTGTGTCCTGCTAGAATTGATCATTGATCTGGGAGTATGACACATGTGACAGAGCAAGGTCACTCAACTCCTTTCCCTCAATTTTTCATTTCTAGGCAGGTAGCTACCACTTCAAGGTTCTTCCTCCTTGCCTGTCATGTTACTTCTTATTATACAGCCACATGAAAAATAGAGAGTTCTCCAACCTCTCTAAGATATTATTTCCTAAGTATTGCTCTGCTAACAAATCAGAAAAATTCCAATATGTGTCACTGAGATGCATTATTGTTTAAAATACAATTTTAAATAGTTGCAACTACTAATATTGGAAAAAAAAATCCAAAGAAAAAAAAGAATCTAAATAATTAGGAACAAGATATTAAATCTCAATGAAAATATGTTGTAGATGAGTTATATATCTCTTGAGATGATGTAAACAATAATCCAGTGTGAAGCAAAACTTCACTCACATGACTGTGATAGTAACTTTTGCTGATGTAAAGCACCTTAGGATAATCTGTAAGTGGAACAGTCAATTTATCTTCAATCAAGCATTTTTAAGCACTTCTAAAAAACAAGCATTTTAAGTTGTGCTGTGTCTTTTATTCAGTACTGAAAAACCTGCACATTAAAAGTTAGTCTCATACTCTGGCATCAGTACTTAATTCTCAAATATTGAATGTAAGAATATATGTATTTAAGTGAATTTTGAGCTTGTTGTTTTGTTTGGTTGACTTGACATTATTAATTAATTCTGGGTGGGAGTAAATGGCATATTTATTGACAAGCTCCTAAAACAGTAATTTCTTATCTAACCAGGGACTGAAGCCATAGGGATATTTATAAATTAATACTAATCCAGAAGACAGATAAATTCTCTGAAGGAGGGCAAGCTAGTGCTTGCTCTATTTCACTGAATTTCAAAAACAGAGATTGGATAAAAGTGCAACAGTGGAGGTCAGCCCTTGCTTGACCATTATCATGATCTAGAGAAGACTTGAAAGTATTACGATTTTAAAGATATAATCAACTCAGATTTTTAAATGAGGTCCAGCTGCTATAGGCAACAGTCACTGTCCTTGTTAGCTTTGATGCCAGGTTATCTGATGTTGATGAGCACTTCCAAAGGGACAAGAACAAGAACAGAACATAAGAAGATATAAAAGATTTCAGAGAAGAATAAAGTAAGTAATAATAATAATAAAGGTTGATCAATTATTGGATTTAAAAACACTGAGAACTGAAAGATTTTCATCTATTCAGTGTGTCATGATGGATAGTAAGATAATAAGTAGAAGAACTGACTGAGGATAATGATTGTAGTTTTGAAAACTGATTTTTGAAACAAATTGTTTTGGCAACATTCTGATATGAAAATAAAAGATATTAGGATAACTAGACCCCCAGACTCTGGAATCAGAGGAAATGAGGACTGGATTGGACCTTAACATGTCATTAGGTTTTTCCTTTGCACAAAGACAGTGTCCACTGAACTTAAAACATCACTGGAAGATGTTTGAATAATCTACTCTAAAATGGTAGAACTTCTACTTTGCATCTAGACCTGTATCACCTCTTAGCATTTTCTTATTACATGAAATTGTTAACTATGTCAATCACTCCTATCCCAGTACCTATTATTTTATATCCAAGAAACAGTACTTGTCTATTCTCACTCTTGAACAAGAGATATGTATATTGCTCTGATATACAGTCTCACACTGAATCAGGTTCTTTTTTTTTTTTTTTTTGTACTTCCAACATTATCACCGTGAACACTTTATTCACATCACTTTCTTTCATGTATATCTTTTGTTTTTACATACATTCCTAGCAGATTTTAGAATTCTACGTTTTTAAGTTCTATACTGTAATACACTTCCTTGCCACAATTAATGACTTTATTAAAAACTATAATAGCTATGTAGGTTTTTCAAAATATTCTATAGGATACGCTCTTTATCAGTTTTGAGGAAAGACTGCTCTATCTATAATATGCTTTTATTGCATTGGTGATTTAACAGTATGCAGGTGTAATGTTCTTTGCCTACTTATCTATCATTCTCCTGAAGTGTTGCCCTCATGATATTTTCATTGCATTTAAAATTTCAGACAGCTCATTTTCAATTCAAAGATTTCTCTCTATCATATTTTCTACGCTGCCAATTTGTATCTAAATTTTTACAGTATTTATCCCTGAGATTGTGTGAATGACCAAACCATTTTTTTTTTTTTTTTTTTATGGTTGAATTGCATACATCTCCCAGAACAAAGAAAAAAAGGCAATTCTGCTTTATATGTTAAAATGTGACCAAAGTAAGATAACACATGCATGCATGTTAAGGTAAACTACAGAGAGAGCATTTCAGGCTTGTGCAGTTATAATCAAGAAGATAAACCTATGTGGCCAGATTTCTCAATCTTCCCAAATTCTACTTAAGAAAAACTTAGTGATAAGATGTGTTAATCAAATCTGAAATATTTTGAAGAAGGATATCAATGTCTGTTGCCATCAGAAACTTACTGAATGCAAGATCCCACATTTCCTCTCCACAGAGACCTACTCCATCAGTTACTGAATATTAGACCAAGGACCCTTTTAATTATAATCTGCAGTTTGAATATAGGTTGTATTGGTGCTTCGTTTCAGTTGATTTAATTTCTGTCTTCTTCTCCTGTTCTTTAAATTATTAGTGTATGACCATTTTCAAAAGTTTGTAAAACACAGATGACATTTGAGGACACAGAGAAGTCACTCTGTAGACATGAGGGCAGTTTAGCAGCCTTGAAAACAATATTGTATTAAATGACATATAAAATAATAATCAGAATGTACCATGTGTATGCTAGTGGTCAAGAAAAAAGTAGAAGAAACAAAGAGAAAAGTTGTTATGGCAGAAACCAGATAAAAAACATAACCAAATGATTTGCTAAATCTAAGGTAATATTAAAATTGATGGGGTATTGGTTAAAAGTTTGGTTAGATTGCCTTAGAAAAAATAAAAAATGTTGAATCAAGAAAAATATCTTTATACTAGTAGGTCAAAGCCATCAAAGAATTAAGAAACAATATTGATAAAGCCTGACATAAGTTTTTTGTCTTACAAGACAGTAATATGCAGTAGTATTAACAGTTATAGGAAAGAAAGTAACACCTTCTAATGCCTTGTGCCATGGAAAGAAAATGAGTTCCAGTGAATTGCAACAGAAACTTTCTGCTTTCCCTGTTCTCTCAATTTTTCCTTCTCCCATAGATGAGCTGCCTGCTTGGACGTTGCTTGTCCATCTGCAGTAGCCATCCCCTCACCTTGAGGGTTCAAGTGCTTGTCAATAGATGCCTTTTTTAAGAAGAAGGCAGCCAGGCGTGAATACATTGGGATGGAAAAAATTAAGATTATTTTTATCTAAACTTCTGATTTACTTCTTTGTTGGCAGTTTGAAAAGACAATTATTCTCATCAGTGTTCATCCATGTGACTTCAGTAAGTAAAAAACTGGGTGTAAGCATGTATTTTTTCTGATGGATGTTGTGACTAAGAGAACATGACAGCAAGCTACAAGAGTCATTACCTATTAATTTTGCTGGTTTATTTTAGTAAGCAATTTATAGCTTTTCCAGTATGTCTTTTACATTTTCCGCTCATTAATTGAGTCCCATTTATACTCTTTCTTTTGCATTAAAAGATGTATTGCACTATTTAAAGTCTTAATTTGGTCCATATGTCAAAACTATATCTAAATGAGCCACTTACAGCACTTTTGCATGAATTGCATTATGTAAGTCCTTCCCCTTCTCTCTTTTTTTTTCTATCCTTGCAGAATCAATTTATTTAATAGAAAGTAGGAAAGGAACAAATTAAATATAATAAGCATTAATATGAACACACAAACCAAGTCAACTTGACTACCAAGTCAAGTTCAGGCTGCAGAAGCTATTTTAAATCTCAGAGAAAAAAAATGGACTAAAATCCTACACAAAGATGCAATCTGATGGGGTTGTCTATGAAAACTGGGAGTAGTTCAGTGGCTTTATTTTATGTGAGTATATTTTGTTTCGGTAGCCTATAGTTTTGGAACTGGTATTCTCAGGCCCCTTATCTATCTATCTTCCTAATCTATTTACATAATTGCTATTAAAAGTTACTGTACAACGGAAAACTATGTGCTCCCTAAAAAATCTTATTTTGTAAACAAATGGTAGAATACAAACACAAACTAAAAAATCACCAACCAACTGAATACCAGCAATAAAAATAAAAATTAAAAAAAAAAAAAAAGGAGGTAGAATTGAGGAAGACCATTACCACTGTCAGAAGTTATTTTTAAAAGGTCACAGTGTTCCATCTTCTGATGACTCTCAATTCCAGAGAAAGAAGAAACAACAAAATCCTTGGATCTACTCCAGGGTAGATGAGGCAAGAAAGTAATCTAATTATTTTTTCCCTCTGAAATTTTTCTGCAGGTTTTGTCTGTGTTTTTGTTGTTGTTGTTGTTATTGTTTGTTTGTTTGTTTGTTTTCCTGATGTGATTTCTTATTGTTTCATTCGTTATCTGCGTTATGAGGTAGATCATCAACTAGTTCAATATTTCATGTTGTTTCTTTGTCATACCTATTGAATGGCCCACTAATTCTGAAACAGTATGTTTTCAACAGGGTATAGGAAATGTAGTTCTTTTCCTTGGTTGGCTACCAGCAGGCGGCAACATCTCTTTTTTGGGAATAATACTTTTGTACTGTTCGAATGTGCATATAAAATGCACGATGGTATTGATCACAGTAATGACATTTGGAAATTTGAGAAGCTCTTTCCCACTTAGCCCTCCACAGTAAGACTTAACTCTCACTGTGTACACTTCAGTCTTTATTCAAAGTATGATGAACTTTCTTACTGATTTTGCCACATAGATTCCTTTTCTGCACAAAGGGTGCTAATTTCTACTTTTTCTTTTAATGGGAAGAGCATGACTTTGTTAGATGATTTAAGGTATTTACTGTATTTTTAAAATCTCAGTTAACATTAATCAAGATACTTATTCACCCTGAAAACTGAGAATATTTTCACCATGGATTTTGTTTTCCTCCTACACTATTTTGTGTTAATATATTGCTTATTATAAGATACAATATAGCCAGTGGTTATTATAATGATCTTTAACATCTGTTCTTTACAAATAACAACTGTTTCTTAATTTGGTGCCATATTTAATTTTTTTTTCTGTTTTCACCCCTCAATTTAATATCCAGTTATTTTTCATGAAATTCTGTTTTACTCAGTAGCTTCTTTTATTTCTTTTTTGTATACTTGACTCTTAGGTTATAACAGTTTACCCCTTCTCTCATTCTGGATAAATTTGATGGAGTGAATAATTCTCCTACTTAACTACTTCCACTGTCAACTTTCTCTCAAGATGTAAAAAATAGAAAAGAAATAAACCATCACACCATATTATCACAGTATTCTGTACAGGAATTTGTATGTAATAGAATTGGGGTATACTGTGTATCCAGTGGTAATGTTCTTCATAGTAACTACTCTTCTACCCAGAGCTAAATGTTACAGAATCTTTCTTACAAGGTCTTCTTAAGGTAGATTACAAAGTAAGAAATATGTTTAAATTATTGTTAGACTAAGTAGGTCTTACTTTTTTTACATGCATTCTGCAAGTATAACCAGCCTAGCTAATTTCTTTTTTTTCTTAAAGACAAAGAAAGTCATTTGAATTAACCAAGAATTGAACACAAAGTAAATATTTCTTTTCACTTGAAAAAAATCAGAAAACTCTAAATATCTAGTTTTCATTTCCACTTATTTTTGCATTTCCTGAAAGGCAAAACAGATTTTTTTGTCATTTCTGACCTGCTTGAGTCACTAAACAGAAGATTCAAAATCTTATACAAATATAGGTTTTTAAAAAATCTCCAGCTTTTCATGGATACTGGACAATTCACAGATGAACCCATTTTACTTGAAGTGCTATATTCTGAAAATAATGACTTTTGCAAACTATATATTATTGTTGATAGAAGAATCTGTTTTCCTAAAGCAATGAATTGCTATTAGAGTCTCTTAGACATTACTACACATAATATGAAAACCTAGTAATATCACTGACATAGTGGTTAATACATTTGAATGAATTTAGTTTTTGAGTTGTGCCCCTAATTTCAACAGAATTATTTCAGGACTGCATATATTTTTCTAATAGATTGAAGGATATGTGAAATAATATCAAGTGGTTAAGAAGCAGCATTAAGGAGTGAGTTGGTTTGTGTCAATATATTGGCCTTAGAAGGAAAAAGATTATAAAGCCAAATATGATTGAGTATGAAATATCACATCATTGACCTCTAGAGAATGAATTTTATTCCTTGTAATAGGGAATATTAACTTTAATACCCACAAATTTTTTTTGGAATAATTCTACATTCCCTTACATATTGCTTATTCTAAGTGTAATTGTAAAATTTTAAGTTAAAAAATTACTATGCTATGGTGTGCAAATTTTGTATCATATAACAACAACAGAAAAATAAGGTGAGAAAGAACTAAAATCTTGTTTAATGTATCTTAAGATATTATTCTGTACATTTTATTTCTGATTTTGTTGATGGCTTCTTTGAATTAGTCTGATTGATTTTACTTTGCATACTGTTGTTAACATATGTTAATAAAATGTTTAATTGGATAAATTAATTTAGAAATGCTTAATGTTGAAGTGTTTCTATCATATAATCGTTGGGGTTTTAGGGACATAATCAGATAACTTTCACTGGAAATACCATTATCAGTCTACAAGCTGAATTTAGTTACTGTGTTCAAGAATAAATATTTGAATGTTGTTAACATCTCTATCATAGAGGTTTTATGAACCACGAGAAAATATTTTTTTCTTCAACTTCTTGTTGTGAGGTATTATTTGAATTCTGTACTTTGAAGAACTTAGTTTTTTATTGCTGTCAACTTATTCTTTACTATATTAATGAAGTTTATTTTTTCTTGCATTCAGACTACATACTTTAACTTAGCAAAAGGTGCAAAATCAAATCTCATTCTGTTTTCTTAAATTTTCCTCTCTAATACCTTAACCAAATTTCATTTATTATCTACAATGTGTATATCAAGTCATTTTTTGTTTTGTTCCAAAGTCCAAACAGAATGATATAAATAAGGATCCCCCCCTAAATTTGCCACTCCCAAATATTATTATAAACAAAGGGAAAAGCACATATCTATTCAAAATCAAGAATTTGCTACTCTAGTTTAAGTCTCATCTGTCTAATGATATAATAATTACAAATACAATTATTAGAGGTTGTATTTCAATATATACTATTGAAATTAATATCCTCAGACTTCTTCCCTTTTCTTTGGTCAAGAGTTCAGCAGTCTCCAGTGCCCTTATAACTGCTGAGGTTAATAGCTTCAGTGTGGGTTAAAGGAAATTTTACAGTGTATCTTCGGCATCCCTATACCTTCACTGACAGGAGTGAGATGTTACAGATAGTGTTTTCCTCTTCACTGATAGAGTTTGTTATTTTTTTAACATTTGTTGTAGCTTGCTCTATCTTCATTGATCTGAATGTCCACACCGCATCTAAATGCACAGCATACAGTATTATTTCATGCTTGCCCAGCTGAATAGGTTAAATTCATTTGGAGGTATATCATCTCTGGTGTCATCTTATGCCAATTATTTTAAGGTTTTGCTATTATCCCATGTCTCCTCTCCTCTGTGCAGCATTTTGATCCAGGGTGATAGCTCATTCTATATCAAAAAGCTGATGTCAAACAAGTACCAAAATTTCTATAGATATACACACACATAAATGCATATATGCTGTGTATTTTACACATTAACAATGATAAAAAATAATCATAAATCATAGAATAACTTGGGTTGGAAGGGGCCTTAAATATTATCTGGTTTCAAGCCCCATGACATGGGTAGGATTTTCTTTCACTAGATCATGTTACCCAGTGCCCGATCTAACCTGGCCTTAAACACTTCCTGGGTGGGACATGCACAGTTTGTCTGAGGAATCTGTTCCAATGCCTTAACACTCTCTGGGTAAAGAATTTCCTCCTGACTTCTAATCTAAATCTACCTTCTTTCAGTTTAAAACTGTTACCCTTTGTCCTATCCCTACAGCCTCTTGTAAAACTTCCCTCTCTTTCTTTCAATTTTCCTTTAAGTGTTGAAATACTGCAGCAAGGTCTTCCCAGAGCCTTCCCTCCTCTATGCTGAACAGCTCCCTCTGTCTGTGCTCAGTCAGCTGATCATTGTTTTGTCTCTCCTCTGGACCCACTCTAACAGCACCATTTTTCAATCATGCTGTAGGCCCCACACCTGTTCCAGTACTCCAGGTGGGATCTCACAAGAGAAGACTGGAGAGAGACAATCATTTCCCTTGCCCTGCTGGCCATATTTTTTTTTTATACAGTGAAGGATGTGATTGGGTTTCTGGGCTGCAAGCACACACTGCTGTCTCATGTCCAGTTTTTCACCCACCAGTACCTCCAAGTAATTCTCCACATGGCTGTTCTCAGTCTTTTCATACTCCTGTCTGTACTGATGTTTGAGACTGCCCACATCAAGGTGCAGTACCTTTCACCTGGCTTTGTTGAACTGCATGAAGTTCACATTTGCCCATCTCTCCAACCTGTCCAGATCCCTCTGGCTGGCATCCCTTCATTCTTTCTTGGTAAGTACACCACTCAGCTTGGTGTCATTTAAAAACTTGCTGTGGGTGCATTTGATCCCACTGTCAATAATAAGGATATTAAGTAGTACTAGTCCCAGTACACACCCCTGAGGGATGTCAATCATCATTGATCTCCATCTGGATACTGAGCCATTGACTGCAAAATTCTGCATGTGGCCATCCAGCCAATTGTTAATGCACCAAGAAGTCAACCCTTCAAATCCATATCTCTCCATTTTAGAGACAATAATATTCTGTGGGACTGTGCCTAAGGCCTGACAAATGATGTCAGTTGTCTGTCTGCTGATACGGTCACTCCATCATAGAAGGCCACCAGATTGATCAGGTATGATTTGCCCTTGATCACGTCATGTTGACTGTCTTGAATTACTTCTCTGTATTTTATATACCTTAAAAATCTCTCAAGAGGTCTTCTTTTCTACCCCTTTTTTAAAAAATGAGAGTGATGTTTTCCTTTTTCCAGTCCCATGAGACTGTCCTGACTGTCACGACTTTTTAAATATGATAGAGAGTAGCTTGGCAACTACCAAAGCCAGTTCCCTCAGGATCTTGTTGTGATGCATCTCATCTGTTCTATAGATTTATTTATATTCAGATTTATCAGGCAGTCTCAAAGTTGATCTTCATTCACTGTGGGAGGGACCTCATTCTCTCATTCCCTGCCATGAGGTTCTACAATGACTCGGCAGACTTTAGAGTTGAGGGAATAGTGACTTACGGAGAAGACAGAGGCAAAAAAAATTTCAACTTTCTCCATTTTGTTCTCTCATTTTATTTACCAGACGAGTTGCACTCCATTTAGTACTCTCTTTCAAGCTAATTCACCTGTAGAATCCCTTCTTACTATTCTTTGCATTCCTTGCCAAGTTCATTCACCACTTACCATGTCTTAGCATTCTTGATCTCATCCCCCCAAATCCAGCCACTATCTTTTGCAGGCCACTGAGAAAATCATCTGATATTTTGCATTATACTTTTTTTTTAATGTGCAAACAAGTGAAAATTATATTCAAAGAGGGGAAGGTGAGTCCAGACAAAGTCTGGCAATTCCAAAGAAGTGCAGTTATTTCTACTCAAAACTTCCATCTTGTTATAAGCAATGACTTTACTCTACTAAGCTAAAAGATTGTGATTGTTTGCTTTTGAGATGTTCCTAAGAAGCCTGAAGTTAATTAATGGGATTACACACTGAGTCATTAATTTTTCCAAAGTCAAGCCAATAGGTCATTGACAATAAAGCTGATTAATTGATTGTATCGATAGACTCCAGTACATGAGACTCTTTTTCCAATTGATATAGAACTATGCAGGGGACTAATCTGAGAATTGTGTTCCAAGGTCAGGCATGGAGCATATTTGTAAAGCAGAACTTAGAATGTCATATGCCATTACATATTGTTTTCAGTAATGTAGCTTAAAATAATGGGCTGTAAATTTAGTGGGCATGGTGATGATAGTTGTACTTGATAATCTTAAAAGTCTTTTCCAACCTCAATGATTCTGTGATTCTATGATTTTAAGATTCTGGAAATTTCTACTTTCTCTATAAGAAATGCAGTCAAGATTGATGACATTAAAGATCTAAACAAATATTTAAAGAATTTACTTCACTAGGAAACTAAGATTCTATAGGGATGGTGAAATGAAGATACCAGGTTTCAGTAAACCATTCTGACAAGTTTATATTATTTAGTGCAGAACCATAAAGTTATGGGTATATGAAGTATAGCCATAATATTACTCTTCATATTGGTTTCAGTGATCTTTCATACTTCAACTAGGTAAATTTCATCACTAGAGCAGGCTCCCCAGCATAAGAGGGACCCTGCATAACAGGAAATATTTTCCTTGCTAACAGACACAGCACTCATCACTAACGTTGAGATGACAGGTAAGATAAAGAGCTGTACTTACCACTATTCTAAGGTTTATTGTTATAATGCAAAGAAGATCAATCCCACCCGAGTGCATGCAATCACACAAGGTCATAAATTTACCCAAGAAAATAAGATTTGCTTTCTTGTTAGTTCTGGTGTTTCGGTAACTGCAAATGCAACTATGGGTATATAAGTTTTGGATCTCAATTTATACACTTACTGACTCTGGTTTCCACTAGGTGTCTTGTTAAGGTACTGTTTTATGGTGTAAACACTGATTTCAAATCTACATATTGGCACGCATAACATTCTTACTGAAGAGAAACCAAAGTTTAAAATTTACAGCTTATAAAATCACAGAATCACAGAATTGTATTGGCTGAAAGAGACCTCTGGAGATCATCCAGTCAAATTTCTCTACTCAAGCAGGTTCTCTATAGGAAAGCAAGTCTTGAACAACTCCAGAAGAGGAGGCCATACAACTTCTCCAGGCAGCCTGTTCCAGTGTTTTGTCACCCTGAAAGTAAAGAAGTTTTCTCCTCATGTTTCTCTGGTGTTCATATGGAATTTCCTATATTCAAGTTTGTGCCCTTTAACCTTGTTCTGTTGCTGGGCACCACCAAAAAGAGCTTGGCCCCATCCACTTAACTCCAGTTTCATAGATAATTATAAGCATTGATAAGATCCCACTTCAATCTTCTCCAGACTGAACAGTCTTAGATCTCTCAGATTTCCTCATACAGGAGATACTTCAGTCCCCCAGTCATCTTCGTAACCCTCTTCTGGGCTCTCTCCAGTAGTTCCCTGTCTTGTTGAATTCAGAACCCCAGAACTGTCATCCACCAGGACACCCAGTTCCTGCTCTTCAGAGTTACTTTCCAGCAGGTCATCCCCTAACCTGTACTGATGGATGTGTTTTTTCTTCCCCAGATGTGGACTCTACACTTGCTTTTGTTGAATCTCATCAGGTTCCTCCCTGCCAAACTAGCCAATCTGTCCAGGTCTTGCTGAATGGTAGCATAGGACTCTGATGTGTCAGCCACTCCTCGCAGCTTTGTATCATTAGCAAAACTTGCTGAGGATGATTTCTTTCTCCCTTTCCATGTTACTGATCAAGATATTGAACAAGACAGGATCCAGTAGTGACTCCCTGCAAATACTACTAGCCTCAGGACTCCATAAATATCCTTCACCAGTGATCATAACTCTTTGAGCTTTACCAGTCAGCCAGTTTTCAGCTTACCTCACTATCCATTTATCTGTCCCACACTTCCTAATCTTACCTACCAGGGTGTTATAGGAGGCAGTTTCAAAAGCCTTGCTGAAGTCAAGGTACAGAATATCTACAGCTCTCCCTTCATCAACCCAGCTGGTGATGACATCATAGAAAGCTACCAGATTGGTCAAACATGACTTCCCCTTGGTTAATCTATGCTGACTACTCTTGATGACTTCTTTTCTTCCACTTATTTGGAGATGGCATCCAGAGTAAGCTGTTTCATCACCTTCCTAGTGTCAGAGATGACACTAGGACTGACTGATCTGTAGTTTCCCCTCTCTTTCTTGTCCTGTCTGAAGTATGGAGTGACACTGGCTTTTTTCTCATTTTTTCTCATGCATATTTCTTGACCTTTCAGAGATGTCAGAGAGTGGTTCAGCAATCACTTCAGCCACCTCCCTCAGCACTCGTGGATGCATTCATTGGGACCAATGGATGTGTATTTATCAAATTTGCCTAGTCAATATTTGATTAGACCATTCTTGACAAAGGATAGGTCTTCCATTCCCCATCCAATCCCTAGACTCTCTCTCTTACCTCCAGTGTTTGAGATTCTGGAGGGTCAGTCTCAGTACAGAAAAACAGGAGTCAGCTAACATTTGTCTCTCGTCTGATTGGCCTGACTTATTTCCAAGTCAATTGCAATAGCATGAGCATTGCCACTTGGGGCCCCACCCCTCAAGTCCTTCAGTTTAAAGCCTGCCTCGCTAGGTTAGTCAGTCTGCTGCCAGAGGCTGAACCACCTCTTCTAGACAGGTGTATCTTTTCCCTCCCTGACAGGTTATAGTCTTCACAGAAAGTCCCATTGTCATAAAAACCAAACCTTCAGTCCATCACCAGCCATGTAGCCAGAAGTTATGCATTATATGTTTATTTCTGTCTTTCCTCTTTCCTCCAACTGTCAAACCTGAAGAGAAGTTGGTCTCCAGTGTTCTTCACTTGCACTCCCAGTGCTTTATAGTCCTGTTCAGTTCTGTCCATGTTCATGTAGATGAAAACAAGACACAGTCAAAAGTTTCAGCTAACATCAATATGTACTATCATAGGGTTGCAATGTAAACATTATTTCTGTTGTACTAGTCTGTTGTACTGGTATTAGAACAAAAGTAACACCATTAAATTATAGTACCATACTAATGAATGATATGCCAGACTCTTAATCTTAAGTAAACATTGAAGATTTTTTTTTCTTGTTGTGAAATAAAGATTAAACATTTTAATTAGTCTAATAGCAATAATATTAAGATTGTGAATTTTAAGTTCTCTAAGGAACACAAAGATTTGAGTTTGGGCTTGTGATAACTATTACCAATGATTCTAAAAATATTTGGCAGTTGGATTAAAGAGTATCATACATCTTTTCCGTATTGGAAGGCAAGGTATTCGGCCAAGGTCAAGAAGAGAAAAGCTTCTGCGTTTTGTACCAAACAGAATTCAAGTGTCTGTTTTGCATCCTTACTGGATTTAGATTCCTGATTCTCTAAGCCCTTTCTAAAGATCATAGTCATCAGGCAATGACAATTCCTTTTCCTATCAACCTCCTTCCCTGTGTGAAAACTCACAACCCTGCTGGTTGCATGGGAGGTGGGATAGCTCCTGAAGGCCGTGGCCCAACTGCTGTTATGAATTGTTCTCCATCTGGCTGCAAGAGAGCTGGCCAGCACCCATGGCAGTGCTGACCTTGCTCCTGGGCTTCTCATATCTTCATTTGACTAGGACTTTATTGTGCTACTCCAGCACTGCTTTCTCCTTCTCCTGACTGCCAAAAAAGCTGGTCCTCTGCCTGGCTAGTGACCAAGCTGTGCAAGTCACAGTTTCTCCATCTGGTTTAATCTTGGAAAGATAAATTGACTGTTCTTAATTTAGAATGCAAAGTCTCTCCCTACCCTCTGTCCCCTGCCTACTTACTGCATCTACAGCATATTTAATTTTGACTAATTTCTGTATAATCTGGAGAGGAGGTCTGGCTGTTTCCTTCGCTCTCTCATTTATTTATTTATTTTTGTCATCCTGTTTTTCTATTCTCCAGGAGCTAGCAGAAAGTTTTCAAGATACTTAGAAATTTTCACTCACGAAGTCGTTTCTCTATCTTTACTCAGCTTTCCTATTTACTCTCCAAACCTTTGTAAAAATAACCTTTTCCCACATACCCAGAAAGTAACAGCTTAATCTTTATATTTTTGCTGTATTTTTATTCTCCTTCAAATAAAATTTTCTTCTCACTCAGTTGCAAAAAGTCCAACACACATTAACAAAAACTAATTCCACATGAACATCTTATATCTTTGGTGCCAAACTGTAGAACACATAAGCAACTGATGGTTTAAACAGACACTATGGATACTTCTATTTTACTATAAAATAATAAAATGTAAGCAGGCTGATTTTTCTTGGATTTTAGGACCCGTTTGTTTGTGAACTGTGCTTCTTCCTCTTAGGGGACAACATATTTCTAAGTTGTTATTCATGTAATATTTAAGGCAGATTCTTCAGTTGCTCTGATTGGTGTAGACCACACCAATGAAGCTTACTTCTGCCCATCCTGTTCGTAGATCAAACAGGAGGATTTTACAACTGCAGTTATTCAGTATTAACTGACCCATCTTTACCTTTTAAAGGAAGGGTGAACTTATGTTGTACCAGCTATGAATCTGTGACAAAGAGTTCCATGTTAACAGTTATGGTATCATTTCTTTTTTTGTTTTTATTTTTTAAAGAGACCAAAACAAACAAACAAATGTAAAATTTGTCATTGTTTATGAACACAATTTAGGATTCTGAAATTAAACCACATAAATAGTTCTGCTGGTTGCCTTAGGAGTTCCATTCACTTCATTGCAGCTTCAAGCTGGCTCTTCGACAGAACATGCTGTTAATAGTTACATTTATACGCAGACATAAAAAGAAGACTGTCAGTGTGGATATTATTGCCAGAACTGCAGCAAAATAAATAACATTGTAAGTCTGACTTAAGATATTTTACAGAGGACAGAGTGATTATTTCATCTGAAGTAATACATTTGGCTCTCTTGCTTTATTTTTGGGAGAAGGGGCAGATGGAATGTTCTAAATTCTGCTTTTGATTATTTGCTCATTTATTCAAAAACAAACAAAACAAAACAAACAAAAACAAATTATTTCAGTTTGTGAGAAGTTTGAATATGATGAAAGCAATTATCAGTATCAACTACAGCAAGCTAGGATAAATTTTAAGACAGCTCAGGTTAAATTGCTATCCTAGGAATGGAACATTTGTATTGACTTTTCTTATATCTACCTTTGAATCTGAATGCAAAACACAAGATGCAGAGAAAACTTTTTTTTTCTCTGACTGCTCCCTCCCTGAGTAAAAGCAGCAAATAGAAAGAGGGAGGAATTTCCACCCCCCCCCCCCCACTAAAAAAAGGTGTATCAATGAAAGCATGGCTGTATTAGTTTCCTTTTTGTTGGGAGAAAGACCTTTTCCCAGGCTATGATTGAAAATTTTAGCTTTCATTCTAGAAAAAAAGAGATCTCCAAGAAAAATTGTCTTACTATTTTCCATTCTCCCGTATCTAGAAAGCCAAAGAAATGTAGAGTTGAAGGGTGGTCCACAGAGAAAAGATTAAGGGCACTTTATCTTGTGCAAGTTTCATAGTTCCCATGGACAAAAAGAAAATATTTTGTCCTTTTGCTTTCTTCTTCCCATGCAACTCTGCTTGGCAGCAGGGATGACAGTTGGATCTTTCCCTCACCCAGTGGCTCACCTCAAAGGATTTCTCTTTACACAGTTGTCTTTCAAGCCATCAATTTCAAACCTATGATTTATCCTTAGCTGGTAGGACATAGGATAAAGCACTGACATTTTCAGATTCTTCAGACAGGAAATTCTTTATTTTATATTTTTGTTTTTTTCTTTAATGTCATATATTTTTGAATGAAAATGTCACAGGGATTAATTAAAAAGATAAAACACAAACATGAAAACAACAACACTTTGACATTTTGGAAATTGGAATATTTAATTTAGTTTTGTTGAACAAATCTAACAGGATTATTTTTCTGCCACTGAAATGCATATATAAACGTCTTTTCCAAATTAGGTAGATCTGACCAATTCTCAAACTAATCTCTATATCAATTCTTATCAAGAGAGATTATAATGGATCAGAACAGTAGGTTGATCAGTCATAGCTATAGATTTTGTCTCCGTATTATTCCTCCATGAACTTGTGATTAACATTTCTAATATTTTGCTCCTTCGTGCTGTTTATTTTTAAAATGTGAATGAGTATAAAAACACTTACATGTCTACCTACATACTGCAGAGATAGACCAGTTTTTTGTTTTGTGTTTGTTTGTTTGTTTGTTTGTTGTTTTTGTTTGTTTGTTTGTTTTTAAACTCTTGTAGTGGGCTGATTATATATGTGAAAAAATGTATGAGGGCTACACAGCTAACCACATGGGAAAAAATATACATCTTGTTATTCTTCACCATATCTTATAACAACTTATGACTGAATTGTGACCTGCAGTCTGTATGATGCTTATCAAAAGTGGCTGCCAACCTCTTTGTAGACATGTGTGTAAAGTTTCTTTCCAGGAGCTCCATATTAACTCATTCATTTTTTTAGATAAATGAAGTTAATTCAACTTTCCCAAACCTTCAACAAGATTTTGCTGAGGTGATCATGAAACTCATCACGTGTTCCCTCCCAACCGGGCTTTCCATTTGTTCTGATTGCATTACTAATTCTACCAGCAGTGAGCTGCAGATGTTCCCAGTGGAGTGAGATGATGTTAAGCTTTTAACACACCTTAGATGGAAGCTGTGTCAACAGGCAAAGTGATGATGGTTGCTGAAAGCTGCCATTTGCTGATTCTTCTCTGCAGGAAATGACACGGTCTATGAGACCAAGAAAAAACTAATAGGATAAATGTTTTCATCAGTATGTGACAGTCAAAATTATCTCCCTCCAATGCTAATATAAAAAAGGCTATTATGAACAGGTGCCTAGACAAAGAGAAGTGGAGACTGTTCATCACGTGAGAATGCTACTTTGCATGCATGCATGAGTTTTTCTCTTGGTTGAGAAATGTTTTGTCAAACTTTAGAATTTGCCTTTTTTATGCCTTCTTTTTTCTGGTGCAGACTATACAGCTTATTTCTTTTGCTGCTACACACTAGCTGTACCCTGTTAAAAGTCTCCCTCTCTTTTCTGTATAATTTGCCTATCATTTCTTCAGCAAAGACTTCAAGAAGTTTCTATTTTGCTTTATTTCCTACTGCTCAATTCTATTCCCTTCAGATGACACATCTTACTTACATTACATCCTGTGAAAGACAGCATGCTCAGCAAAAGAACACACCTTGTTTAACAACTGTCAGCAATGCTTTTATCCTTTTCTTTCACCTATTTCTAGTTAATCCTGCTCTGGGGAATGAAACATCACCCATTCTGCAGCACTAGAAAGTCAGTGAGATTAACGTATTACATATGCTGAAGAATTACATTTTCTCATATACAGTCTTTTGTGTTCTGGCCATGATTCCTTAATGTCTGAGCAAGATGTGCAGAGCTAAACTTAGTTTCTTTACTTTTTAGAAATAGCTGTTAAAAAAAAAAACACAAAAAAAACCCATGATAAATAAACATATAAAAGTTTCTCAGTTTCCACAAAGGAATAGGTGCTATTGCTTCTTAGTCTGAATGAGGGAGAAAAAGGAAGAAGTTATTCCTGAAGTCACCAATAGCATAAAGGAAAACTCTACAACTGTTTTAGAACATTTTGTGTGTGCTTGGTTATTTTTATATATTTAGACAGTTTTATCATTAGCAGGACATCTTAAATCTGGAAAAACATTGTGGTTGTTGTTTTAACTTTTTAGATTTCTCAGAAAGCCTCTTGGTTTAGACCTAATACTTCTGTAGCACTAGCACATAGATTATTTTACCATAAACCAATATACCATAATCATTACAGAAGTGTTACTGTAAGCCATAGCTTTTGTGTATTCCCAAAGTATCCTTAATGTCTTTTGAGAACAGAAAGAGTGTACAGTAAATATATGAACTGTTGTTCAAAATTTCCTAAATTCAATTAACATAGAATTTCGTTTCTCTGGAATAAATATATTCCTATTGAATGATGTTTTAAAATTATTTTTAATGATGTTTATTTTTTTCAGGTGGTTAAAAAAAAAAAAACAACAGCAAAACAAAAAATCTCTAGCTAATAGAGAAACATCTTTTATTGGCAATTGCAAGAAAAGCTGTCAAAATACGTAATAAAAGACAAAACTATATGTTGGGCATTGTTGTTTTTGTTTTCTTCTCATTGTTGAGATTTTATGATTCTTGAAACTAAATTATTTTGGGGAAAATAAAAAGGCTGGAGTGCAAAAAAATGAATTTCAGAAATTCTTTTTTCACTAACTTTTGTGACTACTCTAAATTGATCACTTGTTCCCCTGACTAATCTCTAAACAGAGGGCATATCCTTTTCACTTGCAAAGTACTCTCACACAAAATGAATTACCTTCCCACCACCTTGGTTACTTGCCAGAGAGTACTTTATTTTTCCACTAGGAAAAGGAAAATCAGCTTGTATTTTGCTAGCTGGAGCCTTCTGCATTTTAATTCTGAACTCTGAATGAACATCAGAGAGGCCTTATGATGTTTTGCACAAAAGTGCCTGTGTTCATAGTTTTACTCAGGGCACCCAAAATAGCATGCAGTATGCAGTGTTGTACTGTGAGTTTTCAAAACTAAAAGCAGGAGTGACTCAAACTGGCAGGAAGCTGTAACTCCTAAAGCTTTTCAAGGATCTGTGAAGACAAGAACAACTGCTTACTTCTCCTCATCGGTTGTTTAATTTGACTTTAACAGTACTCACTTCTTCAAACCTTGAAGGCCCCGAGTAAGGTAAGATCTTTTTCTCTTGTTATCTTCAAAAATCAAATTGAAAATATTTATCTGGCTGTCTCCAATGCAAAATCCATGACAGATAAAACCAGGAGCCACCCAAAACCTGTAAAAGAAGAAATCAATTTTTGCTGTTTCCTCTGGCTTTGTTGTGTAGCTCCTATAGCTGCTGCAATTTAACTAAGCTGTATTTGCCAGATGAAAACATTGCTATGCCTGCACAACTTGCACATTAAAATGTTCATGCTGGTTATCAAGCTGTTTCTGCAAGAGCCCCACCTCTGACAGATTGTCTGAGAAGACTTCATCTACGCTCATGCCAGTTATTGTCATTAAAACGTGCTTACAATGCTTAGAGTGAAAACTCTTGTCTTATAGGAATACTCAGTAATACTTCTTGTCTTGCTCTTGTCTATTTTACTGTAACAATTAGGATCTTTTTCTTAAATTTCTACTTAGCCCTAGCTTTACATTGAGTTTTTTTTTTGTTACTCTTTATATTTCTACATCTAATAACTACAAAACGGTTCAGACCAGGAAAAAAAAAAAAAAAGATTCTTCTACTTTCATTGGTTCTTAAATGAAAACTGTCGTTTTGTCAATATACAAAATTTTCATGTAGTAGTGAATATATATGATATCAAAATATTTATATTGCATGTTTCTTCCATAAGTATGCTGTTAGGAAGTTTAGTTATCATCTATTTTTCATGTTTAAACTCTTTGATTAGACTGTATTCAAGATGCATGCATTAAAATATAGCCCAGAGATATTTAATAGCTATTCATTGGTTATTAAAATGCTAAATATCTGTCAATTCATTCATTTTTACAGAATATTTTTCTACGAAATTGATAGAAATTAAATGGCATTTGGATTATATCATTACTTTTTCATAAATTGTAATTTAGAGTCAGCTGCAGTTGTAAAAGCATTTAAGACTAGCTACTTCTGATTTGTAAAAGGATAAATTTGCACTAAGGTGCAAAACTTGGTCTGTGGATTCAGTCTTGAGGGTTATAAAGATCCATTTCAGTGTTCACTATTTTTCTGTTAGAAGTGTTGAACCAATCAGTTACATAAAGTGAACACAGACAGGGCTGTGTCTGGAGTTCCAAATTTATGCTTTTCTACAGTCTGAAAAACACACTGACGTAAGAGCTAGAAGACAATGAAAACTCACTGTTGTATTCATTTTTAAGTAAAGACGAGGGAGGAAAAAGAGCAGCTTGCTCACAAAGTACTCTGTGAAAAGAAGCTTAAAATCAAATAATAAAATTACAGCCCTACCATAGAAATCTGCACAAATGTGAAGATTTATACCTTATTTCAGATAATTTATGATGTTTTAATGCATATCTTACATTCAGAATGTGTATAATGTTGAATATTTAAAACTGAACACAAGACATTGCCTCTTTGTTTCATAATGATTTGTAATTACTAACCTAAACTAAACATCAGGCAATGCTTGCACATTTTTATATTTAATTAATAAAGCACTTGGTAACATGCTTTAAGGCATGCTGCTCATTTTTTAGGCTATCTGTTACTTTTCACCATGCTTTTCACCTTTGCCTCCCCACTCCCCCTCTCCACTTTTTTCCACAAATTTTTTTTTTATTTTTTGCTTTGACACTTTATAACTCTTTGACATTATCTTTTCATTCTATGGCCTTTGTATCATATTAATTTTAATTACATATGGAAAATTCTTGTTCAGCTCTAATCCAAAAGATTTGTCTACTTAGAATCCATTTAATTACAAACTAGTAGTTTTACCAACAGATCTAAGAATACAGTAGTTAAAACTGAGTTTTAGTATTAGTATTAGTAGATAAAAAAATTTTATTTATTTATATTAGGAGTCACAGAAAGTCTTGTAAAAATGTATCGCACTATTGTCTCTTAATTTTCTCTGTATTTCAACTATGTTCATAAGTCCTTCTGAGCCAGTAATGCTAAGCAGAAGACATAACAGAATGTCTTCCTTATCCATCCTTTCAACATACATACCCTAGTAAAATACATGTTTCTGAAGTTGAACAAGCAAGCATGTGCTGTGTGGCCAGTTATCTTGTCCAGAAGGACCATAAGCACTGTGGAAACTTTCATTCTGAGACCTGCTAAGCAGTCAAGGTAGATAGCCATTAGAGAGGAAGTTAATGAGGATGGAGCAATGTCAATAAGACCATATGGGACAGAGCTGGAAACATAATTATGCTTGGATACACAGATAAACAAACCTCTTCTCCACAGTGTCTTTGCCTGCAGTATAAAAAGAATTGCAATTGCTGGTGCTAACAATCTGCAACTGTTAAATGTTTGCAAAAGGACATTACTCCCCTGCCTTACTAGCAGGGACGTAAACTTAGTGAAGACTTAGTAGATGAAAAGGGATATTAAATTGGAATCTCCAGTTCTCAGGCCACTGGTCTAGCTGTTATGGCCTCCTTCTCAGGCAGTGAAATTAGAGACATTCAAGTAAGCAACAGCACAAAGGATACTCAATTGGAAAAAAAATTGAAAATTCCACAATAAAACTGAAAATCTCCACAATAAAAGACTGTGTCTGCAAATATCATGCTACAAATAGAAGTGCAGTAATACTTGAATTAAGTTTGCTGAGAATATCTTACTCTGCTACAATGTTAAATTTGTGAAGCACAAACTTATTTTGCATTCCTACTATTGTCACTTTTCTAATTTCTGAGCAGCAGAATTAGTAACAAAACATTAGAGGAAGTGTGAATGGTCATTTAATATCTACCTGGTTTACTTTTACAATTATGTCATATTGAAAACCAAAACACATCCTACTAGACTAAATTGTGAAATGTAATTAACAAAAGAATAATTGAATTCAGTGTGATTGATCACTGACTTGAGGTATTTATTCTGATGCAGTAAAATCAGGATAAAATCTCTCTGGAGAACAAACTCTTTCAGTATTTTACAGATCTTTAAGACAGTGATAAATAAGAATTTTAAGATCTTGAAGTTTAAGTTTGCTTAACAATTTTTATGTATAAAGTGCTTTCCAACTATGATATATTATTATATTAAATACTTCAATGAATAAATATTAAAAGCACTCTGCTCTCATTCTCATACAAGTGTGATCACAGTGAACAAAATTGACATCTTAGGAGTTTTACACGTAGTAATTAAGCATGTTAGTAAAGCAAAATAAAACAAACGAACAAAAAGAAAACTTGTGAAATTATTACTCTGTGCTTTCTGGATGTCTGAAATCACTTTAAAACTTTCAAGAAAACTGCCAAAAAAGTTTATAAACTGAGCAGAGAAACTGTAAAGCAGTAGCATTTAATGATTTATATAATCTAGAATACTCAGAATATTATTTGCCTGTTTTCAGAAATTGCATTGAAAACAGATGTATGAGTACATATGCCTACTCACAAAATTATGCACTTCATTATGTGTTTCCGTGAGGATTTCCAAGAATGTCCAGTCTGATACAGAAGCCCTCTATTATCCTTACTTACATGTATTTTTAAGATGAGGAAAACAGTCAGAACAATCCTAAGTTTTCCTCTGACTGCTATCTGCAACATTTGAGAGGATATTAAATCTTTTCTTTTTTCTCCAAATGGCAGAAATTCTGACCCTCTTTCATCCTACACGAGGAATAAAAAAAAAATCATATTTTCCTGGTGTCCATCATCACTACAAAAATTACTTTTATCCAGCCTTGGTAGTGAAAGTATGATTTCCTGACACAATTATATAAATTATTATAAATTATATAATTGTGATAAATAAATAATGTGAGGAGGGTGTAAAAAGGCTAAAAAGGAAACTGAGAGAATTGCAATTGTATTTAATCAAGTTTGGCCAACATTCTATTTTTTTTAATTTTTTAATATAGTTTTTTCATAGGTTAGAATTCTGTTGTTGGGTTTCTTTATTTATTTATTGATTTATTCATTCTTTTTTTTTTTTTTTTTTTTTGTTACAGGAATCACAGACCTGTTTCTTTAAAGTTAAGAGAAGTCTCTTGATTCCTTCTCATTGTTAGCACAATGATCTCAGTGGTGGCAGAGTTACTTATAAAAAACATCACAATAGATTAGCAGTTCCATCCATAAAAGTACAAAAAGAGATATTTCCCTGTTGCATGTTGAAAGACACACTGTTTTCCAAGTTGTTTTGATAGTGTTAGGTATCGTTAGCCAGAGGATGTGGAAATTATCATCTTTATTCTCCAGTATTGAATGCAATAAGAGTAGACACAGTCTCTGCGTAGTTTTCTTTTGGTCAATAGAGATAGAATCATGTTAAAGCCATTACACTCTCATCTATCTATCTATCTATCTATCTATCTATCTATCTATCTATCTATCTATCTATCTATCTATCTATCTATCTATCCATCTATCCATCCATCCATCCATCTATCTATCTATCTATCTATCTATCTATCTATCTATCTATCTATCTATCTATCTATCTATCTATTTATTATAGAAATGTGATGGTTTTAGCACTTCCTTTAAGCAGAGAGAATTTGTTCAAGCTTTTATCTGCCCCACTACTGAGCAGGCACTAGTCCAAGGATTTGCAGCCCCTTTGACAGCAAATAGGAAAATAGTGCTAGTTTAAGTTACTGCTAAGTTCGTCTTCCAATGACTTGATCTCTCACTCTTTCATCTTTCATGATATGCAGATAACTGTCAGAGTAGATTAGGAGTTTGCTAGTACTCTTTTTTATGAATTTCTGCAATATATACTGGCTGGGTCAAAATTTACCTTTAGCAGTAAATCCCAATGGTAGCTGAGCCAGAATGATTTATGTTACTTTATATCCCTTGTTATTCCCCTGGAATATAGAAAGATGTTTTCAGACAAATTAAGATGACATCCAGACTTACACCACAAAAAAAGTGGTAAGTGTATTGGTTTTCCCCTACCATCAAATTTAACATATAAATTGAATTGGTTTCAAATGCCAGATCATTAGATAGCTGGTGCACAAAGCTATTTTTGTAAAAGACTGACCCATGAAATATATAAATAGAATTTGGAAATGTCATATGGAGATAAACTGTGTTGATTTCTCAGCTCTTCATATGAGCCTTTTCAGGACTGTGCAAATGTTATAAAATTAGACCCATTTTCTGGTGCCTTACATGTAATATTATTCTACTCAGCTCTTTAACTCAGCTATTTTTTAGTCTCATGAAGAGATTTCTACCCCTTTAATGATAACAGGAAAACAGAACCCCGTCTCATAGACTGCCATGGCTTAAGATCTATTTGATCTTCAATGTGGAAATTGAATGGACTCAGATGCTCAAACTTTTTAATCATTCAATTAATATATGCAATTTTTCAAGCAACGTGATTCCCATGCTGCAAGAGGTGACATCACAGAAGAGGGAGATTGGGCAGACAAGAACAGCTGTTCCCACTGTGTTGTGTGGTCCAAGATGAAAACATCATGAGGGTCTCTGGTGTCTTTATTCCCTCCTTGCATCTTCCCACTTGTATGCAAGTAGTTTCTCCCTACACATATGCAAGTGGCTATACCTCTCTGGGTGACTGCACACGTAGACTGCATCGCTGTTGTAGTAACAGGGCAGCTCTCCAGCATGGTGGGTCCAACAGGGTTTTACATCTTAGCACTGTTGACACATGGATAGCTGGTAAATATCAATGAAATTCATCAATAGGAGAAGTTAACACAGGTGATACTGCAAGCTATTTGCAATGGAAATATGAGCCTCATCAGGTCCTAGTCCAAGATCAGATCCTGAGGCCTTGTTAGTTCTTATAGAATCCCAGAATTCTTAGAGTTGGAAGGAAACTTTAGAGGTCATCTAATTCAATTCCTCTGCATCGAGCACGGACATCCACAGCTAGATCAGGCTGCCCAGGGCCTAGTTTGCCCTGACCTTGAGCATCTCCAGGAACAGGGCATCTATCACACCTCTGGGCAACCTTTTCTAACGCCTCACCACACTCACTAGACTTTCCTTCTATCTAGGAAGCTTACAACTTAAACCTACCATCTTCAAGCCTGAAATCATTTCCCTTTGTTCCATCACAACAGACCCTGCTAACAAGTCTCTCACCTTTCCTGTAGCTCCCCTTTAGACACTGAAAAGCCACTATCAGGCCTTCTCCTCACACCAACATCCAAACAACCCAAATGAATAACTGAGCAACCCAGTATTAACAACACAACAAGAAAAAACAATTCTTGTTACACTAAGTCCTCAAGCATTAAATAATAAAAAATTTCCTGCAATTGAAGCAACTGTCTCAGAAGAAAATAAATCAAGAATTTACCCTCAAATATAATGTCTACAAGTACAGATTTTTTTTGCAAGTAGAAAGCATTCTGTGACTTCAATTTATATTATGTTTTTACTTTTGATAATAGCATTCATTTTTCCACTTCATTGAGTAGTTTTATTTAATAGGCACTGGTTCTGGGAGCAGAATTATTTCACACAGATATTATTAAAAGCAGTGCAAAAGTAAAATAGTTACAAGTAAAGCTAAATAAAAAAAAGGAAAATTGTACATTTTGGACATCATAACTTCGGTCAAGGCTCTGATATACCTTGTAAAAGTGACAGCAGATACCTGTGGAGAAGAGACGAATATTTTTTCACTCAGCAGAAACTGTGAATAAGCTTGATTTAACTGAGGCAGAAAGGCTGCAAATTGATTTCTTGATTCATTTAGGACATGGTCAGAAGTAGTATACAGAAAATCCTAGAGAGAACAGCATTATTGTTTCCTTCCTTAAAGGCGTGAAACACTGAAATTCTGTCAAGTGGTGGCAAGTTTATCTCTGTAAAAGACAACATAAAGTATTTGCCCATCAGATGCACTGATTTCTTGATTCAAGGGACAATCATAGGTAAGTCTCAGCAGCCTCTGATGGCTTGCTGCCTCCTGCAGCTGGGCAAAGGCGATGAGTGGGGGATGCTCAGCCAGACCAGCCCTGCTGCCAGTCACATCACCAAGATCAGGCAAGAAGGCTGCTTCTACATCGCTAGCAAATTGCAGAAGGTCTGTTATTCACAGGTTATTTTGCTCTGCCATGTATTGCTTCATGAAGTTAACCATTAGATATAAAAAAAGTTCAAAATTAGTTAATGATTCGTTCCAAATCAGTCCAAAATCTCAAATTTAATGTTATATGTACCCTCACCCCTCTCCCAATGGAAAAAAAAAAGAAGAAATTAAAGAAAACAAACAAGCTTCTTTGAGTTTTGAAAAACTAAAAAACTACAGTACATAGTTTTCATATGCAAAAAAAAAAAAAAATCTCCACCGTTTCTATTTTCAACTTAATCTGTTGAAATAAAAATGTCTTTCAGGGATTGAGCTCTGCAGACACAGTCTTACAGCCTTCTAGAGTGCATAACTCAACTGCAGTTTACTAGAAGGACTTCACTAGTAGCTAGCTAGCTGTTCATCTGTATCTATAATTTTGCACAGAGATCTGTGACTATACCACTGTTTATCTTTTATCATGTACTGAATTCAGAGAACTATACTGGAATTTATAAACTGCGAATATGAGAAGGTAATGGGTTTTGAGGGCACTCAGGCCCACATTCAGTTTGCTTTTGAGGAATTCCAGGGAGACATCACAACCTCCCTGAGCAAACAGAGCTGAAGAGGTTAAGATTAGCCATAAAAAGAAACAACGGCCTTCCTAAGGAGCTGAAGTTTTATCATACCATGAGCATCTCAGTCTCCTTCTTACCTTAAAATGCATTTTCTCACTTCAAAAATTCTCCTCTATTGTTCTGGCACAAGTATTAAACAACCTGTGTTTTAAAATTATCTATCTCTCTGTTGATCTATCTATTTATTTATTTCACATCTTCTCTATTCACGGCAAACAAATCCTTAGTTCTTAGGTGCAAAAAAACAAGGAGGCTGACAGCAAACTGAGTGATGTAAGAGAAGGAACAGGTAGTCAGAATTTGTGGTGTTGTCAAAAATATTTTAAATGTTAGATTTAAGAGTATTGTGGATGACCAAGGTAGTTATCTGTGAGATTAAAATGAGACTGTTTACAATTCATTTACTACTTAGTAAAAAAAGAATTTTTTTTTTTTTAATATAAAACCATATTGTAGTGATAGCAGGTGAAGGAAGTGCTATTCAATGTGAAGGGATTTTACTGCAGGTGAATTATGTGACTGGTATACTGAATTGATTGCTGTTTCCACAGTTGTGATGCTGTAAATTCAAATAGATTAAACTGCTAAAATCTTAGGAATGGCTCATATTTTGCTTTAAGGTTGCCTTTGTACAAAGCCTTCTCAATCTCAACTTGATCTTTGCTGTAAATATCTCAGCATCCAGTTTGATATCAATATTTGAAGGAAAAAAAAAAAACAAACAAGTGACACAATCTGCTGTTAAATATTCCCTCTTATTCTGTATCTGCTTGATTTTGTATGAGATAAATTTCTTTTTTTTTTTTTCCTAATTATTTTCCTTAACAGGGAAAGATATATATTTGTGGCATTTCAGATAATTTGATCAGTTTAGAATAATTCAACTTTGGAACAGTTAAGAGTTCCACCACTTTCTCAGGGTAAAATATTTTTCCGAAGATAATTTTAATTTTAAAAAATATTACTGCTCTGTTTATTTTAAATATTTGTGTTTGGAAATCTTAGCTGATGTCATGTAGAGAGGATGGCAAGATATCTCGAAAGCCAAGCTCAGCGGACCTAAAATTTTTCTTCTCTCTGTTGGCATGTTGTCTCTTTTCCTTTGGAGAAGGTGTGTGCATGCTTCTTAGAATATTTCTTTTTTACGAAGTATTCTTGGCATTATTTCTCCTTCAGTAAGTACTCTGCCTAGAAAAATGCATTTCCATTCACTATGTTGGTATATTGCTTCATAAAAGCTGTTAAATACTTTCCTGGGATTTAAGCACTGATTTGCAGAGCAGTCTTTCAAGTCTAAGCTTCTACAGGACAGATATTTTTATTACAATCAGCTGTTGTTGTTGAGTGTTTAACAGACTTCATTCAATGTTCACATGCATTTTAACATCTTTTTTTAAAAAAAAGACAAAGGAAAAATCAAAACAAAGAAACATATAACCTGGTCTTCTTTCAGAAATCCTCAGTTATAGGATGTCATTTAATAAAAACATTTTCCAGAAGAAATCTCTAAAAAGTCAAAATGTACTGTACAGTAGAGAAGGATGAAGAAAGGAAATGAGAGGAAAACTACTATTAAGGAAGTCACCTATGTTGTCTTATAGCTAATGAGAGCTTCCTGGAAAAAGTAGAACTCTAAAATCACACACAGAAAATAATAATAATAATAATAATAAGCCCCACACTATAAATCGAAAAACAACACATATCCCAAAACAGAAACATCTTCTGTTATTTTATGAGATAGCAAAAGAAATTTATGGTGGTGGTTTATTAGCTGTTTTCTGTTTTCTTTCCATTTTGTTAAAAATCTTTTTATTTCCCTGAAGAGCATTCCACATCCTGCTCCCTCTCAGTCCATTGATACACCATTTACAAGCAGAGAAGTTTGGCAGAAAGTAAAATTCCTTAAGTTCCAGTTTTCTTCAGATATCAGAGGAACTGGGAGTGGTTGAGCTTAGATTCTGAGTGATGCCCAATTCAGCACGTTAAGACCAGTTGTATTCAGTAAATGAACAATCGTGATTACAAGTTCACAAATAGCTCACTGCCCAATTTATCTAGTCACCTGTGATCTGGCTCTCACTACCACCAGAAAATTGTCTGCGTCCAATGAGAACTCTCATGGATAGATTAATGAATAGTGCAGTTTATTAAAGCAACAGATTACATGTTCTTTTGGATTGGCAGAGTTAAATACACTGCCAAGTATGTGACGTTAACTAGGAACATGAATAATAAATACAACTACAATTGCATGAAATTATTGAATAACTCTATAGAAATTTCTAAGCTTCCCAGGGAAGCACTCAGTATAAGCAAGTGTGTGAATCTTATTATGTCCTTAATGGATGTCCTTATTATGGGGGAGAGAGAGTCTGTTCATTGGCTGATCCCAGCTTGCCTGTGATGATATCTCCCTCGCTTGTCTTTGATGTTATCCTTCTGCCCTCAAATTCCTTTTCTATTAAGCCTTTTTTGTACTATTTTCTTACTCTCAAGTGGAGCTTGAGTGACTCCAGTCAAACATACCTTTGTGATGCAAATTTTACTCAAAAATATATTTTTAACAGAAAGGTACAAAACTGCTGTCTACAGTAACTACTGTTACTGTAGCTTAGTTTCTTGTTCCTTTTTATTTCCCTTGACTTTTTGATTGGCTTACTACCCAACACAATACTGGTTTTGAGTGAGTATGGGGCAGCCAGAGCCCATTTTTCACTATTACGGAATTGCAACCTATTAATTAAATACATATAATCCATTAGAAGTGGACTTTATAGACATACATAATTTATAACCATTAATGTCTTCAGGATATGAGTTCTCACTTACATAAACTAATGAATTAAGTCTTTGTCCATTCAGTTACTATGGCAATGCTGTGGACTTCCCAGTTTCAGCTGGCTTGTAATGAATTAAATAGTCAGCAACAGAATCCTGAAAGAAGAATAATTGTGCAGATGAAGTTTGAAGGAGGGAGGTACCCAGACAAACATGTTTCAGTAAGAACTTAATTTGGGGGCAGTTTCAAACAATATGTTATAGTGAATTAGAGAATCTTTCAGGGCTCATGCATATGTTTAAATGGACTGAAGTTATCCACTCAGCTGCATAAGAACAAGAGAATGGTCTGTAGCTCCAAGAAGGCCAAATAAGAACAGGAAATGACTACAAAGTAGACACGCTGGTTGCCAGGACCAAAAGGTGTCTTGAACATCCTCACAGTTCAGTGGATTGGAAGTACTTCCTCAGTACCAATTTTCATGAGCTATTGTGAGGGGGTGAACTTTGAAAGAAGTAATATGCATCCCTTTCACACGCACAGATAGGAATATATATATGCCCATCTCTATGAAGGAGATATCATTCTAATCAGTACAGAGAACACTGTTGGGTAGCGTAGTTAATTGCTTCCTACAGTTTGGTCTTAACACCTAAACAGGTTGTCCCAGAAAATCCAAACAGATCATTATGTGCTAAATAAACAGAAATGCACTGAAAGGAATATCTATGTAATCAAAAGCAAAGCAAAACAAACAAACAAACACAGCCTCTTAAAATTAAAGGGGAATTCAGAAATTTCAGAATATTTTTAACTTAATTATTTTGATTTTTTTCTGTCAATTAATGCATATAAAAACATGTTTGAAAATTACATTTTATTCCACATTCAAGTATTTACCTATTTCTGAACAAAAGATATTTGATTTGTAGTGCTACTCATATTTACTCTTCCACCCTTTAATTTTATTTAAATGTTACTTCCTAGCAGAAACACCCCTACTTTACTCACAAATACTAACATATCCATTGAGGGATGGGAAGGGAAATAAGATCCTTGCTTATTTTTCCTGTTTTTCTCTATGAGTCTCTAGCCAAAATTGCAGTGTCATTGAAATAGTCACAACAGAAATAGTCCTTTTCCTATTTTGCATACTAAAACCCAGAATTTTTTATTTTTTAAAAGTAAATTTCCCATGTCAAACACTGGTTTTAACATAGCATCTAATTAAGAAAATAGATACATGTCAGAAAGAAAGAAGTTACAGAAGAAATGAAAAATCAATTATAGACAGTCAGTTTTATTTATGTTTTCAAGTTTCATTCAGAGGACTTCTATTTTTCTTATTTTTTAACTTTACGTTGTTACTTTTATTCTTCAATTAGAAAATTTATTCATGAACATAGATAGTATTTCACCTTTACACAATCTGTGGAATTATTTAAAAAACTCAGAAATCTAAGAGCTGTTACCTGTTCAAACATGAATCATCTGTGACTAAGTTTGCTATTTGCAAAGGCCTCATGTTTCTTCCTTAGATTAATTTCCAAGCCTTCTGCCTCCTGCTTTGCTACACTGATTTTCATGGATCTTTCACATTCTCTCTGAGAGATTCTACCTTCCATAAACTCTGCTACTTTCCTGACAGCAAAACTTCTTTTGATAATATGTGTTATGCCACTTTATCAGCTAGGCCTGATCACAGTTGTGATTTTAATTTTCTTAATCCATTTTTTTTCACCTTTGCTCTGGAGAATGAATTCAGTGAATGGTGCAAGTATCACATTACCAGCACAATCTTCCAGAGGTTTCATATCCTTTTGAAACAATTGAAACAGTACTTAATATTTACTTCTGCTTTCTGCCAGACAGAGTACTCTTGTACAGAATTTCTACAGTTCCCACGTATTTCAGCTAAAAGCATGCAAAAACATTTTAGAAGTACTACCTTGCAAGGGATTGAGCTAAAGTGGATATACCTTTAGATTTTAGTTCATTCTGACTTTTAAAGCTGAAGAGAAAATGAAGGTATAAAAACCAGAATTACTTTCTGGCTTTCCCTGCTCTATGGCAGTGCGCACAGATGAGAAGGAAATACATCTGTCTTCTGAACATCTCCCATGTAATAAATGGCCCATGGCCAAAAACACTTAGCATTCTTTTTCAACCCACATTCATCTACATGTCTATCCTAATCACTGTATGAAAATAAAATCATACCATTACCTTATTATGTACCAGACTCTATTGCTTCTCCAGTATTACTTACCCCACAACATAGAATCATAGAATCATAGAATCACCAAGGTTGGAAAAGACCTACAAGATCAACCAGTCCAACCATTCACCTATCACCCATAGCTCCCACTAAACCATGTCCCTCAACACAACATCCAGTCGTTCCTTGAACACCCCCAGGGGCGGCAACTCCACCACCTCCCTGGGCAGTTCATTCCAGTGCCTGACCACCCTTTCTGAGAAGTAATATTTCCTAATGTCTAACCTGAATCTCCCTTGGCACAGCTTGAAACCATTCCTTCTAGTCCTCTCAGTAATTACACGAGAGAAGAGGCCAGCCCCCAGCTCACTACAGCCTCCCTTCAGGAAGTTATAGAGGGCAATAAGGTCTCCCCTGAGCCTCCTCTTCTCCAGGCTGAACATTCCCAGCTCCTTCAGCCTCTCCTCATATGGCCTGTGTTCCAGATCCCTCACCAGCTTTGTCGCCCTTCTTTGAACACGTTCCGGGGCCTCAATGTCTTTCTTGCAGTGAGGGGCCCAAAACTGGACACAGTACTTGAGGTGAGGCCTCACCAGTGCCATGATCGCTTTTAGTGTGAACTTTTCCTGTTTTTACCCTTCTTTACTTACTCCTTGGTTTAAAAAGCTTCTTTGAATGAAAGAAACGGTAAGCGACAAAGCTTAAAAATGTTAGGTTTCTACATTTTGACATTATAGTAATATATCACAATATATCACATGAATAGGACACCTGCTGAGTTTGGAATACATAAGGTAAGGCATTATTGAAATGAACAAAATTACCTTCTGAATGACCCACAGGGACTCTGGCTTAACAACATAATACAAGACAGTTAATTTATCACAGTAGATTTCTGTGAAATAAAATATCAAAATAATCTGCATAGAGAGGTATGGCTGAGAAGCCACAGGGGCTCCTCACACAGGTGAAGAGGGGATAATGACACACAAAGATTCAAAGGAAGTAAATTCTTGCCTAAAGATGCAGTAAAAGTTTTGTAGGTGAGTTGCAGCTGTGGGATGAGAACTGATGGGCAGCTACATAATTCGTCAACATTGGGTGCAAACTGTGGAATAGGCTTTAAATGAAAGTAGGAAGAAAGTAGCTATTAAGCCTCAGTGCCTTCCTAAGGAGGAAAAATTCAAAATAAGCTGAAAAGAGGAAGAATTGTACTACAGTAAGTTAAAACTGTTGAGAAGAAGAAAGGATAGAAGGATGAGTTAAAGATGAAGAACAGAAAACGCAGTGAAAAAAACAGAATATTTTGCCATCTTCAATTGTGTCTCCAGATCTCTTCTTTAAAGAGTATTAGTCCAGGAGATAAGTAATCTTGTCAACTAATAACAATAATTAGTTCAAATAATAAAAGCAGAATTTTTGCACTGTTCTTGAAGTCTTTGGCAATTTTTAAGTTCTCCAATAGAAAAAGATGCAACAGCACAGTACAACCCAAACAGTGACATTCAGAACTGCAAGTTCCAACAAAAAAACTATGTTCCTGACTTTCTGATTAATGGATTTTTAGGTTTAAAAAAAATGGTGCTATAATTAATGAGAATGTCTGAAGATATTTTAATTCAATTCCAAGTAAGGCATTAACTGTGTTGAATGATTGCAGAAGCATAAATGGTAATTTCCCCCCTCAATTTACAGGAAGAGGCACATTACATGTACTAAGTAGCTAGCAAGAAGATTGGAGAAAATGAGACTTTATTTTATGGAAAAGCAGACATTCCTTTCTTAGAAGTAATGGTCAAAATTAAATCTCTGTGTTATCATGGGAGTAACTCACTTCCATAGAGTAACCTTTAAACATAGATTTAAAATCATTACTTTCTGGAGTGTGAAATATCAATAGTCAAAAAAGTCATTCTCTTTTTTTAGGATTTTTTTTTTTTTTAATGTGTTTGGGTGTGAATCTCTTGAGGCATTATTCCATTATGGATCTGTATGGGAAATTTTCTACACAATTTTCAAATATACTCATTACAGAAGATTAATCTTCTGAAAAGTATACAGAGGGAACAAAACCTAAGGATGAATGTTACCACTTAAGCACATTGTCAATTAATTCTTTTCCATCTGAATTTATACTGATTCTGAAAAGAGTAAATATTTCCTCGGTTTAAAGGAGAATAGATTCTGTTCCTCATAATTTTTTATGTTATCTTTTCTGAGGAAAGGTCTATTCTTGCAGCATATTTCCAAGTGGCATCCATTCTGGTGGTGCACAAGGCAGGATTGCTAGGTGCTGAATGCTGTGGGTTTTTCTCTGTTTTCATATAGATATGCAAGAGACACTGTCTGTTAATGAACTTAAATTCTATCATTAAGTTGCATATCAAAGCAAATTTGCTGGTTTATGCTGAAAGCTCTCCACGCTGTTAAAAGGGAACCTTCACTACTATATTTACCTTAGTATTTTATTAATAAACAGTACAACATTAGTTATTGAGAAAAAGTAATTGTATGAAAGCATAGTTATTTAACTGTTCATAGGGATTGTTTTCAGAATTATTTTATTTACAAATACATCCTGGATTTTTTCCTCAAATACAAGTCTTTGCATCTGATTTAGTTTTACTTACCCATTGACATAGCCTGGATGATTTCCAGTGTGTTTCTGATTTGCTCATTTATGCAGAGAATTGACTACCAAGCCATAATGACAAGTTTAGCAATACCTCAAAATATGTTAAAAAAGCATCAGATTAACTGAAATGCTTAAACTTCTTTTTATCCTTGTGTATTTCTTGTTTGAGGAAGTTAAGTCTCCTCAAAAACATGGGAAAGAAGAATTCATTTAGTTACTAATATTTATAGCAAATAATTATGAATAAAAGCAAAAAGGGAACCAGTGTCCTAAAGAGAATTTTGGAACGTTTCCTGAAGTGTCTTCTTGAAAATCATCTGGCAGACATTCAAGTGTGAATCACAGAATGTGATCCTTCACATTGTTATGCTGACAAGTGGTTCTTCAGTACCAAGTGGTATCCTGCAGAGCAGAAAATGTTCCAGTAGGATTTGCCCAGTGAATCAAACATCTTGTAATTGGATTTGCTACTTCTCTACAATAAAAAGCAAATGCCAGAAGACAAATATTTTTGTTTTTCCTGCGTGTGTGTGTTGGTCTTTTTAGTCAGCAAAATATTTCTGTTAAAATAATTTATTTTAGTCAATTTTCAATCGTGCAAATTGTGTTAAAAATAAATAGTAGTCACAGTTAAAGAAATCTATAATTAAAACTAAGCATGTATCTATTTATTTGTGTGTGGAGCAGTGTACCACAACTACTGGCCTCTCAGCACATTTTTTAATTTGTTAGTTTTTATTATTTTGTTTCTAAATACATATGTTGAAGTTCCTGAATGACTGCAGAAGAAGAACATTTTAACTTTTCCTCATCTTAGAAATACTGGAAGTGAAATAGGATGTAAGTGCACAGCAGAATAGTTTGTAAAATAGAATAAATACATAGTAATCCATAAATATGTAGAAAAAAAAAGGCAGATATTCCTACTTCATTTTGTTGCTATAAATAGAGGAAAAAGAAAGTATGCCTCCTGTTTAAGAAATGTTCGCCAGCTTCTACTTAGTTGATAACACATTTAGAAGCTGTGCTTTCACAAGGAGAGAAGATGCCAAACAAACTTAGGAGAATTTTTTAAGGATTTATCAGCTGTGGAGAATCTGCTGTGGTTTCTCTGTGTGTGTATCAGCATGACATTATCCATGATACCATTTAAGTATTTGAGTAAACTTCAAAACTCTCCCTTAAGTTTTCTTTATTCCTTTTTGATGTTCCAGATTTAATTTTAATATTCTTCAGATTCTATCTGAAAAAACATGAAAAATCATATAGAATCCAATTGATTCTTAGTTGGCACTCCAAAATGTCACTTCCGCAGAATAAAAACAATCTGTTTAAGTCCTGCAGTCTGAAATTTTTCCCTCCCCACAGGGCTATGCTCTGTTAAAGGGAATGGTGTGGGTAATGCTTTCTGTGCTCCCACAGTCTTTGGGGATGGATATTACTAGGCTGTAAACTCCAAAGAATTGCAACTGGAAAAATTATTTTTCTTCCTCTTATGCACATGACTGAAGTATTTGAACCTGCACTTTCAGCTCCATAAAATGCTGATAAGAGTGAGTAAAATAATCATTTAATGTTTCCAAAATTCAGAGTCTCTTTGTGCACACCAGTCACCTGAGGGAAGACAAACAGGCTTGTGGAACCAGACTGGTTCCAGCTGCATGTGTATCTGCAAAACTGCAGATTGATAGCCAATTACTCAGTTGTGAAAATACTGGTGGACCAGGACCGAAAAGGGCAAAAGATGGCTATCTCATCTTGTGTGTTCACAGCCACTAGCAAATAAGTATTCTGTAGACAGCTATATGTGAGAAAATTCATATGGAATATATTATGTGAAGATGAATAGTCGCTGGTTTGAATTCTGAAAGAAGTCTGGCTGTAATTCTCCACACTAATTTACTTATATCTTTAAATGATTAGTATAGTCTCAGTGAAGGAATGAGAAGCAAAGATATATTGTATCATGAGATTGTAAAACAGAATATGTCTTTCCATCCTCTGTCTTATCTCCTTTGGCTGAACAGGGCTCTTCCACTTGTGGTCTTCAGTCACTGTAGGAAATTCTATCATTCAATTTTGACCTTTCCTCCCAATAAGAATGAATGTCCTACCTTTCTGCATATTCCTTCATGCTTTTAATAACAGAGATAGCACTTGAGAAATAAATATCACAGTTTGATACTTTAAAAAATGTTTCATCTCTTTAGTGTATATAGATTTCTGCCAACAGCTTGCCAGGTTTTGAAAGCTCAGGTTTTTGTCATCAGAAATGGCATTTGGAATTTTTCTATAATGCAGTATATACACTAGTAACACACTGAAGTCATTTGGAATGTGTTAATACACCACCTAAAATAATAATCAGTACATAATTATGAAAGAATAGCAATAGCTGGATTTCTAGTCAGTCAGCTCTACATTGATTACAATACACAGACATAAGGCACTAATCAACTAAAAAATTTATTTTTCTGAAAATATTTTGTTCAAGTATAACTGACAGATAATTACTGTGGCAATTCTATGTAACAGTTTGAAGTCTTTCCCTAATGGTATAATAGCATATTTACAAAATGAAGAAAATAATGACCCAATTATAATAAAGTGAAATTTATGTCACGTTCATAACATCTAAGTAATTGTTCTCCATGTAAGTGAAGTGCTGGGTGACTAGTGGAGACACACACAGATGTTAATGTGTTAATATGCAGTACAAGTCAATATGATTTGGTCAAATGTCATATCAAGACGTGTTAAAGAAGACACTTCTCAAGGATGAGTAATAGCTTTTAAAATAGCTAGGCATGCATTAGACTAGCAAGGCTATTGTTGATACATTTCTAATTAACTGACTGAAGGTATTACATTTTAGATGTTAGCTCTAGTAACCAGAATATAATTATATTTGGCATATTTGTAGCAGCCCAAAATCACATGAAATTCTGAAACTGTAAGAAGTAGCAAGGATAGGACTAAGTACACACTTTAGCATATATAGGAATATTTTACTTTTGTTCTATCCATTTTACAAAAACAAACAAACAAACAAGTTTTAAGTATCAAAAACAAACAAACAAAACCCACAAACACAGGCACTAAATAACTGAATATGATGTATGCATATAAATATAACAGAGATAGATAAATGAATCCATACACACAACTATTTCACTGTGAATTATAAATGTAACCAAGTGTCTATTACATTGGGTGGAGCCTGAACTGGCCTATATGAATGAGTCCATATACAGCCTTTTCTTGAAGGGGTGTGGAGCAGCAGCATTGTAATCAACTAAGATTACCAGTAATCAGCCATATAAAATAAAGTGGTAGAAATAGTAGATATACTAAAAATGAACTTATATAATGTTGAAAATATGAAGTCTTCTGGAAATCTGATCTTCTTCTAACACTCAGTAATCACGAAATCACAGAACTGTAGGGGTTGGAAAGGACCAACCCCCTGTCAAAGTAGGCTCCCTAGACCAGGTTGCACAGGTGGGCATCCAGGTGGGCCTTGAATGTCTCCAGAGGTGACTCCACAACCTGAGACCTGAACAACCTGATCCAGTGCTCCGTCATCCTTACTGTGAAGAAGATCCCATGCACATTTGTGCAGAACTTCCTATGCATCAGACTGTGACCATCTCCCCTCATCCACATATTGCAGAGAAGAGTCTAGCCTCCTCCCTTTGACTCCTGCACCTTAGATATTTATAGACATGGATCAGATCACCTCTGAGTCTTCTTTTTTCAAAGCTGAACAGACCCAGGTCTCTCACCCTTTCCTCATAAGAGAGGTGCTCTAGGCCCTTTATCATCTTTATGGCCCTCCACTGGACTCTTCTGAGGAGATCCCTGACTTTTTCATACTGGGGAGCTCAGAACTGGACACAGTACTCCAGGTGAGGCCTCACCAGAGAAGAGTAGAGGGAGAGGATCACCTCTCTTGACCTGCTGGCCATGTTCTTTATAATGCACCCCAGGATGCCATTGGCATTCTTGGCCATCATGGCACACTGCTGGCTCATGGCCAACCTGTCATCCACCTGGAGACCCAGGTCCCTCTTCCCTGAGCTCCTCTCCAGCAGGTCATCCCCCACACTGTACTGGTGCATGAGGTTATTCCTTCCTGGGTGCAAGACTCCACACTTGCTCTTGTTAAACCTCATCTGGTTCCTTGGTACTCTCAACTTTTTCCAAAAAGTAAAATCCTTTTCTAGTCTACAAGAATATCATGGTTTTCATTAAGTCTAAAAGGAAAATATTGCTTTAAAAGCTGTAGCCTACTCATTCCAATAGCAATTGATGTTCTCATTACTCCATTCTAAGTATTAGTCTTTATTAAAACAGTTCAATCCAATACAAGTGAGAGTGAAGATATACTACTTCCTGAAGAGTGGAACAGAAGCAGAAATACGGTCCCCATTTCTTTCATACACTTGGGAAATTATTAGTGACAGCTCATTTGCTCATCTCTGAATATACATTTGTCTTATTTTTAATGAGGGATTACATTATTAAGAATTTATCTATTTGTTCATTACTATATGACTTAAAAGCTCAGTGCTTTTAGTAATCATCCCTTCTGCTACATACTATAATGCAGACTATAAGGTCATTTCATTTACAGTGACGATACAAATTAAGGAAAAATACAAGCAGTAGATAGGAGATGATAGAAGAATGCAAGGGAATAGTGAAGCAATATTAGTCACAGTGATAGGAATCATTCTCAGCACAGAATTGCCTTAAAAACGGTGAGTACTTTTTTCAAGTAAGAAATACTACCGATTTCTATTTATTTGTTTGTTTGTTTGCTGTTTATTAAAGGAAGACTAGAAATAGAGAAGGAAATAAGAAATCAGTTTTCTGGATATTTTACAGGAGTTACTTTCAAGATTGAATGTGGAGAATAGAAAGAAGGCGATTGCTTCACAAGGCAAATATTAGATATAGAAAGAATTTGCTCACCAGAAGCTGGAGGCACTGTCTCAACATCCAAAGATGTTGGAAGCAAATTTACTTTCAAATACCTTGAAACAGATTGCGTATGTTTGATTGAGTAGAAAAGGCAAACCAGAAAGGCACACAACCCTCAGTTTTGCTGCGTAGCCTTATGTTCTTTCGCAAAAATTTGCTCAGCATTTTCAAGAATGTCACCTTATACACGTATCAAACAGTGTGAAAAATCTCAAAATTTGAAAATGTGTATTTTCCCCTAATACACAAGAAGTGTGATGTCTGAGTTAGATGTATCATAGGCTACTGAAATAAATTAGGAATGAAGAGACAGGGAAATGGACCAAAATGATAATTATGCTCTCTAAATTGTTCACCACTGATGGCCAACTGCTGAGAGCACTGCTGAAAGGTGGGCAACAGTAGATCAGTGTAGTTATGTTCTGTACTCTCAGTTCACAAAGAATGTCTTGTCAGATGAGTTTGCTGAGTGTCCATTTGCTGTTCAGTCTACGTGAAATAATACTCTGCAAGTCTGAAATACCTTGTTGACATAGGTATGCAGTGTCAGAATAAATAGCTGAAACAAAAGATCAGAAGCAGTTACTACAGGCCAGACTGAATGTCTGTTTCCTCATTTAAATACTGCTTAAAATAACCTTTATGATGCCTCAGAAAAATCTTTGACTATTTGACTCTTTCTTCACTTAGATTTTTTGACCTTTCCCATACATCGTAGAATCAAATAAGGGTTGAAGTTAGAAGGTCTATAGGTAATTTGATCCAATCCTCTACTCAGGAAGGGACACCTAGATTAAGTTATTCAGGACCATGTCCAGATAGCTTTTGAGCACCTCAAATGAAGGAGATTCGCCAACCTCTCTGGTTAACCAGTTCTAGTGTTTGGCCACCTGAACCGTAAAGAGCTTCCTGATGTTTATGTGGAACCTCCTTTACCTCAGTTTGTGCCTACTGCCTCTTGTCCTGCCACTGGGCGTCACTAAAAAGAGTCTCATTCCATCTTCTTTGCATCTTTCCTTTTTATAACATCCTCTTTGAGCTTCCTCTTCTCCCAGTTGTCTCTTCTCATGGGAGAGGAGGTCTAGTGTTTTGACTACCTTAGTGGTTCTCTGTTGGACTCTTTCCAATATGTCCAGGTTTCTTGGTACTGAAGGGCCCAAACAGAGCACAGTATTCCAAGTGCAGTCTTACAGATGCTGAGAAGACAGAAAGGATCACCTCTCTTGACCTGCTTGCAAAATAATGGGTGTTGATAGCACTATTATATAAATTATTTTAAAAGACATATTAGTTTATATCTTATCCTGAACAGACAAAAGGTCTCTGAATTTTTCAGGCCTAAATTAGAAGCAGACAAATGCATATATATTTTTCAGTGTGTTTCACAAACTCTCTGCCATAAGATAATTCATAATCCAGACTTTGATTCTGTACAGAAAATTTTGTGTTGGGTAAAGATTTGAAGTAAATCAGTAGTAAGGTGTGACTCTGTGGTAAGGATTTTCAAAATTATCTTTGCCTCTTAGGAGATGGTGATTCTTAACTAATTATTTAAATAATGTCACATTATTTAAATTTCAGTGTTTTATTTAATTGTGATAAAAATCAATGGGAACAAAATAATAGCATATAGGTTGTGCTAAGCCTTAGTTTTCTGAAAGAGTATTTTGTGCAAATAAAACTAGCTACTGGAATATATGGCTTTAAATTCATGTATCCTTTATCTGTTCAAGGACAAGAATGTTGGAGGTGCTAAAGGCAGATAAAACATTTAATTCCTATAGAACAGAAAGGAGAAAGATGCACTATTTTACCATTTCCTCATTGTACTCTTGTGCCTTTGGCATTTCTGTGGGCATTTTGCTGAACTGGGGAGGAGTGAAAGAAGATTTTAAACTATATGCACTGCTCAGTTTCAGTTGTCAGTCACTGGGGCCACTGAGGCTAGTTGTTCACCCTTCTGGCAGTTCTGTGACTGCAGTTCAAAATGAGCCCTGTCTAAGCAGAAACATACAATTATTCCAATCAAATTATTTCTAGGCTACAATACAATTACTCAGCTTAATTTGGAAGATGAATTAATTGGAGGATGATTTTCCTTCTTTGCTTAAGAAGTCCCTGTGTAGGATATTCATAAAGGAAAGTTGAACACTTGATGTTCATGCCAGAATCTCTTAAAGAATCTCCATTTTAATCAGAAGCAGACTTTGCTTCAGCTCTTTAGTTTCTGGGAGGGGAGGAGGTTTTAAGATTGCAAATCATCTCTTACATTAGTACAGAATATATAAGTAAAAGTGGGAAGTTCAAAGTGATGCTTTGTCAAAGATTTTTCTTTTTTTCTCCTTTTCCACAGATGAAAATTGTTTGAAAAGAGGTTTCAGCATGAATTGTTCCACTTACCTCTCTCTTGTGCTGGCACTGGTTCAACTTCAACCTTGTTCTCCAACCATGCAGAACTACAGCACTCAAAAGACAGATAAGTCTTTCAGAACAATTCCAAGAGTGAAGCGTGACTGGGTATGGGAGCCACTTTTTGTAACTGAGGAAGAGACCTCAACGATGCCTATGTATGTTGGACAGGTATGACAAGTCACAATGACAAGATGACACAAGGTTATATTTAACATGCTGATTATAATCTTACAACCTTGTCTTGGACCATCAAACATATCTAGTGACCTGGAAATATTAAAAAAAAAGTAGGAAGAAGAGGTAAAATAGCTGCAATTGCAGCTATTTTAGGCAGCACAGCACCTGAACTGTACTGTGATCATAGAATCATAGAATTGCTCAGGTTGGAAAAGACCTTAAAGATCATTGAGTCTAACCACAACCTAACCATACTACCCTAACTCTAACAACCATCGGCTAAATCATGTCCCTGAGCACCACATCCAAATGGTTTTTAAACACATCCAGGGATGGTGACTAAACCACCTCCTTGAGGAGTCAAGTCCAGTGCTTAACATCCCTTTCTGTAATAAAATGCTTCCTGACATCCAACCTAAACTTACCCTGGCATAACTGAAAGCTATTTCCCCTCATCTGCTTGCCACCAGTGAGAAGAGACCAACCTCGCTCTCGCTGTAAGCACCTTTCAGATATCAGAAGAGAGCAATAAGATCTCCCCTCAGCTTCCTTATCCCAAGACTAAACAGCCCAAGTTCTTTCAGTCTCTCCCCATAAGCATGCTCTCCAAGCCCTTCGCAAGCCTTGTTGCCCTTCCTTGGACCTGATTTAGGATCAAAGAACTTCCAGGGCTGGAGGTCATGGCAGTAGTTAAGCGCCTTCTATCATCTGGCTCCACCATCAATGAAACACTAGAACTGCACAGAGCAGGTGGAGATACCAAAATGAAAATTTCCTTCCTATCTTCTGAATGAAAGTTAAGGACTCATTTATCAACATCTGGCAATGTGCTTGTGCTATTTTTGGCATTGCATCAAAGCAGCCATACTGACTGTAGTGTAGTTTACAAACAGTATTTAGCATGATCTTCTATTACACTAAGTAGCAGCTGATTCATCCCTCATTAATTTTTAATGAAGCAGATTAATACTAAATCCTTTTACCACTGAGAAACTACAGGAATCTGCATGGTTCATTAGATTAACGTAGCTTTAGCACAATGAGCAATTACTTTTCACCCTCCTTCAAAAATGTTCTTTAAGATAATTGTCTTAATGAGACTTTATCTACTCCTTATTTTCCCTCTTTGCTTACTCTTCATATTATTTATTGTTATTATTATTTATTTTTGTAAGCTAGAAGTAATTGTAATATTGAGATCTAGTTTTCTTTAAGGCACTGTCTAGATGAATGAACCAAAATAAGTTTAGCTGCTAATTAACTAGCACTAAAATTTAATTGGACCCAAAGGGTGAAGTATTCAAAATTCATTAATTACTTTATCTCAGTCCCTTCGAAGCAACTACTACAGAAGTGCAATGTCTTACTTCTAAAAGAACAAGTATAGGTGTACTGATTTTTAGTCATCATTACTTTTTCCCATAGCTAGAAAAGAAATAGTTTCCCATGAAAGAAACTTCATAAATATAATACATTTTTACCTCTAGACAACTTTAATAATATTGTGTTTTTATTTTACACAGGTAAACTATGGGGAATTTTAATTGAGAACTATTGCTATTTTACTTCAGTCTAGCTGCTCTCTAGATCAGACATTAATTGTGGATTTCTGTTGAGTACAATAAACTCTATCTTCTGTAAAGAAAGTGAAAACCTATGATCAACGCATGACTTTTCAGGAAATAAAGCCCAGAAGAAACTCTGTGAACAAAAAGATAGAGGTAGACAGTCTCTGTTAATTGTTATTCCAAATTGTAACTCTTTATGCAGTCAGAATCAAAGTTCAGTGTTCAAATTTAACATAGATTAATGAATACTTTTCCATTATCCTGATTAAGAAAAAGAAATGTGTCCATCAGCATTATGATGTCAGATATATGAAGATAAGCACATCAGGTGTTTGTCCCAGGTTTCATTTGCAATTAAAAGACCATTTATTTGAAACATGTCAACTGAGAATCCTCTGCATATTTTCTCAGCATATGTCATATTTAAGAGAACTCTCATTTAATATCATAAAAATATTTTAGGCGTAGTTATATTGAGAGAAATGGTTCATTATAGGCTATGTCTAAAAACCCAATCCCAGTCAAGCTTCCAGATGTTTATTATCTAGGGAATTGATGTATTTTGTTATCATATCCCAACTGTATCATAGGATAAAGATCCAAACACCCATTTACCTTTCCCATGGTCTGGTATTCATGGTAAGGAAACCAAGACATATATATCCAATATAATCATATAATCATAGAATGGCTTGGATTGGAAGGGACCTCAAGGATCATCAAGTTCCAACTCCCCTGCCACAGACAGGGCCACCAACCTCCAGATCTGGTACTAAACCAGGTTGCCCAGTGGATACCAACTGGGTCTTTAACACTTCCAGGAACAGAGCATCCATAACCTCTCTGGGCAGCCTGTTCCAGCAACTCTCTGTAATAACTTGTGATGCTCCTTAGCCAGCTGCCAAGCTTGAATGACATTAAAACAAGTGGGACTCATAGAGAGATCCTGCCTTCACCACCTGTGTTCACCACATACAGGTGAACCTTCCCCACATTTTAAACCCAGCTACATATATTGAAAACTTCAGAGTTTAAGATGCTTGTACGTTAAAGGATTTGAACATCATACTCCTAAAAATGATCTTTCATGTTTTTAAGGGGAATTAACTGCAAATTTAGGGCTTGAATACTCAGACAAGGCTCAGTATAGGAACTCAACACTTCATCCCTCATATATCAGAGCAGTGTTCCAGACACATTTTAAATGAACTGTTGACTTAATGGATAAAATTGAACAACTATACAATTCAAAATACATCTTTCAAAGAAAAGATGAAACTTTTCAACATCAGCAACTATCACAAAATATATTTTGTAGATCTAATAGAAAAATATGCCATAGTTATTTCTTTTCTAACATATAGTCTACAATGAGCTGTAGGGCCAGTAAGAAAGTAAGAATTAAGTAAAACAGGAATGTTATTGAAGTGAACAGCCAGACATATTATTTACTTTTAAAATGCTACTAAGTAGGAGAAGCAAGTGGAATATATTTATATACAGATATTGGATTGAATTATTCAGTACTTACCCTAACCCTTAGCTATTTTGACACCTTTTGTTCAAAATCCAAAATAAATTAAAACAAGGGTAAACAGCAAAATAACGGCATGATGAAAATTGCTGTGGTCAAAAAAATCAACTATAGATGACTGGCACATATAGTGTTCCAATCCCTGCCATCACAAAAGTGCTTTTGCATATTGTTAACATTAATAGAACAATTTTATTGACATAAAAAAATGCAGCTGGGCCACAGTAGTCTCCACAGCTCAGCTTCATCAGAGGAATCATCATCATAAAGTTCATCTTATCAAGATAAGAGAGGATGCAGATCATCCTGGAAGGAAATGGAAAATGTCTGTCAATTTATTTCAGAATAAATAATACAGACCTATATTTCAGAATGGCTTTTCATCTTTTTAATATTACAATAAAATTGGAACACCACTCTCCTTCATGATTACACTTAGTATCGCTGAATATAAAAATACTATATATATATCATTATATATATATTTCTATAATAATCATAAGACGCACTCAACATTTGTAATAACAAATAAGATAATTTTTAAGGACCTTTGCAATGTTCTCAGCAGAAACCTATGAGAGCTGAGAAAGCAATAAGCTAAAGCTCAAACTTAACATTCATTCCTTTCATTCCACAGTGGCTGAAGCACCCTTTTTCAGGTTTACCATATACTTACATGTCAGATATATCTGTATTTTAAAACTGAGACACAACTGGCTAAAAATGTGGCAGTGCCATCTTTCAAACATTAGTTTCCAAGAATTTTCACCAGTGTGGGGTCTCCCTGTAGAATGAAAACATAAAAACCCAAAAACTGATATTCCAAACTTTATTTCCACCTGCATGTGGGAATTAAATAATAATACTTTCTTCTGTTTTTCACTTACAGCTGAAATCAGATTTAGACAAGGATGATGGCAGCCTACAATATATTTTGACTGGGGAGGGAGCTGACAGCATTTTTTTCATCAATGAACATGGCAAAATTTATGTGAGGCAAAAGCTGGATAGAGAAAAGAAACCCTTCTACATTCTAAGAGCACAAGTAATCAATAGGAAAACTCGTCTTCCTATTGAACCTGATTCAGAATTTATTATCAAAGTTCGAGATATCAATGACCATGAACCACAATTCTTAGATGGACCTTACGTGGCTACTGTTCCAGAGATGTCACCTGAAGGTATGACATGCTATGAACTATTTTATTTCCTGATTATTATTATTATTTCAATAGCTATATTCATTTAAAGTTTTAATAGAATATTGCATAGACTACTTTTCAATGTGAAGGAAGCCACACTATTTTACAACCTTGCAAATTTATGAAGGTTATTGGTATTCCACATCATAACATCATGTAGTGAAGTGGGAGTTAAAGAGTTAATGTTCCAGCTCCATGGATTATCGATAGTTCCAGGTATACATGTCTCAGAAGAGAACTATGTACCCCAGGTGATTTTTCATTGTTTTGTATTTTTACGTTTTTCCACTCAGAGGGAAAGATTAAAAAGTGTTTGCTTGTCACAAGACATGCTCTTTCCTTTCAGACCAACCCAGCAGCTGGTGCTCGCTGCTGTCTCGCCTTCAGTGTTTAGTGTAAGGCCTTCGGTTTATCAGACACTATCTCCAGATCATTTTATTTGATTCATTAGCTTCAATTCCAATTATACTGTATTCTATTGTGTTATTTTGCATTCCAGTATCTTATTTAGTAAATCAGCTTTCCTCCTCAGATCATTGTTGCTGTTCTGTTTCTAGGCCCATCTCCCTTTTCTCTTTTTCCCCTTTCCCTCTACCCCTTCCCCTTTCCTGGGGCATGGGTCCCCCATCCCAATCATCACAGAACTGGACTGAACCAGACCATAAACCTTTGACACAGGTCTTCAGGCTTCTACCAGTGTGATGGAAAAATAGCATCCACTTAAACTTTAAATGCCTCTGACCTTGCTTGACTCTTTAAGAACATAAATATAAGCTCAGATGAACTGAAAAGTACTGAACAGCCTTCTTCAGTCTCTTATGTTTTTACTTAATAATTAAACAATGGGCATTATACTCCACATAGTATAAATCATACCGTACTGTAACTGAAAAAGAGTCAAATGTACATCAAAGCACTCATGATTTTCCCCCAGATTTTGGGATAGTTTCTTTCCTTTAAGTAATGAGTTCAGAACAGGAATGAAGTGGGCTGATACGATGACCATCCTTGTATCATGTATGATGCCTACCTATTTCTGCAGCCAAGCCTCTATTGCAATTGGTAAGCTTCCATTTGTTTGGATTAGATGATGGACAAGATAGTAGTATTTCAAATTCATGAGCAAAATAATTGAAATTTTCATGTCAAAAGCAATGACTTAAACTCTGGATCACTTATTCCACATATCTACATGTCAAAAAAATCTGGATTATGTATCTGGAAGCTTGTGTGAGAGCAGCTGACACAAATGAGCATATAACTGATAATGTAATTCCAAATAACTATCTTCTTAAAGAAAGGAAAAATAGATTTTTTCAAACTTAGTGAAAGAATCCCACTAATCTTTTAAATTCCTACTACTATCTCTTGGTAGTTTCTATTACAAATAAAATTGAAAAGAAATTCTAATATTATGTTACTTAAAATGGTATGAATTAATGAGTACATTAACTTTACAGCACAGTAAAAAATATGTTTCATTCAGCATGATCCAACTTTTAGGGCTGATTTAGTGAATCTTCCACAAGGAGCTGTAAACTTTATCGTCTTCTGTCATCCTGGATAGCTTTTGCAAGTCAGGTATACTCTCTTTTGAAGTTTAATTAAAGGAGAGGTTAATATTCTAATTCCTGCAAGAAAGTAGTTCACAGTAACTATCAACAATAGCTTCAAAAGACATCCATTTAATCAACTTATTTCCTGGTACCCCTGCTTTATACCATGTACTATTCAGAAAATCCTTCCCTGTGTGTGATTATTTCTTCACTACTACTTTATTCCATTCAGTCAGAAAAATTTTTCTCAAGTCATCTTCATTTGAGCTCTTACTAAAATAACTTTCTAACAAAATTCGTTAGTGGTTCAGAGAGTGCTTCATTTTCTCAAGATTAGAGTCAGGAAGATGGTCATTTTTTCAGTTATTTATAGTTTTTTACGTGCTCACAATTAAATTGTACCCTCAGCAAGTTTGCTGGTGACACCAAGCTGAGAGGTATAGTTGATACAGCAGAAGGAAGGGATGCCATCCAGAAGAACCCTGATAAACATGAAAGGTGAGCCTTTGTGAACATAATGTGGTTCAACAAAGCAGACTGTAAGGTTTTGCACTTGGTTCAAGGTAATCCCAGATATGTATATGAACTGAGAGAAAAACTCCATGAGAGCAGCCCTGCAGAGGACTTAGGGCTCCTGGTATATAAAAAACTTAACATGAGCCAGCAGTGTCCACTTGCAGCCTGGAAGGACAATGGTATCCTGGATTCCATTGGGAGAGATGTGGCCAGCAGGGAGTGTGAGGGAAGGTGACAGTCGCCCTCTATTCTGCCCTTGTGAGGCCCCAGCTGGAGTATTTTATCCAATCTGAGGCCCCTAAACATAGAAGCATAGAATCGTTAAGGTTGGAAAGACCTCTGTACTCACCTAGTTCAACTGTCCAACTACCACCAATATTGCCCACTGACCTTGACCCTCAGTGCCAGATCTCCATGCTTCTTGAATGCATCCAACACAGGAAAGATTTGGAACTTTTGGAGAGGGTCCAGAGGAGGGCCAAAAAGATTGTTAGATGACTGGAGCACATCTCCTATGAAGATACGCTGAAGGAACTAGGCTTCTTCAGCCTGGAAAAGAGAAGATTGTGGGGAGACCTCATTGTGACCTTCCAATATTTAAAGGAAGTTTATGAACATGAGGCAAATCCTCTATTTACACAGGTAGATAGAGGTAGGGGAATGGTTTTAAACTGAATGAAAGGAGATTTAGATTAGATATCAGTGGAAATATTTTTAACTGAGAAAATGGTGAGGCACTGAAACAGGTTGCCCAGAGTGTTTGTGAATGTCCTGTCCCTGAAGGTGTTTAAAGCCAGGCTAGATGGGACACACTCTCTCTGATTTTATTTTACTTATTAGCTTCAATTCTAATTATATTGTATTATATTATTTTGAATTCTGATATCTTATTTAGTAAATTAGATTTCCTCCTCAGATTGTTGCTGCTGTTTTGTTTTTAGGCCAATCTCCCTTTTCCTTTTTCCCTTCTTCACTTCCCCTTTCCCGGGGCGTGGGCCCATGGGTCCCCCCACCCCAGTCGTCACAGAACCAGCCTGAACCAGCCCGTAAACCATTGACACTTGGGCAATCTGGTCTTGTACTGGAACCAGTGGTTGGTAACCCTGGCTGTGGCAGTGGGGTTGGAACTTGATGATCCTTGAGGTCTTTTCCAACCCAAGTCATTCTATGATTCTATGATTCTATGAATACTAATGAACACAGTTCATTGTCTAGAATTAGCTGAATATTTTTATCTGTGATTGCACAAATTTTAAGATTCTGATAATGTATTCTTTCAATTTTTTTAAGTGATAGTGGATTATTTATATGACACTCTGTCACTTATAAAAATGATTTCAAAGTAGCTTATTATTTAATATGCCTCAACTTACAGTCACCCAGACCTGTAACTATTTACACAACTGTATCAAGAATATAATATATATATATAGAAATTCTGAAATTCTATATTATCTTCTTGTCTTACTGATCAGTTCCTCTCTTACGGACAAAAGAATGATTACATGTGTCATGGTTTTATGATTTTTGGCATTGGTATTCCACATCATAACAACATGTAGTGCATTAAGAGTTAAAGAGTTAAAGCTCTGGCTCTGTGGATCATCAATAGTTATGGATATGCCTGTCTCAGAAGAGAAGAAGAACTACATTCCCCAGAGGACTGTGCGATGCTTTGTATTTTTACGTGTTTCTGCTCAGAGGGAAAGATAAAAACTGTCTGCAGTCATAGGACTCTCTCTCTTTCCTTTGGGATCGACTCAGCAGTGGGTGCTCGCTGCCGTCTCGCCTTCAGCGTTAGCGTAAGGCCTTCGGTTTATCGGACACTCTCTCTTGCTCATTTTATTTGATTTATTAGCTTCAATTCCAATTATATTGTATTATATATTATATTTGCTTTTTGAGATCTTATTTATTAAATTAGCTTTTCCTCCTCAGATCGTTGCCGCTGTTTTGTTTATAGGCTCATCTCCCTTTTCCGTTTTTCCCTTTTCCCTTTTCCCCCTTCCCCTCCCCCTTCCCCTTTCCTGGGGCATGGGTCCATGGGTACCCTGCACCAATCATGACAGAACCGGGCCAAAACAGTCCGGTAAAACGTTGACAACATGGAAGAAAAATTGTAGGCAGGATGGTATATATGGCAAAGAAGAACAGTGGTATTCTTTTCTCAAATATCTCTGTTTTTCACCTAAAATCAACAATAAGCAGATCACAGGTATGAAACCTCAGTCTATATTGACTTGAGTTGCCTATAAACTGAAAACCTGAAAATGCAAGGTTCAGCAGCATCTAACCAATTTCCTATTATCTACTACATGTTTGAGAGGTCCGGACTGTAGCTGCTGCTGTCTGAGGGGATCCATGTGGAGTAGTACTGGGAGAGCTTCAGCCTGTGGGAAGCCCACGTGGGATCAGTTCAGGAAGGACAGCATCCGTGGGAGGGACCCATGTGGCGGAGGGACAGAGTGATCATGGAGGAGCCATAGAAACAAAGCAATATGTAAGGTCTGATTGCAGTCCCCGTTTGCACCAATTGTGAAAAGGAGGTAGAAAAAACTGGATGGAGGGAATGTTTTCAATTTGCTTTGATTTTCTCACTCCTTTAGTCTGACAGGCAATAATTTACATTAATTTCTCTACTCTGAGTCTGTTTTACCTTGTGATAGTAAACAATGAGTGATCTCCCTGTCCTTAGTTCAACACATGATCTTTCTTTTAATCATATTTACTTCCCTTGTTCCTTTGAGATCAGAGAGCGAGAGAGCAGTTGTGTGGTATTCAGCAGCTACACGGGTTATACCAACACAGCGGCAACTAATGTGAATGTCTGTCATACAAAACCATAGAATCATATAATGGTTTGGGTAGGAAGGGACCTTTAAGATGATTTTGTTTCAACCTCCCTGCTATAGGCAGGGACACCTCCCTCTACATTAGGTTGCTCCCAGTCCTATCCAGCCTGGCCTTGAGTGCTTCCAGGGAGGGAGTATCCACAACCTCACTGGGCAACCTGTTGGAAAGTCTCACTACCCACACAGTAAAGAAATTCTTCCTACGATCTAGTATAAATATACCCTTTTCCAGTTTAAAGCCATTTCCATTTGTTCTGCCCGTCATGCCCATCTAAAATATCTCTACAAAGGGAAAGGATGCCATAAGTTCTCCTTGGAGCCTTTTTTTTCCCATGCTGAAGAGCCCCAGCTCTCTCAATCTGTCCTCACAGGGGAAGTGCTCTACCCTTCTGATCATCTTCGTGGCCTTCCTCTGGACATGCTCCAGCAGTTCAATGCCCTTGTTTTGGGGGCCCCAGAACTGGACCCAGGACTCCAGGTGGGGTCTCACCAGAGCACAGAGTATAAGTGGAGTGACATATACTGGTATGCATCTTTTCAGCAGTTGGATCCAATATGAGGAATTGTTGAGGCACACCTCTTTGAGCTCACTTTCCGTGCTTCTCCAAGGGCGGTTGTACTTCTGAGATGAAAGCTCTTTTGGTGTGTATCCTAAGGCATTAATCCTTAGAAGGAAATTTCTAACCTCTAAAAAGATGGAAATAATAACCAACCAAATTTGCAACATCAATAACACAGTGGCTTGTTATATCACTGCTTTTCTTCCAGTAAAATGTAATCTTCTGCATAGTAAGCACATAGACTGGAAAGAGTTTAAATTACATAGTACTATAGTCTTGATTTTGCACTGTTTCGGAGGTCTTCAGCAGCTGTTCAGCTCAATGGTACTTGACCTGGAATCTCCTAATGATTCACTTAAAGAAAACTTGGACGATACTTGAAAAACAGTCCATAGTTACTGAGCATTTTGTCTGGAAGTAAGAAAGCAATGAAAAAAATATTTCACAGCTTATTGTGTATTACTTGCTAAAGAGAATCACACCAAAAACAGGCATTGATCATTTTACCTAAAGTTAGGTACAAATGTCAGCACATATACTCAAGTGGCAACAAATTAGAATACATTTTACTTCAACACTATATTTTATTAGGATTTTATATGCAAGTGTCACAGTAAATGAACAGTGTGTCAGCAAATGGACTCCCGTCTAAGAATATAGATCTGCAGTTTTCCCTCAGGCGTTTGGCACAGTTTTATATTAAGTGTCTCCCATATAGCTGTTAAGCTTGTAAAAATGCAGTATATCTGCTGGAATGGTTGAGTCAGATGTGTAATGTTTTTGTAGATTTCAAGCTCTAGTTAGAAAAAATGAGTAACTATTGTGTCCCTGTCCATGCCAGAGGGGTTGGAACTGGATGATCTTAAAGGTCCCTTCCAACCCAAACCATTCTATGATTCTATATGATTGCTCTCTAATTTGTCTGATAGGCTGTAATACATTAGTGGCACAATTATGTTTTTCCCAAAAGGAGTAATATCAAGGATGCAGGAATACAAAGAAAAATCTTTGACAGCAATTGGAAAATTGTTGCTTGACTCAGATAGAACCTTATGAAAAGCGCAGAATGTGGAAATATATTTACTATACAGGTTGAGACATTTATGTGTAAATATAATATATATTTGGGGCTAAACTTTATACCAGAGTTATACACAAACACTCAGAAAATGCATATTTGAAAACTCCAAAGTATATTTAGTTGGCATCGTATCCATTTTCACTATATTTATCATAATTAGATTCTCATATAATTTCATAGCTGGAATGTTAACCAGTAAGTTTTTGTTTGGTTGTTTTTTTAGGTAAAAAAAAATTATAAAATAAATTATTTATTCTGATTAATTGTTTTTCTCCCAGTCACGTAGTTACTAAATGGCAGAACAGCTTTCTATTCAGGGTTATTGGGACATAATAGTACTTCTTTAATTTCTGTCATTCAAACAAAAATACGTAAAAACATAGCTCCATTCAGCAAATGGTTTTGTTTGATGTGAGTTAATTGCACAAATAAATATGGGCTTCATGGTAGTGAAACATTAAAATCTGGGAAAAAAAATAGAATTCAAATGTGACATAACACTTCTGCTCACAATATCTAAAGTTTTATATACTGATAATGAAGTATTTGTCCACAAACAAGGTGAGAAATCATAGCCCCTCATTTATAGGGCCTCCTGTCACCCCAGGTTCACAATAATTTCCTTCCTAATAACAGAGGCCTATCTTCTACCTTCCCTTCAAATCTCTTCTCTCTTTACTAGGCAGTCCTTGCCTGCTTCACCTTTCTGTTATACTCCTGCTCCCTGAGCCTACCTGCGGAAATCCCATATTTCTGACTTCTGTATTATTATCAAAGAGTTAATAGGCAAGCAAAAAAGTAGTTTGGAGCTTACAGAGGCAGCAAAAGCCATTATAGTTTCAAAATTTCTTTATAATAGGAAGTAAATCTATCTTTAAATGAGCGAGATACAAAAAGCTGTAGTGATAACCTTGCAGTCTTGCATTTTTTGTTTTTGTTTGTTTGTTTTTTGTCTCATTCATAATTTGTTAAACATGGTGCTGTAAACAAATATATTTTGAACTTAGCTTTTTGTTCTTAGATTTCTTTAGCAGAAAACTGCGTTTATAGGCTGTACAACAGACTGTACCTGTTGTATCATCCACAGCGCTTTATTCCTTCCTCACAATTCATTTCTTTCAAAACATCTGCATTATTTTCATGCTAACATGTTATAGAAGTTGAATTTCTGATATTAGTTAGAACAGTTTTCCAGAAAATGACTCAGTTGTAAATTTAGCATCCATGCAGCTGAGTGCTTCTATTTACTTATCTGTTGATCTTGTTGAAAAATACTGCTATTTCTGACATTTTAATGTTTCTCCATAGCAATAGGGAGTGATATATGTATATATGACACACAGCTAATACATGCATGTCAGGTTTGTGTTACAGCTTTGATTTGAAGGATATATTACTCTTAAAGTTGGTGATAATGAATAACCTCTTAGCGTATCTCCACTCTGAGGGAGGATAACATGCATTATAGAGTTAAAGTGCAGCTGACTAAATTAAGAGTAAATGGAAAGGATAAATACTTTTGAAAATAATAAAAATATTTCATTTTATCTAGTTCAGAATACCCTTGTATGTGAAAATCTTCAATTCTTCCAAAAATGAACAACTGAAGTCATAGTAAATTCAGAAATGAAAACATACCTTTACTGGTAATTTGAGTTTGCAATGAAAAAGTACTTCAGATATAATTCCGTCATTTCTTCTTTCCTCTAGCATAACTAGCATGTGAATGACTGCTAGAAAGTTATTAGAAAGTAGCTTGATTTCCTGTTTTCCTCACAATATTTTTTTTTCTGAGAGTGGTGAAGAGCTGGAACAGGTTGCCCAGAGGTGTTCTGAGTGCCCCATTGGAATCTTTAAGGCCAGGTTGGATGGACCCCTGGTCCATCTGATCTACTACTTGATTCAGTGGCTGGTTGTCATACCTGTGGCAGTGGAGCTGGAACTTGGGGATCCTCAAGGCCCGTTCCAACTCAAGCCTTTCTATGATTCAGTGATTATAAGAGATATTTGAATTCTTGTGCAGAAGTTAGGTGATGAATAAGAGACAGAATTAAAGATTACCTAAGGTGACAGTACAATAAATGTTTGCTTTTGGAGAGTAATCATTACTAATGACACCATGAGTTTGTTGTCATTCTTGTGTATAGAATATAGTCAGCTTTCAGTCAAAGATGCAGTCTTTGCAAATTGATTCTGCTGTGCTTTTTATACTGGACGAAGGTCATAAAAGACTCAAAGATAGAAAACATTATCAGAGACTTATTATAATTATTGTCTTCTTCACTTGCTAATTAATTTCTTTTAGTCATGTAGTATGTTTTCTTATTCCTATAGAAAATTTCTATACTGTTCTATGAAAAAATACCCAAGAGAGGACAAGAAAATGTCTCTACTTCATTTACACATGAGAAATAAGGGAAAAAAGGCCTAAGATATACAGAACTTTAAGCAATATAATGTCAGTGTTGAAAAGCTGCATGTTATTTTTATTTAAATTGAAAGTCTAAATGAAGTAAAAAATAGTTGGAAAAGAAATATTTCCCTTTTTGATGATGGATTTTAGAAGATATTATGTACACATTTATATTGTCAGGTGGGCTTGATAATAAGACTGATGTGTAAAAATGTCATTAAAGAATGTGCACTTTTTAATTATGAAAGAATCTATACAAGATGAAAAATACTGAAGAATAAGTGAAGGCAAGAGGCAAGTAGCTTAAAAATAACCCTGTAGATCATTACAGTGATGTGCAGTAAGTAATATGTGTGGTTTTTTTTAGAAATTGAATAATTTATTCTCTTTCTTTCTTTGAGGTACTTCTGTTACACAGGTAACAGCTACAGATGGTGATGATCCTTCTTATGGGAATAATGCCCGCCTGCTTTACAGTCTTGTTCAGGGTCAACCTTATTTCTCTGTGGAGCCAAAGACAGGTACTAGAGAATGATCTTGTCACCTCGAAAAATCATAAGCTAACATAAAATGGATGAAGGCAAGTATTTCATTCTTCATTTCAGCAAAAATAGCACCTGATATGACCCCATTTTTACATTTTGCATAATTCCTACACTTAAAAAAAATCAACATTTTCTTTCTAATAGGAAGTTGACATTATTTAAATCTTTTTAGAAAATCAGCAATTTAGTTAGGAAACTGTCTTGCTTAGGAAAAGATCTGGATTCTGAATACTTCATCTGACAAGAGGGCCCAGGAAAACTTCTGGGTTAACAGCTCCAAGATTCACTATGTGACTATTTCTACCTCTATGCTGGAGAAATCACATATATTTCTGGGAAAGAAAAATGCTTACATATGGCATAGGAAATATAGGGTGTGTTCTGTTCCCAAGAATTCTAAGCATACAGAATGAATCTTTGTAACAGTGTAGAAGTTGCCATAAGTATAGTCTAGAATGTATGTAAATCATAACTATGTCCAAAACCACATTTTAAACCCCTATATTATGGACAGATATTGGGAAAAACACGAATATTGTATGTCAGGGACCTAAAAATGTATTTTTCATTTTCAGGAGTCATCAGAATGGCTTCTCAAATGGACAGAGAAACAAAAGATCAGTATTTGGTTGTCATCCAAGCCAAAGACATGGTTGGACAACCAGGAGCGTTTTCAGCAACGACCACTGTTACCATCAACCTCTCTGATGTCAATGACAATCCACCTAAATTTGAGCAGAGTGAGTAGAGGCTACTGTACAGTAGTTGAAGGCATAGGGAAATACAGATCTACAATAACTCCATTAAGTTCATTTGCAGATGTTTTCTGAACAAACAAACAAAAAACAACAAAAATAAACCAACCAACCAAACAAAAAACAATGGAACAAAAAAATAATAAAATAGCAAAGATAAATAGAAAACCCACCACTATCAAAAGACTTCAGGCCTGCTTTTATTTGCATGAGACTTTGATGACAAATTACTTACTAAACTGTTTTCAATATAATTTGCCCTACCTACGCTTAATATCTCAGCAGTAGGATGCCTAGTACCATTTTCATGCACCTTCTTTCTCTACTCTCTTTATTTTAAATATATTTCTATATTTTTTATGGCAGATACTGTAATATTTTGACAAATGAGGTGACTGTCTGTCCAGGCAGTTTCTTGAAGACACTGGAAATGGGCAAGCAGGAGAAATGAATAAAATGTAGTTGGGAAATGCTGCCCTCATCTGCTTTTTCACCTTTTTATAGCCGATTCTCCTTAGCCTTTTATTTATGACTGAAGTGGAACTCAGAGAGACTCATAGGAGGAATAGTTGTCTTACCCTGCCCCTGGGGCCCATCGATCATTGGATTAGGTACAGTGCTCTAGTAAAAGCAGGGGGCTTTCCCCAGTTTTCTAAGAGCCCCAGGCCATCATAGCCTCAGAAGCTATTAACTATGATGGATCACTTACCTATGTCAGTATTTGTTTCTTTAGGACTCTACTATATGAATGTCTCTGAGGAAGCCTCTGTGGGTACTACTGTAGGCAGACTCCTGGCAGAAGACAGCGACATAGGGGACAATGCAGCCATGGATTATTTCATTGAAGAAGATAGTTCAGATGTTTTTGACATCATTACTAACAATGAAACTCAAGAAGGAATTATCTTACTAAAGAAGGTGAGACTTCAGAAGCAATCTGAAAAATAGCTAAATATGGGGAAAATCTTCCTCAAACAAGAAGTATATTTTATAAAATGACTATTCATTTGTTTCATTTGTATTCTACTACTTTTTGTTGTTGTTGTTAATTTTTTGTTTTCTTTTCTTTTTTCTTCAGGCTATGTGTTTTTCTTTTTGTCTCACTCATATAACCATTAAATAAAATATTGGCAACCAGAATATCTATTATTCCTTGTAACACAGCGTACCGCATTGTGGCAGTATATTCAATCTCTTCTTTACATCATCTGTAAAAACTTTATTATTAAAATTTATACAGTATTTTCCATCGCTACCTGTTAAATTTAAATGAAGAAAGAATTTATAACAGGAATGTAGACAGTGGATTTTGATTGCAATTGCAGAGGTTTATAAAGGCGCTAAATACACGATTCTGATACTAATTTATGGATTAAGATACTTCACAGGCTTTCATACTATGTGATATATTTTTAAGAGGAAGTATTCCAGGCCACCTAACACTTCATCTGAAAAAAAGTCTCTAGTGAAATTCAGGAGCCTGAAGGACTGAATGTTTTAAATTTTTTTGTTGTTTCTGCTGTTTTTTTGTAATCTGAGTTCATTAAAATTCTGTAATATTTTTCCTTTTTTGGGAGAGTTTCATTGTTATTCATTTTTTGCTATGTGTTTAATACATTCTTTTCATTGTGTTCTGAATTTTTTTCTATTTTAGACAATAAGTTCTAACAAGTTCAGCTTAGTTCCTGCAGACTGACTGTTTTCCATTATTTATGATAGACACAAAATAGTGTTCAATGAAGTTACGTCTGTATGGGAAGTCCAATTACAAACAGAAAATGTTTTTCTTATCTATCGAAAGACCTATTTTACAATTTTATTAAATGATAATGTCAAAACTAGCCTAGATGTGATTGAAAGAACAGCTTAAACAACTGTTTAACTATCAAAGTGTTTTTTATGTTTAAGAAAGAAATCTTAGACCTACTTTTAAAACACTCTACAAACAAAGGGGAAGAGTTATTTTGTATTTTGTCTCACACCACTTGTGAATTTGTATTTTAATTCATATGTGAAAAAAGAAATATTCTTCATCTCATTTTTTTTTCTTAACAGAGAGTGGATTATGAGAGCAAGAGAAAACACAGTGTTAGAGTAAAAGTTGTAAACAGGTACATTGATGATCGTTTCTTAGAAGAAGGACCATTTGAAGACATAACTATTGTACAAATCAGTGTGATAAATGCTGATGAACCTCCAGTTTTTACCCTGGAGAGCTATGTGATGGAGATTGCTGAAGGAGTTTTAAGTGGCTCATTGGTAGGAATCGTATCTGCAAGAGATGTGGACAAAGACAACAGCCCAGTCAGGTACCTACCTCAAAATCTAAACATCTCAAAAAAAGTATTTCCCAATGCTAATTTTGTTCCTTACTTTGGCTCATGATTGCAGTTCATCATGCTTTCATTGTGATAACCAAGATTTTTCTAGGTTAAATTTATTAATTTAAATTTAAATTTGATTTACTTGATATCACTGTACTCTGCAGTTTAAAGAAGTTAGAATAAAGGGACAAATGAATGACATACAAAATAATTTATGGCATTTAGATTAACTTGTTCGGTTCCTAATAGCAAAATCAAATTACACACATATATATATATTCAGAAATATTGTAAATGAAAACCCACTTGCCATGTTTTCCTATTAATTTGCTGCTATTTAGTAAAGTAGTTCGAAGATATATTAAATAAGAATAGTTTAAAAAGTACTTTTGTTCAAAGAAATTGGGCATGGTTTGTTGATGCAGATGATACTGCAGCATCTACAATAAAATATGTAAACATAGTGCAACTGTTGAATGTGAAATATTTTGATGGATGTGCCTGAATAGCCTCAATACAGCAAAACATACATTGCATTCCTGAATTACTTTAAAATACAGCACACCGCTCTTCACATATAGGCATGAATTTGATTTTGAAACCATTGATATCATAAGTTATGACAGGAACATAATATATAGGAAACTGGCTATATTGTATCAGGACACCAGTTTTTAAGTAAATAAAGAAAGTGAAGACATGCAACAAAAAATGCAGTAGTAAAAGTAGTACAGTTGTATAAAATAACTAAAATTATCCATCCTACATTGATTTTCTGACAATTGTTGATGATGAATCAGATTAACAGCAACCACAAAACAAAACAAAAATAGACAACAACATGAAAAACAATGTCAGAAATCCTCCAACAAACTTTGGATGCAGAGGATGAGGAGTACTCATGTAATTTCTATATCTCCAAAAGAAGTAAAATTGAATTATAAACTATTGAAATGGAAGTCTTCAAAGGGTAAGACTTCGGCTCAAACCAAAAATGCTATCATTGGCTTTGTTATGAGATCTCTTAATTTATTCTCTTCGTAATTTAATAAAATTTAATAAATAAAAAAAAGTTAGAGATTCGTCAAAATACTGACACACAATCTGAGCTACAGTCATAAGTGCCAATAAGTGCTAAAGGAGGGGAGATTTAGTCACGATATAGGGAAGATATTTTTTTTCCTGTAAGGGTGGTGAAGCACTGGCACAAGTTGCCCAGAGAGGTGGTAGAAGCCCTGTTCCTGGAGATCTTCAAGTTTTGGCTGGTTGGAGCTCTGAACAACCTGATCTAGCTGAAAGTGTCCCTGTTCACTGTAGAGGAGTTAGACTACATCTTTAAGAATCCCTTCCAATTCAAATGAATCTATGATTCTACCGTAAAGAGACTTTATCAAGCAAAATTAAAAGTGCAAAAAAAGAACAATTAAACTTGTGAATTACAGTCAGGAATTATAAGAAACTTTCAATCTTTCAATCAGATTTTTCTTCTCTGAAACTGGCTACTAGGAGTTGTGACACAGTCCTTTTTCAGTGTCACGAATAATATTTACAAATATTCTTCTAATTTGAACCAATACTTCTGGTCTCTTTTTTCAGTCCATCTCTGGCCTGTGCCCAGTGGTTAAACTTTAACAATTTGAATGGTATGTATGTTTGTGTGCATGTGTATGTTTGCATATGGAAGTATCCTCTGTAGGATTTTAAGCGACAACTCAGGAGCAGTGGATTGATTTGTATTCATCTTCTACTTTAGGATTTTGTACCCTGCCTAGGTGACACCTCATTATAGATAGTTGCCTTTCTTTCTTTATGATGCCCATTCCTTCAGCATCAGAGCATGTCAACAATGATAAAATAGATTTACCATTATACATCCACTTAACTGTTAGTGTTATTCATTTCACGAGTGGCACTTTTGCTGTTTCTTTTCAGCAAAGTCATTCACCTGCTGTGAGCCTGAAGAATGAATAATACAATTCAGATTCAGTTCACATTAATATAGATCTGAGATATATTTAGTTTTATAAAAAGAAGAGCTTTGATCTTGACGTCTTTGAATTTTAAATGTTTATAAGTGTACATTTTTCATTATTTCTAAGTTGTTGCAGCACTCATTTATATGTATATATGCACAGTTCTGTTTTTCTCATCTGACAATAGCTTTACATGTCCCCGTTTCTGATGGAGCTTTTCAGTATTAGGGAATCTCTTTTTTCTTTTTTTTTTTCCCTTTTCTTTTTTATGCAGGTATTCTATTGTCCAAGGCATGCATTTAAAGAGATTGTTCAGCATCAATGAACACAATGGAACAATCATTACAACTGAACCTCTGGACCGAGAGAAAGCTTCTTGGCACAACATAACTGTTACAGCCACGGAAACTAGTGAGTAAGAAATCTGAGGAACACTGTGTTTTGTATATTTCAAATTGTAATTATCCTCTGAAAATGCCTTATTTTAAATGAAGAATATATGCTTCCTTGTCTTTGTTTTACTATTGCTTGCTACATGAAGGAGCATTATTAAAATGATTAGTTAAATAGGAGCAGAATATATTTCAGCTCTAAGGCCCTCTGCTCTTTCATAAAATATGACCTTATTATACTCATGTATGTATATAAAAAAAGAAATTATAATAGGATTGAAAGTGTAATGCTTTCCAGTTATACTGAAGCCTACGAATTGCTCCTATAGTGAAAGAACTTATGTTAAATTAGACCCTGATTAATTTCACACCAGATTTTTGACTAGTATGAAATTAGCCAGGGTCTAATTTAACACCAATCAGAAACCCATGGCTCAAATTAATTCTGAATGTAAGGCCTAAATCAGTTAGACTTCTCTTTGGTGCCAATTTGATCTCTGAAATATCCTTTATATAGATTTCACCTGTCGTCTTGTTTGAAAGTCAAATGCAAATTGCTTGTGTTTGTACTTCTGGTTATCTGCTTGCTCTAACTCTGAGACAATGCCCAAGCAAATTAGGAACTACTGACTTACAAAGTGGTTTAATGGGATGATTGGGATAGTATTTAACAACTTTTTGCGTTTACCATTAAGGAGAAGAAACATACAAAATTGGAGGATAATCAGTAGATTAGACAAATTGTCTAAATACTTATGCGTGTTTATTCCTGAATCTTGGTAAAACATTATTTATTGGTAAATCTACTTTGAATATGTGTTCGTTTGTTGTACTCCGCCCAGAAAGAAGCATCCCCAGTATGTATGTCAAAATAGTACTGCTAGAAGTTCAGTGCAGCAGAGCTGGTAGCAATTTACACTCAAGTCTTTATTTTGTATTTGGGAATGTATAGTACTATCTTTCTTTTCAGATTCTCTTGGACTTTTAAAACATAAATATATCTCATTTTTCATGTTGCTGGGCAGCTAGCAGGCAATGTTTAAACTGATCTCTGACATATTGCTCTTGAATAGCACTATGGAAACACAGCAGGATGACTTTGGTCTGGATTTTTCTGTTTAGCTAAACAATAAAAAAGGAAAGAATCAAATGTTACAAATGAATAAGTCTCTCCTGCAGCAGGAAAAAGTGGATCTTTCATTGCAGTGAAAGTTATTGTAAAGAAATGGAACACTCATTATTTTCATATACTTATTCTTTATTTCTTTAATGATGATAAGGTCACTGTCTATAAAACTATACTCAGAAGCACTGAAGTTAGGTCACCTTGGTATGGTCATATCTGAAATGATTTATATTACGAACTAGTATCATTTTATTCCTTGAAGTATAGTCATAAAATACACTGTGTGCATGAGACATTTTGTGGATGACATTGTATTTCCACTGAAGGCAAATCAAAATGACATTAGACTTCATCTGCATTAGATATTAATTGCAGTTGAGATACATCTCGTAACTTCATTGCAGAAGTAGCATCTCTAGAGGCCTATTGATGCCCTGGCATTTGAACAGGACCCAAGCCTTTTGCCTCTATTGCAACAAGGATCAGACATTAGTGAGAGGAGTTTGCCTTCCATTGCAAGACTTGTGTCTTCATCATCCTATTCTCACATTGTTGAGATAGAATATTTTAAAGGTACCCAGAAGCAGACCTAATTCACTGGACCTTAAACACAAGCAGAGGAAATCTGCAATGTATTGATTCTTATTCTACTTTATGCTAAAATATGGTTCCAGATCAAAAGAAATCAACTATAATTTGATCAGCTTTTACTTGGTTTTACCCAGCTTTCACTGGATGCAAGGCCAAAGCATAAATAAGAAGCATTCTAGCCATGCATGAGAGCAAAAAAATCCTTAAGCAATCAGATTTACTTGACCATGATTTATTGTCATAAGATTAATTATTTTTTTAATTTGGAATAGTAATATTTCTCTCAACTTCTTCTCAACTGAACTAGAAGTGAATGACAGATGTTCCCAGTGATAGCAATTGACTTGAGCTTCCTTTATCCTCATTTCTCTGTATGTCTAGCCCTAAAGTTAACTATTAGATTTATGTAAGCTTGCCATAAAGAGACAAGTGATTTGTCAATAGACTTCTGCAGATGTTCATTTACAGTGTTTCAAAAGTACTACATGACTGAGGAACGTACAGCTCTTTGAGGGTTTCAGTCTTGAAGCATATAATGAATTTTCACTCCACTTTGACCATATATACTTTTGTTGATAGACTTACATTTTAGATTTGTTATTTTTTCTTTTGTTTTTCTTTTTTCTTTTTAATATGTTTGCATATTATAAAGTAGGAACTAAATAAACCTGCTTTAGCATTATTGTTATTATTAATAATACTATTATTAATTAGTCCAAGTTTCCTTTTACTGGCTGATAACAATCCTAAACTTTTTTAATACCCTACAAATAATGGATTCTATTTTTTTACCTTATTAAAATTAAATAAAAAGAAATGTAAAATAAATTTAAATAAATTTAAAATGAATTAAAATAAATTATATTACATTTAACTTCTGGTGCTTTCCCCATATTCCATGAAAAACAGACTTCTACCACACTATTATTTTCCATTAGCAATATGGGGAATTTCTCTCATGTTATTTTACCATACACTGCAAGTAAAATAAAAATCCCAACAAAATCAAATTAAAAAAACATACAAACAAACAAAACAAATACAAACAAACAAATAATAATAATAAAAAAACAAATCTAATGACAAGGTAAAAAGATATATAGGTTAGCTGATGAAAGAAAACAGGTAGGAATTACAGCTTCATGCTGCAAGGTACTGTATTTGTTAAAGTATTTGACAACAGGCATCCAGTATGGAATCCATGAATTTTGGGAGCAAGCAAGTTAGGAATAGGACAAAATTTTTGGGCTCTTCTTGTGCCAGTTTCTATATGTCTGAAGCCACCAAAGGTATTCCCTGACTCCTAGTAAGAATCACAAAGTTTTCCTTTAGGTGCCAGTCCATCCACATCTCTTCCTTATACATCCAATTCTGACCTACTTAAAACAGATTCAGTCTTACAGCATATCATTTCTAAAAGGGAACCAAACATTGTTTCATTGCCTATTATGTTATCTAATTATTTCACTGGAGGAATAGCAATGTGAACCTGCTGAGCACCTAGCCCTTTTTTTCTCTGTGTTAGTAGCTTTTGCTTTTGCTGCCATTTCCTTTGGCAAAAGACTCAAAGGTTTCAGCACAAATTCCATAAGATCCCAAAAAAATACAAACATTTGATGCAAGTAATGAAATATGCAATGTAAGAACCACCCAAACTGTACAGTTTCAGATAAGACAGAAAGGTTTTCTCTTTAATGCCCATTTGACTATTTTAAGAAAATTCCTCCATGTCTTCTGAATGAGTTAGAAGCAGTGATACTAACACACATTTTAGAACCATAAAATCATAGAATGGCCTGGGTTGAAAAGGACCTCAAAGATTATCTAGTTATCTAGTGTAACATTTATACAATTCTGCCTCTTTTAATCATTAGGAAATCCTGAAAAAATTTCAGAAGCAAATGTATATATCCAAGTTCTTGATGTTAATGATCATGCGCCAGAATTCCCCAAACATTATGAAACATTTGTTTGCGAAAATACAGTGTCTGGCCAGGTAAGTGTGAATAAGTTAGCAGTCATTTTTCTCATTATTATGAGATTTTGATTGGAGATATTACTGGTTCCTCTAATATTGATTACTTCAGTACTACAAGCATAGGATGTTTTTTTGTCTAATTTTAAAAATCAGTTCTGTTGACATGTGTATAGTATTAAATACCAATTTCAGAAGACTGGTGTGTATTTTCCCTTCTTAATTGAAACAAAATAATATGGTTAATTCTAAAAAGTTTCACAATACTTAAAACACAGATTTAATTCATGTTCATGTCACAGATCTAAATTCTAGACTCAGGATTTTCAGCCCAAGCGTGACAAATTTCTCAAATTCAGAGGAGATTCAGACCAGATACTTTTTCTTAGAATTCTATGGTTAAAAATCATTTTTTTCATAGCCTGTCTAATTCAGTATGATAACCTCTATGTCGCAGTCCTTGCATCACATTCCAAAGATTTAAGGATTGCTATATTGAGCATTCTTATCTGGATTTATTATTGTTATTATTATTTTCATTTCCTCTTTACTCTCCAGGTGAATGGTGTTATGTGAGAAAACTGTCCTAATTCCCCCATTTACAATTTTGGCTCTTCATTTTTCTTCACGCACTTCCTTTCAACATTTTAATTTTTGTAAGTGATCCAGATCTACTTCAAACTCTACAGTAAGAGTACACCCAGAATCCAAACAAGAAGGATTTTCAAAGATGAAAAAATGACCAATAAATACCTGCAGTCATAAAAACACATATAACTTTTACATCTTGAAACCATTCTTATGACATAAGAAAGAGACCTTTGTAGAATGCCAAATGGTTCTGTTCAAATGTTTTGTTTTTTACATGAGATTGGTTTACTCTGACCTTGATTAGTCTGCACTTACATAAGGATTTTCTGTTGCAAAAATAATTTATTTATATCTATCTACATCCATTTATGTTTCCACATTAGTAATCATTTTACTTGTTCTCCATGTGGTAATTTTAACTTCAGCAAATGCCAGTTGTGGTTCAAAGTACAAGTCATGTCATTTCCCTTGGTCTTCAGCTAGGTAACTATCAGGTCAAGGTACAGGCGTTAAAATGTATGGCACTTCACAATCCTTGTCTCAGAGGCATAATCGTTCAAAGCAGATGATGGAATCTGCAGTCATTTTATTAAATTCCAGTTTTGTAGTATGCAGCAGAATTGCCAGGCCACAGCCCGAACCAGTGGTAGTGGTTGTATCCCATTAAAAGCCACTGTCATTGCTTTCTTTTGCCACAGAGTAGTAATAACAATATAATAAATAAATAACTAAATAACTAAATAAATAAATAATAGGTGTATACCACGATAGATTACTTAAATCATCAGTCTTGCTATGTTAATGATTGAAATTAAATAACTCAGTACATATCATATACTTCATATAATATGGATACTATATCATATATGCTATATCATATTTTCACTACTATATGTGTATTCCCTGGTAACTAAATGTTTACTGTTAAAAGTAAAGGAAAAAAAAAAAACCTTTGCTTTTAGCAAAAATGTATTGAATGTATTAAATAGGAAGTTGGTATTTATTAACAGAGATAAAATATATTGAACATTGTATGTAAATCTTGTTTTTATTTGATTGTGGCATGTTTGTAAATTAACAATATCAACAGTTCAGCACATGGATCTGTAAACATCTCTCTTACTGCTGCTACAGTGTATCATATGAATGGTATCAATGTGTTTCTGGGTTCAAAGGAAATGAATTTTGAGTAGAGAAATCCATTCAAGTGTGTGATTCTTTTTGAACTTTTGTTTCAATGGAAACCACATATGTCCCTTGTCTTTTGATCCAGTAAATCTTATATCTTCTGAAGATTTTAATGCCCATCTCCCCAAACTGATAAAAAAAAAATCAATGTGAAATATTTGCAGAATACCAGTCTTGATTTGACTGCTTGGGTGTGGAAGCTGTATATTTGTGAGCACACAAGACATACTTAATATGTATTTACAAATCTGATTTCTAGCATTAGCAGTTCAACATTATATCTGATATATCCTTTTACAATGTTAAAGGAGCAGTAGAAACTTAAATTCTTAAACAGTTGTACTTATCTGTGTTTCCAGCTAATTCAGAGTATCAGTGCAGTGGATAAAGATGATTCAGCAGAAAGTCACCGTTTTTACTTCTCGTTGGCTCAGGACACCACAAACGACTCATGTTTTACTGTCAAAGATAATCAAGGTAGAGTCATTAAAAAGTTTCTAATAGAGACACCTACTTCTAATGCTCTTCACATTAACAATTAAAAAATTATTCAATTAAAATGAAAATGTTATTGTAACTAAACAGCAAAAGATGATTTCATGTCAAGGAAAGTAAAAATTGGAGATGGAAAATATAGTTATTCTTTAAAATTTATATTCTTAATGTAAGAGATGATTTTAACATGAAAGATGGTACAACCCATTACTACTTAACTATGAAACAAGACTGCCTGGAATAAAACGCAGTTAGTACAAATCTGTTACTTCATAACTTCATCGAGAAGCAAGGAAAAGGCTCTAGGGAGACCTCGTTGCAGTCTTCTAGGGGTTAAGGGGAGCTTATAAATAGGAGGTTGACTTTTTACAGTCTGACAGTGACAGGACAAGGGAGAAGGTGGTGAGGCACTGGCCCAAGCAGCACAGAGAAGTTCTGGATACCCTATCCCTGGAGGTCTTCAAGGCCAGGCTGAGATGGGGCCCTGGGCAGCCTGATTTAGTGGGTGGTAACCCTTCCCACAGCAGGATCTTTAAAGTCCATTCCAAGCTAAGCCATTCTAGGATTCCACGATAAATAGGAATGTGATTGCTTTTCCTATAAGAGTTTAAACTACATTCCTTCATTACTGGTGCCATCAAACAAGTGTATCTTAGTGTTCTGCCTAGGTGAATAAGTCAATGGAAATAAGCTTTGGAAAGTTTAGATTAAGTTAAATGGCAAACTGCTTTTCTCAATATCTCCAAAGTTAAATTCAGTGTTTTAATATGTTTTTATGTTATATATGTTTTATATGTTATCTCCCACCTTCATTAATGTCTCACTCAGTGCTAGGAGGAAATAACTTCCTAAATTAAGATCAAATTCTATAAGTAGACAAAGCCGTTTTCATCTTTGCTCATTCTGCCCCAAATCCAAGCAAAGCAGTGCACAAGACAGTATATCCAGTTCCTTTTCATGGCTACTAGTGAGAAAAAAATTTCAATCATATGTTTAGTCCACAATCTCTAGAGTTTTACTTCATTTCACATAAGAAGCTAGGTGAACCGGGAGAGGCCTAAGCCTTAGAGAATCAACAGATCTGGAACAATTTAGCTCCCTAAACTTAAACTAAGAAACATGAGAGAACTTCAGTACATTGCTTGTATAAATATTTTATCAAGATAATTGCAAAAATGTGTAGGTTTTTTTGTTTTTGTATCTATAAATCGAGTAGTAATTCAACCTGCTATGATATAAATATTCACATCTGAACTTTTTTTTTTTTTTCTTTCAATTATACACAGGTTTAGTTAAGGTTTTTGTTTTCCAAGCTAAGTTTCAGATTCAAGTTTGATATGCAGCAGAAGCTGTATAAAGCTGCTTACTGGGCTTTACACGGAACTGATTTCTAAATGCTTATAGTTAAATACAAAGCAAGGTGAAAGCTTCTAGAGACTTTTCCTTCATTTAGAAGGAAAGTGAATTAGGGAAAGAAGTAAAAGATTATTTTAGTGGATTTCTTTGCTTTCTGGTTTTTTTTTTCAGTTTCCACTTGCTCTCTCTGTGCTGTCCGGCACACTTTTGGAGACTTTTCACTGGTAAACTGTCTATATTTCATCTGCAAACTGCTGTATTGTTGCTTGGAATTACTGTAAGAACCTGCTAATTGTCCAGAGCAGTGGGATTTTTTTTAGCTTTGATCATTAAAAACAGCTTTAAAGACAAATTTTATTAGTGAACCTGGAAAATTTATGACAAAATAAATGCAATGTGAACTCATAATTCACAAAAGCAAAGGGTACATGTCCATAACTGGACTTATATTCTTAACTTCAGTAATATTTAACATTGTTTTTAAATAGGTTGGATTCCACTGCATTTTCATTGCTACAAAATGCAAAATGTATATCATGCGTAATTCATCTTCCAGATAACACAGCTGGAATTTTCACAACAGTAAGTGGCTTCAGTAGACAAGAGCAGTTTTATTTCTTCTTGCCGATCATAATTCTGGATAATGGATCCCCACCACTTACAAGCACAAATACACTCACTGTCACTGTCTGTGACTGTGACACTGAAGTGAATACCTTATACTGTCGATATGGAGCTTTCATGTATTCCATGGGTCTCAGCACAGAAGCTTTAGTGGCTGCTTTGGCTTGCGTACTAATACTTCTGGGTAAGTACGAGTAAGATAAATTGTTAGTTTTTTTACAGTGGCTTTGATTACGTGGCAAAGATGTTTCCTAGACTGGGGAATTAAAGAAATACTGTCCTATTGAGAAAAAACAATGTAATAATATAAATATTTCATTTCCTTTCTGTTTTCTAAAACAGTGTCATTTTTTTCCAGTTTTTCATAAAATCTGAAGACTAACACAATGTCTTAAAAGTTTGTTTTAGTTGATCCATTATTCAACTTATTTCTCTAGCATTAATTCTAATAAAAATTTAGAAAGACAAAGTAGGTACTGAGCCTAGACAGTGCTGTGAAAGAATTGTGTGAAAAGAGATCAGAACCATTTAGGTGGAGAAATACTCATTCAGCCTTAGTTATGCTAAATATTCAGCTAAGATAAATGCCTTTTAAAATAAAAGGAAATTCTCTCAAATCAATTCTATCTCTAGAAACAGGCAGGGTGTTCCTCTGTCCTGGAAATAGGACACAGTGTCCCAAAAGTGTCTGATGAGAGATTTGACACTGACATACTATAACAGCAGAACCATTGTAGTAACTACTCACCAAAGATTAACTATTCATCCTGAATCTGTGCCTGAGCTATGGTTAAGATATGGTAGTTTGAGGCCAGGAAAGAAAGACAGGTGATAGAGCTGGGTAGGTTTGTTTTATCATTCAAGCTGACGAGAACAAAGCTTCAGATAAGGACTTCCAGCTCCAACTCCAGCTTCTGTTATCTGTGGAATAATATGGCATATTCGTGTTATGCTTTATAATAAAATATCACAGGAAATACCATATCCAGAATTATCAGCAAATAGACCAAAGACCTTAGGGAAACAATTTTTCAACTAATAGTGTAGTTCTACCAACAAACAATGAAAATGAAGGTAAAAACAGATTTCACTGATATCGAATCATCATTTTACATTGTAAAAATCTAGTATAACCCTGTCAATGGTTTATGGGCTGGTTTGGCCCAGTTCCATGACGACTGGGTTGGTGGACCCATGGACCCATGCCCAAGGAAAGAGGAAGGGGGAAGTGGAAAAAGAAAAGGGAAATGGGCCTAAAATCAAAACAGTGGCAATTAACTGAGGAGAAAAGCTGATTTACTAAATACGATATCCGAATGCAAAATAACACAATTTAATTGGAACTTAAACTAATAAATCAAATAAAATAGGAGTGTCTGAGAATTGAAGACCTTAAGGTAAACACTGAAGGTGAGATGTCTAGTGAGCACCCAGTAGTGGATCGATCTGAAAAGGAAAGAGCCTGTGTCTTGTGACATGCAAGCAATTTTTATCTCTTCCTCTGAGCAGAAAATGGAAAAATGCAAAGCAACACAAGTTTTCTGGGGTACATAGTTCTTCTCTTCTGAGGCAGATCTTCACAGAGCTATCGATGATCCATGGAGCTGAAGCATTAACCCTTTATGTTCCACTGCACTACATTATGTTGTGATGTGGAATACCAATACCAAAAATCATAAAACCATGACATACCTATTTTTCAAAAACTTATAAGAAATATGGAAAATTATAATCAGAAACTAAAAAAGCAGGAAAACTGAAACAAACGTTCTCACAGCTCAAACAGAATGTCAGGAAAGAAAGGAGCAGTAAGACCAGAAGTCACGTTGTCTTAAGAAACATTTTCATCAGTAATTGTTCTCTCAGTGTATTTGTTAATGAGAGCAAATACGGTAGTAACATTTTTAGACTTTTATATCAGTGAAAGAAATACAAAGAAATTGTAAATAAACCCCATTTTTCTTTTGATGTTGTTTTCCAAACATACATATGTAAAGAACATTCTTTCATCTACCCGCATTATATGGTATAACCTCATCTAATCTAAGTTTAACAGCATACAAAGCATGTTATCATTAAGCATAAGTAAACAGGACTGAAAATGATGCCTGGCAACTCTATTCCAACATAGTATTTTGATCTCCTGTAGTATCAGGAAGATAAGAAGTCAACATGTATCAACAAGAAAAGAAATCCCAGACAGATACTGGAATTATTTTAATGTTAGATTAGGGAAAAATTAAATTGAACAAGCTAACATCACCCATATTCTGCATTCTGTCCACAAGCTGATGGTTTTATTTACCTTAGCAGAAAGCATAGAAATTGGATCTAATTGTTTCCCATTATTTTACTTTTAATCTTCCAACTGAATCTCTGGGTGAGGACTCCCTGAAATTAAACCCTCTTATGTATATTTAAGGCAATCCAAAATGGAATAACAAAAGATTGAATACATTATATATTTGCAACTTACCGCCGAGTACTAAATCTTATTTATTTTTACTGTATAACTTGTATTGTGATATTTACTATTATAAATGTTCACTATGCCAAGAGAACTTGGAGTACTATGTAGTTTGTTTGTTTGTTTGTTTTTGTTTTAATATATAATAACATTGTAAAAGTTTTGTTTCCAACTTTTATGTTAGTTTTTCAAGATCTAATGAAACAGTATGTGGGGATGTAAGGTGCCTCATATCCCTAAGTGAGATAAAAACCAGTCATGATTGGCAGTTATGTTATAACCTGAATAATAACTTACAGTTACAGCACTTGATATCCACCCTTTAGATATTGGTAAGAGTTTATAAGATCTCCTCTCAGTCTTCCTTCTCCGGGCTGAACAGCCCCAGGTCTCACAGCTTTCCTCATAAAGGAGATGCTTCAGGCCCCAAATCACCTTTGTGGCATTCTGCTGAACTCTATCCAGTAGTTTCCCATCCTTCTTGTGCTGTGGAACTCAGACATGGACACAACACTTCAAATGTGGCCTCACTAGGACAAAGCAGATGGGGAAGGATCACCTCTCTCTACCTGCTGGCCATGCTCTCTGTAATGCACCCCAGGATATCACTGACCACAAGGGCATACTGCTGGCTCATGGCCAACCTGCTGTCCACTGGGGACACTCAGATCCTTCTCTGCAGAAAATCAATTATCTGTGTGGATGTCATAGAGTATTTAGACTGCACTGATCTGTTAAAAATTAAATGACATAGGATAAAAAAAACTCTAAAATATTTTTAATGGTTTTTTTTTTATGTCAAAATTGGAGCTATTCTTATTTATAAGCCTAAACTGCTACAGCATTACACAAAATTTAGTTACACTCACATTTCTAAATCAATGTCATATAAAAACTCAAGCCACACCCTGCATGATCTATGGAATGGAACTACTTTCTACCAAGTGAGGAGGACATCTCACTCTTTGCTTTATTTTTTCATCTGTTCTTGCTGGGGCTTTGATCTGAAAGTAGGAGAAGATTAAAAACTTTAAACTTTGAATACAAAATTGATATATTATGTGATAAAACAAAGCAGTTAAAAAAAAAACAAAAAAAACCACCATAATCTGTTGCCATCATTGCTTCCAGCTCTCGTCTACTCAAAGAATTGCTCCATTTCATTCACCCATTTTATAAGTCCCTCTGTAGCAGTTTTTCCACTACATACTCTACTTAGTTCAAAACCATAAAATCTGTGAAAATCACAGCTCTATAAATTTGATAAAATAGCTTCACTTTGCAATTGCAGAGATATTAAGAAAAATTATTATTTTTAAAGGCTGTCCAGACTCATTCAAATTCTCTTCCTCTGTTTATATTTTCCCTTGCTTTGTTTGTTTGTTTTGTCTTGTCAGTGTTCTTTTTGGCGATTATAGGCGTAAGACAGCAGAGGAAGAAGACTCACTTTTCAGAGAAGGTGGAAGAATTCAGAGAGAACATTGTCAGGTATGATGATGAAGGGGGTGGTGAGGAGGACACAGAAGCTTTTGATATTTCAGCACTGAGGACACGTACTGTCTTGAGAACACACAAACCTCGGAAGAAAATCACCACAGAAGTCCACAGCCTTTACAGACAGTCTCTGCAGGTTGGTCCTGACAGTGCCATCTTCAGACAGTTCATTTCAGAAAAGCTTGAAGAAGCCAATACAGACCCTACTGCTCCTCCATATGACTCACTTCAGACATATGCATTTGAGGGGACTGGCTCTTTGGCAGGATCTCTCAGCTCCATAGGCTCAAATACATCAGATGTCGATCAAAATTATGACTACCTTGTAGGCTGGGGACCTCACTTTAAACAGCTTGCAAGCATGTATGCTTCCCAAAGGAGTACTAGAGATTAGTTATTGTTTGATCGTTTTTTTAATTTTTTCATTTTTTAATCATAAATTGTCAGCAACCAAAATCAACTTAGTTTTTTAAAAGGAGTTCATCCCACAGTAAAGCACAAATATAAAACGTAAGTCTTGGATATAAGGATTTTCTAAAAAATCATACCAGTTCTATCATGAGTTGAGAGGATAGGTGCTTTTTATTTGAAAAAAAAAAAAAAAAAAGAATAAAAATAAACTAAGATTGTGCTGCTTTGGATATCAGGAGCGCAAAAAACCTGGGTCTTACAAGTACAGGAGGAGGAATATAAGCCATAAATGGTTATTGTATATATTCTGTCATCCAGAAGCTTTAAACTATTCCCAAAGTTAAGACAGACTTTTGCTGTTGTAGTTGAATATATTCATTAAGAAAAGTTAAATATGCATATTTGTATAATGCTTTGTTATATAAATATACCTGTGTGACAAAGTAGAATGCAATTGTCAGAAGCACTTAATAATCTATTTATTGTTTGCAAGATGATAAAACTAAAACAAATTTCCTTTCCTATAAAGGTTATAAAGGTTAAAAAGGTACCTGATACAACATCAGCATACTAATTTCTATAATGAAACTATTGGGAGATACATAAAATCAGTACTTACTTTAGCAAATAAGATAGGAAAAAAAAAATTAGTTCCAGTTAGGATCAATATTCAACTTAAAAACTGCAACCGACCACATTATATTACTGCACTTATAACAAAATATTATCCAAACATAAGTATTTATATTTTTATTAAGAGTTTAAATATGACTGATTTACCAGCATAAATCTATTTTTTTTTAATATGAAATACAAAATTATCTGAAGTAATCGATTTTACTATAACAGTATTAAGGATCTTTAAAATTCTTAGCTGATGGTTATAAAAATTTATGTATAGCATTGGATAATAAGGTAGTAAAATGTTTTAATGTTAATCCACTTCTTCTGAAAATGATTCTGTGTCATTCTATTAGACTCAAATAAAATGCTAAAATTAAATTTCCACTGTGTTTTTTACAAATAGTCTACAGTGAATACAAGGATATCTTGGATGATTATTATACTCTTTTATACATAGCTACTCAGCAGCAGTTTTGTATCTCAGAGTCACCAAATAATCAAATATATTCAAAATGATCTGTCTGGAAAAAGGCAGCCACTTGTTTTTTATTTGTCTATTTTCTCTCATCTGCTTAATTTACAGATATTTAATCAGTGTTTTTCTTCTATTATGTTTTCCTTAATCTCTTAAGTAAAAATTACTGTTGAATTAGAAAAAGCCGTGTAAATCTTATGAAAGAAAAAAGATATACACATGACATGTAATTTCTGTATTGTTTGCTACAATTGCTATTTACCAAGGGAAAAAACAAAAGAGATATAGGTTAAGTAGAAATGTGTCAGTATAGAGTTCAAATTAATGTCAAATAAAAATAAAACATGGAGGAGTCAGAAAATCAGGAGAGAGATGCAGCGTAAAGTCTGGGAAGAGCAGAGAAAATATTAATGATCTTTACTACTGGAAGATACTGGAAAATCATAAAACCACGTGCAGGTAAGCAGCATTGTAAGGGAAAACTGGTTTACTCCAGGCTCGTGCCAGGCCCCTGGTATGAACGAGTGGCTGCAAACACCTTTAAGAGATGCATGACTATAAAATTGTATTGATGACTCTAATACTTGCGTTCAGTGGCTCTCAAGTGGTTGCAATTTTGAGTGTTTGCTTTTTTTCGATAATATTGTGCATATTAATTATTTTCTCCAAGTAGCAAAGAGAAAGAAAGAGCCCATACAGTTTTAGTATTAGGTTTATAGATTTACACAGATTTACCCTAAAAAAATCCACAGATGGCTACTGTGGCCTTAATAGAATTCCTCATACTTTGATGTTATATTTAGTACAAATAGGATAAAAATGTCTGATCCTTTCTCAGTCTGGACAGTTTCGCAGTTTTGATGGGGAAACAGGTTTGAATACCTAATCTGGTTTCCTCTGACATTATGATTTCTACTGTTGACTGTAATGAGCTGTAATGATAAACAGTTTTTGTAAACAGTGCATACGTTTAACCAACGTTGTCATATCCATCGATTTCCATATGAAAGATAACAACGGGGTTGGACTACATCTCTAGAGGTACCTTCCAACCCCTACAATTCTGTGATTCTGTGAAAAGATCATCACCCCAAAAGCCCTAAGAACACATTCATCCAACAGGGAAACTGTGTTTTGCTCTGAAGTAAGAAAATATTCTTAGTTGTTACGTGGAAACATCTTGTTAGGTTCACGATATTCTATGTCAATCCTATTCATTTCTTTTCACATGTTAGAAAATCATCATTGCACTGACCATGTAAGTTTGTATTTCATTCGATATTTCGTATTTAAATTGGCTGAAAAAATTCTGCAGAAAGTTTTATGCAGGTCTCTGTTTATTTAAAGGAAATAAAAATTCAGAGGAAATCAAAATACTTGAGAGATCCCAACAATTAATAGTATGAAATTAATAAAGAATAAGTTATAAGCTGGAGTATTTGATGAGATCTATTAACCTATGTAATTATGAGCTATGTAATAAAACTATGTAATTCCTAAGGGAATCCTCCATTACCTTTACCATGTAAAATTCACCAGTAACTAAAATTAGCCATGCTATGGGCTGAAGGGAAGAGTGAAAATGTAGTAACAAAAGATAAATGCATATTCAGCTCCTCTTGACCTGCCTGAGTGAATATAAAGAAATGTTATCAACTTGTCAAAGGAAAAGATCATGAAAACTGTTTCCAATATGAATACTCTGGGGAGATTTTGCTCTGTTTGTTGTTGTTGTTGCTGTTGTTTGTTTGTTGCTGTTGTTTTTTGTTTGTTTGTTTCCTGTAACAGGTTAAGAATTGGTGAAATACATAACTAAATATAATCTTTTTTATTCAGTCCTCACTCATAGGGATTTAATGCTGTGCTGTTATTTTTAGTCTTTAAAGGAAAATAAATCTATGCATATCTTAATTAATAATGTCCATCTATTTGAAGATAAAAAACAAAAGAACCCAAAATCATTTGGTAGCATACTGCAGTTTCATACTTGTTGCTGTGACTGGAAAAAGGGAGGTTTGTTTATTGTTTCATCCAAAATAAAATGGCTTCATTTAATTTTCATTTTGCATATCAGGATGCAGGGGGTTTTTATTATGACACTGAAAAGCATTCCTGCTTGCCACACAAGATAATCTAGACTTTAATTCTCTCTCTCTCTTTTTTTTTTTTTAATAGTCTTTTCTCACAAATATCATTACATTTTTTGCTTTGCTTTTAAAATTAACACTGGGAATGTGGTTAACACTCATTAACTGTAGGGGGTACCCCTGTCAGATGAGAGTAAGATATTTTTGTCAAGACACTGTAAATTGTACATTTAAAGTCAGATATAATGTATATTCTCTGAGGAGAGAAGTTGAAGGAGATTATGTGCTTTCACATACTGACAAAGGATATATTTACCCTTGATCCAGAATATAAACAAACATAAAAGAAGTTATATGAAAAGTATCAGTAACTACTTAAAAAGATTTCTCTACCAGAAATGTATAAAATAAAACAAAATAGATAAATATTTTGTAAATAGTTGATGCATTTGGTAACAGTACTTTTACCCTTAAAAAAATACATCATCATATATGTGTCTAAATCACCCCTATGTCTCATACAGAGAGTCCAAAGAACAGTGAGCTATAGATAGGTATAGAGAGGATTACTTAGATATGTATAAAACACTTTACTCACAGTAAATTGTTTATAGCAAACTGCATAATACTCAAAAAATGTAACTCATATATATATAACACTAAAAGCAAATATTAATTAATACAGTTGGGAGCCAGCACAACTTTAAAAACGTCTTGGAGTATCAATTTCTAAAAATGCCTGAACAGATAGATTGTGATTTAGAAGGTGGATCAATGATATTTAGTTTACAATTTGAAGAGTATTCTGTATGCAGGCATTGAAATAACATTGGTTTATAGAGGAAAAATAATATTTACGTACATATACCTGGCCAAAAAAAAAAAATATGGCAAGATATTAAATAAAAGTATGTAAATCTATGCACAGATGTATGATGTACCTCTTCTGACATTGTTCTGAGTTAATTCATTTCTGACATTACAAATTCTACAGCAAAATATTAACATTACAAAGGATATCTTGAACAGTTTGAGTAGCCTATGAGCTGCAGTAATATTTTTTTGTATACTGATTCCATGTGTTTGCCTTACAAATGTCATGAAAAAAATACATATTATATATACTGAGGATACATGAGATAAAGGCAAGAACTAGATGACCTAGAGAACAAACAATAGCAAACAGATGCAATAACATGTCACAAAAATGATCATCTACTCTAGTACTAGATATTAAAAAAGATCATCTTTTATACTGGGCATTTTTGTGGAGTAATTAAGCAAGACAAAGGATATCTTAGGTCTTAAACTTACTATGAACAGCCTGAAAGATCCAACCCAAAAAATCATATATAAACTGAAGCTGTATTAAAAAATAAAATAGGCAAACAAAAATGCAGATCATGAAATTCAAATGAGATTGACTAACTGAAGTTTTAATTACTTGACATTTCATTCTTTTCTTTTGTCAGATTGGCCAATCACACTGCTCGCACTAACATTGTTTGTGACAGTCACATGCGCACTTCAACACAAAACCAGAGGTAGCTCTAATATTAGTTATTGTTAAAGAGTTTCCAGAGGATAAAGTAAATTTCTTCTGTACTTAGAAACTCCTTGGCAAAGACAAACATGGTGCCCAGTAAAAGCTAAAAAAAGAAAAAGAAAAAAAAAGAGATAAAAGTTGTTATCCTTAAACAACTCCTTTTATAGCCTAATTCTATATGCACACATTTCATTATGCATATGGTGAACCTCATTTCATTTGTTACAAACGACACTTTATTTACATCACACTTAAATTCAAAATATCATTTAAAAAGGCTTGAATTTTATGTAAATCAGTGACAATTATTTTTGTGTGAATCATTAAGGTTTACTGCGACTTTAGTAATACTTAATTGAAGTTCTTCTCAAAACATCCTATCCTCACAAAAACCTTACCCCATGGCCTCTATGGAATATAAAAACATCTTAGTCAGCTCCTGAAATGTTTGCATCAACCGCATTTAATTTCACCTATCCTTAACTGTCTAAAAATTGCTCCTAGTTCTCCAGTGCCCCAGAAATGACTTCTCATAATCTCTGCCCGGATGTGCCAGTCTTGTGATATTGAATGGTTTTGACAATAGCAGAAGTCTAAAAAATACTGAGTCTCAAAATCTACATTCTAAATGATTTAAGTTGAGATTAATCTTCTTTCCTATTTTGTGTTCCCTTTTCATGGTGAAACCAGTATGCCTATCCTGTCAACATCTCAAGCTTCTGAGATAGGCTGGACATGCTCAAGAACTGCAACATGATTGCAAAATCCTTCCTTATGGTATCAGCTTATTCACGGTAAACTTTGTGCACTGAAGAACTGCTGTGAACACATCTCCATCATGTCACAGAGGACGTCATTAATTTGCCATGTCACTAATCCATGGCAAATCACTCACAAAGCTTTATCTGCTTTCTCATTCTGATGGCTCTGTAATATTCTTGCTTTGTCTTCTTGCTTTTCTAGATGAAGACTGTATAGTGGAAAAGTACCTGGGAGTGTAGGTTGATGCTCGGTTTAACATGAGCCGGCAGTGTGCCCAGGTGGCCAAGAAGGCCAGTCGCATCCTGGCCTGTATTAGAAATAGTGTAGCCAGCAGGAGCAGGGAGGTGATCATCCCCCTGTACTCAGCTCTGGTGCGGCCGCACCTCGAGTACTGTGTTCAGTTTTGAGCCCCTCACTACAAGAAAGACATCGAGGCCCTGGAGCATGTTCAGAGAAGGGCAACAAAACTGGTGAGGGGTCTGGAGCACAAGTCTTACGAGGAGCGGCTGAGGGAGCTGGGACTGTTTAGTCTGGAGAAAAGGAGGCTCAGAGGAGACCTCATTGCACTCTACCACTTCCTGAAGGGAGGCTGTGGTGAGGAGGGGGTCAGCCTCTTCTCCCAGATAACTAATGACAGGACGAGAGGGAATGGCCACAATTTGCGCCGGGGAAGATTTAGATTAGATTTACGGAAATTTTTTTTCTCTGAAAGAGTGGTCAAGCACTGGAACGGCCTGCCTAGGGAGGTGGTTGAGGTACTGTCCCTAGCGCTGTTCAGGAAGCGTTTAGATGAGGTGCTAAGGGATTTGATTTAGTAGCTTGGTGGGTAGGGATGGTGGTGGGAGGATGGTTGGACTAGATGATCTTGTAGGTCTTTTCCAACCTAATGAATCTATAATCTATGAATCTATGACTGGGATTATTTTTAGCACCCCAATAAATATTTTTCTTTCTCTTTCATTCTTAAATGATTAATATTGCTTTTTAGTATTCTCCTAAGAGCTAAATTCTTCCAATCACATATTTTGGGAAATGTAGAGAATGGGAAAAGAATTCAAGGCCAAAAGAGGTCAAGTGATTAATGTACCTGGTCATCTCCTGAGATAGAAACATGCTGTAAATTCTGAAATTTTCAGTCCAATACCTAGACGTATTTTTTTTTCTTTCTGACAGCTCTAATTGTGCTTCTTTTTGTTGTATATAAATAATAATTTAACATAAAATGCTCTGAACACTGGTGTTCACCTGTTCTGTATTTGTAGGTGACTTGGAACAATTTTTTGCATATAACCATTATCAAACCAGGGGAAAGTAACAGAACTTCTATTTTCTTGTTTATTTAAGCTTTTTCCCAGAAGTAAACATAAATGCATAGGTAACTTAGAGATAAAAAAGTTAGGGCATCACTCAGTGAACAGATCTTGAGCATGCTAGAGTAAACTTTTTCTTGTATTCTTCCCTATGTGTAACTCATCAAGTTCTACATTTACCACATGCCATAAAGGGAATAGAAAGCCCTAGCATTTGGAGGTGTCCCTTCTGTCTTATAGATACTTTGTTAACAACAATCCATAACTAAGATTCAACAACTAATCAGGGAGAAATAAAAATTAATGGGAGATATGAGTTTAAATGGTTACAAAATTCTCCATTGACAACTGTCAAACAAACCAAAAGAACAACAAAACCCAACAACACAAAAGAAAAAAATCAAATATCAACCAACCAACCAAAAAATAAATTATCACAATCAATACTTAGTACATCTTGTTTGTAATATTTATTTTCCTCTGCTATTGGAGAAAGAGTTAAAGAGGTTCTGATGGATAGTGAGAAAATATTCTAAGATCCACAAAGTGAATGTTTCTCCTATAAACTTACAATTTCTATTTGTAATAGCAGACATCAGAGAAAACTGCTGGTTCAGTTCCTTCTTGTTCATGTTTTTTACTGTCCAGGAAGAGAATTTTCAGTGTGAATTTTTGTGGGAACAATCCAATTGCTCCTATTGTAGCCCTTTGGAGTCCCATGTCGTTATTTGGAATTTAAGCATATCTTTGGATGCTGTTAGTAATGATGCTATCATGGATGAGATCCAAGTAACAGTTTAAATGAACAGGAATAATACTTTTGAACATTCTGTTTGTACTTTCTAATTTTCCCTTGCAGTATGTAGGAAATAAATCTTCTGTTTTGGTAGTGCCTTTTGAAATTCTCAATTTTAGGTTTACTCCAGAGGCCACACAGATCACTTTTAGCTTTCTAGGTTTCTTTTCCTTACAGAGCTACCAGACTGTAGGATTCTTCCATCTGTGCACTTTTTGTCTGAGCATTTTACAGAAGGAAGAAATGCCACTGTAAAATTCAGGTTTGAATCACGATCTGAAATAGATTTTTACCAACGTTTCTACAACTTAAGCTCTAATAAAGGAAGAATTTGAATCTTTATTCTCCCTTTGCAGGGAAAACAAAGTACTGTTGCAGACACATGAAAACTTTCCTGCTGTTACAAAGGACTAAAACATCAGAGATGTTTTCTATCTTCTTGTTCTCTTAAGCTGAGATAATTGTGTTGAAGAGCAGTTTGTAACCCTGAGCAGGGAGATTATGAGAAAGATATTTCTAAGATAGACGTTAACAGAATGTTAACATACAGATGATCAGTTCTCATATACACGCTCTATTTTTAATAATTTTAACTATTTTTCGGTTAAAGTCTGACAGTTTCTTTACAAATTTCTAAGAACAAATTTTAAGGAAATGATAATTAAATGTTTTGTTTATGCCAGTTGAGATGGAAAATAAATATATAAATAAATAAGACAGAAATCCTGTTGGATCTCATAGGGAACTCTTCAGCTCTCCCGACACCTGTTCTGAGAAATATAATAGGGTACAGAAACAATCCATATTTCTATCATGCCAGGTAACAAATCATTGATGCACAAGTTGGATGAAACAGTAATGGAGATATTCTGCTAAATAAGGCATTTATTAATAGGCAGGAGCTACTCAGTGACCTGATGATTCATGGGAGCCATTTTAATGTCACCATTTGAGGACTCTACCTTTCTGCGGCAATTGAGTCAATAAAGAGGCAGAGTGAAGGTCTTGAACTGCAGGAAAGTAGATCTCAGTTTATTCAGTACACTAGTAACTGTATGTGCTTGGATATTCCTCTGAAGACTAAAGGGGCCCTGACAAACTAACTGATCATCAGGATAGCCTCATACACGGAACTGAGGAACAATCAGAGCAGATATGGCAGAAGGCCATGTTGGCTCTGTATAACTCCTGCCATAAAAACGCCTTGCAGAAGATGAAAGCATGAACAAGCTGTAGGAAGAATGCAAAAACACTGTTCAGGCTAACCAAAATGTAATTAGAAAATAATCAAAAATGGGGAAGGATGTTATAGTCAAGAAGAATGCCTTTTATAGCACACTGACTACAAAAGTAAAATAAAATGTGGGTTCACTGAAGAATGAGCAGTCAGTTCTGTGTTGAGAGACATACATAAGACCAACTTCCCTAAAGCGTTCTTCATTGGCAAGATAAGCCGTCAGGCTTCTGAATAAACTAGATTTAATGGTGGAGTTTGGAGAGAGAGACATTTGTCTCTCTCCAAGAAGATAAAGATCAATTTGATGAACTACACTGTCTGTGAAAAACTGGATGGATCAATGGACTCAATGGGTTATGACACTCTATTCGTGAGTATCAAGACCACTGGCATTTCTTAGGGGTTGGTACTGAGCCTCATACTGCCTATCATTGTCAACAATACCCTGGACAAAGGTAAAAATGCACCTTCCTAAAGTGGAGAACAGTAAACTGGGAGGAAGAGTGTCTTACTCCAATTAATAGGAAGGAGAGGAAGTGCTTTTGATAAATGTGTACCCGACAGTGAGATTAAGACACAACGGGTCAATTGTTAGCCCGACCAGTTTATTACAGATGCTAGTTGTATACGGAGAAGGGAAAGGGAAAATGAGTGATAGAGAAGAGACAGGAAATAAAAGCAAGAATTCTTTGTAGAAAGCAAAAGACAGATAGTCACCCCCGGGATTCCAACTTAGCTCATAGTTCAGACGCTGATCTCCAGTAGCGATGGGTTGTTGGGTTGTTGGAGGTTTCAGTTGACAACAACAATTACCAGTGACAGTACAAACTTACAAATAAGTCCTAAGTGGTCAAGTCAGCTCTTTTTGGGAGTAACAGCTCCTGGCTTTTGGATCACAGGCCAGATCTTCTGCCTGTAAACACTCCCAAGTACCCCCTCTCAAAGGCAAACACCTCCAAATAAATGATTTCAAACGTGAAACTGTCCAGAGTGATGCCAGCAGTGTGACACCCACCACTCACCTCTTAGATAAGCAAAATGCCTCAGAAAGCACACTTTGAGACATGGGAACAAATTATTGTTGTCTTTCACAGTCAATATGTTATCACAAACAGTAAATATGTTAAGGGAAAGAGATGCCTTCAAAAGGCACCTCACAAAGCTAGAGGCACTGGCTGATGTACAATTGATTACATTATGCTGAAATAGTAGGGAAATGTTACTCTATGACTGTGTCTTGCTCTGGCAATATCACTTACTCATACAAATAGTAGAATGACATAAAGATTAAAATAAAAAAAGAAACAGAAAAATAAAACACCAGAGGTATCCAAATACTACTAATCTGAAGGTATCTTCAAATATCTCCAAATTTCAAAAACTGTTTGAGTGTAGATTTTCTCACGCTAATGTGATTTTCAGACATCTCTTTTGCTTAGCTAAATATGGAAGTAATGTCTTAGACAATTTAGGGATAATATTTGCCAGATAGCTACATCCAGAAATATTCTAGCATAGGGAAAGAACAGGTACAGTAAAAAACATAATCATCTGTTTATCTAGAAAGCTGTTAGTACACAGATGAGCTGAAGAAAGTATAAGCATTCTGTTTGTTTTTTGGTGATTTAAGAAGTACAAACTTTTTTTTTTTCCAATACTGTAATGTGTATATGTAGACAGATGAAGTATACAAACTGCTTTCACAGATAAAAAATGTCATCCTAAAACCAAAAAGTCTTGCTTACTTCTTTTTTGATCACAGTTAAAAGCAATAAAACATATGTAAATTTCCCGACTTTCAGAACTTGTCATACCCTAAAAAAAGTTAGATTGAATATAGCTATATCTGAAGGGCTTTTTATGCTCTTGCATTCTTAACACTGCATCTCTTTTTAGCTACTTAAGGGGAAACCCAAAATCCTACATGCTAGAGAGGAGTGTGGGAAGAAATGAAAGAAACAGGCGGAATACATGCAACTTAAAACCAAAACTAGGAACTGCACAAGCCATTTCTGAGAACAAAAAGTAAAGACAAACAAGTAAATAACCTTTTACAGATCTGGAAAATGCAATCAAAGGTAAGCTTTAGAGATGAATTTGAGACACAAACATCGATTTTGTGTTGACTGTGACGGTTTGAAATGATACTACAGCCCTGACCCATATTCTAAGCTTTTGAAAGTACATAGGTGGAAATAGTGTAAATGTAGAAAAACATCATTCTCTGATAGACAACCATTTTCTTCAATTCTATCTCCAATTTTTTTAAGCTAATCTTTGAGCAGTGACATATTCGAGGCAGTAGTTCACCTCAATTTGACATTATAGCTTACAAAAATTCCTTCTTTTGGTCTTTGATGTCAATTTTGTTTTGTTTTGTTTTGTTTTATTTTTTAACCAAATATAAATCCTCATTAAAAAGCTAATAATCCAGTTTGCAAAATGTATTCCAAATACATATTATAAATAGCAACATCTGAAACTTATTTGCTGCCCCAATGTAATCTTAGCCCTATCCTATGCAAAGAAAATAGAAATTAATTAATAACAATAATAACAATAATAATAAGCTGTCTAATGATTTTTTTAGAAAGTATTTATTTTTTTAGTGAGATAGGATTGTCAGGTAGGGGCAGTTAATTACCTATACAACAAGGAACTCGACAAAGAAAGCCCTTAAAATCATGTAATTGTAGGGATATTAAAGTGATTTTTTAAGGAAGTATAGAGCTACTTACTGGTAATGTTTCATGCAGGTTTGTTTAGACTGATGAATGAGAATAAAAACAATAAACAGTTACAGTACTGGAAATTCTGAATATCTAAGAAGCACATGTGCTTATTAGTATTATATTCATTCTTCAACACTAAGTAGTTTTATAGACTGGTACACTACTGATATATATCTGAAATTATTTGTCCAACCCTTTCATTCTGGTCTCATTTCAGCATTCCTGAACTAGCCTAAAAACTGAAAACCCTATCAGTTGGCTATTAGTTTTCTGTACCTCATTGCAAAATATCAAAATAAAGCCCTAAGATTAGGCTCTTGGCTTTTTGAACCTCTATTCGTTGTTGTCATATGCTTATTTGCAGCACTGAAAGTTCTCATGGACAGAACTTATTTTGTGAAGTTATTGAAGCAATCCCACTAAACTATATCTGCTGTTTTATATATATATATTTTTTCTGATGAATGCAGAAAGCATTTCTTTTTTCATATACTTAAGTAGTGAATTTTTGTTGCTTCACAAGAGACTCGACGAGCCAGTGATTACTGCGAATTACTGCACAAGCAGCTTCCACTAAGTAGATGATTATATAGATCCTTTCATGCTCCTATATTAACTTAAATGCTGATTATTGTGGTTCGTTTTTATTTTCTTTCTTTCGTTTTTCTTTTCCTTTAGCTTCTTTTTTTTTTTTTTTACCTTAAGATGGCTCATATGGGTTCAAGTCATAGCATGTAAAGCATAAACATGCTCCTGTAGGGTGTACTTTATATATCACAGAGCTTATTGGGAAAATCCTGATATCCAGGATTAGCTTCACACTGTGATTAACTTTTCAGTGGCAGAAGGATGAGTTTTTTAATTCTGGGTTTTAATAAGTTTATGTAAGTTATCAGTTGAACGCTTTGGTTAGAAATGCACTGCTGGCACATGAAATGTTTTTAATCTACATCTTCTTTTTTTCCAGATTCCTATAAATCAATTCACCAAATATTTCCTACTCTTTGTTAAAGGGTTAATTTCAAAATAAACTCATCTGAGCTTTTCAAACTTCAGTATTCACAATTCATTTTCTCACTAACTGAATTTTCTCTTGAATTACTCGTAACTGTGAATGCTGTGTCCACTGTTAAATAAATAAGCCTGTTCATGTTTTACCTGTACATGTTCATCATGGGGTGGAAAGAGGAGAAAAGTGATAAATAATGAGGACTTAATAGTCAGCAATGTTCTTGTCAGAGTTTTAGAAATTTACTGGCTTAAAACCTGTACTAGTTTTGGAATATCAGTGAAATAAGAACAATAAAGCTCAGAAAGCCTACCTATCTAGTTCTAACTGTTAACATTTGAATCTCAAGCTGACCAACTAGTAATCACCCAACAACTGCCTGGGTTATTCAGTCTGTAAAACATGATAGCTCTCTACTTACGAAATAGTGATTTTACTTGTTATTTTGTATTATTATTATGTGATATGCTAAAGTTTTTCAATCTTTCTTATGATACTCTCATTGCAATAGATATAGGTCTACTGTAGAGCTCTTAAGACCTATGTATTCCAAAACTGTTCCACCTAGATAGGTTATTCTGTCTCAGAAACACTCATCAGTTTGATTGAATTATAGTTTACTCAAATTCACATCCTTTTTCCATCTATCCCAAGTGCCATATGTATCTACCACATCAGCTGCTTTCACCATAAAGTACTAAAATTATAGTCATGATATAGCTAAGTGCAAGAACAAATTGTTGGCCTGTGGATATTGATCCACACTTTTCAGCAGTTAGATATTATTTTCTTTAGTGCATACGTGACAAGAACTGTGCAAGGGCCTGGGAAAGGTTCACAAGTGCACTAAAAATGTTGTTCAAAGTTATTATCAGATGGAGTACAAAGAATTGTGTAGTATGCTGAAGCATAAAAGTAAACTTTTATAGAAGTATGTAGGCTAACTTGGTCTAAACCCATCTACAGGGGACAGCTTAAAAACTGTAACTTGCTTACAAATGGCTGTTTTGAAGAATCTGTGTCTGCTTTCATGCATTTTTCTGCAGAGAGTTACAATAACATTAGTCTAGCCCTAACCTATTCTGTGAGGATTTTTATACTACTGGAAGTCAAATTAAAAAAAAAAAAAAAAAACAGGAAAAAAAAACCAGCTTCTCCAGGGAGCAGACACAAGTATTTTCTGAGTTAACTATTTTAAGAACATCCAATAATACTGCAAATTGCAGAAGTGGACCTTCCATTATAAATCACTTGTTTCTTCAAGTGGTGCTCTGTGTTCTAATTAATTGGTCATAGAATGCTTGCAGAAACTCGAGGTCGGAAATTGCAGAAAATTATGGGTGAGTAGTTGAGTACTTCAAACCAACCATAAAAGAACAAAGGTTAAATTCTGCCTTTGAGCAGTACTCATGTTGGGCAGACCATAGCCTGAAAACACTGACTTTATGAAATAAACTTCAGCTATTTATACTCAGCACAGAGCATGGAAAGACAGATAATTTACTGCAGCTGAGTAGACGCTTCTTTTGTTTTGTTACTATTGTTGTTATAAACAAGAAGAATTTCCCTAGCCAACTGGGAAATGTTAATGCTATAAATGAAGAATTTTGAAATGCTGCACAAACAGAGCAATTAAACAAAGGGAATGCATTATTAAAATAATTCTAAGGAAAAAAATTCTTATAATAATAATAATAAATTAAAAAAAGAAAAGATGTTATGGAATGAGCTTTCCTCATTGTGACTTCTCCATCAGGATGGCTCTCCTGAAGTGGAAATGCAGTGGGCTCTGTAGAAAAGATGGAGGCCCGAGAATGAGAATTGTAGGTGAATTAATCAGGTAAGACAACCTCTTTAAGGAGGCAGAGTTTAGGAGTGGCAAGAAGTACTCATTTCATCCTTTTTGTTGGTGGTGAAGTCTGATCTACGGAATGTCTTGCCCTCAGCAGGATTGTTTAGAAAGCAAATGAAGTTTTGCATCACTAGGGGGCACAAGATAGTAACAGGTAACCACTAATAATGAAGTGACAGACTTCATATTTGTTGGAGAAGAAAAAGAGTGAGATTTCCGCTTCTTTTTGCACATTATTTTGCCCATTAAGTAGGCACACTCTAGTCTTTTCTGGTGAGCAAATTTGGAAAGAAAAAGCAGAGATTATTTAGCCTTAGTGACCTCAAGCTGCCTGAGGACTGTGTAGCTTTCTTAATAAACCCTGCCTACACAGTAGTTTGCCTGGCTAACAGTAAACTAAACTTAATGACTGATATGAAAAAAACCAAACACATACAAAACAAAACAAAACAAAAAAGTCTCTAAGCCAACCAAACCTAATACTCAGAAAGTTAGCAAGCAGGACAATATTCCAGAATAAACTGCTCTTAAATTTGATGAATTTTACCTGTACTGATTACCTAAGGAGAATAAAAAAATCAAAAGTACTGCAAAATATTCCAAAATTCCTTGTATGACATTTATAGCTTTGGCTTATACGTTGTTGGCATCCTTGGCCTTTAATGTGTTTAATAAAATTGTACATGAAAGGTCCAGGAGTCCATCAGCTTGCTTGGCTAGGAACCCAGGACAGAGAGTTGGCACCAGGTAGGACTGACAAATTGTGGCTGTTCAGTGTGTGACAGGATTTGTATCACCAGCTATCACAGATGATGAGACTTTTTCATTCACTTTCACTGAAATGATTCTTCTTTGCAGAGGTTTACTGTATGAGAAGTTTTGCAGACACTATATCAGCTCCATAGATATATATATATTATCATAAGGATAATTTGAGACAGTGACATGACATTCAAGTATTCTTGCATGACGGAATACAGAACAAGGTCAGAGAAGAGCAAGCCAGTCTCAATCTATGTTTTGCTGTGTTTCTCTCCAACTCAGTCGAAGTTTACAAGCGTTGGTTTAAATATGAATTTCCTCCCTTATGACTGTATATCATTTTTATTAGTATTGCTTTTAAAATACATTAATATTTTTGGTTTACATATTATCAACCATCAGTGTGAAGCATCTGACACACTGGTAAAGTTTTTTCATTTTCTTTCTAAAAAGAGTTGAGATACTCAGATTTTAAAAGGAATCTTAAATGTTAAGAACAAAAAGAACAAAACATTTAAATATCAAGCATTTCAAAATTTAACTAATATATCGAATATTTATTGTATTACTACTGATTTTTGTTTGTTTGTTAAAAAATTATTAAGAAAAATGTGGAAAAAAATTAAATCCTGGAAAATTTATTTAATTAATTCTTCAGAATGAAAAACATGTAAAGCACTGCTTGTGAGACTTTCACTATTTAGTCATTGATCTATATTGCCATATCAAGTGTTTTATGGGAAAAGTTTCTAGGTTCACCCCAGTTACTCACAAGCTGCCATTAAAGACCCATGTGATCTTTAATTAATATCAATAGAATGGTAAAAGAAGGGATTTCTAGAGATTATTGATCCAAAACCATTGCTTTAATAGGGCTACCCAGAGCTGGGTGTCCAGGCCCATAGTAAGGCTGCTTCTGGAGATCTCCAAGGAGATCCATATCTGACCACCTTGTGCTAGTGCTCCATCACTGATGCATCACAGAAGTGCTGCCTGGTGTTCAGAGAGAGCCTCCTGCGTTCCAGTTTGTGTCCATTCTCCTGTCAATGGGCACCAGTGCAAAGAACCTTTCTCCATCTTCTTTACACCCTCCATTCAGATATTTACAGACACTGATGAGAACCCCTTGAGTCTCCTCCAAGTTAAAGAGTACCAAATATATGTAATCCAAGTGAATCTTCAAGCCTGTGCATGAGTACTTGCGCTCGAGACAATCTTGATTGATTTTGCTGTCTGTATGTCATGGTTTAACCCCCCAAAAATCTAAATTCCACAGATGCCCATTCACATTTGCCAGGTGGGACAGGGGGGAGAGTGAGAAGTGTAAAAGTAGGAGAACACATGGGCTGAGATGAAGACAGTTTACTAGCTATAACAAAAGTTGCATACGAGCAAAGCAAATCAAGGAATTCATTCACTGATTTTCATCAACAGACAGATATTCAGCCAGTGATAGGAAAGCATAGCACATCACATCTAATAGTTTCTGGGGAAGACAAATACCACTAATCCAAACAATCCCCACATTTCTCCTTCTTAGCTTTTATTGCAGAACGTGATGGTATACAGTATAGGGTGTCAGTCTGGGTTATTTCTTTTGTCCATGTCACTAGTCAGCTCCTTACGCACTTCCCGTCCCTCACTGACAGGGCAGAATAAGTCTTTGTGTCTGTGTAGGCTTGTTCTACAATAACTAAAATCATCGGTGTTGCGTTCAAAGCACAAAACATTGTATGATGAAAAATAAATCAATCCCAGCCACAACCAAGACACTGTAAAACAATAAAACCAGGTAAATGAAATTTTGTCTGCTTCAAGACGAACAGAATAAGATTATTTTAAAATTTCTCTTGGATGAAAAATTTTTGTTAATGAAAAATTATCTGAGATATTGAGACAACTCATATGGCCTTACCAGGCTTAAGATAAGTTAATTTATTGTTCAATTTGAATTAAAAAGAATATATTTAAATAGTACTTAAAATGAAATGACAATATATTTAGAATAGATTTTTTTTGCCTCATTATTAATGCCATATTCCAAGTTTAATAGCACTTAGGAAAGTAGTATAGAATTTCAAAGAAGAAGTAATTAGCTCTAACTTGGCATTCATTGAAAGGTTTTCCAGTCACTTGAAAAGGCACCAATTTCATAGACTATCTTTCAAATTCATGTTGGCAGTAGGTCATTAGCCCCACATTCTAAACATGAAAACCGAGGAGTGATATCAGTAATCTGGAGAGAAGCTGTGCAATTTCAGGCAATTTATTTATGAATTTCAGGTAATTAATTTGATTGAAGGTTTGCCGATGTTTCTTTTTCATATCAAATACTGGCTTCTGCTAAAATGCTCTATTTGGGAGTGCTTTATCTTTGCCTATCAACCATCACAAATAATGAGTGCTTTTGCTGTTGTTGCTGTTGTTATTTTGTTTCTCTGGCTCGAGGTAGATAACATCTGACACTCTTAAGCAGTAGAGTAGTAGTAGAAGCTATTACTCTAAAGATACATTCATTGGCTCATCTAAAATTAACAAGTAGTGGTTACCTATCTGAGAAATAAATGGCTGTGTAATCTTTCCTCCTCATCTTACTTCTTTCCTTTTTTTTTTTTTTTTTGTTAGTTTAAGCAATTTTCAGGTCAAAAATATATTTCGTAGAACAAGGAAGATACTTCTTATGTAACAACATAAATATCAGATTATTCACATTTGCCTCAAACATATTGTTTGCATGATTAGATGATAAAATGAAAAAAAGTGTTCTGTAGATCATAACATACCCTAATTTAATCCTGTCCTGTTGGTCTACTTCTACCTTTGTGTTTCCTACTTTAAAAATGTATTTATTCTGAAATTTGATATTTATTATAAACCTGTTGATCGTATTTGCAGAACCAAATAATTGAGACCCATCAAATTAAACTTCACCACAAACCTTATTTTTTCCTTTCAAGATAAGGACACAGTTGAATACAGACAGCTGTGGTTTTTAATCCGTGTTTGGCATTACTTTCAACATTTTATTGTCAATTCATTGTGTTCTTGGCAGCAGCAGAAAGTGCATGATACATCTGCAGAGATGCATTCCTGTTAGAAATGTGCTTTAAATGTGTTATCATATTTTCTAAAAGACCAGTCATGACTGAGCTTATTTTGCACTTAGCAGTATAGAAATTATGATCAAAATGTCTGACATCTGTAGAGATGCACTTTGCATTCTTATTATTCTTTTTAATATGATTGAGATGCCCTGATTTTTTGATTTACTGAGTCACACAGCAGTAACAAAGCATCAGGCCTTGCAACGGCACTTCATAATTTTGTCAACATAGGTTGTGGAAATAAAAGTAAATAATTAAGAGAGAATTCCTGTTCACACATCTCCAAAATTATATGAAAAATAGGAGGAAGACTTCTTAGCACATAGGTTTCAAATATGTACAGAGTTAGACAAGAAGTGTGGGCAAAACTTTCAATGAAACTCACAGTGTGTCCGTCTGCATCAAGCTATCTGTAGTTCAGAGGTATAAACACAGAAGCATATATAATCTGTCTCATCATGTAAACTTTGCATAAACTAGGCTGGACATGGTTATGCAATTTCTTCTGTTTTTTCCATTACATTTAATTTTCACTGACTATTTTTCCAATCATAAGGTAATTATTTTTAAAATTTTTAGCAGGAGCTGCTATCTTGCTTACATTATAGCACGCCTCATGATGTTTTATTTCAGCAAAGCACCCTGATAAGAGTTTCACTGGAAAGAAAAGCAAGCAAACATAAATAACTGAAGTTCAGTGTTTGTTCTATTTACTTTTTTTAATTTTATTTTAGAGTTCAGCATATATTTATGTTCTTTTTCTAGGGAGTGAACGAATAAATACTAAGAAAATCAGATGGATGTGATCTCTTGGTAAGGACACTTAAATATAAACTAAAATTATTTATGTGTAGAAGGCTAGAGGCGTAGTATTATTAAAGGAATTATAACTCTTTGTTAGAGTTGAAAGACTAAGACCCCAAAAATTTAAATGTAGAAATTTAAAAAGTCTTGGGAAGAAAAAAAAAGGAGAAAAAAAGAAAGAAATTGATAGGTTAGAAGAACCACTAAACTAATGTTCATTTCTGACAACTCAAGGGAGGCCCTGTGGCTGAAGCATTACTTCTAATCTTATGTTCACTTTCTAGATTGCATTTTATTAATGTTTTCTTCTGTGTCACAGTATGAAGGAGCATACAGCTTTTATATTTTATTTAAAATTAATGAACAGCACATTGCTTCACTAGGAGAGAATATCAGAAGTAAATCTTTCCCTTTAGAAAATGAAACAGATTCGTAAAAAGATTTTATTTTCATTTCTGAGTATTCCTGGTTTCTAAGGTAACTTTTGACAAGTCCTTTTAAACTGTTCTGCTGAAGTTCCTGCATTTTTGTCCTATATTTGCAAAGTAACCTCTTAAGTTTATTACATGCCTTAATTAAAATCCACATGGTGATAACAAAAAAAATTGAGACAATAATGTGTATTTTGGAACTAACCAGAGGCTCCTAGATACATACCTTCCATTCAGTGTTGTGGAAGGATCCAATCACCTAAAATTTTAGACATTGTTTGTATGCTTTGTAATTTCAAATTAATGGCTTTCCAGACGGACCTGGAAAAAACTCATTTTTGGAATAATTATGTATATATAATAACGCCTGCCATATCCTACAACATTCTTTTCATTTCTAGATAAAAATATAGAACTTTTCCCACATACTAGGACCTGGGAAATACCTCAGGGCATCATATCTCCACAAACAGGCAAGTTTATCACGTGTAATATGCTTAAGGCTGACTGGAGTAAGGTGGAGAATTTACAAATTAACTAGACTTTTCCAATACTTTTGAAGAGTCTCATAATACTGCAGATGAAGTTGCCTTTCTCTTGTTGTACAAGAGAAAGTTCTGTCAGTGAATATTTACATGGCAAAATGTATTCAGGTTTTCAGTGTGCAGGTTGCCCAACCTAAAGGACTCTTAGTCTTTCCCTCAGTGTATAGGAGATTACCCTTGTGTCTCTAATATTGAATAGAAATTTAAGTATCAGACTCAATCACTCTTTTCATTTGGTGCATTCTGTAGCAAACAGTGATGTTTAACTTGGTCAACAGCAGTGAACAGAAATCAGCCAAGACTGTAACCAGGAAATGTGTTGTGCAATTTGTGGGATTATTTTTATAGAAGTATTTTACTTTGGCTAATTTAATCTCCAGCTACTTATTTTTCCAATACAAACACTAAACACTACAGGTACCTCCTATAAGTGAATACAAATGAAAAATGTCATTTGCATTTTCATTAGCATAGACATTTTGTTGTCTTGAAGTGTACACCAAATGACCAATCTATGCTAAGTGGCTGATGGCAATTACTTCTGAGATTAGAATAATGTGTTATTAAACTAGTTAACCTCATTAGCCTTACTTGCAAGAATTATAAAATAACTATAATCTTTGAAAAATTCATAAAGGAATATATATACTTGTGGTTGAATTAAAATTGTTAGTGTCATGCCACAATAAATTATATCAGTAAAATATGGGAAGATTGTAGGTGATATTTTGCGTGAGCTTTACCTCTACAAGTAATTTACCAAATAAGGATGCATAATCATCTGTTTCTGATTGCTATTTTATCAATAAGATACTTTAATAACGCTTTGGTTCATCTTCATGTTTTGTGTAAATACATGGCAGAACATTATGAGTACAAAGGAAAATCTCTACCTTTCTTACCAACCAGGTCTAAACAACATTTATGAGTTAGTTACTGCTGCAATCTTCAGTATTAGCAACAGTTGAGGGGGTACCCTGTGCTGAAGTCAAACCTTGGCTCCAAATGCGAAGTATACATCCCTTCCTTAGTATTACTGAAAATACTCAGAAAACTACATATTCCTTTTTTTTTTTTTTTACTATTTTCTTTTTTTAATAATATGAATTTCTAAATGATTGGTTATGAAGATATGTTAATGAGGAAATGCATGAAATTTAGGTGCTTAAAGAGAAGTACAAGAACTGTGTGCAGATTCAATATGCAAGAGATCACTGATTAGGCTTCAATGTTGGTTGGACTTCCCTGACTGATGGAGCAGGATCTGAACAAGCTATAGTTCTTCAACTAGAGAAGTCTTCACAGCTTCCTGTTGAAGAGACCCAGACTTAAGTACAGAGCAACCACCTTCCTTAAGCTGCTTCAAATAATCTTTAATAGTATTTTATGGAAACACCTGATTTAAATCAGCCTAACATCATGCAGTATGACTTGCATAGCTTTAGTACTTCTGTGCTTGTTTGGAAGACATACCAAATTACATAAAACATTAAGAATATGAGTTTTAATCTTGTCCAGAATAAAGAAAGATACCAATTGCACAAAAAACTCTAGCAGGTGTATAACGGTACTTGAGGTATGGCCTCAACAGTACCTCTCTAGTCCTGCTGACTGTATTACTCCTAATAAAAGCCAGGATGCTGTTGGCCTTCTTGCCTACCTGGCCACACTGCTAACTCATGTTCAGCCAGTTATAGACTAATACCCCCAAATCCTTTTCCTCCTTGTAGCTTTCCAGCTCCTTCACCCCAAGCCTGTGGCACTGCATGGAGTTGTGATCAAAGTGTGGCACCCCACACTCGGTCTTGTTAAAACTCATAGAACTGGTCCCAAAACCATTGATCCAGCCTGTCCAGATCCTCAGGTAAGATCGTCCTACACATCAATACTTCCCCTGTAGCTTGATGTCATCTGCAGACTTACTGAAAATGCACTCATTCCACTCATCCAGATAATCAATATGGATATTAAACAGGACTGACCCCAACAATGACCTGACCGGTCACCAGCTGAATTTGTCTCTATTCACTGCTGCTCTCTGAGCCTGGCTACTCAGCCTTTTTTTTTTTTTTTTTTTCCTATAAAGTGTGCACCTACCCAAGACATGAGTTTCCAGTAGTTCTGAAGTCTGGTAGAACACATCCACAGCCTTTTCCTCATCCACTAGATGGGTCACCTTGTGATAGAAGATCAGGTTGGTCAAGCAGGACCAGCCTTTCATTAATCCAGGTTGTCTGAGCCTGATACCCTGGTTATCCCACACATGCCACGTGATCACATTCAAGATGATCTCTTCCATGATCTGCCCCACTACAGATCCGTAGATCCCCAGATCCAACTTCTGACCCTTTGTAAGAGACTATTATTTTATACCATTGCCTCAAAGTTTGCTGATGAACATGTCCGAACACGTCCAAGCAAGTCCTGGGAAAGGGTTGTGAAATCCTTTGTCTGAGGGACAAGCAGATGGGCACGTCCTGGGGCAACGAAAGAGAGATAAGCTGCAGCTCAATGGCCGCTGGACACTCCTTTGTGTGGTACTCATCTCCGTGGGGAGACAGCCATCTCAGGAGAGGACTGCCTGGCACACTAGCACGGGATTTGTTACGGGGTTTGTCACGTAGACTGGAGGAATCTGGAAGATAAACAGAGGGGTCCTGCAGCCACGAAGTTGGGGGTTTTCTCTTTGGAGAGACTTCCCGAGCTGATCACTGCTGCTGCCTGGAGAGGCCTTCTCTCAGGAGAGACCTCACGAGCTGATCAGTGTTCGCTGCCGCCCCTCTCGGGGTTGCCTCCCTCGCTGCTTCTCCGGTGCAGACCCGGTGCGGACCCCTCGCTGCTTCTCCGGCCGACTGCTTGCTGCTCAAGGCTGCCCGTCGCTGCTGCTGTTCTCCCCGCTTCTGCCGCCCCTGCCCTTCTGCATCGGACCGTCGGAGCCGCTTACAACCGGACCGCCCCTAGGATCCTGGCTGGTGACTCTCCCTGCGTTGTACTGACCCTTTGCTTCTTTCCTATCTTTCCTATCGCTCGCCTTCCCCTTCCCCATCACCCTTAACGCTGTCCGCCTTCCCCTTCTCCATCTCCCTGGTCAATATTGGTAATAAACTGGTCGGACCAACATCTGAACCGTTGTTTCTTAATCTCACACTGGGTATACACATAATCTTAAGAACCTCGTCTCCCTCCTTTATATTGGAGCGTGACATTTTTACTACTAAAAATTTTTTTACTACTATTTTTTACTACTAAAGGCAGATGTAAAGAAAACACTGAGAATTTCAGCCCCATTTTCAGTGATAATATTCCCCATTGCATTCGATAAATGGACAGAGATTCTCCTTGACCCTCTTCTTGGTATGAAGATATTTTTATAACCGGTTTTTATTATCTTTAACAATGGTGGATAGATTAAGATCTTGCTAGGTTTTCACCTTTCTAATTCTCCCTCTGCATATCCTAGCAACTTCTGCCACTTCATGCCTGAAGTGGTGTGGGAGAAGGAATTCAAACAGTTCACTGAGGTCTTTCCCATTATGGTTTGGACTTGATGAAATGTCACTTGTTTGTTGTTATAAGCATTGTAGTTGAAGGCAGTTCAGAGTAGCAATGGATAGTAACTGCAGAATGCCTTTTCCAAGGCTCTTCTGACCCTTTTTTATTCACAGTTTTTATCACATCACAATGGCACTGAAGCACTTTTAAGTATTAATGATAACAGTTACTCTGATGTTTTTTTATAAACGTATTGATGCCTGCCACCAGTTGGCACAGCATCCTCTCAGCTGCTAGATATGGGCTACGAGATTACCAGTAATTTCAAAGGATCAGAAACCAGCAGTGTTTCAGCTCAGGGACCACCCAAGCATATGTCCCTTTGGCTAGTGCCTTACTTTGTCAATTATAAGATTTTATCTTAGAATGTTTCTACATGCCAGTGTAATTGTTGTCAGAAGGCTGGTGTGTGTGGATGCAGATGCATAGCCCTGCTATGGTTTGCAAAACAACAGTAGGATAAGGTAGATGAAAATGCCAGATATCTGTGGGAAATGTATGAGGATATGAAGCTGCTTTGAGATTCTGTAATATTATCTGAGTACAAGGAAAATATACATGGTAGGACTATACTCTTCAGAATAGATATTTGTCTATCAAAAATGACTTTGAAAGCCAGGAAGTTATTTGTAGCCTCTTTGTCATTTTATCAAACTGCGGAGCGACATATGTAAAAAAATATATTTTTCCAATAAATTAAACTTTTTCATGAAGAAAACAATAAAACCTTTTCCTTCTTTATTTTCCTGGGGATTCCATCAACACTGACACTTTAAAAATGTATTTTGAAAAAAAAAAATCTGATAATCAAAAAGCAGATTAACAGGTACTATCTTTAGGAGATTCTGAAATGTGAAGTTAAAGAGTTGAGAAGTTTGTATTGCCATGTACATTTATGCATAAGGGAATTAAAAATTTTTCCACCAAAAAAGTAATGATCCAGAAAATGACAAGTTAACCTTCTCTACTCAGCAGGATATAGACTCATAAAGAAAGTAGGTATTTAATGCAATTGAGATATTGTCTCGGTACAAATTTGCATGGCTTTATGAAATTAACTATTACTTTCAGGATCTGAGAATCATCAGCATGACGTTATTAATAGATAATCCATTCCAACTTTTTAAACTATAAGGTTACATTTAGAAAAAAAAAACAAAAAAAAACCATAAAGTGCATATGAGCAAGATCTCATATTAAATATATTAAATAAGAACACTGGCCAAAACAATTTCTTAAGCTTCTCAAATCAATCAAAAGATCCTTGATTCTTGATTTCTCCAGCATCCCTCTTGTTAACCATGATGGTTCAAAGGTTACTGAGAGTATCCACGAAATGATATCAGCCAGATCCCTCAGCATATATGAGTGTGCAAAGAGATGGTGGACTTGTGGGCATCCAGTTTGTTTATGAATCTATTCACTTAAGTTTACCTGTCTTTAGAGTTTCCTCTGTTGAAGGCTATTTGTCTATAGTAGATTACTCTTTAGGTAGAGACATGATTTTTTTTTCCTCTACTATTAGGTATTTGATCTTCCTTTAAAATTGCATATGAAAGCATTTCTGTTTGCTCAAGACTGTGGATATAGTAAGCTGTGAGACCTCTGGAATACATCTGCTGCCAAAAAGAGGAAAATAAGAATGAGTTTAAAACCTAATTTAAGACAAAGAAAGTACAGTATGACTTTAATATTTGTATTTTATGTAACTGTAGGAAAAAAAAAAGTTGTTATCAGCATACATGGAACTAAAATTACATCTTTTGTCACCAAATGTTTCTGTATTCTGATAAGAGAGAAAGACAATATGTACAACAATAATGACTGTACATATTGACAAGAAAATCTTACTTTTGTTATTTCCCTAGTTAGTTTTATGACCCATGCTATTCCTAAAATGGGACAATTCCAGCCTTCTTAACATATGCCTACTCTGTTGGTAGTACATTTGTTTTCAAAAATACCCTAGATATGTCATCCTCAAACAAATGCCATGAGCCCCCATTTGTTAATCTGAATTAATGAGCAGATGATGTCCAGTTAAGTTTGAAAAAATAATAATTACATATTGTTAGGGATGATTACATATACATATAGCATGTTCTGAGGAATAAGTCCTTTGCCATTAAAATTAACTGTACTCTTCCTGCTTACTCAAGCATTCTTAATGTATTTAGGGGTGTAAGGACAAAATGTGGACCAAATAGAGAATGAATCTGTTTTTCTGGTTTTTGTAGCGTATTTATTGAAGTACTTTTGACTGTAGAAACAACACATTTTGTTATATTTTCACATTTTTTTATTTAAAATAATGGAAATAATATGATTACTTGTTATTGAATATTGTCAAATTATTTAATATACTACTATTCTGAGATTTCTATAAATCAAAGGAGCTCCTTTGAACATAATATAGAAATGTATATCGATTTTAAATCTACTCATCTGTGCTATTCAGATTCTGTTTCACTGTTTTTGTTCTGATAACATACTTTTAGCTCTTTTTATATTTTAATCATAGACAGTTTTGGCAAACGAGTATTTTTTCAGACTTTAAATATTTCTCTCAAAAGACTGGACAAGGAGCAAAGGCCAATGGGCATTTTTTTAATTTATTTTTTTAATTATAGAGCTGTGCTGTTTAACTTCAGTTCTTGGAAAGTTACGGAGAGGATTGTCCCGGAGGATATTGAAAGGCGACTTAAAGAACAAAGCTATTTAAGATATAGTCAACATAGGTTCATCAAGAGAAAGTCCATTTGTAGTAATTTGATCTTTTTCTGTAGAAGGTCACTTGCTTAGAGTATGAAGGGAAGGTGGTGGATGTGATCTTTCTATATTTCATTTAGATCTTCGATATTATCTGTCATGACATCCTTACAGACAGATTGTCCTGTTGTGAGATAACAGGTTCACCCTGTACTGGCTGGTGAGCTGACTTTACTGTAGAGCCTGAAGAATTGTAGTGAATGGGGCTAAATCTGGCTGGCAGCTTGACACTAGCAGTGTTTCCCAGTGCTCAGTTCTAAGCTAAGATATGTTCAACTTTTTTATCACTGTTCACTTTCAGCTCCTTTGAAATATTTCCCCACATTTATTTTATGAACCTATTCCAGTATTTTTATTCCTATAAGATTAGAAAAAACTTGGTTATGAAAATGGCCTTCCTTGCAATTATAGTGCTGGCTGTATAAGATTTTTTATGTCCTTCATGCTGTTTTATTTTATGTTATTATTTTAACTTGAAACCTTGAGCTCGTGATATTTTGAATCATTAACAAATGGTGGGTAGGGGTTATTTGACATTTGCAAAATATGTCTCTGAGAAAATGCAAGTGTGATTGTGCTTCATCCAGAGCTGGAATTATCTAGTTACAAACAAACAAACAAACAACAACAACAACAAAGCCACAATAGAAAACAAAACAAAGCAGGCTACAACAGACATAGAGAAGGCTGAAATACTCAATGAACATTTTGTCTCAGTCCTCAGCCAGACTTCTTATTTTTCTCAAATCCCCAAATCTCACAGCCCTGACCCTCTTGATGAGAGCTAGGGAAGCAAAATCTTTTCCTCTATAAGGGAAGAGCAAGTCCAAGACTAATTCATGGGCCTGAATGTGTGAAACTGTATGGGCCTTGACAAACATCCCAGGATCCTGAAGTAGCTGGCCAGCCGATGTGGTTGCCAAGCTGCTTTCCATCATATTTGAAAAGTTGTCAGGAAAAGTCCACAATGACTGCAAAAAGGGAAACATCACTCCCATTTTTAAGAATGGGAGAAAGAGTAAAAATATTTGGTTTAAATATCTTTCAACACTCAAGAGTACTCAGAACAGCTAAAACATTATTGTAGAGGACCAGACCTTTTAGCGCTTTTTTAAATGAATGACACAGCTGAGCAAGTGTCATTTAGCAGGATCACCTATAGATGTTCCACCATTATCTGTCTTGAAAGGATTTTTTTCTCATCATCTAGTGTTTTCTGGATTTCAACAATCATATTTCCACTTACTCATAATCTGGGGGTAGTAGCAGTTGAGGGCTCTCTCTCTTTGCCCATGAACACAGGTTCTCTTATAAATGTCTGCTACAGTTTTGAAACTAAGCCTCAGGACAGAGGGTTAATCTTCCCCATGAGAAGCATCCTTCCAGCATTTGTTGCTGATTATCTACTGTGTTTACCAGTTACCTAGCTTTTCTCCAGGTAATCCACTTGTGTCTTTTTCATGACCTTTTATTCGTTACCTATTTCTGTGGTATATATTAACTTTTATATAGAGAGAGCGTGAATATATGTAGAAAGAGAGTGAGAGTGTGTGTATACATATATAAAAACTAAAAATAGCCAGATTTAAATCTCTAGAACTAATAATGCATGTTTTGTTTACTGCTTTTACAGTAAAAACTTACAATTTTAACTGCTTTATAAAAGTCCAGGTCATCTCATCTGGGTAGCTGCAGAACCCTTCATTATTATAATTATTATTATTGTTGTTGTTGTTGTTATTTACAGAAATCAGGATGTTACCTGTTTTATATTCTCAATAGTCTCCCTGGTGTGGCATGAAACCACATGCTAGAACTTGGAACACTACTATCACTTAAAGATGTAGTTTATATATGTTTTCTTCTTCCCAACCAAAAGAGGATAATGCTCTTGGCTGAGAGTTCTTTATGCTCTTATAAAATAAAAGTTTTACAGCATAATTATTTTAATTGGAGCTAATTACAAAGGTACAGCAATAACACCTCCAGAATATCTTGTTGTTTTTTAGTGTGTTACAAAAGATTACAAACTTAGTCATTTTGATTTGGTTCATGAAACAGCTGCTCCTTACTAAGAGGAATGTTAATTGAAGAAATTTTAAGAGGGGGGAAAAAAGATAAAATAATAACTTTCAAAAATTTAATTAATGTTCATGAATACTTACCAGGGAGTCCTACTTAAAAGGAATAAATGAATTCCATTCTGAGGTTACAGTTACATTGTTTGTCCAAATCAAACAATGGAACTGAAGTAGTGGACTCAGGTAGTTCATATTCAGTAATCGCTTTGAAATATTAAAATTGAACATGATTATTTTTACTTTTGGTTTGCCCTGTATTTGACCTGCATGCTCACTGGAACATGATAAGTTTTCTAATGTATGTTTAACCTAGTTATGTGGTAACATCACATACGTGCAATGTGGAACTTGCTGAAATTCTCTCGAAGAAATAAATATGGGTGCAGAGGATACAAGTCATATCCAGGGTGCAGTATTTGTATAGAAATGGTGAAATCAATTTACTATGTAAAATTATACACAAATAGTTCATTTTTATTGATCATGTTCCTTATTTGAATCCTATAAAATACTATAGCACATTTTCTATAGAAAGGTATTTCCAAGATGCCTTGAAATAACATGATGTGTGATGGTTTAGTGATGGTGAGTTTTAAAAAAAAATCTGTGTAATTATGGAATAACTTAATAGCAGAGTAATAAAAATAAAAGTAAACAATAGTTGGATGCTAATGTCTGACAAAATTTTTAACACATGTCCAAACTAAATATTATTTTTCTATTTAAAATAAAAATTCTCACTCTCTTCATACTACTTTAGGCAACAGACATCATCAGTTCTTCATCCCTAAGGTCTCTTTGTATTGCATATATTTTTCTTGGAAAGTAGGTATAGTTAGTATTTCATTATCTTTTCCTAAGCACACTGAATTTGTGAGCATAAATTTTGTTATTATGTTGACAAAATATATTAAATATATACTTGTAGGGGAATTGGGGCTCTGGCACCACAAGATCTAAAACTGAGAACAAATAGCTGCTTTGATAAATGCCCTGGAAAAACTTATTTGAAGATCCACTCTTTTCCTATTTAGAAAAAAAAAGTATGTTTGAAAATGTTTTTATCTTTCTAAATTCTGTCAGAATGTCAGTAATTTATTTTCAATTATAATTTTTCGACTCTTGTATTCATTTTGTACTCTTCAGTGTATGAATTATCATATATTATACAGCCAACAACTTCTAGCATAGTGAGTCAGAGCAAACAGTTATTCAGATGCTACTGCAATATTAATGTATTTATTATATTATATATATATATATATATGGGTATTTTTTTTGAAGAAGAAGAGAAGGCTTTTATTTGTTCATTCCGCAGCTCAAATGTGTGTAAGTCTTGAATTTAGCTGTTTTGACATTAGGCCTGTGAGTTGAAGGGTACCAAAAAGAGATTATTTAGAGCAGGGTCATCTTTTACTCAGAGGCGATTACCTGAAAATACAGCATTATACATATATATGCAGAACTCTGCATGGCATGTTCAGTAGTCTTTATTTTCTTACTGATATGATATAAAATCTGAACATTCATTAATCAACTGTAGTCATAGAAGCTCCAGTGCAAACAGCAGTAAGTCCATTCCTTTTCTGCAGTAAGGCCTCCTTCCAAACCAATTCTTTTCCATAAAAGAATGCTGCAGGGGCAGTTCTTGTGTACTAGTCTAGATGATTCTACATAGGAAGAGAAAAAGAAGTGCTATGGATCACTTACAGCTGTGCAAAATGCTACATAAATATGAATGGATCTAGTCACATAACAGACTCTGGTCAAAGAATCAATTACATATTTGAGTTGTGAAACAGCTGAATTTGTGTTCCTGAGTTTTTACCCCACTGTACATTCCAGAATTGCCAATTTAACTTGCTATTTATGATCTCAAAGAGAGACTGGGCTCATGCAGAGAAAGCAATTCTGATAAATATACACTTCTCAAACTGCACTGGCTTATAAGCTATCAAAGCAATTTGAAAATCAATTTGATGTTTGACAGGGAGCCAGTCTATTCCCTTCAGGATAGAAATAGCATGCTGAGGCCACTTAGTGAGAGGAAAATTCTGATGATGCCATTTTGCTCAAGTCCGAATATTTGCAGTGTTTTCTCAGAAAGATCATAAAATCATAGATGATATGATTCTAACCCAGAGGGTAAAGTTCAAAATGTTGGCTGTAGCTCTAACAAATACCCTCAACTGGAGAAGCTGGTTTCTAAGTAGATGATATCATTGCATTTTCTTATTTTTTTCTCATACATATATGATAGAAGTACTGACAGGTTTAGTGAAGCACTCATGAGTTCTGAGATCTTTTTTACTAAACACTATGAATTAACAAACTAGAAAATTGTAAGAAAAAGTCATTATTCTGTTGAAATCCTTTACTACATAGATAATATAAAATCATTTCTAATATGATACCTTAAAACATAAATTTTTGAGAGCAAGGCTTTTATATATTTATTTTCAACTGAAAAGTTGTGTATTAGATTACTGCTTTTCATGAAATATTTCCTACTGACTTTTTTTTGCTGTTATCCTGTTGTTTTTATAGACTAATTTGAATAGATGTTTGGCATTAGATCAGTTGACATTTTCTAGATCTCAACAACTCTATATTTATACATTAACATTAAAATCAGTTTTAATAATTGATGTGAAATAAGGTGTAGATCCGTTGTCTGTGTTTTTAGGTGTTTTTTTGTTGTTGTTCTTTCAAATGGGAAAGTAAGTCAACACTCTTGGAGTAAACAGATATGTCCATTTGAAGACATAGATTTTACCACTGGCAAAGTTTTTAGAATTTACCTGAAAATTATAGATAAGATAGTGGTTGTAAAAGATCTAAAACCCAGACAAGTATATTTTATTTACAGTAGACTGCATAATGCAAAACTGAAGTTTCGTAAGTATTCTCCAAATGATCAAAACATTTTTGAGAAAAACTTCTAATTAAAAAACAATAAGTGGCAAACTCTAGAAATTAATAAATTAGAAATTATCAAAGACTACAAACATTCTTACTGAAATTAAACCTTACTGTCTGTGCCATTGCTATTCTGGGCAGAACTGCTTTATTATAATCGTCCACAGGTAGCAAATAGGAATTTGGATGAATGTTGTTAAGGCATGTAACAGGAAGGTGTTTGACCAAGGTTACACTAGAAGCCTTTTGCAAGGTTAGGAATAAAATTGCTTCCCCATCCCACCCCTGATTCTATTTACCTTTCCATTAAGTCACTCTACAGCCACAAGATAGATACTGACTAAGAGTAGGTGAGTCAGATACTTTTTTTTTTTCAACTAGATGTGCAACATAATGCTATTTGAAATTCTGCTGGTTTACTGATATATATTTTCTCCTATTCATTTCCCATAGTCTGCCATGGCATTTAGGTAATTTATTTCTTGGGAGATGTAGCTGTTATTACACTAGGGGCCATCTAGCTGCATTTTTCTTTATCTTTAATACTTCTGTGCTTAGCTATGCTTACAGAACTCCTAGGAAAATATGGTCTACTTTGTCATATGACATAAATCCTGTGCACAAAGCCTTCTTTGAACTCTGGATACACTGCTATGGAAAGGAAGGTAGACAGCTACAATCTTCACAGAGTTTTGTTTCCTCTTGACAAGTGTGGGAATTATACTTCAGTAGTTTAGTTGTACATAAGTTAACACTACAAAACGGTGGCAACTGCAATAAGAAGTGCTATTACAATAATTCCTGAATTGCTGATGTGCAACCAGATCTGAGAAATAATTTGCAAGGAGCAAACTGACAAAATGTGAGTTACCCCATCTGTGGTGCCATTCTGCTTGCTTTCAAAAGGAAAAATAATGAAAAAAGAGAAAACTTTGCTATATAAAAATAATATAGAGTGAAATGATCTATATAATTATAAGGAGATCTTACTTGTTCTATAAGCTACAGGGATTAGTTTGCATTTGAAAAGTGTTAATCAATTTTTTCTTTCACCCAATTTCCATCTTCCATGCAGCTGTATCCTCTTGCTCATCCATAATCTACAGTCATTCACTTAGGTCGAGTATGTGACTGCTAATCAAGTTATCGCTTTTGTAAGTCTTACTGAACTAACACCTTTCACCTTCTGGTCTTTGTGCTAATGTCTTTTAAATAGATGTGTTAATTTAGGTGAGAAGTACATCATTCTGTTTGTACAAATCAATACTATTGCTTCACATACAGGCAGCCCAGTGACCAGCTGCAAATGAACAGACCCTGGTATTGAACATATTTAATACTATCACAGCTTTTCAAAGGATTTCACACAAGGTAGGAGTAAAGAAAAAGGCAAAGTTTTGGCATATCATTTAAGCATAGAGGAACAAATCTGTGTTCATTTCTGAGAAGAGAACAAAAATAAATTAGTAATTCTGTACAGCTCAGGAACTATTTGTTATAACAAACACACTAATGCAAATCAATAATCTGTTTATTATCCATGTTTATCCATTTACTTGTATTAAACAAACAAACAAACGTACTTAATATATGTGCTTTAGGGAAAGTATATTTTGTGTGAAGTTTTCTCAACAAAAAAAATGTAAGATAATTTTTTTTTTGCTGCAGAACTCTAGTACAAGTTGGATCCACAAAAATGAATTTATACAGTAGCATTTTCATTTGCTATTTCATGAGATAATAAACAAGACTTCTGTGCAGATCTTTACACAGGTAACAGCACATGCTGTGCAGAAATAATGGTGAGGTCAATAGATCAAATTCCAATAAGAACTACAATCTTAATCTTGTCATGGGAGAGCAGAAGACAATATCAGGTGCATTAAAGACCCTTTCACCTGTATGGCAATCAGTAGTTCTAGAAGTAATAAGCCTGCAATGGTATTAACTGGAGAAATCAAAGAAAGATTGCTGAGCAACTACAGCATCAACTGCTACTAATACCAGTAATTTTAATGCTGGAATGCTTATCTTTAACCTTAAATTCAAAGTACTTACTTTTTTGTTTTCTTTGTTATTTTGTGGGGGTTATTGATATTCAGTAAGAAATTAAACCTGAAATCTATGTATTTATTCAGTAGATATTATTCAACAATCAACAAAGCAATCATATTTAGCTCTTTTATAATAAATCTCGAAAAAATCATTTTTTAAAAGAAAAGCTATGAACATGTTCTGTTACTGTGATTTACTGTCAAGAAGTCGGTACACCACTGCTAATCGTTTAGAAAATTAGCAGTGTGGCAGGCATTTAAACTGAGGGTCAGTCCTGAAATGTTGCAAGTGAGAAACTGCAGCGGTAATGAATTGAAGTTTAAAAACATAGGGCTATATTTCATCTGATGATGAAATGTTAACATCAGGTATCACCTTAGATCAGGTGGTTTAACCCTAGTGAGTAGCTAAATCCCACACAACTGCTTGCTCATTTTCCTCAGATGGTATGGGGGAGAGAATGGGAAAGGTAGAGGAGTGAGAGATCTCATGGGCTGAGATAAAGACAATTTATTACATAAAGCAAAAGCTGCACATGCAAACAAAGCAAAATAAGAAATTAATATTCACTACTTCCCATCAGCCTGCAGGTGTTCAGGCACTTTCAGGAAAGCAGGGCTCATCACATGCAACATTTTCTTGGGTAAACAGATCCCACAAACCCAAATAATACCTTCCCCCCAGATTGTCCTTCTTTACTCCAGCTTTTATTGCTGAACACAACACCATATTACATGGGATGCCTCTTTTGTCAGTCTGGGATAGCTATCCTGGTTAAGTCTCCTCCCAGCTCCTTGTGCCCCCCAGCTCCTCACTGGGAGAGCAGCATGAGGAGCTGAAATGTCCTTGGCTCTGTGTATGTGCTGCTCTGCAATAACTAAAGCATTGGTGTGTTATCAACCAATTTTTATCACAATTCCAAAACACAGCAACACATGAGCATCTACATAGAAAAGACACTGTAAAACTAAACAAATGTTACAATCTATTGAGAGAAAATTAAATGGCTGTTACTGTGTGTAAGGAGGAAGAGATGAAGTGAAGAGATAATAATTACAACATGTTCATATTTTGATCACTCTACCCTTCAAATAACATTAGAGTAACAAAAGGTTTTAGTACTCTTTAAGAAAAAAGCCTTTTTAATCTGTCCAACACTGACCAGCTTTTGGCAAGAAAGGATGGGATAAGTCAAAGGCCATCTCTAGTACCCACTCATTTTTAGTTTCTTGTTAAGAATGCATGTATATGAGTAAATTTTGTCCTTATCATTGTAATTCTATTAACAATGCTAAGTAAATACATAAAGTGAGATTTCAAACTGGTATGTGCATAAAAATAAAAAGATAAGATCTGACAAGCCGAATCACTTAGTAATAGTCTACAGTATTAAAAAAATAATAATAATAAATAAGAAATTACTCAGTGTAGACAAGACACAGCAAGTTATTTTAATCTACCAGCAGGGTTTACTGCCCTTTCAACTTGGGCACATTCTACCAAGAATTCTACAGCTGCTTACAAAGTGACTAAGTTGTTGGCTAAGTATATTATTAGAGGACTGAGGATAAGAACTGAATTTCTTTCTGATAATAATATATCACCCAATTAAAATGAAACACAAACAAGATGTGGAAATATGCATCAAAAATATTAATCCAATTGATCTAAGTTTAATTCATTTCTTATTTTATTTCATTGATTCATCCTGGCCTAATTAATTTTAATATAGAAGCACTGAACATTTTCCATGAAACAGCTGCTGCTGGAGTCCTTGCTAGCTAGAAAATTCAGAATAAAATGTGTGTGCCAGAAGTGCACTAAGAATTTGTGTATTCCATGGCACATCCATCTGCTATATACAACACATACCAATCTCTTCAGTATTCACTGGGAAGACAAATTTGGTATGTAGAAATGCAGAAGGAATTAAATACAAAATCTAACTATGACATATATGATTACCAACTTTTTTTCTCTTTCTTTTATTTTTTATTTTTTTTTTATTCATCCTATCATATTTCTTGATAGTGTCAATGACCATAGACAGAGAAATTCTTCCAGGGTTCCTATTTTCTAACCACAAGTTATCAGCAAGTACCTTGGCACTAAGATGAATTATTTATATTATGAATATCAGGGTACCAAACTTTCCAATTTCCTAAAATAAGCAGGATTGGAGTTGTCAACTAATGCTATGTACTTTTGCTGCAGTGGTCATGAATTCTGGCAGACAAGTCAGCAACAGGAATCTAGTCTTTGAAATTGTATTGCATGGAAAACAGGAACTAGATGGAACCACTAAAAATGAGATAGTTTGTGTAAGATTTGCATACCGATAAAGCTCTCTGCATCTGCATGGTCCCTCTGTAAATAATTGTCACAATATATAGCACCCCAATCTGCATGTAGGTCAATGATGAGCCATTGAATCTGTCTAGAAAAGAACAGATTTACTAACCAACCAACTAGCCAACGCTGAACTATTTGGTTTCCAGAAAAAACCCATACAGGTAACACCTGAGGAACTGCTTACTACTCTATAACTATGCAGCTGACCTTTACGTGACTATTAATATATGATTATTTTATTTGTCCATTTGCACAGTTCTCTAATTAGAATACACGTCTTAGTCATACTCAGCTGAGAAATCACATCTCTCAGAAACTATAGAAAACTAGTAATAAAAAATTCCAGGAAGGAGTTGCAATCACTTTGTCAGTATGGCAGAAAAGCAAAAGAGTTCAGTTGTAGCATTTAGGCACAACTCTGTTTTATGAAAATAGAGCATGTCAGAAGGTGCAAAGGAGAATATGGGGTATGATCTACTCACTCTCTCTTGAGTTCCTGTCTTTGAGAAAGGTAAATAAAGATATCAGTAAAGGGCAAATAATTTGATTTTGTTTTCCTTCTCTTATGTTACTTTTTCCAAGATCTCACCTTGAAAGATTGAAGAAAGTGGTGACTGCATTATATCTATATTTCAGTATGCTTCTCTTAGGAGCTGCATTAATTTGTCATTTGTATTACATTAGGAAACAACCTTCACACAGTCTGGTAGCACAGCTGTTTTCAGGGATTTCCAGCACTTCATTATGTAAATTTTTGTGCAAGAGAGGAAATGCAAGTTATTTTTTGGTCAGTAGTTTTCTTTAGAGCATTAGTATTATATGCTGACATCAGACAGTTGTGAATAGAGCTGTGTCTTTCCTGAAGGCATACTGCCCCTAAAATTGAGGCCAAAATTCAGTGTACTTTTAACTCCCAGGACAAAACAGTTCTGATGCACTTCAGTGGGAAACTTCAGTCTGGATGGCTTAAGTTCCTGGGCTAGCTTTTCCCTTTGTACGTTTGGGCAGGCCAAGCAACTTTTTGTAAATAAAGTAGTATTAATTTATCAATAATTAATTAACTGACCGTATCCCCTTTTCCTGTATAATCTCAATATTCATTGTATTAACATTACTTTAATTTCATTGTTACAAAGTCATGCAATATACCTACCACCTATAGCTTCCATGAATTCTAATATTTACCCTTCCCACTCTCCAGTATAGCCTCCATTTCTACTCTTCAAATTTCTTAAAAGATCCATTGCCACTTCTGTTAATATGATTTTTTTTTAATTGGAAAATAATATTATCTTAATTTATATCTCTTAAAATTTACTTGAAATGACATAATCTTCTTTCATCAAGAATAGAAAGCTTAAACATTTAATGTAGGAGGCTTTGGTTAAACAGCAAATGTGATAATTAAGTAGGTTGTTTGGGGTTTCATTTTTTATTTATTTATTTATCTATCTATTTATTTATTTATTTTTCTATTTTGAATGTCTGCTTTTTATCTGAACTTGTAGTTCAATCAGTTATGAACAGACATGCTGGATAGGCATAAAGAACCGTGCCACCAAGAGAATACAATCTGGAAAGTTTTTGTAAGTCCAGAAAAATGTTCTGTATTCTGACTGCTTTATAACTGGCTAGCCAAATGAAGTGAACAGTTAAAATGGATAGTCCACATTACAAGTAGTATCTGTTTCCTTGTTTGTTATATTATTACCATATGTCACTAAAATTTCACATCTCTAATAAAGAAAGTGTTCTGTCGTGCAAACTATTGTATATGTGAGGGAAATTATGCAACTGTAAAAGTGAAGTAGAAATCTTAGCAAATATTTTTCCAGTTACTCACATATGTTTGTGGCTGTATCTCTCTTGCATACCTGATCGTGCTTTTATTTTCTTTTTTTTTTTTCCTTTGGATTATCTTTTCCATTTCTCAAATGTACCATGTTTTTTTGCTAGAAAAGGTCAGCATCTGGAAAGAGGACCCAAGGTGATTTGAACATTAAGTACATGATTTCTAAGAACCTTGGCATACATTTATCTTCAGCTTCTTGACATACATTATGAAACCACTTGCCTGTGACCTTTTTCATATAACTTAAAGGCTAAAATGTACTTGTTTCCCAGTTCTTTTTCCCAATTGGCAAACTCTAATGAGGACAGAAGATAGAACAAAATGAATCCATTTTCACAAGGCATTAACAAGGAAAGAGGGCTAGAACAAATGTAATAATTTAGTACAACAACTTTTCTCTTGTGATCACAGATGCTTTCAGGAGACACGGAAGAAAGCATTTTCCAAAGCTCAGTGATTGCACTGATGTTCAACTTCATTTAGGCACCAGGGAAAAGCTTTGCAATGAAGTACAGAAAATCTGAAATTATAAGCACTTTCTGACAGAATGACCTTCACAAACTGACAAATTATTTCAGGAGTTAGAGAGTCCAAGTATGAACAGCAGAAATCATCAGAAACTGCTAGGAATTACACCTTGCCAAGGCAGTGTGGCAGTCTGACCTTCTGACTCATTGATGCCAACAAGCCTGGACACTCAGAACAGTGATGAAAGCTGTCAATAGCCACTCTGAATTGTAGCAGGCCAGTACAACATGACAATTTTACCTTCTGATTTAGGAATTCCTATGACCCCTGTGGAGGGTATTCATATACTATAAGAAAAAGGAATGCTCACCTTTGGTTGACATTTACAAGCAGCAGGCAGGAAACACATTTAGAAATGGAGGATCTGCTTTTTCTGTTCTTTTGAAAAGTTCTTTTTCTGTTACAAAATTCAGCTCTGTTATTAGACACTAGCACCTCACATGTGATCTATAAACTGTGTAAAATGAGCCACAGAGAATTAGCTTCTCTGAATTCTGTTCAATTCTAAATAAAGCCAATACATTAACAATATATAAAATGTAAAACTTAAAACTTTATAACATAATACGTATATGTAGTTCTACTTCCAATTCTTACTGGGGAAAAAAGAAAAGCTGTTACACTATTGACTTCACTAAAAAGCAAAATTAATAAAAATCCCTCTGTCAGGCTTATTAACAGTTTTAAACCCTGTGTGGTCATCTTTTTTACAAAGAACACAGAATCACAGAATTTTAGGGGTTGAAGGGGCCTCTAGAGATCATCTAGTCTAACCCCTTTACCAAAGCAGGCTTGAACTAATGGACACACTAAACATCACCTTAGACTTTGATCGTCTTTTTCTCAGTCCAAAATAATGTTTTTTTTAGCTCTGGTCACATGCCACATTCAAAAATAAAATTGGCAAAAACAGTCCTCACTCAAGATTGCAAAGTGAGATGAGAATATCACTAGTAATAGTACTGGGAGGGACCAGACAGGGCAACAACATCTAAAAGTGCCAGAAAATTATTTAATTTGTATAATATTTAGGCATAGTATATTATCATTTATGGAGTACTGAGAGCAGATTTCATAATAGTAGCTCCAGCGGTTACTGTCCTTTTGACTGATGTCAACATATACAGCCTGCCAACAGCTATTCAATTTCAAAAAATATGAGAATAAGTTCAATAGTTTACATGATCACGCTCACTGGTGCCCACGCTAGATTAACTAATACGAACAGATTTGTGTATAACATTGATTTTGCAACTGGCATTATTCAGCGTCACTAGATACCTGAGCTTTTATGTCCAAAAAGACTTTTGGAGAGTAGACCCTCAAAAAACACCTTATGAAAATAAGTGGAATCTTAATACCCTAGAAAATAATGGTCTTCTTACCTTTGTCCTAGGCTGAGTGAAAAACATGTTTCAAAATGTAAAAAAATAACACCAAACAGTGAAGAAGTAGTACATGTGCTGTGAATAAGAAGTAGATTTATAAGGAGAGAAGTTCCAAGAAGGCACCAAAGCATCATTCATTATGGAAGTGGTTTCATTGTTTAGGGCAGAATGTTCATGAAAGGGGCAAAGGAACCATTTAATTCTACAGGCACAGAGTCATTTGGTTTTATCAGCTGGTGTATCGTACACAAAACACCAGGGATTGTTAGCCTAAGACAGGCTTTTTTTTTTCCCTTAATTTCTTGTTTAAATGAATACTCTCTCACAAATGTGCTGCAGCTTTTCGTATTCCATATTTCATTAGGTCTTAATTATTACTTATCCATGCTACCAAAAACAAAAAAAGTAAGAATCACTTAGAATGGGAAAAAAAAACCCCAAACCATTGATTTACTTCATGTGATCAAAATCACAAATAAACACATGATTTCAAACGCACCATTTTAGTTATTTACTTATTTTTAAGGTAGGGCAGTGCTGTATGATTTTTGAGATTTATTGAAAGAAGCTTAGAATACATTTGAGTTAATTCATTCCCAAATGAAAAAATATGCAGTCACCAGAGAATGCTGCAAAGAATAGAGACTTCTGCACTGTTTTACTAAACTATCTATATCTTTTCTTCTTCTTAAATAAAAAAATATTAATTGATTAAAAATATGAATGAGAAATTTACCCACAGTGTAGTAATCAATGGGATGTTCAAGAGACGTTGGCAGAATTTGTTTCCTTGATCTCTGTCCTGCCTTTAGTTATCCAATTGGATAGGGTACAACCAGTAAAATGACAAGAAATAATTGGAAAGCACCAAAGCATTTACCCTATATGAATATATATATATATGTATACAAATTAAAAAGACAATACTTAATTTTGTAGATTTTCTTTCAGAATATATTTGATTGAAAAACTTCAACTCTGTTTTTTACTAAGTGAAATTACTGTATAAGACTGTGACTTGACGAGCTTTTTTTCTTTCCTTTTTCCTTTTTTTCACCCTGTATAATTTTGAATGTATTAACTATCCTCGTTTCAACTCAGTGAAGGAAGACTAACAACTGCTAACGGAATTCCATAAACAATAAATTAGCTTTAGATTAAGCCTGCTTCCTTTTTTTTTTTTTTTTAAGCCAGTGATAAAAACTGCATGGAGCTCACTGAGTGCTAAAATTAAATAAAAGCTATCTTTCATGCTTAGTGCACAAAAAGAGAACTGAAATGCACTTTTCAAAATGGTTTCAGAAGAATACTGCTTGAAAATGAGATGCTTTCTTTGAAGGGCAGAATCTTATAATATGGTAAAATGTTCCAGAAGAGGGAGTGTCCAAAACTTTATTAGTGGCAACTGATACGTAACCTAATAGACCAATCTGTAACAAGATGTCTTTGCTCTTTATCATTCATAGGAGTAGAGTGCAATTTAGGCTCAAGGGACAGCTAGTCCACTTCTTGATAAGAGCCAGGCCATCTGAGCTCAGACCAGGTTGCTCAGGGCTCTATCTAGACGTGATCTGGAAACCTCCATGAATGGAGGGTGCACTGCTTCTTCAGGTAGAATGACTAACTTCACAGAGAGGCACATTTCTTACTTCAATTTGTGCCCAGTGTCTCTTGTTACTCTACCATACACGACTATGAAGAGCCTGACTTCTGATCTACTGTCATGCAGCTGTGGATGCTGATGGCCACATCTGCTGTGAGGGAACACTCTCAGTTCACTGCCCACCAGGGCCACTCAAGACTTTTCCCACAGATCTGTAGTTCCCAGCCTGTGACACTGCAGAAGCTTGACTGCCCCAGAATCAGGACTTGTTCAGCTTCGTAATGTCACTCTTGGCCCGTTCCTCCAGCCCACTTTGGTCACTCTGGATGGCAGCCCCAACTTTGACTGTATTGGAGAGTTCCTCTAGAAAAGTTGATGAGAATGAACTCCATTACAATGTCTAGGTCACTGACTGTCTATAAACAGTTCCCAGGATTGACCTCTATGGTACTTCACCGTTAGACCTGTTAATTGACTACCATCTTCACTAAGTTGTTCCTTCAATCATCTAGATATTCCTCTACTCATTCTGTAATGACCTAACCATTCAAGATTTGAAGCTTTGAGATGCAGTGTTGAAAACCTTGATAGAGTTAAGGCAAATGCAATTCTCTGCTCTTCCTTCATTCCTCCACATCCAAATCCCATAATTTCAGCATAGAAAGCAGTCAAATATATCAGATGTGATTTACCTTTAGTCAGTTGCCACCCTGCCTACTACTTCCAGATAGTATGCTTAAGTGCTACCACACAATACTTGGCAAAGATCTTACTGTTGGCTATGCATAAGTTGATAGAGGCAAGCGATACCAACAGGATATCAATGTGACACTGAAGACTGATAGAATCTTTCTTGACCTTTCTTGACCTAATAAGCAAACTTAGACTGCTTATTTAGGAGCAGATATCCCCTATCAAGCAGTCACATGATATAGAGAAACAAACTTCTTAAAGCGTCCTTATATTTAACCATATTCCCTCTCTTATAATTAATATCTCAGAAAAAATATTATTTGAGTATTTATAGAATTAGATATCTGTGAAGCTGTTTAGCTGAAAGTTTAAGTTACCTCAGGAAGTAAAAATGTACTTTTTCTGGGATTTCTTGAAACAGGAACCAGAATTTCCTTTGCAAAGTCAAAGATCAAAATTTTTTGAAAATCAACGAATCAACCAACCCAAAATGAAATACAGTTTTGATAGCAGACATTAAGGACAGTTTTTGATAATTATAAAAGAAGACTTCTGCAAACTTAGTACTATTTATCCTATATTTTGTTTTGTAACCTTATTAATCGATTCATTTATCACTATTCCTGCCTATCAAACTAAATGCATTCTTCAATATTGAAATTAATACTTTTTTTCTTTCTCATTTGCGTTGCTTAAACTGAGTCATTCACAGCTTCTCTGAGACAGATTTTCAGCTGATGAAAATCTTCATGGAAAAAAAATAAAAAAAGATTCATGAATAAATACAGTATAGTTTTATTGATAACTGAAAGACACATTTCTGGCTCTTAAATGAACTACCATGTCTGTAGAGATTTCAAACATTACTCTGAATTTCTTATAGATCTGCTTTCTTGTTTTTTCTTTTTTTTTCTTGTCAAGAAATAGTCAATATTGGTGAGCTTTCCTGGAGTCTGGTAATGTACTGCTCTGTTTATTTCTTTATTGAGATTGCAACATTGCAACTAGGATTGCATGGTGTGCTTAAAGTGTTAACACTCAATTTTTTGTTATTTGTGATTGGAGAAATATTCTTCAGGTTTTATTCAGCACTTCTTTTATTTTATTAATAAGACTGGAAGCCTCATCCTGTCTTTTGACAAGGTATTCACATTTTACCCACCACATCCCTAAATTCTTCATTTGTTCAATATGCTCAACAGAATGTATATTCTTCCTTTCTTTTGCCTTATTGAAGTACGCTTACTTCAACTTTACATTCTTGAGATATAACGTTTACCATTTCTACTTGTCACGATGAATTTTATGGCTTATGTTTATATAAGTTGGTTGCTGTTTTCTTCTCTTCCTTTCTTTGTAAATAAGAATGAACATACATGCCTGCACATACACAAGCACAAGAAAGTTAATCTTCCTTTATCTGAATTATTATCAAAAATATAAGGTAATGAATAGTCTTTGCAAGTTCACAGTTTTTAAACTCAGTATTTAATTTTGACATAGAAATAAGTAAAGAAGATACTTTCCTAAGCTCAGCTCTGTGGACTTCATGTGGAGGTCTGCAACAGGATGACCTTTGAAGTCTGTTGTAGACCCACTCAGCTGTTCTCTCACTCAAGTTGTATTTTTCTTAACCACTCAACAGTGTCAAACTGTTAAGAACAGATAACCCAATGTCTGTAACAGTCTTCAATTCTGCCTGAAAATATATTCTAACAGAAATGTTACCAATTGTTTTCTGTTATGGATTTTACATATCTACCGATAACATGACTTTGTCTTAGCTGTGTCTGAAATTACACCATCCATTGCTTTTCTCCTCTCTACCTCTCTCAGTCCATTTGCCCTCTATAGGTTTGTATTCAAAACATACAAACAAGCTTCAAAACAAATTTATATGTAATCATTGACACACAGATTTAATATATTAACACTATTAGTATTAAAGCTTTTTTATAGTAACTAAAATTATTTTAGGATTTTTCAATCATGTTTTAATAATATGTCTTTCATTACTGAAAAAAAAATTGCAAAATCTGTGCTTTGAAGCAACATTAACATAAAATTTTCAAGATTTTTTGAAAATTGGTTTTCCCTTTGTTATCAGTTTTATTTCCATAATTTTCCATGTAGTAGATTTCTGTTGATTTTCGAACAGATGAGTTGGTTGTTCTACTTCAGTGTAACATGATACAACACTGTATTTATATGCCAATAGTATTTTCAAATACAGGACTATTTACACAAAATAGTAGACTAGATTTATGTGCATTTGTTTCTCTGAAGTAGAACTGTTACCAAATATTTATTTAAAAAACAGTGTCATTAAGTAATGCAGTAGCATACAGAGTTGGATGTTGCAGATAGTTAGTAGTGTATATCCATTATAACCTTGGTCACTACATGCCACCAGTTAGAACTTTTATTTGTCTGGATATGCTGAACTCCACAGAAGATGAAGTCATTTTGGTTTAAAAAAGTAGTATAGGCCTCTGTAGTAGTTATTCTGTTTTGTGGGCAAGAAAGAAAGGAACACCACCAGAAAGAACAGTAGAACACATAAAGAAAAAAAAATACTAATAAAAATGTTGGAGCTTCTAAAGAAAACATATCATTCACTAGGGAATTTTTCAGAGAGCTTGTGAAGGTGAGACATACACATTAAAATAAGCTCAGCAAACCTTATTTGAAGAAGAAAAATTCAGTCAATTTCTAAGGATTCCAAGTTGAATTAAAAAGTTAATTCCTTTCAAAATGTTTATTTGCTTGTTTTTGTTGTTGTTGTTGTTTATATATATATATATATATATATATTATTTAGAGTGTGAAAGGTTTTCATATTATTTGAAAACAAAATATTCACTACATTGTACTGTAGAAGAAAGTGCTTGAAGATCAGAAGTATAATGGTGTTACTATTCAAAACTGGTAACATTTTAGCTCACGCTTCATCTTGCAGTGGAGTGAATATTCATCAGAATGGTTGGGAATTTATTTAGCAGCACCCTTCTGTTCCAGTTTCAGCTGGGATAGAGTTAGTTTTCTTTCAAGCAGCTGTTATGGGGCTGTGTTTTGGATTTAGGATGAGAATAAGGTTGATAGCACACCAATGTTTTAGTTCTGCAGAGCAGTGCAACAAAGAGCTAAGGACATTTTATCTCCTTGTGCTGCCTTGACAGTGAGGAGCTGGGACTGCATAGGAAGCAGGGAGGAAACAGAACCAGGGCAGCTTACTCAGACTGGCCAAAGCAGTGTCCTATACCATTTGGTGTGATGCTCAGCAATAAAACTAAGGGAGCTTGCTGGGAGGCTGCCATTGCTTAGGAATTGGGTGGGCACTGGTCAGAAGATGGTGAATAATTGCACAGAGCATCACTTCCTTCATTTATTTATTTTTTGTTGTTGTGCTACTATTTTCACAGAATCACAGAATGCCAGGGGTTGGAAGAGACCTCTAGAGATCATCTTGTCCAACTTCCCTGTCAAATCAGGCTCCCTAGACCAGGTTGCACAGGTAGGTGTCCAAGAAGGTCTTGAACATGTCCAGAGAAGGAGACTCTGTAACCTCTCTGGGCGGCCTGTGCCAGTGCTCCATCACCCTCACTGTGAAGAAATTCCCACACACATTTGTGTGGAACTTCCTATGCTTTAATTTGTGACCATTACCCTTTGTCCTATCACCACACTGCTGAGAAGAGTCCAGCCTCATCCCTTTGCCTCTAGGGATCAAACCCCCTCTAAATCCCTTCCCCAGGATCCCATTGGCCTTCTTGGCCACCAGGGCACCCTGCTGGCTCATGTCCTGCCTGTCATACACCAGGAACCCCAGGTCCCTCTCCTCAGAGCTCCTCTCCAGCAGGTCATCCTCCAACCTGTACAGGTACCTGTACTGGTATTTTCCCACCTCTTTCCTTTTTCTTTCTTACTAAACTGTCTTTGTTTCAACCCATGAATTCTTGCGCTTTTCTTTTCAATTTTCTCCCACATGCGTCTGCAGGAAGAAATGAGAAAATGGCTGCATGGTGTTTAGCTGTTAACCCACAGCAATCATTTTGATGTCCAACTTGAGCAGACCAAAGCATTTTCGAATATATATATTTGTACATTTGTTATTATATTCATGTAATGGTTGCTGGTCTGTACATTAGTTTATCTGTTCATGATAATGTTTTATTTACACTCAGAGCTTTTTGTTCATTCCAAGATTTTTATGTAATCCCCCTATTGTTTATCAACTCTAAGGGTTTGCTTATGGCTGTTTATGGTTTTATCAGTTTGTATGTAGCACGTGCTCATGCTACAGCAACTATGAACTTAATCTGGTTGGAAAATACCAAACAATCATTAAAGTAACTAAAAAGGACAAAAAGAGCTGAAAATCTCCCTCTGATCTTCCACTGCTTTCTCAGATTTATATGCTTAATAACTCTCTGACAGATTTTTTTTCCAATACAGCAGTCTGCTCAGAATAACCTTGATGAAATTGAGATACAGTATTTTAGTGCATATTTCTTTTCTTTACTTTACATTAAAAAAAAGTTACAAAAACACATGTATTATATAAATAAATGTAGCCACTTGAAATTTTAAAATACATCCAAAACTTCATGATTTTAGAGGAAAATATTTTGATTAACTTAAGATTGTTTCAGAATCAATGACAGAAGATGTACTTGTCTTATTTGTTGATCTTCTCAAATCTGTGATCATGTCCAGAATTATAACAAAAGAAACTGATTTCCTATTTTGAGAGAGGAAAAAAATGTTGTTACTAGATTTCACTTTTTCAATTTTCTAAAATTTTTTTCTTGAATTATTCACACTTTAAACGTGTCAAAAAATCATCTACAAAAAATTCTTTCACTGTGGATTAATAGAACTTGTAGTAAAAAATAATCCTATGAATTCATTCCCATCCTCTCCCTTTGGTGGTTCCTGTTACAACATAGCTGACTATGATAAATAGTTATTTTATATAAACTATATAATTTATATAATTATTTATATAATTGTTTTATGTTTTACAGCTTGGCTACTTTTAATCTTTTTCAAAAAGGGAACACAAAGATATAAAGGAAATATATGCTAATGTCTTTTACCTAACATTCTCTCAAAAAAGTCAAGAAACTGTAGAGATCTTTGTTCAGTAGAAGTATAATTGAAGGTATAATATTGTGAACAAACTTGTTTCTTCATAATTTATGTGATCTAGATCATCACAAATCATGTATTGCTTTTTTTAGCACATTTAGGAATAGTAGCAATATCTGAGATTCTGTATTTAAGCATATGCTTTTCTGATAACCTTTCTGATAACAGAAGAAGGGCTAAAAGGTAGACCTCAGATTTTTAATCAAATCTTTCTTGATTCATATATTAAACTAGCAACATGAAAAGCAAAATCAAATTGATAATTTCTTTCAGTTTTTCTAGTAATGTCTTCTTGAGGATTTTGTGATAAGGTTGATAGAAATACTGGTACTCTTGCCTCATAAATCAAGATCTGGCTGGAATACTGCTTTTTGCAAGACAATATGGCTTCACATGAGGCATCACTCTTTATTTTACTTACTGAAGCTTGAGAAAAGGATGCTGCTTCTTGAAAACTAATTCACATTGTTCATAATACTGCAGACCTTGTAATAAACAAGTTGCCCTTCAAATGCTGAAAGCTTCCTCATTAAAATCTAAAATCACTTTCTTCTCTCTCCCAACAAAGACCCAACCTGAATCATAATGCTTCAATTGCTGCAGTTAATAATACACTGATTAAAAACTGATGTGAAACACTTATGCAATCCCCCATCACATGAATCATATATATATATTTTTTATCCATGTGACACACTGTCTGAGGGAGAAGGGGAAAGAAGAGGGTTTATCATAAATCTAAAACAATCATTTTCTACAAATAGGAAATAATTAGACAGTTCCTTGCAATTCTTCTTGTTTGAAAATTCTTGAATACTATTTGGACAAGAGAAAAGAAAAAAATAAAACCCAAAATAAGCCTGGCCCCTTTCACCCCTATATTTTTAAGCCAGTACTTGATAACTGTCAACCTCCGCTGAAAAAATGAGTAAGTACTCTGCCTTTACTCTGTTTTTCTGTAAAAAATTATATGCCTTTGCAATTGTCCTAAGATTTAACCACCTGGAGGGACCTTTAAATGTTTGAGTGTATTTATTCCAGTGTAAAAGTTCACTTGAAAATTAAAGTTCTGCTCCTGCCTTTGGCAACTGGCAGCTTGAAATCTCTCATCTCTAAACCCCACAGAGAACCATAAAGTAGGAATTCCTCAAACCACCTCACTTGAAGGAATCAATCCAGTAAGTGTCACAACATGACACATACCTTATGTATTGTGGTCACACTCCAGAGACTGCCAGCTCACCTCTGAAAGATCAGTGAGAAATATATTTATAGAGGGTCCTGAAGTACACAGATGTAAACCTCAATTTTAAATTCTGTTTCTTCAGTGATTTCGTCCCCCTAAGAAGGAATGAATTCTACAAGGAAAATTAACAAAACAGCTTTTGTAAAAACAATATTTTGTATAATTTTCCATGTATAATTCTTAATGTTTCATAAATATGTGCATTAAATGTTGACTATGCTAATAAAATATGTTGCATTCTCTCTGCTAAGGGGTGGCAACCGTAATCCCAGACTGATCTCTAACATTCTGAAACACTCTGAAAATTCTGGCCTTTGCAGAGTAAAAGGAATAATGAAATACAGAAAAAGGCTGTTGACTTTTTTGTAACATGTTTTAGCTCCATTACACAGAAGATCTTGCTATACTTTAAACTAACAAATGCTTTGTAATGCAGTGAAAATGTTGTCAGGTAATTATCATTCTTGAATAGGAATAAATGAGGCAATAATTATTTCAAGGGAGAAGAGAATTGAACTCTTTCAGTGAAGATGATTTTCTTGACTAAAAAGAATAGGAATAATAATCAATACACAGCTTTAGAAATTCTAACCTATACTTAAGAAATTACAAATAGACAAGGGCTTCTATTGATTACTCACTTGAGTTGTTCAATATCACTGACTTAAAATGGTATCAAAATGAGCACTTTTACTTTGGATTTGGAAAAAGTAATTCCTGTGTGCTCTGAAACACAGCTGAAAAGATTCCTCTCTGGAACAGAGTTAGAAGTACATGCTGTATATGATGAGTTCAGTTCAATTATAGTATAACTGAGTGAAGTCTGGAATGCAGACAAGATCTGTGTGGGGTATTCTGCAGTTCAAGGATTGAACAGTTCAATTTACTGGAGATAATGAAATGTGTCATAATCATTCCCACTGCAAATGCTCATGTGGAGAGGATTTTTCATTGATGACAAACATATGGACTGACAAAGGGAGCAGGTGTGAAATTTTCTTAGTTAAAGCAGAGCTTCAAATCTAGGCTAACTTTCCTTTGATATGTCATACTAGCCACAGTTCTGACCTAAAAAATCACACAGTATTTATAGTCACTAACAGTCAACATAATCATACTTAGCGTTTGCATAGAACTTTATATTTTCAAAGCCTTGTACCAGTTTGCATTTCCAACCTATTTTTGTGTGGCACTGCAATTGATGCACAGGACAAGCATCAAAATTACATGCATACCTCAGAGTGAGAAGGCCCTGTATGTTTATCATTTTGTGTGAGAAGGAAAGAGCGAGGTGAAATATTCTACTAGTCCTTCCTATTGTTGAAAAGCTAAGCTTCAGGAAGAGCAGGAGTATTTGGAATTAGTAGTCTTCTCCTAGGAATGAACTAGAAAGTCATATTGAATCATAAGACATTCTCCTAAACATCTACCATGCATACCTATAGAGGACACAAAGATGGGAGAGGAAGAAAATAATGAGGTAAAGAGGAAGAGATGTTACAATGCTAGCAGTAGAACTGAACAGTGCATATAGGAAGTCTTGAATGTAATTATAGAAAACAGAGGCTTAAATATGTTCAGAGAGAAGTGTTGGACAGAGGAGCCAACAAAGCCTCCAGAACTGTAACCAAAATAAGTTTTGCAACTGCATGGGCACATCCACAATTAAATTAGTATGTGACCTGTCTGCAATGAAATACAGATATCATGTAGAGAAAAAGGGGGAGAAATATAGGGAATAGGGTTTGTTGCTTTTACTGAGGTAGAGGAACAGGCAATAGAAAGATATGTCTTTTAAGATATGTCCAACAGCAGCAGATAGTAATCCACTCTGTCAGCTGACATATTTCCTTGTTTTTCTATGAAAGAAATCCTGGCATAGGCAGAATGGCACTGAATGTTGTTTTTCTGCATTTACTCTTTTGCATTCAAGTTAATTTTTGTATTGATGAACAAAAGGAAGCATGAGAGGAAATCTCTTTCTCCAGAAAAAAAGTAAGCGGGTGGTTCAAGAGGAGGGGGGAGCAGGGACTACATAAAGTAAAAAAACTTGATTGAAGAATAGAATGCTAATAAAATAGCTAAAGAGATAGAAATAAGAAAAGGAAGGGAAAACAGTAAAAAAAAATAAGTTCAAGACAAGTAGAAGCATGGAATAAAATACAAATCTTAAATTTAAGAAAGATGGGAGGTTAGAGAGAAACTAGAGAGAAATGAAGCACCAGTCATCTCTACTTCTAATCTATAAATGAGCAAGCAAAAAATTCAGACAAAAAGGGGAATAAAGTATGAAAATATAGGAAAACATGGTATATAATCATCAATACCAGAGTATCATTACATTTATTAGGACATCTATTTTCAATACATATCCTGGAAACGGTTTTCTTTCTGTACTTATGTTCATGGACATAAATCCATAATTATATTTTAACAGTTTTCCCCTCAGAGGACTCAATAAAGGAGACTGTGATGAGAAGTTCATACTTACAAGCAGGGCTCCCTTCACCAAAGTAGCTCCCAAATACTGCTGTAACCTTATTATAGGAAGGAATAGACTGTGTTGTACAAAGGAATTTCATGAACAGTGTGACAAAGACTTAATCAGGTGTGTTTTTCCTTTGTTAGAGATTTGTCACTGTGAAAACTCATGTAGCTGAATTACACTCATTGAGGTACAGATAAGCAGTATGAAAGCAAAGTGATACAAGACAGAAACATACCGACATGTGACACTGTCTCTGCCTTAGGTAGATCTAATGAAGTTACTTCTAAGTTTCTGAAATGGTTTGTGCAAGATGAACTATAGGAGATGTCTAGAGGAAATTTCTCAATATAATTTATTTATTTCTGTCTTCTAGAAGAATATTTCCAGTTTAATATTCTATGTAGGTACCTTAATTTCTACTGAAATTTATTAAATTTGTTATACTTGCGTCCCTGGGAACAAGGGGGGAGAGAAAATACATCTCATAGTGCAAATGAGAAACAGCTGACAGATTTGTCCCTCTGTCCTACAGAGGGGACCCCATTTGAAAGGGAAGCTGGGTTAGCTGATAGCTTGAGGGTTATACACCCTGCTTCTGACTGCACCTCTAGTAGTGGTGGGTGAGGAGGCATTGATGTTTTTGCACAGGGCAGTCTACATGGTTGCCTTTGAACCAACCCCAGGAACATCCCTATAGGAAGGTGAGACTGAATGGCAAAGCTATTTTAGCTCTGATCTTGCCTGAGGAGACAGATGTTTGAGTAACTTCCCCAATGTGATTCACTCATTCCTAAATAATACTCACTCCTACTACCCTCGTTGTCACGATTCTTGGAATACATTAGGTATCAGTGTTAATTTTCATATGTTATTAAAATTTCTAGTGGAGGGAATATCCTCTTCCACCTGTATCATGTAAGTGAGACCTCTGCCTAATACCGCAACTGAGACAAGAGCAAAATGCTTCACAGCTTTGACACAGAATACAACTGTTAAATATTAATGGAACAATCTAAGAGACAAAAATCTCTTTTATAAATCTGAGAGATATTTCCAAAATAATAAGAACAAATAGTGCATTCCACGGGTCAATTTAATAGCTTTCAGTCTTTTAAAAATGAATTAGGAAATGTCATACAGTAAAGTTTGTCATCAGTCCTGATCTTGTAGATCGAGCAGATTCTGTCAGAATTTCTACGCAGTGTTCATATCTATTACAGAGGATTTTACAAAATATTAGAGGTGGTTTAAACATATGATTTTCCAACAAATAAGGAAATATTATACATAAAAGCTGAATGAATATCATTAAAAGTGTTAACTATTTTTGTTGGTTTTTCTGTTTTTTTTTCAGAAAAGCGGTGAACAATCCTACCTGCCACTTATTAGAAATGCCCTGCGAAAATTGTAAGCAAAAACACAAATAAAGAAACCAGAAAAATGCATGGTTTAGTCTAACTCCTTAATGTTTTCTCAAATGGGAGATTCAAATCCACTTCAATAACCCCTTTTTATTCATCTTTAAGAACAGCCCTCAGTTACTGGAAGAGATCTTCAAGAAGCATTATAGACAAGTTGTGTTAAGAGATGTTAAGCCACATCCTCCAGCCTTCAGTGGCTTCCTGACCAGCCACTGGGACCTGAGGCCTATGCAGAGCTGGGCTCATGGCTGCTCCTGTCCTTTCTTCAGTGGCAAAGCTGAGAAGCTGTCCCAGGGACATGCAGACATACAGTCACAGACGGGACAATGACACGGCCAGTCAGCCACATCGACTGCTGCAGAGGAAGCTGCCTTCTATTGCATTTACACACAGGGCCCACATAACAATATAGACATAGACAGCCCCTTTCTCTCCTCCTTTTATAGGCTGATAGAGACAGCAGATCCCAGGTGCAGGCCCATGCTCAACATCTCCAGGCTCACAGGAATGCACACATTTGTGTTAAACCCAAGCACTGATCTGGCCCCTCTGCCCACCTGGCACCTCTTCACCCACCCAACCCCTCCTGCACACACATAGAACTCACATACTCATCACTCATTGCACTCTTCGTGCACATTCACAGCTACCCTCTTTTATAGCCTTTTCTGCCTCCTCTTCATTTGTGAATCTCTATCAGAGACCAAGAATCACAGACTTGCAAAAGCAAACCACATGCTTTTTCATCACATTCCTTTCATCTCCCTTCTCGTTGCTCAAGCTGATATCACATTTCACTCCTACTAATTGAATTATAATCACACACCTTTCACAAGAGTATCTTCAGTTATTTTAATGGAGTATCTTAGAATCATAGAATATTTGGGTTGGAAGGGACCTTTAAGATCACCTGGTCCCAACCCCCCTGCTATAGGCAGGGACAGGGTGGTTAATGAGCAGTTAATGTTTCAAGTTTGTTTCATCAACATTATTTAATGTGTGTATGAGAAAAGGGCATGTATGGAGTGAGTGAGGGAGGAAGAAAAATGGTCAAAGATCACTTTAGCCTGGGGAAAAACGAGGTCATATGAAAATACAAATGCTATTATGTATTCCTGTATATTCATATGATGCTCAAAATAGTGCTTCTCATCATAATATTTCAAAATAGAAACCTAATAAAGAAGCAAAGGGCAACATAATAAAGAAGCAAATATTTAAATGAATTGAAATATTTAGTTAAACCAACCACAGAAAACTCAGATCACTTGAAGGGCTTGAGGTAACTTGCATCTCTAATACACTATGTGTACAAGAAAACACTATGTCTCTGGAGTTTCCTTCCATTTCAGAAGGATTCTACTATGGTGTTTTTCCTTAATGGTTCTCTAGGCAATGATACCAGTGTTGTATTTTTTCTCAGATAAGTGAATTCACTTCAAATTTTACCTTGAGAGGTCTTTGAGGAATCCAATGAATATATAAAAAGGAGGCTCCTGAGAAAGGAACTGCATTCTAAAAAGTGATACAGTTTTCCTGGGCAGTTTTCATTTATGTAAATCAGAAAAGTCCCATTGAAATCAATTGCATCAGCCAAGTTTTGTTTTCTTGCTGTTTTTGTTGTTTTTTTTTCTCTCTGGAGTCCATGTTTCTTTTGTTGATCTATCAATGTGTCAATGGTTTACGGGCTGGTTTGGCCTGGTTCCACGACAATTGGTGCAGGGAGACCCACGAACTCACCTGGGAAAGGGGAAGGGGGAAAGGAAAAAGGGAAAAGGGAGATGGGCCTAGGAACAAAACAGCGGCCACGATCTGGGGAGGAAAGCTAATGTACTAAATAAGATATCAGAAAGCAAAATAACACAATATAATACAATACAATTGGAATTGAGGCTAATGAATCAAATAAAATGAGCAAGAGAGAGAGTGTCTGATAAAACCGAAGGCCTTACGCTAACGCTGAAGGAGGACGGCTGCAACAAACACCCACTGCTGAGCTCCATCCCAAAGGGAAGAGAGACGGTCCTGTGGCTGCAGACAGTTTTTATTTTTCCCTGTGAGCGGAAACACGTAAAAATACAAAGCATCACACAGTCCTCTGGGGCATGTAGTTCTTCCTCTCTTCTGAGACAGACACATCCATGCAGCTAGAGCATTAACTCTTTAACTCCCAATATACTACATGATGTTATGATGTGGAATATCAATAATATAACAAAAATTATAAAACCATGACTAATCCAGTTTTGAGATTTTGGTTTTTTCTGCCTTCTGTAATGTCGTATGGATCTTCTACCCAAACAGGAAAAGCAACAACGCTGGAAAACAGAGGAAAGGAAACTTCCCTCCCTCCCAGGCCCAACATATTCATGTTTGTTTAAAAAGTGTACTTCAATCTCTGATCTTATCAGGTGAATAGGGAGATGAGCTGAAGTTGATTAAGGCCATCTCGTAACAAAGATTCACCTCCAAATTTTTCTGCTAATAAAAATTGTCAATAGGCATTGCATGGTACCCCAGTTAAACCTTACTGTTTTAAAAACAAACAAACAAACAAAACCAGCAACAACAAAAAACTCAGACATGTTGCTTTATGTCAAAAAATAATCTTGTGCCAAACAGACAGAATCCTCTGTGGCAGCTAGAAGAATATCTGAGAGGAATACGCAAAATTTATTTAAATAAACAGATGATAAATTTCATGTCTAAATTTAATCTTTCTTTTAGAAAACTAATAACAGTGTCCTCTAAATACAGATAAACAAACAAATAAAAACTCTTCCAGACCTCACATGAATGGGTGTGCATTTTCCTCTTATAAAAGACTACTTGTTCACAACAAATTATCACTTGTTTTATTTTTATTTATTTATTTATTTATTTTCTGAGGAAACGTATTCAGTTTTCTTTCTGATGTTCCATTGGTGTCATTCTTAAGGTCTGCAAAGGGAAATGAGAAGGTCTGAGATAGAACTTATTGAAATCAATGGAAAAATTCCAATTGTTGTAAACTTTGTGTTATATCCTAAGGTAAAATGGATCACTGAACAAACAATCTGGTAGTTTCTATCCTTTCGTACAATTGAAAACTTTTTGAGCCATTAGTTCTCTAATGTCCCTAATCTGGAGCAATATTTTATGTGTTTCAATAAATCTACTTAAAGAGACGCTTTGTCTTGATAAACACTACTCCACTTAAAACACTAAAATGCTGCTGATTTAACATTTGCATTTACATTCAGTAGGTTTAGATAAGAATAAAGAAGTTTTTATTAATTTGCTGTCTTTCATAACATAGTATTATTTGTTAACACAATGTTATTTTGATCCATAACCCAACTCTTTTTGCAAGAAAGTTTTGTGCAGATTAGTTTTGAGCTGAAGTGTCTGACAAGGAGCAGCTAAGGGAATAGGGATTGTTTAGTATGGAGAAGAGGAGGTTCAGGGGAGACCTTATCACTCTCTACAACTACCCGAAAGGAGGTTGTAGCAAAGTGGGGGTTGGAATCTTCTACTGTATAACCAGAAACCGTACTAAAGGGAATGGCCTCAAGTAGCAACAAAGAAAATTCAGGTTGGATGTAAAGAAAAATTCCTTCTCTGAAAGAGTTGTTAGGAACTGGAACAGGCTGCCCAGGTAGGTGGTGGAGTCACTGTCCCTTGTGGTGTTCAAGAAATGTTCAGATGTTGTACTGAGGGACATGGTTTAGTAAGAGAATATTAATCATAGGTGATTTATTGGATTAGATGGTCTTGGAAAATCCAATCTTGGTGATTCTAAGATTTTATGATTTTAAGTGTCTTTTTATGGATGAGAATTAAGGAAACAGTGCTGTAAAAATTTAAAGTCTCTGTCTGAACTCACATTTTGCATGCCAGTTAATTCTCTAAAGCTCCACCCATATCAACTATGTAATTTTTCCTGCTAGCCATTCTTCCAGACCTCATAACAGTGAAAACATGAGATACTTAAAAAATATATATTTTTTTCGTTTTTCAGTCCACGGTTATTTTATATTCCAGATTTTTCTTCATCAAACAACTAAGAAATAAAACTCAAAATATGCTCTACTATTAGTGTACAGTGTTACAACTGAAAATAAGAATGAAAAGGATGCTGAGGCGTAGATCATATGAGGGACCAAGAAACAAAGAAACGTATAAAGAAAATTCTCATTTTCCCTCTTTCCCTACACACAAACATACCTTTCTTTAGTACACTGACTTTTGTAAGGGCCACAGTCATTTTTGGAAGGTTTGCTTAAGTTATAGCATCACTGAAGTATTTACTCTGCACAGAAAGGATTCAGTGAAGTAAGTTGTGTCTATTGTGCAAACTGTTCTGAGCTGGAGTGAATATTACTTCTGTGCATTTGTCTGACTCCACACATTAAACCCATATAAGGGCCACAGAGAAGGAGAAGCAGTGCAATAGGCTCTCCACTGTACCTCAGAGTAGTCTTAGAGGTGCATAAGATAATATCAGAGTTGTAAGCTCTCTCGAATCCTCCCTCCCACTGAGGAGTCGCATCAAAGCCTCCTGTACCACTGAGGGTGAAATCAGAGACACAAGTATTCACTCTGATTCTCAACTCCCTGTACAAGAATTCATCTCCTTCTAACACACTATGGCTCTAAAACTCTATCCACAAAGCTAACAGTTGTGGCAGAATGTGTAAAGAACTATTCTCCCCTTTTCCTTATCTCAGATGGAAGTCTGTCTCAGGGTCAGGGGCTTTGTGAGCTGAACATGTTCTTGGCAGCACTGAAGATCAGCACTAAAGATTCTCCTTCCATAGGGAGAATAATTCACAGTCAGACAGCTGCAGACATATACACTGCAGATTATTGACATAAGGTGCTACTGCAGAAAGCCATTTCTTAGAGCCATAAATTAGTCTTTAGTGATTAGGAGAAAATCCTACTACAAAACCAGCCAAACAAAAAAAACATACCAATACCTAAACAGAACTTACTTACACATAAGTTAATTTTATTCATTTTTAAAATATTAATTTTCATAACTTTACAAACATATTTTATTTAATATTTATGTATGTGCCTATAATTTAATTATGATTCAATTTATGATTCATGATGTTCTGTCCAATATTCTGAGACCTCAGGCCTTCCTTTAAGGGGCATATTGTTCTTATTTTTGTATTTTCTACCATTCACATTTCTCAGGCTAACTGATTACAATGTCTGACAGTCAGACTTTAGCTAATGACTTGATGTGAAATCAAAAAGAACCCACAAGTGTTTTTGCTTGTTTGTTTCATTCATTGTGGGCTTATTGATTTGTATCAGAAACTGTGATATAATTCTTAATGTTCTCTGAATATTTCACTAAGAAATTGCTGGAAACAGAAAAAAAAAAAAGTTCAGCAGTAGAATTCACAAAGACCTGTGCCATTCCTCATTTTCACTAGAAACCTTAGCACAAAAAAACAAAACAAAACAAACAAAAAAAAACCAACCCTATCATGAAATATATTAATAAGACAAAGATGGAAAATATGATCAATACAAAGAACTTGAAAAATCATATGACAGTATTACAGCATGCAATATCAAATGAATGGAGCTGGAACCAAGTGATCCCTATACTTCACATGCTGATAAAGATTCCATTAAATGATGTGATAAAGTATATTTTTTAAATGATCAGATGAATAGGAAATCAGAACTAGTGTCTTATAATAACTATAAGAATGACCCGAGTTATTTTTCTAAGTGAGAAAGAACTCAGAAGAACTATTTTCTGGAATATAGATAAATGTTTTTTGACATGGTTTAACTTTTTTCATATACTAACTTGGAAAAGTAATTTATACTTTGGAGCAGTAATAATGCCTTTGCCTATACAATCATAAGGAATACAAACCTGCAAATCTTCATGTCCCCATTTTACTTTTCAGTATCGATAATATTTGCCAGTCATACAGACTTTGCTGAGTGGCTGAGGAGAAAAGGGAGTATTTTACTTCAAAATTTTAATAGAGCATTTGGAATTTATTACTTGATACAACAGCAATTTATTCTAAAAATACTCATATTTTTTCTTTTTTTTATTATATAATATAATAAACTTTATTTAATTTTAAACTCGTTGAAATAAAAAAAATATTTCTAACAGTCTCGCTTTTATATTTTAAATAATAACAGCTTTAAAACTTACCTCATTGCATACATAAAACTTTCTTTTTCATGTCACTGTGCAGTCTTCTGTTGAAAGATAACTGATAACTACTGAAAAAAAAAACCCAACAATTATGACAATGAATTAAAATCTGGATCTTCCTTATAGTAATATTTATGTATTTAATCTTCATTATTTCAGAAGACTTTTTTCTATTGTGTATACTTAGACGAAATATGGTTCTTAAGGAATAAAACAGGAATTGCATATGGTTGAAAAAAATAATATACAAGCCAGTTTTTCAGCCGAGTTAAATCACTGTCTTCATGAGACCCATACAGTTTGTCAGTATTATATACCCACATTACTTTTCCTAACCTTTCCTCTTTTTATCCTTGTGTAGTGTATGTGTTATTATGAATAAAATACAGCCCCTGTCAGAAAATGTGGTACTGTCCATGAACAAAATCTAAATTGATTTTGGTAGGTTCTGGACCCTATTACATCTTTTCCTTCAAACCTCATTAGACAATTTTCCTTTCTTCAGTGTATTCTGTCCCGTTCTGCTCCTGTCAGTACAAAATGTCACAGCAGCAAAGATGCGCAGCCATGAGATTCCAAATCATTTAAAATTTTTTTGTCACATACAGTAAACCCAGCAAATTATTTTCTTCAGATAACTATACCCGTCTTCCACTAATGATGGACTATATAGAGCCACTTTTGTAACACTATTTTGGGTCACAGACTTTCTCTAAATCTAACACTCCTGAACTGTGTTAGAGCCTATGCAGAGCCTGCAAATGTATTCTGTACAAACACACTGTGAGCCTGAGAATCAAGACCTTCACAGCATTTTCTCTTTGGTACTCAGCATTTTATTTATCTATGCTTTTGTTTAAGATTCTCTATACTGTTAGGATCTATACAGTTAATTAATTTTTAGCATAAACAGAATTCCCTTTATTTCTATGAATACTCTACCCTTAATTGCACTTTAAAAACAAAACTAAATAAAATGAAATGTAACACCGTCACCAAACAGATGCACAGAAAAGTCTTATGTTGTAAAATGAGAAAAAAAAATCTCTTTAATATAACATCTTTTATTTATTTTTTTATTTATTTTAATTTAGAAGAGAAATTATTATTCCTTAGGAAAGTGGAAATAAAAAGTCACATTCCAAGATCAAGGAAGTTATTTATTATGATTCTCAGTTACATTGATCTCTGAGTTATTTTAATTCATACAAGTACGATACATACATTAATGATTATTCCTAAATAATTTGTTAGACATTCCTAAGCTCCATTATCAAGGATCTACATGTGGTCTGTAGTTTCACCAGTTCACTTGGTCTTATGATTTCTGCAATTTATTGTCAAAGGACAATGCAAGAATGAGAAAAGTATCCAACCGGTTACCACTGCCTTCTGCCTAACAATAGAATAGTGTTAGGGTTGTAGGATAACTGTGGACTTACACAGAAAATACACGTTCTATCAAGCAGGTAGTGAGTGGTACTTTGAACTACCTGTCTATGTGGATTATTTCAGTGTGAAGAAAGAATTCATTTATAAAAATGACTGACTTTAAGTTTATGTATTCAGTCTGTGCTTGGTATTGCTTGGTATTTCCACACTGGAAGTGAGCTTTCATAAACAATAAAATATCAGTTTAGATATGCAGGAATATCCTCTGAGGATATGTGAATTTAAGAGTCTGAATTATCAAAGTGGATTTTATATATTGAGTTCCTGAGCCCTGTAAATGATTGAGAATGAGCTGAAATAATTTCCCACAATTTATTAGTTTTCTTCAGCTTCTCTTAGCTTTCCTTGCCAGCCACCTATTCTGTAGCATTTTCTATATGTATATCCAGACCTTTATATATATATAATCTCTCCTGATATTTGTTTGTAAACACATTCCTGCAAATGTATGTCTGTGAATTCCTACTGAGTTTTGAGATTTTAGCCGCAACCCAATGTGTTTTAATTATGGAGTATTTAGGTTGACATATCTAGTGCAGTGTCAGCCAGAGAACTCCAGGGACACTTTTTTTTCTGAGAGAGGTGACCTTCTATCACAGTCTGATGACAGCTGTTACTAAAACTTCTTCAGTATGTCATTTTTTTTTTTTTATAATTTATTTTAAAAGTTCAGGGACATTTTTTTGTAAGCTAGTCACACCTTTCTTCCCTACTGTCTCTTAGGCATTTGCCTTTCCTTTATTTGCTTATTTTTATTTATTTTTATTTCTATTTTTAATTGTATTGTTTTGATATAATGAGACTGTGACAATTCAAATCTTACTCTAGGCAACAAAAAGAGTCGTATAACATGACATCTTTTTGCAGTGTTAGCCAGCAGCAGTGACATCCTTCTGTCCAACAGGAGGTGTTCTAATGATACACAGCGGTAGCACTAGTTGGAGTGCAATTGGCAGCCAATGTAGCATCAGCCAAGTCAGTTCAAATTAAGTTTGGATGATGAATCAGTAGAACTGTATAGGTTCTGTGACTGAGAAATAAAAGAGTTTGTGTGACCACCTCTGTTGGACTTTTTTTTTTCCCTGTTCTGTTATGTTTGAGTTTCTAAACCCAGTCATGTAAACGTAAGGCTAGTGGATGGGAAGACGAAACTTATCTGGGATATAGGACATAGAAAAAATGCAAAAGAATGTGAGACATCGAAATTACAGGCTTGAACGTTACTAGATGAAGCTAGTTGTAAGTGAATATTCAGACGCATGAGCTACTCAGTGCTTAGCTTGCCTAATGCTTAATATCTCAGGAAAGAAACATGAGATGTATATTTTTTCTAAAGGAACTGTCTCTTTCCAAAGATGAGAGCCTTGTCTCATTCATTTGCCTCATACCTCTCTTTAGATATCAATAAACATTAATGCCCTCTCAGTCTTCCCCCTTGGTGAATCCATATTGGCTACTCCTGATAACCTACTTCTCTTCCAATAGCTTGGAGAGGGTATTCAGAACAAGTTGTTCCATAACCTTTCCAGGGACTTTCCAGGCTGACTGGCCTGTAGTTTCCCAGATCATCCTTCTTGCCCGTTTTGAAGACTTGGAGTGACACTGGCTATCCTCCAGTCTTCAGGCACTTCTCCTGTCCACTGATATCTTTCAAAGATGTTAGAGATCAGTTCAGATGTCACCTCTGACAGCTCTCTCAGTGCACATGGATGCATCCCATCCAGGCTTACGGATTTGTATGTGTTGACTTTGGCTAGATGCTCTCTGACCAGATGCTTATTAACTAATGGGAAGTCTCCCTTTCCCATATTCTCTCTTACCTCCAGGATCTGGGATTCTAAAGGCCTAGTCTTAGCATTAAAGACTGAAGCAAAGATAGCATTCAGAATCTCTACCTTCTTAGCATCCCTTGTTATATTTGTACCTACCTCATTTAGTAGGGGACTGACATTTTCCTTAGTCTTAATTTTACCGCTGACATACCCAAAAAGCCTTTCTTGTTATCCTTTACCTCCTTTGCAATGTTGAATTCCAAAAAGGCCTTAGCCTTCCTTGTTGCATCCCTACAGGACCTGACAGCATTCCCATATTCCCAGGTGGACAGGCCTTTTTTCCACATTTCATGGACTTTCATCTTTTTAGTTTATCCATTAGTTCCTTGCTCATCCATGCAGGCCTCTTGCCAACTTTTCCCAATTTCCCACTTTAAGGGATACACCAATCTTGAAGAAGAGGTGTTTAAGTGTCAACAATTCACTAATTCACTGTCTAAAGCTCTTGTGCACATCTCCGCAGTATCCTGAAACATTTCATTACTTTAGCATATAGAGTGCAGAGTTGCATAACAAAGATTCTCCTCTTTGCAGTTCTTTTATTTCTAATTATACTTACCATATTCCGTTTTAAACAAGTGCATTTGGAAGGGAGAAGACTTACAGCTTTTTTCAGCATCTAACATGTCTTTTCTTTTGGAGTTATGCATAACAGAACTAGTCTTACTGACTTGCCATTGCAGATTCAATAATGTTGTTTACATTGCAAACATTCTAATATATTCCATGCATATACTTAACTAGGTACTCAAGGTGCTGTGCTTACTGTGGTAAAATCTGTTGATTTTCTTAGTCAAATACTTTATATGTTAAATGTAGTATGACAGCTCTGGCTAGAAGTGGTGAAGGTTGATCAGATTACTGCTTTTATATTGCACGAGCCACACAGTATATAAAATGTAGGTATTTATGATCTTTAAAAATGCGTAGATGCTTTAGAAGATATTGTTTTAACGTCTTACTATTTATTTGTTTATTTATTTGTTTATTTTTGAATACCCAAACAAAATTGCAAGCAGCTATGTTGAACACGTAGATATCAAGAAAATTGGTTTCCATGGGAACCTTATCCACATGACAGTTTTCAAATGCTTTACTTTCTAGGTGACATTTCAGTAATCCTAACAGTATTAATATTGCAAGTGGACATGAAATATATGACATAAAATGATTTGTTTGTGTGCATATGTGGACAGAACCTAGGCAAACAGCACATTGAGTGAACATATTTTTCAGCTCTATGACTGGCAGTTTTCCTGCACATTGTAAACTATTCCCAAATATCTCGTTTTGGGACACATTTGAATATAGTTTGTTCTGCATCTAAGTTTTAAGCACACATACAGTTCTTGAAGAAAGAAAATTAGTTTCAGTGTAATGCATAATAAGAAGTTCACTGTACATTTAGGGATTGCTTCGTTATGAAGCATTCAAATCCAAAACCAATTTTCTTCTAGCAGGAGGAGGCTACATTAGGAGAACTGCAGACTAATCGAGATAGCTTCATGGCAACCAAGCTAGAAATCCATAAAGAAAGGTACTAACTGGTGAACCCTGCTGCCTTGATTAGCACATTCATTACAAAGCAGGTGTTAGCAAACTGTGCAAATGGGCTGCATAAAAGGTCAAAAGGGCCCATGTTTTTTTCTTCATCAGATTATCGAATATTTATTTCATAGCTCTTCCTATTTTTATATTTTGGAGGAGGACTAGGTATCTCTGTAATGTGAAACCACTTTTTCCTTTTTTCCTTTCTTTCTTTTTTATTTTATTTCTGTCAGATAAAAGGTGGTTTTGAACAAAATTGTTTAGTAACTTGTCAAAATGAAACTGTTTAACAACAACAAAAAAGGACTAACACCTAAGCAATTCACTGCTTTTGTGTTAAATTTCTACTAATGTGTTTATATAGCTTGATTATACATCTCAGTGTGTCTCTCTATAGCAAAGGGGATGGTATAATAGGGAACAAATAACCCAGAGATTATAAATATGATTATTATTTTTTTTTTCTGGTGTAGGTGCTTAATGGGCTTGTTATTTCTCTTTCATTTTAAGGAAAGGTATAATTTTCAGATCCTAATGTTAAAGTTAGTGTAATCACTGAATAACAAGAAAGAAATAACTGCCTTCCCTTTTCTCCTCATTAGATGTAGAAGGCCTGACTGCCTCTGACTTGCAGATTTCTCCAAAGGAGAAAAGTGTTTGAACATCTATTTAAAGAAAAGAGACAAGAACAATAAAAATTCTGCTAGAAAATTAAGTTAATCAGCATCTTTTTTTTTGTTGTTGTTCATTAAACATAATGGGCTAAATAGTTCTACTGTACACTAAAACATGGGGAAATAAATGAAGGAGATACAAGGTGACAGTAATAAATGTAAGCAAAAGTTGGAGAAATTCAACCATGTGAGAGAAAAGCAACCAAGTCATTGCAAAATTTTAAAGTTTTACTAAAGATCTAATTATTTAGAATACAAGGCTGATATTATCAATGTCAATTACCTTAATTTATCAACTACAGAGTTTTAAGAGTTACTTTCCATACATTTTTTTGCCTAATCACACCTGCTTCTACTGTACATATCTGCCAATTAATCCTGAGAATGAGAAAATATATTAAAGATTGTCTCCTAATTAGATCTCTCTAATTTACCTACATGGATAGCAGTGGGCAATTATATGTCTACTGTTCCTACCTCTATACAACTGTTGCACAAGCAGAGCTGCAGAATTTGCAAAATATAAAAAGACCCTCTAGCATTTTTCAATCCTATGTATTACAAATAGAACTGTTAGAACTGTTTTGATCTCTAGACATTGAAGAACGTCTCTCCAAGCAAAATTTTGTCTTTCTTCAATAGATCATATTTGGTATTCTGTCCTCCTGTGAAATACTGAAAAAGGGATACATATATATTCAGATATGAGATGCATATTCAGCACAGAAACAACTCTTATGTGCTTTTGGATACCTTGAGGTCCTTTAGTGATGGTCACCTTTTAAGTGCCACCTTTCATGAACACAGGAAGAGGAAAATACAAAATGCTGAAAAGTCATGGCAGATGGGGAGAAGGCTGATTTCACTGAGCTGCGACTTTCTTCTAGAGCTTAGATTGAAAAAGAAGGTGTATAGTCACTGGTAGCAAGGTTGGGAAACACTGGAGGAGTACAGGTATGCTGTTCACCATTAAAGGGAAAAAGCATGTGGCCAAAGCTCAAACTAGACAGCACTGTGAAGGTAATAAAAAAGGCTTTCAATTGGGTGGAGCCCTTAGCAGCCTGATGTGATGGGTGGGCTTTAAGGTCCCTTCTAACCCAGGCCATTCTATGATTCTATGATAATTTCATGAACTTTACATTGTTTGAAATTTGTTAACTGGAAATTATGCATGTATCCATTGCAGCCTGTTCCTTTTCACTGTCAATTCTGAATTTTTTCAGGCTGAATTCCAACAAAAATCCCATTGGTCCATAAACATGTAGCTCTAGGTACTATCAGGTTTGAAAAACAAGTAATTTAGATTTTCTCAGACAAATCTCTGTGGTTTTGTTTTGATTTGTTTTGTTTTGTTTTACTCCAGTATTAGCTAGAATTCACACATTTACAACTGTGTATATGAATTTTTAGTCTATATAACATATATGCACAGATATTACCCTGTTTTCATACTTGAACTTACTTCTTTTGGCACAGATCTCTGAAAAAAATAACTTCTAAAGCAATTCTTTCCCACAGTGCATTCTCTCTTGCTCTGTGTTGCATGCCTTACTACTACTGCCTGGTACTAAGTGAATCTATCAGGGTCTCTGTGGTATACATCAGATCCAGTCTGATTGCACAGAAGCACTTGTTTCTTTTCACTGCTGAATCAGGTCAACTGAAGAACAGCAGCAGAGTGACTGTGTGATTGACATTCCTGCTTTTGGGAAACCAGCAGACATCAAAATACATTGGCAGAGGAGGCCTCAATTAATTTGACAGAGAAACAACAAAAGCTTTGTTATTGAAAAGAACTGAAGACCCATTTAATTTTATGATACGTCCTAATAGCCAGATAAATAAGCACAATCTCAGAACCAATCTTAGGAAATCATAAACGATTGGTAAGAAATGCTGATAGAGAAGGATTTAGCTTCAAGCTCTCTACTATAGCATTTATCCTTAGGGATTCATTTAGGATGGTCTTGAAGACTTCTCAGAGAAGGTTACAACATCATCAGGAGTTACAGAAAAGTTGAAGCCATTTTGGCAGTTAGAGAGCAAGATTGTTACTTACTTTGAGAAGGTAAAAAAGGGTAAAGCTACACTGAGCCATTCCCTAGTGCTCTGTACAAGTAGTGTTTACTCTTATGAGTAATCCACTGCTTCAGCAGTTCTAATACCAAAGCTGTGGCTAACTGCACCGTTCTGAGTTGTACCAAAAGCAACCACAAACTAGCTAGCTTTAATTTGTGCAATGGGTTGTAGACTTAACCAGAGCACATGAAATTATATGTTCATTTCTTTAATTGTTGTTGATTGTTTTGTTTTGTTTAGCTTTTAAACTTTCCCAAGGATTTTCAAAATGCAGCCATTCCTTTTGTCTGACATTAGCTAATTTAATTTCTATCTGCTCAGGTAATACCTCCTTACAGTCCTGCAATACGGTCAGATCTGTGGATGTCTTTTCAAATAGTTTTTAGTAATCATTAGGTCTAATTTCACAGACCACAAACATAGTAGCTGAACTTCAAGGTAGAAATAAGCACACATTGTAAAGCATTCTGAGACTTGCTGAGACCTGTAGGATTAAAAGATAAACATACTGCTTCCATGAAAGGCATTGAAATTAAAAGTTGATAATTAATTAGTAAAGCGACCTGAAACCATACAACTTTGCCCTCATTATTAGGAATAATTGCAATATATTTGAGTGCTGTTGATGGTGCATGAAAAGCAAGATATTATGGAAACAATTTCTTTGAAGCAGTGATCATGCTTTTCAATGCAGAAATTGTGGGTAGAGAAGGAAAAAATCTAGATAATTGCAGTAATGGATTCTCATTTTTTAAGCATATTTCTCTCAAAAAATAACAAAATTTATCAGTTCAGGAACTGTTAGATATTTAGCACTTCAAATTCCATCTCATTATAAGATTTTTTTCTAGATCATATACTTCCCATCTTGGAAATACCTATAGCATATGATATATTTTAAAAAAAATTCTTTCAGTTGAGAGTTGTAACTGGTAGTATTTGTCTTACACTAGTTACCACAAATTTCTCAGTAAAACTGAAGCTTAAGGTCTGTTAAATTAGACATTCTGTACTTCAGTTTGCTATACGTTAACTTTAGCAATTTAAAGTCTTTGGTACTGCAATTTGAGCCACATTCAATTCTATTCCCACAGAAACTAATACAAAATGTGTTATACCAATAATATAGCTATATTAAGGTACAGTAGCTATATTACTGTGTAATATAAAATAGAAACTTTTTTTTTTCAGAAAAACTAGGAGAAAGTAAAATGTCTTTGCAAACTTAACTCTTTCAACAGTTTTAATTTCTTAACTTCCTGGGTGTGACTAATTTATTAGATGAAATTAAACTTTGTGATAAAAACTAACTAACTCATTTTTTTAAGTCATCCTTTAAGTACTTTCTTTCTTGGCAATGTATTTACATCCCAATCCCTTGTATCTCAATCCCATTGAAGACCTCTCTGGAGCCTTCCAAATTTTTTTTTTAACTGGAATTCACAGCTTTAAGCTCTTTGGTTAATCAGAAGAAGGCTTTTATAAAGTTATGAAACCTTATGGAATACCCGCTCTTGTCAGAGGTAGCTAACTTCTGTTCCATGTTTCTGCTGTCTGATACATCTAGTTTGTTTAATGTATAGAGGTAACCCCATGATGCCCAAGGAGAGTTTTGTGTGAAATACGATATTATGAGAATGATGTTTCTTTTATGCAAATTTATTGCAGGAGATATAAAGGACAGAGGAAAAAAGAAGAGTGATTTCTATCCTTCTTTGCAGTTACTTCCAGGAATAATGAATGTATGTTAATGAAATAGTGTGGGAGTTTGTGTATTTAGGTTTTCACCAAAATAAAAACGAAAAAAAAATCAATTGAATACAGCAAGTAGGAGCACTTAACTCTTTTCAAAACCGATTTTTCAACATGCTACAAAAATCACCTAACACGCAGTGAGTTTGTCTCTTATGAGTTATTAAATGAACACTAAAATCAGAACTTTCTCATCTCAGGTCTGTATGTAATGCAAAAATTTTTCAAAAAAACATTACAGTGTTATTTGAGAATTACAGATTATTTGGAAATCTGCACTTGGAAACATTTGCAAATAGTAAATACAAGACTGCAAATATCAGAGCTGAAAGGAGGATCTCGGGAACACCAGGCCCAGTAGCCTCGCCTCAGTGCTAGGAAAGGTTATGGAGCAGATCATCTCAAGGGAAATCACACACCATTTGGAGGACAACTGAGGGATCAGGACCAGCCAGCATGGTTTCATGAAAATAATGTTCTGCTTAACCAACGTGATCTCTTTCCATGATTGAGTAACTTGCCTGGTGGATGAGGGAAAGGCTGTTGACTATCTAGACTTCAGGAAAGACTTTGACACTATCTCCCACAGTATTCTCCCAGAGATGCTGGAAATTCATGGCTTGGAAAGGTGCACTCTTTGCTGGACAAAGAACTGGCTGTATGTCCAGGCCCAAGAATGGTGATGGATGAAGTTAAATCCAGCTGACGTCTGATCATGAGTGGTGTCCCCCACGGGTCAGTAGTGGGGCCTGTCCTCTTCATTACCTGTACTGATGAACTGGATGAGGGGATTGTGTACACTCCCAGTAAGTTTGAAGTTGATGCCAAGGTGGGAGACAGTGTTCATCTGAATGGATGTAGGAAGGACCTTTAGAGGTATCTAGACAGGCTGAAATAGCTGGGCTGAGGCCAATGAGATGAAGTTCAACAAGACCAAGTGCTGAGACCTGAATTTTGACCACAAGAACCCCAGGCAAAGACACAGGTTTGGGGAAGAGTGGCTGGAAGACTGTGTGGAACAATTGGACCTAGAGGTGTTGGTTGATGCTCAGCTGAACATGAGCCAGAAGTGTTGCCAGGAGGCCAAGAGGGCCAATGGCATCCTGACTTGTATCAGAAATAGAGGTACCAGTAGGAGCAAGGAAATAATCATCCCTTTGTACTCAGCACTTATGGGACTGCACCTTGAGTACTGTGTTCATTTTTTGGCCCCTCACTAGAAGAAAGACACTGAGGCCTGGGAGCATGTCCAGAGAAGGAAGGAAGCTAGCGAGGTGTCTGTTACCCAAGTCTTATTAGGAGTGGCTGAGAGAACTGGGATTATTTACTGTGGAGAAAAGGAGGCTCAGGGAAGACCTCATTGATCTCTACAACTACCGAAAGAGAGGCTGTGGTGGGGTGGTGGTTGTCCTCTTCTCCCATGTAGCTAGCAATAGAACTAGAGGGAATGGTCTCAAGTTACACCAGGGGAGAATTGGTTGAACGTTAGAAAAAAATTTCTTTTCTGAAGTAGTGAACAGGTGCTGTAACAGGCTGCTCAGGGAGGTAGTTGAGTCATCACCTTGGGATGTGTTCAAGAAACATTTAGATGTCTTACTGAGGGACACGGTTTACTGGGAAATATTGGTGATAGAAGGACGACTGGACTGGATGATCTTGGAGGTCTTTTCCAACCTTGGGCTCTACGAAAGTTATGCCCTGATTCAGTTCAGCAGTTAGTGATAATCTTCTCCATGTTGGGCAAAGTAGATTTTACCTTGTCCCTCTATTATGCATTTTGTTGGCTGTATGAATGTATCTTCCATGAGTAAGATGCACAGCCCATGTCACTCTCAAAGTGAATGCATACTAAAAGTGATCAAAAGGAGTTATCAACACTGATCTGTTCTTCTTATATCTTACGTGCTTGAATAGCCATGCATAAAAAAAAAGTTGCAACTCTATTACTTCATATACAGTTGAGCTTCTAAAGGCTCTTATATGTTCCATCTGGTAGTTTTCTGTTGCTGTTAATTGGTAGTACCTGGGGGACAATTGAATGGCAACAACTGCAGGTTTCTTATCCATAGAATCCTTATGTTATAGATCTTACTGGGTCTTGCCTTTTGCCCTCTGTCAGTTGAGCAGCCTATATTGGGCAAAAGCTTCCATGACCTCTGATAGGTTGTTACAGTAAATCGTTCATCATTAACCTAAAAAATGACTCCACTGACCACTGAAGCAATAATTCCCAAAGCATCTAGCCAATCTTGAATTACTTCTCAGAATCTGAGGGTATCATAACTCCAAAGCAGCAATAATTATAATTGCATTAGTAGATACATTGGTGAATGATGTGCTGTTTCTTCTCAGCAGTTCCCTGCAGAAAACTACAAAGGTAAACCACTCTACACATGTGTTGTTATCTTTCAGTTGAAACCTCTTTTATTATAAATACTGCCCCACTAATCTGGTTTAATTAAATTTCTAACCACTTGTAACTGGACTGACATTGTGATAAAGACTGAGCACTGTCAGTTACAAGTCCCAGATAGCAAAGGCTGTCAGCCAAAAGCATAGGCTAAATATATAGTTTCAATGACATACATCTGTGACAGTGGGCAGAATGTTATAACAACTTATAAACAGATGTTACCTCAGTTATAATCTTATGATCTCTTTTTGTGAAAGCTACTAGTGCAATTGAAAATGGTGCTTGTGGTCTTGAAGGGTCTGTATGAAGATGTATGGAGAAATATGTATCTAACCACAGTTTGCTTAAAGAAATACATTGTGCAAATGTCACCATGTTCTATAACAATGCAGTAAGGTACACTTAAGCACTTGAAATACACCATATAAATTGGCTTAAGGAACGGGGATCAGCCTCTGATCTGGATCTATAAAGCAGTAATAACAGTCACTGAGTCAACCTAAGACCACTGACTATTTGGCATCCACATAAAATTTGAAGCTGCCTGTTAGTGATTCCACAAATTGTGCTTTATGAGAAATCTTTGAATATAGAAAACATAATTGAAACTGGTACATTTACTTAACCATGATGAAAAGAGAGAAATGGTAATCAAGCCTCTTCCACAAGTGTACTGTGTTGTGTGTACAATTTGAAAAGCTATCTAATTCAATATAGTTTTTTTTCCATTCGATTTTTTATTTTATAAATTTATTTATTGTTAGTAGGCAGTGACAGATCTAATGCTAGTGAATCTGTAATATTTCATTCCTGGGTTTTATGTGTAGAACTGGAATATGATTAAACCAGTGAAGATCCCAGTAGAACATTACAGAAAACCCACATCCCTTGAAAATCCCGTTCTCGGAAAAGAAGTATCCTCCAGAGAAAGTACACTACTTGCCAGGAAAGAAGAAGAAAGCTGTATTCTGTGCCAAGAGAATGATCTCTCCTTGTTCAGCTTCCTGTTATATTACCTACCATTGTCTATCTACTCTTTGATTCTGAATTTATTTCTTTTGACAGACAACCGGAGGGATTTGTGTTTGAAAATACAGTAATAATTAATATTTTCAGTATTGAAATGTCATTTTCATTTCCTTCCTGCTGTACTTAGGGGTTAACTACATCCATTAGCTATGGAGAATGTCTTTTCTTTCCCACATCCTGTTCTCCTGTATCTTGCAAGAGGTGGATGAATTTATAATTATTACATCATGTTTGCTATTTCCAGTATCAAGATGAGCTTTCATTTCCTGGCAGGCCACTTTATGGGAATTGTTGTCATTCAAGATGTAAAAGATTGTTTTCTTCCTCTTCTTTTACTGCCACATGCCAAAACAAAGTGATCTAGTTCTTTCTAATTCCATATCCCTATCTTCTTATGAAATTCTAGAATGATTATAACTTCACTTCTTTTGTCATTTCAACTTCTTTTTTTTTCTTCATAACCAAAATTCAATACCTTTTTTATGTGATCAAAGCTATGAAATTCATCCTTGTGATTCATCTCAGATCTGTTGTCAGACCTAGATCAATTTTTTCTCTCAGGGCTGTTCAAATAATTAAAAATAACTGGGTTATCTACTTTATTTCTAGTGTAAATTCATTTCTTTAGAAGAACTGTCTTAGTAGTTCTGAGATCAGCTAATGAGATATTAATATAATTAGGTAACTATCTCAAATACACCTCCGTTATCTAATTTATAACTCTCCTTTCCAAAGTGGATTCCAAACCACTGATGCTAAGAAACCTAATTTTCATATTGCAGAAAAGACTTTGGGTTTATATGACAGCTGACATGCTTCTGGAAGACGACAAATGCTGTGAGTTTCTCTTTTTATCTTCTTATATAGTCTTGAATTAGATCTTTCATTAAGTGGAATACTGAAAAATTTAGACTTTCTACATGGTCAGAAATTCTATTTATTTAATATTATTAGATTAAATACGTTACATAGGTAATTAGAAAAACACTGGTTAAATATAAACACCCTATGTGATATGGCTATCTGTGGTCGTTTTGTCTGGGATAGTTACTTTTTTTCCTAGCAATGTGCTTCAATTCTATGCTTCGGGCTGGTGATCAAAACAGTATATTGATAACAGAGACACATTAGCTATTGTTGTGCAGTGATTACACTGCAGAGGCACAAGAGGCTGGAAGGAAAAATGGACTTTTTTCCTGTTACTGTCTCCTTCTTACTCTTTTAAACTGCCTTTACCTCAGTCTCATGTCCACTGTTCAGATTTCTTTGCCTGTTGTGCTGAGAGGAGTTTTAGAAGTAGCTGAGTGGCGCTTAGATGCCTACTGGTGTTAACCCACAACTGCTCCTTAGATATTCAATCCAGTTTAGAGAAGTGGTTTATTCAATGCAGGAGTTTGATATTCTAAAATACATATACTTCCATTATACAGTTTGTTTCCTTAGTGGTCTTGTTAATAAATTTTAGTTTCATTACCTTTTATAAAACTTAATAAAGTGGGTTTCCAGAAGTTATGCATGTGCTTAGTTATATATAAATTCTGGTTTCTTTAAGGTACTTATCCTGAAGCAGCAGGTTCTGGCAATAAGGTCTGCACCCATCCTCATCTTTTTTCATTAGTGCATGTTAAGAATCATAAAGGTATGTGGAAGAAGAGTGTCTGCTCCTTTCAGAATACCATTTCCAATGCAATAGTGTAATAAGAAAGGAAGGCAGAGACTGAAACCATGTCTGGTTCATCACACCATATGAGAATGTGGGAATGTTTATTCCAGCAGGGTTATCTGATGAAAGACGTGCATGCCAGGAAGCAACAACCAGATACAAAACTCCGAGTAGTGTGCTACTCCAGGTGCTTTTTCCAGGTCTTCTACCCAACACCGTGTTGCAGGAGTAGTGTATATTCCCAAACCAGCCAGCTACTTGGGAAATGCATGAGTGAGGTGAGTGTGAGGCTTCACACCAACAGCTAAGTACAACCATGGGTCATGTGGTGCTAGCTGCTGAGTGGCTATTTCTTCCCCAGACATGTTGTGCATGGAGTACATGTATGTATTTGCTACAAAGCTGTGAACTGGACTACTGAGCAGTGGGGGCCTGAGGACTGGGACTGATCATCAGGCAGGCAGTACATCTGTGTGCTGTTACACCCAAGGGACTTGTAAATGTGATGGGGGGGAGGTACTCAAGGGATCTACAAATTTGCATGACCCTGTGAGCACAGAGAGTACTGCGCGTGTGTGTTTGTATCAGCAAACTTCTGTCTGCAGTAGCCTGAGAGTAGGAAGGAGTCTCTGTTCTCTCTATCTGTTTTACATGAGTCCTCTGAGAAAGTGATGTTGAAGGCATCTTGGTTGGGGCAGCCTGTGTGAATACTCTGTTCTGTCTGACTGTTTTTGTGTCTCTGTGTTAAGTGCTCAGCGCTAAACCTGAGTTGGGGAAAGCAGCAGACACATTCCCCAGCCTCAGCATTCCACAGGTCAGACAGGAGGAGCCCTGGTCTGGATCAGCTAGAGGAGGAGGCAGGCACATTCTTTACCTCACTTAGCAAGAATTAGCTCTTGTTATACATCTATGCTTATGTCCTTATTTTTTTTATTATTTTTCAGTTACAGTTTGTTAAGATTATGCATGCATAAAAGCCTAAATCTGATTCTAAAACCACATCAAGGAGCTGTATCTGCCTTTTCTTTTTTGCTTTAAGAATGTTATCCTAAAAAACAGGAAAATACTGAAAGTACATGTTTTCTTCCTTGAACATCAAGGCCATGGCTGTTAAGGGATAAAATATTAAAGCCGAAAATTCCTGGTGATACAGACTTTTAATGAAAAGCTTGACAAGTGTTTAACTTTAATAGTGATACTAAGTGATTATTATAATGACACTGCAAAAATGTGATCAAAGCCAATCACAGATACTTTTCCAAGGTCATATACCTCCAAACTACAAAATTGTTAAATTGCCAGCTATTAAGCTCAATCTCATCCATGTTTCTGTGCCCAGAGAGAAAAATCAAGCATTGTGATGAACAACTCAAACAATGCCAGAAACGCTCATCTGCACCAGCAATTCTGCTTTTTCAGGGGCATCTTTTCAGTTTTAAAGAGTAGTTATGATGACAGTAATGATTCTGGTGCATCACTGATACGGAGATTATGAAAAGACTTGCATTAAATGTAATAAACCTCTACTTACTATTTGTTTCGCATCCCCTGTTACATATTATCTGTATATTTCTGCCTGGAATAGTTATAGAAATAAATGCTTACAAATCAACCTGTGTTCACAGTTCACTTCATAGCAGAGAAAGAAAAGTGGTTAACGCATTAAAATTTTATTTCTTTTGGAGACAAAGAGCCTTCTGCACTTCCCTTTGGAAGTCCCCTGAATTGTTACCCATTGTTTCCATGAAGTAGTTTAGGGTGGAACAAACCTACTTACTGATTGGAGTTGTTACTGCTGAGTTCCAACCACTGTAACATGAAGTGTCACAGTGCCAGAGCCTGAGAACTCTAGAAGTTTGTGTCACCTCAGAGAAGATAGGATGGAAGATAAATCCAAATTTGCACACCTTAAGAAATTTTATGCTTCAAGGGATAAGTATATCTTGTGAAGATGTTTCATCATCAAAATGGAAATCAAACATTCCATTGTGAAAATGAAGAAGACTGAGACTGTAGGTTTTTCAGTACAAGTAATCCATAGTCCTTAGAAGACCACACAAATTTACACTTACATATCCTAGCTTTTCTCATTATTGTCCATAACCTGTGAAAGAATACGAATTAAACAAAATATAAGAGTGACATAGCGTGAGCATGAGAGACTCTGGAGATGCTTTTTATATTTCATAAATGTTTTCATGTTAATCTTTCCTCTAACCTCCAAAGATGTTTGTGGTCTTAATATTAGATTGCTGCACTGAATCACTTTGAATGAAGTTAAGAGAAAACGTATGTTGCATCTTATCCCTTTCAGGGTCAAATCCTCAGGTAGTGTGAAATGGAATAGATATACTGACAAAAAATAGTAACTCCGTAGGTATTCATAAAAATGAATATATCATTAATCATAACCAATTCCACAATCTTGATGGAGTAATGTGCAAATTTATACAGGTTTGTGAGTTTTAGCTATGTGTCACAATTATTCTTGAAAGCATTAGTATAATATTGTGAGTGAGTTTTCAGAAAAAAAAATCTGGCTGATCTTCTGGAGAAAAGCTGTCAATTTTCTATAAATCTAGGCTTTTATAGACCTAAATATTTCCTAAGAGGAATGTGACGGAAGACCTTTTTTCATCTGTCTAGGAGACTGTCCTGTCATCCCAGCCAACAGACCAAGAGGACATGTCTGATGCCTGATTTAAAGAGTATGAAAACAGCTCTTTCTTTTGATCTCCAACAACAACTTCAGAATGCTTATGTGCCTGAGAGCATAAAGATGCATCTGTATTTATCTGGCATCGTGTTAATATGCAAACATATATAGGTAAGACAGGTCAACCTGGTATGCTGTTACAGAATCTAATATTTACTGATGTAGTTATTTGAGAAATAGTGACAAAAAGGGGAATTAAAGTTGTAAATACTGATTATTATAATCCACAGTTCCATTGTTTCATTTATACCACTTACCATTTCTTTAACATCTGAAGGTATACTAGGGTCTTATAAAAGGACACTGCCAACAGTTTACGGTCTGTTTTGGCCTGGTTCCGTGACAATTGGTGTGGGGGACCCATGGACCCACACACCAGGAAAGGGGAGGGGGGAAAGGGAAAAGGGAAAAGGGAGATGGGCCTAGAAACAAAATGGCAGCAACGATCTGAAGAGGACGTTAATTTACTAAATAAGATATTGGAAAGCAAAATAACACAATATAATAAAATGTAATTGGAATTGAAGCTAATAAATCAAAGAAAATGATCAAGAGAGAGTGTCCGATAAACCGAAGGCCTTACGCTAAATGCTGAAGGCGAGATGGCAGCGAGCACCCACTGCTGAGTCGATCCCAAAGGAAAGAGTGTCTCGTGACACACAGACAGTTTTTATCCTTTCCCTCTGAGTGGAAAAACAAACAAACAAAAAGCATCGCACAGTCCTCTGGGGAATATAGTTCTTCTCTTCTGAGACATGTATACCCATAACTATCGATGATCCACAGAGCTGAAGCATCAGCTCTTTAATTCTTAATGCACTACAAGATGTTATGATGTGGAATAACAATACCAAAAATCATGAAACCATGACAGACACACAGTACATGATGACGTAAAGAGCTATGTTCATGCTATGTTCCTTCTGATTTTTTATGTCTGCCTCTGATTAAACCTAAAGTTGTTTCCGGGTGTTTTTTTTTTAATATTTATCTTCTTGTGAACAAAGTTATTTATAGGTATTTAACATGCAATTCAATGTGACGTGGGATTTACATCTAGAGTTATGTTAGAACTAGATGAAAAGGGTTGCATGACTTAGTATGGTAGAATGGGTCTGACCCTGACATTTTCAATATGAAAGTAATATTAGAGGAACAGAGTGGTTAAAAAGGACTTAGAATGATAAAGCAAGATTTACCTATACAAAGAAATTTAAAAGGGAAATGAAGAAACATAATACATAGTAAGATGTAAAGTGATAAGAGGTGTGATAATGCTTAAACCAAGGAAACTCTGGGAAGAGTTCAAACACACAAAACAAAAATTGACAGATGTGCACATCCGTGAATGAATACGTGTAGCTGATCATATGTTTTCAAGTTCTTTCTTTTTGTAACTGATTATTATAGACTACCTCTTGTTAAGTCAAACAATAAAACATTTATAAACATTTTCCATTTCTATCAATGCACTTATCTGTGTGGATAAATGCACTGCAAAACATTATGAACATGATAATAATGTAAAATTAAAAAAAAAAAAAGAAACAAAAAAAAGGTTGTATATATTTAAGATTTTTAGTTGTCAAAGAGTTGTATACCAATGTGATTGTATTAAATATTAGTTCTGTAAATTAGGATGATTTTAAACTGAGTTTACATAACTTCTTTTTAGGTATTTTAATTTTATCATATTGAACTGAGTAGTTCGCTTTAAAATTAGTTTATTTGGAAATTAAGGGAAAATTCTGTCCAAAGGATTCAACTTCATACAAAGATTTAGGAGTCTGCTAATAGGTGTCATTGTGCAATTATCTCCTCTGTGCTAGGTAGATCATAGAATATTCTCCTAATTTCATGCTCTTTAAGATGTAAAAAGTATCTTTTAACCTTACGTCGATGGCAATTAATCCTTTGGAAAAAAAAAAAAAAAAAAGACTTTTCATGGCTTTGAGTCACTGAGAATTGAGTAAGAATAATCAAAATGGAAAAAATGTTTCAAACATAATCTAAGTCCTACTTATTGAATTAACCAATAGAGCACTTGAAAGGAAATTATGATAATAAAGTTAACCTTGAGATTAATTTGAAAAGTTTTCCTCTATAATCTGTGGACATAACTTATTTAGATCTTCCATGCCTACACAACTAGGACAGAATTCTCACAAATGAATTTGTGGAGGTTCATTATTTTAATGAATTACTTATACTAATAATTTCCAGAATACCTTAAATAAATAAGGTGAATATTCAAAGATAGCTAGTATTGCCTTATTCTTTTCTAGATCTCATTGAGTCTTTTTAACAAACAAGTTATTCAAAGGGAACTGCATTCATGACAGTGTCAATGGTTCTCAAAAATTTCTGTTTTGAAAACATTCTGTTTTAAATAGCATTGTAATGTATGAAGAAGAAAAAAATCTTAATACTTATTAAAACAAGAATATAAATTGCCATAGTTTTTGATTATGATACAGTTTCAGAAGTAATCTCTGCATAGTGCTAGCCTAGAATAACTGCAGAGATATGGAGAAAATTAATAGCAAGACTGAAATAATCAAAAATTATGATCTAGGCAAATGATTTTATAGAACATGATGCCAGAAGTCACTGCATTACATAATTTATAAGAAAGACAAATATTTTTAAAGGGAATTAAGAGAGATTTTTTAAGTTTTTTTTACTAGCACTTTTAGTATTCAGGAGAAAGAAAAACATTTTTTTATTACAGATTTCTCATAAAATTAATTAGTGAATGACAAAGTCATTAGGAGGAATTTAGAGAACACCATTCTACTGGGTTTTAAAAATTAAGATTCATACAGTACATAAGTTATCTGGATTGCTGCATTGGATGGTTATAAGTTCTTCAGAAGGGATAGGCAAGAAAGGAGGGGTGGCTCTGTGCTGGAGAGTGCTTTGATGTTGAGCTTGGGATTGGGATAAAGTTGAATCTCTATGAGTAAGGATCAGGGTCAGGGCGAACAAGGCTGAAATCTTTGTTGGGGTCTGTTATAGACCTCTTAACCAAGATGGAAGATGAATGAGGTGTTCTATGAGCAGATGGCAAGCTGTGCTATCGCCAGCCCTGGTTCTCATGGAGGCCTTCAATTTCTCTGGTATAAACTAGAAATGCAATACAGCACAGCAGTAGTCCAGGAGGTTTCTGCAGTGAGTGGAGGAGAGTTTCCTGATGCAGCTAGTAAGAGATCCTGCCAGAAGAGATGCCCCGCTAGACCTTCTGTTCACAAACTGGTGGACAGGTGGGAGATGTTGGGAACTGTTGTGGGCTGAGAGACTATGAAATAATAGAATTCTTGATTCTTGGTGAAGTCAGGAGGGGAGTCAGCAAAATTGCTTTCTTGGAGTTCCAGAGGACAGGCTTGGAACTGTTCAGGACACAGACAGGGAGAGTCCCTTGGGATTCAGTTCTGAAGGGCACAGGAGTCCAGGAAGGCTGGTTGTTCCTTGAGAAGGAAGTCTTAAAGGTGCAAGAGCAGGCAGTCTCTATGTACTGTAAGATGAGTTGGCAGGGAAGAAGACCAGCATAGATGAATAGGAAAATTTTTCTGAGGCTCCATAAGAAAAAGAAAAAGATAGCCTACCTCTTGTGGAAGAGGAAAGTGTCACAAACCTTGATGCTAACTGACTATGTATATACAGATATGCACAAGTCCTTCTCTGACTGAAGGAAACCTAAATATCTTTGGAAATCTTATTTATAATTTAAGTGACTAGGCATGGTGTCACCAAACATAAAAAATCAATTTAAAGCCTTCATCTATTTTTTGTCTCTTTTTTTTTTCTTCTTTTTTTATGAAGACTTTCAAGACGGTATGCAAACAAAAAAGGAACTAGGTATAAATGAAGCTACATTACAGATACCTTATACTGATCATATACTGATCTTAATACACAGGCAAGAAATTTCTTAGACCCCAAAATGTTTCTTATGGTGCAGTACCTGTTATTTCTTTTTCTTTCTGAAAACATAAAGCTCAGATACTCTTAGTAACCAAGGAACTGAGATGAATTGTTCTCTCACTGAGGAGTAATCAGCTTTCAGACCAACAATGAATGTAGACAGAGAAGAAAGTAAAAGACCAAAGATGGTATCTGTTCCTATGTATCTTTTACAGAATTACTTACTGAGCCAGAGAAAGTTATCTTCCAGATAAAAAAAAAAATTTCTAAGTAAAATGCAAAAGGCAAGCCAGAAAATCCAGTTACAAAACTAATCACAGTCAGACCAAAAAACCATGGAACACAATAACTGCATGTCAGTACACTGAATAGTACCAAAAGAATTGCTAGTAAAATCTGCACAAGAACTTCAGTAATCCAGTTATGTGTACAGAAAAGGAGGAAGATAATACAGTATACATATTTCACTAGGACCTAGTGGAACATAGATTCTGAACTCAGAATCACCAATAATTTACCACTCAGTTGTTCACCGTCTACACATGTAATGATATGAACAGAAAATTGTTAAAATATATATTTAAAATATGTGTCATCTTGAGGGAATAAACAAATCAGGAGCATAGAATAAGGTATCCTGCCCTTAAGTTTGTGAAATTCAATCTGTAGAATAATTTCACAGAACAGGCAAAATTGAAGACTTCTCATTAAAGGTTATCTTCTCTCTATACATATAAGATAAATATGATACATGAATGATAAATATGATAAATACATCAGCAAACACTTCTCTATACTCAGAAAGTGATTCAGCTCCATGCTGAAGAAACAATGAAGGAGCAATAGTTTCCATAACTACAGAAAGACTGATCCAAACTTGAGTCCTTAGGCTTGTTTGCAGTCTGTCACTCAGAATATTAAATTCTACCAACCACAGTTTTAACAACAAAATTAACATTATTCTTATTTTTTTTATTATCCTTGTTAGCTATGTTACTCTTACTGCTCATGTCTGCAATAAAAAGAAACATCAAGGTTTTAAGTCTTTGACCTATTTAGATTTACTGTTGTTTGTATCTGCCCTAATAATTTCTTCTTGCTTTTACAACTTCCAATGGAGACAATCTAGTGGAGTTTGCCTTAGGACAGACAAAATAAGTTTCATTTTTGTTTTAGAATGCCAGCATACTCACCAGGTGGTTTCTAAAAGTAATTAGAGTTATGTTCTAGAGACTGAAATAAAACTTCTGGCACTTTATGGGGAAATCAAGATGTAACCTGGGGCTTCTTTCTTTCTATTGGATTTCTATTTATCTATATGCTGTCTGCCATTAAACGATAAAACAATAAAAGGTTGAACTGCTAGTTAGTAAGCAGTTCATTAATAGCCTCATTCAAGACCAAGTGAACTAAAAAAAGACCTTCTTCTACTAACCGCATGGAGTGTTGGAATATCAGAACTATGTGCAAAGAGATTCTACAATAAAAAAAAAAAAAAAAAACAACTAAAAATTCATTTCACTTGAATAAGATGAAAATGTAACTCACTTACTTTTGTTCAATCTGAAGCCCATCTGGAAAAGAAGAAAGATTAAGCAAGAGTTAAATTTAGAATTTTTTTTCCTGCCCCACTTTTATTCTGAAACAAATTTTAATCCTGTTGGAAATCTCCTTACTCTACACACATCACAGAACTTCCACATGTATTCATCTAACTGTCTTATTGTGATTGCAGCCATTCAAGTAGACAATAGACACATTTTCTACCCCTCGCTTTCATCAGGAGCAAGACCCACAAATCAATTACAGATGAGAATCTGGAACATCTTGCCTCTCATCAAGGTTCATGTTGCTGTACATCTTGGTAGTATCGCTCCTCGTTCTGAAAGGAACAGCTGAGTTTCTCAACTATAAAGATAAAAGAAATGATTTGGTTATGAAATGAAATGAAATGAAATGAAATGAAATGAAATGGAAGAGGAAAGGAAAAAGAAAAATGAAAAATAATGAAAAGAAGGGAAGAAGGGAAGGGAAGGGAAGGGAAGGGAAAAAGAATACATTGCTTCTGTACCCAACATTGCAATTCTGCAGCACATTAAACATCTTCCAGTCTTAACAGATACAAAAATTTCTGCAGTAGTTAGAAAGGGTAGATTAGAGTGTTGCTTCTGATTCTCAACTATAACTTTAAAACTCTAAGTCATTTTAGAAAGTAATCTTGCTAATTTCTACTTGTTTTTAAATGATAAATTGCCCCTGCTCTATGGAAAATTTATGAGCTACATTCAATAGTACCATCTGTTGGCAAAAACAGACGGTACATTTATGAAACTAATAAAAGTGTAAAATAATTTATTGACTTGAAAAATACATTACAATCCGGAAAATTTTATGCTTTTCTTAGTTTTGTTTTCGGTTGTATTTTATCTTCTTACCCATTTTATGAAAGCACATCTCATCTAAAATTTCCTTACTATTGAATCTAAATCCACCACACTGCTTGATTCATCTAGAACACTTGACTGACTTGCTGAGACCCTTTACTTTCACCTTAAATAACAGGACTTTTCTAAATATATTTAGAACTTGATTTTCCTTTTTTTTTTTTTTCTTAAATGTTAATCTAATAATTGTACTTTATATAAAGAATTGATCTGAATAGGAAAGTACTGTAATTCTTATGTTAGTCTATCTGAAGTTTTTGTTCTTATTTTTTTCTAATTTTATGGATTTAATCCAACTTTTATTTAATTTTTCTACTTAATGTTAACATTTGTGTGTTAGCAAATGACAGAAGCCCTTTACATTCACTGCTTTTTGTTGTTACTGAGTGTGTCATTTCATAATCTCATCAACTATGGCAGTGACCCTTTCATGTTTTAAGTCCTATTTGCCCAGACATGACTAGTTACATTTCTTTATTCACATAGCTTTAATGTTTAACCCCATGACAAACAAAAACAAAAACAAACAAACAAAAAAAAAAGTCAGGAAGACTGAAAAGGTAGAAAGGATGTTAAAAAAAAGAAAGGCAAATCTGAAAGCATGATACAGAGCAGTTGAAATTTTCAGAGTAGGAAAGAACAGTATTTTCCTTCATTTCATTTTTAAACGATTACCTTCTCTTTCCGCTTGGGCAAGGAGAGTTGGTAGGGTTCCGTTTATGATAATATCAAATAGAGTTCACATTTGGGAATAAGTTATTTTCACAAATGAGTCATTCTTGTAATGGATTGTCTGAGGTCATGTTTGGCATCTATTTGTTCGCATTTTGGCTAGTGAAGAAGTTATATTATCTATGTGATACTACGTTACTACACTAAAGGAAAAAATTAGACTGTATTCTGGGAAGAAGATGACTCAAGGGCTGGTTGGATGGGGTCCTGGATAGCCTGATCTATTGGGTGGAACTGGATGGGTTTTAAAGCCCTTCAGACCCAAGCCATTCTATGATTCCTTTCTGCACACAGAAAATAAAACAAAACAAAGAAACAGACAGCAACAACAACAACAAAAAAAAAAGGACAAAAAAAAAAAACTACCCAACACTACACCCCTCAAAAAGAAGCAACAATAACAATAACACTCATTTCAGTTAGAGAGATTTCTTCTAATGTACAGGGACAATCTTCTGTTTTAGAAATAAGATATTGTAATGGCCTCCTATTATTTCTTGTGTAGTGTTCATTAAGGGTTGTCAGATCTGAGTTTTTTCAGTTTCCGTAATGTTATATATTTTGTATCTGAAACTCAGCTGCTACTGTGGTAGAAATATTAGCAAGTTACATTGCCTTATTATTTACTATGTTAAGCTATGATACTTTTTTCCAAAAATTAATTTTCTTTTCTCCACTAGTATGGCATGAAAATTATGAGATTGAAAAATTGCTGTACTGATTCAATGAAACACATCTTAGTCCTCTATTAAATTGAAAGTTACTTTAGTAGTTTTTATTTCTGTTTCTCCCCTTTCAATAACTGCTCTGTTACTTAAAAATCACCTGTGTTCTAGAACAATTAAGTGTGCAGTTATGGTACATTAATTTTTTTTTTTGTATATATGTGTTCATTTGTGGATTATCTTATGCAAATGCCAGTCCTGCAGACACAACAAGACCAAGCACATGCAGTCATGATTAATTCGGTTAGTTTTGATAACCTCCAACTGTTCATATTCCCAGGACCACTGGCTTTCTTAGTCTGCGGATAGTAAGAAACAATTAGACATTTTAAAAGTAGATTCCACCTTAAAAACAGGCACATCCTTTTTGTTTGAAGGAGAGACTGATTCTGTTCAAAGTCTTTTGAATTGAATTTTTGCAGTGAAAAAAGAAGCCAGATTGAATAAATCAACTGGTCTTCATGTTTTTGCTTAACATTTAATGTATTCCTCCTGTTTTTGTATGATAAAAACCATTTATTGAGCATCAGTACCCGAATTATACCAGTTTTGATGTTGGATCCTAAGACTGTCATCTAGCATAGAAAAAAACAAAGAGTATCTGTGAGCAGCTGACCAATAAATTGGACTTCATCACAAATTCAATAGCAACCAGCAAAGCATTGGGATAAAGCTGGCTTCAATTTATGAAAAAGGATTTCCACAGAGAGTGTGTCAATCATCCAAAAGGATGGTTGAAAATAACTGTTGGATTGGCATATTAATGATCACAGGAGACTGATGTAAATGTCATGAACTATCGGGAAAGAGTAAACTGAGTGCTAATACTACCCCTCATCTGTTCCCACTGTGCACAGATAAAAATTTTATCACAACAAACAGCATGGTAGTTTGCATGAATTATTAAATCATATGCATTCAAGAGGGTTTGTAATTAAACAGAAAGACTTACTGAGGATTATCATAACTGACAATGACTGGAGCCTGCAAAGTCCAGCTGTAAGTCAAGAGACTAACATGTATGATTGCTTCTAATTTGTACGACAATTTGCGAGTTATTAATTTATAACACTTTTAGATGTTGCCACAGGGGAGTAGCATGTACAATTAGTCTTTCAGTATGCGTATGTCAAACATGAATAATAAATGCTGAACATATAGCATTATTTATATGCATTCACTTTTCTCTGTCATAATGGAAATAACTTCATTGCAATAAGCTATTTAATGCAGAAATTTAGTAAAAATTGACTATTTTTTCTTTATACATTACTATGTATGAGTCCTTCTAATATGCCTTCTGTTACACATTTTTAGTAACAGAATCACATGCTGCAACTCCCAAGGGCTTATGATATATTTCAGTGATGAACAATTCAGCCTTAAGGTACTTAATTCCGATTATAAAGCCTGTGACATTTACAGAAATACTGGAGGTCCATATTCAGCCAATTATATACAAAGCCTTGCAGTGAGCTAATGTGTGCAGAAGGTTTCTAGCCCTCCTCTCTCAACCAAACTGAAAATAAAGAATGTTCTTTATAAAAACAAGTAAGACTTTATAACTGCTTACTTCTTTCTTCTGTAATCTGAGATATATTGAGATGTCCCACAGCTTACATTAACTCTATTCTTCATATCTTGTTTTATTTATTCCGTCTGAGTAGGTTGCATACTGAGCATCTGGATTTTGGCAGTGCTGAAGCTGTTAAGTACTTGATTTTATTTGTCCTTAAAGCAAAAGCAAAAGAAGAAAGAAAAAGAAAAAGAAAAAGAAAAAGAAAAAGAAAAAGAAAAAGAAAAAGAAAAAGAAAAAGAAAAAGAAAAAGAGAATAGAAAAAAAGAATGAATTCATGATCTCTGAGCTATAATCACTAAAGAACCTAACAGTGAGGTAGAAATACATCACCAACCTGAAACTCTGAAAGGAGAACATTTTTCATGCATAAAAATACAATATAATGTGATTCATGTTTTACAGAAATTAATCACAAATAAAAGTTTTCTGAGCTCCTCTGGGACTTTTTGGTCTAATCACAGACAAGTTGATCATGACGAACTAAGACAATGCAGAGGAATTTCATTTCATGTGCCTGTACACTGATGTCATTTTTCTCATCCTCAATCAGTTTAGCTCAGATTTAACTGTGAACTGTTTTTTACTACTAGATTATGCAAAGCTTAGCAGAATGAAGCCCAGCTTCTTCTGACATCTTAATTTGTATAGGATTTCAAATAACAATACTTTTTTTTCCTTCATGTTCAAGTCTGCAACGCTTGGAAGTTATTGGTGGGCAAAACAATAGCATCATTGCTTCAAATACTTTATGTCAAATGAAAACCTAATTTACAACACAAAAAAAGCTGATTACCCTTTAATTTGTAGTTATTGCAATGAAATATAAGCTGTTTTGTATTATTTTTTTTATCTATATTGCAAGACATATCATTAGAGGGTCAAGAACTATATTTTATTAATAATCCATTTCAGTGTACTCACTATTCAACTCTAACACTGTTTCCTTCTGAAGAATAAAACGCATGTACACAACATCTATATTCATATAATACTTTGAATACTGAGGTACTTCAATTCAATGCATTTTGCAATATTAAGGGGTTAACTGTAATAGCAAAATCAAATTGAGTATACCAGAGGAACTGTAGAAACAATGTTTGTCTTGATTATAGGATTTTATAAAGATAATAGCTTATACTATTGAAAAAAAATGCCTTACAGTGGCATGAAAAAGTCTCTGTGGAAATCAAAGGATACATATCAGTCACATGTGGAAAGAAAGAGGCACAGTCATGCAGATAGCACTTTCTAGGTTTTGCTGCACTGATTGCCCTAAATGAAAGGCATTTCTATTCCCTATCATGGAATACCTATAGATTCTTCAATCTTTATGAAGTCACAATACTGGTCCAAATTATGTTTTTTAAATGTCTCTTTTTGTGTTGTTTTTATTTTTAGTTCATTTTTCAATTATTTTATTTTGCTAATAAAATTTAAGTGACATCAGCTTAGACAGATAATGGAATCACATGATATCACTGCGTGTGTTCATATTGGAGGACACAGAACTGAGATGCTGTACAGAGTACTGGAACTTGGGTGCTGTCTTTTTTCTTAGCATGGGGAAAAGAGGACTTCAGTGTGAAGTAGGCTGACTTGGTCCACTCGTTTTGGCAGCAGAAGGCAATGCTATACATATCATTCATTCCACTTCCTAAAACTATCAGCAAGAGGTCAATATCTGTGAAAATTGAATGAAGGGGAACAAAGACCATAATAATCTCTTGCTAAACAATTGTAGACAATTATACATATGCAGGAGTAATTTACTAATGCAAATAAGAAGATTTGTTCAAATGAAAAATTATTACAACATACCTAAAAAAATTATCTCACTCAAGCAACCCCATATGTGCTGTTTGGTGGTTTTTTCTTTTTTTTTCATCTCCACTAATGATGAGTGTAAGATGGATTATATTTATTTAGACTCATGTCACCTACATTACGTGGAATACACATGGCTGAGTTTTAGTTGAAGCTCCTCTCTCACGCAGTACGTTTTCATGTTATGTTTTAGACAAGTAGCTCTTCATCTCAATTCATGAATCCCCCTTTTAGAATGACATTAGCCACATCACATTTGAAAGGCATTTTAAGGTCATCTTTCTCACAGAATCTTCTGTATTTTCCCTTTCATTCAGTGCTGCATACAATAACTTCCAGTATCTTTTTCCTGGACACACAAACACTGTTTCTACCTCTAACAACTGACAAAAGGTAAGTCAGTATCAGATTCAAAGGTAATACAGCTTACAACACCTTATATATATACATAACATACTATTATATAGTATCTATTTGTTCTGTTAAGGCGATTGGAATACTAAAGCTGATCAGAGGGAAATTGTTGCTTGGTGTTGGCCATCACTATCAGCAGACTAATGTCTCACTTAAGTTAGACATTAAGTGAGATGGCCAGAAACTGCAGCACAGGAGGTTCCGCACGAATGTGCGCAAGAACTTCTTTATGGTGAGGGTGATGGAGCACTGGCACAGGCTGCCCAGGGGGGTTGTGGAATCTTCTTCTCTAGAGATATTCAAGACCCACCTGGACGCCTACCTGTGCGACCTCGTGTAGGGAACCTGCTTTGGCAGGGGGATTGGATTTGATGATCTCTTGAGATCCTTTCCATCCCCTATGATTCTAAGATTCTATGATTCTATGATATTGTCTACATTGGTGATACAACAAACAAGCAGAACGATGCATGCAGAGCTTTTAAAACAAAATACAATACTGGGCAACTGGCTGAAGCCATGGCTGGCTCACAACTCTTATTACTTCCCTCTTTTCCACCACCTGAGGGAAAGATTTCAACTCTAGGAGCCCCACCAAAAAGTATTCCATAACAAATGCAGGAATATTCTGTACAAGACAGCAGTGCACACATGTACAGGTTTAATTCCAATTCTTCCTTAACTAGTGAATACAGAGTGCTTTATCATAAACAGGAAAATTATACTGCCCATACAGTATGTCACTTACAAGGCATTTATTACCAGTAATGTTCGTGCTCATATCTCTGCTATGTCTTAAAAGATTGTTCATTTATACCAACAGTTTTCTATGTTGAGACTACACACAGTCATGTAGAAATTCACAAGTGTTCCTAGTTCATGGATAAGTTTTTCCTTTCTGCTTTTATTTTCTCACATTTTGCCTATGTCATGAGCAGTCATTGGCATGCCACTGGTCTCCATCTGCTTAACAGGCACACACTGAAAAGGACTCCTAATTAGCAAGTGTATCTCTTGTACCTTGTTATCCTGTTGCCTTCTCTTCCTTTCCAGAAACACAGCTCAGGAATACAAATGTTTTTCAGATTTAGTTGCTTATCCAGACCCTTCACTTTCAGTCATGAGAAGAGAAGGAAGATAGTCATTTTTCCTGAGTCCTTTTTCCCAACTCTGTACCAGACACAGGGTTCTGAGGAACACTGTATGCCAACGCATAATTCTATACATAAATTTCAATGACACTTGTCCTCCATGAATGTAATTATTATTATTATTATTATTATTTTCTGAGAAACCCCATAATCTGCAATATATTGCTGACTACATACTCCCTTCTGATTTTTATTTTTCAGGCAGAGCATTGAGAATTTGACAGAAGGGTGACTGCAAAAATCTCCATTGTGAGAAGCTGAAGAAGAGGGGGGAGTACAGGAGCCAAAAAAAAAAAAAAATCACGCCTACTGATGCAGTTAATGGTGATCCTTAGTTTATTTCTAAAGGCAGCTTGCATTTATACCACTCTGGATTACAGCATTTACTGAAAATAGCCCGTGCATAATCAGAGCATCTGATTGGTTCACAGTATACAATCATGTACCTGTTACGTTACAACTGTTTCATCTAGTTGTTCCTCTAGCCGAAGCTCGCATCTCCTCCTTCTTTCTGGTAAATTCGTTTCTGCTGATTTACACAGTTTTCTGTTCCGTTTGTGCCTTACTTTCCAAACAATAGCAACCTTTATAGCAAGGATTGCTCGCGTGTCTTCTCAAAAATCCCCTACAAGGGGGAATGACAAAAAGAAAAATTGTAACTATGTGCAGAGATGTATACCTGCCTCTCATTTGTAGGAAGCAGAGGTCATGGGCTTTGGGCACAGCTGTCATAAATGGTAGAAAACTACTGACAGTTACAAGACTTGGTGAAGTGGGAGAGATCTGTGTTGGGCAACAAATGCCAGAGGAATTGTGTGGAGCACTCAAAATGAGAAGACTGACTGAAACCTTGCTACTGTGAAGCACAGCACAGGGACTAGGTTCATAGGACCAAGCTCTTTCCACTGCAGAAAATAACAGAATGGAGAGACCACAAAACTGTTCCCTTCTCTCCAGTAATAAATATGTTCTCAACTTCATTTTTACTGAGAGAAACTGAGGGGCATGCTTGATGAAGGCATGCCCGTGCAGCTTTTCAAAATGATATTGACAATTAGAGAACAGACTCACAAGACAAAAAAAGTTCTTTATTGATATCCTAGCCCTTCCTCAGTTTCTTGCCCTCTCTTGGACTGAAGGTGGAAGAGTAGGTTTTTTGAAGAGTCATTACAAGGGCTGGGGAGTGGCTGTCCTTAGCAACTATCCATTACAAGATACCCTGAGGCTCACTGATGTCAAATGAAATCAAGGATCCTTTTTTCAAGGATCCAGATTTTGGTCCTGAATTCCACACACTTTTTAGGCTCCATATAATCTCATTCTGCCTGAAGAAAGAAAAATGACCAGCTCTCTGTTTCCTGTCTCTTGATTTCCTTTTAACTCCAAAGGCAAGATGTCAATTCCTTTAAGGGATTCATTCTTTTACACAGGTTGATAAACCTACAATGTGCACTGCCTGTAGGCTAAGCTCCACTCAAGCTAATGGGTTCCTCTGTGATATGGATGATTGGCATAAAGAGAAAAAGATAGATGATGGAAGAAGAGAGATATTTAGTAGTGAGTAAATCATACTAATTGGAGTGGGAAATAAATCATTTCAGAACATTATTTGGCTAAAAATCTGCATAAAGTCCAAGATGCAAACATCATATGTGTAATGAGGATGGGGTAACTACAGTATGAGATGTAATTTTCCCATCTTTTAGAGACAGTTTAGAATTCGAATTTGACTATAGGCAAAATATCCAAAAGATGACAGGAAACAAAGCAGAAATAGACAGCATCAGATGGGATCACAAGCTGAATATCTACAAATATAATGTTTTTCATCCATGAATTGACTGCCTTACCACTGTGGGATACAAAACCTTTTTGCCTTCAATTCCTTCAAACCACACAAAATATATATTTTTTCTTTTTTCTTTAGTTGTTTCTTTCTTCCATTGCTACAATATCCCTCAAATTTCATATTAAATTTCCATTATCAAGTGAGTTTCTCATTACCCATCCACTTAATCAGAATACATCTGGATCTGAATTACACCTGCATTTATTCAAGAAAATCTAAAGCCCTCTCCAACTCCTTTTGTCCAGGCTCCTTTTCCATACCAATATTATTCAGCATGTCTGAAAATAAATTGCTTATTAGGTTAGAAGCCTTATTTCAGATACTACCCTGTAGCAAATTAAGTCTTTTCCAAGTATTCTGGTGGCCTTCATTCAGTGTAGCAAGAACTACTGTTTTCTGTTCTTCTTTGTTTGATATGTTTTGTTTTTGTTATGTTGTGGTGTTTGTTTATTTGTGTCTGGTTCTTTTTAATAAGGAAAGAAAAAAGTTCTTAGGTCTGTATTTGATCAATGACTCTTTGAAAACTATTACTTACTGCAGAGATATTAATTATAGTATGACTATATTAAGCAGCTCTAGCTCTGGAAAGAGAACCACAAACTCACTAGTCATGTTCACAAAAGAATATTAACAGTTCAGAATGTCTCATATGCCCTAGCTGGGTAGAGGGAGAAATCCAGGTGTTGTGAAGATGAAGTATTGGATAAACATAAAAGAATTTGCTGTTGTTCTTTGAACTTGTAATGCAAATAATTGTCATGTTTTAAAGAGTATTTTTCTATTTCTTTTTGTTTGTTTTCTTGCTACAAGCATCCTCCCTGGCAAAGAAAAGATTATTTGAAGAGCCACTATTTCACTTTAACAAAGTTGTGACAAGTTAGACTGATGGCAAGTTACATGTCAGTAGACGGTATTTCCTGGGATCTGGTTGTGACCATTCAACAGCTTTACCTTCAACAGAGCAAGACAAATTTCAGTGAAGTTCAGGTTTGAAGCCATTAAAAATACTCAAATTTATCTCACTACACAAACATATATTCATACATTTTTGTATTCTTAGTAGAAACTGCAGGCATTCAAATAAAATTATGGGGAGAAAAAGTAAATAAAGGCAGAAAAATCATAGCTGCTGACCAAGGTCAAATTACCATAATCTACTTGAATATTCATAGTTAAAAAAAAAAAAAAAAAAGAAAGTAATGGTTTCCAAAAAGGCTTCCTAGTTTATGAGGATGATCTACTTTCCTCTCTTCCTTGACTGTTTTCCTATGGTCAGACTTTTTTTACTTAAAAGCACATTAACTGATGTAGTGATTTTTAAAGTCCCAATACTATAAACTGTTCAAGCATAACTCCTTCTGGTATATTTTGAAGAGTCTTTATTTAATAAATACTAAACTTGTGCTGCTGAAGTTGATATTCTACATGTGTTGCTAATGTAAACTTGAAGAGATATCCAGTATCTTCTATGTGAACTATATTGGGCAAATTTGTTAGTAGTTAGCCACATACTTGAAAACCTCTGAAAACTTTAATCTGAAATTTTCATGAGAATTAGAATAATTGAACTTGATTACATTGTAGTAATCATAATAATGCATCCTTCCATTTGTGCTCTAATGCACTTTCTGAATGTAGTACAGGAATTACAATTCAAGATTTTTGAATTATTTTTTCTTTGATGCTAGTTGAATTGATAAATATGAAAGAAAAATTATCTTTGCATAAGTGATCTACAATTATTGCCATTTTCAAGGGATATTTCATAACCTACATATTTTTAAAGCTTATACAGGGAATTTTGCTTACTAATTATTCAACTTCAACTGTATTTTTGGAGATGAGTCTTCAGTTTGGGGATGCAATCAAATCAAAGACAGTATGTTCATTGGGCTTGTTATTATAAGAAAATACAGACAGAACTGAATTAAAATTCTAGATTATCTCTTCCAACCTTAAAAATTCTATGATTCTGTGATGAATGTGAACTGGAGATGAAACACATTTTGAATTCAAAATTGAGAATTCTACTTTTACATAACACCCCAATTAAAGAGTACTGAGTCTGAAAAAGGTTATCCATATATGAATTGACTGTACTAAAATAAATAAGTAAATATTCAATTTTTCTTCATAACATACACAGAAGAATTTCCTGTTAATTAGAAGTTTGGTACTTATTTACATAGAGGGCTTATTTATTTTAAAATGATTAGTTATGATATATAACACATGCAATATGAATCATCAGCTATCCCTAAACAGTTAACCAGAAAATCTGCCGCATAAGAGGAAACACTCACAGCCGCCTTTGTACAAAGTCATGTTCATTTTTGTTTATCTGGAAGAATCCTTGTCATTACTATCCTGTGAATAAGTACAAACAAACTTTTATGTTCAGTAAAATATTCTTCATAATTATTTTTAAAAAAGAGAAGATATGGAACTGTTCCCATGAATAAGTTTACTCTTTTTAGCTCTGTGGTACTCCTATGAACAACAACTTCAAATCAGTAAAATATATTGCTTCAGTACCACTGAATGAATTTTGCATGGAACTCAGTCTTCACAGAAAAGTCCACTGAAATCAAACCTATTATCTAAGCAATGCTGCAGTGATTTTGTTCTCTTTCTGATAGAAAAATAATTCTCAGTTGTATAACTGAGATGTTATTTGTTGACATATTTCTTAAAGATTTGGGGAAGGCATCAAATAAAATGTTAATACTACCCCTTCATTGTAAGGTGTAATTGTATCAATTTCTAAGATTCTTTATTTACTAATTTCATATAGAATATATTCTTTTATTTTCAGTTCAACAAAAAATACATTCACTATTGTCAATTACTTTTCTCTGAAGTTCATTTCTGAGTTCAACCAGAAGAAACAGTCATAGTACAGATCTACTTTCTCACTATTCCACTAGGAAGGGTTTTTCTTAGTAATTTCTGTTGCTTTGAGTTGTACATTTTTTGTTGAGCTTCACATAAAATATGAGAAAAAACATGAGGCAATGACCTTCTAAAATATTTAAATAACCACTTATCTGACAAATTCACCTTTTTCTTCTTCATTCAAATTAAAATGAAGAATGTGTTTGGAAAAAATAAACAGTAGGAGAATGCTACTAAGCATGTTTTCATTTCAAAATCCAGTCTCATTCCACTTTTGCATATAATGAAAAGGTTAAATACATCTCATGGACAGCAGAAAATTCTATGACTGCAAAACTGTGAAAAAAAGTAGGATTCAGAATGGTACAGCATTACAGTACAATATGAAAATATGTTCTTATTGCTTTAAGAAGAATAGAAACTTTCCAAGGATTAGTCCTAAAAATACAAATCATCCTTTTTGCTGAGCTGTTGTCACAGAGACCATAGGTGGTGGGTTTTATCCTCTTGAGTTTTTTAAACATATGCTAAACAAAGTTGTTTAGCATGTATTCTGGCTGCTGTTTTAATGGTCAGTCTAACCTTTCCTGTCAAAAAGACAAAATGCTGCTTCTTTCCTGTAAAATGCCCATAATGTAGCTATAACTTAAGAATCAGCTAAGTATTCTGGGGACATCACTTTCCACTTATTTATCTGCACAATTCTACACTCTAAGTAGCTATCCTAAATTGCAGTCTTATAAATTAAATAATACTGATTTAAGCAGTCTTCTGGCATTAAAAGGAGAAGGAAGAAAGATGATTTAATTAAATTACATTGGGAATGAAGTTAAACACAAGAAGGAATAACTTTATGAAAGAGCTTCATCTCTGATAAATTCAAAGTTCTTGGCCAAATATAGCATTCACATCATTGTAAATTCTTATAACTAATTCTCTGACATTTAACAGAACACTTATTTCTATCCCTTTAATTCTGCTTATTACAATGTATTATGCGATCAATGCTATAAATGCACCATTAACCACTCTGTGGTTAATGTAACAGCTAACATTACCTGGATGGATTTAAAATCAAAATATAAATCTCTTTAGTTTCCTTTTATTCCTTTCCCTTTTTTATTTTTTCAATGCTGTATAGATACATTTCAGTTGTTATGTGATATAAAGAATAGTAGCTGGACTTTGTGTTCTCTTTTCCATTCATACAGTATTGGCTTAGAATGTTGATAGAGGAGAATATACAAACAGAATTAATTTTATTTTTGATGGCAGATGCTGTCAGAATAAACTTTAATTTTTTTAAATCATCCCAAGCACATAAAGAGAAAGAAAGTGGAAAAGAAACAATTAGAACTATATGCCGTTAGTTGCTAGAATAATCTTTGGGAGATGGCTAAATTCTTCCAAACTTTCTAAACCTTTCCAAGTCTGAGAGCATTACAGAGTTACAGAAAGGCTGAGGTTGGAAAGGATCTCTGGAAGAAATCTGGTCCAATGCCCTACTTCAAGCAGGGACACCTAGAGCTGATAGCATGTCCAGATAGTTTCTGAATATCTCCAAGGAGGGTGAATCCACAGCCTCTAGATGCAAAATATTCCAGTGTTCTATCACTTGCACAGTGAAGCACTTCTTGATATTTAGACAGTATTGTTTTTGACATCATTAATATTAGCCGCAACAACAATGCTTTTTAGTTATTTTATGCCTGATTATAAAAGCCTGTTGTCATTAATCTACTAATGGGCTGCTTTAGCACAAACAAGTCTTATAATTGTCATCAGTAATTGTTCACCTTTAATAAATATCCTCAGTCATTGCTGGGTTTAACTGTATAATTTATGTTTTCTACCTCCAATTTATCTGCTGTTTTTGGGACTACAAGTATGCCTATGCCTACGTAGGTTTCCATCTATATGAAGAATATCTTTACAAAACTTGCAGAATACTAGTATGTTAATCAGTGTCTGCATTTCTAATATCTTATTAGACCTTATTATATTTAATATCTATTTGAGTCATCACAGTTCTCTAGGACAGGCAACTCAGAGTGGCTCATGCCATACTACATAATAAATAAGCCTAGAAGGAACTAGACGTAGGTATAATACATTGCATAGCATTTTTTACCTTTCAAACACTGCCACATGACTGCCAAGCACCTAGTGCTTAACATAGTGCTTAACATTTAATTTTTATATGCACATGATTATACTGGCTATACAAACTACTCCTTTGCAAAAGAGAATGTCCTGTATGGTTGGTAGATTTTATGCTAAGCAGGATGAAACATTTATATGAAAGAACTCCATTAATCCTCTTCAGTTTCATTACCATGGATTGAGGAACTAAGCATCTGGCTTCCAGATTTCACTCCTTCCCTCCCCCACTTCCCTTGGATTTGGGGTACTCAAGATTCATCAAATATGTCTTAGAAAGAGAGAAGTGATGAGAAGTCCACAGAAGGACTACTTCAAAAACTTATACAGTATTGTCCTATTGCCCTCAGCAAACAAGAGCTCTAGTGAATTCAGTCCTAGCAAGCTTCAATAGGTAACATGATTGCATTGATTATGTTGATTATACATGGTTGTATGCACATGTTCAATTTGTGCTGTACCACCTCTCCAGCTGTTGCATTTTTAGTGACCTACAATTAATCATTCTTAGTTTTTACTCAGTTCCTTAGGATATTGGTATCATCTCATGCTTCTACTTTTGAAATCCCCTCCTCATTTTTCTTCAACACCCTTGAAGATACAGGTTTATTAAAAAAAAAAAAAAAAACTTAGTCATTAATAAATCTTTATTCAGTCATCACTGAATAGGTCGATCTTCAAAAGATATATGGGTAGGAGAAAGATATACAATGAGATTACATAGATAAAGTATTTTACTAACTTTTAATTATTATATTACATTAATTACAGAAATATCAAAACTGCTTCACAATACTGTTTCCCATGCAGATCAGGCCTCAAACATAAGGATGAAACATTATGAAAACACTAATGCCTTATAGAAAAGACATTTTCCATGTAATTCCTTTCTTACGTCCATTTCTCAGCTACCCTCTTCAGTCAATGAAGTTAGCGGGTTACTAACATGTCTCCCATCTTGAAGTTGTCCCAGGTTTACAGCACAGTCAGTAGAATTTGGAAAGCCATCTTTTGCCTAACTCTTTCAAGGTATTCTTCTTTAGACAGAGTCACTCCCACTCCTGGCAAGCCCTTACATAACACAATAGTTTGAGAATGTTGGCAGAAGTGATAAAGGATAAACATCTGTCATATTTTGTGCCTTGAATCATAGAATCATAGGGGTTGGAAGGGACCTCAAGAGATCATCGAGTCCAACTCCTCTGCCAAAGCAGGTTCCCTACACCAGGTCGCACAGGTAGGCGTCCAGGCGGGTCTCAAATATCTCCAGAGAAGAAGATTCCACAACCCCCCTGGGCAGCCTGTGCCAGTGCTCCGTCACCCTCACCATGAAGAAGTTCTTGCGCACATTCGTGCGGAACCTCCTGTGCTGCAGCTTCTGTCCATTCCACCCTTGTCCTGTCTCCACACACTGCTGAAAAGAGTCTGGCCCCGCCACTTTGTCCCCCACACTTCAGATATTTATAAACCTGGATCAGGTCCCCTCTCAGTCTTTTTTTCTCAAGGCTTAACAGATCCAGTTCACTCAGCCTTTCTTCATAGGGGAGATCCTCCAGGCCCTTCACCATCTTTGTGGCCCTCCGCTGGACTCTTTCCAAGAGATCCCTGTCTTTTTTGTACTGGGGAGCCCAGAACGGGACACAGTACTCCAGATGAATCACTGCCAAGAAGTAAAGTAGGAAGTCTGTTAAAGTTTCTTCACACACACACAGACACACAGACAGACACACATACACACACTCACAGAATGAAATGAAAATAAATACTGATTGCAATAAGGGTCCAGCTGGAGGTTGTTTTTGAGGAAGGATTCAGACAATGGGATAAATCAGCACTAAGAAGCAAGAAAAGGAAGAAAGTGTCTTATTTGTGCTCTTGAAAAATTCCTAGTCCAGTGGTCCAGCACACCCAAACCCACCTCAAGCAGGTTGTCTACCAGAATAAGACTTAACCATGGTTAACTGACGTCTGGAATAAATCAAATGATGACTGAATTTGAGAATGAGTCTACAGAAAGATTTATATAGAGAGATATGATCTGGGTGATCTCCTAGTACTATTCCAAGTATGTATAATCTGCTGATGTAGATGGAGTTTTGACAGGTCCTGTGGGAGAATGACAGAAATAGAGAGGACCCATTTGATGCTTAAAAACCAATACACTGACTGTCATTTTTAGCAAATTTAAGCCTCAAATGGATTCATATATTTTGAATAAAATGAGAATATATGCATTTACTAGTTTTAGCAGAGAACATCGTACGTAAGTACTGCAACGCAATTAAGATGCCTTCTTTTTTATATATATTTTCATATTCTTTTAGAGTTCTATGTGCAGTTTGATCCTCAGAAGTATTTTTATTTTGAAAATACTTCAGAAAAGCAAAGACAAGAAAAAAAGGCACATATGTACATACACCTGTCTGCCTTTAGAATTTTCTGCATTAGCATAAAATTAAAAGCTGCATTTATATAGTATCTCAGTTTCTCAACTTTTTTTTTTTTTTTCTTTCAGAAATAGAGCAAAATGATCAGAATACTGAATTAGCACAGAAACAAACAAATTACAGGCTTACCATGTTTTATGTAACTGTTGTTGCATTATGAGCATCCTGAATTGTTTGTTGTAATGAAGCGTTGGCTTACTTTCAAAAATGGAAGGAAGTCACAGGCATCAAACAGAGTGCTCTGAATCTAGAAGGCATGTGGAAGCAGAATGCATACCTGTGGCTGCATCACTGCAAGTCTTCCAGCAGCTGGCTGGCATCGATGCAGCAACAGAAAGCTTTCTAATCACATTCCTTATGAATGTCTTGTGTATATCTTCAGCCATTGCAATTTCCTTCTAATCTGTAAACTCATTTAGGATCATAGGAAATTTCAACAGCCACTGCCTCCTGCCCTGTTTTCTTTACACACACAGAAACATTGTTGGCTTGTGTTATTTTCCTGACCCCAACTTGCAGCTAATTCCTGCTTCTATGAGGACAAAAGACTGGGAAGAAGGCCTTTTCAGTTATGCTGCATTGTACTATGTTTGTCACTGAAGCTGATCAGTCCATTCTATTCCACCAAAAACAATTTTTGTAATCTTATTCCTTTGTTTCCAAGACTATCTATCTGTTCTCAGAGTTTCTCATAAATCAGAGTAGACAAGACAGTCTTCTGTTGCAGGAGTTTCAGGATGAGACCAACAGATAACTCCATTAACACTTTCTTCAAATTCTTAAGTAGAATCATCCCATGTAAGTTACCATGCACTGTAGCATCTGCTGAATAGATATTTTTGTAACTAACATTGGTATAGGTTGTTAGAGTAACAAAACTGGTATGCACTACCTCCTTGTGACTGAAGAAAACATTTAGGGTCCAAGAAGGTCTACATCAATTATTCACACTTTTAGGGTCCAGAAACAAATAGCTGTCAAGCCTGGTAGTGACATGTGCTATTTCAGATGCTTTCTAAAAGGCAGCACAGGAAGAACACAAGGATTCATTTCTCAAAGATAATCCATTTTGTAGCAGACTGACCATCTGATAATCCACACAAAAAGGATTTGCCATGTTTTCTATGTCCTATTGTACTGTGCTTTCTTTTGCTTTTCCATCCACTAGACATTTATGGATTTTGCTAAGACAAAAGAAGCATTGAACACACCAAATGCAACAACTTTGATTTGCAAGATGATCCATCCAACTGTGTAAAGGTCCAGCAAAATTGTCTATGAAAGTAAATACCAAGAAAACTTTATTCCTCATCTGAGTTTTTCTTCAGAAAGTTTTGTAGAACAAGAGGCCAGGGGATCTATTATGGAATTCATGATTTTTTTTTTTTTTTTTGAAGTTTTGAATAAGTAGGTGGGGGGACTGTTGTTTTGTTGTTTCTGTTGTTGATGATGATGATTCTTGCCTGGACAAGTAAAGTTTATTTATGGGAATAACTGTGTGGGAGTTTATGTGGTTGCTTCGCCATAAATTGAAGTTTGCAACAATCTATCCTCATCTTTACCTAATGCCTTTTTTCAGTGTTTGTGCAAAGCATTCTGCTAATCCACTTGGAGCTGGGTGATAACAATCTGATCTAGTGTGTTTTTCTCATTTTGTTTTCTTCAGGAAAATTGGAAATTCTGCAGAAAAATATGAAAGCTCTTTATCTAAACAATCTCTTCAGGCAAGCCATATGGGACAAATCAAAATCACAATATGCCTCAGTAATTTTAACAGAAGTGCTTATCATATGTGCTATTTCTGGCCTCCTACAATAAACACAGTCTATAATTAAGTTCATTTATTTATTTTTCACTACTAAACCGAGAGGCATTACCAATGCTTACTGCCATGTTCATGAAGAGGATAAAGCAGACTAAGAGATATTGGTCATTTTGACTTCCATTTTTCAAACCAGACCATCTTCTACATCAAGTGTAACTGACTTTTTTGTTTGTTTGTATGTTTGTTTTTGGTTGTTTTTTTTGTTTTGTTTTGTTTGTTTGTTTGTTTTAAATTATTCATTTTCTACAGAATGATGAATTAAATATTACATTGTGCGGCTTGGGAAATGGGTATTAACTAAACATCAGAAAACATTTAGTGACTGCACCCTTAACATTCTAAGACACTGAGAGCACACAAAATGAAATCTGTGTCTTTCATTGAGAACCACCTACCACTTCAGTAATTATTCTAATTTTTAGAAGTCATTAGAAAATAGATAAATTACTAAGAAATGAAAAAGGCCAAACTTTTAACTTGTGATTAATGCAACCCTTTAATAACAATAAATTGACTCATTCTCTGTTTATCCCTGTTGCTGGATCAGCAGTATGGTACACGTTGCTACTTCAAATTATTACCATATAATTTCTGTTAATTAATGAAGAACCATTTTCTTGTTTATGAATACTGGCAGTGAGAACCATTTTGGGGAGAATTTCAGTTTTTTTGTTTATTTTAATATGTTTTTTTTTTTTGTTTGTTTGTTATTAATACACCACTAACAGGGGTATTTTTTTCACAATATGATTTTGGAAATTTTAGTTTTTTTTATTGCTTTATGAGGTACAGTTGATCAGGGTTTGGCTGCAGGAGCTTTTGTGCAAGGTGAGGATGGGGCTGCTCATGCAGGACACAGTTCCAGGTGACCCAAATGGCATTACCACAGGGCACAACTGGGCCCAGCAATCAGTCTGGGGAAGTTGAATGCAAAGGAGAGTAAAACACTGCAGAGTTACTGTGAAAGAATGAGAACAAGTACACAAGAAGCAGCCCTGCAGACACTGCGGTCTAGAGGAAATGTCCCTGCCTATAGGAAGGGGGCTGGAACTAGATGATCTTAAAGATTCCTTCCAGCACAAACCATTCTATGATCCTATGATTCTATGAAGCGAGGAGCAGCTATGGACTGACCCCCATTCAGTTTCCCCATCCCACTGTACTGGTCTTCCAGGAGAGTAGCTGGAAGTGATGGAGTAAAGCTGAAACTGGGAATAGAAGTAGGAAAGGTGTTTTTAGACTTGTCTTTGTTTCTTACCATCCTACTCTCTTTTTAATTTTAAGTGAAAGAAATTAAACTTCACCAGGTTGAGTGTTTTGCCCGTGATGGTAGTTGGTGAGCAATTTTCCTGTCATTGCCTTGACCTAAGAGCTCCTTATTTTCTCAGCCTTGTCCTCTTCAGAAGGTAGAACAAGAAAGGAACTAAGTGAAGGACTGGCAACAAACCAAGGCTAACTCATCACAACCGCTTGTCTCAGACTTCATTTTAATATTTATGAAATAATATATATACTTTAACCTGATGTTAATGTCTGAGGTTTGCTTATTCAGTAGTGGAAATTGTATGGAGAAATAATGTTTGATTCTATCTTGGTGTAGACATTTTCATAATTTGTTATGACACTCTAATTTTCAGACTAATTCCATATGCATTCCCTCTGGTTTTCATCTAATATGAGGAGTTCACTAACCTTGTTCTGCTTTCAGGTGGTTGTTTTCTATCTGCACTGCGCAGTACTATCTGTGGCAATAAAATCACTCCTTGTAGGGTTTCATGTTAAACTGCCTCACTGACAAGAGAATTTGAAAAATAAACAATGCTAAAATTCTTAAAGTGTCTTTATTGCTCGAGGAGAGATAAGAAACAAAATAGTTTCAGAATTACACTCTCATCTAGTCAGTATTATGATTCCAGAAAAAAAAATAAAAAAATCCTTCCTTATCATGGTGCCCAAATGACAGAAGGACAGAGCATGTATCCTCACCCAGTACAACATCTCCAATTTACTGGAACAACACAAGACCACAGGAAACCTGTGTGATGAACTACCTCTATAGCAGAAACCAAGATTTAACTGCCATTAAATGTCTGGCCTGGTCTAATTAGCTGTCACCACAGCTGAGATTCTTTGTAAACTTGTCTTCTGGACACATAAGTGAACGTTGAATCTGGAGGGCCTTGAATTGAAGCATACCCTATCAGCCCTACAATCTGCACCAGCCAGCAGCATATATAACCTCCACAAGGTAAATTCTATTCTCCACAAAATGTTTTTTATTGGAAAATACCCTTCAACATCTCCAGGAAGATGCAGTCAATATATCAAAGACTTTCATCACGGTGGTGTCCATGAATACAGCAGTTCACTCATTCTATACAGAGAACTTAAAGCAAACATACCTGAACACACAGACAAACATCTGTGAAAGATGGTTTTCTAAACCTTGGCTCAAAGCTTGTTTTGTGAGACCAGTTTGGTGGTAAGACTCTAACTGACCATGCAAATTATCTAGGAAGATAACTGATGGGTCTCACTGTGCCACAATGCTTCTGCTTATGATTGTAAAGATAGACAGAAGTGAGAAAAGGAGTCTTTTTCTGGTGGGCAGCTTGAAAGAGATGCCCACTGCAAAAGGCAATAATGTTCGTGCATGGCAATGAAGGCACCATGCTCTGCTGGCTTATCTGTTAGTGTATCACACTAACAAAGAGAAAAAAAGAAAAGAAAGGAAAAGAAAGGAAAAGAAAAGGAAAGGGGAAGGAAAAGGGAAGGAAAAGGGAAGGAAAAGGGAAGGGGAGGGGAGGGGAGGGGAGGGGAGGGGAGGGGAGGGGAGGGGAGGGGAGGGGAGGGGAGGGGAGGGGAGGGAGGGGAGGGGAGGGGAGGGAGGGGAGGGGAGGGGAGGGGAGGGGAGGGGAGGGGAGGGGAGGGGAGGGGAGGGGAGGGGAGGGGAGGGGAGGGGAGGGGAGGGGAGGGGAGGGGAGGGGAGGGGAGGGGAGGGGAGGGGAGGGGAGGGGAGGGGAGGGGAGGGGAGGGGAGGGGAGGGGAGGGGAGGGGAGGGGAGGGAAGGGAAGGGAAGGGAAGGGAAGGGAAGGGAAGGGAAGGGAAGGGAAGGGAAGGGAAGGGAAGGGAAGGGAAGGGAAGGGAAGGGAAGGGAAGGGAAGGGAAGGGAAGGGAAGGGAAGGGAAGGGAAGGGAAGGGAAGGGAAGGGAAGGGAAGGGAAGGGAAGGGAAGGGAAGGGAAGGGAAGGGAAGGGAAGGGAAGGGAAGGGAAGGGAAGGGAAGGGAAGGGAAGGGAAGGGAAGGGAAGGGAAGGGAAGGGAAGGGAAGGGAAGGGAAGGGAAGGGAAGGGAAGGGAAGGGAAGGAAGGAAAGGAAAGGAAAGGAAAGGAAAGGAAAGGAAAGGAAAGGAAAGGAAAGGAAAGGAAAGGAAAGGAAAGGAAAGGAAAGGAAAGGAAAGGAAAGGAAAGGAAAGGAAAGGAAAGGAAAGGAAAGGAAAGGAAAGGAAAGGAAAGGAAAGGAAAGGAAAGGAAAGGAAAGGAAAGGAAAGGAAAGGAAAGGAAAGGAAAGGAAAGGAAAGGAAAGGAAAGGAAAGGAAAGGAAAGGAAAGGAAAGGAAAGGAAAGGAAAGGAAAGGAAAGGAAAGGAAAGGAACCTCGGTGGTGACTCTCTTGCTTTCTATAAATAATCCTTGAATTTTTTTTCCTATCTCTTTTCTATCATCCATCTTCCCTTCCCCATCTCCCTAGGAAACTAGGATTCCGAATAAACTGGTCGAACAAACTTTTGACCCATTGTGTCTCAATCTCGCCATCAGATATATGCATAGAAAAAAGAATTTACCTCCTATAATTTGAGTGAGCCAATATTAAACACTATCCTCTCCTGCTTTGGCAAGCTTCCCTATGATCCTCAACTTTTGTCACCACCAGTTCAGACATTTTATACTCTACTCTTGATAATACTCATAGAACTACAGGTACTCAGAAAGATAACACTGCTCTGCATGAGTATAGAGGATTTGGCTCACCAAAGATACACACTGTCACTGTGAGCAAAGGGCACTGTGATTTACATAACATCCCTTCTCTGACAAACAGGTCATCTGTTCAGCAAACTGTGGGCCAAGAAAGACACAATGTCAAGCACATTTCCTGGTACTAAGTGCATATCTGTGCCCTGCCTAGCAATTCCTACAGCCACCTTTCAGAGAACAGAAGAAAATTTGTAATACAGCTCTGCAGATAAAACACAGCAAGAAAATCAGTCCAAGGTGCAAAGGAAAGAAGAGAATCAGCAAACATCTCAGGGCATGTGACAACACTCTCACATATTTTCTCAGGTATGCACTCCATTCACTCAACAAGAAGAACCTGTAACCTTAAGCAGGCGTATGAAGGGATGAGAGTAGCTGGGAGAACTAGAAACACTGCCAGAAATTTGGCATCTTTATCCTCAAAAAAAAAAAAAAAGAGAAATCACAGAATCACAGAATTGTAGGGAGTTAGAAGGGACCTCTAGAGATCACCTAGCCCAATCACCCTGCCAAAGCAAGATCCTTAGACCAGGTTGCACAGGTAGGTGTCCAGGCAGACCTTGAACATCTCCAGAGAAGGAGACTCCACAACCTCTCTGGGCAGCCTGTGCCAGTGCTCCATCACCCTCACTGTGAAGAAGTTCCCATGCACATTTGTGTGGAACTTCCAGTGCTTCAGTTTGTGGCCTCTTCCCCTTGTCCTATAGCCACTCAGTGCTGTGAAAAGTCCAGCCTCGTCCCTTTACCTCACACTCCTTAGATATTTATAGATGTGGATCAGATCCCCTCTGAGTCTTGTTTTTTCAAGGCTGAACAGACCCATCTCTCTTAAATCTTTCCCCATAAGAGAGGTGTTCCACGCCCTTTATCACCTCTGTAGCCCTCTGCTGGACTCTTCCAAGGAGTTTTTTTGTACTGGGGGGCCCAGAACTGAACACAATACTCCAGGTGAGGCCTCATCAGGACAGAGTAGAGGGAGAGGATCACCTCCCTTGACCTGCTGGCCATGCTCTTCTTAATGCACCACGGCCAAATCCCATTGGCCTTCTTGGCCAGCAGGGCACACTGCTGGCTCATGTCCAGCCTGTCATCCACCAGGACACCCAGGTTCCCCTCCTCAGAGCTCTTCTCCAGAAGGTCATCCCTCAACCTGTACCAGTGCATGCAGTTATTCCTCCCTAGGTGCAAGATGCTACACTTGCTCTTGTTAAACCTCATCTGGATCCTTTCTGCCCAACTCTCCAGCCTGTCCAAGACTTGCTGAATGGCAGCACAGCCTTCCTGCATGTCAGCCATTCCTCCCAGCTTTGTATCATCAGCATACTTGCTGAGGCTGGATTCTATCCCCTCGTCAAGGTCACTGATGAATATGTTGAACAGGACTGGACCCAGCACTGACTCTTGAGGAACACCACTAAGTACAAGCCTCCAACTGGAATCTGTGCCTCTGTAAAGCAAGCAAAGGCGGTGACGGAGCTTTTATCTGAGGTAGAGGCGCTACAGAAAGATGTGTTAGAGATAAGGGGGATGAACTCACCCCTCCCGGCCACCGTTTGGTTAAGGAACGCGGCCGCCTCTCGTTCGAACACTGGCGCGCCGGAAGGAGGAGTGCCAGGGAGGGGGGGGGGCAACCCGCGCGGGCTCTGAGCGGATCTGTGCTCCCGGAAGCAGCGCCGAGAGGTGAGAGGAGCACCTGCGCTCCTCCGCTCCGCTCACTCAGATGCTCGTTCACTGGTTCAGGCTGTGACCAGGCAATCCCACTACAGCCTCCATCTGGATCACTGTCATGGTTTTATGATTTTTGTTGTATCGTTGATATTCCACATCGCAACATCATGTGGTGTATTGGGAGTTAAAGGGTTAATGCTCTTGGTCTAGTGCTTAGGAGCCGGGTGCAGGGGGTGTAGCTCAGTGGTAGAGTGCATGCTTTGCATGTATGATCCCCGGCATCTCCACGTTAACAGCCCTCTGAGCTGTGCCAGTCAGCCACCTCACTGTCCACTCATCTATTCCACAATTCCTCAACTATGTTATAAGGATGTTGTAGGAGACAGTCAGACGTCTTACTGAAATCAAGGTAGACAATATCCACTGCTCTCCCCTCATCCACCCAGCCAGTAATGACATCATAGAAGGCTATCAGATTGGTCAAGCACGACCTCCCCCTGGTGAACACATGCTATAACTATTCCTCATAACTCTCTTCCAACTGTTTGGAGATGGCATCCAGAACAAACTGTTCCTTCACCTTTCCATGGACAGAGGTGAGGCTGACTGGCTTGTAGTTACGCGGATCCTCCCTTTTGCCCTTTTTGAAGACTGGAGTGACATTGGCTATCCTTCAGTCTCCAGGCACCTCTCCCATTCTCCAAGACCTCTCAAAGATGGTAGAGAGTGGTTCAGTAATCACCTCTGCCAACTTCTTCAGCAGTTCAGTTAGCTTGCTTTGAATGTGACTTGTGTTGTCTTGTTGAAAACATCTTTGATTTGAAACTTTATTTTCACAAAGATGTACATTTGCAGAGTCTCCAGTGAATAAAAGAGTCAGGTCACAGAGATTATTAGAGGGCTGGAGCTCTCTAATCTCACTGTAGAGAAGAGAAGGCTCCAGCGAGACCTTATTATGGCCTTTTGATACTTAAAAGAAGCCTATAAGCAGGAGGGAGACCGACTTTATACAAAGTATGATAGTGATAGGACAAAGAGGAATTGTTTTAAACTAAAAGAGATGAGATTAAAGTTAGATGTCACAGAGAAAATTTTCACTCAGCAAATGGTTAGAATCTGTCACAGACTTCCAAGAGAAGCTGTGGATGCCCCATCCCTGGAGGCAATCAAGGCCAGGCTGGATGGGGGACTTGGCCAGCTGAGCTGGTGTGGGGCAGCCCTGATCATGGCAGGGGGAAGGGTTGTGTGGGCTTTGAGATCCCTTCCAACCAGGACCATACTATGAGTCTATGGTAAGTTATTCAGCACTTCAGAAGAAGCTTCTAATGAACTAAGATATCTACTTCAGGAAATTCAGATGGACTAAGAATCAACGTGTATTTAATCATGAATCTCATTCTTACTGACTATGAAGTCTTTCAGTCTGGCAATAACATGAAATTCAGGTCAAGAAAACTTGAGACAATAACCTGTTAATATAAGCTGCAGTCTGATATTTTATTTTTCTTTGCTGTACTGAATAGCTAGTTAGACTGTAGAATTCTATACCTTCTTCTGTGTATAGTAAGAAACTAAAATCTGGAGGCCTTAGATCTCACACACTGCTATTCAAACACTAGGTACACAACATTATTTATATGCCTGGATTTTGTCAGCTTGTGGATGGCTTCCCTGCAAACTCATTTTCATCCTGAGTGCACATAGGATAAAAGACTACCTGTCTGATGCACTTTCCATCATATAAATATGCCATGCCACATGCCCTGGGGAACTAATACATGACTAAATTTAGGTGCCCATTTAATCAAAATCCTATCCTGAACTTCTTATGTGTACACTTAGTCTTATAATCATACTTTAAAAGCCATGATGTTTATTATAATTTAAAAAAGTTGGATGCATCTTATTTGAAATCTTTTATATTGCTTCTACATCTAGCATGCAATATTTTCATAAGCAATTGTTGAGTAAATATAATTCAGTCCTGGAGGTAATATGGTTGAATGCATTCTGATGGAGGTTGATCAAGAATACAATCTTGACCCTACATAGTTTTATGTCAGTGGCCTAAAAGACATCATGTTACAGAAAATGTTTTAAAGGTTGAAAGATATTGTAGAACTGGTCAAATAAGAAAGGGTACTGATCATTGCTTCAGGATGATGTGGATCACTTAGTAAGCTAGGACATGAGAAATATTAATTTCAGAACTAAATAAAGCTTTTCTGTGCTTACAGAATGACTATATTAAGCAGAATTTACAAGGATGCGAAGACTTCAGAAGGCTGAAGTGGATAGTCAGCTAAGTTGAAGTATTCAATGTCAGAACTAAAATGTGTAATTAGTAAGAATGTGAAACAGAAGCAAAGAGATCCCATTATTATTGTCTATATTTCAAGAAGAATATTAAAACACTGGAAAGAGTTTAGAACAAAAATAAAATTCCTGAAATAGTTATTCCAGTAGTTAAAAAAATAAATCAAAAACTCTTACATAAATCTTGTTTTTTTGCTCGTTTAAAAGAGTGGTTTAATGATATTAAGTACTTGCATGGCAGCATTTTCAGGATAGGTGTACTTGAAAGGTAATAAACAAGAAAATTGTTTCAAGATTCATTGGATTTGTTGTCTTAAATTATTCATTGAATTATTTTAGGAATTTAGGACTATAAGTGTAATGGTGTTGTTCTGGAAAATGATGCTCTCACACTCAATTAATGTCTTTGAGGAGGGCTTTGAGACTACATGCAGCCTGAATGTCTCATTCATCCCACATATGGAGCACTATACTATTCCTGCATTTAGGAAATGGTTTTGTAGACATGGGAAAGGAAAAGTGCATCCTCACAGTCCTCATCTTTTGTGATGATCAGCAACTCTGATATGATGGCCATAGTTTTCCAGGTGGTAGAGAGCCTGCAATGAGCAGCATTTTTATAAGCTTTATCCCTGAAGATAATGGCAGCTGCCATTTTTTAAGAAAACATGATGAAAAATTTAAAATTTTTCTCTGTAACAATAAAGGATTCTGGAATATTTGGGAACTTGAAATAACCATTGTTAATCTCAATCGGAATAAGATATTTTTTTTTTTAAATTAGAATTTTAAATTTTTTTTTGTATGTGTTTTTTTAATAGAAGTTTTGTCAATGTTTGTATTTAAACAGCTTGGTGTAGCTTTCAGGATGACAAACATTTTAAACTGTTTGGAATCCTTTTCACTCTCTTCCCTGTCACAGAAGTATTTCTTGAGCAAATGTTTGTGTATGTAATTAGAAAACTCTATGCATGAACATGTGCAGGAATTCTATTTGCAGCACTGTACATTTTGGACACTTGTGCTATTTAAATTAGTTGACTCAAACATTTCAACTGATTATTTTGTTTTTATAACAGTTTATTTGCTGGTGATGTTTGTTTATTTTTGAAATGGGGAAGTATGAAAAATAAAGTTTTCTTTTTTGCGTGACATATATTCTATTTCTGTCTGAAGAAAAACCCTCTTGAGTCCAGAGACCAATCAACATTCTTTGAATATTTTAACTTCAACACATGTTAACTTTGGCATCCATGTTATGGCTAAGTACTACGTTAATGGAGAAGTACTTCAATATATAACTGAAAAGCTTCCATGAGTTCTTCAACCAACATCTTTTATCTTCCAAAATTCTTTATAATTCTTTTGTGTTTCCTAATAAATAAATGCAATTTTGAAATATATCACTTTTGAAGACAAGTTGAAGGCTGAGGTTGATGTCAAACAGGACATTCTTGTCCTCCTTCAAATTTGTGCATCTAAAAGAGATGGGAGGTTCTTTTGATAAAAGAGTAATTTCTGCAGTCATTAAGGATGAAATTTGATAGTTGTTCATGCTGAAGTGCTTTTTTTTACTTCAGTGACTGAAGTCTTTTTGTCTTTTAAGCTGTGGCTCATAAGAAATATTTTCCATTTGTACTTTGACCACCTAAACTTCAAAACTGGTTTACAGAATTTAAAATTAAATAAAAATAAATGAAAAATTTTATCTTGACCAATAGAAGACTTTTGAATTTTTAACCTTAATATCTCTGTTACTGACTCAACACTCATTCATTAGCTTTTTTCTAATAACAGAAATTTGGCTCTAAAATGTTGCATTTTGACAGGATGGTATTTACCAAATATGATTATAAATGAGAACTAAGACAAAATTCAGCATTACTTTGGTGGTGACTCAGTGTGGGCAAAATGTTAAAGGATCAGAAGCTCAATGCCTCTTCATTTTGATGAGTGCTTTGATGAAAAACTTAGAGAAGAAAATGTGTGTGAGTGTGTTTGTCCTATTCAAAGCAAATGAATTGAATGTGGTGAAAAAGAAACCTTTCTTTCCAAGCAACAAAAACTATCTGTGCATCTGCAGTTTGAGATTAAAGGTAGAGCAAGGACAATGGTGCTTTCACTTGTAGTGCTCTTTCCCTATTTTAGCTTCACCCTACAATGCTTCATTTATCAGTAATGTATTATGGGAGATAGTTTAAAAATATCCAAGTGATAAAAACTTCTTTTCCTGTCGAGTTCAGAATAAATGGGTTACTGTAATACTGGAATTGCAGAATAATTTTCTTCAAAATTTCTGGGAAAATGACCTTTGTAAACCCTTAAGACTTTTATCTACTTTTAATGTCTTTCTCTTTTCCATTTTCTCTTCATTGAAGAACTAAGCATTCTTCAAATATTATTGACTAGATTTTCCCAGTGCTTGAGATACAGGAGTGAATAATTCATATTTTCTTCAGTGTTGGTCCATTTTCCAGATATCACAGTACTTTTTTCTGGAATAATAACTCTTTGGTTTTCTCTGCTATCACAGATATTTGTAGAGACTCAAGAATTATACATCCCAATTCAGTTTAAAAAGGACTTGTGGTCAGTTGTTAGGTAAATCATCATAAAAAGCAATTTTCTTCTGGAAACTAGTGGATAGAAAATGCACATCATAATCTAAGTTGGAAGATTTAAAGTTTTCTGTAAGTACTACATCACACTAATCATGCTGAATTTTTGTCACAGAAACTTGATGCAACAACGGAGACCAAATGAGCTAAAGAATGGAAAGGGAAATGTAACTTCCTGCCTTTTTCTATCTATTCACAGGCATATCAGCAGTAAGATACTGCAAATGACATAGTTGCTGATTATCTACTTCATTAGTACGTTTCTCCCCCATGGTTAAGTCAATTTAACAGGCAGGTTTCACAATGCGTCATATTCTCAAAACATTTACACTTTAAACACTACTAATACACTAACTAGTTGGGTAAACACAAGAATCACCATATGTTTTGTGTAGTCTACACAAAACCACCCCCATAGTTACACAGAAATGTTGGCCATCTTTCTGCCTGCAATAGAATGTTGTCAACACTCTGTGCAAATGTGAGTTATTCCTACATGGGTTTCTCAGTATATGTCAATGTAAACAGGTTCCCTTTACTTATAAGAAATTAGGCAGGGGAAGAGGTGTAAAGAGGGGCATAGAGATTGTAACACCTTTCAAGGCTTCTCCATATTACTTGTCTACTCATAAGACATTTTACAACTTACTCAATACAATTATACTCAATAAGATGTTGAACAGGAAAGAGTGTTTTTAACATTTGGCATTCAGTAGTTCCCCAAAGTAACATACAGATTGTATGCCTCTGCCAAAAGAAAGAGATTTGTAACCTTCTTTCACACCTTTACAGCCTGATATTTTGCAGGATTATAGTAAGTTTTTGGTTCTCTCCTTTTCTTTTGGAAGGTATGTATTCACCTCCCAGAGCACTGCATAGGTCAGGGTGGAGAAATCATATTCAAAGGGTACACAGAAAATCCCCTGTACTATGACTTTGAAATTAGAAGTAATCTGAATTTTATTATCTGAACACTGAATAAGAATCACAGAATGGCTCAGCCTGGAAGGGACCTCAAGGATCATGAGCCTCCAACCCCCTGCCACAGGCAGGGCCACCAACCTCCCAATTTGATACTAGACCAGGCTACCCAAGGCCCCATACCATCTGGTCTTGAAAACCTCTAGAGACGGGGAATCCACAACCTCTCTGTGCGCCCTATTCCAGTACCTCACCACTCTCAAAGAACTTCCCCCTGACATCCAACCTAAATCTTCCCTCCCTCAGTTTAAAACCATTTCCCCTTGTCCTGTTGTTATCTACCCTTCCAAAGAGTTAACTCCCTTTTTGTTTATAGGCTCCCTTTAGGTACTGAAAGGCTGCAAGTAGGTCACCCCGCAGCCTTCTTTTCTCCAGGCTGAATCAGCCTGTCTTCATAGGGGAGATGTTCCAGTCCCCTGATCATCTTCGTGGCTCTCCTCTGGACCTTCTCCAACAGCTCCCTGTCTTTCTTGTACTGGGGACTCCAGACCTGGACACAGGACTCCAGATGGGGCCTCACAAGAGCAGAGTAGAGAGGAACAATCACCTCCCTGTAAGCAATATGAATTACTTGTAATCTGAATACTGATAAGTAAATAGCATTGTTTAACATTTTCTTTTCCAAATGACAGCACAAAGGAAGAAATCAGCATCTCAGAGAATTAAACCAATAGATTTTTCATCATTGGTTTGGAGTTTTTTGTGTTTGTTTGTATGTTGTCAGTGTTGTTGTTTGCTGGTAAATGTTTTCCTTTTATTTATTTTTTTTAGATTTTAAAACTAAAAATCATGGTACATATCTAGACAAGATAGATTTTCTATTCTCTTTTTAAAATAGAGTACCTTTTTAAATTCTAAATCTATTAGGCAAATAGCAGGCTTTGTGTGTGTGTGTACGTGTTTTTAATAAGATGAGGTGGTTTTTTTGTTTTTTTTTGAGAGAGTGAATACATTTAATTACAGCCTTTTTTTCTGGCTAGAAAAATGGCAGAAAACCATCCCCAGGAAAGGAGCCCTCAGTCCCCCAGCCTTCTGCCTTCTTCTATGATGAGGGCATCTCTCAGACCACAGACCATCAACTCCCAATACAGACAGGTTCTAGAAACACGCATCTTCCACTATCACAATGGCCATCACAATGGCCTCCAAAACTGCACTCTTACAACATATATTTTAACTACAAGAAAATCCTTATAGTCAAATAAATATTAATACTTTATTCCTAGACAGAAGCTTGCTAATTGTTATTCATTTAATACAAATTGTTCATTATTTTAATTTTTTAAAAGTAAACTTGAGTATAAACAGTACTAGTGGGTACTGCCACATTTGTCCTTGACTTTGGTAAATAATGAATATTCTGCTGCAGTAATATCACGATTCTGTTTTTCTAAAGCAAATCATATAAACATGAAAGCCCATCATTTAAATTTGGCAAAAGTTCTTTACTAGAAAGACTGAAAAAATAAGATTACCAAGAAGAAGAAAATCCACCATTTAATAAACCATTTTTCTCCAATAAAGTCCATACTTTATCTCTTCCAAACCCAGATTATGCAACACAGGGCATTTTATTTATTTATACATTCATTCGTTTATTCAGTTACCATGCCTAGCTTATGCAACACAGAGTATTTTATTTATTTATATATTCATTCATTTATTCACTTATTTATGTACCTGTGCTATTGAGTATATAATGAGTCCTAAGAAAAGGATAGATCAACTAAATATTGTCTAGTTTTGAATTTTCTTACATTGCCTTCAAAGTGTGTTGTAGCCTTCCCATTCTCGGTATCCAGACTACTATCCTAAAACCATGAAAAATAATGCAATAAGACATAATATTTACTAGCTCTGCTTCTATTTTGACTAAAAAAAAAATGGAGAAAAGCAAGTATGTATTTAAAGAAATTGTTTTGATGAGATGTTAATGTTACCCATGTTGAGCAGAGGGAACTCAGGCACAAATACTCTGTTATGGAACTACTCTAAAAAATATTAAACTAAAACCACATTATCTGCTGAATTTATCTGCTTCCATTGAAATTGTTAAATTCCATCACACACTGAGGATTGTAACTTGTATTTCCTTAACTGGAAAGTCCCAGTCTGGGATCTGGGACTTGCACAAGTAAGATCAAAAGCAACCTGTTGATCTCTGCAGAATAACATGTTTAAATGAATTGCATGACGTGACAAATCTTAATGTACAAATAGACCAACTGTTATGTTAGTGGCATGCAAAAGTCAAATGACATTCACTTAATGCTCCTCAGATCATCAGCTTGGCCTCACAGGTGCGTGATGACTGGAACATAAATGACCACATTGTGACATTGTCACTTTGATACTTGCTCTGTAAGAAGTTATAAATGATGTAAATCTTGGTTTAATCTTTGATTAATGATGGCTCATATATTAACAACTGTCTGATGGTTTCAAAACAAGTTAAATCATATTCCTAATAGGATAAAACACTGAAATACCTGAAACAGCAAATGTCTAGCTTGATAGCTAGGAGCAGCTATTAATTCAATAACTGAACAAAGCTGGAGAAAGTTGGAATGTAAAGGCCTCAGCTGTGATGTATACCATCTCATCAGAGGTTTCAGCTGTAGAGCATATTATTTATTAAACTGTCAATCTGCTGTAACTAGAAAAGCATTAGACAGAATTCTACATCAACCAGCTCAGGATAGGCTGTGAGTGGTGTAACAGTAAGTCTTGGAATCATTATCCAAATGCTTCAGGGTAAGGCAATATCTGCCAGTAAAGTCAGTGATAGTTCTGACTAAATCTTCAAATATGAACGTCTTTTATTTTGCTTTGTTTTCATACCAGAGCAACTGGCAATACCCATATGGAATAATGAGACAATAGATTGGGTCTTTAAAGTGTAAATGTCATCCATCCCTGCAAACATGATAGTGACTGTGAAAACTACTGCAGTTTGTTGTTTCTCTCAGCTTCTGGAAAATGTCCTTGACAGAAATACAAGCAACAAAATGTGTTAGGAAGAGTCCTTCCCAAAGGCAATTTGTCTGGAGAGATGACATTGATGTGATTTTATGATCAAGGGAAAAAAGAAAAAAGTTATTTTCAAAATCAAGGAAACCTCTGAGAGTAAAATCAGTGTCTATGTATGCTCCTTGCTTTATCAGAAGACATTAGTAATGGCATCTGTAAAAACATCTACAGAGAATTCTGTCCAAGCAAGTCTATGCCTATTCACTTTAAGACTGAAAGTTTTGGTAGGGTGGGTGAAATGTCAGAACCATAGTTACCCAAAATGACACCTGACAGGGCAGTACTTATTCACTGATTTAAGTTATTATAGAGCATGGGTGAAGAGAAGTTGTCCTGGACCGCATATTTTTAAATCACTCCAAAAGTAATGCCTCCTACTTCTTTCCATGGTAACTACAACAGATACAATGAGCGCAGTAATACTGTTTGATAGAGTACATTCTCAGCTGCAATACACCATCTTTTAACATAGTCAACACCATTAGCTGATGAACAAGAGCCTGCTTGCCATACTCGTAAAAGCCTTAACCAGAGGAGATTGCCAACTGTTACTGTTGCCACTATTAAAAAGCACCACCCACTTTCTCACTGTGCTCACACCCGGTGTTCAGTCTCCATAAATGTTCACCAAGTGTTGATGAATGTCAGTGTGTGCCATTTTTTCTGCATGGAGGAATTCAGTGACACACCTTTGACCCATACACACTTCTATGTCACCTTCTGCTGCCACCTGTTGCAAGGCAACAAAATGCAACAGATTATCAGCAGGAAGGTTCAGCCTCAACTGCCATAGCACCAACATTGGCCTCTGTTATCTTGAGCTGACATAATAAAAAAGGAGGCATTACTTTCAGTGCTCCCTTCATAAAATATATAGTATAGTTAATGTATACAAGTAACAAAACTTTATTTCTTATTAAATTTTATTTAAACATAAAAAAGAGAACAACAGAAGCAGAAAGCTAGCAGGATATTTGACCTTGATTTTGTGAAAAAAAATGCATCAGAGTGGTTCGATGGCAGTGGGTACAGTTCTTAGTGAAGAGTCAAGGTGTTAATCAGAGATGTTTGATGAACTCTTATTTTTCTTTTGCTTCATCTTTGAAAACAGTTATTCACAAAAACACAGACTGACAAAAAATGATGACATGAATAAATTGTGGCTGTGAAGCGAGGTATGTTTCTCTCTTCTAAGAAAGAGCTTACAAAAGTCCAATAGAGAGACATGATCGGACTGAAAATGAAGTCACAAATATACAAAAAAAAAGTTAATTTTTTCTTCAATCTTGAAACTTTTTTCTGAATTCCTTTATCACAATGGAAAACATGACTATATATTTTTCGCTTTTCACAGAACTGTGTTCATCCAATATAATAAAAGGCATAATATTATTTGCTATAACTTGAGTCAGCACTGCACTGTTCACTCTCCTCATCCAGGTTCGAGAAAGACAGAAACTGTTTTCCTCTATTTTGTCTCAAAGCTTGCTTCGTAAGGCCTTTTCTGGTGACAAGACTTTGACTGATAACTGCCGATTATCCAGATGCCTCAGTGTCTCTGTTTATGGTTGTAAAGATAAGCAGAAATAGGGGCAAATAGTCTTTTCCGGGGGGCTACGGCTTGGAGAAGCTGACCACCACAGAAAGACAATGCTCCTGCATGGCAAGGAAGGCAACGTCCTCTGCTGGCTTATCTGTTGGGCCAGACATGTCACACAAACAAAGAGAAAAGGAAAAAACACCTGAGAAATGGGGGATAAAAGGCCTTTACTGAACCAAGGATTTTTTTAAGAGAAGAATTGGAGGAGAAGAGCTCCCAAAGAGAAAATCTTTGAGGAGAAATCTCAAAGACAGACCCTGAGGCCTGCTTGCTGCCATCTCCTGTCCCCCGCGGTGACCAAACGAGTTCCTGAGACTACGGACCTCGTTGGATCCACGGTGGTGATTATATCTCTTTTGCTTTCTGCCAAGACTCCTCACTTTTCATCTCTTTTCTATCGCTCACCTTCCCTTCCCCATATCCCTAAGCAACTAGTATTTGTGATAAACTGTTTGGGCTAACATTTGACCTGTTGTGTCTTAATCTTGCCATCGGATATACACATAATCAAAGAACCTCATCTCCCTCCTTTATCTTGGAGTGTGACAAGGTTTCAGCCCAGACAGGGTTAATAATGCACCAGTGTTTGATTGTTACTGGGTGATGGGTGTGTACTGGCCGCCTCCATGATGTTTGAAACAGGGAATGGTCAGTATTGGAAGCCGTGCTGAGCCATGGTTGGACATGCCTGTTATAGAGGTTAAAGCATGGGTCTCAGATGTATGTGTCTGAAAGCATTCTACCAACTATTTTACATGAAAGTCAGTGTTTATCGTGGTATTGTTGTTGGTGGAAAACATGTTAAATCAGAGTACACGTCGAAATCTGAGGACACTTAATATTTTAACAATGCATGGTAAAGGTAGCATACCTAAAAATGAAGTCACACGGGACAGCAAATGCTGGTATGGTGACTGAAAAAGCAGAATGCTAGGGATGGAAAATTCTTGCTTCAAGCAAAATCAGTACCATACAGTTGTTCTTATCAGTCCTCTATATTTTTGTATCTTTTTTCAGAGCTGTCACATCAAATGACTTGAAAAGTCATTCATCAGCTGTCTTCACAGTCGTAGATAGAAGTCTTGAACACTGAGTCTTAGAGTACTGCCTATGGTTAGTATCAAAGCAGTGCCTGTGTGCACTGAGCTGTACCAGACATCTGGTGCATAGATCAGATAGTCAACCATCCATAAGCACTTTGTATGGATGGTTTAAATACAATGAATGGTTAAGGCTGACCCATTAAACATTACTGAGACATTTTTAAGGTAAATCTGCAGTCAAATAGCATCAGCTTCACAATATGAGATATAATTAAAGGTCATCTGCTATGTCAGTGAACATACGCTGATATTATCAAACATATGGGGGAAGAAAAGGAAAATTACACTAGTGAAATGCACAAAATAAAGGAAGAATAGTGTATATAGAAAGCTACATGTGTTACATCTGTAGCTGTGGGTGTCCTAAAAAACCCTGCAAATTTCCCACCAGTAAAACTGCTCATTTATTAAGTTGATGGGAGACATTTTTGACAGCGTAGAATATGCCATCTTTATACATGCCTTACCAAGTACTCAGATGCTAGTGTCTCTATGAACATTGCACTCTATCCAAACAAACAAATCAAATAAAACAAAATAAAAAGTAAATATTTTAAAAATATTTTATATATAATATTTACTGAACTGCAAGAATCCCTAACAAGGCTTCAAACAAATCTCAAGTATTTTTGATATCACGTTTTTCTAGAGAAAATTGCCATGTTAACATTTCTCATCACTGAAATGAAGAGATGACTTCTAAGAGACAAAAAGTGGGTTGATTGCACATGCAGAAACTTTGTTGTCACTTTCATAGATGTTTGAAAATGTTAGCTGTCACAGATGTTTGATGGCACTGAAATCTTCTGGGGCCCAAAGGACCAAATTCCATTCTGAATTCTCTATATCTGTTGTGTGGGTGTGATGTTACATGGTGCCACGAAGCTATGAGGGTGGGCAGCTCCATGAGGGATGTGATCCAGGAATGCGGGTGACAACCAGGCAACGAAGGCAGGGACTTCATTGAAAAGAAGTGTAGCACTACAGTAATTGAGATAGAAGAGTAGAAAAAACCCACTGGCAGTAACTGGGGTTAAAAAAAAAAAAAATCTTCAGAATCAATGAGCAGGGCCATGTGGACAGGTTATAGAGACAAACATACCCAAGGCAACAAGTTTAGGGTCTGAACCAGCAAGAAGCTAGTATGGTACAGACACTCCTACAGTACAGCTCTGGTGAGGGCCTGAACTCCAATGCAGCCTTCATGGGAGGAGGAGAGGCCCCTGTGGAGACTGCTTCCAGACCTCAGCCCAGGTCACCACCGTTCTGCTTTAGAGCCAGCCTTACAATCCGCATCCCAAGACTAGGAGTCTGTCCTCCAGTCTTCAGGGTCCTCTCCCATTCTCTAAGACCTCTCAAAGACGATAGAGAGTGGTTCAGCAATCACCTCTGCCAGCTCCCTCAACACATGTGGATGCATCCATTGGGTCTCATGGATTTATGTACACTGATGTTACCTAGGCACTTGGACCATCTCCTTCCTCAACATAGGGAGTCCTTCATTCCCCAGATTCACTTGGCTCCAGGGCAAACAAAAGACAGCATGGGCTACATTTTCCTAGCAACACTGTAGCAGCTGTGAATCAATGGATCATCACAGCTGGGCTAGATTTTTGCAAGAACAGCATTCAGGCTCTTCTACTTTGCTGGTGAAAATGCATCACTAATGGTGGTGACTGCACTAAAAAATAGTGTTTTGTAGCTGACAATTTATTCTATCAAGTAGATTTATTTATTTATTTATTTATTTTTCTATCTGTTGTAGTTTCCATGGAAATAAATTGGAGACATTACTTACAGAGCCACCTAGGTGGCTGGTTGGTCAAAAACATTATTTACTTTACAGTAGAATACGGTGAGAAACAAGCTTGACCTGATGAAGCATGCTTCGTAGATATTCAAACTATAATTGAGAGATACTCAAAAAACAAAGTTTCAAAACAAAATCCAATGTATAGCACCCTTGATAAAATATATTGTAATGCTGTTCTACTGAATGAAAAGCTGTTTATCATGAGAACTGCATCATTTTCACTGGGCAGAAGACAGTCATCAGTCGTTCTCCTTATTGAAATTTCATAGTTTAAGGACTGCCAACAGACCATTAAACAATCAAATCAAACAGGCCATTAAAAGTGGTGCTTAATAGTAACCATTTGAAAAGCTCATCTGAAAACTGGTAGTATTTCTATGGGTCTGTCTGCTTTGTGTACTTCTTGGTATTGACGTACTGTGGGAACAGCATATGGTTTCTTTGATGGAAAGTAATGGAAAATGACAAACTGAAGATACTGTGATGCCAATTTCATGAATAATGCATTAGAGTAACAGGTATAATCAGTTCAGTTTAATAGTCTGCAGCCTCCAGAGACACAACAGCAGCATGTAGAGGAATAATCCTTCTTCTAGAATGACCTGACACTTATCTTTTTTTTCTTTGACTTTATTTTATTGAGACTACAGTAAAATAAAAATTTTAAAAAGCCAAAAATACTATGCCATGACACAGAATAAAGTTAGTCTGTATTTACTGTTTGCCTTATAAAAGTAAGCATGAATTTAAGGCTTTTTTTCTTTCTTTCTGTGTCGAAATTGGCTTTTACTCGATAGCTAAATAATAATAATAATAATAATAATAATAAAATAGATGGATATCATTTATGCATTGAAACTATTTCCCATTTTGTAGGAATGCCTTTATATCATTGCAGATGATGAAGTATACATGTCTAAAAATGTTTTAAAACTGTATTATTTTCCTATATATAAAAAAGAAAAAAAAATGAAGACTAATTTAGTATGTGTATGCATACAAATAAGTAAGATATATATATTGCATGTGTATAAATGTATCTATATACAGATAGAAAATTCATACAAAGACTACATTAAAGAGTTTTACAGTTAGGTAAATATTCGTCCCGGCACTTGAGTCTTACATTCATGACTCCATAGTGTTAAATATTAGTTAGGTTAAGTGACTTGGGGGGCATAGTTTCACTGTTCATATTTATACTTTTGTTCAAATAGACATTCATATGTTTCCAGGTTAAAAGTTCCATTTTCCACCTGGCAAAAGAGGTAGAATGAGACAGAATAATATAATGACATATGTCTAGGCTTCATCTTTATGAATCTGTTCTGCTTGCTACATATCCATTAAAAAAAACCATGTTGGAATATCACATTAAAAAAAAAACGTCATTCTGACATTTGAAAGAGAACTCTCCAAATCAACTAAGCAGTGAGTAGCAGTTCCATTTCTATGCGTCTATGTATGGTTGCGTATATATATATGTGTGTGTGTGTGTGTATGTATGTATATATATATACGCAGGTATTCACATGCAGACATGCATACATACACATAGACATTCATGTACATGTGGTTCTATTTGCTTATATACGTATCTTAGAAGAAAAAGATGGAATATCTGCTGGATTAACGTACGAAAAAGTCTGGAAAAGTAAAATAAGGTGATCAAACGATTATTAAAGCAGTTGACAGAAATACGTTTCTGTAGAACACTGTTACTAGTGAAGTGTTGGTTATGTTAGAACAGCATGATTGTGAACTCCACTTTGTTAGGATAATGAGTTCCAGTCTTTCATCCCTTTCTTCATCCTAGCTATATTTTCATGTGTAATTGCTACCCATCTTTGTGCTATTAGGAAAACAAGTATACGTGAAAATACTTTATAGCATTTTGGAAAAATCATACTTTATTTTCTTTTTATAATAACTTCAGAATAATTAGAAATTTAAACTGTGAATAGCTAAACTCCAGTCAATTATTATTAGAAGCAGCGTGGTTTGAATCATTTCTAGTTAAGTTGAAGTGTAGTCTTAGAAGAGAAATGCATTAAGCTCCAGGTGTCTGTTTTCTAATTTGGTACTGGGAAATAGATATTATACTTCCCAGAGCCTCTGGAATTTAACATACAGGAAAGATGAATTGTGCAACTACCTGTCTTTCCTTGCAGCTTTTTTTCCTACAGGCTTTATGAACACGTTAGGAGTTTCCTGCTTTTTCTGACAATTTGAGCCCATCCTCTTATGAAAGAAATCCTACTGATGTCTCATCCAATACTTAAGCCCTCTCTGTCATTTGTAGATCACACATTTCTAATGGAGTTGTAGTAGATTTTCAGTGTCATTAATATCTTTCTTTCCCTTAGAGATTTTACACTGCTGTAAAATTCTGCTTGTGTTGAAACGAAATTGAAACTCTTAGTAGATACAGGAGTGATTTTAGGCCTAGGGGAGTGTGTTTTGTAATGAGATCTCCTCATCATTTAGTAGATTTATAATAAGTGCAGTGTTCTTTATAAACCACTCTCTCTGCTGAGTAAAGAAAATAAAGCAAAGCAACAACTAACAGATTTAATCATTTCTCTATCTGTTGTGATGGCTCAATGCCTACACTTAATACTTTAAAATGGTATTGCTTGCCTGAACTTACTCAAATGTAACAAAACAAATGCTCAGCCTGAAGAGCTTCAATTTTCATTTCCAGTGATGTCATAGTCACATAAAACTAGTGCAATGAAAGATTAGCACACAAATAGCTGTTAAAAGTTTAAATGTGATCACCCATTTGGTATTTATTTATCACCTGTTCTCCATATGTTGTGCATAGATTCATAGATTCATAGATACATTAGGTTGGAAAGGACCTACAAGATCATCTAGTCCAACTATCCTCCTACCAAATGAATATGAATGTAATATGAATAACAATATATAATATAATATATATATATATATATATATATATATATATATATATATATATAATATATATATATATATATGAATATATTTATATATGAATATAAAAGTCAAATACAAATAATTTTTAAGAGCTTTCCTGGGGGAATAATTAAACATGCTATATACTGTGCGCAATTTTGGGATACTCAGGTCAAGATAAAGAACTTCTAGAGAGAGTCCAGCAGAGGGCCACAAAGAAGATTGAGGCCCTGGAACAACTCCAGCATGAGGGCTAAGAGTTCTGGAACCGTTCAGCCTAGAGAAGAGATTTTATTAATGCTTATAAATATTCTAAGTTCAGCAGTTAAGTTGATGGGGCCATGCTCTTTTCAGGTGTGCCCAGTGACAGGAGAAGGAGCAGCAAGCACAAACTGGAACACGGAAAGTTCCTAACATGTGGAAGAACTTTATAAGGAGGGTGACAGAGCACTGGAACAGGATGCCAGGAGAGGCTGTAGAGTCTCCTTCTCTGAAGATATTCAAGACCTGTCTGGATGCCTACCTGATTTATAGAACCTTCTTTACCAAGGGGGTTGAGTTTGACGATTCTAAGGTCTCTTTCAACCCTTACAATTCTGTGACTCTGAGTTCTGCCAGGCCAGATCTACGGACAGGATTAAACTGCAGCAGTTTACCTGTGCAATAATTCAAAATCTAAAACAGGCATTATACTCATTTTGGAGTCAGGGGATGTGATGAAAGAAAACATGATTTTCCTAGGACAATCTTAAATCGATCTTTCAGAAGATCTTTTAAAAAATATTGTGGCATACAGAAATGACTACTGAAACAATATTGTCTTGTCAGATAATACCTAGGATGAGCAGCAACAAGAGCAAAATTTTCATTAAGACCATATCTGAAAACCTCTACAAAAAGACAAATACACACCTATAATGCTATTATATAGAGATCTAGGCATGAGTAACATTAAAAAAAAAAAAAGGTAATTTCTTCTTGCTCTATGCGCCCCTCTACCCAACCTCACCCCCTTGCATAGTGGACTGCACAGTAAAATTCCTTCCTAGCTAATGACTATTTAAGTATTTGATAACACCATGCAGATCACTTGTCTTCATGCCATAAGCACAGCTAATACCTGTTGCCAGCTTGGGCCTACCTCAAAGATAGCCATTCTGCAATTGTGAGGTCATGAATAACCAAGATTCTTCAGCTCTACCTCTACGGATGGAAATGTACAATTATGAGTAGAAACCAGAAAAATGTGCATGAAGACATATCTACTAGCACTGATACAGGGTTTAGTACTCCTTATACAACATATGAGAATGTGCCCGCTTATACACACACACACAAGATAACAGTGGCTGCAGAAGTAAATTGAACCTTGATATAAATCAGACAGTAACTCCCAGAATCTGTAACTCATACACAGTCTGGAATATTTCTGTCAATTTTCCATCTGGACAACTCAATAGTCCTCTAGAATAATTGCTATCTGCTCTACTCTGCTCAGCATCCATAGTTATTGCTCTAGAGGTACTTTGTTTATTTATTTATTTTTAGCATTGCCTTCTCTCTTCTGTGTTCCAGGGCAGACACAAGACAGATGGCCTATCTTCTCTTTCCGATTTCTCCTTCTGCAGGAAGGAGATTGGAAGAGAAGAGCATTGCAGCAGCTCCTTTATCACCAGAAAAATATGTGGAGAGATAAAAAATCTTCAAGATCAACAAGTAATTGCTTTGTTAATTTTATGATGGCCTCTCTACAGCCCCCTGACTCTCAAGGTCAAAGACTTCTGTTAGGAGTACAGACATAGACATATTCCTTAGTTGATCATCTCCAGGGATGACTGTTTGAATAAGAACTGTGAAAAGCATGATTCATCAGCTGATGAATATCTCTTATGCTCTCCTTAATCTGACACAGAAACCACAGCTGCAAAGTCTCTACAAGGATTCAGTGAGACTGCATTAAGTAATGAGGAAAAGGTTGCCAAAGTAAGATGGTTGAAGTACCCTGTGGAAACGTCAGTGCCTCGCTTGCTTTCACAGAGTGAAAGGGGAGTTGAGCATTACCCCAGAGTGATAGAAAAGGCCTCTGAGTACTGCAATTTGTCATGCTGAAAAAGGAGAGGAATTGAATATATTACACTTATGAAACATAGCTTAGTAAAGTTACCCCCTTGTTTAGCATCCTGAGACACTGATGTTGAGATTCTAACTGGCTTGGATCCTCAAACTATTTCTGATGCAATTTCAGCTAGGTTATGGCACTATTCTCCTGATTCATCATCAAGCTACTGTTATAGTAAGCGTTCCTACTACAGTTCCCTACAAAAGGGAATGCAATAGCGGATAGAGCCGACAATACATGTTTTTACAGTTTGAGAAGCTCACGATCTTCATTCCAGCCTTCATATAGGTGCTCCTGCTGTTCAGTCCCGTTATCTGTTGCACGAAACATTGTTCAAGCATGTCCTCACTGTAATACCGCACCCATGACAGGGACAGGGGTTAACCCTCGTGGTCTCAGATCGCTACAGGTTTGTCAAACAGACTTCTTGGGAACCACGTTTGTCTTTTCGTTCTTGGCTTGCTATCATGATAGATACCTCTTCTTCTGTCATTGTGGCCACCCAGCATGCTAAGTCTAACTCAGTGGCGGCCCAGTGCCATTGGACTACAGCTATCGCTGTCATGGGTTTACCTAGTCAAATAAAAACTGATAATGGATCCTTTTTTACCTCACGCTCAACCCAAGAGTGGTTAGCGTTGTGGGAAATCTCACATATTACAGGTATTCCTGGCAATTCTCAGGGACAAGCAATAGTGGAATGTGCAAACCCCCTTCTCAAGGAAAAGATACGCGTCCTTGGGGAGGGGGAAGGATATAGGGGCAAAATATCTGTCGGGAGACAGCCAGAAATCTTGGCAAAAGCCCTCTATGCATTGAATCATTTTGAATGAGGAGACTGCACTTGAACCCCTGTACAGAAACATTGACAGCCCAAGATCTTGAGTGAAGGATCTCCCGTTAAGGTAAAGGTAGATAACAGGGTATGGGAGGTGGGCTGGATGATCTTGGTATGGGGCAGAGGATATGCAGCATTAAAACATTGTGAAACAGGAAAAATAATGTGGATACCATCTCAGAAAGTAAAACCAGACATTAGCAAAGAATGCAAGGATTTAACTGGTACATGAGTTTTCTGTCCACAGAGACTGTTTTTGCTCATATCAACACCTGAACAACGGAACAACAGGTTGAGTAACAACACGTCTACATCAGGTGTGTGCAGTGTCTCCTCCAGCATCATTGGAAAGGTGTGGATGACCATACCACCTTGAAGAGACGGAAGATACCAATAAGCAATGAATGAAAGAAGATGAAGACTGATGGTATTATGTCATAGTTGGAAGAAATCATAGATGGACTTGTAGTGTAGTTAAAACTTGTAGTTAAGATCACTGTTAAAGATCGTTTGTAATAGGTTCACAATCTTTGTAGGCATTATAATCTGTCTATCAGGCTTTATAGAATATTTGCAAAGCTGCCTGTAATGAATGAAAGGAAGGATTTTGTGCAATAAATGAAGTAATATGGGTAGTGTGGGAGGTTGTGGAAGAATACGAGTAGCGTTCGTGCTGTAATGGGGCAAAGCTTTACCAAGCATGGGGAGGGGGTGATGTTGTAGTAGGCGTGTCCGGGGACTCGAGGTGTAATGAGACAGGACCTCCCCAAGCTCTGTGAATGATGTATGATGCTAGCTTAAAGGGGCGCAGACGAAGTAAGATTAGTATATAAGGAATTGTTGTGCCTTAATAAACGGCCATTTTCTGCATTATCATATCAGAGTCCAGTCGTGTGGTTTTAGCTGTGCTAGCCCAGGTGGATTCAGGCCTCCCAAATGTGACGACAAGCTACCTACAGGTATATATACTTTCCTGACTATCAGAAAACTTATCTGGGCATATGTGTCTTAAATCTTGAATGTCACAGCATAATGAAAATGATTATTTTCTTAAGGCTTAAGGTAGCACCTCCACAATTTTCACTTTTTACTTCTCCAGACATGAAGACAAGATTATTTTCATATCTTCTGTGGCTTCGTTTGCGTTCAGGAAGAAGGGAAGCAGAGCAATGTAAGAAATATAAGAGGTAAATGGGAAAAAAAGAAGAAACAAAAACAGAAAACAGAATGAAAGGTAGACTATAAGTGTCTGTCTAAATGTATGTGTTGAAAGGATGTATTGTTAACATTTTTGTTTAACTGAGGAATCATTTAGTGTAAACTTTTTTTTCTGTGGACAGATATGTAAACTAGAGCAAGAAGATGCATATATAAAACTTAAATGTATGTTTATTTAACTTAAATTGTGCTACCATGCTTTTCTCCCAGATGTAGTCTTGCTAAAAATATGTCGACATTTAATCACACTCTTTATTGAGTTCATTAATAAATGAGTATGTGGCTAAGTTAAACACTTTCACTGGTGAATTCTACAGAATTACCAGGTTTAGTATTACCATGTTTATTAATATAGAGATTTTCATAAACAGGGAAAGGTACCTTCACATCTTTCCAAGAGTGATAATTTAATAGCAAATTGCATTGGGGTTACATGGTTGGTCATATAAGTAACATAGGGAATAGCAGATAGGACAAAGTAAGAAACAAAGGAGGATTATATGAAAAGGCAATTTACTTTTCAAAATAAAAAGGGTGACAAGAAAAAAGCAGGAAATGTTGAAATTGTGAATGAAGTGCTGTGTACGTTGCAATTAGGGGGTGGTATTTAAAGTGGTAAAATGTGGCTGTGTATGTTTAACTTAGCAAAGGTAAATATGAACAAAGAAGTCTAGCTGAGAATAACTGAGAACACATACAGTAATTTTTAAAACAAGGACAGAGAGGGAAGAATATAAGGTATCAGTGTGAAAAGGCACTTGGTACATAAGAGTTAACTAAAGTCTCTGTTAGTACAGCTCTCAGCAGACTGCTGCAGGAAAAAGCTGACACAATCTGACCGTTATTTCCAAAGAAAGCCTGAAGTCTTACTTCAGGCAGAGCTATGAATTAATCGTTGTAAGTAGATTACTGTAAACAATATAATTCTTCCCTTGCTTTTTGGAAAGAAGACCAGTTCAAAGTACAAAACTGCTATATGACATAATTTGCAATTATCAAACTGAAGATTTTACATAAAAGTCTGGTGAAAAATAACATACACATACACACACACACATACACACACAAAAAATAAAATAAATTAAAATAAACAGAACCAACCAACCAATAAAGAAAAAGCAAGAGAATTGAATGGTTCATTTTTGCTGTTCTTTATTCCTTTTCTTTTCAGGAGTTTAAGAGTTTTGATTACACTCTTAGGTTGTGTAATGTGTGAAAACTTATCTAGAAAAAGCAGTATTTGGAAATGTTTTCACTTCAAGAATATTAAAAACAATAAACAGTGTTTGAGTACAAACAGAATTTTGCCTTAATTTACACTTAATTTTTCAATTCTTGTGGAAATGAAGAATTTTATGAATGTTATGTTATTAAAAAAAATTAAAACTTATTTACAAAATAAAGTGAAACATTTGAATCCAGCTCTACTTCAGAATCACCAGCTGCATCACTGTTTGCCCCACTCTATATGTTCTTTCATTGTGCTACAAAAAACTTGCAAGAAAACCAGTGATTCTAGAGTAACAAGAATGTTCAACGGATATTGAAAGAGATGTCTTCTCATCCTGTGCTTCTTTTTCCTTGATAAATTTTTGCATAAAATTATTCTCAGTGGAATTCAGTAATTGTAGAGGTGCTTAATTGCACCTCTGAAGCCTTTGACATTACACTGTGATGTATCATTTTTATTTTGGCTAAGAAAGTAGATGTGACGTGTGGACAAAAAAGTGTTCTATATACTATAGTTTTCTTTCTTTCTTTCTTTCTTTGTTTTTTTTTTTTTTTCCCTCTCTCCCCTGTCCAAAGTGAAAAGCAAATCTTTAATACCTTGATGTTGTATACTCAGGACTCTCAGTTCCACCTGGTGAAAACCTATGTTCTCCACCATCAGTTTTGTGTACCAGCACCCACTTCTTGGGTATCCCACACACTGGACAGTTACCTAGGGACTTCAGATCCTTTGAGAATATTTTGTATTTTCAAGGTATTATTTATTGCATTTATCTTTGATGAATAATGAATTGCTTGTTCCCTCATTGTGCATAAACGAGGATACACTGACATACCCAGGCTAGTTCTGCATCTGTCAGTAAACTCAACTGGTTCATATATAACTTACAGTTCTACAGTATCTAGGGATACCTAAACGGATCACATTTAGCAGACCAAATTATAGGATGTAAACATGCACTATGACATAATGAGGAAAGAATTCTCTATCAAGACCCAAAACAAGGCAGTTTATTCTTAGGTAATCACTCAAGTTGGAGAGGGGAAGAGTAAATGAAGTATTCTGCAACAAATTAATGAATTAATTAATGCATACCTTCTAAATTAAAAATAAAAAGAGGGAATTAGACTTACGAACTTGATGTAGAGAATTTCTTTTAGCATTTCTCACATATTATAATCACTCTCTGCATTTTGAAAGTTTTCTTATGGAACATCATTCTATAAACTTGTCAACAAGCTAAATTTCTAAGTTTGTTTTAGGATTTTTGATATTTCTTTAAAAGACAGAGTAGTATGGTATGAATATAAAATAGTAAATATATATTCTTGACCAAACAATAAATATGTTTGTAAAATGTTAACATATACTTGTAGTTATACTAATAAGCAGTATTATTACTGCTGCATTTCTGTTGACTCAGTGAAAATTGCCAATACTTACAACATTATGTATAATGGATTTATATTCACAATTCAATTTCCAGTACAAGATTCACAATTTATTTAAGCTCAAGGGCAACATTATCTGTAAATATGAGCAATTAAGCTTCAAAATCATTCTGCAGACACTTTTATTATTATTATCATTCCAATCCTAATACCAACAAATAAGTATGCTAAAAACTATGATATTGTCTAAACTGTAAACAGAAGCATTGATTGTCATGCACGAGGATTTGCCTATTTTGAACCAGCATAATAAGGACAGTAAATAAATAAGGTACAATTGATCTATAAACTACAGAATGATGATTTGTAATTAAGCTGTTTTATATACACGGAGTAAATTTTGTAGATGTATGTTCACCTCATTAGAACAATATTAGTTTCACAGATGAAAACTTTTAAACTAAGAGAAGTAGAATTAAACTCATCTGATTTTTCTTTTCTGAATTATCTGTTCTTCATTCTTGATGTTACAGACCATACAGTGTTATCATATTAATACACTCATCTGTGAACATCTAAATATTACTGTGCACAATTATGAATACAAGCATTCAATCAAAAAAAATGCCATGTCAATTCCATTGCAAGTGTGTATAGCCAACAGTACATTCAGAAATTACATGAAACTGTGTTAGAAGATATTTTACCACACAGAATTTCTGCTGCTGTCATTTCAACAGATTTTTTTAATTAGTTCTAACATTATCATGTTCATCATAGAATTCTGTTTTAAATACAGGGATTAAATGACGAGTAGGCCTCTCTATGAATACAGAAGCACTAAGCTTTATACAATATTTTGAGTACTCTGAAATAAGTTTAGTACAGTTGTAATTATTTGATCATATTTTTTGTTTGTTTCATTTTAAAATACACTTACCTTATGTGTCTTATGAACTATGATACATATATGTCCTACTAAGTAGTTACACATCTATTATATATATTTATATATGTACGTATACATATATAATGCTTTTATCTGAAAAAATGAAGCTTGACTATCCTTAAAGGTGCTTACTTTCAGTATGTATTCCAAGCTCCATTTGCATTCCCTTTAAATGAAAAATATCTTTCCAGCTGGACAATGTGTAATTTTACCAATGATAGGATGTAAAATACAGTATATATTGTTAGTTAAAAAAGATGACAAGATTTAAATAGATGTTTTATATGCAGACATACCTAGGAAACTAAACCAGTTCTCAGTGTAAGTCCTGAAAAGAATAAATTCTGTCACAGCTGGAATCAGATCAAAAAACTATTTAGCGAAACATCAGTGATATTCTTACAGATGCCACAAAATGGCACCAACCAGTGAAGATCATTTCACAAAATAATATATTCAGTGCTTTGTACTACAGCCTTCTCACTCTCAGCTTTTTACTTCCTACAAAAGCTAAAAGATCAAGGAATGAGGTTTGAAGACTGTCATGAACAAGATCTTTTTTTATTTAGTATTTCCAAATCCTTCAATATATCACTCAATTTGTTTGTTTGTTCATGCAATAGAAAATGCCTTATCAGAAAGCTCTCTTTTTTCATCTACACACAAAAAAATGTCTTAAGTAGCATAGAGTGGGTGACAATGCAATTACCACAATCTTTTTCAATGGGCCAAATTTAGCATAATACTCAAAAAGCGTTGCATACTGTGAGACTCACAGATTAATTATTTTTATTTTCCACCATATGAGAACAAGCTTCAGTCACGTTCTCCTTTTTATTTCTTTCTTTATGAACGTATCCCAAAGGCAGATTTCAATTCTCATTCATAACCAGACCTTACTAGACCTGTCACATTACATTAGCATCTGTTCATTACCAAAATTATTTGAAAATCTTTTCATCTTTGGCAACATGAACAGAACTTTCAACTTAAAGAAATCGGTGAAACATTTGATGACCTTACATTTGCAAGAACTTTTGTTCCATACCTCATTGGTCAAGAGGTCATCTTTTGTGTTCTGTTTTCAAATTCTTTAAAATCAAGGCATGAATGCAGAATCCCTTTGTAGTTATTTCTTTTAAATTTATAGGAATTGTGATCACTTTTTAAAAATAATTGTAATTACAGTAAATGTTTTACAGGTCACAAGTGAATTGGAAGAAAATTGTCCAAATGTACAAGTCAATCATGGAGGAATATAATTTGTTTTTTCAATATCTGTGTGCTACACTTCAAGAGTCCCCTCCTGATTGCTTTATGGTAATATTAATAAAAATGTATTATCTTAGTATAATTTATACATCCACTTAAATACAAACTGAACTGCATGAAATGCAGGTTAAATTATATTATTCTCATCTTTACAGGTAATACATTTTAAAGTTCAGAAGCCTTCACTGAGCATTTACTGATCTACTGGCAAAGCAGATTTAACCCTTATGGGAAGTAAATAAAATTCTGATTTAATAGCAGGAGCATGTGAGGATTTACAAGTAACAAGTACACTTGAGTGCTATCATCAAGTTGACAATAGCTTTATATACTCCCTGTATCCACAGTTAAGTGTCTCTTATCAAGTTGGTTTAGCTCAGCCTTAGAAAGTCTGCAGGAAGAAAAGCCACTAACAAACATTACTTTAACTGTCACCTTGAGAATCCTTGCATTAACAGAGCAAATTAGTAAGTGGGTGTAAGTAAGTTTAAAATGAAGCGATGTAAAGAGCAGAAGTTTTCAGAAAAAGATGTATATGACTTATTTCTGTAAACCAGACCATTAAAGCTGTGTGCCACTTTTTTTCCTTATCTATCATACATCCTCTCCTTCTTAAGGCTGGGTTACAATTCACTGAGAAGATTACACTAAAAGAACACATATGTAACATATATATGTGTGCATGTGTTTGTGTACAATATTCACATACATATACTAAGCTCCAAATATGTGTATATAAGAGGAATATTAACTTCAGAAACATTAATTCACATTTTATGCATAACACTGTGCACTTACATGCTTCAACCTGTCATATTTCACTGTGACAAGTTAATATCAGCTTTTATTAACATATTAGAATAGAATGTGACCAACAGTTTTTAAACAGTAACTTCAGCTTTGTGGTTTCTACACTCTGAAGTGTTTCATTTGCAGCCTCAATACTAGTCTTTCGTGTGGTTACTGACAAACTCCTTTTAGTATTTTTTAATCCTTTCATTTCAGCCTGTTTCTACTCAATAGTTGCTTTTCCTTTTTCTGAAGGCTATGTCCCTTTCTGAAAAATAATTTATTCCCCTTACTGAAAATAAATCCCATAATATTGCTAATATTTCTAGTATTCTGCTAGAATTTACCAGAGATTAGAAATATTGAACTGCATTGAGTCTCCAAGTGTCTAGTAATTAATTGGAAACATCATAAATAATGTTAGGGCTAATGAAGCTTTACAGGAAAGGTGAACTGAATATGCAAAAAGGTATTTGCAAATTACTGAAACCATCACTGTAAATGTTGGTTTTACTCTGAAAGTGTAAGAGAGCGGCAGTTCAAATTGAAGAAAACTGATATGTCTGAAGATGAAAGATGTGTTAACAGTCAACCGAATCTCTAAACATGAGAAAAGAACAGAACCCTTTAATGTAAGAAAAATGTTTCTACTGAGATGGAGAATAGCCCAATTCAAATTTAAATATCTGATGCTTCTTTCAATTCTTTGTTTCCATGTATCATCATTTGCTTGGTTTGATCACAGCAGAAGCAACTAGAAGAAAATGTGATTTATCCATCAGATAAATCTCAGTCTCTGATAGACTCTCTTTTTGTTTAGATTACTTAAACACTTACTTTCAATTAGCATTATTTTAACTTTTAAAAATTTAGGCCCTAATGGGCTTGAAAAATGGAAGTAGCTAAAAGTTTAACTTCAGCTTAGTTTTGAACTTCATCCACACTTAGCTTTTTAGGTCCTCATTACCTTCTTCTTTCTCTTCTTCTTATTATTATTCAAACTTTAAAAATAACTGTAACATTATGTATAATATACTATAACACTACATATAATATAAAACAAAAGATATATGAGAGTGGAACTGATCAAAAATGTCTCCATATTTCGTAAGGTGACATTTTCCTGCTCAAGGGAATCAGTCAAAATCTGCTCTGGAAATCCTTTGAATGTTAATCTTCCCAGTACTTCTAAAGGACATGAAAAGCAAACAAACACTACTTCAAGAAAAACTATCTAGATATCTCGTTTTACTAATTTGCAATGTAGAGCCTGACTCCCCTTAAGAAATACAGGAATCTTGCACTAAAATGTCTAGTTAAACCCTGGAAAGATTATTCCTGTGAGTCATAGACCCATCTGAATCAGGAAGAAATCTAGCTTATGAAAAATTCTACTGTGCTTCTAAGATATGAAGGTCTGATGTAACCATTTGAGTCTATGGTAAATGGAAAAATGTCACTCAGAAGGTGGTGATGATACAGGAACAGGTTGCCCAGAGAGGTTGTGGATGCCCCTCCTTGGAGCTGCCTGGTCTAGTGGTTGGCAACTCTACCCATGGCAGGGGGGTTGAAACCAGATGATCTTTGAGTTCCTTCTCAATCCGAACCATTCTATGATTCTATGATTCTATAATTTGTTTCATAATCCTTTGTATTATGAGCTACAGAATGCTCTGTCTCTCAACAAATAACTAAAAATACATAATTCTTTCAAAATAGTGATTTGAGACAAAACAGGTACAGCAGTACTTGCTTATCAGTGTTCTTGATGCCAGGAGCAGCAGGGGCTATGATAGAATTCAGAGGTTATTTAGTATTTTTTCTTACAGAGTTACAAGCTTCTTTTTTCTTTTTCTTTCTTTCTTTTCTTTTTTCTTTTTCTTTTTCTTTTTCTTTTTTCTTTTTCTTTTTCTTTTTCTTTTTCTTTTTCTTTTTCTTTTTCTTTTTCTTTTTCTTTTTCCTTTTCTTTTTTTTCCCTTTCTTTTTCTTTTTCTTTTTCTTTTTCTTTTTCTTTTTCTTTTTCTTTTTCTTTTTCTTTTTCTTTTTCTTTTTCTTTTTCTTTTTCTTTTTCTTTTTCTTTTCTTTCTCTTTTCTTTCCCTTTCCCTTTCCCTTTCCCTTTCTTTTCTATTTCTTTTTCCCTTTCTTTTTCTTTTTCCCGTTTTTCTTTTTCCCTATTTCTTTTTCCTTTTTTTTCTTTTTTGTTTTCTTTTTCTTAATCTCTCCCTCCCTCTCTTTTTTTTTTTTTTTTTCCTGGAATATTCAGAGCAGATTAAAGCAGTGGAGTTTTATTGCTTGTCTTCTTGTCACTGTTTCAGTCCCTTATCTCGATTAAACTTCATAATGAAAATCTAGTTTTACTGTAAGCTCTTCAGTGATTTTCAATGAGGCAGAGGCTATTTTTGTCATACTTTCCAAGACAAGGGGAAAGATTTATCCAAAATAGAAAACTACCTGTCAGAAATAGCAGAATGTATCTAAACAAAAACACCTAAACTGTCATTAGAGTCTGTTGGTTTTTTTGTTTGGTTGGTTGGTTTTCTTTTTTTCCTTTCTTTTTTTTTCTTTTTTCTTTTTTTCTTGAAAACTAATTTAAATGATTAAACTGAATATTTTGTAACATAAGACCATGTAATGAAAACATGCCTCAGGCTCATCCATGAATACATTTGAGATTATTTTTTTCCTTAGTTGTGTTCATTTGAATTTTACACTACATTTAAGCAAGCATATAACTTAAAATCAAAATCTGTCACTCTTGCTTATAAAGATTCTTTATTAACTTTAAGATTACTAAGCTTCATAGGCAGTAATGGTGGCAGAATATAGCTTTCATTTTGCTACATTCAGTCAATATATAAATTGTTATAAATATTGTGTTAAAACAATTTTTTTTCATAGAAATACTGGCATGTCTAATTTTCTTTCTTATTTTTTTTGTAATTATTATTTTCCTATGCAAAGCAAGGAATACACTTAGGGACTTCTAATTTTAAAGAGATAGATATGAAATGCTACATTCTATTTCTCTACTGGTAGATACTTAAAAATCAGTGCTTTAAATTTTAAAATGTAGAATTTATCAACTTCTTTAGAAATATATTTCATAGTTTATGTATTCATAGTATCTGAAATATAAACTCTACTACAAACCACTGTCAGCAATTTTTTAGAAGAATTTTAGAGTTTATAATTATCTTGTATTGTTTTATATACACAGGGACAAATAATCACAGACTTAGCATCATCAAAACAGTTTACATAAATAATTGTTCTAGATGATAGTAACTTGAATAAGCAGAGGATAATTAATTTTTAAAATTGATTCTGTTCTGCTTTTTTGTAATAAAAATAATTAACATTTTCTTCTTTCTTTTTCTTTCTATGCAGGATGTGTATCAAGATCCATGAAAATTCAATAGTTTCTGCATAATTACAGTTGTCTATATATCATGTAATTGCATAGCTGGACTTTACACAAGGTAGAGAAATTTCAGATGAAATGAACATGCACCCATGCTTCATAAGTTACTGACAATTTCCATAGATTCTGTAATAGATATACAAAATAATTATCTTTCTAAGCAGCGATGTCTTGATTTTGAAAAGATTGTGGTCCTGCATGACAATTGAACAACTTATATATTTTTATTGTTATATTTAAAATATTTCTCCTAAATAAAGGAAGTAAAAGAACCAAAATACTTGCTTCTCAGTTGTCAAGGAAGATGAAATCTGTGTGCCTGTTAAGGAAAATATTTTTGAAGAGTCTATGTAGTACGGTTCAGTTCACAAATTTCAAACATAGTTCCGTTTTCCTTTCTTCAACAAGTAATTGTAATTGCAGGCACACAGTAAGGTTCTTATGAAGAATAACACTATCTATGCAAAAGCTCTCAAAAGCTTTTCTCTTATGTGTTGCTAAGCCTGTCGTGTATATATTCAGTCCCATACAGTTACATCTGTGCCCTAATAACGAGTTATATAGCTCTTGAAAAAATTCAGGAAGATTAATGGAGCCTTCTTACCATGAAAGAATACTCACTGAAAAATTAAAAATAAATCAATAAAAGGTCTTTTAGCAGCTTGTTCTTATGCTTAGTGTTTGAAGTAGTATGATTTTGCCTTTTGTTGTCAGTTTTGCTACTAGATGATGGTTTTAGGGGCACAGTCAGATGGCATGATCTGCATTCATATATGTTATATCATTTGTAAACTGCATTGCAACATTCTTTGGATTGTTCAGTTTGCTCTAGGAGGTATTAATAATTAGTCTATCTACCTTAATCACCTCTAGTAGAATAATAATTCATTCCCTTTTCTATTTTAGATGGTTTACCACCTTTATGTCTTTTTTACAGACTTCTATTATGAGTCTATGGCTTTCTTATCTGAGTTAATGGGCACTCTTCCTGAGAAAACAGCTGAACTAAAATGTTGCATCTTTATATTTTTTCACACTGTACAGCTGTCAATCAGAGTGTTTGAAATAATTCAGTTGGTTTAGATTCAAATTTCTTGATTTATTATGGGACTTTCATTATAAGTAATAAATACTCTTTACCTTGTAATCTTATTTGAGTACAAAGATTTGTATGTGAAAGTATTCATAGAGATTAATTGTATATCTGTTGTAGAGTGATTTAACTTGTCCATAACCTCTCAACCATTTGGATGTAGGATCAGACTAGGGATTGATTGTTTATTATTTGAAATGAATTTTTATTCTGTCTGTAAAATCCAAATGCTGTTCTGAGAGTCTAGAGATGGTAACAAGAATAGCTTCCATAGAATTTATTTTTAGTATAGTAGTTTCTCAGTCTGTCACCTATCACTTCACTTCCAATAGGCTGACTCTGTGCATAGCTGAGTCTTTAAAATCACAACAGTCCATTAAAAATGAATCTTTCAAAACTATTCTGTCTTCTCTGCAGAAACAGCTAGAAACATGAGATATGTTTTGACAGCGTAAGCAGTTAAAACCAAGTTTATTTTACCTTTTGTGTACTTTAAACAATTTCTTTTTTTTCTATTCGTTTTCAAGATTCTACCAATTTTAATTTAAAATGAATAAGTAAATAAAAATGATGGATGAAATGCTATTGAATAGAGAACATTCCTGTGAAAGAATATGCAATATCACTCTGAAATATGTTGAAATGGTGCAGTATTTATCTCAAGTAATTAGCTCTAAGAATTGCATGGATATAAATTTCATGTTAATCCTGAACATCACTGACACTGTCTGATATGGAGGTTTGCTGTTTAGTTATACCATCATACCTCTGACATTCATTAATTCATACCGTTTGCACCTGTTTATTACTGTGGTGTTTCAAAACTATTCAGTTTTTTTTTTTTCTTATATATTACCCAAATTGCAAATGTTATAATCTGTGTTTACTTTCAACATGTTTTCCCCATCTTAGGTGAGGGTCATTCTATCATATAAATGCTGAAATAGTAGTATCCTACAGAAATAACTTTTGCTGCTTGATATAATTCTTCTTGAAGTTCTAAATAACACAATTTAGAACAAAATTAAGGACCTCTTAACACGTGGTACTTACCATGATGATGCTGTTTGAGCAAGGAGAGAACTAACAAATTTGATTTGAAAAACGCTATCTAAAAATCAAATCACTCGCAAGTATCTAAACAAAATGGTAGGCAATCAATATCCTTCTGTTCCACAACCAATTAGCATGAAAGATTTTTTTTTCTGAGTTTTTTGCTGTTAAAATCATGGGAAATAGGTAATGCCATCTGTAAAATTAACTCCACTGTAAGTAATTTAATTACCAAAAAATGATCTGTGATTTCATTAGATGTACAGAATGATTAAGTAAAGATTTCATGAAAGTTATGTTGTCCACATTCTGAGCCTTTTTATGACATTGCAGTTCATCTCCTTAATTTCATATTAGTCTGGATGGTGATTTCTTTGTGAATTTATGCAGAATTTTATTTCTTGAGCAGCAAAAATCATAGAGAAGTATGACAACAAGAGCCCTCAGGAAAAGAGATACAAACAGCTCTATAACTACCTAAATGAACAGATTTCCCATCTCTTTGATGAGACTAAAAATCACTAGAATATTACATTTTGTAATGTAGTGCACCTTTATTTCTTCCTCTCAAAACTTCTCTACTTGACAAAAGTACAAGGGATACTCTGAAAGTAATGGCTTCTGAATTAATTCCTTTTGTGAGAGAAAATTTAAAAAGTGTAATCTATGCTTAGAAGTCAATACATGCAAGAAGCTGGTTATCCACTGTTAGAGTAAGATCTTTCATGATTATGTGATCTTCAGTACTGCTGAGAATGTACTGATAGTTTTATGACACTGGAAGAATAGGTGTGCTTATTATCTCTGAAGATACTAAAGATACTCTGAAGATACCTCTGAAGGAAGTAATTTTAAATTGATCTGGAAATCTAATAATGTCTAATATAAGAACTCCCTAAACTGAATGCTACGGTATAAAGTTGGTGCATGACAGAAAACATTGCACATCTAGGAAAGAGGATGAAAATTGATTGAGATGAAGGAGGCAACTTTATTCAAGGTTTCTGTTCTTTGTGTACCTAAGCTGTCTTTATTCATGCACATAAGCTTACTAAAAATATATATTTTGTAGCAAAAGGCATGTTCCAAGTGTTTCATGTTACAGGATAGCAGTACAATGAGACATGTAATGTCAAAGTAAGCTAGAAACTGTTTGAAAATAAAAATGTATGCCCTTTGATTATAACTTAGCATACAGAATTTTTTTTTTTTGCCTTTTGCAACAAGACTTCTAATATTACAAATTTTAGCCTCTTGAATAGCATCAAGCTCAGGAAAGAGATTCTGTGCTGTTTCTAACAAAAAAACCCCCCCACCACCAACAACAGCATTTCCAGATCGGCTTTATAGAATAGAAAAGTCAAAGAAACTCTTACAGTAAACAATGACTTCAATGCTTACTATTCAGAAATTGAACCACTGGATTTGGCTGTCATTTGGAATAACTGATTCTACTCTACAGGTTTACTGCTGATGTTTATACACTATTGTTTCCTGGATGAGTTTTATTTTGTAGCCATTTACTTATTCAGAGGTATCACATTTTAAACAAAGAATGAAATACTTATTTATCCATTAAGTTTTGCCATAGGACATTTTTCATAATTATATCTTATTGAGTCTGTGATTGGGTAAAGACAAGATTCCTGAAAGATTACAATGCAGCTATTTACTATAACATTCTTCAATGAATCATTCCTCACTGCATCATTTTCTTTATACAAGATTTACAGTGATTTTACTCTTCCTACTTCTGTCTCATTTCTGGTGCTCTGGTGTGATTTTTTACATGATCTTTCTTATCCATTTATATCAGGTGGTCACACATTTTCCAGTTTTGGTCTATGCCAGTTACAGTTGGGCTAAATTGCTTCATCTTAGCATTCATTTCTCTCTGAGACTGTTTCTAAAATGCTTGTCCAATATTTTTTATTTATATATTTATGTACAGCAAAGCGTATTTATGTACATGATGTATCCAAAAATCCAGTTATCTTAATGACTTTAAAATGATGCAGCTTGTGAAATGGCAAATGGCGAATGGCCTTGCATTTCACACCTTCTTTTTCACATGCATCCTTTCTCACACTTTCCCTTGCAAAGCCTTCTTTGTCTTCAGAAAACCATAAAAGGCATTCTTGGTCTGACTTTTAAGGTATAAGAAAATAAGCTAACATTTGCTAACGGTAGACTGCTGTTTTCTGACTATGTTTGTCATTAATGGCTTTGTCTATTTAAGCAATGTGTCATTTATTTCTTGCATTCAGTCTCCATTCTTGAATATTAAATTAGTTACTAATTAGTGCAAAAAATCGATGGATTTTAATTTATCAACTGTAAAGGAAAGGACAAAATTCATTTTATACTGGTTGTACATTAACCTTCTGAATGTACAACTTGAGATAAACGTTGATTAGTTAGTTAAAAAGTGAGAGTGCAGGATATCCTAGTACCTCTTTGGTGAGACATCCTGCACAGGAGTTCGATCACTTGTGTAGTAATTATTTTCCTCTCCGAATATCTGGTTAGAACTTCTCTCCATTGTGTGTCCATTGACTGATGGTCTTACACTGTGCATCTCTCTTAGCAGTCTGGCTCTAGCTCCAGTATGGACTTATTTTGGTATTTGAAGACCATAATAGAAAACCTAAGTAAATAATTAAAAAAAAATGAATGCTAGTTTTGCATGTCCAATCTGACTGCTTGAAGGAAATTCAGTTTTTCTATTTACATGGTTTACAATTTTTTTAATGCTATAGAATTCCTACAACTAACTTAATATGAGTTTGAATCTAAAAGAAATTGGTTTAAATAAGGAAATTGTCAGCATTTTTTTAAAGTTCAGAAATAATAAATATCTGTAAGAGTTGTATATGCTTCTAATGCAAAAATGAAATAATAAAAATAAAGTACAAAATGTAAGGAAATATTTTTGTATTAAGAGGATTCTATTGCTTTTGACTTTAATTTTTACACAGACAAATAGCTTCACATTAATCTCTGGATAATTGATGATTCTTCATTCATTCACGAGGGCAATTTGGGATCTAAAGGTAATTGGATCTCTCTGTCATATTTGTAGACAAAATTTGTTGACTTTTCCCCAGCAATCTATAAAATCTATGTTTCGAAACTGCATCCTATAAACAAAGTTTGTTCTTTTCATAGGAGTAATAAGATATGCATTTGACATGTATAGCATTCTAAGTTATAATACTTATTAAGTTTCTGTCAATACAAACACATCCTTGCATTTGTGTGTTATGTTTCTCACTGTCTGCTAAAAGCTAAAGGTCATTAAATTAAGCAAAAGGAAATCAAAGGATAAACAGGGCACTTCATAAAATGGAGTCTTTACTGACAGGTTTTTTCTCCTCTAGTCACCTATAGCACCAATTATTTTAATTAGCACATTGACTGCTCTTTTACAACCCTGGAAGAACATAAAATGTATACATTTACTAATCAAAGTCTTACACCATAAATATGTTTACTGCAATGCACAAGTAAAGCAATTCCAACAACTGCTACCTGCATCAGTTCCTTAACCTGTCCCTCTTGGGCCTTTGACTTATTTCCTGCTGTTGCAAAAGCTAAAGGATTGCAGGCTACCTTCAAAAAATCTTCAGCTTGTCCAGAGAAGGTCATTATAGAGAAATCTGTTTTTTTTTTTTTTTCTTCTTCTTCTTCTTCTTTTCTTTTCCTGCAGTTAAATTCAAATTGGAAACTGTTGTATTTTAGACAGAGCAGCAGTCGGAAGCTCAGGCAATATAGATTTCCCAAACCAGACTCTTTTTCCTCACTTCACTGATCCTACATTATCACTATTTTTCTGCCCTATGGTCTGGATCTCAGATTCCCCAGCAATGATTCCAGGAGAAGCTGATCTTTTATTCTGAAGTCAGACACAAAATAGAGAGAAAATTCTCCAGGCCCCAGTTTTTAAGACTAATGGAAATAAATGAAAATAGAATAATCAATCAAATTATATTAATACATTAATACTTCCTACAATCTATTTAAATTTCTCTTTCTCTTTTGATAATGCTTTCTGTACCGCTTTGTAGTTCTGAAAATCTGCTAGATTTCAAAGAAAGACTACCAAAATAATAGAGACAAAGAAAACAGTGATCAAAACATTTTCATTTTTGCAAAACAAAGTGCACAGCTCCTGTTTGCAGACAACCTCAGTAGTGCTATCTTCTATTTGCTGGGGAGCATCTTGGCAAAAAATCTATGTCTTATTGTACGCATGGGTTGCCATGGGTGAACACTGACCTTAGATATATCTCAAAAGATAAATGATCATTTCCTCAGTGAAGGTTTCCAGGCAGCAACCATTATCAATTTTAAAGTAGTTTTACAAGTACAAAACACTTCAGGAAGAGCAAGATCCTGTCAGCTTATCTATACTCTCTGACACTTCATCCCTTTGGAAAACGTACATCCATGAGATTCTTCTTGGGGAATTGATAAATGTATAAATAAAAGAATAAGGTTTGATAGTCACACTTTCTCTCACTTTAGACCAACAATATGCTTAGGCATTATTAAGGATGAACATTTTAAAGTTTAAAATACTCAAAACCTAAAGCTATTATTGAATAAGCAAAGAAAATTTGCTGATTTTTTTTTTTTTTTTTTAAGTTAGAGGAAGTGGTAAGAAGTTCTGTTTCTTTACTGTGCTATGCTAGTAAGGAGTTCAGTGGAGTTTTTAGATACCACAAAATAATACTCTAAAAGTATGACGATTATCAAGCAAGCCTTCACAGAGCCCAAAGAATAGCCATTCTTATATATGCCCCATCCATAGGTGAGTCTACAAGTTTAGTAGTATTTATCTGACTGAGGAGAGCATGAGAGATGCTTTAATCACACTTTAGCTAATCAGTAGTTCTTTACAGCCATTGTTGTCCATCCATTTAACCCCCAAATGAATGCCCAGAAGTCATACGACTTTTCTGTCAAGTGGGCAACTATATTAAGACATTTTCAGTTTGAATAAAAAACTACCTGAGGTTTTTCTAATTGATGTAAAAGATGTAACTGTTTTTCTTTCTTTTTTCCATTGGAAGGCTTATCTGCTACTTTATGTTGCTCCTGAAAAAGGCAGAAGCTGACAAGTATGATCAGATCTGGTCTTCCATGCTAATACTTTTGAGGAACAGTGCAAGAGTGGTCCTCTGGCTCATGCTAGGCAGTGTGTAAAACTTTCCAGCACAGTATGAAAGTCGCAACTAATGCTGCGTATGCAGAACAAGAGAAATAGTTAAGGCAAATTTAAGACTTGTAGGTTCAGATAGCCGCCAAATTGTGAGGCATGTTACAACCATATAACAATCGTTTTCCCATGAGAGGTCTGAGAAGTTAAAGGACACCCTAGGAGTGACTTTATGAATGCCCTGTTCTTTCCCTCTCCAAGGCACATCCTGGAGGATATGGAACATTGCCTGGTGTGTGTTCACAGGCTGCTCTGGGTACAGTTCCCTATTTGGATGTCTGCATGAAGTGGCCACTCTTGTGGAAATGAATTGCAAAACAGTAAGAAAACAAGGAAGAGCGAGAAAACGGCTTGTTTATCAGGAGAAAATGGACAAGAAAAAATGCTTGGAACCTACCTGAAACCCACTTACTTGTCTAAAGATTCATATAGATTGTTCTGGGCAAAAGGGTATGGAAAGACACAAATATTGGAGTCGAGAACAACATAATGAGACATGCTTCATTAGGTCTGAAAATACCTGCATATTTTATTTAAAATACTTAAAACCTTTTTCTTCATGCATTAAGATGTAAAAAGCAGAAGATCTTACAGAATATATATATTTTTTTTCCATGCAAATTTCCCCATCACATACATATGTATTAAAAAACCACAAGTTTAGTGAATGTGTGTGTCCAGAATAAACAATGTGTTCCAGATCTCAGGAGGGTATGGTATGAGTTTATTCTATTTAAAGAAAAGAAAAAGCACTTCAATGAATTTGTGCCCTCAAAAAAGACAATATTTTCATAATGGATTTTCAAGTAGTTACTTCTTAAGCTTTCAGATAATAGAAAGTCATCTGAAAAAGAGTCCTTTTTTTGGTTTTTGTTTGTTCTATTTCATAAGCCAAAGAATTTGAAGGAATTTTTCATTGGAATTCAGTCAATTAACAGCAGAGCAACAGAGATAACATTTCTAAAATATTCTGACATAAATACACAATCATGTCAAAATAAATTATAGTGCATTTTAATTATTAAGGTCATTAAAAGTTTCATCTCAATAACAGTTTTTCTAACTGTTAAATATTAAAAGCAATAGCAGTCATTGTCTTATCAACAGAATGTACACAAAAAGTGTGCAAGGGCTTAAGAACATCTGAGAGAGTAATCAAAGGCTGTTCTAAATTGAACCATTTAGAAATTCAATTTACTGTTCTTTTCACAAAATCCTTAATATTCATGAGACAATTAATAAGCATAACACTGGAGCTAGTAGAAAACAAAACAAAACAAAATAAAAAAAACACCTACTTACAAAGCATATTTTACCTTAATCTACTTAACAGTAACTTGAGACATACCTTATTTCCAATTTTAATGCAATTTCTTGACTTGACCTATAGCTCATCTTGTCTATTACCAGGAGGAAAAACACAGAAGGGAATGCTTCACTTGCTTATCTGATACTGTTTCTATTTCAATACTTACTAAATGTTTTCACACTTTTGAAAAGGAAATTGTTTATCCAGTTTGAATATATTATATGAAAACAAATCAAAGATGGTAGATAAACAAATTTAAGACCTGACTTACACAGTTCTTAACAAACAATTAGGAGTTAAATATGAATTAATTAACCTTTAATCTAAGGGAAAATTGAGGAGCTTGAAGGTCATCTACCTGTTGTGCAAGTTTCACAATTGTGAAACATTTTAATATTTTAATAATAACCCATTATAACATCTGGATAATTATAACTTTTCATTATAGAGATATTCATAAATTCTTAAAAGTTAAATGCGATCCAATCTTGTCTCAGTTGAAGTTAAGCCTAAGGAAAACACAGTAGTCTTGATTCTATGTAGGTAATGTTCCATGTTTAGAGTTCAGTGTTACTGGATCTGGACGCTTACCATCTGCCAAAATCAGTATGCCTCAAATTATGTACTTTTTAACTAATGTAAGTAAAATGCATCCCTGACTTGGAAGTTTCACGATATTAAATTGATAGAATAGAATATGATCATGAGGTCAAGGTTTTATTTGAGTACCACTGCTGTGAGTTGATTGGCTAATTAGTTTAGACTTGCATCCTTCCAAATCATAGAATTGCTGGAGAATCTAAGGGTATAAGTTACACAAAACAACCTGAGATAATATGCAAAAACTTTCAGGAAGACCAGAAATAAGTAGATCTTCTGAGTCCTCTACTGCAGCTGTTTGGGAAAAAAGAAAAACATCAATGTTCACTTGAAAAGTTTACTTTCTTACCTTTCATATTAATGAAAATAGAGACTGAGAGAACACATCCACATTTTCCATGTGATTCATTAGTATCACATTTGATCTCCAAAGACACTTTCTTAAGCATCGCTGTAATTAATTCTAGATAGCAATTTTATACTGCAGTTAATTGCTCACCTTTGATATCAGCATCACCAAAGGTCAGATGGACAATAACATGATACCAAAAAGACAAAAACTCATTTCTAACTCCATTGAAGTATGTATCTCCAAGAAAAGAGAGAAAACAGGAAATCTGATAAAAGATAGAATGAGATTTTATGGGGATGTTCTTTGAGCTCATAAAGACATACATAAAAATGTAGCTCTTATGAAATTGGACTTCTGATATCTTCCTAGCTAAATTCACATTATTTTTTAAATTAGGAAAAAAATGTAGCAGAGACCATCCAAGGACCTTATGTAAATCAAAATGGAGCTTATGTAAATCAAATTCAAAGGTTGTTCAGTTATAGTTAGAGTACATAGTAGACTACCCAAAATATCTATAGAGAAAAAAATGTCAAACAAGCAGAACAGACTACCTAATGCTTGTCAGTACAGCTGTGTGTAGGAAGCTGTCTAGGTGGGAAGCCAAAATAGTAGTTTGGAGCTAGCATCTCCTTACAAGAAGCCAGAACCTAGTAGCCTGAGTGAAAAGATTGAGGAATAATTCGATAAGACTACTAACAACCCACTTAAACTGCAATTGACATTGAGGATACCACATAAATGCATTGAAGAAATAACTAATATATTCACTGCTTTCAGACATGCCTTTTTTTCCTGCCTCTCAGCTGGTGACATCATTCAGCATTTTAATTTTCTTAAACTTAAAAATAAAAAAAAAGAAAAATTACCTTTCAATAACTTTGCCAATGTTTTCCATGATTTTACTAGTTAGTGAATGTTGCTTATAAATTGCTACCATTCAGTCCATTTTAAACTTTGCTTCTCTAAGCACTATCTTTTGCCACTGTGAATATCTGCTTTAGCCTCAGTTATACTAGAAACATCCTCAGCTCTGACAAAGTATATAAATACTTAATACGGGAGAAGAAAGTAAGATTATGACTGGATTGTTCTTATTTCTTTTAAAATGGTTCATCTTCATTCCCCACCCCTTCTTTTTTTTTTTTTTTTTTTTTTTTTTTTTTTTTTATGATGTATTTGCCATGATGAAATTGCTGACTTGGTTGATAACAGCCTGAACAATGATTGCTGTCAAAGGAAGAACACTTTCTATCTCCAAACTTCTAAAATATTAAAGTGGAAAATGTCAATATTTCTTTCTTCCTTTCTTCCTTTCTTTCTTTCTTTTCTTTCTTTCTTTTCTTTCTTTCTTTCTTTCAGTCTGTTTTTCTGTCTGTCTTTTTTCTTTTCATTTTTTTTTTTAAATAGCCTTCCAATTACCTTTCTTTTTAGTTCTTTTTTCTTTAGTTAAAAGGAAACAAAAAACGTGCTTGGTGCTTTTTGTCAATGGTGGGTATTTTTGTGCAACTTTGTTTTGTTTTGTTTTGATGAAAGATTTCTTCTGTGTTATGAATAAAATCAGCTTTGAACTGAAACTTCACAATGATCGACAATATGCTCCTAGGACTTCTGCATAATGGGTATTCAAAGCTTTACTGAAAATCTGTATGAGGAAGAGGATGAAAAAAAATTATCTTTGATATAAAGTTACCGTATTCTTTTAAAGTGAAACAAGTAAAAAAATAGAAAAAGTTCTAGGACTGAAAAAAATAAACAAAAAAGATGCCTCTATATAGAAATACAGACCAATATAAGCATATATAAATATATGTACAGATTCTTTTTTATTATTTTTGAAAAGCTACATGCAGTCAAACTTTGTCATAGTTAATACTCAGATAAGGGTTTAAGGAAAAGATTTATGTGAGATAACTCATGCAGTTTTAAATAAGAATTGATAAGAACTTCTGAAGATTAGATTTTTTTTTTAATTCTTAATACTGAAGTTCTGTTATTAAATGTTTTTCTAAGTTTTTCTAAGCAGATCTTGACAGAAATTTAATTACACCACGTCTATTCCAGGCTAAATTTTACTTATATAAAAAACTAGCACATTGCTTTGAAGTCAGTTTTGAGTACAAACTTAATTGAGTGCTTCATTTACATGTTAAAAATATTTATTTAGAGGGGATGATAGAAACTTCTCTATTTTTTGCCTCAGGCAAAGCACTTTGTTCTTGATGAAGAATAGTCAAATTCCTTGCCTCACAAACATTAATCCCCATTCACAGTTCACGTCTTAGGCTTTATTCTCAAAAAGGTACTTCATATTTTGAGTAGAAATTACCAGTGGTTGGAATACAATAGTACCTATTAATGGACACAGCATGGAAATGTTGTTATTGTAAAAATGCTTTTTCCAGAATGAGACTGTTTTCTCACTGCTCTCAATACCATTCTGAGTTCTCCTTTTAATACTGTGGAACTTCAACCAGCTTCTACTGGAAATGAGGCTGGGAAAGCAACCTGTATGAAATTTACAGGCTGCAGTCTTAAACAGAGAAATCCAGACTATGAGTATGCTAGCCCCAGAAAATTTCAGAGACTTCACTACTTGCTAAAGTGATTTGACTTTTCTGAGTCCAGTAATGTAAAACTATCTGCTTTTTCCTAGATGTGTCTAAAGAAAAGGAAATAATCTGCACTTCCACTTTTCCCTAGCAGAGATTCTGTCTGTAGAATTTTCTCCCTTTTTGACCCATTTTTAATCACTTTGCAGAGTTTCATTGTGCAATCAATGCTCAAGGGATTTGGGGGACAAAGTCTGATTAATGTCAATGGAATGCATGTAGGGTTTGTCTCTAGGCACTGCCTAGAGACTTGTTGTTGTTGGCCAGAATCAATAACTGCTGGCCCAAAGGATATAGGATCTCATACACAATTTGAGGATTATAATGATACATTCAGCAGTTTTTTTGTGCGCGCATCTTCAATTTTTTTTTTTTTTTTGCTGTACTCATCACCAGCTACAGATATTAATAAAATAGCATCTCCATTAAAAGAGGATATTCATAACATGGATAGCAACCACTTTCTGTGTAATTAGTACAGTCAAAGGATGACTTTTTTTCTGTTGACAGCTTGGGACAAGTTGGGGTCAGCAACATTATTGTCTATGACAGTAAACAGGTTTATTAAATAGATCAAACAGAAATTTCACAATCTGTTCAATCCTTAATTACCTTCAAATTTAAATCCCTATTTTATTGGAAGTCTCAGGTGTTCCTCTCAAAATCTCTATTAAAATGCAAATAGGTCATTATATAATTGAAGCTATTTAAATATATTTTCTTCATCAGTTCATCCTGTCATGAAACTGTGAAGTCATGGATTATTTTAAAGGACAAGAGCTAGAGGGAATCTTAGTTGAGGTTTGTGAAAATTTTTAGGAATACATGGAAGAATAACCAATCTTCTATATTATTTTTCACCATACAGCAGGAAAAATACTTGATAAAACTAAATTCTAATATTTCTGTCTTATGAGAAAATTGAGTTATATATATGTTATATTTCAGCACTGGCTTTTATTGCCCCAAGAGTTTATTAACACAAGCAATGTAAATATTTAGTACTTTTAATGACATAAAATAGGCAAACAAATGTCCTGAGTTATTCTGCTCCATTCTTATCAATGGCACTGTGGAAGAAAAAGAGTTCTGAACGAGAGAAAGAGAGGAGCAGGAGAAAAGGAACAAAATATCACAGAGTCATAGAAACCTTGCCTTTCCGCAAGGCTTTCCTCTTTCAAGTATCTCATTCTTTTAATTTCATAATGGTTTCTGGTTTCTATCTATCTGTAAGAACAAAGTTAACAAAATACAGGAGAGTTGGTTTTCTTTGGATGGGATGTGCATGTAAAGGAAATTTCTTTCTATGGTTAAGAGATAGAATTTGGTGATTTGCAGGGTAACAAGTGTAGGAAAAGAGAGGGAGAAGAGAATTAAAAGTGCTGATGGCAAGTATTTAATTGGTTTGTATACCTGTCTGCTCAAAGCCTGTATCTGGTCAGCACAACCTCTCTGGTCTTCTCATGATGCTCCTTTTCTAACTACTTTTGCAAGTATAGAGCAGTGCATGATAAGTGCTTTGTGTGTCCATCTGTTGTTATCCATGTTCCTGGCCATGTGTATGCATCTAGAGTATACATGCACTCTATGCATATGCGCCTTCTGGTAATCTACTTTATGCTTTGCTACTGATTTGATACAGAGCATGGAGCTGCGACAGATCCACTTCTCTTAGACAGTAATTTCTAAAATCATGTATTTTCTTCTAAGAGCTTCTATCAGGAAGGGCTGAATAACATCTCAAGGCAAAACAGTCTATGTCTGAGTCTTTAGATGTTGGTATGTTTGAGTTTTGAATGCACAGACTGGTGTGCTCAGCTATTTGTCCTGTTTATACAGGTAAAACAGAGAACCGATGATAGACCCTTGCAAAAAAACACTCCACCTTTGAAACTTATGCACACCTATGTAAACATGCCCCTGGACCTACACAGGTCAACTAAGGTAAACAAAACTTTCATGTTAGATTCACAAACAACATGAAATTATTTCATTTCAGAGATAAATCTAGTTGCTGTATTATAACAAATCAGAACAGAGCAGAAAATTTTTTTGTAATGCTGAGAATTTGTTCTCTAAAATTGTTTTTGAACTTGGGATTTTTGCGCTCATAATCTGCTTTTACAAAGGTCTTTCTATTTACCTCCATGATCATCTGCCATCACTCCTTTTTCAATCATGCTTCTCCCTGCCATTAATTATGCACACATCTCTGAACCAGTGCTCAGAGTTGAAGTAATGTCACCATAACAACAGTTCTGTCAACCTGATTGGACTTATGGAATTATGGACCATTTGAAAACATGCAATGAACAACATCACTATCATAATCACAAGCCTAGTAGTCTTTTCTAACACCCTTCCATGAACCTGAATTTCATGAATTTGTACCCTATGATCAGACCCTCTAAGCAGGTATCATGTGATTTTTCAGTGTCCTGAATATTTCTAATTCCTGGGGAAAAATACAGATGTGATATGTACAGTATCTCTTGTGCAGGATTGTGTAATGTAATGCTTGTAGTATTATAGCTAGCATTATAGCTTTTTGAAAAACATTTTTAATCTATTACATTTGAGTTTAATGTTGTAATAGGTAGATAAAAATTTATAGGATGTCAGAATAGGTAGTCTGCTGTTCCATTCTGGCATGCTAACATGAAATTTTGTGAAGATATAAATATGTAATTAATTTTAATAAATCCTGGCAATATTAATTGAAAAATAACAATATATGGGATTATGTTAGAAAGAGAGAGACATACTAGTAACAATCTAGAAATCTTATTTCTCCTTTTTTTATCTCCTTCTCTGTTTCCTTTAAAAAATAAGTTGTTTCAAGCTGTTTAGAGAGGTTGTGGAGTCTCCTCTGGAGAAGTTCAAGACCCACCAGGACACCTAACTATGCAACCTGGTCTAAGGAGCTGCTTTGGCAGGGGGTTGGACTTGATGATCCCTAGAGGTCCCTTCCAACCCCTATGTCATGGTTTTATGATTTTTGGTATTGGTATTCCACATCATAACAACATGTAGTGCATTAAGAGTTAAAGAGTTAATACTCCAACTCCATAGATCATTGATATTTTCCGGGTATATCTGTCTCAGAAGAGAAGAACTATATTCCCCAGAAGACTTTGCGATGCTTTGCATTTTTACGTATTTTCCGCTCAGAGGGAAAAGATAAAAACCCTCTGCGGTCACGGGACGCTCTCTTTCCTTCGGGATCGACTCAGCAGTGGGTGCTCGCTGCCGTCTCGCCTTCAGCGTTAGCGTAAGGCCTTCGGTTTATCGGACACTCTCTCTTGCTCATTTTATTTGATTCATTAGCTTCAATTCCAATTATATTGTATTATATTGTGTTATTTTGCTTTCTGATATCTTATTTAGTAAATTAGCTTTCCTCCTCAGATCGTTGCCGCTGCTTTGTTTCAAGGCCCATCTCCCTTTTTCCTTTTCTCTTTCCCCCTTCCCCTTTCCTGGGGCGTGGGTCTGCGGGTCCCCCACACCAATCGTCACGGAACCGGGCCGATCCAGCCCGGTAAACCGTTGACACCCTACAATTCTGTGATTCTGTGATTTACATTGTAATGACTGATTTTATGAGATCAGGACTCTGCTATCTCTGACAACACAAGTTCAGGCTACAAAAAAGAAACAAGCCTTTCAAATTCTTAGTTGCAACCTCTCACTTTAGCTCCTTGCTCTGATGAAAGTGCAGAGAGCAGAAATTGAGTAAGACTTTTCAGTGCTAAATAAACTCATCTACAAATCAGGCTTTAGTGTCCCCAAGAGTGTCACTCAGAAGGAAGACTCCTAGACACAAAGGGAAAAAAGAACTTGTATTTTGAGCATCACAAGAGTCTTATTGTTGCTGATTGCTAGAAAGGGAGATGGAGGAAGGAGGGAGAGAGAATAAAACAAAAAACAAAAAAAACAGAACAACAAAAAAACACACCTTCAGTTGCTTTGGGCTTTGAAAAAATGAATAAAACATTACATTTGAAATCCCTTTGTGCTTACAACAAAGAGATAAAAGTTTATCATTAAATAAAGGTCTGGCAACTTCAGCAAATATGTCCAAAGAACTGAAACTTACAAAGTATTACAAATAAATAAATAAATAAATACCTGTTAAAGAAGTTTAGCAACTGCATTTGAAGGTTATTAGAATGTTCTTTGTTGAAAGATGAGCTTTTGCAATTAATGACTATGTAGATTTAGATCAGTAATTCCTTTAGTAATTATACTCTGTGTAAAGAAAGAATTATATGCCTTGTAAGCATGTTCCATTTTATCAAAGCAGATTTGTGCAAAACTTGAATTAAAAAGATAGTTTATCAGTAGTGGTTCACATAATAGATATGTCAGTCATTGCATCCTGGGAGTCACAAGCAAAATACAGACTTGATTTTTACCTAATTGTTAAATCAATTTCCTACTTTAAACATATATTTTTACCTGTCAAGATGTAGATCTTTGTATTTATTTGATAGGGGAGGAAGAGAATGCATGAAAACATTGATTAGCAGTTATTATGCCTTCCTACGGCATTGTCCATTATTTATATTAAATATCTTGTTTTTAATTGAAACATTTTCAGATTGCAGCATATTCTCATTATAAGTTCTCTTACTTGTTTAGTACTTGAATCTGAAATGGTGTTTTGGATCACAATCAGCTGGATATTACAATATAATTTTTTTCTGGTTTTCTTTTTTTTTTTTTATAAGCGAAATCAGTTTAAAACATTTACAAAAGAAAATAATGTGATCTTCTAAATTAAATTCAGCTATATCTCATATTTTGGAATTTATTTCTTACATTTATGTGAGAACTTACTACAAATCTGTTCACAATGACTTCAGTTGTTGTTATCAGTGCTTAAAAGCAACTAGTGTTTTTGTTTGCTTTTTTTTGATGTTGTTTGTTTTTGTTGGTTTAGTTTGTTTTTTTGTTTTCATAAATAGATGAACACAAGAGGTGAACGTCCAAAGTGGAAATTAAACTGCATTTGTTACCAAAATAACACAAATGAATTATACTTAGCTTTAAATTCTCTACTTATTTCCTTTCCTGCTATTATCATTTCTTTCATTTATTACCTTTGGCACTTGTTAACTGGATTCAGTGTTGGCTTTTTTTGCTATTGTTCTGGTACATCTGAATGATCTTGACTGATACCACAGTGTTAACAGAGGGAGCTCCCCCTTTCTGACTTACTGCAGCGTTTCATTTACTTTGTTTCTGTCTGTATCCTCACCTCCTTTTCTCTGTATGCTCACTAAAAAGAGGAACAGAATATCTCTTGAAATAGAAGCAAGAGTAATCCAGAATATTAAAAAAGCAGTGAAGTATACCATTCTCACTATGTATGCAGTCAACTGTCAAAAGAATTTTTAATTTTTATTTACATTTTATCAATTTATTTTAAGACTAAGGGATGATTTCAACGATGTGGTACCAGGTCTTAGATAATAACAGGATCAACAATAATGCTTACCTATGTGATTGCATTAATTTATGTTTGATTAGAATCTTTACAGTCAAGTTGAATTTGGATCCTTAATAAATTTTATGAGTCTTATGAGGGGGCAAGCAACTTTTCATCACCTTTCTCTTCAGAACCTTTAATCAACATTAGATGATTGGTGACAACTCCTTCAATAATGGATTTGTTTTTACTTAATGTCGATGTGGCAAAGAAAATTTTGGTATGGCTGGGTATATCTGCTCAAAGAACAAAGAATTAACTGAATATCTTGCCTGGTTGGAACTAGATAAATGTCTTTAAGACTGAAGTTGTTCTATGATTCTATCACTAAGGATGCCTTTATCAGCAGAAAAATAATTTCCTAAACTTAAGTTCAGAACACACAATAGTTGCTGGTTGCTAGTTTTTTTTTTTCAACAGGGGCAAAATTATTGCTATTATTTTTTTTCTATGAGTACATATTTAGCCTTTTTTTTGGGGAGAAAATTAGACAATAAGAAAATACCTCAAATAACTCAAAAAGAAGTAACAAGTTTTCTCCTCAATGTCACAGTAGTAAATACTTATTATTTATTCGGATTCAGTAAAATAGTTAGTCAAGAGTTGTTCATTTCATGAAGAATAATTGCAATTTCGGTTCAAACTGTTTCCATCAAGTTTGAACATCTTTCTTTACAAGTGTTTTGTTTCTTTCATGTGTTTCATCATCTTGAAGCTACAGGAACAATGAGGGCTAAGACTTCCTTTTTCATTCTGTACACAGCCCAAGTTCAATCTGAGTAAGTATCTTATTTATTCATGAATCTGCTGTTAACTGTTAGGAAACAACAACTTTTTTTCCTACAGATTATAATAAAAGTAAGACTAATGAATAGTTCAAAACAAATGAAACTTCGTATAACTATCTTTCAGTTTGTTTGTCAAGAGACAAATGGATTGTTTTATCCTAATGAGTCTTTATGTATCACAATAAAATTTGTTAAAATGCATACTGACAAAAACAAACAAAGGGAGTGTAAATCAAACATGACTTTTCTGGCATCTGTGGAGTTGTGGTGCCATAAGATTAGAGGGAGATGAAAACCGATCTTCTTGCATCTATCACAATGTACAACTCAGTATTTTTGCCTTCATATTCTTACACGTATCTCTAGCCATTTATATTAAGAATAACAATAGCCTCTATGTCAACCACTTCCTGGCAGTTGAATCACTAAGTCCATGAAATGCCTAAGGCAAAGCCTGTGGGCCACAGCTCTTCTGGCCAGTGACTGTCTGCTGGCTAGGAGCTGATTTCTTTATCTGATAACATTTCTGAACTGAAGCTCTCCTAAATATTGATTTCTGATAAATATTGATTTCTCTTATTTTTTTCTTTTTCTGTAAATTTACTTCCATTGCCACAACAGAGGAGAAGCAACAACTGTGTTCAGATTTCAAAGGTCAATGTTTACAACTTACATATTTCTAATAAGAAACCATAGTCACTTCAACCCTGGAGTGGATTCATCCAAGATCCCTAATTTAACAGTGTATATAAAAGGAAAATACAATAAAGATAGGATATGGGACAATCAAGCTGCATTTCCCAGAAGCATCTAAATTCTCTGTTTACTACATTTGGTCCAAGGTTTGTCCAGTAATATGACAATTTCTTTCCTCACAAAATTCTATGGGAAATACAGTCCACTGCAAATGAAACAATGAGTTATCTTTCAGTGAAACATTTTTTAGCTAAAACATTTGTTGTCAGTGAATTCCATATAAAGGAATTTGTGAGATTTGTGGATCCTGATTTTGGTAGTCATTTCCACTTCTGACTTCCTCTTCATATTAGCCTCAACTTTTTTCGTCTCTGACATCTTCTGTTCTTCATACTTTTATTCATTCCCCTCATGAATTTCCTGTTTTTATTGCAACAGAGTACAGACATGTATTGTCTTCCAAATTGTATTATTATCCAAGCAACTCTGAAATTTCCAGCCTTAAACATAAATTCTTTATATTTCTGCAAAGCTGATTTTTTTCCTCATTTTTGTAATGAAGTAATGAGGACACTGAAAAAATGAGAGATGTTATATCAATATGAACTAGAACTACAAACAGCCCTCCACATTTTAACTAGACTTATGTATTAATTGTGTGAATTCAAATTTACAGAATTCTGTAGTAAAACATCTGAATTTAGCCACAACTTCCCAGAAATGACAGAATGAATATTTCCTACCCTGGAGAGGATGACATCCTTCATACCAATTCCCAAGATGGGTACGTAGCAACCCACAGACATTCAGTTCAAAAAAATTTTTAATGTGTACAAGTTATTGTTTTCTTCCTTTAACACAGAATCAAAGAATGGTTTGGGTTGAAAGAAATTTTTAAGATCACAGTTTCAAACCCTGTGCTATAGGAAGGGACATTTCCCACTAGACCAGGTTGCTCAAAGCTCCATCCAGCCTAGTTCATATTTTATCAAGTTTTTCCAGGAAGACCAATTCCTGGGGAAACTTCTTAAAATTAACTGAAAATATGTAATAGGGTACATATTGCATTAAAATTAATACAAACTTTTTTTTTTTTTTTTCTGAAAAGATCTATATTGGAAATAACAGAATTTTTCCATACAATATGTCATAGGCATTTTTATACATTTAAAACACATTTGTGGATAAATTTACAAAGCATGGAAGATAAAAAGAAACATGGAATTTTTTACTGACCATGTGTGTTTCCTGAAGTTTGTGACAGACTGTAATCTCATCATAAAATAGACTGTCATAGGCTGTTACCATTCCCAGAAATAGCAAACAGGATCTGATATTCACCTGCCTCTTGTTCCTGAATCTTTTCTAGAGGGCTGTTGCCTTCTGAAGAACTACAAAAACTGAGTACAAAGATGTGTGTTTGCAAGCTTTGGAAAGTTGACTTTATCACTCTATGTGTAATATTCTCCAAAATTGGTTTACTTCAATTCTTTCATATCAGCTTTAGTTGAGTTACAGTTGTGTTTCTAATGAAAAGCAAACTGAATAGCTTGTTAAACTCCAAAAAATTTTTATTTAATACTGTGTCTGTATTGTGAATTGCCCCTGCTGGACTCCATGCTGTGATGGTTACATTGCCAGAAGAACCTGCATAAGCTACTTTAAAGCAAACTCAGACACCTTTATTTTATGCTGAACCCAAGAGTGAAGACATACTCAGGCATATTTAGGCATGAGTAATATGAAATCATATAGGCCCTGTAAAGTTCAGAAAATGCCACCTTCCAGTTTCCCAACTAATGTTAATTATATACCTGGGATTGTAAATGCAAGGTGCTCTTGCAGGCATGACTAAATTAAATGCACTAAGAGGAGCAGCACAAGACAAATGTAAAGGCTACATTCTCAGCAGTCGGTGAAGCTGAAAAGTCAATGTCCTTGTTGCATAAATGGAATTTTCAGCAGCTTCCACAGGATTAATTTAAGATTACTTTGTAGTTCCAAGTCAATTCAGCACAGGATATGATCCCAAAATCCTAATAGACTATTAAAATGATCTTTTAGACTTGGTCCATATAATCATATAACACTACTAATTATTTATAAGATATCTGTTTACAATTTGTTTTTATGTAATGTTTCCAGGAATATTATACATCCTGGGAAACATTAGGGCAGGAAAAGAAGAGTTTAAATATAGTTAAAATAAAATTGTAAATCCCGACTGTTTCAAAACTAAAACTACATGGTTACAGTTTGCCTTCATAAATACTTTATCTGAGAAGGAACATAAAGAGAAAAATGATTAAAAGAAAAAGTACTCGCGTCCTTTGTTTAACAAAATATCCCATAATCATCTAATATTTATGATGATTCAGTGCAAACCATATTTTTATCTGCTCTCAACACATGAATAATGAATAGCTCCTACATGCTGGTTGGAGAGGGGATAACAAGAAAATATAAGGTTACAGTATATTTTGAAAAATGAAGATGCTCAAGATCATCTTCAGTTTTGGTTTCTGACTTTTCACAATTCTTTAAAAAGATTATAGAAAAAATTTAGGTTAGATAAGGAAATCTATAGAAGTTGTAATCACAACATTCCCTTATATCTTCGGTCATGAGGATGATTCACTGTAAATGGCAACTGAAGAGATAGTAGGAGGCCCCTGATGACCATAACTAAAAAAAATCAATTGTCATGATTTGTGAAAGAAAGCATAATATAGGCTAACATAACATAGTGTGAAACTAAGAGTAATTCTAAGTTTAAAATTAAACTTAACCACCTACAGTACTGCAACCAACACACAGCTAACACCAGCATGGATCACCTGAACTGATAGAAGATTGAAACTGCAGAAACCATCTGGCCACAGATATCTCCTCATCCAGTGCCTGGAGAGGTGCACATATCAAAACAAAACAAAATACCACCACCAACAAAACACCTGGACTCCTGTATGTGAACTGATCTTAAGTTGTATTGATCTTACGTGCTTCAGAATGCAATATCACCTCTGACAGAGAGAGAAGATTGTTCAGAGACAACAACCTTAACACCTCTCACTGGTAACATCTACAAGAGAAAAACTTCTCCTACTGTGTGTTGCCCACCACAGGGGGCTCATTCAGGGTTCACAGAACAGAGAAGTGACACAGCTTCTTCTGATATTACTTTTGGGTATCAAGTCTGCAAGGATGTGTAGAAGTGTCTGCTCCTCAGTGAGTATATTTTCCAACACAACAAGGGATAATAGGAAAGAGAGGCAATTATCGGAGCCAAGCCTGGTCAGACACACTGATCAATGAAACTGTATGAGAATGTAGGAATGTTTATGCCAGCAGAATTATCTGACAGAGCACTGCCTTCAGTGCTGCAGGAATGATGAGAAGACAGAGGAAGGGTCTCATGGCTGGTACTGGAGGGATCCACAGATATGTTTGTACCTGGAGAGCGATACACTTGTGTGTGAACTCCTGTTTTTACCATGAGTTGTGTATCAAGAGTTGCTGAAGACTGCTGTGTCTGGGGCAGCCTCTACAACTGGTTGTCTCCATGTTCTGTCTCTATATTCCCCTGGGATACTTGCTCAGTTTTGCTACTGGTTGAACCTATAAAAGGGGAAAGTAACAACAGCTTCCTCTATCAGTGATCCTGGGCACTGGACTGGGCCCCAACAGCTGTGCAGAGTGGTCCTGGGATGGAGGAGGTGGTCATGCTCTCCTCTTTTCACCTCACCTAACATTTACTAACCAACAGGGAAAATTCTAGCTTGCTTAGATAACGCACATAAAGCATATTGGTTCAGTATACATGTGCAACCTGAATGTATAAAAGCACTCCCAGGCAAAAACAATTTGTTACATAATTGATTTTCTTAATTTTTTTGCTCACTATTTTGCAGCAGCACTTAGAGCAATGGACTGTGCTATAATGTTTGGTTTAGATTTTTAAATTTGAAATTATTCTTGTTTCTTCAAGACTTTTTATATTACAGAACAGATCACTTTCCCCTTAAAAATAATCAAGGGCATCTGAATGCAGATGCCTGACTTATTATCTTCCCGGATGATTTTAGACTTCTTAAGAACTTATCCAAATATTAGAATACTAGAGCATTTATTTCATAAGAAAAATGCTTATTTATTTGTATATTAGGTAGATACACACTAATAGTGCTACATGTTGGGTCCAAATTGGGGCTGTTCTTTTAAAAATTATTGATACTTGATTTTAACTTTGTTACTGAGATCTTTTAACCCATAATTTTAGTGGGCTAAACCATCTCTACTGAAGGGGGAAAAACACAGAGGAAGAAAGCTATGATTCATTCTAACATACAATGTTATAAGCCATAACTGACTCTTTTCAGATTAAACTATCAATTATATTCAGGCAGCCATCCTGGCTAAAAAGACTGCAAAATAAAAGAGTAAAGTCTGAAGAAATATTTGTCCCGATATTAGGTTAGACAGATGGTAGAAAACTGAATGTGAGTCAAAGACCCAAGAGAGAAGAGATTACTGAGAAAGCAGTGCTAAGAAAAGCTGAACAGTAATCTGACACCAAAAGGGCAGATTCACCCTCCTACAGCTAGTTTCTCAGCATCAATTCCTTCCCTTGTCCCAGCACTGATGCTCATCTACACATAGAATACACTGATTCAGAGGAAGAAACAAGTAAAAGAATAACTCTGACATTTTGTTGACAGTTCTCAGCTGAGCCACCTGACTGGAAAATACAGTGAGTGCCTGAGCTTGTGAATTATCATCAGGTGAGGAGGATGGGAGACTGCTCCTTTAAATGAGAGCTAGCTATCACCCTTAGAACCAAAAAACATGCACCTTTGGATTTGGTAGATACTAGGAAAAAAAAATTATTTTGCCTCCAATATTAATCTTTGTTAAGACAACACAGATGAAGAAGGCCCTCTTCAGTGCTATTAGAGACTCCTGTTGACATGAACTAGTGATTATTCATTTACCAGAGTCCTGTGAATCAGAGCTGACACATGCTGTATCTCAAGACCTACTTTAAGGTTGAGAAAAAATACCGTGATATAATCTTATGCAAAGTAAAGTCAGAAGAGATGTTCAAGAGAAGGAAATTAAGGGGGAGAGTAAAAACTGTAAGTAACTCTGCTGAAAGCATTTAACCTGAGAAAACCCCCTCTATTGAAGAGCATGTGTTAACTTCAGGAAATTAACTACGAATTTTAACCAAGTACAGAAAAAAGCTGATTTCTTTTGAATATCTCATTGTTCTACTCATAGAAACATATGTTGCTATGAGAAAAAAAAAATCACTTATTCATGCCTGCCTCCTAAAGGAGATAGCAGAGCAGTAAATTTTGCTACCAGAATTTAAAATTCTTGAAAGTGCAAGAGACTTTTAAAGGAAGTTTTCAGGTCTCGTTGTGCACATTGGGTGCAAGTAGGAAATGTGGTGGATGTCATTCTAAAGTCTATATATAACTGAGGTAAATCAATATACTTTTTTTCCTAGAAAAATAGTTTTCTCTAAAATCGTTTATAGGAAATTCTGCATGTGGTGGAAGCTGAGGAGTCAAGAAAAGAGCTTTGAGGTGACTTTGCTGGTGTGTGACAAAGCCTCGAATAAGATCCCTGTTGCAAAGCAAACCTGGCCTGTTCCTCAGGGAGGAATAGGAGGCAGGGCTTAAAGGTTAATGAGTGTCAAAGCTCTGTATGAGTGTGAAGTCAACTAATGTATGATGTTGATGCATCACTGAACTCATCCTCTGAAGCATGTCCACTATCTGTGTAGTTATTTGTTCTTGGGAATAATAATAATAATAATAATAATAATAATAATAATCAGAAGAAAAGAAAAACTCCAAGAAAGACAATTCTGTTAAGCAGAGAATTAGTGATTAGACTTTGTCAAGCATGGAAGAGTCTCTCAGGCCATCTCGAGTGCTGTGGGCAGCCTACATCTGTCATTCAGTTGCTGAGATTCCAAATACCATATGAAAAAGACCTGGAGGCAGAAAGTCAAGCTAAATCTGAACTCAAAGTCAGAGAAAAGTACACACAGGTACTTGCAGTGTGACAATCAATTCTAGAAGAAAAACAAGCAAACAAAAAACACAGGTCGTTCTCCATTGAGATGCACAGAAACACATTGTTTTCCAAAATTTTAAATTGTATGGCAATTTTGTTGTATTTGGCAACCAAAGGTTGATAGCCTCTCGGTAAGGGTTAAGAGATGAGCAAAAAAAGGGGATGTTGTTGAGGAAGTTGACTATACACCACCCAGCCAGGATGAAGACATCAATGAATTATTCTTTGAAGAACTAAGAGAGACCTCTAGATTAACCCCCTCCTCTTTATGGGGGATTTCAGTCTGCTGGATGTTAACCGGGAACACCACACAGCTGATACAAACATGTTCAGGAGATTCCTAAAACAACTTAATGATATTTTCCTGGTACAGGTACTAAGGGATGAAAGAAGAAAGGCACCCTCCTAGATCTAATGCTGGTAAACAGACATCTCATGACCAAATGGGCAATGGGTGCCCATCTTGGCCATTGTGACCATGAAGTAGTGGAATTTAAAATCTTTGGTGATAGGTGGAAAAGTGCCACCAAAACTTCAACTAGGGGAGAGCAGACTTCAAGCTGCCCCGTGAACTAGTTAGTAATCTCCTTGCGAAACTGTTAATGAAGGCACTGGATTCCACCAGTGTTGGTCAGTTTTTAAGTACCACCTCCTCAGAGCATGGGATCAGGAAATTCTAAAACGTCAGAAGTCAGGCAGCTGTGGCAGAAGGCCAGCTTGGCTGAACAGGGATCATTTTCGAGCGCTTAGGAGGAAAAATAAAGTGTATGCACTGGAAGCAAGGTGAAGCAAAATGAGAGGGCTACAGCAATGCTGTTTGCCTTTGAAGGGAAAAAAATTATGTGGCTAAAGCTCAGTTAAAGTTGAAGCTCATCAATACTCCAGGTGAAAATAAAAAGTTTTTTTTTTAAATTCATTAGAAAAAAAAGAAGGATTAGGAAGCACATTTGTTTGCTACTTGATGAGGATGGTTATCTTACAGAGATATAGACAAAGTGAAGACATTTAAAGCCTTCTTTGCCTCTGTCTTCAGTGCTGATGATGGGCTCTGCCACCCCAGGTGCCCTGAATTGGACTATGACTGTGGTAATGAATAACTCCTAGCCAACACCAAGTCTGCGTTGGATTTGCTGTTCCTCTTGGGTGCATATAAGTCTATAGGACTTGATTCAGTTCATATCACAATACTCTGAGAGTTAGACAGTGTCTTTGGAAGACCTGTCTCAATTATTTTTCAACAGTCTGGAGAGGTCCCAGTTGACTGGAAACTGGCAAAAATTTTTCAGTTTTAAGAAAGGACAAGAGAGAAGACACTGGTAATTACAGGCCTGTCAGTCTCACTTCATTGCTTGGTAAAATGGAGAAAATTATGCTGGGAGTTACTGAAAACACTTGAAGGACAATGGGGTCATTGGTCACAGCCAACATGGGTTCATAAGGGGAAGATCCCATTTAACATGCTTAGATTTCTTTTATGATAAGGTCACTCATCTAGTTGATCAAGGGAAGTCAGTTGATGTTATGTTTTTTTTATTTTAGTAAAGCTTTCAATACTTTTTCCCGCAAAATATTCAGTACGCTGCTAGACAAAAACATAATGCAATGGGTGAGCAAGTGACTGATGAGTTGGTCTCAAAATGTTATAGTAAATGGGGTTACATCAGCTTGGTGGCAGGTCACAAGCTCCAGGGCTCCATTTCAGGCCCATTTCTCTTTAATGTTTTCAGAAATTACTTAGATGTAGGACAACGTATTTTGAGCAAATTTTCTGATGGCACTAGGAGCTGCTGACTTCATCACTGGTGGAGATGCCATACAGAAAGATCTAGACAAATTAGAGATTTGGACAATCACCAACTACATAAAGTTTAACAAGAACTATTGTTGAATTCTAGACCTGTGAAGAGGCAACCCTGGATATATATGCAGATTGGGATACAGGACACTGCAGGGCAGCCCTGCTGAAAGGTATCTGGGGATCTTGGTTGACAGCAAGTTGAACATGAGTAAGCAGTATGCCTTGGCAGCCAAGAAGGCCAGCAGTTTCCTGGGGTGCAGTAAGCTGAGCACTGCCACTGGGCAAGGGGAGGGGTTGTCCCTCTCTATACTGCACTGGTGTGACCTCACTTCAAGTACTATGTGCAGTTTGGGGCACCACAGTACAGACTTATTAGAGAGTGTCCAAAGGAGGGTGACAAAGATGGTGTCAGTTCTAGAGGGGATAATGGATGAGGAGTGGCCAAAGCCCCTTGTTTTGTTCAATCCAGAGAAGAGGAGACTGAGGGGCAAGTTGCAACAGGGGAGGGTCAGGTATCAGGGAAAAATTCTTCACCAGTGAGTGGCTGGGCCCTGGAACATACTCCCCAGGGAAGTAGTCATGACACTAAGCTGCCAGAGGTCAAGATGAAGTTGGACAGTGTGGTCATTCATATGGTTTGGTGGTCCTGTGTGAAGCCAGGGCTTGGAGCCTTAGGGGTCCTTTCAAATTCAGAATATTCTATGATTCTATCAGTCTATATATGTGTTAATTATCAGATGTGGATAAATAAATAAATAACTAAGAGAAACAAGATATTTTTAAAAACGCTTAGGATGTCTTTAAGATGATGTAAGCTAGACAGAAGTACATTTTTTCCAATAGAATAGAGATGAGGGGCTAATTTTCCAATTCTCTTCTGATTTCTGAAAGAGTAGAAAATTTACTGAGTGGTGAACTGTTAGGGAAAGACCATGGTGAATAAAGCTGCCAAAACAGCCATCTGAGGTTATTACTATTTTAAAATAACCTCTTCATATAAAGCACACTTCTTAAAAAAAAAAGTGATTAACGGGAGAAGAAACTTTTGAAAACACTAAGATTCCATGATAGCAAATAAATATGCAGTAGACCTGACAATAGAAGAACTAATGACACTCGATTTTGTGTAGTTTTCTGTTTATCGTTCCATTTAGAAATTCTCCACAGATAAATATAAGAGATGTGATTTAATATCTTTGTTTGAAAATTTTTGATATTTTTCATTTATAGGGACTCTCTAACACCTATTAGGAGATAAATAAATATCTAACAACAGTTGCCTCAAAACACTACAAGGTCAGAGTATATTCTTTCTGAGCTTGAAACAAACAAACCAAGAACCACTCCCACCCCACCCCCCCCACACTCAAAAAAAAAAAAAAAAAAAAAAAAAGGAATAATAAAATAAGAAAAAAGGCAACAAGGAAAATACAAGAATATTGAAACTGGGAACAAAGCATTTCACAGAACCACAGAATTATAATAGTTGGAAGGAACCTCTAGAGATCATCTAGTCCAACCCCCTGCCAAAGCGGACTCCCTAACCAGGTTGCACAGGTAAGTGTCCTTTTATCTAATAAAAAGTGATACAGTCAGGCCAGTATTTCTATTGGTGTATTTAGTACATATTTGTCCCAAATTCATTATTACCATTGTCAAAAATGAATGCATATTCTTTGTGCTTCTTAAAATATTATTTTTAAATACACACACTGTATTTGACATACGCATTTATACCTAGAAGAATATTTATGGTAGTAGACAAATCCTTGATGATATGGGCCAGCCTAGCAAATTATGGAACTAAATGCTGTACATTTTGCACAAGTTCAATAATGCTACATGATCTCAGAAGAAACATGAAAAAAAAGAAACAGAATAATGTTTTTCCATGAGGAGCACAGATGATGGTAAAGCATACAAGTCACATAATGAGTACATTTTCAGTTCTATCCAGTAAACTCAAGTCTGCCAATGATTACCAAAGTTATGATCCAAGATAAAACCCTGAGGAAAGTGATTAAAGTTCTCAGCATAATGTAGCCAGTATAGCAGTTGTTACCAATTCAGAACTAAGATTTGGTTGCTGGAGGGAATTTCTTTTCAAGAACCAGATTAGTTATCCCAAATGTATTACAAAAAGCATTTTGAAAGTGATTACATGAAGGCCACTAGAAACTGCAAAATCAAAATTAAAAAAAAAAAAAAGAGAGATCTACTTCACACTGGTCTCAAGTGAAATAAGAAGCCTAAAAAAACCTTTCTTCAAGCAAGACAAATCAAGACAAAGAATACCATATTAACACAAGAGGAAAGTTATTTCTGATAAAAAAAAGATCTGCACCATGATCTTTTGTGGTACAGAGTTGAGACTGAAAGATTGGTAGCTCCGGTGGTCATCCTTTTTACCCTTCTTAAGAATGTAATTTGCCTTTTTCCTTGAAATAACATCCTCAGATACTATTAAATCGTGAATGCACATTTGAAATACGCTTTTGTTACAAAAGCAGATTTCATATCATAGTTACTTCCTTGACAGTACAAGATGATGAATATTGAGCTTGATTGGTTTTTTCCTCATAAGATTGAGAAATGTGAATCCCAGAATTGAGTTAATCCAGACAAATACTTCCACTTTAGAAACACAGAATCTTGCAGCTTAAGATCAATTCTGGGTTGGAAGAGACTACAAAAAGTTCCTTGCTCAAAGCAGGGTCAACCTTGGAATCAGATCAGTTTTCTCTCGCTCTGGCAAGTGTACTGTTCATATTTGAAGGAAGATCCTGGAAATCCAGGTGGTTACATAAGGATACACTGGAGAGATTAATCAGTCATATCTGGTTAGCATTTCGTTGGCTGACCGTTAAAATATGGCAAAGAGTATTGAAAACTGCACTTTTAAATAGCTCACAACATATACGCAAAGCTCACACTCATATAACATATGATGCTGAATGAAATATATATGGATTGTTTTGAGATTTTTGTTTGTTTCAGTGATCATTAAAAACTTTGATCAGGAGGCTTGGGATCTGAAATCTATAAAAGACAGTAGATCTGTCCAAGAGCTGAGAATGACAGAAGGAAAATAACAAGCAAATGAAAAACACTATAAAACAGAAGAAAATACAAATACTGTTTTCAATTGTCACCTGCATCAATACCATGTCTTTGTATGTAATAATTTGTGTTACAGTGATAATAAGTTAGTACAGAATAATCAACAAGAGACTGGCGTCTAGTAGACAGCATTGTGGTATCCTTTGTTTATAGCAGCACTTCAGCGTTGAGGACAGTTAATATTAGACTTACAGAGGGATACAAATGGGAAAAATTTGATCCTGTATTCCATTAATTAAACAAAATAAATTGGTCAGGTCTATACTACAGAAGGAAACAAATTGCCACAGTTTCTGTTGTAGCAATAAATGAGCTAAACTTGTCATCTTATTAACACAGTGTAACCTTTTTCCAGGATCTCAGTTAGTACCTCTTAATGATAAGCTGTGTCATATTGGCTTGCCAGCTTGCACAGAGATAAGTTGGTATTGCATTGCATTCTATTCAGTTCTTGAATGCGATCTCAATAAATTTTACAGAAAACTGAGAATTGGGGATGAAAAAATTGTCCTTCTGCAGTGCTATAATACTGACATGGGAGGTAATGGAAAATTTTTATCACGTGTTTACTTTCAAGATATTTAAATCAGTGGTTTTATCTTGTTATTAGAATCCAAATATTTGGACATCAGAGCCATATATTTCCATTGTGAACCACCTATGTGTTCATCTGTATATAATGTTTACATTGTTATAAAGACTCCAGGTCTCTTTTCTCTTTAAGAAATACACAGTTGAATGGGCATATTTAAATGGACAAATGGAGCTTCAAAACTCAGATAATCATTCATATATTTAAATATGATTTTTCTTTGTGAAAAGACTTAATTTTAATAAACAAACATCACATTTGCCAGATGAATTAGAAACACTGCTAATCTTCTAACTTACTGTCTGTCCCAGAGGAACTGAGTATCTCTAGGGTCCAAGTGCTATCCTTAATTTGCTTACTCTGTTTTTATTTCTTCTAGCAAAAAAAATAAAATCTGGTTTCTAATTATTTATTTTAATTCAGATTTATGACATTTTTCATCAGCTAAGATGGCCCTTATGTTTTACACAATTTCATCTCAGTTCCATCATGCCTTCTTGAATTCCAGCAATTTTAATTGAATATACTGCAAAACAGGATCACAGTAGTGAGAAGGGGGAAGTCCATGGTCTATTGAACTTCACTAGAGTACTGCTACAAATGTTTAAAGAGCAATAAGATATGAACTTCAGTGGGGAATGGGAGAATGAACAAATTCCCATTGCATTCCTTCTGTATATCCACTTGCAATCCTTGTAAAGTTCACAGAAGTCAAAAAGCACTTTGAGATCTTCAGATAAAAGGTGTTACAAAATGAAAAGTGATAACGCTAATAGTTTATGTATTGCAAGTCCCTAAAGAACAGCTGTAAATTACACAAGCTGGAGCTTGCACTAGAATCTCTGATTAGAGATAAATACTTTATCTTTGAATTAGTGGTTTAAATAAACAAAAGAGAAACAGATCTTTTTCTATACATTTGAGCTTCCTTTACACCCTCATGCATTATGTATGATGACATGTATAAGTTCTTGATACTCTAAGCTATTCATAATTAATGAATAATAAAATAAAACACATCACATCTTTAATATTAAGATACTAAAGTGGTTTATGTACCAGAATAAGACACTATGCCATGTTCCAATTTTAGGTACTTGAAACTGAGATAAGTTCTTCTTGAAGAAGAGTACAGACATACGTGAATTAGACTTCACACAATACTCTTAGTTATTGAAGCACTAAAACTTATCCCTATCTGCTTACACATGGGATGTCCCAGGTATTTAATCTCTACTGCAGAAATACACTATTACTTCTGTTATTTTATTGCTACAGTGCCCCTTGGGCCCCTACTTTAACTAATCTCTCTATGTCATGAAAGAGATTAAGATTTTAACAAGACTTATGGTCTCGCAAATACTACAGAAAATGTATGAAAATGTAAGAGGCGAAGTATTTACAGATACACTCAAGATGTAACAGTGGTAAACCAATCACAGAATGAAGACATGACCCCAGGTATGACAAACAGCTTTCAAAAATCCCTTCTATTTGGAACTTTATTAACTTTTTTTTTTTTTCATACCCTAATGCTCTCTAAATTGAAGCATTTTATTGCTCTTACAAACAGACTTAAATTATACTTTCCACCTCACTTTAATATTTTTCTTTTAGTAATTTAAATGTCATTTATCAGAAACAAATATCCAGAGCAGAAAGAAAGTATTGCATAGTTGTATGGTGTTGAAAGTTACATAGATAAACAACATTTGTTGTAATTATATGAGGAACATAATTTTAGCTGTTCTGCTCCATCTTCTATAACATTTTATATTTAGCTATGCATGGAACAATTTAGCTTATTGTAGATTAATAAAATATCCATGAACATTCCTAATAAGATTCTCAAACTTTTAGTACAGATTATAGGTCAGAATACATTGCCAATATTTGCTCAGAGGGCAGGAAGTTTAGTACACTATCTCTATTAACAGCAAAGAAACCAAACAGAACACTATTGAATGTTAATGGTAGGTTTTAACAAATTACAACACTGAAAAAGATATATGTTATTTTTATTACAACATCTACATTTATTTTCAATAGTCTTATAACCAAGATGTTAAAAAAAAAATCACAGCTCTCATTACAACAGTAGGTACATGTTTAAGTTGTACTGCTCATTTATAGTGACATTTTCATGCAATCCTTCTGAAATTTTCTAAACTACATAAAACCACTATAGTTGAAGTGATTAGTCTTTCCATTCTGTCACCTGCTCAAGGGAAGTGTCAGCTAGTGAGAAAATGTTTTCTCTTTTCCTTTTGTGAGTGATAGTGTTATTGTGTTACCTTCTCAGAATATACAGTACTGCAAACTTACATGAAGAGTAATATCAAAGGTAAATGGATGCCTAACAGGGAGAAGACATTTGAACAAAGGCTTGCTTCTACATGGTCTGGAACCAAACTATCCATGAAAAGGAATATGAAAGAAGTTTTTATGTTCTCAGTGAAAATAGTTCTGAAAAGGACAAAAAGGTTACAGAGTAAAACAAATTTATTTCGGTTCTAAGGGAGACATATTTATAAGGGTTTCTTGTGATGTTACTTAAGATGTAATGATTATAGAACGTCTTATTCACTGTTATGTCCAAGAAGCATGTTTAAATGAATATTTGATTATTGTTTTGTCAATTTTTTCAATTCATTTTATAGATATATTGACTTTCACTGACTTCAGAGCCCAAGAAATATTGTTTTTCCTTTATTTGTGTTTCAGCAATCTTCTAATTGCTGGGGGAAAAAAAGAAACAAACATGACTAGAGACAGGTATTGGATGGGAGCTCTCTCATGTTTCCTCTTGACTTGGGCTAGGTCTGCACAAATAAAAGTATCCAGACAGGTTTTCTCCTTGGTATACACAAACCATTAACCAGATGAGGTTTAACAAGAGCAAGTATAGAGTGTTGCATGGGGAAGAGTAACCACAAGTATCAGTACAGGCTGGGACATGACCTGCTGTTCTTACTACTGGAAACTCACAGATCTATCACTATACCTTCCATTCTGCTATCAAATATCAAATGAAAATCATTTGGTCTTACACAGTCCATCCCAAAGAGAAGGAAAATAGAAAGAAAATCTCAGACAACTTTAATTAAAAGATCTCTAATAGCACTTTATCATAACAACGTGGTAATTTAGTTGGGCTATTGTTCTGTTTTGTTTTGTTTTTCGTAGTGGTAAACATCCACACTTTTCTCTGTGCTTGATTAAAGATTGGAAAAATACTAACCAATACTTGTAAATCTGTGAATGAAAGTTACTAGACATTTTCTTTTATGTCTCTCTTACAGTTCTGGTGATAGCTGGAGATGAATTTAACTCATGAAATAAGAAAAAAAATCTATGCACCTGTGCCCCCATGTACAAGCCTTCAGCCAAGTTAGATGCTATTCCCATCCATTAATTAAGCAGCAGAATTCCTATATTTGGGACAAAAATTCTGTGCCAGAGCATCTGTTCACTTCTCTTGAAATGCATAATTTGTAATTTCTAATACAGACTTTAATACAGTAATAAGTGTTTGAGAAACTGATTGCACCCAGAAAAGACAATTGTACATCAAGGAAACATGCCATGTTGGACTAGGCTGTCCATGCTGGAATAGCTAGTAAATGATTTGACAGTATTCCACAGTGCAAGAATTTGATTAATGACTAGTTTAAAGCCAAAAATATATATTGGATGGGAAGTAGTTTTTGAGTGGGAGGAAAGGAACTGTAAAATCTAAATGGTTTTTTAATGGCTGCTTTTCAACAAGCAATCTTCTATTTTTGAAAATCTGAAAAGAAATTGGTGTCTATCTCAAAATGAAATTGTAATAAACTTTCAGAATTCTTCTCCTCATGTGGGAAGAGCATGCAGTAAAGGACCGTGAAATTTCAGCAGAATATTTTGTTATATTTTTTTTCCCTTTGAAGGAACAAAGATTTAGATCGATTGAGAATCATGGTAATTTAATTGTGTGTGTGTGTGTGTGTGTGTTTCTTCAACATACATTTAATAATCTCATACCTAAAACTGAATTACCTTTTCAAGCTACCCATCTTATGTACCCTTCGAACAGGGTAGAATTTCAGCCAGATATCACAATACAAAGAGAAATTAATAATGACAACGATGATGATAATAATAATAATTAAAAAAAAAAAACCAACAACAACAACAAAAAAACAGAAAATAAAAGAGGAGATTAAAATTAATGAGGTAACTCTCATGCCACTGCCTTTTTAACTCTTAGTTAAGAAGGAAACCTAAGATAAAAGTCTTCCAGGTTCGTGTGAGAGTGAAATATGTAAGCTTGCTCTTGGCGATAGTACAGCTAAAAAATGCATTTACATTCACACACAATGTACTACTTGCTTAAACAGGTGGGTTTTCTTTTCCTAAAACTATTCCTAAGTTAAATATTTGTTCTTTCCTTATATCATTTCTAGTCATAATAAGATATTTTACTTAATATCTTGTAGCTAAAGTTTTTTATGAGAATCTTTGCTCCACATGTTTTTCTTGATTTTCACTCTTCATTGGTTTAAAGGTCATTATCAGTTCTAGTTATTTTGCTCGTAGCTCTTTTTCTGGTGTCATGCAACTTTCCAGCCCTTCAGTGACCTTTGAAAAACTTACGGTAATTTTTTTCTGAATTCATAGACTTTGAAGCATAACAGTCTTCCATCATACACTTGTAACTTAGCCTTTAGGAACAGTGAATCAAACATATTCATATTTAAAACAAGTTTAAAGCAGAAACGCAATTATTAAATAAATATGAACTAATTTGAACCTAGTTTGAGGCTTTAACCTTGCCATTTATTCAGCTACTTTGACAGGATAAGTGCTGAATTTATTTTTTGTTGCCTGTCAGTAGATGAGTATACCCTCAATATGCCATACCTTGAAGAAAAGAACTGAAGTACTGCTCTGTTAGGCAGAAACAACAGAGATTTCTGACTCTGAATTCAAATTACTGATCAGTTTCTGTGTTGTGCTGCCCATTAACTTAAAGAAGAACACTTTGTGAAGCCAGGTACATAACAATATCACCTTCAACATTCTCTATATGAGGCATTATTTTACATATTTTATCTTAAATATTACCAAATATGGTGATTTCTAATCAGAGATGTTATGCATCTTGGGATGGTGTCATTGATATTCCATTAAGTTGTCAGGTCAGCATTTAGCTGTAGTGATGTAGGTCCAAAGTGAAATCTAGAGTGATTTACAACTGTCATTTTTTTATGTATCAGAAGGAAAGCCAAAGTCAGTAATTAATAAGTTAATAGCTTATGCATATCTAAGACTTTATTCTTCTTCATTTATCTCCTAAGTTAGGGTTCACAAGACTTGAAACATCAGAAAGTTGATTCTAACTTTGCTTACAAGCTAAAAATATGAATACATTGATTGAAAAGAGGAATCTTACTTAACTGTTTATCAAGAAACGTATAGTGATTTAAGGTTCTTTTGTCTCCTTTCTCTCTCTCTCTAATGTTGAATTAAAAGCACATTCGAGGAATCCAGATGATCTACAGAAGACCATTCAACAAGAAAAATGCTGTCACTTTCTGCCCTACTGACAAAAGTAAATTCTAGAATGGAAAGCAAGGACGTTAAACCAATGGACAGGCCAGCCACATGACAAAGGGTTAATGTAGAGAAAATAATTTTACTCACTTCTGTTACAGTACAGTATAGCAGAAGTTCATTCTTTCACATACAGCAAACTCTTCTCTCTTGTCAGCACAACTCCACAGAAAAAAAAAAATGCTGTACAAATTTCATGTATTTCTGAAGGTAGGTGGGAATACAGAAGAAAAAGATGGTGCAAACAAAAGAGCCATTTTGCGTTAAACATTTTCTTTGATCCAGAAGGATTTCTGATATGTCCAGCTTGGCAAATATTACATGATTGCTGTTAATATAATCCCATTTTACCCCCATCTCTTCAAGAGAAGCTTATAAGCAGTTATCACAAGGGACCTAGGAAATTGGCAAATATAAGACAAATCAGGTCTTAGTCATGCCTTTATAATACTGCTGACAATGTTTTTGACCTTCATTTACTGGCAGTTATTCTACATGAACTTTCACTAAGCAAGAGCTTTTGCTGTCAACAATTGTCAATGACATGCAAGTTCATAATGCATTTTAGGAATGCAAGAAATCTTACTCCATTGGATTACCAAGGCAAGAGAAAAGATAATACAGTTTTTAAATAACATCAAGGCAAAGAATTTGCCCTTGAGTATCTGTAATCACAGCTAAATAGTTAGCCTTTTGCTAAACAAAAATAAAAATCTTCATAAAGACAACCTATAAACAGATCAATTATATTTCCTTTTGCCATTACTATTTTAATAAGTCAAAAATTGTCAATTTATTCATTTAGGATAGATGAAAATTTGAGTTGAAGCATTAGAAAGATAAAATACATTTTATCATCTTCATTTTCAATTTTTTTTTTTATATATAAATATAGTTCTTTACTTAGAAAAGCTAAAACTCAAAACAAATTTATTTACCGGTATTAGAGATACCAGGACAAAAAAAAAAAAAAAAAAAAAGAATTAAAACCACAATTATCAACTTGCTTCTAAAACTGTCATAGCAAAAGTAGATTTGTATTATTTTCCCACCAATTTTAGTAATGGTATTTCTGATTTGAATTTTGTGAAGTAAAATAGAGTCCTGTTTTTTATTTACTAGGAATAGAGAGATAAGGAAGGGGAGCACAGGTGGAGATACTGGTGTCTTCCCTCCAGTGACCAGCAACAGAACCTGAGGGAATGGCATGGAACTGCATCGCGTTAAGGTCAGGTTGGGTATTAATAAAAATTTCTTCACCAGAAGATGGTTGGGCACTGGAACATACTCTCCAGGGCAACGAACATAGTACCAAGACTGCTGGAATTCAATAAGCATTTGGACATCTCTCAGATACAGGCTTTGGTTTCTGGGTGGTCCTGCACAGAGCCCGGATTTGATCTGATGACCCTTGTGGGATATTCTAGGATTCTATGAATCTATTTATTTAAAATATAAAAATGTTATTTCTACACAATATGATTATCAGGCCAGGAAAATGAGTGGGTGTAAGAGAACTGACTCTCACTTGAAATTCATTCTACACTACTTTCACCCCACATATCTGTATGTGTACTGGGAAAGAGTTAAATTCTACCTTAGCTGGCCATTTTGTGCTGTGTTTTTAATTTGTTCCTAATAGATTTGTTTCTTACCCTGCTTCCAAGTGAGTAGGCAGGGGTGGGCAAGAGGCTGAGAGGGGACAAAGCCAGAACAATTTTTTCCCAGTGGATCAAACCAGAACACTGTACCATTTAACACTGTTCAGAGCAAAAGCAAACAAACAAGCAAACAAAAACAAACTAGGGGAGAGTTATTCCAAAGAAGACATTTCTAGAAAATGCTTGTACATTGTTCTGTTGGCAAGAGATTATTATTTTTCTTTTCTATACCTGAAAAGCTATCAACACCCAAGCCTTTGTTGTATCCACATCTGCCTACAAAAAGAGATAGACATACAAATGAGGTGTAATGACAAATCTTCAATAATTTCAACCAGATCATGGTATAACGGTCACATGGGAATTACAATCTTAAAGCTACTACAAGAAGACCCATTCTTACCCAGGAAGAATAAAGTTGTAAGAAAGCAAAGGTGTTAGAAAAAAGTTTCTTAAACAATAGTTTTAGCCACAGTGTGGATATACTCTTTGGAGATGATGTAAATGATACACAGACAACCATCAGTATTATACTGGAGTGTCAGAGCCTTCTAAAACACATCTAAAATAGCTTGTGACACCTGTGTTTTTGTTTTTTTTTCTGGCAGATATATCACTTCCTTAGTGTTGCTCACTACATATAAAGGCCAGACTTTAGAAAAAATTGAACACATTCCTCCCACAAAAGGTTAGACTATGCCATTAGAGTATGCAAGACTGAGAAGGCAATTGGCAGAGTTTTGCCTTTTATGAAATAAAGAAATACTTCCTTGAATTCAGCTTTGGAGTTCTAGTGAAATAAAAGACTGCAAAGCAAAATTAGCTTAAGGATTAGCTTTGTGGCACTGTCATAGTGAAGTGACAGAAAAGGGAAGATCAAGGTAAGAAGGACTCTCTGCTTAGTTTTCCAGTAGCAGAATAAAGAGAAGCACTTTTCTTCAGAAATTCTACATGTTTTTTTTCCATGTAAGAAGTACAGAGAAAATTGTAAGCTGAAAGCACATTACATTCATCACATTTGATCTATAATACGTTTCCTCTTATAGGAAAAAGGGACCCCAAAAGACCAATTTTGTCCTTTAGGTTATATTCCACATTTATCACAGTGAGACAATCCTCCAGCTCTTCCGTCTGAGCTTACAGAATAGATCTAAGGGGATGCACATCTTGACAGTGCATATACAGTCACAATTAACATTTTCCCAGCCTCAGAAAGACTTTCCTGTAGTAATTACATGATATTTTATTATGCATTATTTAGCAATAAAATACTTGACTTACTTAAGGCAGTGTCCATTTTAGAGAAAAAATTATGAAGATAAATACTGCAGTATTATTTACAATATGAATTAAAGAGATTTGTAGTCACATACATTGCTACAGGACCAGGAAAAATGTTTCCATAGTAATTTACATAAGAATGAAGCTGCTGCCTCAAGAAAACCTTAAAAAGAACACATAAAGTATTCATATTTTTACTTTAAATAACATTAAAAATGAATGTATCTTTATTACATTGGCTCATTAATATTTTCAATTTATTCATACTGTATTCTGTCTTATTTTTAGATTACATTTTATTATTTAATAATTTCATAAAAAACCTGAAGTTTTCAATAATCTAAGACTTGATGTAGTTTGATATTTTTAATCAATGCACCTCTCTGATTATCTCCAGGCAGAAGTATAGATTAAAATCTACATATTCTTTAACATTTCGACATATAATTATAGTAAGTACAGCAAGTTTTACCATTTTTTAGAGAGAAGATATCATGGCATGAGTAAACATCAAGTATAGATCAGCTGGTGTATGGCATGGCTCATTCCTTTGAGCTTATACATTTGTATTAATTAAGCGATCTAAAATAATAAAGATGTCTAGCAGGGGGCGTGGGGGAAATTTAAAAAGAGAAATATGAAGAAAACACATTTGTGCAGTATTCAAACAAAACTGCATTAAAAATCCATATACTTCTTTTAATAATATGGAGATTCAAGCCTGGTGTACTTTGGAATGGACTGAACAATTATTTTATTCCAGGTAGATATGAATAATTCTGTTCACAGAATTGACTGAACATGTCTAAGTGATACTTAAAGCTTTAACAGTCCATAAAACAACCACCCAAAATTCTCTAAAAATGAAACTGAACCTGTATAGACATTCTCTGATTTGTTTTCCAATTCTTAGATATACTTGGAAGCCACTCAAGAGAATTTACTGAATTTGGGATCATACAAATTTGCACAAACTATATTTTATATTATAAAACCACAGCCAGCTCAGGTAGTTCAGAAAAAGATACACTCTCCAAGGAGAGTTTAAAGTAAGTATACTTTTCTTAATGTATGGCATATGGAAAGTGATAGTAGGAAACTTTGGCATAAGGTATATAATTAAACTTAAAGAACGAAAAGATACCTAACGTACATGTAGTGATCTAGTCCAACCACAGAAATACTAGAATATTGTGAACATCGTATACCTAGGGGTATAGTTAACTACAGAGAAGTTTCTTTGCACCTGAGAGCTGAATTTTCTGGGTTTTGGATGCTCACTTACATTAACAAGAGTACCTTGCTCTCTGGGACAGACACATTCTCTGGATCGTCCCTTTGGTCTGTTATACTTTACATATAATTCCCAAGATCTATGAGGACATATTCTTCTAACTATGTACATTTGTGCCTTTTGTGTGGTAACATAAGATGTACTTTAAAGGAATACTGATATTATTTTTAATATTTTAGATCTTTCAAAATGCATTGCTGCCACCGTTTCAGTCTCCAGAATTTTAATTACATTTTCACTGTGAAGCAGTTCTCCTCCATCAGTAAAAGCATGCCTCCATTTGCTAGCTATATGCTAACTCTTATTAATGTTTATGTCATGCTAGCATTTCTTCCCTCTTTAATTTCCTCTTTTTGCCTGCAGCCTGATTTTCAGAGGTATGGTCTCTCAGATTTTCTGTTTTTGTTTGATATATTCTCACTGATAAATTTTCATCTGTTTCTATATTTTCTATGTCACTGGAATTTTTGATAGCTACCTTCAGAGTGTACAGTTTTAAATTCTTTTAAATACTTATGCTTCTCTCCCAGATGTCAGTGTGCCTTTTTGCTCTTTTCATTGGGACAGCTTTAAACAATTTGATCCCACATTTAGAGAACAGTTGAAGTACAGTTTTGTTTTCTTTTTTAACTACTTCTAGTAATTACTGAAGACATAGAAAAATATATAGGAATTATATTTTCTTTCTCCCAAAACTCAAACACAGATTTTTTTTTTTATTTAGAATTGCTAGTTCAGCCTGTGTGTCATAGTTCATATTAAACAGCTTTTAAATATTATACCTGGATTTTCATATATATTTCATCCAAATTATGTACTTTTGGTTATGTTAATACATTGTCTTTCTGTTAAATCCATGCCATAGCAATGCAGAGAATTACTGAATTTGATGACACAGGAAATTTACAATGGTGTTCTCCTAAGAAATGTAATTTAAAAATTTAATTGAACATTCTAGTATTTTATACTAAGGCCTAGTTCTTGATGAAAATTTGAAATAATTGCTTTTAAAGAAGTTATTTCCTGCAACAATTTATCCCTGAAGTGTCAGTGTTTAGACTCTATATTTTAAATTCAGTTAATTTAGTTAAATTCAGATAGCCATAGAAACAGTGACCTGAATAGTAGAAGGTGAAGAGAAAAATAAAGTTGTATTACTGAAAAAATGGGGGGAAATAAAAAACTATTAATAAACTACCCACAGTACTGAGATACATATATATGCATATACATATGCATACATGTATTAATTCACATACATGTAAATCTCACTATGCATGTATGCCATTTCTATGTTACCAACACTGACTCAAATGCAGCCATGTTTTCCAGATTGTATCCTCCTCAGTTATCAAGTGTGAAGCAGTGTGACACTACCCTTTAGCCTTCTGATCGAATCTCCCCTTGCAACAGTTCTCCTCTGGGTGAGGGCTAGCACGAGAACTGCATTCATTACTTGAACAGTGATATTTATGTCATCTAGTCCACTGGCAGAACTCTTATGCTTGATGATAAGTAAAGATGACAGCAAAAGAACTGGAAGTCTATTGTTGGCTGATACGTCTATACAAAGAAAAGATGAAAGATGAATTTTAGGAAGGTCAGGTCTAAGGCTTTGACTGTGTCAGTGCATGGTGAAATTATAAGAAGAGTGAAAAGTCCTGCAGCACAGAGGAAATTTAAGCAATACTCTTCAGTTACTTAGTCTTTGATTACAGGGTAAATAAAGCAATCAATGTGAGTTTGAAACAAGTACACATACCACTTTGCATATCCGTACTCCACTAATCTTGAGCTCTCTAGAGATCATATACATGTTCTAGTGGGAGCAACTATTCATCTAAAGAAAAATTTAATGCTGCTCGTGAAAACTTTACACCTTTATCTTAAAATCATCTCATTATATACTCTAATATACTAGGTATCTATTTGAGTAACAGTGTTACTAGACACCTTCCTACAAACTAAACAGCTATACATATTTTATTATTTTCTATATTAAGTGGTGTCAGAACAGATTTCACAAAAAAAGAAAACTAATTTGAAGTAAAATTATTTTTTTGTTAAGCCCTGTGAAATTCCTGATTCACTTACTGTCTTTTGCCAGGTCACGTAATTGAGATAGTGCAGCCATCAAAGATCTGCTAGATGGTGTACTTATTTTAGTACTTGTTTGAATTAATCCATAATCACTTGCATTTTCCTAAATCTCCCTCACTACCTAATGGCAAGTACACACAAGATGACAACTTTCCTTTTCCTCTCTCTTTTTGTTTTTGTTTAATGAGAAAGTGGATATGCTCTGTGGCTTAAATATTTGATAAGTCACATTTCAGTTTTGGTTAATTAAAATCTAGTGCCAATATAGATTAAAGTGCCTAAAAGTAATAACAAGCAAAGTTTGGAACACTTGAAGTGGAATTCAAGTTATGGGGTTTCAGTAACAGAATTATTTTTAAAATTGTTGCTTGTTGTCAGTTTTGGAGCTTCATTACTACATTAACAGACCTGCAAGTGAACATTTGACTATAGAACACCTGGTAGAGAAATGCTGATTTAATCCTATTTAAGTAATAGGAAATAAATGGTCAGGAACAAAGTGAGTAGCAAAAGTTCACATTAGAAACTTCTTAGTAAGAAGGGGATAGAATGTAATTCTGCTCATTCTTAGATTTGTGCCCTAAATAAGAAGTCATCTCTTACAATTTTTGTACTTTTCAATTACAATTAAAAAAAAAAATCAGATGAGAAAGCAGTTCAGAAAGTCATCAGTACAACCTCCTGTTCATATCAGGAGCACCTTTGAGGTCAGACCTGGTAGCTCCAGTTTTTGTCCAGCTGGGTCTTTAAAGCTTCCATGAGCAGAGATTTCACAGGCCCTGGGGGCAACCTGTCCAACTGCTGGGCCACCCTCAGGGAGAAAAAGATTTTTCTTATATCCAGCATTAGCACCTCTCAGTTTATGCCATTGTCACACTTCCTCCCCCCATCCCACCCCCTCCCCCCCCCCCCCCCCAACACACCTTTTATAATCTCACAGCAGGCATTGGGAGAAAGCTGACAGTTTCCTCTGAAGACATCCCTGCTCCACAGGGCAAGTGCTCCAGTCCCACCAGTCCCGCCTTGTCCTTGGGACTTCTGCTAATCTCTCCACAGTTTATCAATACTGTCATTCGATTGACTACCCAAAACAAGACACTTAACCTTCACAAAATGTCAAGAGTCTCCTGTAGAGATGTCACACAGCTAGCCTCCCCCCAGCCTGACTATAGCAGGAGCCTATTCCTTCCCAGCTGCAGGATTTAGCCTCAGGGAAGGACTTTATGAGGTCTCTGTTGGCCTGTTTCTTGAGTCTGCTTAAGTCCTTCTGAACAGCAGACCCATATTATCTGTTCTCACCAGCCTAATCAGGCTGAAGCTGAAGTTATGTTTCCCATGTTTCATTTCTCATGCTGTGTCAGTAAATGTCCTTCTTCACTTTGGGAATTACAAAGTCTCTATTAGTATCACCATATCTACTTTCTGTTGAATAAGATCCTCCCTCTCCATGGTATCAAGATGTTACTTTTTCTTAATCCTTAAATTCTTTAAACAGGATTACAGAACAGAAGTTATAAGACATAAGTCAAATGCCAGCATTAAAAGAAGTTGTTGATATTCTGAAAAAATACCTTTCTTCCAAACACTTCAGGCCAATCTGTAAGGATTCCAGATCTCTAATTAGGTCATGACTTCAAGTTTCACTTCAATTACTGTTTGGTGACATTTATTTCACTCTGGTATATTTACACAAATTATAAAGCTTTAGCTCAACAAAAATCTTTTGTTTCCCCCCAGCTAAGTGAGGGTCATGCTCGCAATTTTTGCTTCATACCTTAAAACTCAAAGGTTAAAATATGGTGTTTAAATGTTGAAAGAGAAGTCTCAATGAAGAAATAGGGGTCTTTGACCCCAATCTCTGCTTCTTGGGGTGGTGAGGGCAGGAGATCATTCTGTGTTTTCTAGTTGAACCACAGTAACCCATACCTGACAATTTTAACCTAGTAGGTCTCAGGCATTTTCAGATCAGATCAGAAGTATCAAAGTTTGTGTAAATAACACATTGAAGTTTTGCCTATCATTTAAAAACTGTAACTAGTTAATATTCTGTCTGCAGTGAAGTATGATATTTTTTGTAATTTACTTTCTCACATCCCAGATTAATCCGATTTTATTCCAAATTAGATTTGGGTTTTGATTGTATATGGTCATAGGAGATGACAGGCATAGGAGATGCAGGGCAGTGACTGATATCAGAAGCCATAGAGAAAGATGAGAGAAGGAACTGATTACACGAAAGTGCAAAGTAACAAAGATTGTTGGGCAGAAAACCACTGAAAAATCTCATTAAAAGCATGGAAAATATAGTGTATTTTTTAATACTATAATGAAGACTAATTTATGCAGAATTTTCTGAAGTGTGCGTTGTGGAAACAATGAAGTAAACACATAACCCTAGGACAGATTATCTCTGAATATATTAAATGATGCATTTCTAGAAAGAAAGTTGTAGAATCTATGGCTAATTTTCAACCTGACTTGATAAGTTGTGAAATAGGAAAGAAAGAAGGAGGAACTTGTATTAACAGCCAGTTTTACCTCCAGATGTACTGAAATACATAATGTTATGTCAGTGATTTTTTTTTTTTGACCTTCCTTCTTCCAGAGAAAGTGTTAAGCGAGAGATGATTATTTCAGCAAATAGCTTCAGTATTTTCTGAATCTCAGGTTTAAAAAGATTTCCTTTCAAAGCCTTTATGGCATGCTTGTAAAATAAAGTTTCTCTGATAGGTTAGACAAACAGCAATTTCCACTACAAAGAAAAGATTCATTGGAGTTTAACTGCTCCACAGTGAGAAGGCAAACCTGAAAAAAAAGACACTGACCTTATTTGGTGTGTAGTTTTTAATCAAAAAGGTCAGGATTAAACACTTGTGATACAATAAAAAATTAAATTTAATCAGTATTAAGGCGTGCTTCAAGGTTTTCTTTTACTTCGGTGTAGAGTTTGTGCACACACAGTAACAGTTGTTTTTTTTCTCAGCCTTTCTTCAATTTTACAGTTGAAGTTTTCATTTTTTTTTTTTTTTTTTGACAGGTTTTCTTGTAGAGAATCTGAGCTACTCTTTTGGTTTCCAGGGCCACATCTTTCCTGCACTCTTTGGAGATCACTGGGTGATAAGAAAGAATAGCTGAGATTTGTTAGAGAATGTTAGAGAACGTACCTTCAAAGTGTTATTTCACCAAAATAATGGCAAACTCAAAACCATAACCAAGAAGTCATTGTTTTCTACTATACAGCTATTGATTATATAGAATGTTAATATTTTTCATCCTATTTCCTAACCAAAACAAAAATATTAATGTATTGGGAATCTTACTCAACCTCCTAATGCCTTAAAGAAATAGAGAAATTCCATTTATCCCCTTTGTTTATACAAGAGTGTCTTCCTGCTCTCCTGAAAATAAAAACATCAGGTGTTCTCTTAAACTACTAAAAATCATTACATGCGATTTTAGTTATTTTTTAGCTTTGCACATAAATGTTTATACAGATTATTTGCTAATTATTTTGTTCTAGAAGTCATTAGTAATGCCATCATATTTGGCAAGGTTATGCATGGAACTCACAAAATGCGATATAATGGGTTTTTGAATGTAATCTTTTCTCAAGGAAAGGAGAAGCAGAAAAGACAGTGTTAAGAGGAGAAGTATAGAGCTGAAGAATAGAATAGTGAAGCGTTTAAAAGTAGAAGAGGAAGTTCTGAGAGAAAGAGACGGGAAGTAGAGAAAAACATTAAAACCAGCTGAAGAAGTGGTAAGCAAAATATTAATGAAGAAAATGTGAAAAGTAGAAAAGGAAATAGTTAAGAAAGGGGAAACGGACTATAATATAACTAGAAGGAAGAAACAGGTCAAAGGAACATTGATACGTAGAATTATGAAAAAAACAAAGATGTTAAGTCGTATCTTTTTCCCACTCAAAATTCCAAGAGACTTTTTTTCCCCCACAAATATACTTTAGATGTCACTTTAAAACTGCCGAAGGTCATCTAATTGAGGATAGTGAAAAAAACCAGCATATTTTAGAAGGCATAATATTCCCCTCCAATCGCTTAAAAGTAAAAAGGATTCTATCCTGTATCATAGTAGAGTAGATACAAGCTACAGCTACCCAAGGTCCTATCCATCTTGGCTTTAAACACCTCCAGGGATGGGGCATTATAAGTTCCCTGGCCAACTTGTTCCAAGTGCAACACCTGGCAATTAACACATTGAATCTCATTTGGGGCCCACTTTTCAAGATTGTCCAGGTTCCTCTGGATGACATTCCTCCTTCTATTATGTAAACTGCACCACTCAGCTTGGTGTCAACAGAAAACTTGCTGAGGGTATACAATTCCATTCCAATTGCATCGATAAAGAAATTAAAGAACACTAATCCTAAGATAGAGCCCTAAGAAACACCACTCATCACCAACCTCCACCTGGACATAGATGCAATCATCACAAGTTTCTGGATACAACCATCCAACAAAATCTTTATCCACTGAACAGTCCACCCCTGAAATCTGGATCCCTCCAATTTAGAGACAAGTATGTTGTATGAGACCAAACAAAGGCCTTGCAGAAGTCCAGGTAGAGAACATCAGTTGCACCCTCTTTGTCCACCAATGGCATCACTCCATTGTAGAAGGCCACCAGATTGGTCAGACATGATCCATCCTTGGTAAATTCACGCTTTCTGTCTCAGATAACCTCTTCATCTCACATGCATCTTAAAGTATCCCCCAGCAGAATCTGCTCCATGATCACCATAAACACAGGTGTGGTGTCTACTGGTCTTTCCTTACCCCTTTCTTAAAAAAAAAAAAAAAAAAAAAAAAAAAAAAACTGCCTGCAATTTAGTAGGCAAATGGAAAGGTATAGCAAAAGCACCTCACAGAACAGAGAATTTAATTAAGATGAAACAGAATCAAAGAAATACAAGTTCAACAACAAAATGAAATACTAACAGAGAAAATATATATTTAAATTTCCAGCAACTTAAAATGATCTACAGGTAGCCATAAAAAGAAAAACTTAATGCAATATTACCTCAGCTGACAAAAGAATACCATTATTAAAATACAAGTTCCTTTGATAAGGTGCAAAAATCTTGGTCACCTGGTTGCTTCACACAATAACTACAAATATCTGCAGATGAAAAACAGAATAATCCTGATAATCCCACCATCTCACCAATCTCACTATGCTTCATTTTACAATGCATCCCACAAACATAAAACTTAATCTAAATAAAAATAAGCAATAGCTCTTCAAAGTGCCTCCAATCATGATAGATTAACAGCAAATCTCAAATGAGGTGTACCTCATTCAACAGCTGAGGCTAATTAATCAGCAACCCCATAACTATTAGGCTGGAAAAGCACTCTGCTTTTGTCACGCTCCAATATAAAGGAGGGAGACGAGGCTCTTAAGATTATGTGTATACCCAGTGTGAGATTAAGAAACAGTGGTTCAGATGTTGGTCTGACCAGTTTATTACCAATATTGACCAGGGAGATGGGGAAGGGAAGGCAAGCGATAGGAAAGATAGGAAAGAAGCAAAGGGTTAGTACAATGCAGGGAAAGTCACCAGCACAATCTGTGAGGAGGTGGATGGCTATCCATAGAAATAGTCCAGATTTGTTATGCTTGCAAACTTGCTGACAATATATTCTACTATTTCTTTCTAGTCACCGACAAAGGTATGTATCAATATTAGATTCAGTATCAACCTTTGGCAAATACTTATTGCTGTATATACCTATACTTTGCCAAAACTATATAGAATTATATAAAACCTCTGTCTTAATCTTCCCTTTGTTCCTAGAGTTCAGTTGCATTCAACTGATGCTTTACTTAAACCCTAAAGGAAAGGAGGCCTGCTGATGTGACTCCCATTTACAAGAAGGGCCATAAGGAGGATCCGGGGAACTACAGGCCTATTAGCCTGACCTCAGTACCAGGGAAAGTTATGGAGCAAATCATCTTGGATGAGATCACATGGCATCCAGGGGATCAGGGCCAGCCAGTATGGATTCATGAAAGGCAGGTCATGCTTTACCAGCCTCGTCTGCTTCTATGACTGGATGGCCAGCCTGGTAGATGAGGGAAAGCTGTTCATGTAGTCTACCTAGACTTCAGAAAAGCCTTTGACACAGTCTCTCACAGTATTCTCTTGGGGAAACTGGCTGCCTGTGGCCTGGCAGGTATGCTCTTTTTTGGGTAAGGAAATGGATAGAGGGCCGTGTCCAACAGGTGCTGGTTAATGGAGTTAAGTCCAGCTGGTGACCCATTACAAAATTAAAAGCAACACTGAATGAAGTGAAATTATTTCATGTTGGCATGAATATCAAAGGGTTTTAATTAGTAGTAAATTAACAGAACTTGGAGGAGCTTTTTGATGATGAGGACAAAGAATTAAAAAAAATAATTTTGATGACAAGGAACAGTAGTATTTAATACAGCTCTAACACTAATTTTCATATCTGCTTAGTTAACTTCCTGTTATATCTGTCAAGCCTTAAACCGCTTTGATGGATCACAATCAAACAGCAAACTAATATTTAGCTATATAAATAGTACTGTGTATCTCTTCACATGTCTAAACCCAGTATGTGGTTCACTGGTTCACTAGATCAGGACCTTTTTTTTTTATTTTTATTTTTTTGTTACTTAATGGTCTATTAGCACAGTTAAAGACAATTTATTTTCTGTATGTTCAATAAATAATATTGAGATTTTGTGGCTTATCTGCTTATAACGTTTTTATCCATGTAGATTTAGAATCATTTTTAAACAATTTCTTACTTCACAATACCTTTTTTGTCCTTGAGTTCACTTTGCTAAACAAGCTGTTTGTTCCTCTTTGGTTGAGTTCTAAGCACACAAAATGCCAGTCCTCTGACTGTGCCAAAATTAGAGCTGACTCAGCCACTGAAATTGCTCTGATATCTGCAATACGGGAAATACTTTGTTTTTCAAATCCAAACTGAAGCCATATTCAAGATTATTTTTATTTTCAATAATTTGATTCATTACATTAATTAAATGAACATTGTTTCATTTGAGAATGTTATCTAGAGGGCTCCCTCCAGTTTTTGAAATGTCAATGGCAGAAGGCAATGGGTGCAAAGTTAAACATGGGAAATTTTAATGATTAGAGGATTAATTTTAGTTTACATGACAAGGGACTAAACAGGTTCTTTTTTTTAGGGGATTAATCTTGAACACCTTTAAGTATTGAGTCTTGAATCTTTAAGGTGTGGGTACAAGTCTGAGGCATGTAGTTTGATTAGGCTTATCTTAAACAAGGGATAAGACTTAAGTGGCTTCTGAAAGCTTTCAATCTGAATAATGCTATGATTATATCATACAAATCTTATTCTTGGATTTATATGTAAGTAGAAAAATTTACAATATATATCATACTGTACTAGGCATTTTTATTTGCTTGCGATCCCCGTTTGAATTAACTAATTGTACACAGCATCATATTTACTTGTTTGGCTCTATGCACATAACTTCCAATAGAGTGACTGTAGTATACTGTTGAAAATTTTTTGTATTAAAAGCATGGGAACAAAAGAATCCACAGTTTGCTGAAAGTAAATTTATGTCAATTCTTGGGTAGCAAAGATTGTAAAATAAAAAATGAAAGAAGCACAGAACCAACCTGTGTATCTGATCTAGAGGCATATCAAGATAAAAAGCAATGAGGTAGGCAACTCATATCCTTAGTTTTGGGCAGAAGTCAGGAAGAAAGATCCAGTGAAACTCGTCTTAGTCAGCTGAAAATCCTGCTGTGTGGTCAACCCACATTTCTTCCCTGCATGTCAGCAGAACAGAAGCAGGTGCCATTTTTTTCCCCGTTATTTCCAGAAGTTTCCCTTATTTTACAGTGCTATAGCTTTTGGTACAAGGTAGGATTTCTAATGCAGTTTGCGTAGATTTTTTGCGTAGAGGGTTTTTCACATAGAGTTTAAGAATTAATTGCCAGCTCAGAAGGTTTGGCTTTTCATTTTGTTTTACCTTGCATCATTTGTTCTGTTCTCTGGCAAATAACTAAAAGATGAATGTAAAACAGTTTCAGTAGTATTTTTTTATTTGCTTAGCACACACTATCTACTATGATTAGTATTTTCAAAAAAAGTTAAGGACAGTAGAGGATAAGGTATTAAAAAAAAAAAAGATTACTATTAATAAAATTAATATTTACTAACAGATGTCAGATGCCAGGCAATTATTATAGTTATGTCAATTGATTCCTAGCCCGCACAGATGGCTGTAATGTAGTAGTTGACACAACTTGCTATTTATAATGACCACATTACCTTACTTTGTATGTGACAGGAATAAAAAGTACCAGTTATGTTGCAGTGCAGCAGTCTCTGAGTATTCTTGAGGAAAATGCAGATACTGTTGCTAATAACTGTTTGTTTATGTTTGCTGAGTTCGACGCATCCTGCTCAGAGATTTGGGATGATTATGTTAGCAGCTACATGTGTTGTGCTAGTTTAACACTTAGGAATGCCATAAAAAGAAACATGTACAAGTTTCCCTTTTTACTTTCAACTCCAGCATTTGGAAAATTAAGTTTTTAATCAGCTTTGCTTGTAAGTATTTTCTAGGGATTTTATTCAGATATATTTAACAGCATGACAAAATGTAGCTGTAAGTGGCATTTGTTGCAAAAAAAAAAAAAAAAAAATTCTGACATATAATTATAGTTTACCTATTATCTTTCAGTGCACAGTATGGCACTGTGCTATGCTTGAAGAAGTAAGAAAGATAAGAGAATACAACGAAGGAATGTCTCCTGTAATGGGATTACAAAATCAGACTGACTATTATGTAAATTAACTAATTACTACTAGACACTCCTGAAGGAGAGTGTTGAAGAAAATCAATGATTGTTTTATAAGTTTCATTACTAAATATGGGGTGACTGTGAAAAATATTAAGACTAAGTTTTAAAACAGTTCAGATATTTCAACAGCATAGATTCTTCTACATTCATCTTTGAGTCTCCTATTCTACTATGGTCCTATAGCCATTTATGTTCCACTTTCCTATATTGGTACAAGTGTCCGTGCATGAGGACTGCATTTGATTCTTAGAATGCATGCTTAGGGCATTAGTTCTGCAAAGGAGAAGGAAGTATCACTCTGCTTCAAAGGCTAAATCTTTATTAAAGAGTGTCTAATTTAATAATTCAATAATTTTGTCCAAGCTCACCTACTTATTGAATGTTTTCTAAATGATTATTGATGTTTCAATCAATGAAAACTGTCATTAAAGTGCTTCTTAAATGCTAAGCATGGAAATACTTATTAACATACATGAAATATTCTAAATACAGTTCTGATTCAAAAAAATGTTTCATTCATACACACATTATCATTCATAAACAGTGAAGTTGTGTCCATTCATAAAAGCTGAAGACAGTCTGTATAAAGACACGAGATACATTTTATGTATTTGTTTACTATCATAGAGGGAGTTATCAAAGGACAACTAGCATTCTGTACCATGAAAAATAAGAAAAAAATGGATTTTATTTGTTGTGACTTTCTATTTATACAGTGTTAAGTTACAATCAAGAAAGAAAACTACACTGGTTCTTCATCAGTCCTTGATGGGATGCAGCCACGTGCACTGAGGGAGCTGGCAAAAGTGATTGCCAAGCTGTTCTCTATCATATGCAATATGCAAAAGAACTTCCCAGTGAGGGTGACAGAGCAGTGGAGCAATCTGGGTTTGTGAAGTCTCTTTCTCTGGATATATTCAAGACCTTCCTGGACACCCACCTGTTCTGCCTGCCGTAGAGAACCTGCTTTGCAGGGGCGTTGGACTCAATAATCCTACAGACGTCCCTTCCAACCCTCACAGTTCTGTGATTCAAGAGGGAAAACTGCAAACTGCAATACCATGTTTAAGAAATGAATACAATTTAAGAGTTGTTCAAAGAGCAGGAAAGCAGTTATTATGCATACTCAGAATTCCTTTACAGTGCTTGAGGGCTTCATGTGTTTGCCTTTAAAACAAAATTTAGGAATTTCCCTTTAAAAAAAACCCTATTCCTTCTTTCTTCTTCCTGTTTTCATTTATGTTCATTTCCTCACCTAGATACACTCAACTTTGGTTAGGAACTATTAAGAATATTTCCTGGATGGAATAGGTAAGTAATTTGTATTTAAGTAATAGTTCAAAATAAATGGAAACTGACTTTAAAAATGTTCTCGACATATTTTGCTATTCCTGCAACACATGTTTTTTAGATTGTTTCCTACATCTTTGCATTCAAGTGTTTAGCAAGATGTGAGAACACTAAATAAGTTAATGTCTGTTGTTTTATAAAAAAAAGTACAAGAAGAATTTGAACAGCATAGTAAGTTTGTAAATGGCATCCCGAGGCCATTAAAGATCTTGAATTTTGCAAAACTTCTGAAAGCTGAGAAGCAAAGACTTAAGCATTCTTTCTCAATTCACTGAACATCAGAAATGCAGCTGTAATGTCTGTGTGCAGGCAGATTCATCTTGTATCCTTGGAGCAGACAGGAGCAGCTAACAGCTGCTCCTCAGAGGTCTTTTTCTTACTTCTAAAATTTGTTTGTAGTTTTTGACAGCTATATTCTATTGCTGTGTGAGGCAACAACAGAATGTAAGACTTCAAATTCAAATAATTCTAGATAAAATTCAATAGATCTCATTCAAAAAGTATTTTGATGCTTTCCAAATTATTTTAAATAGTTTTATTCCTAATCCACTTGTGGTAATTTTTGTTGAGTACTTGAAAATTTGGACATTGGACATTGAAAGTTTGAAACCAAAAATATTTGTCAAAATTTCATTCTCATTTAAATATTTGTTTAAATATATATTTCTTACAATGCCTGTTTCAATAATATTGTATGTACATATAGGTTTGATGACATAATGAATATCAGTTTGGAAACATTCAGTCTGAAATGATTTTACCATTTTTATTGTTATTATACCTAGTGAATTTTTTATCACAAAAAAGTTCCGCAATGTACTGAATGTAATATTGTTAGCAATCTACTAGAAATTTTTATTTTTTTTTTAAGTTTCAGTGTACTTTCTCCTCCATTTCAAACTTCAAATCAGTGTCCTGTAATTGGAAGTGTATTCTTCTTTGTTGTTTATGTACAAAAATGTTTTTAAATTTCAATTTCCTGGCAGTAGAAAAATTATTCATTAAAATTCTCAAATAATTTTCAACTGTAGCATTTTTAAGATGTGAAATATTTGAAAAAAAAAAAAAGATGAAAAAGACTCATTCACAAAGAAACAGGAACACATTTAATTACTGAGTCTCATCTGAACAGACATAACTTCCTTTTGGAAGGTAATATTATCTTCTACTATTAGTGATCAATGGAATATATTGTTCCCATGCATTCCTGATGTCACAGTGATCTATCCGCAGTTGACAACTTTGTCTTGTGGGATGCAGAGATTTAGTCACATTATCTATTATCTATTTTGAGAATTATTTAGTTATGTCAGGGAAATCAGCCTTACCTCATGACACTGATGATTTTCAGACAAGTGTTAACAGTAAAATTATATCCTTGATTTTTTTTTTTTATATAATTTAAAAGAGGAAATAACTAATTTCTCAGACTTAAGATTTCATCCTATCCTCTTCAAAACAGAGGATAAACATGAATAATTCTGCAATCCTGCATAGAGAGTAGACATTTTCTCCAAGAAATGTAGAACAGCTAAGAAAGCTGTGTGAGAGATCATCCTGTCTAATCTAGCCATTGGATAGATGCTCTTCCTGGCTTCTATTACTGAGCTATTCTAGGTGATCCCGTAGTCTCAGCTGTTGGGTACCCTGCAGCAGAGGGTCCAGATGTCAAGCCTCATATGTCCAGACTTATAGACAGTGGGCACAAATGTGGAAATGGAGGGTCAGGGTCTGAAAAGATTTGAACATCATCCAAAACTCTTTTTCTAACTGTTGCTGTAGATTTCTTATGATTCATTGCACAATATCCCTGTGTGCCTAGGTTGTCCATTTCAAAGACATCTCCCCATAGCAAGTACTTCCTCTGTTTCTGGCTTGTAACAGGAGCATTTGTGAGGGTTCCTGCTCTGGATTGCTCTAAGTCTACTTAAAATAGTCTGAGAAAGCAGTGGAGAAGTGTGGAATGAAAACATTACATACACAAGAACTTCTGCTTGTTTACAGAGTTGTCTGAGCCCTAGTGTTGGCCTCCATTGCTGTGCAGCTGGCCATCTGTGAGCCAAGTACAAGGCTGTAGCATTTCAACTTGATGAAGACATGGGGAAGATTACTATTCAAGTAGTAGGGCAGAAGGCCGCCTGGGTAAAGGCATTGTGTTGTTTCTTTCCTTCACACGTGTCAAGGGATTTATAGTATACATTTTCTGACAAGCCTACAAGTCATACTGGAAGTAATTTTAACACATTTAAACTGAAGGGTGAAGTGCCCAAAATTTGTGTTGATTTTTAAAATACAATTATATACTAGAAAGGCGATGCTGATAATCTTTGTCCTGATATGAATTTGTATTTATCATTGCCTTAATTGGATGTATTATACAGTTGAATATTTATTCATTTTGAGTACACATGAAGAATTAAATTATGTTGAAAAAAATACTCTCAATGTAATTAAAGAACACATCAAGATTTCTGTATTTGTAGTTGATTTTTCATTATATTGTCATGTGTTTTGTGTATGGTTGTTAATATAAATATTCTTACTATATATTTCTGCAAAGGTATTACTTAGTACAGTATAAACTGTGTAGAATAAATAACATAGAAGCCTTTAAGAAATATTTGTGATAAGAAAACCACCAGTCCTGAGTCTAAAAAAGCATAAAGCATGTTATGGCATTGGCAAGATTATGCTATTTTGAAATATACAAAATAAAATTTTCTTATTATTCATCTATTGCAGTAGGGACTGCATGGATTTGCTCAAATCCTAACACAGTATTAAGCAGTAATATGGCAGCCTTTGCATATTAACTAAGTTTTATTATTAACTTTTAGTCCATAAAAAAAAAAAAATGTTGCTAATGCCAGTGTAATTGTTTGGGAAAGAAAGGAGCAAAGGACTGTGAAATTCTGGAAATAAACTAAAGGTTTTTTCATAATGTTCATACGTTTCCAATAGTACTCAAACTCATTAGCTTGCTTTTTCCAAACCTACTGGTTTCAAGGAAATGGGTTGTGCAGAAAGGGGCACTTATAGGATATAATTTAGATATGTAAAATCTGATCATTTTCTTCCTCACTAGTTCACTTTCACTTAGGGCTCAGTAAAAGTAGAACTGCCTATCAAATATTCATTGAACAATTCTATTTTTTGCTAATGCTTAAGCTAAATTGATTGAGCAAGGAAGAGAAATATTCCTTTCTTAATGCAATTGGCTTTCTTCATACTCTCTAAAATAATATCAGGGCTTCTAAATTGAGGAATTCCAATCTATAATATGAAACAGATTTCTAGTTTCATAATATAGTTTAATTATATTTTTAGCGTTTTAAATTAGCAACAGTTAATGAGAAGACACTGACAGTTTCCTTGTAATTTAGGTATATTAGTAGTCAATATAAGAAAACTATTACACTATCCCTAAGCTAAGAAATCTTTTTTTTTTCTTATCCTGGTGCACATGCTATTGATTCCTGTATGGGAAAAAAGGCATGAAAGCCACATAAACTGCATCAAGTGTGAATAACAACGAAACACCGAAGAACATTATTCACCATCGTAGATGTGAGCTACAGATTAATTATCATCTAATTGAAGACTTTTTGTCTTTTGAACTGGAAAATTGCTTTACTTTTTCTTCTGATTTAGGGTCTGAATACTGTCAATTAAATTAACGTTGTGAGTCATAAGCTTTGAATACAGCTACATGAACAAATGTGACTTCATGATACATTCTACCAGTACAAGTGAAAGTTTGACATATTGATTTCTTTAACGTTATTTGTTAATTATGTATATTCATTTAGTTCCTGTGAGATTTGTTTTGGATGAGACATAGGATGTGAACTGCAATGCTTGAAAAAGAAATAACTATGTTTTATCTTCTTATAGACTGTTGTGGCATGGCGGGGGGAAGAATATCTTAAGTGGTTGATAATTGGAGGTTATCTGACTATTATCACTATATTCAAGTACATACAGATAATATTGTATAAGTCATATCAATATATTAGATAAGAGGGACACTTAACCTAATAGGAACAATGGAATCACAGGCATAGGTCAAATATTAGTGATTAAAAATAGAATGACTGACTTTTGATTAGGAATAGGCAATACTATTAGACTGATTCTCTGTATTTTTAAGTACTGCTAACAAGAAAAAACAATTAAATTGCGTCCAGAAGTTATCTACTCCAAAAATTTTGATTGTCATGTCAAATAAACTTTGAAGCAAAAAGTTTCTGAATATTCCATCCAGCTTAATACTGTTTAGGTTAAGGATACAAGAATTGAGTTGTTTAACTCATTTCATACAGATTGCTAGCACTTTCAGTAGACACAAACTTATGTATTACACTACATCCAATAATTCCCATGCAAATGCTTACATGAAATAACAAATAAAAATGCTAATGATTTTAATATTTTCATCATGACATTTAAAAGAGTGCAAACATAGCAAGGTTTGCAAAAATAGAATGAGCATGAAGAACACTTATTTTTAAAATGTCATGATCTAGACAAATACTGATTTCCTTAATGAAACTGGAAATATACCACATGCATAATGAAAGTGAAAACAGGAAATTCTGTTATTTTAAACTAAATTCCTTTTAGCATAGACCTCTTTGTAAGAGACAAATGACATGCAACTAATTTTAAAAGATGGGATTAGTAAACACAGTTCAGATTTGTCAGTGCAATGCTTAATAAAATAGAGTACTAATGCAAAACATACCTTAAAAACAGGTAGAATTACAGTGCTGGTCTTTTTTTATTGCTCAGTTCATCTATACTTTAGATCAAGCACATATGCAAAATTTCTGCAGATAAATCTTTAAATGTTAGAGTTCTGTGAACTTTACTGAGAACTGTTTTTCCCTTGTGGTCTGGATTATCATATAAATGAGTACTCTTTGAGATCCTAGCTAAAAAATTTAATTGTTCTATGAACAAAAACTTGTTAGATGAATCTAGCTCTATCTGTCTTTGATAAATTTTATTCTACTTTCTATTTATGTCTGTGGTTTTATTTCCTTGATTTTCAGAAATTCTTTCTAAAGTGTTGCATATGATTAATGTAGAACTAACCAGTCTTTGATTCCATGGATTTTTTTTTCTCTTTTTAAAGTTAGGACAATGTTGTCCTCCCCTTCAGGACATATTTATGTAAAATATGCAAGACAAGTTGTGTGTTCCAAATCCTGAATAAAAACTATTAAAGGTTGTTGGGTTTTTTTTGTTTGTTTGTTTTGTTTTGTTTTCTTTTTCGTTTAATTATATACAGATTATCTCTAGTTGATTTATTTTTTATTTCATTATATTTTCATAATGCTCCTATTTGTTCTTTTTTTCCATTCTTTTTTTTATATATACATTAAACTTGTGTTGTTTGCTATTGGACACTTTTTAATCTCAGCTTTCTATTACTTCCTTGATAATCAATCCTTTTTTTATTCTTTGTTTACATCTCATTTCTTCTGCAAGAATGACTGGCACTCTTTTTTGTAACTGATTAATTCAGAGCCTTTTTGTATGTTGCTATCTGTTCTGAGACCTAAAACTTCAAGTCACCGTTTTTATCAGTCTATAGTCAGATCCTTTGTAACGTAGGAACTAACCAGTTCCTGAAATAGTCAAATGTTTGCTTTTTCACCAGTCTCCAAAATGGTCTGCCAAATTCCTCTCCTGAAGAAAAATAAGATCTTTTCAACTCAATTTTATAGTCCTGACTTTAGTTCACAAATTCAATTTCCTGACTAAATAGTTTAAAAATCTATACTTCTTTTACCTAGGCTATTGGCATTTATTTAAGGGCATATTAGTTGCTTCTTAGAGATCAGATTAAATTATTCTATTAAATTCAGTGGTCTTCATAGATGTTAAGATTATAACTTTTTTCTTTTCTGCATTTAATTGGTCATTTGTTTATCCACATTATATGTAAAGTCATACAGACTATGACTCTAGTCTATATGGCACTATTATTTATTGAGAGAAATATTTACCTAAGACAGATAAAACAGAAGCCAAAAGTTTTTTATTTTACTGGAATTCTGTGAGATGTTTATATGTTTTGAACAGTGTTCCAGCACAATAGATTCATAGATTCATAGATTCATTAGGTTGGAAAGGACCTACAAGATCATCTAGTCCAACCATCCTCCCACCACCATCCCTACCCACCAAGCTACTAAATCAAATCCCTTAGCATCTCATCTAAACGCTTCTTGAACAGCGCTAGGGACGGTGCCTCAACCACGTCCCTAGGCAGGCCATTCCAGTGCCGGACCACTCTCTCAGAGAAAAAATTTTTCCTCAAATCTAATCTAAATCTTCCCCGGCGCAACTTGTGGCCATTCCCTCTTGTCCTGTCATTAGTTATCTGGGAGAAGTGCTAAAATACTCAGATCAAAGAAAAATATGCTTGTGTTATGCAGTAACAAAAGGCATGAGAAATATAAAAGTCTTTACTGAACTACTTCTTCATTTCTGAATTTTAACGTTTTAGTTGAAGCTTTTAACTAATGAACCATTACACAAAGAAAGTCAGCCTTTGATGTAAGGATGGCACAATATAGCTTCTATTTTGTTTAAAGTTTATTCAATCGTAATTATTAAGTCTTAGTAAAGTTTATTTTATTCACTTATTTTCAGGCATAGGAAGACGCTATGACATGCAACTTTTAATATATTTGGAAATAATAACTTTATTTTCACTTATTCAAAAATAATTATCAGGATAAGTACTCAAATTCCAAAGCTATGCATTGATGATCAGATCCAAATCTGTCAATAATTGATAATTCTAGTAAGTACTCTAGCAAGACTTCAAATGTTTAACAAAAAATTTATCGTGATGACTACAAATATTGCTTGAATAATTTTGTAGCAGTAGGGAATCTTATTTTCATATTCTCTTTGTTAATTAAACATCTCCAGTTTGTATGCAATCCATAGATCTTTATTCACTGGGGAAATTTTGTACTATCTAAATGTTCTTTTTGGAATTTCTGTTGTCATAAAGGAAAATGTGAAAAACAAATTTCATATCAGTATGATATCTTATGCCATCTGTAATAAGTGCATAGCATTCTGATCAGCTTGACTGGATGGATCAAATAATTCTTTCTGCTTGTCTTTGAGGGAATTTTCTGTACGATACAGCCAGTGCCCCAGTTATAAATCTGTCAGAGTTTACTACTCGCTCAGAGAGTATATTACACCTGGTCAAGGAAAAATATATCTACAGAGAAATCTTGATTGAATTAATTCATTATTTTTTAAATATGTGATTCATAATCTAAACGCTTTGTTCATCTATTTTATTAATATGTGCAAATTACCACTAATCAAGCAAGTGCACAGGAAAAGACACCACCAAAAAATCCTGCATCAGTGAAAAGACTTTGTAATGTACTGAAATATAAATGTTAAGTAGTTAGAGTTCATTTTCTGCTATTGTCCTAAACAAAGCTTTGCAATGCTTAAAAAATGAGGCACCCAATCACAGACTACTAATACGGTGCTGACCACGCTAATTACTTCACACTTATTTTCCGGCTGGATGCCAGCATGAACTTCTTTCTACTTTCCAGAGGCTTATTTGGCAAATCAGACACTTGTCATCTGTAGACAGAACAAAGCATAATACACACGGGGGGTCCAAATATCAGGAAGCAGCAAGGGCTAATAGCTCCATGAAGACCTTGACGATCAGTGATGTGATCCAGAAAACAAGAGTAATAGCATAGCTGGCAGGGCAGGGATCTCATGGTTGTGAAATGTGCTATCCCAGGAATTTTTTATTCAAATAGATCAAGAGACTTCCTCACTGTAGAGCATGGTTTTTGTGATTTGAGATAAGTCCCATCATGTTCCACATACCCATTATTCATCAAGTCAAATAGGCATTTACTGATGGTACATATTCATATACTATAATATATCCACTAGTAGAAATATTTCTCCTCTGAGAAAGAAACAGGTTTTGTTGTTGTTTTTTTTTCCTGACTTTTGAATATTCCTGAATACATTATTTAAATCAGATAAAATATTCATAATTTTAGATGAATAAAGTAATACAAATTCTGAAGAAAGATCTCAGGATGTCAGTTACTCAAAAAAAAAAGAAAAAGAAAGCCCAGAAAGCCAGCCTTTGGATTAGCTGACTAAGCCAGTTATTCAGGAAAATTAGTTCTTTTTCTGAGATGTTCCAAAATCTGGAAATATATTTTGTTGCCTTTGTAAAAACTAAATGCTATTATAGAAGTGTTCATGATGACACTGCTTTCTCAGGCAAACCTTTATTACTTTTTTGAACATTCTAATAACAGTAAAAAAGGAAGAAATATATTTAGGTGAATACTGTTTCTCTGTGAATTACAAAGTAGGGTAAAACTTATTTCTTAAGAGCAACAAGAACTGATAAAATTGTATTTCTGAAAATGATACAAATCAGCTTACAATCAGCAGGATTTGTATTTGTTGAAAGGTCACTAAATATTAAATGAAATTAAACCTTTCTGTACTTCAGAAGATGTGGATAATGTATCCATAAGAATATTCTGGATGCTGCTTAACTATATAATGGTTTGCCTTATGAGCACATACATGAAGAAAAAAGTCGTGAAGTTTGCTAATTTTATAGCAATCAATATGTCTGTTTATTAAAATTATTTTATTTCTCTTTTGAAAAAGTTTTTTTCACAGAGAAAATATAAGAATAATGGATAAACCTTGTAAAGAGATGAACAAACGCATGCATTTTGTATGTGTAAGTGAAAAAATAGTGACTTATTCTAAATCATTCCTCTGAGTTCTTCTTTCCTAACTTGAGCCTAGAAGCAGAATCAGGACATGAAGATTCATATATTCATATATGCCTTATTGTCCCCCTCTCACACACATAAATGCATACTTGTTTTATTACATCACTCTACTTCTCATGATTTAAATGAGCATTGGGCAATGTAATACAAACTATTAGTTAATAAACAACTCCACGATCATCACCACGATCTGTTTATATTTTGTAGCTAAGCTTCATGTGAATGTTCTCTGTAACACAAACATATGTTATTATTTATCACACTATAAAATATTTATTTTTATTTTTCTTAAATGTCCTCTTTAGCCTTCTGGTGTCGTTCAGCAAAAAAATAACAAGCACTTTTCAATAGATCACTACTTCAAGGCTCAAATTCAGGCTTCATATTCAGGGTCTGTGTTGATCTCCCTTCTTTTATATTCTGGTGAAGTTAAAATTATTAACATGATGCTGACAGAGATGCTGAGGTGTTAGAAACAAAACGTTTTGAATTATTAACAAAAGTACAGGGGCGAATCAGATGATTCAGTGAAAAGTTTGGATCTTAAAAAGACCAATAACGGCTACTAAATTTTAATGATCTTCCAACATAACACTGAAATGCACTATTTTGTTTGCCTTTAACCTTTCTGATATGCTGCTCTTTGGACTTTCATCTTTAAGATAGTGTGCCTCTTAATGACAAGGACAGGTGATTGCTCCATTTCAGTGAAAAAGATTAACTGGGACATGGCAGGGAAGTTAAAGACGAGGAGGATAAATAAGAAGCAGTATAACAGGTTTGGAAGATACTGATGAAGACAGAAAAGGGAAAGAAGATGGAAATTGGTAACAGTCTCCTGGAAAAATAAATGAATGAATGAATAAATAAATAAATATCACCCCCCAAAGAGGTTAGAAATGTAACTTAATATGTGGCAGATCTAGTGGTCTGAATTCAAACACTTGCTTTTCCATGTGTGTATTATGAAAGTGCTAACTCAGAGCTCTCCTGTCAATGTAGAATGGTAAAACTACAAGCATCTTGATAAAAGATTTCTACTGGGAGTTTTGTCGAACTTATGATTTCAGGAGCCTTTGAGGATAGTATGAGTATGGTCCCTCTCTACTCTGTCATTGTAAGATCACAGAATGGTTTGGGAGGGACCCCAAGGATCACCGATTTCCAACCCCCCTGCAACAGGCAGGGCCACAAACCTCCAGATGTGGTACTAGACCAGATCGCCCAGGGCCTCATCCAACCTGTTCTTGAGCATCTCCAGGGACGCAGCATCCACAACCTCTCTGGGCAGCCTGTTCCAGCACCTCACCACTCTCTCTCTGAAGAACTTCTCCTTGACATCCAATCTAAATCTTCCCTCGAGATCAAATCCATTCCCCCTTGTCCTATCTCTGTGTACCCAAGTAAACAGCTGATTCCCCTCTTTTCTAAAATCCCCTTTTAAATATCAGATGGCTACAATGAGGTCTCCTCACAGCCTTCTGCAGGCTGAACGAGCCCAGCTCCCTCCACCTATCTTTGTAGGGGAGGTGCCCAGACCTCTGATCATCTTCGTGGCCCTCCTCTGGACCCTCTCCAGTAGCTCCACATTTGTACTGGGTGCTCCAGACTCATCTCATTTGGAATCTTGCATCCAGGTCTGGGGTCTCCAACAAAGGAAAGGCAGAACTGTTGGAGTCAGTCGAGATGAGGGCCACAATGGTGTTCAAAAGGCTGGAGCATCTCTCATATTAAGAAAGACTGAGGAAGCTAGGCTTGTTCAGCTGACAGAAGAGAAGGCTCTGGAGAAATAACATGGTGGTCTTCCAGTACTTAAAGAGAGCTTGTAAGTAGCAAGGAGACCAACATTTTACATGGTCTGATAATGATAGAAAAGAAGGAACAGTCTTAAACTGAAAGAGATTTAGATTCAATATTAGGATGAAGTTTGATACTCAGAGGGCAGTGAGTCACTGGCACAGGCTGCCCAGAGAAGCTGCAGATACCTCACCTCTGGAGGTGGTCAAGGCCAGGCTAGATGGGGGTCCTGGTCAGCTGATCTGGTGGGTGGCAGCCCTGCCCATGACTGGGAAGTTGAAACTAGATAGTCTTTGACGTCCCTTCCAACCCAAGCCAGTCTGAGGTTCTCTGAATTTAAGAACAGTTTTGTTTTGTATTATAGATATTTATGCTTTTCTTTTGGTAAATAAATTAATGAACACTATTTGGCATTATCTCTCCCTTAACTTATTTCTTAAGTATATATTCTTCAACTTTTCCTATTCCTAAACTGTGATTTTTAATGTTTCCCACAAGGAGAAGTCACAATTTTTTTTTCCATATTAGTAGGGCTTTTAAAGGCCCTACTTAGCAAAGATAATGTTAAAAGACAGGTTGAAAGACAGAAACATAAGAATGAAGTGATGAAAGGAGAAATCTGGTGCAAAAAACTGCCTGCTGCATAGTTGTCCTTGCTATTATATGTATTTGAAAAGTTTGAATCTGCTATATCTGATGTGGAGAGAAAAGCACAATAAAAAACCCTGTTGAAAAAACGCTGAAATGTCAGTTTCACAAAGAATATTTATTTATGGGAAAAAAATAAAAATAAACGAATGAAAGGTGCTCCTATCACCAGTAACTGATGAGGTAACTGCAAACAGAACTGTAATTGCATTGTTTGGGTCAAAGGAAGAAACATGAAAAAATGTAAGTAATATAATTTTTGGAAATCAGAAGGAATAAATGATGTATGTAATAATAAATACAGCTATGACTCCATGTTTTGGTTATTTTTAAGGAAAAAGTCTATCAGATAAAATACTAGGAAAAAAATTGAGTAGCATTTCAGGGAGTAACTTAAAACTTGAAATAAAAGTACATTAAAAATGACAATATCCATATTGTTATTTTTTGAAAATGAGAACAGATAGATTGGAAAAACTTAAACATGAATTTCAACATCTTAAGCTAGAAAGCTAAGATTTTAGCAACTCTGTATATATTCATTTTTCTCACAAATTGAGAAAAGTTGCCTGCTTAGTCTGCATTCACCAGTCTGCTATACTTGTAATTCATCTTTTAAAGAGATTAGGTTAGTTCCAGTCTGCACTATGTAATAGAAAAGTCTTGCGCCATACACATAGGTCTTGTAATCCTGAGAGTTATGCTGACAAGGACAACTTTAAATGTCTGTATCTGGCACTGTTTATAAAAGAAACAGAAGTCCAGTCGAATACCAGCTGATGGAAGAAAAAGACTCAATTCAGAATAAAGTTTGGGAAATTCAGGAATCAAAGGACAGCAGGAAGCAGTTTACATTTTAAAAATGAAGACCTGATGAGAGGTCCCTTCCAACCCTTACAATTCTGTATTCTGAGATTCATAGATTCTGTGATGAGACAGCAAGTATCCAGTACAAAAAATTCATTCTGCGTTAAAGAAGCAAGAAGTAAAGTAAAGCTTCTGCTGAGGAACATTCCACATTTTCTTGCCTGCACAAAATAGCATCTGAGGAAAGATGTCTGTTTCTTCCTTCCTAAGGCTTATAATTATTTTGGACCTCGTGACTGATCTGGTTCCCATATTTACTCTACTGGCTGAGGTCTAGCCTTAGCCTGGTCCCCTCCCAGGGTGAGTCCCAGTGCTGGGGTTGCCCTTGTGTACCCTGTTGCCCTGTGGGATGGGCCTGAATGCAAGGACCTGCACTGATGGACCAGATTTCAGAGAACCATAGCACACTGACAGGCTTCTAGAACGGACTGGGAATTAAACAGCAAATTGCTTACTCTGACAGCTTTCAACATGTTTTCAGTCTGTGCTTGAGCTTACTGTAGTACTAATATCAAAACTGAATAAACACTGAAGATGAACAAGAAGATGGGAGTTACTTAATTATTTTCTATTAATTTTAATCACTGACATTTTAAGCACTAATTTAGTTTCCTGAGTTCTCCCCTCCTCTCTGTCTTGATGACATTGGGACTTCTGCCAGTTTTTTTATTGCTTTGGGTCCTCTCTGTATTGTTTTGAAAAGGAGAGCATTAGCAGGTTAAAAGTTTAAAATCTATTTTAGTCAAGTGACAACACAGGGGCAGGATGGCATTTGAAAGCTTTGCACTTTATTTGGGGAAGGTAAGAGAGATCAAAGGACTCTGCTCATCTGTAGTAGACTGAAACTTTGCCAGACTTGTGTATGTATGCTATATATAGACTGCAGCCACACACCATGCAAATGTACAAAAAAGCTTTCGTTGCAATATGAAAAATGAATAAATAAATAAAAAGCCTACGGAGCCATTTGGATTAATAAAAAGAGAGATGTTTTTTTTCTGACAAAAATGGGGGAGTTGGTTGTTTTTCTTGCTGCTGCTGCTCTGTTGTTGAAACAGGACGAAAAAATTAAGGTAAATCTTATTAGACAAGATAGAAAAAGACCAGCAGACAGAAGTGTCAGGAAAAAACATGTGGAGTTTTAGATACCATAATCCATTTATAGTTACAGCCTTTTTTGGAAGATATTTCTTAAGAACTCACCTGCAAACATTTGCAAAACTCCCTGCAGTTGTCAGCTAGATTGGTCCCAGGTACTCTCTTACCCTTCACTGCATAAATGCTGACACCTTGCTTTTTTCTTAAATCCACAAGCCATTAATTACTGACAACTTGCCTTCTGCCACTGCAGTACCTTGGTGACTAGAAGATCTGTTCCAAGTTCAAAATTAACCATCTAATGTTATGTCAGGGTTTTACTGCTCCTTTTGTTTGCAAGTAAATTATTTAAATATGCCTTAATCAACATCTCTGTTTTGCTCAGCCTGTACAACTCCAAACCACCGACAGATCTTTTGGTACCAATGTTTTCAGCATTATAGTCAGCATAGTTAGAAACTATGCACATTAGCCATTATGATAAAAAAACTTTGTGAATCTGTCCTTTTCCTGTCATGCCATATGGCTGAAAAAACAAAGAAACAAATAAATAGAAATAACTAAGAACACAGCATCACACACACACACATAAAAACACAGCACAACTCGTGGTAAATACTGCTGAATCATTTGTGATGAGTTCACTGAAAATTGTAACGATTCATATTGATTTTCCTGGAAGGCAGCATTTTTCAGCTTTAAAAATTAATAAAAAATTACTGGACATTCCTATAGCTTAATCATGCATTTTAACAGTTAAAAATGCTTCTACCAAATGTCTGTGATGGTAGAAAATGGGCACATACTGAACTTAGATAAAGGCACATCTGGATATTTATGAGACATCAGTTTTCTATAAATACAGAATTTTGCTAATTATCACTGTTGTACAGTTGCAGTAAGCACAGCTGGGGAATGGTGCCGTAGCTGTTTCATTGGCTAAAATCCTAAACTTCAAACTTACAGGTCCTTGCTTGTTCTCAACTACATCTTTATTCTACATGAAGTGGGGGGCACGGAGTCAGAAAGTCACAGTTCCACCTGTGCACCTTGTGGCTGAGGTTCTAGGGCCAGTGGAGTCAGCTTAACTGTGATCACAGTCTGTGCCTTGGCGTAAAGCAAGCAAAGGCGGTGACGGAGCTTTTGTCTGAGGTAGAGGCGCTACAGAAAGATGTGTTAGAGATGAGGGGCATGAACTCACCCCTCCCGGCCACCGTTTGGTTAAGGAACGCGGCCGCCTCTCGTTGGAACACTGGCGCGCCGGAAGGAGGAGAGCCGGGGAGGGGGGGGGCAACCCGCGCGGGCTCTGAGCGGATCTGTGCTCCTGGAAGCAGCGCCGAGAGGGAGAGAGCGAGAGGGCTTCCCTCTGTCTTTTTGTTGTTTAATGTAATGGGCAGTGTAGTACTGAAGAATAGAAACTATAAAGCGATAAACAGCTAACCTGAGCTATTATTCAGGAGGCTCTAATTACTTTGAAATTAGCTGGCTATGTAGGCCGCTGGTGGCTAACGTTCAAAATTGTCACCTACTAATTAAATACGAGACATTCGTGCTCAGACTTGATTTATAGCTGTTGGAGCTTAGAACCATTTGACTAGACAGAAATTGTAATATAGTTTTAAAGGAAAAAAAAAAAAAAAAAGGACAAAAAATATTTGCTTGAGATATTTCTTTGTAGTTCCTGTCACTTTGGACTCCCTGAACTAGGACATGACTAGTGTGTTTTGATTACTCTCTCCAGTATGCTGTTACCCTTGAAACGGTCAGATAGTGTTGTTTCTCCAGTCCCATCTTCATAATCTGACACATCCTTAAATTCAGAATTTTCTAAAAAATCAAAAATTGGACTGCTTTGGAACATCTTCAGGCGGATCTGTCCAGTTCAGACAAAGACAAATCTATTGTCTGGGATCCTTGAACTACAATTCCCACCTCAGATCTGGGAAATTCTTTTGACAACATGCAGAACGTCCTCTCCTTGCTAAGCTTCTGTGATAATTTTTCACTTCTGATTACAGGATCCTTTTGTCTGAGCCAAAGTCATTCTTATGTTACTATTACTATTAGCACCTTGATCTGGTGTCCTTATATATCTATCAAAATGTTCAAGGCTTTTTTTGGATAATATAATTTTCTTCTTTGTTAAAGTGCCAATGTAACATTAAAAATTACTCACATTAAAAATAATACCATGTCTCAAAAATACAGCAAAATGTGGATACTCTACATTCTCTCCGGTTTCATCTAGTCTAAAATACTTTCCAAATATTTGGGTGCAAAAACTTTAGAACAAAAATGCATGAGGGGGGAGAAAAGTATAATTGGTGGAAAATTGTCCTCAGCTCTTTTACTGAAAGGTACTAATATCTGTCTTGACTGAAGGGCTCTACTTTCAATATGTGAACAAAAAAATATAAGAATGAATGAGAACGAATGAGAAAAAAATGGTAAATCACGTCCTGTAAAAGTTTCTGTAAGGTCTCAAACAACTAGAATCCCACCCCCCCTCCAAAAGTTGTTACAGTTGAAAATCTGCAGTCCTTTACTGTAAATAACCCTTAAAGCATATGACAAATGTGCTAAGATTTAGCCCGATCATAGGAACACAGAATCATAGAATAGTTGTAAGGGAGCTTTATAGGTCATCTATTTCAAGACCCTTGAAATGAACCGAGACACTTACAGCTAGATCAGATTGCCCAGGGTCTCATCCAGCCTGACCTTGAAAGTCTCCAGGGACGGGGCATCCACTGCATTGCTGGGCAACCTGTTTCAGTGTTTCACCACCCACACTGTGATGTATCTTTTCCTTTCATCTAACCTAAATCCTGTAGCTCCCCTTTGGATACTGAAAGGCTGCTATCAGCTCACCTCAGAGCCTTCTCTTCTCCAGGCTGAACAGCCCCAGCTCTTTCATCTTGTCCTGGCAGGAGTGGTGTTCCATCCCTTTGGTCATTTTTGTAGCCCTCGTCTGCACATGCTCCAACAGGTCTACGTCTCTCCAATACTGAAGACTCCACATCTGAATGCAGTACTCCAGGCGAAGCCTTGCCAGCACAGAGTAGAGGGGCAGGATCACCTCCCTTGTTCTGTATTCAATCCTTTCATCCTTCAGCTTGTATTGGTAAGATATACACAGAGACTATAAAAAAAATTAACAAATAGGGGTTTTGTATTCATTCTGGGCATTGTTGGATATTTTAGTTCACTAGTACTTTCAGATGTACCTTCAGTACATTAGAGCACTCAAAAGTGATGAAGGAAGAATCTTTTACTAAATCTGTACATGGATTTAAAATAAATTTTCTGCATAGATTGTTAAGTTACAGTTTTTATAAGTGTGTCAAAAATAATTTTAAGCAGTTTTAAATGCAATAAAAAACTACTGGAAAACTTTGTGTACATTTTGAATATTTTAACACCTGCTTGAATTCATAGAATTTGACTGATGCCATTGCAAACAATGGATAAAAAAAGTGATAGCTCATGCAAATGCATTTACTTGTTATCATTCTGTGGTTTCTAGATTCAATATAAAATGTCCTTTTTGTTTTCTTTCTTGGTCCAAATTCACACTGTCTTAGGTAATAAAGTGTGAGTATGATTGGAATAGCCATAATTTATACACACTCTGAAAAGCTGTAAGAAAGTACACAGCCTTCAGGCAGTAGAGAATTGGATTCTATACCTACTGAGCATTGTACATTACTGGCTAGTGCCCAGTTTTGCAAGGGTAAAAGATGCACAAAAGATTTGTTGACATCTGTTTTATCGGACAATGAAACCTTAATCAAACACTCTTTCTTGCTCATCCCAGCTTTCCTATCTACTTGGTTTTGTTCTTTTTTTTTTTTACCAATGTACAGAAACACAGATCATTCTTAAGGAAGCAGAGGTGGAGATTACCAGCAGAGTGCCCTTATTTTCCTGGCAAACTTTTGTTTGCTTAGTCTGTGACAAGCTAAAAATCGACTAAAATAACTAACTGCTGATGTTAAAAATGTTATGGGTCTGAATGACTTTCTGCACTGAATTGTCCCTTGAAAGTTACACCTGCTTCTGGGAATTACTGTTGAGAAAAGCACATTGTGTTACCTCAGAAACAGCTGCGGCTGCATGTGTATATTTAGATAGAAGGACTTTCACTTCCATCACATTTCTGTTTGATAATGCCATTTGTTTTTTATTTAAGCTGTTAATGCAGTCAGTCCTTTGCTATCACATCTGCTCCCTTATACTCTTGAGTCTAGACAGCTGCAGAAGATGGTTCTGGAAGGATGTGCATTTGGTGACACAGCACCATTTCTGTTATATCCAGAAGTTCTCCAAAAGACAGAGAATAATATTATTAACATAATCAGGAGCAGAAAGAAAAATTCTATGCACCATCTTTAGAAGATATAATATTTCATTGAGACAGGTCAGCTAACAACATCACGCAAGGTGACTTCATTTCCTTTCATTTCACTTCACAATTGAGACCAAGGTTATTTGTCTATAAGACAGATGCTTGGCAGGAATGAGATCTAGCCAGGAAAAAAGAAGACTGAAATTATGGAGTCTTATTCTTGTTACTGGAATTGAATTGCTGTGAGGCCTTGGGTAAGTCAATTCCACTGTCTGTGCTTCAGATCTTAGCTTCTTCTGCGTAAATCAAGCTGTATTACCTAGCTAGATGCTATTAAGCTTGAAAAATACTTTGAATTCTTCACTCAGAACAGCCAGTAAAAATGTAAAGTTTTATCACAGACTACTACTCCTATTCTACATTAACCTCTTCCCAGTCAAGGGAAACAATTGTATTACTGATTTAAAGGTAACAGGTCAGAAAAATTAATCTGACTTTATAAGACATTCTGCTTTTTGTAGATGAGTTAAATTTATTTCAAAAATATATAGTTTGTAAAGCTGTTATGAATAAATTTCTAAACACTGCTTTAAAACAGAAAACAAAGGAACTGAGAACGTATGACCTCCTATTTCCTGATGTTTCCTTAACAAAACTGAAAAAATAAAACAGTAGAAGAAACTAGAATTGAGAGAAAATATGAAAAAAAATAGTCATACAGTTCTGTTTTCATGACTTATACTTGCTCCTTTTTGAAAATCAAAAATAGTTAAAATTGCTCATTCAAAATATAAAAAACTCATTGTTTCTTTTTCAGTATTAAAAATGTGATTCCCCTTTGGTTAATCTCAGTTAATCTTTCTTCCCTCTGTAAACTCAGAATATTTATTCCCCATTTCTTTCCTGAAACGCTATAGAGAAAAATCATGGAAGTGCCTTCTTAATTTCTTCTTGTCTCCTAATCCATGAAGCACAGAACAGCAGTTACAGCTGAGTAATACAGTCTATGCACAAATAACTTAAGGCCAGAGCCTGCCAGAGTAAGCTGTCTTTTCCTAATTAAGTACTGGGAAAAGGGGATTTAAGTGAAATCATAGGTTAATGATAATATTTAGGTTCAAATATTTGGCCAGAAGTAACATAAACTGGGAAAAAGAATCAGTAATGGGGAAAAAAAAAGTTAAAATTCCTTGACTAAAACCAATTACTTGGTAGGTAAGTAAACATGCAATATTCAAGACCCTCTAACAACTAGACTAGTGCTCCTTCTAATATCAGTCTTACATTTTAAAATATTACATGCGTTTTGGCTGATCCTAAATATTATGTATACACTTTTAGTAATGTTATTTAATGCCTTCAAGAATTACAGTAACTGTGCTATTACCTCTATTATCACCTTGGGAGAACAGTCAAGAATATAGTTTAAACACAGAAATTGGAACAAATAAAGAAAGAAGTAGAATCTGTAGGAAAACAAAACATACAAACAAAAACCTTCAGCTGTATAGTCTAGTGTTTGTTATATATTATTATTTAGATAACATTTAATTGGATGTGCACAAAAAATATATATACCTTTATCTGAATTTCTCACACATCACAGTGTGATTGTATTTTAATAAAACAAAGTCTTCATCATTTCTATATAAGATAAAATACTACAAAATTAAATGGAAATGTAGCTAAGGTCATCACAGGCATTGTAACTTTCTTATTCCAGAAAGAACGCGGGCACTTGTTAGATGAAACCATTTAGCTAAGAAAACTGCAAAGCAAATGAAACCAGCTTTCCAACCACTCAGCCTTGACAATGACTTCTTGATAACTAGTTTAATTATGTGATGATCACTTGAGTGTTTGAGCAAGAAATGCTGAGAGGACACTTGAAAGACTTAGTATTGTTAGAGAGCCACTTGAGAACCTGTACAGCAGCCCGTGACCAGTCTACAAGAGAATGAAAAAGGATGGAGAGAAAAAAAAAGGAAACAACAGTAACAAAGAAAAATTAGTCATCTAGGAGGCAATCCAAGAGATATTTGACTTATGTGTTTAAGGCAAAAAATAGGGTCTGTATTTTTGGTCATTAAATTTAAGGCTTATTTCAACATCCTTTTGAAAATATAAATGAGTGGAATAAGCCTTTCGTCATGATAATTAAGTTTGGTGTATTTTTTTCATAAGCATTCGTTTCTTTTGTAATGTTTTCAATCTTGGTGTTAAAAGCAGAAGCTTTAGAAAGTCTTCTAATTATGAATTATTAATGTTTATATACTATGCATATGGCCTTGTATAGTGATGTCTTCTATGACAGATAATTCTTGTCCTTCTTATATTTGCAGATTTGCAAAGAAAGTCATCATGTCTCACTGTTAATTTTAATATATTTCCTAACATAATTTCCATTCACTTGGTCATGCACAGTCTTTCCCTGCACCTGATGCAGCTTATTTAACCTTGGTCTTTGATACTTTCTATTGCATACTGGTATTACTTTTCTCCTTTTTCCATCCTGTCCATCTTTTTCTGTTTTATCTTTGTCAACAATGGTTGCATTTTTTCTTCAAAAATTCAACATAACTAGATTTTGACTATTTTCTCTTTATTTTCAAATTCTTCTTGTTAGCAGAATTGTAAGTTTCCTCTTACGTTCTTTGTGCTTTTCATCTTAATATTCTTTTAGAAATGTTCCTTCATGCAATAAATCTCATATTTTTCCCATCTCTCATTTTCCCATATTATAACCTTCTGCTTGGAGTACAAGCTCTTCTACTTAACCTTTCTAGGTAAAGCAGTTATTTCACATTTGAATGCTCATCCCTCCTTCATTCAAGTCACAGCACAAATTAGAAGTAAGAAATTAAAAACTCAGAGGATTATCTTTGTCTTACATTTCAATACATCAGCCACAGATTATTTTATGTGACTAGTTCTGTTATAATATACTTTTTGTTTGCTGATCTAAAACAATTTATTTCACTGTTCCTTTTCAGTATTTGGTAGTGATACCTGCCAGCCCTGTAGAATGGAGCTGCTGCTTATAACTTCCAGAAATTTACTAAGATTATTTCACTGTAGAGTGTAAAGATAAGAAAGACAAAAGGAAAAAGAAAAACATTGCCTCTTTTCCCAAAATAGAATCAGAATTGTGTCTCAAGTAATAAAATACATCCCTTGTTTAAAGATTACTTTTCACCTGATTTCAGTGTAACTGTTAGAAGTTTTGAAAGATGAGCATGGCATCTTTTTAAATATCAGAAAGATTTTATGGCTGATTTTAACTTGAAATATCTTTGCTTAGCCATATATTTTCTTTTGTTCCTAATGCTCTTAAAAAAATGCCAAATTAACAGAACATTAGCATCTGAAACTTTCTTGAACTTGCTCTGTAACTGCTAGTGAAGGTTTTCTTCACTGACATGACTAAAAGAAAAATTACCTGAAGGAAGCATTTTGAAATGATGTGAAAAATATTTTAGTGTCTGTGTTAATTCTGTATTTGTATTTCCTTGACGAGGCTTCCAGAAAAGATGTTAATTTAATGGTCAGCAGTCATGTGAACACTTTTCCTCTTTGAACTTGTTTCAAACCAAAAATCATTTGATGTAAGCTCCCTGACAGCCAGCCCATTATGTAATGTCTTTTAGAAATTATTGACCAGCATCTTCATTCACTCATAACTCCTAGATAGAGTGTCTTCCTAATTCATTATTAATTTCATAGAATCAAAGAAACTGTAGGTTGAAAGGAACCTGTGGAGATCATCCAGTTCAACCCCCTGCTAAAGCAGGTCATGTAGGGCTGGTTGCACAGCAGAATGTTCAGGCAGGTTTTCATCATCACCAGAGAAGGAGACTCTGCAGCTTCTCTGAGCAGTCTGTTCCAGTTTGTTTCCAGTTCCCCTTGTCCTGTCACCGGACAACACCAAAAAGAACCTCGCCCCATGCAATTGCCTATCATTTTTACATCTTACTCTGTTATTTTCTCTATGCGGTACAACATTTTTTAGATTCTTTTTTTCTTTTAGACATCTTAGACTGCAAAATCAGAAATGAAAGACAATTCATTGACTTTAAATCATATGTATGTTTTTATAAAAAATAGTTAAAATCATAAACAAGTGGAGAATTTTGTTCTAAATATGCCTAGGAGGTAGATCTACCAGATTTTGTTTCCATGTAGCAAAAGCACCTGGAACAAATTAACCTTCTAGATACTGAGAAGTTATATAATAGAATAAATTTATAAAGGAGAAGGACTGCATTCTTAACAGAAGTTTATAAAATAATGTGGCCAGTTATTTTTCAGGATGCATGACTTAACAACATGACTAACGTACAAAATAATGACTAGCTACTACGATTGTTATGTAAATTGTCTTCTAATATTATGATTTATATTTACATTCTTCTTTCTTTTCTTGGAAGAAGGTTAAATTTATTTGTTTGCAGAATGTAATTCATATTTTTTAGTTTCCCACATTCTGTTACATCCTTTGAATGCAAAAGACTTAATAATTTGTACCTAACTGTTCTCTGGTAAAAAACACTCCATGGTAAGATGTCCTGTTTCTGAGTTGGTTAAAGTCACATCCATTTACTATTTAGCATCATGTCATCTTTAACATGCTCGCTTTTCTGTCTGTTGGATGCAAATATATGTTATAAAAGCACCTTGGATAAGAAGAGTAAAAATTATATAATTTTCTCTGTCTTACAGCATATAAGAAATATTATAGGAAAAATATCTATTAAAATAGGATAATACATGAGCTATTACTGCTGTATTCTTAGCTAAGATATCTTGCTATTCCATACTATAATTGTGATTTTATGCTTGAGCATATTCAGTCAGAATATAAAATTCTTAAAAAAAAATCACAAAATAACAGACACAGAAATAGTAAAAAAAAAAAAAAAGCTTTATTATTGACCTACTATATCATTTTGATGCAGCAGGTAAAGAAATGAGGCATAACAACGTAAAAATAATTAGATATTAAAAGATAATTCATTGTGAACTACTGAAGATTCCCAAGAAAGATTAAGAAGCTTTATAAATAATGTTGTTTTAATGAGAAATGTATGTGTTAAGTTTCATGTAATGCTTTGGACATTTGAAGATAAAATATTAGTATGATCTCTTTCCTTATACTAACAAAAAAAAAGTAAAAAGTTAAAGTTACATATGACCTTTTACCTCTTTTAACTAGATTTCCCTAAGATAGAGAGACTTGCCACATTTTGTTGCCTAAAGTCTTGTCCTTAGATATCTGATCTCTAGAGAATTTAGCAGGGAACAGCTCGGCTTCAGTATCCTTAGATGTGTTTAGTTTCCATACACTGTGGACCATGCACCTAAATACCTTTGAAGAGCTAAATGTAGCCTTAATCACATACTGTTCTCTGGGTTGATCCACTGTTGTTCTAGTATACAGTTATTGTCAATATACTGCACCAATTATTGCATGACAAAAAAAGTATTCTGGTAACTGTTGTAATTAGAATAAGTCATCATTGATTTCTTTGATCTTATCTTCTATGTCCTTTTCTGACTTTTTTTCATTTAAATATGTTGAAAGCAAATAGTGAAAACAGTGTTCTGTGAGGTTCTGTTTAGACTAGAAAATTATTTCAGTATCACAGCTTTGGCATTCTTTTCAAGTCGTTGTTAGCAAAAAATTGAACAGTCCAAGTTTAGGGACCTGAATTATTTCACATGAAACATAGTCAGAGATTTTGATCAAGTTTAAAATTAGCAGTGTATCAGTTTTGTCTGTATTAACTTACTTATATCACTTTCATCCACCATCAAATGACAGAGAATAAGTGACAGAACAAAACCTGTTTTGGTACTGGAGCTGATAATAGCTTATCTAAGCTGCCTTCTTTGCTCTTACAACAGGACAGCGATTCCTGATGAACATGGTAGATAAACTTCAGAAGCATTATACAATGAGGTAGTCTGTTCAAGACCATAAGCTTTTCCCACATGTTGCTCTGCCAATATAACTTGCTATTGAAGGTGACATTAATTTCACATTTCCAAAGGGCAATACATTTTTTAAAATTTACACAACTTATTTTTTATGATTAAATGGTAAATAGCATAAATGAACTTTCCCTCCTCTGACGGAACTTCAAAGTCAATAAAGTTTATATTTATTAATCTCAGATTAGTTAAATGTTAGGCTTACCAAAATACATTTTATTTCAGCAAGATTCAGTTGTTGAAATAGCTTAACAGATAAAAATATATTTTTTCCAAACCTTTTTTGACTGCTTACAAAGATGGCTTCTTCCATAGTAATACAACTTGTAAAATATCGGCAGATTTTTTTTTCCTATAACATTTTTTCTCATTGGCATGGTTATTGAATTGTATTCATATGCCTTCCTAACGCCAAGTCAGTTTAAGGAATGCTTGATGACTCATAATATTCCCTTGTCATCGTGTTGTATAACACTGGAATTACATTGCTGCTGTCTTAGGAGCTGATTACTCTTGACATTTTCCAGGACTCAATTTTATCCATGATTATATTACATAGTTACTACTAAACAAAATAAAACAAAACAAAAAACTCACCCAAAAAAGCCAACAAATACAACAAACCCACATATATTATGTAGATGTTATTGTGCTATTTTTAGTCTCAAAAATATGGGAAATGCTCTTTTCCTCCTCAGGGCTCTATAACAACAGATGCTGAAGATAGATGAGCCAACCAACCAGAGAAAAGCAGTGACAAAGCTGGGCAGATAACTTATTTTTCTGAATCCAGTGCCACTAAATTCTTATTTCCCTGGTATAATTATTACTAGTAATAATAAATGTAATAGTAGCATTACATTTCTGTTTTGAAGGTCTTCCTTTTGAAGGAAGTACAATACAAAGGGAATTAAATTAGTTAAAACCTTCCTGTTGGAAATAACTTGAGAAAAAGATAAATAATAGATCCATGCAGGAAAGGATGTAGAATGAGGCAGCAAGACCTTGTCATTTGGCATGGTTTCTGCATATCATTAGGCTTATGTTAGCTGTACTGTAGGTGACAGCAGACTGGCTGTCAGTTACAACTTTGGTACGCAGAATCGTAAAATCATGTAATTATTAAGGCTGGTGAGGACCATCAACATTGTCAAGTCTAACGAGCAACTCAACTGCAACATGCCCACTAACTCAGTACCACATCTACTTTTTTCTTGAACATCTCTAAGATGATGTCTCCAACATCTCCATGGGCAGCCTGTTTCAATGTCTCAATATTCTTTCTGAGAATAATTTTTTCCTAATATCCAATCTGAACCTTCCCTGGATCTTGTCTCTTCATGAATGCAAGTTAACCCAAAAACAGCAAATCTTTTCAGTTTTTGAATTTATGGGTTTTGTAGAACACAGAGACGACACCAGGATAAGGCAGTTTTTAACAACTGATGAAAAATGGCTCAATGAGCTTGAGTAAAGTCTGCCATTGAAGGATGCCTCCTTTGTTTCTGTCTTGCTTTCAGTTGTTAATTGGATTTACATACACATTCATTATAGATGTTAAATGCTAAAATGTTCCCTTCCTGTCTTTTCAGTACATATGTACCCATAAAGATAAAAAAACTTGATTTTTTTTTTATTACAGCCTTTTATTTCCAAATAACTGTTGTCTTTTAAATGTTGAAGTAGTCCCAGATTTTCACTGTAGTTATTTAAATGAAAATTTTTCATGAAGATTCTTTGCGCATACACCAAGATGTTCTATGTTAATGTTGGAGTACTGATAAAGTATATTGACTGTGTTAAGCCACAGTAAAAAAGAAATATTGATTTCATACATAATATATTAATCTATTTCTCATGACCAGCTGTTTCTAGGTATCAATTTTTCATATAATTTTATTTTGCTATCATATAGTAAGTTACACTGAAAGATAAATCATAGTTCTACCTTGAAGTAAGTTTGTCAAGGTCATATAGCAGTAAAGAATGGGAACCTATTAAATCTTTTACCTAATTCTCAAGATTTGACTTTGTTGCTAGCTTGCTCTCCTTTTGCCTTCTATGTGTGAATACTACAAAAGATAATGAATGTGTACCTAAAACAGCAAAATGATGTACTAGCAAAAGCTTAGGTGTCATATATTATTTTTGAGGGGACAGAGGACAGAAGAGGAGAAAAGAAGAGAAATGGGGAGACAAAATGTGTATCTTCAACTAAACTGTTGAAAAGAAGTCATTTTTTTCACTGCTTGAATCTTCACATTGTTCTTGGTAGCAAATGTACATTACTTTTTCATCCCTGCAGTGGTATTCTAAATGTCACAGTAAAAATCTACTAGAAATTTAAGTGAAGAAAAATACGAACAATTATCCAGACATTCCTACATAGAAACGGTAACCACATCAACAGATTAGATGTCATATGAGATATGCATTCAGGGGTTCATTACACACAAACAAGGAAAATGACTTTTTGAGGTATAGCAAGCTACATACTAAGCTTGCCACTTAATTTTTTAATCTTTCTTCTTAATAGTTATTTCCTTTTCTATGAAGATGAGACTAGGCCAAGTACTCTAGAGTGTTGGAAGATATCTTTCCACTTTGTGGAAACATTATTACCTCAGAGGAAATTGTATTCTGGTAGCATCTGGTAAAATGCTATTTTTCACATCATTAGGTCATGTATGAAGCAATAAAAAGAACAGGTGCTCTTAATTTCTCTGTGTTTTTTTCTTTTGTTGTTGTTGTTGTTGTTGTTGTTTTGTTTTTCTACCTTCCCTTGCTGTGTTAGTAAAATCTCAAGAAAGCAGGGCAACAGACTGTGAAAAAGGAAAATTATGATCTGTTTAGGTTTTATCTACAGTCGTGGACACTAATAAAGCTACAGATGGTCACAAAGTCATTTTAAAAAAATAAGTGTCATAATTTGATTTTGGTACCATGGAAATTCTATATGTCCTTATTTATAGGGAGGAAGAGCTATATTTAGCATGTGCACAGAAATCAGAAATGAAGTTTGTCAGCAAGGGTACTGTTTGCTACAGCAAGGTTATGTGAAAGAAACAGAAAATAGTTTATGCTATTAAAAGTATCTTACTATTATATTTGTATTATAAAAAGATGGGGATTGTTGGCTCCTATAAAGGGAAAGAAAAATAAGAGATTGTGCAAAAAGAAAAGAGCATCCATTTCAAATTGGCACTCTCTCGCTTTGATTCTGTCAGTGGTCATTTATCAGTCTCTCCTAATAATGTATAAATCTTGATGCCTTTTGAAAGTCATCTTGATGGTACTTCAACATGATCAGAATTCCACGTAGCCTCCAGGTGCATCAGTAAACACAAAATTTTGAGTGATAATAATAAAGGATTTTTTGATGATTAAGTAACCATGAAGACATTAAAACTCAGACTGAGCATTCATTTCAAACTTAAACGGTCTAACTTGGCTATAGTACTGGGCTAGATGTCACACATGTTCATAAATGAGTAATCGGTCTCAATGACAGGAAAAGATATCAGTGTATTAGGGAGCACTGAGGGACAACAACGGTTAAAATACTGTATTAAAAGTCAGAGCCATTTTGAATTCTTGCTGTTTTACTATTGGCAAGTTTTCCCCCTTTTTTGACGCATCAAGAACATAATATAATTAGTAATGGTGAAACTGCTGGGTAAAGAACCTCAGCAGTTCTAAAATCCATGCTAAGTGTGTAAGTATTACTGACCGTAGTGCTAGCAAAAGGCAGCATGTGTCAAGTTGTAAAAATAGGTTGGAATCATGATTTGAACAGTACCAATAGCAGCTTTACTGCGGTGTTTGTGAAATGTTAGTTGCACCGCAGTCTGCTGCTGATGTGTTTAACTTTTTTCCTGTAGCTTCTTGACGTCAAAGGAAGGAAACGTTTCAGGACTTCCTTTCTGACCCATGAATAGAAGAGAAGAAGGTGAGTTTCCAGTCAAGACTGCATAAAAAGTAAGGATATACTTGACTGTAATGGTTTTGGCCAAAAGAAAAATAATAATAATAATAAAAAAAAGAGTTAACTTATCCGAACATAGGCTTTTCACTAAAAATAACAGATTTAACAGCAAATAAAAGCCCCAAAAAGCAGCAACAATAAACAGCTACAAAAAACTTCACAGGTGAGGGGATCAAAGGTGATGAGGAAGGGAGAGGACAAGAGGGGAGGGGAAGAAGAAAGGAGGGGTGGGAGGGGGGAAGAAGTAGAAAAAAGGAAAAGAGAAAAAAGGATGGGAAATATTTGGTTACTGAGGTAAGCTCATGCACATAGAGTGAATAGGAAAAAATAATAATAAGGACATCTTGAATTCTAAAAGAAATTCCTATGAATGACAGTCACACTTTCAAAACAATGAAAAGAACAACGTGAAAATAAGAATCAATAATACATTATTTCTGAATACTTTGGAGAATGAGAATTTTCATCTAATTATCTTGAAATTTCACAAGTTCTGCAGTGATTGTATCAGCCCAGCCACAAGAATTACTAGGCTTAGGAAGACCTGTATTATAGACCAATGCGAATATAACTTAATAAAGTAAATATACCAAATTTACTAAATTCAAAATATATATGTAGATCAGAATGTCCACTGCCTACAACAGTGTAGCTATTTTGAATTCAGTAGATTTTACATAGGTCAAAGATGAGCCTTAAATCTTCTAAGGGTGTATTATTTTTCGTATTTCTCTTAAAGTCATGAACTTTTAAAGGGGCTTGGAAATCTCAGTTTGAAGACTTTTCAGTTGTCATAAAAGAGAAGGAAACAGATGATATTATTTGACTATATGCTAGAAGTTAATGAAAAATTTGATAGATTTATACCTAGAAATTGTGGCCTGTAGGTGCATACTGGAACTTTTTAGAAAGATCAGCTAACAAATGAAATGGAAATTCATTTAAAATGGCTTTTTTAATTAGCTCAAATAATTCTGAGATTTTTCTTGGATAGAAAAAATATTTCTTATATTTTCCATTATTTGTTCAGTAAAACATAATTTATGACATCATGCTATCTGTCAGAAATAACATTAAAAAGAAGAATTTGAATCAGAATATAACCCTTGAAAACCCATATATGTGGTAAATTACAGAGAGCAATATGTAGTATATGTATTTCGCATAACATACGTATATGGTATAGTAATATTTGCCACCAAATTTATGGAATTTCTCTTTCTTACTGCAATATGTTAATAGGTAAGCATATTCAATGTAAAAAATAATAAATACTGGATTATTTTATAACTGTGCAGCAGCAAACAAATATAATCCTGATTTTGGATAGTGTTAAATAGAGAGAAACATATTTTTCCCCACAGAAAGCACATACACACAGAAAAATAACTTTGCATCATAACAAAGGAGGTTTTTTTTGTTGTTTTTTTTTTCCCCTCTCCAGACAAAGTAGAAATGCAAGGAAATTGGGCTGCTTACGCTAAACCAGATTTAAATCTCCTTTGAGTGCTGTGTGCTAAAATCAACATTGTTGATTTGTAATCTAGATTAACAAATTATCTTTCCACAAAAACAAACAAACAAACAAAAAACAACAGAATAAAAAACTACTCATTTGACACCTTGCTGATTTAATGCTTGCTTAACTGAATCTCAGTCTTACTAAACTATAAACACAGGGATCACTCTCCTTTTTTTTGTTGTTCTTTTTTCTTTTTGTTAGTTATTTTTTATTGAAAAATCTTACATGTATGACTAAAAGTCATGGGCAATATCTTTCAGTTCTGTTACAAAATCTGTCATATATATATACGTATATATATATATATTTATATATTTAGTACAACTATAAGCAAATCTACTGAATTGTGAATCAATGATTGTCTACCAAAATGTAACTCAAAATTAAATATCTATGTTTAAGATTATTAAAATTATTTTGTTTTCCTCTGATGAAGCTGAAGGCTATTTTCACATAGTTAATTAATACTGCCGGGACACAAAAATTCCAAAACCTTGATGATAATTTCCCCTCTCCCAGCCCTGTGTCAACTATACATCAGAATTTTAGTACAATAATCTTTCTTTCAGAAAGAAGTACTTTTAGAGTGAACATCATTCTCTGTGGAGTACCTTCTATTCACAGATAAAATCTAAACAGTTCTGAATGTCTCTCAGTAATTGCTGGCAAGTCAAACCATGACAAGTTAGGTACAAACAAAAGATTTTGCAGCAACAGAGTCTAATTTAGGAATTCATCTACAGATTACCTAAAACAAAACAATCTGAAAGAATACTTAAAAACACTAGGTTACTGTAATATGTCTTATTATCTAATAATAAATCATGAAATATGAATTATAAATAGTCAGAATCATAAAAAAGTTTTCTTATTCTAAGAAATCCTACTTAAAACCATACAGTATTTTAACCAACAGCAGTTATCCCTCTGTTTTGGCACTCCTGAACCAGTGTTGAAATTACGTGTACTGAGAGATAACACTTTTCTGGAGTTAATAGTATTACATTGTTTAACATAAGAAAGAAATTTAAAAGAGTCTTTTACTGTGATTCATCAGCAGCAAAAGATAAAGGGAAGGAGAAATGCAGTCTTTGAAGCATAAAGAATGTTTGACCTTGAAATTAAATCTGTGAGTGTTTAATAACACTCCCAGCTACATCTAGTCTTCTTTCCAAAAATGCAATGTACAAATATTTAAATGTCTCAGACTTTGTAGTGGCTCAGAAGAACAACTGCATGTCCTTGTAGCTGCTCTCCTTTCTGAGAGATGAATGGTGGGCTCAATTTCTTTACTGTAATTTCTCCATTTCCATGCTTCATTTCCTACATTTATCTGAGGCTGGAGAAAAATCAGCATGTTCTGACAAGTCTAATACTATGAGGCAGTAAAATGGACCTGGGTTTAGTGGAGATTAGAGCTCCAAAATAAATATAATGCTTTATGTCAAATAATAATAAAAAAGGATAAATTCTCCTGTACAAATCAGAAGAGATAATAAGAAATAACAAATAGATAGCAACACCTTAATTATACCTACATGAGCATCACAAAACTTTTCAAGCTTAAAGACATCCATCCGTATTTCTCATTTAATGCGACTTATAAAATACTCCAGTATGTTAATGACAAATTTGGAATTTCTTAAAATAAATTGCAATTTTATTTTTTTATAAATCTACTCAGAAATTTACAGATGAATTGACTTGAAAAGAAACATGGACAAACAAAAGATGTTCAGGGTTTTTGTTTGCTTTCACAATCTCTTCTGCCTTTCGCTTAGGAAGGTGTATACAACATTGTAATGAAAATTTGCTAGAAATTCTTCACTTGCAAATACTATATATTCTAACGTACTGGAATATGTAATTTAAAGAAAAAAATCATTCTTTTAGAACATGTACCATAGACTTTTTGTTCCAGACACAGCAATACTGTGAAGGCATCTGCAGAGTGTAATTGACTCATTGAGGTCACAGTGCATAGCATACTCTTGAAAGTAAGTTCCCTCTGCAGGTATCTGAGGGTTGCTATCTATTTGAATGTGGCTGAGCATTTCATTTTATTAAAAATGATATCAAATACTCATATACTGCGTGGTCAGTGCAGTCTCTAGGAGAAGTCTAATGAAGTTATGTTTCATAGAGACAAAAAAAAAGAAAATGTAAAAGATTAAAAATGGAGAAGTATTTACAACTTTCTTCTGTCTGTAAGGTTGAGATATTCTGTTTTAGTATTCCTCAGTGCATTTTCAGAGAAAGATTCCAAGGCTATGAGTATAAGCAGTCTGGACCACTCCCATACATATCTGCAAGCCTTTTAAAACGAGGGCCCCAGTCACTGAGGTAATCGTAGTTCTGGTCAGAGTTTGAGCTTATTGAATCTAATGAGCTGAGGGACTCTGCCACTGAGCCATTCCCTTCAAATGCATATGTCTGCAGGGAGTCATAGGGTGGTGCACAAGGGTCCACATCAGCTTCTTTTAGTCTTTCCCAGATAAATTCCCTAAAAATGACATTATCTGGGATGCTTTTAAAAGTCGGTCTGCTCAAGAACTGTATCTCAGGTGTCACATCCCTCCTGGTCTTGGTGTCTCGGATGATGTTGAGGTTTCTTAAGGCAGCCATGTCAAAAGCCTCAGTGTCTTCTTCTCCACCACCCTCATCATCATATCTGACAATATTTTCTCTGATATCTCTCTCTTCATCAAAAATGAGGGGTTCTTTTTTCCGTCGCCTCATGGTGACAATCAGCAAGACAAGAACTAGAATGCAAAAGGATTGAAGTTTTAGAAATGTTAAAGTTTGCTCATATTTTTCATATGCGTGGAAGCACTCATTAATTTATATGGTAAAGACATAAGGAAATTGCAGGCAATTTGTGCAGCTAGATTTCAAATCTAACAGATTCCAAAGTAGCTTTTAAACCACGAGCTTTTTAGCTGTTAAAGAATTTATTTCCAAAGCCATTCAGAATTAACATCTTCATTTCTAATTCTATATCCTGTGTTATCTGCAAAACATAAATTTTAGGACTGATTCAGTCTCACTACACAATCTCATAGTCATGAAATAAAAAAGGGACCTTTTCTTGTACTCTTAATTGCCCGAGCAGTAAAAGCACATTCATAAAGTAACTGCATAGAATTTAACAACCACTAGTTTTGGAAGTGACTGAATTAAAGTATATGGCAAATCTCTTCTGGGAAAAAAAAAAAAAATCAGGGAAGCCTGAATTGTTAAGCCATGTGTAACTTAAGACTCTCTTACAGACATACATTAAAAGAATGTCTAGGTAAGACCATGCTTTCCTTCTAAGTCCAAAGCATTGTACTTCAGGTATATTACTTATTTCTAATGAGAACTGTTAGCACTGGATTTTACTGGATCAGCTAGCATAAGAAAAGTTAATTATTTTTAAATTCTAGTCTTTAATATTTCCTTGACCTCAAAATTTAATGTTAAACTATGGTGACAACCAAAAATAATGTGAGAAACAAAGTCAATACTTCCCTTTTTCAAACACAGATTTGATAAAGAAGCATGATTAATGGCATACACAACATAGAAGCCAGTAATATTTCACCCATATGTAGGACATGATGTAATGTGAATCATCCTCCTACAAAAACAGTTAATATTATCTTGTAGCACCAGGACAACATTTGCTGTGTTAATGATACTTCTAGAAAAGAGAAGGAACTGCTATGACTGTAAAAATAATGGTATATTGAAAAAAAGCATAATTCAGCATTCAATTGATCTGTTCTGATTTACTGTTTATTTGTAATTTTAAGAATATATTACTATGAGTATTCACACATCTAAGGCTTGACATCTATTCTTAAGAGTGCTTTGATATGACTACTAAATGCTTAACAAACTTCCAAAAAATATAAAGCTTACTGAGATAAAAATTAAGTATGAGCTTCTCTTCCAAGTCTCAAAAGTATCCTCTATAAATTGTCCATATATCGTTCCGAAAGTAATACCTCTTATTTATTTCCATGGAAACACTAACTGGTGAACCACCCCATTCATCGCCTCACTGTGCTCTCATTCACTTTTTAGACTCCATAAGTGTTCAGCAAGCATTTATGAAAGCCCATGGTTGCTGATTTTTCCACATGAAGGAATCCAGTGACACACCTTCTCTTTATACACACTTTCATGTCAGACACTGTTTTGTCAGACTGCCTCTCAGCTGCCATCTGTCACAAAGCAACGAAATGTAATGGAATATTGGCAGGAAGGTTCAACTTTTACTGCCATACCAGAAACATCCACCTCTGATGTTATGAGCCAACATAAAATAGGAGGTGTTACTTTCAGAGCAGCCTTTATATAAAACACACTTGAAAGCCTTTCTTTTCATGCAGGAATTGTTAAAAGTAGCTTTATTCCAGTTATCAGGAGACATAATTTAACATGAGGATCACTTGATTAGGATTAAACAAGTTATTCAGAAATGCTACATGTAGAAATTCATACTATATTTCCACAGACATTGTAATAATATTTCAAATGGGCTAAGGAGTAAGCTGTTTAAAGGCAGACCTGCAGATCTTTTTGTTTTCCTTTGGAGTCATGTATGTCTAAAAAGAATTCTGGAAAAAGTTTCTTTTTTTCTTTTTTTTCTTTTTTTAATATAAATATATACATAAAATGTATATATTATATATATATTTAAGACACAAGACTAATGATCCATCTGCTAACAGATGCCTTATGACTCTATACTACTGCTGAATCCTGTCTTGTCTATTGAATTCAGGTGTCACTGTTTTAGAGCACTATGTTTCAACAACATTTGCATAAGCAGTTTGAAAATACAGAACTTTTGACATCTACAGTGCTTTTTATGAAATTTTCAAACATTTTGGTATTTTTAAAATATAAATTGAGTAGTAGATGATGTAACAGATAACATTTTCCTCTTAACAGACAAAAGTTATCAGCAGTTCCAGCTTTTTCCAGTGATGAAAGATATTTTTAAGTGAAAGACAAATTAGTTTGCTGACAGCACCAATATACATTTAAGTCAAAATTGCTATCAACAAATTTTTTGAATATTTTTAATATTTACTGCCTCAGTTTTTATTCTGATGCAGGTAAGCAGATAGTCTTTATCTTTAATCAAGTGTAAATGTGTTTTTCTACGACCGCCATTCTTAACAGACTTTGTTTTGAAAGTGAAATAACTCTTAATAAGGGAAAAAATATGAAGCTCTGTAGGCAGGTGTGCCTGAAGGTGCAAAAAAAATCAAGATGCAATGAATGTTTTATATAGTATTCCTTGTACATCACACACTTCCTTGAAGCCAAGAGAAACATGGAGTCATTATAAAGGTTAAACCTTTTAGCATTCAGATGGCTTTATGAGATTATTAATTTCTAGCCCTTCCAACAACTATGAACAATAATGTTTAACCTCTCAATGTACAAAGCTTTTAGTGGCATTTCAGCAAATGCAGAGATGAATAGAAGCGCAAAACAAATTTCAGTGATATCTAAATCAAATGAAAATTATTTTTAAACTGATTCATTTCTCACTATGTCATGGATTTTTCTTCTGTATTTCTTGCAAAAGAAGAGATAAGTCAGTAATCTGTGACTGGCTGAACATCTAGAAAAAACTATTATAGGCTGTTTAGAGAAGAAATAAAATGTAAGAGAAATGTGTACATGTTATTGCATTTGGCTCTATACTGTTACATTGAACTGATGCTAGATGAAATGCCAAGACTGATTTTGTATGTAATTTAACAAACAAATTAATAACTGATAGTAGAAGTAAATAAGAATTAATACTGAATAACTAGAACTAGTTGAAACACATTTATATTAACTTTTTTTGTTCTGATTTACCTGAATTGGTAAAAATGTTCATTTTGTTTAATAGGTAAGACGTTAAAAAACTTTGTCATTTGCATTTGTGATAAAGTGTAATTTTATTTTTGGGTTGATACAACTATAATCGTGGCATCGATAGTGTCAGTTCATCTAGATCAGTTTTTAAAATAATATCATTGAGTGCAGGAAGAGTTTTTTGCTTTGACATGTTGCAATGTGTTTAATAGAATTACTTTGAAATTTCCAATTTAGTGTGATCTAATGAAAAGTCAGGTTCATTTTTCCCATGCTTACTTCTCTGTTTCTTTCCTTTTGTAATTATGGAAATGGCAGCGTAATTATGAAGAAGCTGTAATGGCTCTAAGACAACCTGAGGAAGCCTACATGCAGTGCTGTACAGAAAGTGATATACCTAAATCACAAGTATTATCAGGCCCTGTACGCATTACACACCTTAGGTTGGCATTTACTATAACAATAAGTCACCACAGCTGCAAGTGAACATGCACATTGGTTTATGGCTTAGCTGTGTCATGGGTTGTAAAGCTGAAGACTGAAGACTTAGCCATCTGTGCACTACACTGGTAACCTATTTTGTTACATATTGCAGTTACTAGTACAGTCAGATAAGATCTAGGAATGCAGAGGCCATGACTTAGAAAATCTGTATTTAATTCTGAATTAGTAAGATTCATGTTGTTTGCAAAGCAGCTGTGACCTCTGATTACCTAGGTCTGGTGACTGCACATGCAGCCATCTTTTACATGGCACAATTTGAATTACCTACAGATTGAAGCACTTACTGATTATCACTTCTGCAGCTGTAAAATAAAGAACCATACATGTTGAACTCTTCCATTCTGTTATTAACTTATAAAATATAATGCCAGATAAATGGGAGATTTTCTTTACTACTTCTAAGGAAAGATAGGAAATTAAAGGAATAGATTATATTCAGAAATATGGAAGGTTAAAATCATGGAAGATAATTATGTCAATCTAACTTTTTATTGCTTAAATACAAAGAAAATCATTAACCTCTTGAATATAATTGGATTATCTACAACTGAACATTATTTGTGTGTGTACGTATGATATTATGCATATATTTTATACAAAACATTTATAACATACGGAATTATTGTGTCTCAAAGATAGTGATTGAAAAATAAATTACCCTGAATTAAATTACTATGTAATTTTAAGGGCAAGTAAAAAAAAAAATCTTTCTTACTACTATAAGAATTATGTAGTCTAAAAAACTGTAAACTAGCTTTCCATATGCTTTTTACAGAATAAATTGCAAGCACTTCTTTATTATGTTTTTTTCTTTATAACACAACCTTACTGAAAAGTGAATAATTATAAGGGTTTTTGAGTAATTAACAAAGTACTGGAATTTTACTGTGAAATAAAATTTAGAATTTAATCTCTATTAGTCAATCCAAGGAGTGAAAATATTTCTGTAAAATGTCTATAACTTTTTAAATGATTTTACTTTGAATAAAACAGATTTTACTATGCTGTATGTGATCGTAATGAATTCGTATAATGTAGTAATTATTTTCCTTCTTAGCATCAGTGAAAACACTGTGCTTATCTGTGCTTAACTGATCAGTTATTTAAGAAAAAATAATTACACTGAGAAATCTCATTGAGACAGTCAGTGTCTTCACCAAGACAAATGGTTATTTGTTAGGCAAAGGGCTCTAAGGGGTAAGAACAAATACCAAAGCACATCACACTAACATTAAGCCGATAACAGCTCGTTAAGAATTCAAGATATTAGCATCAGAATGCATGTATTCATGACATTTTGACAGTTGTGCAAATCTCATCCATCATAATCAACAGCTGAAGTCCATTCTTAATGCAATACTAGATGATCTTCAGGATTTTTTTTTTTTTCCCCAGGAAAGTATGTGAACAGGAAATTGAACTACAAAGGAAATTCCTAGCTGTACAACCATGCGACTGATCCAGAAAATACCCTCTGGTAATAAATAAGAGAAGAAGAAAGACTCTGGAATCAGACAAGAAAGACTTGTTTGGGATTTCACTGGGGATGCATGATCCTCAGCCATCTCTTACCTGTGAAGACTGATACCTGACTGAGAACAAAACATCTTCAAGATCTAACATAAAATTGCAGGACTCAAACCATGGTTAACATACAAACCCGGCCTAGACTGTGCCTCCAACTGTGAACTGTATCCAAGAATAGTTTAGGAAGAAAACAATGAGAGCACACTGAAAAGTCTACTTGGGTAAATAGTGTTGACACATTCACATAGATAAATTTCAAAGTCCAATTCCTTGACAACTAAAATCAATGGTAAGGTGATCATCTGCAAGATTCCTCTTTAGTGCTCAGCTCATTATTCAAAATCTGTGCCCACACAGTATTTCCTCAGTTCTTTACCAAATGATGGTTTGACACAATCTAAAGGTGACTGGAATAAAAGCTTAGATTACTTAATTCTCTGGTTGTGTTCAAAGCCTGGTATACTGAGTAAATAAGGAAGTTAATTACCTGGTAACGTGCTGTATCTCCACTGAGTGCTCTACTTTAACACATAAGATTCCTATTTCTGAAATGCTCCTGCCCATGCCAGCCTGACTTTTAGTTGTGATCGTTTTTTATGCTCTTTTCAGAAATTCTTTTTTATATATATTAACAGAAATGGTGGCATTTCATTTTGGGATTAAAGGAATTCCTTTGGTTACAGAATTCTTAAGTACACCTGACTCATGCTTTCAGTGGACAATTTTCCACTGATTTCAATGTCATTTGACAGAAGAACCTATGTTTGTGTACCTTTTTGTACTGTTCCATTTACCTGTATGTGCAAATAAAGTTTATTTGGAATACAGATGACCTAGAAACACTGAAAAAAAAGATATATTTTAAAATGTTCGTTAAAATTGTTGACAAAAATTCACTTCCATCTCTTCTTAAGTTTAGGCCTAAACACATGTTGATTAAAATTGAACAATCTTGTTTTCTTGGCTTTCTTTGTCACATAATTGCAGAAGGAACATTTATTTGTAGATGAAAGAACATTTCCTTCTTAATGTGAAAAAAAAAAAAAAACCAACAAACAAACCACAAAATCAATGAAAAATCTTCTGTATGTGGTTAAAAAACTGCCACAAACAAAAGTGCCAACAAAAATATCTTGATCTGATGCAAATTACTTGGATAACAGTAACAGATAATTCACCACTTGGACTACATGAATTAGGGAAGACTTTAGTCCTCTCCTTCTTGGGCTGATATGTGAATCCAGCAGATAGAGAAATCTCTTCAATGATAACAAAACTCGAGGGAATTCTCGTGTGCTGAACTGAGGCAAGTAGGAACTTTTAAATATTGTATTTTTCTGACAATAAGTGAAATTACACCTTTGCTCATCTGCATCCCAAAGATGCAAGGATGATTCTTCATGTTTATTCCCTGATTTAGGCTTGTAATGCTACCATGTAGGCATGTTGTTAAGGATTTGGCAGAAAATGAGAAATGCTAACCAAATTAGGCTCTTGACACTATTTCACTGTTTGCAAACTGGTTCCTCCACCTGTCTTTTATACAGCTGTAATTTCACTGCATAAGATAAAATTCAACTGTGCCTCCAGTTGCAAGCTTAACAAAAGATTATTCTGTAGAAGATATTCAATTAAATATGATGATTCTCATCAGTAAATTATGTCAATTCTATTTCCTGAATGTCTTCTGTTCTCTACAAGAAATGTTTTAAGCGTTATCTCTCTGAAAAGAACACACACTGATCTGAAAATGACCAGCTGTTACACTAAACTAGAAAATACTTCCATAAACTGTATTGTCTACCTCTTCAATAATACATTTGTTGCAAATGATCTTTTTCCATCTAATGTTATTTTATATATGCCTCTGGAGGCTGCTTGTAAAAGAAACAAAATATTTGAACTTGTAAATCCCAGACTGAGGGTTTTGTGCGGTTCATGATACAAAATACTGTTCCACTTGCAATATTAGATACTCTATTTAAAAAAAGAAGTACAGATTTAAAAAAAAAAAAAAAAAGAACTGTGTATGTATGCATTTATATTTTGCTACTTATATGAAAAATAATGGGAAGAAGACTTACCCAGCAGTGTTAAAACACAAGCCAATATTGCTATCAGGGCTCCAGTGCTAAGTCCTGCAGGCAAGATATATGCCTCTGCATTGCATGTCTGAGCAATACCATCTGCATCACAATCACAGACTCTTATGGTGAGGGTATTAGTGCTACTAAGTGAAGGTGATCCACTGTCCACAATGAATATTGGCAAGTAGAAAACAGATTGTTCTTGTCTTCGGAAACCATTTCTTCTAGTTAATACAGTTGCAGTGTTATCTAGGCAAAGGAATGAAAGGATAAAAGTGAAATACTTGGTCTTACTGGAAAATAAATAATACAGGCCTTTACACAAAAGAATTTAAAAGCACATTTGTATTATTTCAATGAGCTACTATTTCCTGGTCATATACTTCTTAGGATGACTCGTAGGATCAGCTGAAAGTTCAAGTTCAAATATAAAGAAATATTTCTGTTTTCCATGAAAGACTTTTTCAGAATTTCAGAAGTCTGTTTGGTTTTAGTATGCTCACATTTACACAGTCTTGATGTATAGTTGAAGATACAATTATTATAAAGGAGAAAAAAAGGACACACTACAGTAATTAGGTTAAGTATTTGCATACATTTCATTTTTGATTTCCAAATTTCTGTTACAACTATTTGTAGTATAGGTAGCATGGAAGTCATCAGCATATTCATAGGTGAATCAGTTCCGAAGACAAATGACTGATTTTTATTTTTTTTAATGTAAAAAAGAAATTATCCAATTGGTGCACAAATACAGGTAATGTCACATATAATAAAGACATGCACTTGTTTTCCACCTCAGCCAAGACTCAACAAGATGATTAATATATTTAATCTAAAATGTGTGCTGCAGTGCTGCTCTGAGCTTGGTGACTGAAAAGTCCATGTGTTCCAGAAAACATTTGCAAAACTCACTGTGTTCAATACAGGTTGACAGCTCCTGAGAGGTAGGGAGATACATCTCCTAGAAATGTATAGAAAAGGTTGGTCGGTCGGTCTGTCTATCTATCATCTAGCTATCTTCCTTTCTATAGATAGATACATTGATAGTCCAGTAGAGGTATCTCATTGTGTCATCTATTATGACCTTTCTGGAAAACCATATAAACATTTCTTCATATAGAACTATAAGCGATATGTATAAAACTAAATAATGTCAGAAGAGGCAACTGCTGCACTATTTTGTAACTCCATTGATTTTACTGGCATTAGAAGGGTCTATTATCAATCTTAGCAAATTATAAGTTCTTTGGAAAAGAGACTGTCTTTTTATTAAATACTTTACAATACTTGTAAGAGTGCTAGATTTCTAGAAATATATTATTTTGATCATTATTTACAGTTCTTTTCAAACTGTAAGCTTCTCATATGAAGAACATTACATATGTCAGTAGCTACATGCAAGAAAAGGCAATAAACAGCAGCATGAGAGGTCTTTATTAGGTCACGTGTACATAATGAAAAGTCTGTACAAACATTACTCCATAATCCACCATATGTCTTCTTTTTTCTTATTAATAAAAATGACTTTGCAACTTTAGTTAGTACTGGTACATGAAAGAGCAATCCAAGAGTAAGATGGTTCTATTCATTAGAGCTGGTCCAAAAGTAACACCTTCTATTTTATTATTTTGGCCCACAAAGTCAGAGGTGAGTGTTGGTGGTATGGCAATAGAGGTTGAAACTTCCCACTGATATGCTGTTACATTTTGTTGCCATTCAACATATGGCAGTTGACGAGCAATCCAACCAAATGGTATCTGACACAGACGTGTATGAATAAAAGGTGTGGAACTGAATTTCTACATGTGGAAAAAATGGCACATCTCGACATTCCTCAGTGCTTGCTGAACATTTATGGAAACCAAAAAGCAAATGTGAGCATAGTTTAGAGTATGGGTGGTGTGTTTCAGCAGTGGCCACAGCAATAGTGGTTCACCTCTGCTGGTGTCAATCTTATGGTCTAAGCATAAAGTCTCTTATTCATCGCTGGAAAAAATGCATAGCTAATGGTGAGATGACTGTGTTGAGAAATAGTTTTCAGTAGCTGAAAATGTGCTCTACCAAATAATTTTATTGTGCTCCTTGTAATGGTTGTATTTTCCACGAAAATAAATAGGGGGCATTAAGTTCAGAGTGACCTATGTAGTTCTACTTTCCTCAAGTTCAACTAATATCTAAACTGACTCATATCCAGCTGCTATACTATGCAGTGCAATGAGAACACTAATTAGAAGCATGTTCTCAGATATTTTAACTAATAGAAATGTGATGTCCGTGGGAGTCTTTTCATAAGTCTGTGGGGAAATGTTAGTAAGAAGTCCATGTAAATACTGCAGACAGCTTCTATTTTCAGAATCATTCTTCAGTAGGTGGTATGCCTATTGAAAAGATTAGTTTTTCAAAAAAAAAAAAAAAAAACACAACCCTGTACACTTATTTTTTATGCCTTGAGTTATTTTAATAAAACATGAATTCCTGGATGTCTTTCAGTTACTGCCCCAAGGTAAAATCTAGTTTAGACAAAAACATATAAATGCAGTGGGAAAATGTGAAAAGAGAGACTTCTGGGAAAAAAAAAAATTAAAAAATTCGATGCTCCTGTTTGGCTCAAGGCTTTAAATGATGCAGACAACAGCTTTATTCCCTTGACAGATAGATCTATATCAGTCTATAGATAGAATTAATTTAGGGGCTGATTCTATTTTAATTTACATCCTTATCAGAATATAAATTTATGTAGATCATAATCAGCACAATATATTAAAAACAGTAAGTATTAGAGGTGAATATTTACTCAAACAAAAAAGTTCTATTCTTACCTTTGTTGTCCTGAAGTGTAAAATTATGGTTATTTGCTGCTTCTGCTGTTAAACTGAAGTAGAACTGATGACCATTTGGTGGGTCATCTTTATCAATTGCACTGATTTTCTGGATGATCTGTTTTGAGATACATAGGTGGTTCACTGTTTGGCACGTGAAGGAGCATAAATACACACACATTATATAAGTTCTCTATTACCTACTAAAGTATCAAGTCTCTCTTCAAGTCCGGCTTACACTGTGTTTATGTTTTCTTAACTCCTAAGCACGATAGTATTATTAACTGAAACATGACTTTTCCTTACTTTCCCCATACCTGAAATTTATTCAATGAAAGTAATGCTCTGCAGGACCTCAAGAGAATTAGGGCCTGTCATTCATCAGTGTTTGGAAAATAAACTGCATAGTGATATCCAGAACACAGCCCTTGTAGTTATCAGTTGTTGCAATCAATATTGCAATGTAATATTTTGCAAATAAGAGATTATGCTTTTGATTACTTCCATTCACTTTTTTTTTTTTTATTTTAAAAAGAAGTATGAAAAGGAAAATGACAAATCCTAATAAATGACAAACCCTATAATAAGAGGGTTTTTTTTTCCTATTTTGCCACTTTATTTAAATTTTATTTTGTAAAATTCTGTCAAAACTTCTATCAAAAAAAAATTAATTAATATTGTTTACAATTCTTTAATTAATAAATACTAAGAGGTAAGAGTTCTGACTTGACCGCAGGGACAGATACTCCAGGGCAGATACTCCAGTAGAACATTCTTATACTATTCCAGTATTTCTCATGAATGTAAGTTAATAACTGTAGTTTATTTTTCTGTTGAGAATTTAAATTTTGCTGTACTTTTGAAATGTATAATAAACAATATCTGCCACAGAAAGGAAGATATTCTGGAAGAAGGTACAAAAGTGTAAAGAATCCCAGGGAGTATGTGGGATCTCTGTGAGACATCTACTAGCTGTCTGGGAGAGAGAAAATTAGATGTCTTATGAATTAAAATGGAAAACTTAAAATATGACAGATACCAAGGATAAACAACGTTGGAGTCTAGGGCTATGAGAAACTTCATAACGTTATTTGAGTTTAAGATTATTTGGAACTTAGGTCAGCAATTAAAAACACTAGAGAGTTTTTTAGGAATATCTCCCTCTTATGAAATTCATACCTTATGAAACATATTTCCTAAGAAAAATGAAAACTGAACTTGTTTTAGAAAAGATAGGAATTTTGCCTCAGAACAAGCTCAGTGTTGAGATTTCCCACTTCCCAGTAAAATTATGGGAAAGTAAGCATTGTTAACATTATTTAAAACATTATGAGCTTAGCAAAATATGTTAGCTATGCTGTAAAGAAGCCAGAACTTTAACAGCTACACTGAATATGTCATTTTTACATCTGCATCTTTCTCTTCAGTCGTACAGAAGAATCACAGAATGGCTTGGGTTGGAATGGAACTCAAAGATAATTAAGTTCCAACCCTCTTACTGCAGGCAGGGATGCCAATCACTAGATCAAGTGCTAGACTGTGTTGCCAAAAACCCCCATCAAACCTGATCTTGAACACCTCCAGGAACAGGGAATCCACAACCTCTCTGGAAAATCTGTTCAGGCACCTCACCACCCTCTCAGTGAAAAAATTCCCCCTGACAATGAAACAGAAACTTTTCTCCCACAGTTTAAAACCATTCCTCCTTGTTCTATCTCTATCAAGCCAAGTAAAATATTAATTCCCCTCCTGTTCATAATCTCCCTATAATATTGGAAGACCATAATGAGGTCCCCTCACAGTCTTCTCTTCTACAGAATGAACAAGCCCATCTCCTTTAGCCTGTTTTCATGGGAGAGGTGGTCCAGCCCTCTGATCATCTTCATGGCCCTCCTCTGGGCTCTCTCCAAAAACCTGACATCTTTCTTGTGTCGGGGGGCCCAGACCTGGATACAGTATTCTAGATGGGACCTCATATGAGCAGAATAGAGAGGGACAATCTCCTCCCTCAGCCTGATGGCCAACCCTATTATGATGCAGCGCAGAATACCATTGGCTTTCTGGGCTGCAAGTGCATACTACTGGCTTATGTTAAATTTTTCATCTACCAGGACCTCTAAGACCTTCTCAGCAGGTATATTCTCAAGGAGTTCTTATCCTATCTGTATATGTATCTGGGATTACCCTGACCCAAGTGCAAAACCTTGCACTTTACTTTGTTGAACCTCATTATGTACAAAAGGGCCCATCTTTCTGGTTTATCAAAGTCCCTCTGGATGGCATCTGTTCCTTCTGCCATATCAGCTGCACCACTCAGCTTGATGTCATCAGCAAACTTTCTGAGGGTGAGCTTGATCCCATCATCTGTGTCACTGATAAAGACGTTAAAGAGTACTAGTCCCAAGACTAACCTGTGAGGGACACTAGTCATTACCAGCCTTCACCTGGGCACAGAGCCAGTGACCACTCTGGCTGTGACCTTCCAATTTCTTATCCACCAGTCCACCCCTCGACCACCAGGCAGGGTAAATATTTTAGGACTTAAGGAAAATTTGCTTATGCTGCACAGCAAAGCATCATTTTTACTGCTATAATTTGATTTTATTTTATCTTAAAGGTTACAGGCTTTCTAAGGAATTACTGCCTAGCTGATAAAAATAAACATAAAAAGTATCAAGACCTATACCTGGCCAGGCTGAGCATTTTCACAGACAGTTGTCTCATACTCCATGGCAAATTCAGGGGCATTGTCATTGATGTCAAGGATAGTTATGGCTACATATCCTCTCCCAATCTGTGCTGGATTCTCTATACAAAAAAAAAAAAAAAAAAAGAAACAGAAAAGCCAACAATGTAATTAAGTAGAGCTCTAAGAGAATTTTTCTTTGGGTCAGTATGTTTTTCATTTGCATTGTTTTTCATATGCTTGACAAATCAATTACAATCCCTCTTAAAAAGAAAGATCTTAGCTTAATCTTCTGGACCAAATTAAAACAATGTTTGTGCTTCTCGATAGAGTCAATGAAATCAAGATTTTATTACGAAGACTATGTTGAAAATCTAACTCATTAATCAGAGCACTGATTTGTATCACATGGAAGGATAAAAGTAAAGTGATCTATAACCATCAGTGAGGTTGCACAGTGAAACAAAACAGCACTATTCATATCAGGAGTAATCCAGTTATTATGCTTGAAAGTAATTTATGTTGAACTCAAATTTAGAAGTTAAAAGCAGAATTCTTTCAGCTAGATGAAACAAACAAACAAACAAAAAGTGGGGTGAGAATTTGTATTTCCAAGCAAATGTGTACACTGAATTATACCTTTCAACAGTATTATTCATTGATGCACACTTTCAGCTAAAACGTGATTTTGTGCAAGACATAATGTCACCATTGAATCTCAAACAGCAGATAATTGGTGAATGAATCTCAAACAGCAGATATTTGGTAGAATAAAGAAAACGAACATCTGTGCATATTGTATCTATTTTGTTACATCAAACTTTTGTCTTGGAGAGAATACATAACTATTATATATTGATTTTTACCACTGTTATTTCTGTTAATGATACAGCAGTACAGAATAAAAACCTGTACAAATGTTAAAAGATGTATCTATTTTTTTTAGTGTATTACAAACAAATCTTATCAAACATTAGAAATTTTTAAACAAATGCATTCAGACATAGAAAGACAATGTGTTTTTTTTCTTTTTATTCCATGTGTGAAATATCAAGCAATTTTGACATCAACTTTCTCCTGTACTGATGTAACAGGGACCTACTTTTGGGCAAAGCTGAGCTGATGAGTGACACTGGTTGCACTTCTGTGACAATGTATCTAAGAAAAGGTACAAAATGCTTCACAGTAGCTGGGAAATTAGCAGGAAAATGCCAGAGGAACAGCCCAGCCCTGCAAACACTAAGACCAGTGAAGAAGGGGGAGAAAGATATGCTCCATATGCTAGAGCAGTTCTCCTGCAGCCCATGTTGAAGAACTTGGTGAAGCAGGTTACCCCACTGAAGGCCATGGAAAACTATACGCTGCAGCAGGTGAATATGCCTTGATGGAAACTACACTGTGGAGAGAAGATCATACAATGGACCACTGGGGAACAAACATATGGTGAGCAGCCTGTTCCTGATGGACTGCACAATATGGTACAAACCCATACTGGAGCAGTTCTTGAAAAACGGCAGCCCACTGAAAGCACAAGATGGATCGATTCATGGCCCATCCTGTGGAAGGGATCCATGTTGGAATGGAGCAAGAGAGTAAGGATTAAAGAGCAGCAGAGACATAGTGTTGTGGACTGACAGCAAACAGCCAAGGCCAACACATGTAGCCCAATAGGATAATATTAAGAATTACATTTAAATAAAGAAATTATTCAAATAAAAATGCACAAAAACATATTTTTTACAGAATGTATTCAGAGCTGAACAAGTTTACACATAGAAGTTTTGTTAACAAAATTCTTGTATACACTTCAAGAGTGTGATTCATCACTTTTTCATTACTTTTCACCAGAAAAAAAGATATAAAATACAAAATATCCTTTAACATCTTACCTAAGAATAAGGACACCTAAGTGTTCACATTCTTTGTCCTTTTTAAGAGTGCTATCGTAGACCAAAGGCAATCAGTTCTGAGTGTCAAAGTAAGAGGGGATAACTGATATAAACTACTGTATATTACTTTTGTTCTAATGATATTTGATATGAGATTTCTGATAACTAATTCAATTTTCCTTTATACTTGTTTTTCTAAAGTTACAAGCCTACACAATGTGTGGCAAAGGAAATAGAGAATGCTTAAACTGTTGTATTTCTGTTTTTCTAATCACATAAGTGTCTTTTACATTGAGTGAGAAGAGTCATTTTGTCTGTAATGTCTTTAAACTTTGTCATACTTTCACTCGGCATAGCTGATCCCAACTATATCTGAAGTTTTGCACATAAGCAGTTCATAAAATCTTTTAATTATTACTTACGACTCTCCATGGCCAAGACTGTAATGTTATGAACAGCATTAGTTTCCCTGTCCAAAGTCTTGGCAGTTGTAATGACTCCACTGTTGGCATCAATATTGAAATACCTCTCAAGGTCTGTGTTTCGATCTATTGAGTACCTAGGTGAAGGATGAAAGAAAACCTTTGATTTATGTTCAGTTATAGCTTGTAAAAATGTTTCATTGATTTCTCATTAGAAAGACAGAGTTTCCATTGTTTCCCCATATTGAGCTTGGTTTTGTCCCTTTTCTCCAGAGTTTTAAAAGAGGCAAAACTGTTAAGTAATGGCAAGACCATACAGGCTAGACAATGAATGACCTGTCCTGACCATGGCAGGCTCTGTTACTACAGTGCCCTCTCAAGTGAGGTTGTAGAAATTCCCCTCTTTCTTTCTCTCAGTCATAATGTAATATATTTACAATGTAAATATTCATTTACTCATGGAATAGTATCCTCCTGAACCTGAACGAAAGAGAATGTGAGTTGAAAGTTTGCTGCATGGATCAAAGCATAGCCAGGCTTTGCTCCTACAGGCGTTCACAGTCTGAGCATAGATCTTTCTGTTACCAGTAAAAGAGACCCTGAGTGACTCAGGGGTTTGGGGGCAGGGAAAAAAAAAAAAAAAAAAGAGGTTGGGGAGTAAATCAAGGGTTTGTATGTCATCACCATCAGCTCCCAGCACTTCGCTGCCTTTAGGCAAATCTAAGTTCATGCCCTGGACTCTTTGGATTAACATATGCTTTATTTTCAAACTTGTTTTAGGAAGGGGAAATGAGATCCTTGGTAAACAGAAAACAACATGTGTGAAAGGGTCAGATTGCCTGTGAGTGTTTTGCTTATATCCTTCTTGAGAGAATGAGAAACTTGATTAGGCAGAATTAGATTTACAGCTGGAGTATTCTTGATGTTCTATTTAATATTGGGTCAGAATCTTGCACTGTCATTTAGATCAAAATGAATTAAAATGTCTGAGTCAGACCAAGTGTGTTCATTACAATTACTGTCACACTGACAATATATTAGATTATTGATATAGCATTCATCAAAACCTTTTAAACAATGCAGAAAGAAAGAATTATGGATGATAGTGCAAAATCAGGACTTTCCAGACAGAACAATATTATGGCACGATATGTTTGTTCTGTGTTGAAATACACCAGCTGTACAACATACCCTGTTGTATTACTGTCTTTATATCTAACCCGCTTGGATACAAAATCTCTAGAGCATACACTTATTATGCATTTAGCGTTGCTTTTCTTAATTATCTCACAGTGAGAGAAAGACGTAATTAATTTAATAAATAAAGCAACAGAAGTTTTCATGAATTGAGGGTCTCCCTTTTTCACTCTACATTTTTTTCCTTTTAAAGCCAACCTGAACTGTACTTCAATTTTAATTTTCTTTCATGCCAGCACAGTTGTTTACTTGGTCAGCTGTGCTCTTCAGCTGCTTTCTTCCTGTCAAGTTTTCCCTACAGATTATGTCTGCCACCTCTACTAAGTAGTCAATCGTGGCAGGTCCAGTACTTGTGATTCAATCTCCTGTCAACCATTATGCTTTCTAATTCTTAACAATATTACTCTGCAATTTGAAAATTCAAAGGTATTTCTTACAAACTTTGTAATAAATTATAAAAAGAGAGAGAGAAAGGGAAAGAAACATGATAGAAAAACGAAAAAGAAAAAGCAGAAAATCAATCAAAGAAAGCAATAGGAAGGAGGGAAGGATGGAGGAAGGGGGGAGGCAGGGAGGGAGGGAGGGAGGGAGGAGGAAAAGATTGTGCGAGCATAGGAAAACAGGTTGTATAAAATAAACAACAGATTGTTATGAAACAAGAATCAAAAATAGTTTTTATGCATAGGAACCAAGCAGTTTTGTTTAACCCTTATTTACAACTATTGTACCATATTCAAATTAAAAAAAAATATTTTAAACACTTTAAATACTTCATTTCCTTGCAGCCTTCAAAATCTTTGAGCTGCAGGAGTTTTAAAGCCTTTATTTAAGCTAGTTCAAGCATCAATAATTCTCAGGTCCATATGAAATAATCTCTTATTTTCAAACTATTTATTATTAGTAATAGTAGTAGTATTGGTATTATCAAAGTTTTAAGCATATCTGATCCTTTAATTGCAACCTTCTCGGAAGGGTAACAAATCAAAAATTTTAATCTACCAATATTCCAATTTTTGAATTTTGAGTACGGATTAATAAATTAAACTTCATAAATTGATCATGAAAAGAATTATGCTTAAATCTCCCTTAACAGATTCCAGTTTTAGGAAAATCTGGTCTATTATGTACATCACAGCAGATGCAGGACATCTCTATATAGTTTTCCAGTGCCCCTGGTAACATATATAGCAAGATCACAAGCATATAGATAAACTCTCACTATTTCTCACTTTCATCTCCTTCAAATTCCAGGCAACTTTGAAACAGAAGAAGTCTTCCAGATGTCAGTTAAGCTGGTGATATAACAGCTTTTTATGATGGTTATGCTAAACTATATTATGTACCAGATACTAGCATCCATGCCAGAAAACACTGCCACAGCAGAGAAAGACCATCAAAGACAGATTTCACAAGTAAATCCCTGCCAACTCATCCATCTAAGACTTGTTTATACATGATAGGAAGCAGCTATTTTGAATCTGCTGCAAATGTATAATGAAAGAGAGAGAGAGAACACTTGCATCACCTCTAAGTGTAAAACATACACTTTTCAAATTTGTATCAGTGTCACAAAGTCATACTCTCTGAATAAAAGTAAAATTTAACATCATCAAAATTATGACATCCAAATGACTTCTGTATCTCTGAAGTTTTCTTCTCTATATGCCCTAAACAAATAATAACAGATGAAACTTGATACTAATTTTCAATTGTATTATTGTCCTCCTGCTACAGTTATTTAAGTCCTCAGAATTCTCCTGAGTCAGAGTACTACCCTCCAGATCCTTCCTATGTTCCTTTGACAACATTACTACTCAGCATAACAAGAGCAACAAGTAACACATTAGTATTTTAATTTATATGATGAGTCTTTTCCTCTGAAACTTTTTTCCCACAGTGAATTATAAAACCGAAGTTTCTTTTTTTTTGTTTTTCTGACAGGTTCATAATACTCTTGGACATTAGATTATGGAACAACTACAAGTTCTTCATATACAAGATAAAGGAAGAAGCCCCTGAGGATTTTCACGTCTTATAGTGTTCGTATATAATTCTATTTCATCTGAAGATATTTAACTGTAGCAGAGCTTACCATAATCATAAGATCATTGCCTTTAATTATCCTGGCAAATACAGGACACATCTTACCCTATCCATTTCTCTCACATAAACAGTTCAATGCTATTTATTTTTCTTGTAAGATCTCAGTTTTGGTTTACCACGCAAAAGCATCCCAGTGCTATTACTATCTTGTGTACAGTGCAATCAGAAAATGAAAAAAGGAGAGAGAACTTGGCCCTAACTGAATAAACACAACGTAATTTTTTACACATTATAATGCATTCTTCCTAAATTTACAAAGAAAATAATATAGGTAATATAATGAGGATTATCTTTGCTTTGGAATCCTGAAATTATATCTTTGCTTCTTTATTTATTTACTTATTTATTCATTTATTTTACTTACCTACTTATTTTACAGAGAATTAAATATATTATTTTTTTCAAATGTTATCAGTTCATGTGTATAAAACTGAAAATATGCAAAGAGTATTTCTGTCTCCTTCTGCAAGGGAAAAAAATAATTGCTTTAAATGTAAACAAATAATCTCCCACTACAAAAAAAAATTAAAAAAAAAAAGCATCTTCAAAGCAAAGGCTAAATAAATAAATAATTAAGAAGTCTTATAAGTCACATCACAGGAGGTTTAAATTGGATGTTAGGAATAACTTATTCATGAAGAGCGTGGTCAAACATTGGAATGGGCCACCCAGTGAAATGATGAGTTCCCATACCTGGAGGTATTTAAGAGATGTGTGGACGTGACGCTAAGGAACATGGTTTAGTGATGCAATAGGTCATGTTGAGAGTTGGACTTAGTAATCTAGAAGATCGTTTCCAATTTAGGTGATTCTATCATTCTGTAATGCTAATTACCTGACTGGACTATTTGAGGCATCTGGATCATGGGCCGCTACAGTTCCAATGATAGTACCAACTTTTGCTGCTTCAGACACCACCATGGAGTATAAACGTGAAGTAAACACAGGTGGCTCATCAACATCTTCTACGATTATCTTCACAGTTGTCATGTCGCTGAAGGGTCCCAGACTTAGGAAGCGAGGATCAACATGCATATTGGCTGCTTCTATCCTCAGGGTATAGCTTGTTTTAGCTTCAAAATCCAACTCCTATACAGATAAAATTATTTGAAAATTTTATTACCCAATAATTTTGCAGCAAAACTCACAAGAGACAGTAAGCATAAAATGAGTTTTGCCATCTGTATCCAAGCAGTACTTTCAATTGTCAGAGCATAGTGGATGGCTCTTCTTTCGTCTTTCTCCAAACACTGTCTTTGCAGTGTCCTACTCAGTCTGATTAAACATAACTCAAATGACTATAAGGTAATCATAAGATATTTGTTATTTTTCATTACTGAAAACATTGTTGTTAAAAAAAAAAAAGAAAAGAAAAAGATTAATTGACTAAATGTAACAAAAAAAAAAAAAAAGGAAAAGGAAGATAATGGATTAATGAATATTTCCATGCTTCATTTTTTTGGTAGAAAAGTATGCACAGGATTTTCAAGAACACCCTTAGTTCCACTAAAATTAACTCTTGTGAGTATTCCTCAGTTATGTAATGGCAAAGATAAAGCTGAAAATTCTACCCCATGAATGAAACAAGGTTCCTCTGAGTCAATAGTAAAACATTCTGTGACTTCTATGGGAACCAAGTATTCCTTCATTATTTCATTGCTGTGAATGAACTTTTTTTTAACTCATATTTTCTTATATTTAGTATCAAATATAATGTGTCATAGTACCCAGACATTAGAAATCAATATAATATTCACTGCTAAAAATACCCGATTGAAAATGCCTTACTCTAGTTTGTTTTGTTTTTGCATAAAACTGACATTAATTATCAATACTTCTTGAAGTTCTGTATAAATGTATGGAGATAATATAGGAAACTATCAAACTATGTAACAATTCAAACTTATCAAACTTATATAACAAGATTTTTTACTTAGTTGAAGCTTGAAGATCGTTTTTATTTATTAAATAAAATCTTTATTATTTCTTTTAAATTTTATTCAAATTCAATTTTCTTTAATTCCATTAGAGTTTCCTTTGGAATTAATACTGCATTAGAATTCAAAAACTAGCCTCCAGAACTTATGGAATAACTGTGATCTAAACAACAGTACCATTACAAGAACTGTTTTGTAAATAAAAATCTTTTTACCTCACAGATATTGGAGTAAAGTATCATATTAATATTAAAATAATTTACTTTACATCTAGTTTCTTGGACTGCCATCTTGCACTAAATGCCTAGACTAATATTTCTTTGCAATTCGAAATTTAATCATTAAGAATGGAAACAAAAGACCCAATAGTTTCTAAAAGCTCAGTCTAATTAGTCTACCATATTTTCAAGCTACATTTCTTAGTGTGTAAAACAGACTAAAAAAGGGTTTCAGCAATCCTGATCCTCAACAAATCCTAAGTATCTGAAATGGTCTTGAAAAATAATTTGGCAGCATCTGCAAAATATTCCTGTACTCACTCAGAGGAGCAGCAGAGGTGAAACACACATCTGCTGACGTTCTACCTGCAAGGGTCTAAGTTCTCCATTGAGTTACAGTAAAATAAATCCTGAATAAGCATCTTAAAGTCAGTGATTAAGCTGACATTACAATACAGCTGTAAACAGCCTGGATTTAGAAATGAAAAATGAATTGCAGCACATCACACTTGGATACTTTTATAAACTTTTATGTGGCAGCAAGAATCTTTTCTGAACAAGAATGTGTATGAACTTCATTTTATGCAAGCACTTACTTCTTGCACTAAGCAAGAGCTAAAGTATCCAGTTCTCCAAATAGTGTTATGCCATAAAAGAAGGGCTGTCTGAATACTGAGCAATACGTTTGATACAACTGGGTACTGGTCAATGTTTCTTAGTACTGATATTGTTTTTGAATCTTAATCTTGGCATTATATTTAAATTTCAAAATATGAGCCATGGAATACACCTCACAGCCAGCACGCAAATGTGCAACTGCAAATGCCAAATGGCACAGGCTACCTAGAGAATCCGTGGGTGGCCCATCCCTATAGGCATTTTATCAAAGTTGGACTGGGATCTGAGCAGCATGATCTGATGGGTGGCAGCCCTGCTCACAGCAGGGGATTGGGACTGAGTGGGTTTTAAGATTCCATCCAACTCTAGCCATTCTATGATTCTACATTAAGAGGAAAAATCTCTCAGAAAATGAAACAACTGATATTGCCAGTTGAACAATAAGGTTAGGGAGAAGACAGCCACACACAGAAATATATTAGAATTATTTTCCTGTAACAGTGTTGTATGGACTACAGAAATTATGACCTGAACAGTGTCATTGACTGAAGTCTGATATTTGGTGATTAAAAAAAGCAAAAACTTTCAACAAATTATATATTTCCATTAAATACAGAATTCAATTTGATGAATTGGCTGATGGATCAGGCTCAAAGATTATAGTAAATGGGGTTACATCAGGCTGGGTCTGGGTGCTCAAATGAGTGTGCATGTTGTATAGTAGCATACCCTGTCAGCCAAAAGGCCCAATCATACCCTGGGGGGCACCAGCCACTGGCTGAGGGGAGGGCTTTTCTCACTCCAATCTGTGTTTTGTGGCCTCACTTCCAGCACTGTGTGCAGTTTGGGTGCCACAATATAAGAAGCGCTTAAAACTATCAGGGGGTGTTCAAAGGAGGGCTACACAGATGGTGAAGGTCCCATAGGGCAAGGTGTATGAGGAGCAGTTGAGCTCTCTTGGTTTGTTCAGCCCAGAGCAGAGGAGCTGAGGGGAGGCATTATGGCAGCCCACAGAAGGGAATGGAAGGGCAGCACTGACCTCTGCTCTCTGTTACAGTGACAGAACCCTAGGGAATGGCATGGAGATGTATCAGGGAATGGGCAGCTGGAGGTTAGGGAAAGGTTCTGCACCAGAGGGCAGTAGGTGTGGAACAGGATGCCCAGGGCAGTGGGCACAGTCCCAGACTGACAGTGTTCAAGAGCCATTTGGACACCGTGCTCAGACACAGGGTTTGAATTTTGGGTGGTCTGTGTGAAGCCAAGAGTTGACCTTGATTATCCCCAATTAGAGATATTCTAAGATTCTATGATTCTTTCTGACATGGCAGAAAGAAAACTGTGGCAACTCAATTTGCATTAGAAACTTCTTTTTCTTTTAATAGACACACAAGTGATTAGCCCAGTTTATACAGTACTCTTGATATTGTTTATTTTCCTATTCCTATTTCCTATTATCCTATTTATATTCCTATTCCTAATACATATATTCCTATGTACTATTGCTTGCCTTCTATTTTTAATCTTCCCTTGATGCTTTGAGTAGCAGTAGTATAACTGCTTAGCTCTATAGAAAAGTTGAAACTTGTTGTGACACACAAATTTTCTAAACTTGGGCATGTTTTCCATGGAATAAAAGGGAGGACCCATTACTGGATTTTTGTAATTACTAATTTCTGTTAACACTGAACGAAGGTGTAGCCAGTGTATGACAAGTTATAAGGCAAAATAAGTGGTCATTTTTCCACTGATATGCTCCTACATACGTCACATATCTTGTGATTCCAATTTTCTGCTAATAGTATCACAAAATTTTCCTACTCTGTAGATTTTTTTCATGTTTCTCTTTTGACTTGAAAGTTGCATAGACTATAGAAGGGAAGGGCAACTTCTTTTCATTAATCAGTGATATCTGTTAAATTCTGATAATTTAAATTACAATACTTCATCAATGTATGAAATCAATATGGAAATCATGAAGACAAGATAATTTCTTACAACATATTACTGTCAGTATCTCTACTATCCTTAGAAAAAAAAGATGATGAAAATATTGAATTTAATACAAAATATGCATAGAACATTATATATATAACTGAACAAATTCTATAAAATTTATTAGGCTATGCACAATTGTGAAGAAATTAAATTTCATTTAAACGAAAATTTTGCTCATGTTTTTATGTTTCACAGAATCACAGAATTGTAGGGACCTCCAGAGATCACTGAGTCCAAACCTACTGCTAAAGCAGGCTCCCTAGACCAAGTTACACAGGTAGGCATCCAGGTGGGTCTTGAACACCTCCAGAGAAGGAGACTCCACCACCTCCCTGGGCAACCTGTTCCAGAGCTCTGTCACCCTCACTGTGAAGAAGTTCCCATGTGCATTTGTGCTGAACTTCCTATGCATTAGTTTATGGCCGCTTCCCCTTGTCCTGTCATCACACACAACAGAGAAGAGTCCAGCCTCATCCCTTTGCCTCCTGCTCCTTAGATATTTATAGATGTGGATCAGATCCCCTCTCTGTCTTCCTTTTTCAAGGCTGAACAGACCCACGTCTCTCAGACTTTCCTCATAAGGGATAAGTGTTCAACACCCTTTATCATCTTTGTAGCCCTTTTCTGGACTCTTTCAAGGAGATACCTGCTTTTATTTCTAATGGGGATTCCAGAACTGGACACAGGACTGTAGGTGAGTATTATTTCAAAAGAGTAAATTAGAGCTTTAGTGTTTTAATTGAAAATCATATAATCAGTTGTTTTCCATGTGGATATTTAACATGTTCGATACGCCCACTAAAACCTTTCTGTTTCACTCCTGAAGAAAGAGATTGTCCTTTATTTGAGTGGATTACAGGACTCTCACATTAGTAGGGGATACAGGGACAACACAATCTGTAGAATAAATGAAAAATTAATGATGGTGATGTTTAACAAGTCTGCTTACTTAGGGTAATTTTTACCTTCTCTAAGTTAGCCATATAAATCTGAGAAAATTACCATACACTGCTTACTGTGAGTAGAAATTGTTCTAGGGAAGAAGTCACCTGGTCTACTTACAAACGTCTGTTTTTCACTAGACAGTAGAAAATGAGTCTCAATAACTGAAAGATGTAAATATATGCTTTCAGTAATATGAATCCTGCCCTAGGATTCCCTCAGATCTGATAACTAAAGCTTCTGTCAGTACACAAAGTTTGTAAGGTACTTTTTTAATGAAAACAAAACAAAAAAATCTAATGTATGTGTCTATGTGATATGGAGCAGATGGTGTTTAGAAGAGGTAGAGAGGTAGAGTGTTTAGAGGTAGGTTACATCATCAAATGGTATAGTTACACATGGCAATGCTATTATTCGCTTCTTAGTTCTTTACAGTAGAGTTTCCTGTGGAGTGTGACAATGACTGCAAATCTGAAGGCAACATCCTCAGTCTACTCCAATAAGATACAAATCCTCAGATTCTATGATTGAAACAAAAGTACCAAGTTTTGAAGCATATTCTAGTTTAGGAAAATAAACAAAATTTCTAAGATATGGTGACTGTGCAAACTTTCTTGATCTGAAGGAAATCCTTCAACAAATCAAGAGCAATGCGTGAAGTTCTTATGTACTACAGACTGAAATAGCGAAAAAGCAAACTGAGAAGTTCTCTTTTTTTTTCCTCCTCTCTTATCCAATTATTGCTAATCCTTGTTACATAATGAGTATCTTTTAACTAATCTGTGGCCTATATCATTATTATTTTCTTTTACAACAAAAGCACAGATTTCAATAATGAAATACCAAGTCAGCAACTTACAAATCACTACATCACTGTGTAAGGTTAAAAGGACAATGTATACATCAGTTCTTCAGTACAGTGAATAGATCTTGACAGCTTCATAAATATCTGTGCATTAATGTTATCTGATTGGGTCCTGTGCGGGACCATTTATCTTTCCCTCAATTGAGGGCTTGTGTTCTTATGTTTTCTTTCAGTCTGTCTTGTTCTTCAAAGGGGTGAGAATTTTTTTTCTATCTGAAGGAAATTACAAAACAAGTCATCTATATCACAGAGACTGTATATGAAGTTATCTTTCACAGGAAGCCTATTTCTGTAATGTTCATTTTTTACTGCATGGTAACTGTAATAATGTACTTTACAAAGGTGAGAATCCCATTTTTAAGCCTAGTTGAGATTTTATATTGAAAACTGCAGTACATCAAACAAATTCACATTATCTCTCAAAGGAACCATGGAAGGCTCAAGTTCTTACATTGTAAACTCTGATATAAAATTGAAAGCAAATTTTTTTAGCTGGAAAAAAGAGAAATGTTAATACTAACAGAAAGGTAGCTTTTCAGTCAAAGGATTACACATAAAAACCCCATTTTTATAATTGCCTTCTTACTCTTAAACTAAAGTTACATTTTTGAATAATATATTGGCAGCCAATTTCTATGAGAAATTACTTTGCAAAACTTATTTTCACATTTTTCAATATTATATTCAAATGTTTTGGTGATAGTGGTAGGAGAGCTGTGTATTTGGAGGAGAAATGAAGACAAAGTGAGCAATAACTATACACTGGCAAATCTTAATGCTTGTCATCTGCTGCAGTAAGACAAGAAAACCCTCAACAGAGCCATCAGACTTTTTTCTCTGAAGTCCAGTAAAATTTCTCCATTGGCTTCAAACACCTCGAGTCAGATACCATACTCTTCCAAAAATTTCCACCTGATACATATAATAAAAAGGTACCATGCAGCCTTTAATACTTCTAAGTTACCATTACTTCTTGAAGCACCAAGTAACTGATAAAGGTGTCAGTGTGCATATTTTACATCAGATTTTATCTTCAGATGTTCTGCACTCAGCTATTATTGTTACTGAAGACTACCTGTAAGATACTCTGTAAGTTGCCTGCAAGTTTGTGAATAAAGTTGAAGCCATACTTATATGATGCCTCTCTCAGTGTGCTATTTTTAGGAATAGGGCATTGGATGTTCTGTAAGGTCAGTATATTAAAGCTGAGAAATGAAGCAAAAATTTCCTTTATTTCTGTCATGGTCAGGATTCTTTGAACTGACAACATGAATTCACTTTGGAGTTGTATACATATAGTTCACAAGAACACTACAAAATTTGTTTCATTAATTGATGGAATAAATTCCATAAAAGTTTTAACAATTCTAAGTGTGTTTCTGTAGAGATGAATCAAACCCATTTAAAAGAAAAAAAAAACAAACTAGTATCTGCTTAAAATTTTCTTCAAAAAATTCTCATCACTGTGGAATGACATACCATTCACATGCAAAAGGTCTTCATTCTTACTAAAACAGTATTAATAGCAGAATAAGAATTTCAAATGAAACCATAGAAACGAATTAATCCTACATTACAGACTGAAAATTGAGTCATATCGTGAATGAGGATAAAATTTTCATATACTTTTGTAGAATATAAATATCCAGTTACATTTCAAAAGCTGTATAAGATTTGTTTTTCCAAAATGATCATCTAATATTGATGTTTGTCTAAATCCTCCTTTATAGTAATTTAGGTACCTGAGTTTTACTTAGGAATTCACTAAAGGGTGTGTGTGTGTACCAAGAGGGGACTTGAAGGGGAAGAAATAATTTGGAGCTAGTGAATAGCCAAGCTCTACCGGTAATTATTTGCAATGTCAGAACTCTAGTGTGGAGTATGAGTGGGTGATATATTTAGATTGCTCCGTACAGGAGAAAAGTAAAGTAGGAGCTCGTGTTTCACTTGACAAGTCTGAAACTTTTATTTCTTTATTATTTATATTAATATTATGTATTATATATTATATGCCTTCCTAGATGCAGGTTAGATAAATTATGTGCATGTGACATCAATTAATGAATTTTGTTATGTATTGCAGTGGAAATTAGACATTATATATTTAGTGCCATTAACATAAATATAATGCTTCAGTATAGGCTTTTTCTACATATATAAGCAGAATACAATACATACTTTAGTGAATATTGTGTTAAAATAAAAGCATGTATTTTTGTCCTCTGATGCTTTAAAATCTCTGAGTTTTTGGGTACAGTGCAAAAATATGTGTAAATGCACATGAATGAATGAATAAATAAATAAACATACTCAAACTGCATTCATAAACTTTGCCAACTTTCACACCAAGAACTTAAATAAGTCAAGCCCATTACAAACAAGGAATTTTGGGAAATGCCTAGCTATTTGATCTTTTATGAATTATATTATCTCTATCCTTAGTACCTGTATTTTTCAAACTTGTTCAATTTTCTGACCTTCTATATATAAATTCATTAATTGCAGTTTTTGCAGTTTTTGCTGATCCCTGGCTATTTTCTGTTAATATTTCATTCACTCGTAACACAAAGAATCTTAACTTTCTCACTTCTTAAATCTTACTTCTTAACATATTTTTTAAACAAAAACTTTTTTTTTTTCTCCTTAACATGTTAAAACAAAAACCTAATTTGTAGTGTGGGAGTCAGCTTTGCAAAGTGTTTCAAAATGGTTATTCTTCTAGGAAGAGAACATAAAACCCTCAGCTTGTGTGTGAATCTCTGATAAACAAGTGCCAAACATCCTCCACAACACCCAGCACAAAAGTAGATGGAGTATTGCCTTTTTATTCTCAGCCATTCTCACTTTCGGTTTTGGATGGGTGGCGTTTGTGTGACTGCAGCAATAGTATGCAAAGTTAAAGAATATATTCGCTTTTAGAACCGAAGTATAACTTTTCAGAAGTCTTTCTGCTTGATGTGGATTAAAAACTGTTATTTGAGTGTATAAATATGCACAAGTTTGAAATGATGGGCACACATTTGGAGGCTGAGCTTTTTCTCAGTGTCTCAGCTGATTTCAGGTGCGTGAAAAGGAAAGAGCAAATGGCTCTCAGAGGTGTTCAGAACTTCATGAGCCAGGTAGTAAAATGTTTAGGCAGTTTTCATGCTACAGTTTCTTCCTTATTCCTTACTAAAAAGCACACATCATCATGCAAGAATAATGTCTGCTTGAGCAAGGTATTTAACTTCCCTGGAATCCAAATATAGACCATGTAGAGATTTGGGAGGTGCCTTTCAGCATGGCAATTTATGCTTGAATACAACAGAGGAAAGGTATTTGATAATAATAGGAAAATGAGAGAAAGTTTGTAATGTAGCAGAGAAAATGAAGTCAGAATTACTGTGTCAAATTACAGCAGCATTTACAAGGTTTGAAATGATTTGCAAACTGGAGCATTTCTTTGGGTCAAAAATTGCAGTCCAGTAGCCGTTTCATGGAGATTCTTGGCACAAAGACTCAGTACTGAAACAATCACTCCAGTTCCCTGATGAAAGAGATTATAGAAATAATAAATGACAGTTATTTGTCTGCTGGACAATTATTGGTCCACTGGAATTAAGAGTGTCCCAGAATAAGCATTGTGAGTACAAGTATAGATTGAAAATTAAAATGTTCTTATAAGCTCTCAAATTAGTCTGCTGACAATACCAACCATATGTGTTGCTTGCTATGACACTGATAAACACCCTCCCTCGAGGATGGGTGTAACTTTTCCAGATCTTTCCTTAAAAATCTTAAAATGAGCAAGCTGAAGTAGCCACATTGAATTTGGCTACTGAACAAAGAACGGATTAATTTTTCATCACTTGTGTTTTAAATGTGCTAAGAAATTAGCAGTCTGCAAGAAGACTCAGACTTTTTTGCTTTTGCCTTAAAAATATATATATTTACATTACATTTATTAGAGTCTGATATTTCAAAATTGCTGAATATCCTGCATTTTCACTGACATATACAGATGCTTACCAGCTCTCAGCTGGTGTTCAGGGCATTAGTCCGTTATTTTGCAACATCAGGCAGTATTAACTTATTTCAAAGGAGACGTGGTACATAAATTTTATTTTACTTTAGGAAGAAATGGGTGCAGTTAAAAAAAAAAAACAAACAATGAAAATTGGTACATGAAATCTTGAAAGTTTAAAGAGCTAAAAAGGAAAAAGAAAGAAAAAAAGAAAAATGATCTAAGTAATCAAACTAACTATAGGAATAGGTCCTTGTTTGGGAATATACTAATTCTAAAATATTAAATCAGTCTTACATTTTACAGAGTATTAAATAATTTGGGAGAGATAAGACCATATAGTTTTAGTGTTGTCAATGACAAGTATTCACAATATGTTCTTCTGTGCAAGATTTTCTTTCTTTGTTTTACAGTTTCCTTCAAAAATAAGATTTTCTTCCAAAATATTTCAGTACAAATTTATTTTGGAAAAGGATACTATTTAAAATGTGTGGCAAAAAGGCAAAAATGCTGAGTTTTACTATTTTTCTGTTTAACTGCACATATAAAAAGCTAAAAAAGAAAATATTGGTTTTAATATTTTGGGGATAATACAGATAATAAAAGATTTTCTTGCAAAACAACTAATCTTACCAAAAAGTAATTTTATTTATACCTCCTGGATAGAATATGATTAATAAAACAGATATATTTGTTTAAATTTTTTCAATTTATGCTTTGGATTTCTTTCAGATTTTGACCTTACAGTTTTACTGTAAGACATACATTTTCTCTTTAATATAAAAACAAGTGTGAGAAAATTTGAGATTTCCGTATGTGCTGGAGAATTTCTAAAAAAAAAACAAAAAAATATAAACCCCAATAGAACCAATAAAAGGTCGAGTAACAAAAAAAACACAATTTTAACACACTCTAAAGTCATGGTGAAATTAACCAGTGATGATTTCTAAAGCAGGTAAGAGTGCTAGAATACAAAAAAATTCATTATCACATTTCTTTCCCTTATCTTGCCTGGATTCAAGCAGAATCAGTCAGAAAATTCAGACTTACCTTCTGAATTGTGATGATTCCCTCTTGGGTGTCTTTGTCTACAGAAATTTTGAATACTCCCAAACCATCACCATCTACTATCTTATATTCCATTTCAGCATTGGGTCCCACATCTGCATCTGCAGCTTTTATTCTGGCCACTACAGATGCCACAGGTAAAGACTCTGGGACATTATACTGATATGATCCTGTGAAATTTAGAAATATAATAAATTCAGAGATTTCTGAGTCTGTAAGCTAAAAAGTAGTCTATATTCATGCAACTGAATATTTGCTCATGCTACCAGAAAATGTACTTCAGTTTAAAATAGAATTTTTTCATTTCTTTTTTTTTCTTTATGAAGGATCTTTTTTCTGTTTTACTTTTTTTATTATTATTTTTTTCCCACAAGAGAGAAATCCAAGACAAAGATGCATACATTTTTTTCAACACTTAGTCATGATGCAAATGCCTGCAATTATCCAATGCTATTAATGCTTTGTTTTCCACAAATAAAGAAAATAAAGCAAATATATCCAGTAAAATTGATACAAAGCCTTATAATATTACAAATCTGTATACTGATTAGGCAGTTTACACTCCTAATTTGACTAGAATCTGATATATATTCATTTCTTTAAAAGTAAAGTCACCACCTACAATCTTGAAAATTACAGCATTTTCATTCAAGTAGAAAACCATACATAAACTGTCAAAAGGATATCTGTAGTCAGAAAGCAATAATATTTTCACCTTCAAAAGTAACTTCTGTTAATCTATCATTATTTCAAATGATTAGTGGCAGGAAATCTGTTTTATTTCATTGCAGGTAAGGGTGGAATTAATACGTTCCTCTATTACTTTAACTTAATTTTGCAAAGACTTTATAAGATAGTGTAAATCAAAATAAATAAATAAATAAATCATACCAGGCGGAATGTTATTTATAAACTGGTATGAGATTACAACTGTGTACTCCCTTCTTTGGTTGAGATGATAGCCACCTTATTTAGAGACAGTTAAGGAAAGATGACTTACAGATCTTCTACAATTTCTTTGGAAACACTAGATGCACAAGAGAAATCCTGCTGAATTACAGAGGAATGTTAAAGACTTAACAGTCAAGTTAGGAAACTGTCAGTCCAGCTGGCAGGAGATAGAGATGATTTGAGGTGTTTTTTTTTTTTTTTGTCCTTTTATTTGTGGTGAAGAAGTAAAGTACATTAATACATGCATCTGTTCCATATCACTTTATTTCAGCTAATCTGAAATAGGTAAAGAAAACAATTCTTTCAAAGTAGTAGTAGTAGCAGTAGCAATGATAATAATAAGAATAAAAAAAAATTATAACAACAGAAGTAGTAATAATATAACTTGCTCTGAGTAGTTTTCAAAGTAACAAGGAAGACAAATTCTTTTATTCTTTGTTTATATATAACATAAAAAGCAAAGAAAACTGCAATGTTTAGAAATAATACTACAGTTAGTGTAACTTACGTCGTGGGAAACGGGGTGGGTTGTCATTAACATCAGTCAAAGTGACAGTTACAGATGTTGTTCCTGATAATCCACCATTTTGCCCAACCATGTCCTTTGCTTGAATAACTAGTAGGTATTGGTCCTTGGCTTCTCTATCCATATTTGGAAGGGCAGTTTTGATAATGCCTGCAGTAATACATGACATGTCAGTGGTTGTGGAAGTAAATACATTAATGTGAAAACTGAGTTTCACCTTAAAAGGCAACAGCAGAATAAAGATTGCAAAAATGGAGGAAATAACTTCAATGCTAATATCACAATATTTTACTTGGAACTGAACCGGTATGCTACAAGCTTACTTTAAGTAGTCACCAAAAACAACATGTTTTAGTTTGTAGTACACGCTTTGAGTAATGTCATCCACGACCATGTTCACTTCTCCCTGAACTATAGTAACTTGCATAACACTTTATTTCCTGAAGGATATACTCTTTTGTGTATGATTTCTCATTCTCTTACAGCTAAGCACAGAATATTCTGTACTCAGTTTTAAGATTACAAGTTCAAAAATACATTTCACAATGTCTCTAATAGTCATGCAACACATTAATTCTTACTAATATTGATATCATTCCACACTTTGCATATATATGAAACTATCTAATTTCACCAAATATTTGCTTAAAAATAAACTATTTCTAAAACATTAGTGTGATTAAAATGCCCTCATTTATTAAACAAAATACTGTAATATCTGAAGTAGGTTTTTTTTATATCCAATTGATAATCTGCATACAATTTGTAATTATTTGATTTGAAGTGGAAACTAGAAGAAAGCTCCATACTTCATTCTTTCAGTTTTGTAGATATAGATCAGAAAATAAATATTGGTTCTCAAAATGTGATGACTTCATGAATATTTCATGCCTGGCACATAGTAGAACTGCTAACTCTGATTTCCAGAGAGGCAACTACTTACTCCAGCAGAATCAGTGTCAGCAGTAAAGGAAACATAAACAATCTAAGTGAAAGAGAGGCATTTTGGGGCACATATTTCTTCATTTGATATTTGCTGAATGTTTAGTTACAGTATTTCTTTCTTCCCTTCTGAATTCAGGACTTGCCATTTGCTGAAACATTTACTTCACAGACTTTCTGGAATTATTTCACCATTTGTCAAGACTTTTAAAAATATGATTAACATACGATTTCAAAAGTTTATTGTCTCAACATTACTTTTCCTAGCCCATTTGTTTTCCTATTACATTTAAATTGCCAGGCAATGCTAACCGACAATTTGAGAGCTAATTATCATGCATAAAGGAAATTTGAGTACCACATCAAAATGAAAATGTATGCAAACATTTCAATCTTAATTCTTAAAGATTTTCATTTTGCAGGAACTACTGTAATATTGCTTAGGGGCTAATTGTAGTCATTGTAACAATCTATGTTGTACATATATAGAGAGAGAGCAAAAAAAAAGCCTACTATATTGCATATCTGTTGGAGAAAAAGAAAGTACTATATAACCCTGTTGAGGATGAACTTTTTTATAAATACATGTATGTATATAAACATATGAATGGATAAGTATGTTAATATTTTTATACTACTTATTTCTGTAAGTTTAGGTGCTGTTAAATAGAGTGTGACGTTTTAGTCATAACATTAGGATTCAGGTCTGTTTCACAGCAGTTGTTTCATAGGTTGATTTTTATATGACAAATAGGGTAAATATTTTCATTCTCTTTTGCTCCAGCTTATCCATTTCTGAAATGCAGACTGTAATTCTTCTCCTTGTAGGCTGAGATACCAGACTGAACTAAGCAAACTGAAAACTTCGCAATGTGCAAAACGATACTGCAGAATCATCAAGTCACAGAATAATACATTTATTCCAGGCCTTTACAATCACAAAGTCCAGCTACCAACCTGACCTACTGAGTCCCATCAGTAAACCGTGTCTCTCATTGCCACAACTTCTTAAATGTAGCAGTCTCTTAAATATTTTCAGGGACAGTGACACTAACAGTTCCCTGGGCAGCCCATTCCAATACTTGATCACCATCTACATGAAGAAATTTTTCCTGATACCCAGTCTAAATCTTCCCTGGTGTAACTTGACTTATCACTGAGAAAGTGGACCAACACTTTCCTTGCTTCAACTTTCTTTTAATTAGTTATAGAGTTCTCTCCTCAGTCTCTTCCAAACTAAACAGCCCCAATTCCCCCAGTTGTTCCTTATAAGTCTTGTTTTATAGTGCTATTATTAGCTTTGTTGCTCATCTTCACACATGCTTGAGCAAATCAATGGCCTTTTTGCAGTGAAGTGTCTAAAACTGAACAAAATATACAGCAGAATGGGTAATATTCATTAAAATAGAGGAATAAAGGATGCATTTTCCTTTGAGTAACAATACTCACGTTCATTAAAAAAATAAAAAAGATGTTTCCAAAATAATGTTTTGAAAGTGGTAGCAAAATGGTGTGTCAAATGAAGATGAGAACAACAATTTCATGTTCAAACTGATGAAGACAAGGCACATTTTCCACAACAAAATCTGTTTACAAAGTAAAATGAAGAACTGGTCATGCCATATATCTGTGGTGTAGGAAATCTGATGAGAAAGTGATATTTGGATATTTCCAGAACTATCTGAAAATTAAACCTATTTACAGCATCTTGAATTTTAATGTTCAGAAATACTGCAGTAGACAGTAGATCAGGGAGCTTGAAGATTGACAAGAAGATAAAAATTTCCATTCCAAAAATGTGAGCTTATCGAATAGCTCAGATGTATGGTATTTGTAATCTATTCAGAAGTATAAAAAATCAACAGAATTCTAATGTATTCAATTAACCAAGAGATTACACTAATAATTTCCTAGCATGTTATAATGCAAATTTCCACTTTTGCAGCATCAAATTAGAGAGAATTTATGGAAAATTACCTGTTTTTGGTTCCACAGAAAAGTAAGGTTGTCCTTGCAATATACTGTAAACCACTCGGGCACTATTGCCATAAGTAGGATCATCTGCATCAGTGGCTGTCACCTGAACCACAGAGGTACCTGCAAATGTTTAAGAGATTATTGTACATATAAGATCCACACATCCACACCACATTCTACATACAGTGTCAGCGTACAAGTAGAAGTGTGAGGTGTCTTTTTCATAACTAGTCTTTGTTTCCATGATTTAGCCTAGAAAATTCATAAACCAGTAGTATCAGTTATTACAGAATTTGGTCCTCCCAAATGTTCTCAGACTTTGACTCACAGTAATAAAGCCATATCACTTGAAGTTCCCCTCTTTATTTCTGAATTTAATTAGTGGAAATTATGTGAGAACAATGAAAAGTGTCCTAAGTGACAATGATGTCTGAAATATATCTAAGCAATAAATATAGTGTCAACTTCCCTTTGAAGTAAACATATTATAAATTATAAGTAGCTAGAGATTCAAATACATATATATGCATTGTATCTTTTGATGTTAGTCACATAGACACAGATATACTAATTAATTTTAGCCTACAAAATTACTTGCCCTTTTATACAAGAGAAAGCTAAAGAGTTTATATTTCAGCAAAGACAACAAACAGCTGAGAGTTGTTCCTAAATTCCTTTAAAGAGTACTCACTTCACACTGTATCTGCAATGTCTTAGTACCATTTGAGGTAATAATCTGCCACATAAACATTTATCTAAAAGAAATGTCTACATGTTAACAGGAATTTGTAAGAAAAAATGTTCAGCTGGTTAGCAAGACCTGTATATTTCTGAGAATCTTGTCCAACATCCGCCTCCTATTTGTTATATTCACCATGTCAGTTCCCGTTTTTTTTTTTTTTTCTGTACAACTGCTTCCATGATGTATGCCAAGAGAAGAATAAGACAACACTTAGGAGCCAAGGTCTTGGCCATGGTCACCATCTTTTGATAGGCAGAAAGGATTATTGTTTCTCACTGGCAGATTGTCTGGAACATTGAGACCTTCCACTCAACACCTTAGGGAACCGTTTGGAGGTTAAGTTGCAAATTAATATTGTAGCAATTTGGATAATGCCCAGTTTAGGTCTTCAGCAGAGGATCAAATTCCCTGTTAAACAGGATTTAGACAAAAGATTAGAGAACAGTGTTTGTCACAGAGAGTGTTCGTTTTTCCAACTGAACACATTTTTTTACATAAATTAGAGAACAACAAATCCAGAAATCACTCTCTAAGAAGAAACTGTACTAACAAGTGACCAGGGTGAATTTAACATAAGTTGCAACCTGGTCTGTTTTCTTTGGACATATTCAGGAAAGGGGAGAAAATTCTTAAATCTTTCATGTCTGATATAGTATGTGCACCATCCATTTTCCAAATCTTTTCTGTTCTTGGGTAAGTAGAGCATTGTAAATGGGCTTTGGGACCCAGCTGAAGGTTTGGAAAAGGAGAGGAATAAATGTGACCTTTTATAAAACAGTACAGACAACAAAGTATGAGACCTGCTGGAATGAATTCTGACCAAAAGTCATCCTTCATAAGACAACTTCATTCACTTAAGTTATGACCTAACTAACCCACATGCCTGACCTCTTTTCCTGAAGTATCAGTGTCAAAGAATTATGATTGCAATTCTATCTCAAATTCTATTTTTCTCTCTTGTGGACAGTAATATATTTGGACAGAGAAAAGGTTACTCTCCACCTGAAATTTTAAATTAAACAGATGGGAAGTTTAAAAAGAAAATTGTTAGTTTATCTATCAAGTCATTTATCTGTTACAGGACTTAAAATACATCAATTTTCTGTTCAACAATAACTAAGAGTTTTAATTCAGTACGTCAAACCGATTTCACAGATTACTCTATTATGTAATTTCATATTGAGACCTATTTTAAACTTTCCAGAGTACCTCAGGCTTTTAGTAGAAGGGTATCATAATGATTATTTGACATCTAGTACTCTTTGAGAAAGCCAGGTTTAACACATTTACAAAGAGTCGAAGTCCTGCCAGTGGAGTTTACAATATCTGCAAGTATTGGGAAAAGTGCTTATAAACCTCACAGATAGTTACACACTTACTCCTTGCTTTTGCCTCTTTCAAGGACTTCAGACCAATAAAAGATCAAAGAAATAACAGGCCCTTAAATCTCAACACAGAAATTTTAGAAAATCCTGCAAGCTTAGAAGGGTTTATTTAATGTAAATCTACGGTTGTAGCAATGACTGTACTGTTTGTGAGATGCATAAAAGCCAGTATCTGAATCTAACTGGTTCCTTCTTTTCACTTTTTTCCACTGTTTTTTGGGTGGCTGGCATACGTTTCCATTTTTTTCCAGAATGTTTAAGCTGTCATTTTTATCTTAAAATTTAACACATACTGGTAGATATTAAAGAATCACAATTATCTGAGAACTTTTTCAGTTCTGATATTAGGGAAAAAGGAAGGGATTTTTTTTTTTTTTGTGGAGAGGACCTTTAATTTAGAATGATATTTGTACTTTAATTTACCTAAGTCAAGATTCACGGATGTTTTGGGCATGTTGCAGATATTGACCTTTTCTGTGATAGGGTCAAATAAAGGCAAGATAAGAGGGTTGTTGATTTTATCTTGAGTTAAAAATTGTTCACATGGATCAGCTTTAAATCTCTGGGTTTATTGTTTTAGAAACTTCTGCACAGAGCTTTCTAAAATCTTGTTATTACAGTATGTGATATTTGATCAAAGTTTTAAATGCATCTGTGTAAGGAATATGTGTGTAACTTCCACTTTTAACATTTACGGGAAAATCAGTTTGCCAATTTTTGAAATTACACACTCCCTAAAAATAGAATTATAATCACATTAACAATTTAAATATAAGCCTTTAAAAACAGTCAGTTACTAAAGACACTGACTAATATAAGTTAATGATATATAGTGCTCAAAACAGTTCTACGTTGTCTTCACATTTCTGAGTGATATCAGCTAATACCAGAAACAGTAAAGACCATTACTATGAAGATATTCATAATTCCTCCTTAATACCTACGTCCAATAGCCCAGCCTTGTTTTGATCTATACCTTGCGGCATTTCTGTGCTTCAGCCTCTAGCATTCACTCAGATCTTGTGCAGTGATATCTATAAGGTCTTTCTACTCAAGGAGCACAAAACAGGAGACATGGGACTCATGCTCATCCCTTCCTCCTCCCACAGACTTTTTAGTCTTCCTTTTCTCAAAGACAAGACTGATCCCAGCCCATTAACACATCAGATAAACCCATACAGATGTTTGCAAGTGGAGAAATCAAAGATTTCTTTTCTTTTCTTTTCTTTTCTTTTCTTTTCTTTTCTTTTCTTTTCTTTTCTTTTCTTTTCTTTTCTTTTCTTTTCTTTTCTTTTCTTTTCTTTTCTTTCCTTTTCTTTCCTTTTCTTTCCTTTTCTTTCCTTTTCTTTCCTTTTCTTTCCTTTTCTTTCCTTTTCTTTCCTTTTCTTTCCTTTTCTTTCCTTTTTTCTTTCCTTTTCTTTCCTTTTCTTTCCTTTTCTTTTCTTTTCTTTTCTTTTCTTTTCTTTTCTTTTCTTTTCTTTTCTTTTCTTTTCTTTTCTTTTCTTTTCTTTTCTTTTCTTTTCTTTTCTTTTCTTTTCTTTTCTTTTCTTTTCTTTTCTTTTCTTTTCTTTTCCTTTCTTTTCCTTTCTTTTCTTTTCTTTTCCTTTCTTTTCCTTTCTTTTTCCATTCTTTTCCTTTCTTTTCTTTTCTTTTCTTTTCTTTTCTTTTCTTTTCTTTTCTTTTCTTTTCTTTTCTTTTCTTTTCTTTTCTTTTCTTTTCTTTTCTTTCTTTTCTTCTCTTCTCTTCTCTTCTCTTCTCTTCTCTTCTCTTCTCTTCTCTTCTCTTCTCTTCTCTTCTCTTCTCTTCTCTTCTCTTCTCTTCTCTTCTCTTCTCTTCTCTTCTCTTCTCTTCTCTTCTCTTCTCTTCTCTTCTCTTCTTTCTTTTTTCTTTTTTTTTCTTTTTTTCTTTTTCTCCCCTCCCCTCCCCTCCCGTCCCGTCCCCTCTCCTCTCCCTCACCTCTCCCTCTCCCTCTCCCTCTCCTTCTGCCTCTCCCTCTCCCTCTTCTCTTTTTCCTTGTTTTACATAAATATTTAGAGTATTAATCCATCTCTATCAGGTATAATAAATGTAACAATAAAGACAGGCATTTCTCTTGTTGAGTAATAAATAAAGCTGTTCATATGTGTGGAGAGTCTTGATAATGAAATAAAGCCAAAGCTATGTTGGGTATTGAATTTTTATTTCCATTTATTATCAAGACAAATGTGTGTCTCACATCAGATTTTTTTGTAAGTAACATCACAGGGATTCTCCTGTTTTAAGTATAATTTGCAATCTTTTTTTGCTTGAAATATAATACTACCAGATTAAAAACAAACAAACAAACAAAAAAAAAACAAAACACTAAGGTTCTTGCTATGTATTGCCATGAAGTATTTACTTTTTCCTGAATCAATGTAATTGGTTCTGACCCAAATATAATTTGAACCTGACTTAAGTCATTTCAAATAACAGAAGAGATTGACCTCAATTAGCCTTAGATAATAACCTAAAATATTTGCAAAATGTAATACAGAATCATTTTACTTCCAAAACTGCCCTTTTTAGGTTAAAGGTTATGGTTCTCCAAGCTTTATGGTTAATTTTGGTTTATAATCCTGTGGTCTCTTTCATTTTGTTTAATATACAATTAAAAATCCTTGTCAAAGATATAATTTCGTACTAAATAAAAGATAATTTCTCCTTAATATTTCATGAATGATCTAGGTGGTTAATTAAAAACTGTATTATATGAATAAACTATGAATCTACATGACTAGGTAAGACAAGTGCCACATAAGAACTTCAGGGTAATCCCTAATTTAGTAATCAGTAACTGTGTTATACAAACTGTGAAGTTGTTTAAAATGAAGTTCCACAAAGTTTGTGAAAATGAAACTGCCCTTATTCAACACAGATTTAGACAGTGCACAGTTGGAGTTAACAATAACTTTGCACAATTCCATCTAAGCTAAATATATATTTGAATATGCAGTCCACATGGGACTTTCTTTCAATCATTTATGTAATAAAGATTTGGCAAAACGTGCAAAACTTGCTCCCTTTTAAAAAATAGTCCTTATGTTCTCCACTGTACACTATACACTTCCCACTAGTTGACTCTCTATATGTTTTTGAAATACATGGAGCATGTTAGGGCATGGATCTGTGCATGTAGGGAAACCTCAGATATTTATAGGAGTTTTTCATATGTCACTGTATCTGTACAGGAGAATAGTTAACTCATCCAAGAAGGATATGTAGAAATATTTTTCAGAGAGCAGAACAAAGGTGTAAAATACTAATTATTTATGTATTCTGCAGCTCAGTTAATATAATCCAAAAATAAAACAAAGTAATATTTACAACATATTTTTAAAGTGCTGAATATTTTTGTTTTCATTTTGGATTGTCTGATTATCTTTATTTTTCCCAAGCACTGAAGGAATTTCTCAGGAATATATCAAAACTTTGTCTCTTCCCTGATGTTTTAAAAAACTGTGGTGTCCACTCCTCTTTCCAAGGCCACCACTGATTGTTCAGATATTCACATTGCGTTTCAGTAATATTGAACGACTGTCAAGTATCAAGTGAGATAAACTATCAAATGTTCACTGTTAAGTAATATAAATAAATAGGAAACTCATTAGCATTGTTTTACTTATATTCTATTCATTTCTAAAGTGAGATTCAGATCCAAATTGAATGATTGTAGAGTGCACAGGCAGAGAAAATCATTTTTAGTTCTCAAGCTCTAATTTAGAGACATTGCTTAGTGTACAAAAGTACAAGAAATTGACTTGAGGGCACCACAGTAAATTCAGTCTTACTTAAGAGTCTAAAAATCAGTCAAAGACATTCCTAATTACAATTACAATCACTGTAAAACTTTCTTAACTTGAGGATTAAGAACCTGTTCCCATACACATATTTCCATTGACATAGTGAAATTTTTTATACTTTTTAATGCCACACATGTATTTATAATTTCAAATTAAACTGAAATTAATCAAAATGTCTCTTATCTGGACTGAATTGAATATATTTTGATGGAAGACTAGCACCTGACAACAAATAACCATTTCTCTCTTTAAAACAGAGATAGTGGTCTTAATTTTGAAATTCTTCCCTAATTTGAAATCAGGATTGAAAGCTTAAGAGAGGGTTTGACACTTCTACCAGCAATTCTTCTCTGATTCCTTTGGAATTTTATCAACTATCTTCAGCTGTAGCCCAGTGTTTTCTGTTTGTATATACTTTACAGAGTGCTAGATCCCTGCACTGGGAACGACTCACAGTAAACTATCTGTTCATGATGTACACAAAACTTACAAAAAATATTATGTACTAGCAGGAATTAAAAGAGTTTGTTAAGAACAGACTTTATTGTTATCAAGAATTATAAAACAGAGCCTCTGGGCAATGGAATGAGAAATACATCATAAAATGCTTAACTGTGTCCCTGCAAAGCTATGAGTTTCACAAAATTCTGAAAGGGGTAAATACTTAATCTAGCATGCTGTTGTTACCAGTTAAGTATTGAAATATCTAACTGTTGCAGGTGGCTCATAGATAATTAAGTAGCTTAGTGTGATACAGTAAAAAATAACAAAAATAACAAAAGGGCAATAGTAAAAAATTTCCCACAACAACAGCAATCTCTTTTGCACTTACCCACAGGAGACATCTCAGGAACTCCAGCAGTGTAAGGACCATCCAGAAATTTTGGCTCATTGTCATTGATGTCCTGAATCTTAATGACGAACTCAGATTCTGGTTCCACGGGTTTATTAGTCAGCCTATCTAGTGCTTGTGCTCGGAGTGTGTAGTAGGCCTGCTCTTCTCGATCCAGCCTCTTTGTAGCATGAATGTCCCCGGTGTTCTCGTCAATAATGAAAATGGAACTTGCCCCTTCGCCTGACAAGATATATTTGATGGAACCATCTCCTTTATCAACATCAGAGTGAAGCTGGTGAAAAATTGATGAGAGATGAGATTAACTTCCAAGAGAGTCAGTGGCATGGAGATATGTAAAAATAATTATGTCAAGCAGCAGTACATTAAATTTTATTGTTCTTGGAAAGATAAGCTGAATGTTTATTGTGCACAGCCCATGAGGGACCATTTGAATCTGTCAGCTTGCTCTTTTGAGCGAAATGATTTCACTCTTTTCTATAAACATTTCATTTTCAAATGCATTTTGGATTCTCTTACAGGCTCTTATATCAGAATTTAACACAACCACACATATACAAACCTACACATACATTATTATCATAACCTTTACTCTCACCTAAGTGTAACTAATTTCAGCTTGTTTGTTGGTTTTTTTTTTGTTTGTTTGTCTGTTTATTGCCCTACTAACGGATGTGACTTCAAACAAATGTCACTATAAACTTGATGTTAGTTTTTGCTCCTGCATCTGTACGTATTTCTGCAGTGTTTACTTTATAGTTCACTAAAATATTTCAAATGAACAGAATGGACTGGCCAATGGTTCAGTTTCTTAGAACAGTAACTTCACTTCCCTATATTCTCTAATGTTATCTAATTTAAGAATAATACAGAGTTTGAGAAAGACTAAGAAATGTCCTAAAGCTGTCTGAACTACTGCATCACATGCCAAGTGTAGTTTTCCTGGAAAACACGCAGCAGACTCAGAAGAAAGATATCCCATTAGGCCAAAATATATTTACCACTGGAAAAACAAAACAGGTTTATAGAAAGAAACTTTCTTTCTCATTCTGCAAGCTTTTTTATGTCACAAAGATTCCACATTTTTCATAGCTTCTTTTTCTCTACTGAGTCACACTTTACTATTACAGAATCCAGAGTTACACAAACCTCATATTCTTTTCAGACTTGCATTAGCAATATAATATCAAGTCAAAGTACAACATATGCCCCATGTATTTAATATGATACAGGTAAATATAACATTAATGAAATTCAAAATACTTCTTAGCTAGTTAAAAATAGATTGTTATTTGTAAATAACGGAAGACAGCATTCTTTGTTTCTTTCATACTTTGTTCTTGGTCTTCCTCCATATGTTGAGTTTGGAGTTAAATATACTGTCATCATCATTACAATGTCCTCTGCTAACTTTTTTTTTCCTCTCAACTGGAATTATCATTGAGAGAATCATCACTTCCAGAATACACCTGCAGAAAATTGCTACCTCGAGCATAACTTGCACAGCTGCAAGGCCTCTTCCTATATCAGAAGGGGAGAATTAGTGACCAATTTTGAATTTTTCACATGGACAAAAAGCTGTCTTTTTCTTATACATTAGCTTAATTTCACTGTTACTATACCTTATAGTTTTGCAATTGCAGGGTAATCCTCGCTTTTACAACAGAAAATGAATCTGAGCTTAGGACTGGATCAAGAAAACAGAACTAGGGTGCTTCAAGCAGATTTTTGTACATTATTTCAAAATGTAGCATAACCTCATTTGACTGCTGTATGACTCCTGAGATACTTTAAGAAGTCTGGGATTGCTTTGATGCAGTTTCCCAAACCTTTAAATTCCTGTTTCTCAGTACACCCAAGATCAATCAATGCTGACACTGTGAGCAGATGAAGAAAAAATATATTTCATACCCAGCTTCTTTGAACATCCACAGAACTGTCTATTCCTCAGCCATAATATTAAGTTAACTCAATTAACTATATCACTGTTCATTTCACAAATCTGGCAGCAGTGGCTCTTGCTTGTTTTTCAAACTTCACTGGAAGAAGTACCTATCTTTTTTACAAAGGAACAGTGGTGTGTGTGAGTAACAACTTGTTCAGCTTGTGTTTCATTATTTTCCCTATGTTGTATTTCAAGGTTCTCCTATGAGCCACACAGCATTGTATTACTGAAGAACAGAAGCTATGGGGTAGAAAGAATTCAATGCTTTTATCTCCTTGAAGAGATTCAGGTTTGTGTTTTTTTTTTCATATCTCATATTCTAGCAGAGCACTGGTCTTTCTGTGACAGCTGAGACTTGCCATTGTCCCTGTAAAAATAATTCCTCTTTTCATGGCATAGCTAAGGTTAAGCTAGATGAGAGAAAGTGCAGATGATACCAGCATACTCAGCTCTTTATCAGATAGAGCAGATGCTTGAACATTAGAGATGTGCATGTAGATTCTTCAGGCAGAGAGCGGGGAACTGAATCCACACCTCAACTTGCAGAGGGTAACGTTAGCACTCCCTCATGAGGGATGAGCCCTTGCTTAAGTGGGTAAAGCACAATTCTCTACATATCTAACTGCAGTAAAGATGGTATAGCTAAAGATTTAGTTAATCTCTGGCACTATGGTACATTCAATCCTATATAAAACACTCTCAAGGATTTGTCTTAAAATTTTTGTTCGTTCTTTAGTAATTGTACGGAAAAACTTAAAATTCAAGAGGAAAATAAAAACATAAGCTATTCTGACAAAATCCAGACATTTTTGATGCTGTTTTCAGTTCCTTCCAATATAATCTTTAAAAAGATGGTCCTCGAAGTCATTAACATAGCCGCATCAAAGCACTGAAACGATGAACAAAAACATTGGACCCAACAGCCCTGTACAATATTTCCATGAAGTACTGTATACAGTTTTGGGTGCCACAATATAAAGAGAAGGTAGAACTGCTGGAAAGCATCCAAAGAACCACATTGAAGCTGGTGAAGGGTCTGGAGGGCAAAATCTATGAGAGGACTGTTCAGCCCAGGTCAGAAGACACTGAGGGGAGGCCTCATGGTGTCTGCAGCTCCTCACAACGGGACTGGAAGGGCAGAGCTGATCTCTGCTTTCTGGTGATAGCAACAAGGCCTGAAGGAATGGCATGGAGCCATGTGAGGAAAGGGTTAGGTTGGTATTAGGGAAAGGTTCCGTATCACAGGGTTGTTGGCCTTGCAACAGGCTGAGAAGGGCATTAAGAACAGCCCAAAGCTGCCAGAGTTCAAGGAGTGTCTGGACAACACTCACATACATAGGGTGAACTTGTGTGGAGCCAAGAGTTGGACTTAATGATCCTTGCATTTTCCAACTCAGAATATTTTGTGATTCTGTGACTCCACCTCTACTACCACCAATGTGACTTCAAATTAGCATACTTTCAGCTACATAAATTAATTTCCTAGGATGTCTTCATTATAAAGTGCCTTTTTCAGTTTTTTTGCTTTTTGTTGTTGTTTGTTTGCTCTGTTATTAAAAAGTACATTTTAGACTGAGCCTTGGAATTAGGTACATATTGTTATTTGTTCCCACGATTGTTTTGGCAACAACTGTAGAGAGTAATATTAGTCCCAGGAGAGTTGCATTTCACAGAATATTTCCAGTATTCATCTGTAAGCTTCAGAAGGATGGCTGTGCCATCTACTATCTTGTCTATTACTCTTATTACTTTCTATAGAAAAATTCCTTTAGGAGACAGAAGCGCAGGTCAGTCTGTAGCTTGTTTCAAGAGTCATGGAAGATTAAAAAAATTGATGAATAAATCTCATTGGATCTCATTCTGGAATACTCTAGAAAAAAAAATATTTCAGGAGATTTCCCCCCCCCCCAAAAAAAAATATTATTTTCTTATTCTTGTGCCCCTCACAAAAAACTCTAAGATATAAGTCTGGTTCATAGTATGTTCATTTCTTCTGTTATTTTCTGAAAGGGCAATGCTATTTATAAAGATGTTTGCATACTTATAATTTATTCCATTAATTTCCACTTCCACAGAATTATCTGTGATAGTTAGCATTTAGTCTGCCATGGCTATCAACTGAACTTACCCATAATATGCAAGTAATTATGCAATTATTATATGCTGATTCTATTGTCTCTTTGCTACATTCTACATGCATTAAACTTAAGATTTTGTGTGTTTTCATGTTGAGTGTTCCCTGAAATACACCACATGTAAGAACAAGTACAGAAAAATGAGAAATAAAGTAGCAAGATTTGGCAGAGATCATGTATTTTTGGCAGGAAGATAAGTCTGAAGTTAGAAAGGTTAACAGAGAGCGAACAGATTTAATAAGTGAAGCCATCTAAGATTTGTGGAGGTAGAGGGGGTCAATTCTTATTAGAAGTAAACATTTTTTTCTCTTTAGAGAGAACAAGATTAAACAAAAAAAAGGACACTCAAATCTTCTAAGGGCCAAGCGCTATATCTCCTTTCAAATTTAGAAAATGCATATTAAGGTATGTGTGACAGAAGGAAGCAGTCAGCTTCATTCAGTAGGAAAGGCAGTGCTACCTTCACTTCCATGATGAGTAAAATTTTGTTCTCACATATATTTTTGGTTCTACAGCGATAAAAGCTCAGTATAGTGTATCATCCAATGCATATACGCTTATTTAGATCCTCAGAACCATGACTATTCTACAGAACACTGAAATCTAAGAAATGCATTTACTTCATTATCCCTAATACTCAATAGTTTCTGAGTTTAGTCTATTTTTAGGTACAGATCTTTACATCCCATGCAATTGAAGTATGCTAACAATAGTTTATTATTATCAGTAAGTAGAGGTACTGCACTACATTAAGATCAATTTATCTGGCTACCACTTATCTGTCTGAGTTCTGAATGAGAGGTTTGCTATTATTCTGATTTTCAGTTTGTGTCCCCATTAAAGCAGGTACAACATTCATATGCTTTTGTCTTCCTCAAAGTTTTAACTTTGTAGATGCTGTGGCAGCATGGCTAACGTTTCAGGGCAAATTCTACACATTCAAGTCTGGGGCCACGAAGAAGTAAAGCTCAGAGACAACATGAGGAGTTGATAAGTTTGCAGCAGCAGTAGACTCCCAGAGTAATGATGACAGTGTAAAGACAGACAGAGAAAATATTAGATGTTTCAAGGCTGCATAGCTCCGTGACACCAGAAGAAACATGCAGATGTCTGCAGAACAGCTGGAAGGTTTTCTCAAGCTGAAGTTACCTTGCCTGCACTCTTTCCTTTCTTCATATGAAAATACCTACAAAGAAGGGAAAGGAATAACATATACGTCCATATGACTGTACGGGCACCTATATATCTTGGTTACGCGGAAGTGGCTAAACTGCATCTTTATTCCTGCCTTCTTTCTAAAAGTATGAAGAAACAAGAAGAAAAGGGACAAAATGAAGAAAGAACACTGAGACAGAAGTAACCATCTTGCCTGTTTTATAACTTACTGTGACATGACAGAAAACTTTCTATTTACAGCTATCACAAAACAATGGAGAATTGACTGAGAAAGAAAGGCACTCCTACCTTCATATAGAATATACACCTGCTGCTTTCTCAGGAGAGGTAGAGAAGGAATTTATGTACAGATTAAACATGCAATTGCAAGATAAAGGAAAGGAGGTAATTCCAAACAAAGGCTTCACTTGGCTGTTTCTGTTAAATCTTCATTACATCAATGAAGTTTTTGAAACGTCTTTTCTTGGATTTAATATTTACTTTAGTTGCAACTAGGAGACTTTGAAATCCCTTTTCCTCTTAGATTACCGCTGTCAATAATAGTATTTTGAATAACATCTAAATTAATAGATATTTGTACTTTCATCTTTGTTTTCTTTGTTTATTTGTTTTTGTTGTTGTTTTGTGGTTTGCTTTGTTTTGGTTTGGTTTTTTTAGATAACACTGTTAACTATCAGAACAACTATGGACTCAGTATTGCTGATTTAGAACAATTTCAGTAGGAATAAAAATAAATATTTAAAATGTAGCACAGTTAATGGAGTCAACATTAAACTAAAATCCAGTCTGCACATATATCAAGTTTCTACAACCTGTAAGGGAATCACAAAGATTAGTTACTGATAGCATTGCTATTGTCAGAAGTAACTATGAAGCTCTCACTTTTGCAAACTGTAATCATATTTCATTACAAACAGCCTGAGACATCTTTTTGAATTTCTTTATAGGTATTGTTGCAAAAGTCGTGTGGGACAGGAACAGATTCTCAACATTACTGATATTAGCAAAACCTTGCAAATTACGATTCATTTCATATCTTGGCAGTAGTGAAAGTACTGTTCAGCAGACAGTGAATTTCTTCTTTTCACCGAAAGACATTGAGAAAGTGACAAGGTAGGTCCTGCAGGGTTTTTGTTTGCTTTTGGTTTTATTAATTTATATAAAACTATAGCACAAGCCTGGGGTCAAAACAAAATAGGTTCATCTAAATTCTGTTTTTTCAGCTCAACAGATTATATTGAGGAAAAGAGATCAAGTAAACATAACTGTTTACATCCAAAGCTGCCTGCATTTTTAATAAAATGGAGATTAAATGTAAGGAATTTGGAATATAGATTTGTAACGCTGCCCGAGTTTCCTTGTCACAAGGATATTAGCAGTAAGTTAGGGGATCAGCACAGACAACAGTGCCACAGTGGCACAATTTGCCACTTTGACATAGTAGCAACTCTGTGTACTGTTATGTTGCCTCCAGAGGTTCTCCTTATCAGTCAGAAGTAATAATAGCCATGTGGGAACACAGCAAGTTCCCATGCTGTAGACCACAGCATAACCACATTATAGTTATTTAATACATGGAACTTGTAGCAGTCTTACTCAAAACCTCACCAACCTAGAAAAGATTTTCTCTCTGCGTTGAACTAAATTCCCCAAAATTGTGTCCAAAGTCCCCAGAGCAAACTGAATACCCAAGAGCTTCTGAAATGACTGAGGTCCAAGACATTCCTGAGAACTCTTCCAGCACCATCCATACAGGCAGCCAGCACTCAGACCATCTCCAAACCCTTTCACCTTGCATCTGGTAACACTAGAACACTAAGAATGACCACCAGCTAATGCATATATCCAAAAGCACCCAAAAGGAACTGGATATTGAAAGATTAAATAGCCCTTAAGTGCACTTCACAATCAATCTGATACTCTAGTTTAGAGTACAGGCTGTGCCACCCTACAGCTTGTCCTCCTTAGTCCCTCTTGCAAACAAATTGCATGTATTTTTTGTTTTGAGGCCTCAGAGATTTTCATATGCAATAGGATGTACTATAGCCAGTAAGAACAAAGTTTTATCTTTTATGTATTCACATAGATGCCTGATTAAGGCAGCACTGGACAGGAGAGAAAATAAAAAAGGATGAAGAGGGAAGAAAGGAAACGCAGATTTAGAAACAAACAAAAAAAGGAATAAAATCAACAACAGTTCTGAGAGATCAGGAGAGAAGCAGTGTGGCAAACATATTGAGGAAAGCCTTCAAAAGGAATGTGCCGGGGTATAGAAGATGGAGCATGAAAAGGACAGGAGAACACAGAGAAAAGGAGGGTAATCTGGAAAGGAAAGGAATAGTATGCAAATAAATCTTCAAGCATAAAAGAAACAAAATCACAGAGTAATAAGTAGACCTGATTTGTTCAGTGATTGGAAAGTGTTAAGAATAGTACTGGAGAGTAAAGCTGTATAGTTCTGCCAGCATTTTTATTTATTTATTTATTTTGCTCTGTGTATTGCAACAGGAATCAAAATCACTGATAATTTGAATCTTGTCAGGTGTTATTTTAATCAAGGTATGTATTGCTAGCAGTCTAAGAAATGAAAGTAGTAAGAATTTTATTTTTATCCTCAGACATTTTCTCCTATGATTAAAATTGGAATAAGCAGTTAGGCCTCACTTCCCCTTTCTTTCTCTATGCTGTTTCTTCAGTCAACAGTTCAGTCAAATTCACAATTGAGCTCAGTAAATAGCATATAGCCCTTATACTCCCTGTTGACTGATCAGTTCTCCTGGAGGAGAATAACATTAATGACTCAGCCAGAGAAAGTGAAGTGAATGTTAATTTTGTCGACCTTTTGAAAAAGAAAGGTGAGGCAGGAAAGAGTGCAGCAAAATTTTTTAAGCCCTTGATGACTGTTATTCCAACAAAATGCAAAATAGAAGTATCAGAAGTCTAAAAATTATGCTTTGTAACATCCCGGTTAGTTTTTAAGTAAGCCCTCAAGACTTCCAAGTGAACAATAAAGTTTAGATGGAAGAATCCCCTAGGGATATGAGACGCTGTAATCTAAGGGCTGGTGAACTGAATAATTAATAGCAAATACTGAAAATTGAATGTGATAAGATCAGCCATGTCACATTTTTGACCTTTTTTTTTTCAATAATGCCTGATTGTGTTCATAGCATTCTTCTTCTCTGTATACTTGTATGACAGCTCCTTATAAAGACAAATAGTGACCATGTACATACAGAAACATGTGAATGTATGCGTATATATACACACATGCTTATACACATACATATACTTATTGTGTCTTTTCCTACATTTACAAATGCTGAAATACTCATATATCTGTGCCTACCCACACCACACCCCTCCCAGTTTTTAAAAGAGCAAAAAATGCCCTGTGGCAACAGGGACTTGTGCAGCAGCCTATTAAGATCAGCACAGCTACAGGAAGCACTCAGAAGCAGTTGCTGCTGTAGATGGAACTGAGTGGGCATATGTGGCTGTCTGAGTATTCTTGAGGAGTTTTAATGGGTGATCATCACGGCATGTTACTCTCTAAAATGACTATTTGTCATTCACATTCTTAAAAAGACAGTTTGGCAGCTTCAGGAGCTCATCTGTATACTGTGCATCATCACTTACTAATTGCATAGAATCTGCTTGGGGGTAGACACAACATCACTGTATTGTAGCACCACCAAGAGCCTACAGGCAACATAACACATTCAGAAGAATGGAAAGGAGGCCCATTTTTCCCTCACACACGCATACATTTTAAGTTTTTCAAAATACACCTGAACTAAGGCTGTCCTGTGTAAATAATATGCATATTGCAATTCTTTCAAACCACTCTCAGAGTCCCTAATGGTTTATTTCTTTGGTATTCTTATTCTGAGTTTTTCAAGAACAAAATTACATCCCTGACAAACCAAGACACAGAGCAGTGGATTTGCCCTCTGACTTACCATATAAAAACTGCTTCATTTTTAGCCTACATAGATTTTTTATTAAAGAAAACAGTCTTAATACTCATTTATGCAGGAGCCTAAAACAATTAAATCATGTCAAAATACCACTGGAGTAAAATTCTATTTACAAAATCCTGAAAGATTGCTCTTACTAGTTGCATATGTCTCTACATTTACTTACAGTCAGAAGAGAGACTAAATTATTTTCCATACACACCACTAGTATTTTTATATGATCCATACTGCACCATACTACTTACTGTTACCTACTAAACCAACACATTTACTGGTCCAGTGATATGAATTATTTTTTTTAACAAGAATCACTGAAGTCATAAGACAAAATTCTGTTACGGTCACTACTTTCCTTCAGCAGCATAATGAAATTATGTGAGGATGATCTCTTCCTGTATTCCTCATATATATCCTTTATGAAAGTGAACAGGCTTAAAAAATGCAACATGACAAATGGATATCAAAGACCTAGCGAACTCTACAGAGGAATATCTCTGCAGATATCCACAGGCTTGAAAAGGTTTATGCATGTACAGCAGCTTACAGAAATAGCTTTCAAGAAACTTCACTCACTATTCTCAAATTACTTCTCCACTATACATCAAACAATTCTTACATTAATATATATAAAGAAGTATTTCTTAAGTACACATTTTCTTTAAAAGAAATCAATATGTTTATAAATGCATGAATCTATACATGAACATATATAGAAATAAAGAGAGAGAGTAATTTCAAAACTTTCTTATACTATTGCACATTACAAGAAAATTCATGATTTTAAAGTCTTGGATTTTATTTATTTATTTACTGGAGACCAGAAAATGCATGTATGCATTTCAAAACTGTACTACAGGAAACAAGTAGGGAGGGGAGAAGACAGCAATGGTAGAATTTATATATCTACTATTATCCAAAATTAATGCTTTTTGGGCTTTTGTTGTAATTGCTTTTTCTTTTTTGTTCTTAGAAACAGAAATAAGGAAAAGAACAACAAGACAACAAGTTGTTTTGCCTCTATCAATTATTCTACTTATCCGTGATAATTCAGATCTGGGATTTCAGTCATAAAAGATGAGAGCACATTGAAGGATCTACTTTTTCATCTCTATGTCTGTAATCTAAAGAATTAGCTGTAGTGGTACCAAATAGGAAAATAATCACACACATTTCTTGTTGAACTATCCTTATCAGTAATACCAAACTTGCAAACAAGAATTCATTTGCTATTAAAGTAATTTCTGAGATAAGGTACATACTTATACTGAATATCTTTATTTTAGAGTAGAAAGAACACTTCTCATATTGTCTCTTGTTTATCAAACTACTGATCTATAGTTTAGAGTAATTACCTTATTTCAGCTTCAACTATCCAAAACAGCTTGCAGCACTGTTTGGTTAGTAATAATTTTTTCACATAGAAACTGGCATCCAAAGAAAATTAGTACTAGGAAAGATTCCTGGAGGATTTACAGCTTTTTCTTTTCTTCTTTTTTCCTTTTTTTTTTTTTTTTGTAATTACTATTATTTTTTTAAATTGTTTTTACTTTCTTTCATTTATTGTGAGAGAAAGCAGGGGGATATAAGGATGTTTGCTCTTACATTGTATCCAATCTTGAAATCTCAGTTTCCAATTTGCTATTTGCTCGCTTCCAATTTGCTATTAAAATGTAATTCTACTAAAACTTCACTTGTAATTTTACCTTCTGTGTTAGTGGGAAGTGTTGAAAGCCTATCAGGCTAGAAGACAATTGCAAAATATGTAGCTGTAAAACTGTTGAAGAAGTTACTGTGACTAATGATGTCTACGGAAGCTTAGAAAGTACTGGACTATGGCAGACAGCAAATCTGATCATTTTAATTATGAAAGATTTACAATACATAAAGAAATGTTAGTGTCTACAGCTACACTAACCTTTAATTCTATGAAAACAGTTAAAGATTCACTAAATAGAATTTATGAAATTATTAAAACAAAGCTGAAATAGTAGGTTGGTTTATGTTTGCTTATTTTACTCACGGAAGCGATAACATACATGGCAGGGCAACAGCATCTGATACTATATTTTGCTTTGTAAAAATTAAATTTATGTTGCCTTTCATATAAACAGTCAAACATTTTAGAAGTTTCAACAAATGCAATCCTTAAGCAATGTATTTAGCAAAAGATTTATAGTAAACTTGAAATGTTATAGAATAGAACTTCATAGGATTATATCTGTTATGCTATAAAATAATTCACACTACATAAATGTTTCTCAAAGCATTACCACAAAGCAAATATTGTGAGTATTCCCACAGAGATCAATGGGAACATTTCTAGATTTAAAGTGCAAAACTAAGAATTTGACATAAGGCCCATATCACATGCAACTAGTCCCTGGAGAGTTATGCAAGGAATACAGTAGAATCTGCTCAGAGTTGAGAGTGGGTCAGGGAAACAAAACAATGATACACAATTAAAAATAATAATAATTTTTAAATTGATAATTTAAAAAAAAAATGAGTAAATGATTTTACATGAAAAAGACAGCAATGAAAAATATACAGTAAAATTTGAATTCTTTTTTCATCTACTCTTATATATTTCACTTAAGGTGGTTTATCCTATCCATTTTTACCCCAAAGTGTTTATTTGAAATATACTTATCCATCCATCCGTCTCCATTCATCTCCATTGGCTAGTGAATTAACAGCTAATTGTTCAAACTTCACTCCATAGAATAAAGAAAAGCAACTCTGTTAGATCAAATTAAATCTGCATTTTATAACTTTTGAGGTTAAGAAAGTATCCTCATTGATGTCATGCTCATGCATTTCAGGACTTGCTTATTGTTCATGGAAGTTGGTACTGAACATATGCCTAAGCGCCTTTCTGAATCAGAGCCTTAATCCCTGAGTAAAGAAAGGGTACTTTAATAAACAGCAATGTGTATCACATTGACTAATTTGTAAGAAACAACACTGAAAGCTTAAGTGATTTCATTACATAAATACACACAGTTCAGTGTTCAGAACAAGCTGAAGTAGAGTATGCACAATAAATACGGACGTTTGAAAATCTGTTTTAAATTGTTCAGGTAATTTAAAATGATCCCTTGTGAATAAACACTCTAAAAGTTTTGGTTTCTCCTTAAGTATTTTTAACCATTAAAATCTGTAGGTCTAGGAGGTCTGATCTCAAGATGGTAATTCATTTTTTGATGTGCATTTTCATTCTGCGGGATTAAAGCTGGGAAATAAATGTTTTTAATGCCTGTGTTTTATGCCTTTTTTTTTTTTTTAAACACTTGAGGGGAAGGATAATGCATTAGTATTTCAAAGCCATAATGAACTGCCTTTACATGAACAACGCTAGGTTAATTGTATATAAAGCCTTCCAGCTTAGAGGGATTTTAACAGCTGTATGTAAAGGGCAGTGATCTCCTGATGCCTTTTTCTATTTTGGTGAGGAGTGTTTAATAAAGACAATCTAAACAAATTTCTATGTATTTTTTTTCCCTTTAAATCACATTTTGACATTTAAAATCATGACAAGTTATTTATAGATTAAAACTGAATTTCACTCATTGCTTTTTCAGAAAAAAATCCATGGGTATGAATTTTGCCCTCTTCAATGCTAATGCCAACCCAGGATTTATTTGTCCTTTCTTTGTGTTCTCTCCATAAAAGATTCTTGCTATGTATCTTAGTCGCTATCATTAAATGCTGGCAACACAATCAATTTATGTGCTATTGATGAATAGATGATGTGCACAAAGCAGGTATTATTTTATGTTAGTCATGTGCCCTTGCTGTCTATATACTGGAATTCAAACTGTGCTGAACTGTCCTTAATTCTGAAAACCATCTGTATTCTACAGAAAATGTTCGCAGTCTTCCTTCAAAAACCCATTTCTGAAGTTTCCAGTACTTCACATATATTAAGAACTCGTGATATATGTATAGACTCCTCTAATTATCTAATACAATGTGTCCTTTTAGCACTCTGCAGGATTTTGCATTGCGTACATAATCCAAATTCTTACCTGGTCACTAATGAAATTAGAACATTTTTATCTAAGGATCACTGTTTCCCTTCAAAGTTTAACAAAAATGGGGCAGACAATGAATTCCTTACAAGAACACTCCCTGCATCTGAAGAACTGTGGTCACTGTGAAGGAGTATGAATTGTTAGCATTATTTATCTATTAGCTGCAAGCAACACCATTCATCTGAATTTATTGTCATTGGCCTCAGAATTTTGAGCTCACTATACTAATTTTTCTGTATCTCCAAGTACCTCCTGAAAGAGTCCTTCATTATGCTATCTGATCATTTTCTTTCTACAAAGATATCTGAAAACAATGAATTATTCTTGGAGATTAGAGTTTAAAATCACTATAATAAATGCCTCCAGCATCCAAGACTTATCTTTGCTAAATTTCACTTGACGCAGTTGTAAACGTCTCCACCAGATTGTCTGAGCACTCTCAAAGCTTAATTGATCCAATTTGCATGTTTCATCCTGGCAGAATACTGCCTCATTTCTATCTTCTCAGACTAAGTGATCACAACCTAATCACTTTGTATACAAAGCAGATGGAAAGTTTCCAGCTCCTTTGCTGTCCCCTTCCATACATCCTTATTCAAACAATTCTAATTCCATAAGCAATCTGATCTTTCTGTATTTTTATAGGATTACTGTTTCATTGATTAGTCTTCTGTCATCAGTTGTAGTTTGCAGAACTTCATATCATTTCTAACTTTTGACTTACACCTTCTGCATGGTCCACCCAAAGAACATGAAAAACAAACAAACAAAAGACCCTTAATTTAACTATCCTAAATGTTCTCCCCTAGGGAAGTTCTGCAAGGTGCTTTAGTTGTGGTAATTCAGAACAGCTCAGTGGATTGTAAGGAAAGAGCAATTTCAATTCATTTAGGATTTCTTTCTACATTGTTAAAGAAAGAGAAATTAATTATAAACCTACTCATAAAATTCTGAGCCTTGCATATTAATACATACTGACATTTTGACAAAAGAACTTTCAGAAAGAAAAAAATATATTTTTTCAATTCAATGAATAATTTCCAAAAATCAACTTTCTGGAAATGAAAAATAAATATATTATTTATAGTGCTTCTTCTGTACTTCTCCCCTTCAACAATTTTAAGTTGTAGTTTAAATACACAAGTAATTTAGTAAAAACTTATATTACTTATGAATGATTGAGATCTAGCTTTTGAAAATAATCCAAATAAATAAAAGCTTCCACAAACAGTCACAAGCAGATAGTCAAACTAATGACTATTAAGAATGTATAAGCTTTAAATGTAATTAATATGAAGCATTCTGAAGTAAATAGAAAGTTTAGCTTAATCACTTCACTTGCAGTTCACAGCTTGAATTTGTATTCCCCTCCTCTCTCTAATTTATATACATTTTCAGAAATCACTGTGTTTCTGGAGTCTTACTCTATTCCTCACATTGCTAACTGGTGAACCCTAATGTCCTTCTATTGATCCCACAGTTCCCCTGCCCTTCCTGAAGTTGGTGGTTAGTCAGTTGTCTGATTGGCTTTTGATTTCTCCACACATTCTTTTTATTGCTTCTTCCTGTTTTGTTTTCTCCATTCATCTCTATTCATATTTTATCAATAAAATGAGAGAAAAAGATTGCTTCCTTCGTTTCCAGTGAAGAACACATGAGAATCTCCAATGCATGTTGCCTACAGAAGTGACCAAACACTGGTGGTCACCCAATGAGCTGGATATGAAGAATCTTTCAGTCTTCTCTGCAGTTACATTTATATAACAGGTAGAATGCTCAAAATACAAAAACAAAAGTTGTATAATAGGAACCAGAATGCACTATCAACTGCTCCAATATTCTCAAAGAGAAAGCATGCCAGTTGAGTAAGAGCTGCATTCTGTCCATACATATACTAAAAAATGGTGGTGCAAGATGAAGGAAAATAGTTGTTCAATATCAAATCTAGTGAATTAAAGTTAAGTGGCAAAGAACAAACAGAATTAATAAAGTGAACTCATCTTATAATTGGAAATAAATAAATAAATAAATAGAACCATTAAGAGAGTACAACGACTTTCCATTAACATGCTTTTTGTTGCAAAGTGATTCTACAAAACCAAGCTTTCCATTGAGGTTAAAAAGAAACTTCAGAAAGATTGAATGTTTTCTTTAAGTTCAACGTTAAAGAAAAACATCAGGAAAGCTGTGGATTTTCTTCTAAGTAATGGGACATACAGCATCAGAAGTATGAAGAACAGAAACACAACTTTGCTGTTCAAATAATTACTCAGAAATATAACACTGTTTCCTACACAACATTATTAAGGAGCATCTAAATTATTTAGAGTTTAAGAAAAACTGTGTTATTTAATTGCATAAATTTCTGTTGTCAAAAGTGAAACCAGAAGTGTAGTGTGATATCAAGAAAACATTAAGATTCAATCTTATTATTCATCACTGTATTCATCACTGCTTATACTCATAATTCCAAAGAAAGTAAAAAGAAAAAAAAAAAGAAAATCTGTTTTTGTACCACTAATCTCTGTGATGACATTTCTGAGTTTGTGTCAGTTCTGTTTTCAGCAAGGGTTATTTAAACACGCAAGAACATTGGACTCCAAGAAAATTTGTACAATCACTGACAAATTTCTTCACTGTAACAAACATACCACTTCTGACCTTGATGTTTAAGCAGGAGCATGTTTCCCCTGTATCATGCTAATTACCTTATGAACTAATTTTCTGGAGAATTGAATCTGATCCACAACCTGTTAGCTCTTCCTGCTGCAGTCCACAACCATATTCCAAAATGTTCTTTTCAGTTTAAGAATCATAACAAAGTATGCATGAAATAGTAAGAATTAGGAGGCGAGCTACTGTATCTTAATCTACTAAAGATACAATTATTCCAAATTCACAGGTAAATATTTATTTAGTGTAGTCTGCAGATACAGAACCGATTATCTTTAAAGGTCTAAGGAGGATCTGTCATCAGGCTGGACATCTTATCATTCTGTATTCCTCACACTCTTGCTGCCTGCCAGGCAGTTATTTTAAAAGCAAAACAAAGCAGCTGGGCCCTCAATCTTCACCATCCCATGTGAAAAACAATCACTGATTTCATTTTGTGCTTCTACAAGTAAAATTTCCAAAAACAGCCTGGAAAAGACAGATTTTTTTATATTGTCCTTTTTAGCCTGTCTACGTGTTTCTCACACTTTAGGCTTCCTCAGGTCAAATTCTGAGATCTCTCCCTGTCTGTAGTAGTGTTTCATTAGAAATATTTACATCTCTCTTTTCCTATTCTTTTCTTCCCTGTCCACAGAAAAGGACACAAAATCACTTTTTTAATCTTGACAATATTTGTTTCTGCAGCAGTAATCACAGATTACCTTGTCATACAGCATCCCCCTTTACATTAAAAATGAACATTATTTACCCTTATGCCCAGTTCAACTGTATCTGCTAGTTGGCAGTGCTAGTCTTTTCCACATTTCTCAAATTGGAGTATGACTGGATCTTTGGCTAGCTTCCCCCATTATGTCCAGAATCACTGTGGTGGATTAACATGATTTAAAACAATGTATGCCCTGTATTTAGGTTTATGGCATAATTAGAAAAGAACAAAGAGAATCAAGAACAATCAAAGAGAATCAAGATATTATTATATCTTAATTTAATCTAATATTTGTATTAATTGCTCTGGTATCTTCTTCAATGTTATGTCAGTTTCTGGATTCAGAAAAACATACCATACTCCTTCACCTTGATTCCTGTGTTTCTTGCACCTTCTCCTCAGGAGCAGATTTTCCAAACTAAGATTAGCTTTACTACAACCTTTACAATTTCTCTCATTCTTAAGGTAAATCTGAACTGAACAAATGTGCCAGTCCAATTAGGAGTTATTCCTCAATATAAGCTCCCTCAATTGTTTCTTATGCATACACACATATACACATATTTACATATACAGTCCACCAGTAAAATCATTCCTGTTGACCAGGCTGAATTCAAGCAGTCGGTCAAACAGATAACTTAAATAACTGTAAGTTTTACCACTTCCTTTGCTCTTCTATTTTTTGAGAGCTGCACACAATTCAGCTAAGAGTCTGAAAGAGAAAACCAGAACGGTTTTAAGATCCCCAGTGTAGAAGTGGGCATGAGCTTGCAAAGGAAGAAACATACATGAAACTTTATAATTCGAACCATACAATTAGACAGCAAATAATAGTTTCATTCTACTTATTTCCTATTTAGCTGAAAGTATAGTAAAGTACTTTTGCTCCTGTGCTTTCTATCATCAGGAAGAACGGAAGAGCCATAAAAATTAACAAAAGGCAGCAAACCTTTCTAATAAGGAAAACTTCTAAGAAAGTGAAATGTGTATTGCTTTTCTAAGCAACAGTTAGAGTGGTTATAAGAAAGAGATGTATGGAGAGGACAAAAGCCCACATACATATGAAGATTAAGAACACCAAAGAAGACTAATTGTTTTAAAAATTTGATATAAACACTGTGCAAGAAGCTAAAAACAACAAGCAGACAAAAAAAAAAAAGCATAAAATATGTAAAGCCTTTTTACCAAATACCTATTCTACACATATATAATATGTACATTTTCTATAAGAAACAAAAGTATTCAACTAATTTCTAGTATTGCTATTATACTATAGTTACAGAAAAATTAGAAACAACCACCTGTTTATTGCAACTGTGTTTGAAAACTTTCCATTGTTAAGGAGCAACAAAACAAATCTTTCTTAACATGGTACCTATCTTCCTTTGCAGGAGAAAATAAAATAGTGAATTTCTTGATTGCCAAGTAAGGAGGTTTACAATTTGATAGCTCAGTATGAAATGCTTAAGTAGCTTATCTTCCTTACAAGCATATCCAAGTGCCAGATATTCTATTTTTTGTAAATATTTCAGATAGAAAATAACTTCATGGGCTTAATTCTTCTCACGTGCCCTCCAGAGCAAGAAAATGGCATACCTCTCTGGTCCTCAATGTAATTTCTCATGATTGACTGAAACTGGAAGAGTAAATGGGACAGTACAACTATGGTAACACTTTGTGGAATTCATGCAGAAAAATCTTCTTACGTTACCTGGAAAATGGCATTATGTTTATTTCTTTCTACTCAGAGAAGTCCAAAGGGTTTCTTGTTATATTGGCAGAACATTATGATCGACTGTTCTTAGCTTTTTGAAACAGATATATCCTATTTTTTTTTATATGTAACATCGTAAAGTAGGCCTTCAGTGCTCAAAGAACACTGTATGACTATACAAAAGGAAAGCACATGTTTTTCATTGTCAAAATGTGGAATATATTGTAAAATTCTATTGATCAATTCCCAATATTCCCCGGAATAAAATACTAGGTCTAAATTGAATCTGACGAATATTTATCAAAGTAGTGAAATAACTGAATTAAAAAGTTCATAATCTCAGATGGCTTTCTAAGGTTGCTAAAATTGGTCTTCTCAACAATCTGGATTAAATCTTCAGTTACTCAATGAAATACAAAATTTAACAAACCACACATATTAAAAACAAACAACAAAAAAAAACAACTTTTGCCCTCTTCCGAACTGTTTTGAACTGCCACATTCTAGGGGAGCATTCTGAAAACAGAGTCTGAGACAGTAAGGCATATTTTGTGTTTATCTCATACATGAATAGCTTCACATGAACTATTATGTGCAAAAGACCTGTATTTGTCATAGCACTTGTATTTATCTGAAAGACAGAATAATGTCTGTCCTTTGCTGTACTGTTTATGATTTATATAGAGCCACTACTGTACCATGTGTTTTAAACCAGTGTAAAGAGCAAAATTACTTTTGCAACAGCACAGGCCAGCAAATACTGTACTGTACTTGAATGTGAAAAGCGCTACTCACGATAGTGATCTTTAAGATGAGTCATGAATATTTACAGGAATGAATCCTAAATATACAATTTTATAAGCATATTTATACTGATTTTGATTATCAACAACTTGTCATGATGTGTTTCTCCTCTGTCATTGGTAGAGCTACTTCATTAGCTAAGTCTGCGTCAGCAAGTAGTACAATAAAACGGAGAGTGAAATAGTTGGTGCTGAGGGACTAATGTCCATGTTATGAGTTCTAGGATTTTTCTTTGCACTACCAAAGAGAATACGCTGGTCACGTAGAAGCTCAGTGAGTGTATTTATGAATCTCATAATTCTGACTTAATCTTGACTAACTGAAATCTAGCCACACACTCAAATCCCACTCCACAATGCAAACTGAAGTGTAGTAAACAGAAACAACTGGGAGATGCACTGCACTGATGTTTCAAGCAAAATGCTAACACAGATACATCGCTATCTTCTTTTAGTTTACCAAGTTTCTCTTAGTGATGCACAGGAGAAACACACAGTAGTAAAACCTGTGGGTTTTTTTTAATGCAAATAAAATACTATTTAATAAACAAAATAGATATTTTCTGTACCCTTTCAATTATAAATTTGGATGTACAGAATATAATAACTGTGGAATAAGGGTTAATATCATGGAAATATTTAAATTTGAGTTTCAGTTTTTCATCCACAATGCAAGAGCAATGGCTAGTTTCTATGTTTTCAACATTTGGAAAAGAATATATAATTTAAGAAATAAAGATGCATTTCTGTTTTATTACTTTTACATTTATCATAGTCTCAGGTTACAGTGAAATATGCATTTGCTGCTATCATATCATCCCAACTCTCAGAATATAGCATAGCAACGGCATATTTATGCAGTGTATTTTTGTTCAAAATGGAAAGCTCAGCGAAAAACACTGATGTTAATATATCTATGTGGGTTTTTTTTCTTTCAAATGAAGTCACTCCAAAATGTTGCCAATACTGTATGATGCAACTAACATAATCTGATCTTTTAAATCTGAGAAAGTATAAGTAGATCTCCAGTTGCTGATTATCCACATTCAATGCTACAGTGAATCACACACATAGAAACAAACAAAAAACCCACTATATATATAGCAAAGATTGCAATGGTAGCATCTTGGTGAATAAAGGCCATTGATTTTCCTGAGCTCAGACATGACTTTTTATAGTAGGAAATTATAAGGGTGTTTCTTTTCTTTTGAACTAGCATTTTTAATTAAAATACTGAAATAAAAACAATTGTTATGCTGTTCTTCATTTAATACAAACCAGTCTATTTGAAAGCTCTGAAAATAAAATGTTTAAATCAATATTAAAAATGCTAAAAAGAGAAATATGGTTTCTCTCTTGAACTGACAGAATTCTACTAGAAATGTCTTGGAATAAAGGAAGCTAAAGAAAGTGTATCTTCCTTCTTGTAGCCTTAAATTTACTAGGCAAAGTGCAAGGACCTCCTCAAACTACTATTTACAGTGTATGCTGGTAGTCATACTATGACCTCTGACCACTAAATTCCGCTGATTTTTCTGAGAGTAATTTATCTATAATTGACTTCGCAATAGGTGTTTCTTCCAGAGCAAAAAGTAACAGAGAAGTTGCTGGTAGTATAAAGTAGCTTAATAGTTACTGTGACTGAAGTGCACAACCTATTGTATTCCCTTACTTCTCTCAGCCATTCCAACCTTAACACTTAGTTCAGACATTCCTACCAGGGAAGTGGATTACTGTTCAAAGTTCTGTATTATGTTGAAGACATTTTCCAACACTCAATTGTCAGTATATATAAGAGCCTACATGCTGGGTTATCATTCCTGATATTTCAAGATCTCTAAGTATTGAGATATCAGATATGTTCCCTGACTGGTAAAAGCTAGCATCAAAAAACTGGCATATGTACATGGGTACTATTTTATTAAGTGATTACTCAAAAAAAGGCAAGGAATTTGAGAAGTTCAGTATGATATTAAAAAAAATAAAATGATGTGGAGAAAAGAAGAAAGAATTGTGACAAGGCAGCAATAGACCTGGATTAACTTTTAGCCTGTGACATGAAAAATACTAAATACAGGGTATAAGAAAAAAGACAGCACAGAAAACAGAGAGAAATAGCAGACAACATGATGTAAAACCTTACGTATGCTTTTATCTTTTGAAAGCAGTGGAAAAATTTCCTTTATTTTCACTGGCCTGAAAGAAGGTTTTTTGACAAGTAACCTTGTACTAATGTAAGTATCAAATAGACCTGCACTTACAAATTTCCATCAAGTTGTCACCCATAAAAGATGGAACATGACGGCAAGAAATCAGCCCTGTTATCTGTTCACGTTGTTTCATGGCAATGGACAAGAGTGAGCTATTGTTCTCAAGCTATTTTCTGGATTTTAACTGATATCTCCGCATTCCACTGGATTCTATTTGTTACTTTAATCTGCTACTGTCTTTTGTCTTACAAGACCCCTGCCTGGCACAGAGTTCTGTTTGCTTGCGCTGTGCCTAGTACAGTGGGAAAGTGATTCATGACTGGACTTCATTAGCACTAGAAAAATGCAAATATTGACAATTCATGGAGGGTCCCGCTTTATAGGCATGTTTTTCCAACACATAAGAAGACTGGAAGACTAAAGTAGAACAGGACAGCCAATAACACAGACAAAAGCAAGTTTAACAAACAATAAGAAGAAATGTTAAGAGTATGACAAAACAAAAAAACAAACAACAACAACAACAAAAAAAAAAACAGCTGAAGCAGAGTGAGCTTGACTGATATCAAAATACATCTCCTCAAGCTCTCATGAAAATAAGGCATTTTGTCAAGCACACAGGAGTCTTTCATCTACATACTGTTGCAAAATTACCTTTTACTCTTGTTTTTCATCAGAGAAAGCTATAAAATATAGTTTTAAATAATGCCTCAAAAAACTCAGAGTTGAGCGCTCCTGGTAGAGCCTCATAGCCTCTGAAATACAGAACTGGTATTACAGGTTTATATAACTAGCATACCTTTGCCACTGAATAAAAACTGCAATGAGTGACACTTAATTTACAGATGTTATCATCACCTTCACTAACCTTCCTCTTTTGTAATGCCACATGTTAAGGACCAATGTTCTATATTATACTAAAAGATCAGAAAGCTTCATGTCCTAGTTCAGTATCCAACCATAAGACTCTCAACTCTATTATCACTTCTAATAATGAAATTACATATAAATTGTCTTTTAGTGCTTGAGCATGTGAAATTGTCATCACTTGAAATCCCCTGCATAAAAACCATTTCTGTATCCATTCAACTATGTGAGCAAGACAATGACTTCTTTTAACGAGCAAAAGAGGAAATTATACTACAGCAGTGCAGACTAATGAAATAAATCAGGAAAAAAAAGCAGCAGATTTGGGGTTATCCCTTTGGATAATTCTTCCTGTGCCTTAATCTCACTGTTCTCCCCAGGGACACTTTAGCCCTGGATTCTAAGAAGGAAACATTCAGATTGTCAGTGAACTTTGTTATTTGGGGCAATCCAAATAAAATAAAGCATCAAGTAACACAGAGATCACAGTGACTCTCCAGTGAAGAAAAATCTGTGCCACTTGCAACTTTATTTTACAAGCTGAGCTGGTAAATTCATACCACTTCTGTGTGGATGGGGCACCCCTTTGCCAAGACCTATTCAATCCAGTAAGCAAGCAGTACTTGAGTATTTTGTTTGTTCATTTGTAGCACTTGTGGTGGAATAATATTGACTGAAGTGGCAAGTCCCATTTTACTTAAAAGGTCAACTATTATCAATTTTCACAGCACAGAACAACAAAGAGTCTCTGAGATGGATAAATATCACAAATACAGTAGATTTGCTTTTTCAGTTTTAGGAATGGACTTTCGGGAATATATAAAACAGTGCTTCAAAGATTTTGTTTAAAGTAAAGATAACATAAACAGAGAAGGAAAAAAATATTTACATATAACAAAGAGGAAGGAAGTTTCTCTGAGTTATTATGCTTTGTTTTCTATGTAGTATGCACAAAGAAAAGAGATGAGGAACTTTTTTTTCCCCCCAGAATTACTTGGTCAAAAATATAGGTTAGTAATGAACAGAGCTGTAGCTAGTCTCTGTTGATTGCTCACCTGCAGTTTTTCAGAGAAGGTGTAAACATTTATCTTTCTGTTTGGAGGGTTGAAAACCCAGCATTGAGCAAGATATCAGGTCTCCATGGATTACCTCCACAGTCAACAAGAGGAAAAGAGTTCCTCGGGGAATTGCACCCAACCTACCTCCTGCTCCCTGCAGGAGCCTAAACCCTTTTGTCTACATTTAGCCTTTGTAATTCCTCACTCCTCTCCATTTCCAAAAGTGACAGTAAAGCAGCTGCACTGGGTTTCTAGAGATTACTTCTACTGTGGAGGTCTTCACCTGTTTCATTCACAGATGAAGTTCCTTCTGTTTCAGTGGCTGATATTCAGCATATTGCTCTAAGTCTTTCTGAGGCCAGTGCTTCTACAGTATTCACTGCTTTAAAGTATCTTAGCAAAGATGTGTATTATCCAACACAGTACAAAAGTTGCCAGACATTTAAAAATGGCAGGCTATAATTAAGAAAAAGAAATCTATTTCTCACTATGTCTGTTTGGCTTGATATAGCAATACGCAATAGAAAAATATCGTATGTGAATAATTGTCAGCTTGCTAACATATCCTCTGACATCTTAAATCAAAATAATAAGTAAATAATAATAATAATAATAAAAATTGTAAAAACAATATCCTCCTCTGCTCATCTCTTCAGATTTCTGAAGCTGAAAGAGACATTCCATGCTATATGCCAAATGATAATATACACTTTGGGTTATTTTGCCTTTTCCCTTCTCTGTCTCAGTCAGCTATGAAAATGCTGCTTGCAAATGTCTTAGGAAATCAGTGATATATCAAATTCACTGCATTTTTTTTATTGTTTCACTCACTATTACTCCTGAAAATAGTAGTGCAAATGATAGCATTTTTGCACTTTGATCTAAGTTTGAAAATTAAACCCAACAACCCTAATGGTTGGTAACCCAAAATGGTTAGACGGGAGAGACAGACAAATAAAATATAGTTGGAAGGCAATAACTGCGAGCTCTAACCAGTTGTATGGTCTTTACTCATTCATTTTAACCTCTCTTTCCACCCCCCATCCTCACCTCTTTTAGGTCTTCCCATCAATGAAATCTGGGTTAGGATTTACGCTTTCTTTTCCAGTGTACTAAGGAAAACAATTACATGCAGAGCACCACAGAATTTCCAAGTGTTGTTTTTGAGAATTACCACTGAGCCTCTGAAAGTTTGATACCAACCTTTTGTCTTTGTGCTCAATCAACGCTATTTCCTTGTTCTATTTTCATCCCTTCATATCTTTGAGTTTTCAAGTGGGAAAAAACTAACAAACAAAAAAAAACAGTTAGAAGAGACCCTTAGAGGCCACCTAGTTTGACTTCTCTGCAAAGAATAGAGACAGCTACAGCTAGATCACATTGCTCAGAACCCTTTCTAGCCTGACCTTGAATGTCTCCAGGGATGGGCATCTACCACCTCTCTTGAATGTCTCCAGGGATGGGCATCTACCACCTCTCTGGGCAACCTGTTCCAGTGCTTTACCCACGTCCTCTAAAAAACTTCTTCCTTATCCAGCCTAAATCTCCCCTCTTTTAGTTTGGAATAATTTCCCCTTGTCATATCACAACAGATCCTGATAAGGAATCTGCTCCCTTCTTTCTTACAGCCCCCCTTTAGATATTGAAAGGCTGATATCAGTTCACCTCCGAGCCTCCTCTTCTGAGGGCTGAACTGCCCCATTCTCTCAGCCTGAAAGTTATGCTTATTGAAACAAATATTGAAACAAAAATTGCCCCCGTCTATCCCTAAATCTAGAGCCACTGAAAATGGAGATCTGGCCTAGATTTAAAAAGAAAAAAGTGGAATTAGCCACAAATCTTCACCCTCACATGAAGTGAAACAAGGCTGTGAGCACTAAGTTAATTTGTGGGCTTCTTCTGATTTATTTTTTGTTTCTCATTTGTTTTTAAAATACAAGGATTGCTGACTGAGTCCGTGTCATTCCAACACTTTTCAGGAAACTAACATCCTAGCACCCAAACACTGATGAAACTAAAAAAAAAACCAAACAGACAAACTGAAAGAAATGCAAAAAATACACTCTTTGGATGTCTGTTTGGTTATGTAACAAAAAAATATTTCTTGTTGCTTTGTCATATTTAACAGGCTGGTAAAGTTATACTTCAGCTGCATATCTACATATACTTTACTTAAATGGCTATATACAGATTTTCAAAAATTTGATACAAAGCATATACTTCCCTATTTTAAGTATTCATGTACTTAATAATTTAAAACTACTCTGTACTATTATTATAATTGTCCAAATAGATTCAAAGTCCTTTATATGGAAAATACAGAATAAAGCATTTTACAAGACATTAAAAAGAAACAGTAAATGGTTTCTGGAAAACAGAAGACATACTTCCAGCTAGATCAGTATCACAGTTAACTGCCTCAACTCCTACATGGCACATCTGGGAGATAACAGGACCTATCTAAACAGGTAAATGAGCTAAACAGTTAAATGCTTCAGCCCCTTCAGTGAATGTAACATATGCTGTGCTGACAGATCGAGAGAAATTGTGTATGAATTAGTCTGCAATCTGGTTATATGCTAAGCACCTCCCAAAAGACACTCAGATTTACTCAAGCTTTAACTCAGAATGATTAAAATATATACTATGGATAGAAAATACCAATATAAAAAAAAAAAAAGGAAACAAAAACAAACACCAACAACAGGCTCTTGCTCCCTCAAGAAAAGGAATATTTTACAAAATCAAACAAAGCTCCCACCACTGACATTATGCAGCTTTCAAGGATGCAAGAATATATGCCCTGCAATAGGTATAGATATAGTCTGAAAATACAACAACATTAAAGAAAAAATTAGGCAGAAAAACATCCTGAGCAAAAGACCCACCTATCTGAAGTGAATAAATTCTATTATAATTTAAAGGGAATAGGATTTTACCCTGCATATTAAAGTGATTTAAGTGTCAAAATGCATGCACCCAGGAGGACAGAATTAATGCCAACCACAGAATTAACATTAGTATTTCATGACTTTTGAGTAATTTGCCATGTAACACTAACATTCTCCAGTACTGACTTCGAAACAGAAATGCCTAGGGCTTTTTGAAATAGGATAGTGGCAAGGAGGAAAACATCCCCTAGCACAGCTCCATCTGTGTGTTTCTGAAGCGTTTTTCTTTCTCATACCTTTTAAAAACTGGAGGAAGGTTCCTCCTTCCTGGGTGTGCAGTTAGACTGGCACCCCACAAAGCATCCTGAACTTCTGTTCAAGGAGCACAGGACTGACCTCCCCAGGAGCATTCCAGAGAATAGGAGGCAGTCTGGCTACTGTCTCCACTTCACTTAATCAGAGAAGTATTGTGCCAGCTCTTCACTTACCTCACCAAGAGGGAAAGAAAAGAAAAGCCCTTTCCTATCCAAATCTCAGTCTCGTCAGTCTCTAACCTGAAAGGTTTGAAACAAGGACAGCAATATTTTTAGGAGGGGAAAGTGACTGCTGCTCACTTCAGAGTGGTGCTACACATAATATGTTAACACAGAAAGAAAATCACTTCTTCACCTCTTTGCTCCCCTGCATGGGAATGCAGCTTCGGTCATGATTGCACCTCAGGAATCACACAGTAAAAAGCCTCTCCAGTGTGAAGGTTAGGAACTGGGCATGTCTTATCTCGTAAGATGCTCAGCAAGGGCTCTGTTTCCAGGAAGACGGGTTTCCTTTTACAAGTGCAGATTTACGTCTGCTTTTCCTATAAAACGAACTGCTGGTATAAAAGTGTGTTCGTAAGCCAACAAATCATACTGCTGATAGGAAAAAAAAAAAAAAAAAAAAGAAAGACTGCCTGTTTTTCAGAAGATATCTGCTCATGAATGTTAGGACTCCTGTAAAGGACAGGAAAGAGCAGAATGTGAAGCTAAAAGTAAACACATTCATGTAAATATCATGTACTCTAGCACTACCACTGCATATTTAGGTAAAATACAATAATCAAATGAATACAAGAATTGTTATGAAAACCAGACTTCTTTCAAATACGTAGAGAGATTTCTTTTCCAGGAGAGAAATTCTAATTTGTAAGTCATATATCCTTTTCTATTACGAGGCAGGAATGCCAAATGTGTCATTTTCTAGGAGCACAAGAGAACCTCCAACCTGAGAATGGTTTTGCCTGAAAGACAAAACTTACAAAGCCAAGTAGTAGCTGCATAGAAGCATGGCATCAAAGTGAAAACTGCTACATACTCTCCAAATTAACGGAAACATTCATGATTCTTGCAAGAGGAGGTTATTTTTGGTTCTAGCAGTTATTTTGTCAAGTCTCAATACCACAAAATAGTAGCCCTAGTTCAGAAAAGCATTTAAACACAACTATAGCTTTAATCATGACAGCAGATCCCCATTCAGCTTGATTACTCAGATGGCATGATTAAAATCTAAGTGCTTAACTGCATTAACGCAAACATTAAGGTTTTTGTCTCAGTAGGACAAAACAAGTATGCTGAAATTCCCAGCACTCGTACATCCAAAGCATTTGAATTCAGATTACTTCAACTCTTTTTCTGCAAGCATGCCATTTTGCCAAAAACTGTCACTCCTGTGTTTTCTGTACATTGACTCTATTTTAGTGAGAAACTCTACTTATTGATTCTGATATTACACAGAGAAATGAGTTTTTCTTTCACTAAGATGATTATACAAAAACGTTACATAGAAGCACAAGAGGGCTGGGTTTTTGTTTCTTTTTTTTTTTTTTGCTCCATGATTGCTGAAGGAAGCACATTGCTCACCAACACAACGCAGTGAATGAGCTAAGGCTCGGGTCCACAGCTGTGCTCAGTGTGCTCCACGTGCAGTTACAGATGCTGACAACAAGCCATTTGGGATGCCCTGACGCAAGGGCTTGTTCTGTGCTGGTCTGGTGCCCATCAGAGGGTGAGCAAAGCCACAGGGCTGTACTGTCCATGGAGGGCAGCAGGCCCCTGAGGTACCATTCTGCCAGACAAGCAGTGCTGCAGATGTGCCCTCCTTTCCACTGTCACACCCCCAGATGCCCGAATCTTTCTCTCTTGAACACAAAAGTGCTGGTCTTTGCACAAATAGCAAAACAGAGAGCAGCTGTTTTCTGGGAGTAGCTTTTAGTCAGTATGAAAGAACGTTTTTATATTTCTCTATTCCCACACAACAAAAGATAACTTATATTAGTAATAAAATACTGTATTTGTATCGATGATAGTAAAACATTTTCATTACTGTACTCCTTTAAAGAAGCATAGGCAACATGCTCTTAGAAAATTATGAGGAATCAGAAACAATGCATTGCTGCTTGGAAGTGCTAAAAGTTTTTTTGCTTTGTTTTTCTCCAAATAACATAACTTTGACCCATTCCCAGTGCATTTCAACACCACTGGCTGAGCTGCATTTTTCAGGTTGCACCTTACAATTTCATTGAAAAGCAGGCACCTATACCTTCCAAAGTTTGCTTAAATCCCCTACCTTTCCTACATAGAGTGGGTCTGAGCCCATGTACTCTTCCAGCACAAAGAATTGATTCCACACCCAGCTGCGTTTGGTTCTCGTCCTCCCAGATTGAAAGTAGGGCTTTGACCTGGACCTGGAGGGTTCTGCTTGATTCATCCCAGAAAGACACAGGAAAAGAGCTATTATCTGCAACAAATGGCAGAACTCCACTTTGCCCAACTTCATCTTTTTTTTCTGCCGTGTAAGAAAAAACCTTGATGAGAACGGGCACAATTCCAGTTGTCTCTGCAGCTCTCGCCTCCAGCAGGGTGTCAGCTGGGAGTCCAGGGATAATAATCTGGTGAGTGGTTGATTGGGAGAGGTCACCACTGCTGAGCAGCCTTCACCAAATAAATAGCATAATAGGCACCTATTGGGGAAAAAAAGCAAGAACTGTTGTCAGAACTTTATTTTATTTAAGAATGCAAATGCTTAACAAAATTAACTTAATGCAGAAATATTAATTTATAATTTTTCTAATCATCAGTACAGTTGGTTGAAGTCTCTCACAGTTTAGACTGCGTTCCTTGGATTGCATTACTATTGCTGATAAGTCGGTATTTGTAGCTATATTTCCTATGGCTGTTTTTTCTGTATAACCGTTTCCCCAGGACAAAGGCTGATTTTTCTTCTATTTAAAATAAGCAAAACAAGTGTGATTATTTTGCAGTTGTTTGTTTTGGTTTTTTTCCTCCTCTGCCTGCTATACTCAGCTTTACTTGCCATTACCACGACAATTATAAACCAGCTACATGCAGGAAGCTATATTAACGGAAAGGACATATGCTAGCTTAACTCTCTTACTGAAAAGTAAAATAACAGAGTATAAAATGAAACGGAACAATCTAATTGATTCTTAGTCACAGTAGACCAGATGTTAGGATTTGTTGTGATCTGAGTATGACCAGCTCAAAAGCTCTGAGAGTTCCCCACTCATTTTTTTCTGCATGCATTCCTAAAACATAAGAGGCACATTAGACTAGATTATGTGCTTACACACATGTATTATCAGAAAATAATTTTATTTTATGTTTTCACTGCTAACTTACTTTAATGACTAATGATTTTTTAGCAATAACACATAGAAGTCTTATCATCCTTTGCATCTTGACCATTTACTTTTCAAAAACCTGATCATTTAGTAACTGGAGGAGTTCAGAAAAAATTATAAAAACCTCTAACACTATTTAAATCAGTCCTCAATTCTGCTTCTTACAGGTAAGAACACTCTGGCCAACTAAGGATATATTAATATAAGGATTATGAGAGCACACATTATGTTAGAAGCAAAATGCAGCTTTGCATTTCAGGGAATTCACCTGCATTAAGGCCAAGTAAGCAGTGTTCTCTGAAACAGGCTTTCTTCTCATCTGAGAGAGCAGTGAGGCAGATGAGAAGTATTTAAGAAGTGCCAAACACAAGGTGAAAATAAGGATGAAATTAAAACGCATAACAAGGCTTTCAATTGGAGTGAACCGTTGCCGCTTAGAAAGTCATGGAAGAAAGAAGATTGCATCCTTTGAACATTGTATTAATCTAAAAAGAGGAGACATTAAATCATGTATGCATTATATGCTCTTAGATAGATTATTATATTCCTAGCCATTACTATAAAAACTGCCTGGAATGCAATCTCTGGTATCTGTTTTCAGTATGTCAGACTCTTTAGCTGCAGAACTATGTATGTGCTGCCAAAGTACCTAGAGGGCACAAACATGAAACAAATAAAAAGCTCTTCTGATTATAGACTGTATTTAAAGCCTTTTTATAATAATCCCTTCTGTGGTACTGCCCTGCACCAGAAAGGCTTTGCTTAGAGACTAGTGGGATAAACTACAAACCCACGGAGCACGTATGCTAAGCAGCAGCAATCTGAAAGCTTCCATATGTGAAAACCTAGTGTCTCCCTACAGGCAAAACAAAGAGAACAGGAAATATCTTACCTAAAGATCCTAATTTCCAAAACATGATGCTACAGTTACAAAAGACGCCTCTCCAGCACACACCAAGAATCTTTTCTCAGTGGAATTAACATTCAAGTGCCATTCTCAGTAGCAGAGTCCAGTTTAAAATCATTCAGCCCAAATAGTCGTAGCTCAGTTTTGATGTGAGCTGTTGGGTAAATCATGAACACGTGGCATTGTAATTTCCAGAAGGACTACCATAGGCATCCAGGAGAGCACTCTCCAACCCAGGTGCCACTTGCAGTTCTTTCCACTCCACTTGGGTAAGAAAAGCATTCTCTATAGTAGAGGCTGCTTGCACACCCCTTAGTTTTCCCTCTCTGTGTCTAAGTCACATTAGGTTTAATACATCTGATATTGATAAGCTGTCAGTTTATTTCGAAGGAGCAGCAGATTGTTACTTAACAGAGATAAAAATACGAAATGGATTTTCTTAAGAAATGTCAGTAAAACATTTACAATATGTTAAAGTCTTTCCACTAAGCAGTTTGAAATGTCTTGTTCTTGCTCTGAACAGACATTTCAAACCTAGAATTGCTCTAACCTTTATCTTGAACAGTGTTCTCTTATATCCTTTCTTTTACACCTGCAGGGAAGTATGAAAGCCACCATATGGAGTGCCATGGTCCCCAGCCACACGCCACAGCATGGAACTGAAAAATGCACCCAAAATACCAATTGAAAAACAGTCCATATGCTAGACAGCACAATATGATGAAAAACGGAATACTCACACCCCCTAGGAAAAAAAAAAATTGTTGTCATTTACTCATTCTCAAATCCTTTCATCACACAGTCTCCAGAATCCCAATTATTTTTGTTCAGCTATGTGGCAGCATTTTGCTCTGAGACACTCTTCCCTTCACTCCTTCCCCTTCTTCAGGGCAAATCTTCCTATTCCTCTTAGAGCTGTATTTTATTATTTATATTATTATTTATATTATTATTTTTTTTAAGGAGAGGGCAATAAATGCATAAAATCTTTTCAATTTGGGAAAAAAATACTTATTAAATTGAATTTCATCATTTTTCATATTTATATAAATGTAGAGATTTAAATGAAGTGTATATGGTTTATAAGTAAACAAAGAAAATATGTTTCTGTTCAAGCATGGCTAGAACCTCAACGTCACCTTCTCTGTGAAGTTCTCAAGTATGAAGTCCATACTTAATATACAAGCAACATCACAGAATTCACAAAATTGACAAGTAAGCTAAAATATTGGTGTTTTTCTCCTCATCAAGGCATAAATTTAATTTGTACTACCAGCAACTGATATGACTAATAATGACAGCAATAGGGGGGGTGGAGTTTTCTGATTTAGGTCCCTTCTCTGTTATCTCTATTTACAGGCTTGAGTGTGAAGTGAACACAAAACTGACCTGCAACTACTTTGTGTTTAAAAATCCTCTTATTAAATGGTATCCTGTTCTGTACAACTGAACTACACAGAACTCAGAAATACTTGCACTTGTAATTAATGTCATTCATTATTCTAGTATGTTATTTCACCTTTATATAAAGTTACTTCTCTCCTCAAGAAGGGGCCAAAGCAAAATAATGTCTCCTCAAGCTTTACTTTCTTAAAAAGCTATTTAGATTTTAAAACTAAAACGAAGTTCACTAAGCTCTACTTTCTACATATAAGCTTGTATTCCCTATTTGCCTTGCATATAGCTCTGATATTCACAAATATGAGAAAAGAAATTGAAAACAAACAGTGTATGATTCAAAGAGTATGTTCTGTGATCTGGACTATACATGTAGAGCCTTTTGCCATATCGGTATCATGCTACAAGAAATCCCCCCTCATTCCAAACACTCTACCCCCCCAAAAAGTCCATTAAAATATCCAATCAAACCTCTACCCTTTCGTGTCATGCTCTTAAATAGCTGCTTGTTCTAAGGGTTGTTAAGAACTGGAATAGGCTCCCCAGGGAGGTGGTTGAGTCACCATCCTTGAATGTGTTTAAAAACCATCTGGATGTTGTGCTCAGGGACACGATTTAGCAGTGGGTTGTTAGGGTAGCATGTTTAGGTTGCAGTTGGACTTTATGATCTTGAAGGTCTTTTCCATCCTGAGCAATTCAATGATTCTATGTTCCTATAAGGCATTAAACTGAAGAATATATATCTGAAAAAGTATATTTTTCAATTTATTCGATATGAAACATAAAATTTACATTTTCTGCAATCTGTTGTATAGAAGTTGGGCTGTATTTGACCCATAATCCTGTAGTGGAAGTTTTCTGGTGAACACTACTAATCTGAAAAATGTTACTGCTGTACTTCACCAAAACAATCTGCTAGTGTCAAAAAGACACCATTATGCCTTGTCTCCAAGGGGCAATCTTGGTTTGATGAAAGCATTCAGATCATGAATAAGATCCTCAGCTTTAAGGAATAATTCCCCTTGCTGCAAGCAATTAAGGATCGTTTACACCCACTGAAAATCTCTCTGAATATTTTGTTTGACTCCATAATGTCTAAAACAACACACCAAGACTAGTCCTCCTTATCTGCCTGCATGTAGCCATGAGCCTCAGTAGGTATGGACAAAACATGTCTGCAGCCTCCTAGATGTCCTCATGGACACCACTGAAATTTCTACATCCTTGAAGGGCCTTTAGTGATGGTTCATGATGCCCTTCCTTTTTGTACCACCTAACATTTGCAACCGAAGTACAAATTACTGCAGTCTTTCATTCACATGCTACTACTGGTGCCAGTTTAATACATGAACCATATTATTTTTAACCTAACAGAATTTTGTCCATCACCTTCAATTGTTCTAAAGTCTTCCCTAACAAATTCTTCAGGCAGAAGTAGAAATCCCAAACCTTTTCCATTACTGAACTCCATGGAGTTGGATTACTTTTCTCTATTTTGAAAACTCGCTTTCAGATAAGAGCATCCATTTAAAGTTTAACTGGAGAATTTTTCAATAGTCTTGACTCCCTCACTCAAACACTCCTCTTGTAAGACTGCTTCAATCTTTGATACCATAACAAAATTCACTAGTTAAACTCAGATCTCACCATCTTTGGAACTGCAGCCCAGAAAACACTTGCCAGTAAATCTTGTTTCAGCTTGGCCAAGAGTATACAGTTTTCCTCTCTCCCTCTCCCTGCCCCTCCCCCTCCCCCCTCCCTCCCGCACACACACTTCAGACATTCAAGAAAACAAGACCCATCGAGTTCATTTTGAGGGTGACTGTTGTCACTAAATCTTGAGCCAGCATCACTTAAACAAAGTTGAACCAGCAGGTGAGCCCCCTGACACATGAAGTAACCTTGATGAAATGTTTATGTTTTGACATTCAATTTTATAATGCCCACTGGAAGGCGTTTTAATTCCTATGGAAGAGAAAATTTCCCTTTGAGGAACTGCAGTCTCATAACAATGTCACACATCTAAATATCACAGGAGACTCTTCTGCAGGCACAGGAACTTCATCATCGAGACAAAGGGTTTAGAGATGAGAACATATCTAACATGGTGTAGATTAAACTGTCTGGTCATAACATTTCTTCACATAAATAAAAAAAATTAAAAAAGTTTTTTCTTTTTTAGGAGGGTACCTTGGAGCAAGCGAGGTGGGAATCATTCCATGAAATGAAAGTCTAGGAGTCAAAGTGATACAATCAGACCTGTTAACTCCCTGTGCCAGATGACATTACATCTACAGACCACAACCTCCTGCAGCTAACTGGCCTAAATATTCACACAGGAGATCTGTAAATGAAGTGCACATTCTGCAATCTGCATCTGGTTATCAAGCAAGAAACTACCACTGCTCCAAACATATGGCACTGTTACACTAAGCTGGCTCCAGTACCCTCTGACTCAGGTGGAACAACCTGGTGAGACAACAGGAAAACACTAGGTACACTTTGATAAATTATACGGCTTCACAAAAATGAAGAGAGAACACCAAACTGGTTTTGGTTTTTAAGTGCTCTGCAGTTGATCATAACTCTGTATGTGGCTGGAGGGTTCAGTTATTTGGGCTTCTTTTACCCCCCTTCTCCCTAGATATATTGACAAAATAAATAAATGTTTATATAATTTTCTCCAAATGAAAATGCTTTGTTGTTTTTTTCTTCCACCTTGCTATGTTATATTTTATAGATCTAAGTTGCTGGAAAGGATTATGCTAATTTGATCTGTTATTGAAAAGAAACAGCAGCAGCATTTGTAATTCTGTGACCAATCAAGTCAAATATTTAAATTTCCTCAAGCTCAATTTCTGCAGCCTCATTTAATTTGAGGAATTTCATATAATACCTAGGGGAAGAAATGACTTAGTGACATTTCCTTGCAGAACCACTGAATTCCCAGAGGAGGCACTCCTGCATTACTGCTCAGAGTTAAGCCTGATTTGACAGGCAGGACAGAAGTAATCGTCATGGATTTTATTCACCCTTCCTTAGCTAGAATGTAATGATTTTTATTGCTACAAGAAAACAATGCCCAGTAGTAACATGAAATACATGAGAAAAAAAAAAAGTGCATGATAAATTGAACTAAACTGAATGACTCAGAAAAGGCATTTGTTGAAGAACCACTGAGCTGATCAGACACTGAAGCCAACAGTCAAAAAAAAAAAAAAAAAAAACCCCAAAAAACCAAACAACAGTGAGATTTGCTAATCAACCCGTCACTAAAATGTTCTTCTGAGTACTATATTCATCTGCAGAGCATTTGAAATTGAAAATACCTTCTATTTTCATTGACATTGGAGTCTGTTTTTGTGTTGAATACCTTTGGGGAATGGCTCGGCCAAGTTTACAGCAAACTAAGACTTTAACTTGGAGTAAAACAACCTCAGGTTCTGCATTAATAATGACTTTGAGTCAAGTGTCTGACTGCTGGAAAAAAAAAAAAAAAGAACACGGGCATTACACACAAAGTTATACATGAAAAGGATCCATTCTCCTCATCAGATAATTCATGGGTAATCTGCAGCTAAACAAATGATTTACTATTATCCTTTTATATGGAAGGATAAGAGTTCTTTGCTATTAAATCAAAGACATAATCAAGAGTGCTTTGCTATTATATCAATAAAAATAGACTTAAAAGAGCTGTAAGGCTGTCATCTGACATTGTTAACACATTTCTAATGATCTGCAGCAGACTTTAATTACAATAAAGTCTCCCATTATTAGGGTGAAATGCCCTCTGATTAAAAATCCAATCTTCAATGGCTTTTGCAAGAAAATAGTCCACATTACCAATGATTGTTTTGTTTTTTTTCTTCACATTAGCTCAGACACATTTCTAACGTGCAGTGGTAGCTCAGATTAACTTGGATATTTTCTTAATATGCTAGGCCATTCTATATCTCTATTAACTTCTCAAACCCAGATTTTTTTTCACATACTTAACATTAAAAATAATCAGATTCAGCTTTCGGATTCTTTGCTTTGCTCTACTTCCTGAGGATTTTACTGTAATTATTTTTAAAATCTTACTTAGCCTTTCTCCATGCCCATAAAAAAGAAGTATGTCTAGATGAGATCCCCTGGTAGACACAGGCTGGGAGAGACAGAGAAGTGCGTACAAGGACTTTAAACAGGACGTCACTTTTCGTCCTCTGGGAGTTGGGTTAGATTTGCTTGGTGTTCTTACTGTTATTTTTCTCCCAAAGATTCTAATGCCAGTGTCACACTGAACTAGTTTTAATGAGGCGCACAGATTATTTCTAAGCATTCTGACTTTATTTTTACATTTTTTTAAATTATGATATTCTTAAGAGCAAACCAGCATCGTGTCACAACTCATCTGCTGACCTGTTGTACCTTTAGAAGCTATAATCTAAGCAAACTTCAATTTCTTTCGCAACTGTCACGCTGTTAATATAACTTGTCCATCCATCTGAATAACGCTTCACATGAGATTATATAGATCTATCTTTTCCAGAAACAGGATAGTATCTATCCTGTGCCAGTAGTAAGCCCTTGCAAACTTTCAACAAGCAGTAAGAAGACATAATAAAGGCAGAAAAGTCACACACCACTGACAAGGTGAGACTTTTACAGGAGTGGACACATAAGAGTTTGGTTCCTACTGATTTTCTTATTTGCCCCGGAAAGTAATTTATTATCTGCAAAACATTATGATCACCGATTTTATTTTATTTTTCCTGAAAAATAGCATGGCACTATGTCTTGTTAGAGGCACTATTAAGCACATGCTGCCCTTTCAAGTATCTGCTTTGTCTTGAGAAGTTATCCATCAGAACATGAGATTTTTTTTTCCTTGCAACGGTAAAAAGATTAAAGTATTTCAGGTCCCAGAATCAAGTGTCTCACTGTTCTCTGCCCTCCCCCTCCCCTCTCTAAATCCCCTGGTTTGCTGGGAAAGCCATCATTCACAGAATCTTTGCTCACCTGAACTGTCTCACCTTTGGAAAGCATGGGTATAAAGGCTAAATCCTCTATCAAAGAAGGGTATTTCCTTCTGTTTACCAACTACAAGTTGGATCCAGATCACGAAACACTTACCATCAGTACACACAATCTGTTTTTTGTGCTTTTTGTGAGTGGATGCAAGGATAGATGGGGGTCGGGGCAGGGGGAAGGGTCAGTACCAACCAGCCAAGCACTGCAGAGCCAGCCCTACCAGCTGAATACTAATCGAAGAGACAAGCTCCCACCATTTCCACGTTTGCAAACTCCAGAATATCCTTGACATAAGAGGAGGAAAGCTCTGGGAAATAACTCCGGTGATTTCCCAGCTTCCTCTGTAGCATCAGCGCTAAACTCAGAGCTCCAGCAAGACAACGGCTTCGGCAGAGGACCTAGGACTTGGTGCTTGGTGCTGACGACGCTGTGCAGAAGTCTAGTCCTCCCTTCCCCCACTCCATCTCCCCCCTGTCCGCGAGACTTCTCCGAAGAGTCAGGAGATGCCATTGTTCCCTTATTCCTTTCAGAAGGCGCACACACAGGCAGAACATCGGCGCTCGCACTTCCCGGCAGCAGCCGGTTCCCTCAGTCCCCGCTTCCCCCTTCCCCGCCGTCCCCCCGCACCGCAGAGTGGAAACTTGCCGCGGGAAGCCGCGCAGGGACACGGGGAGAGGAGCCGCGCGCAGCCCTTCTTCCCTCAACTCCTCCGATCTCCCTCTGCCTTACACGGGGACGGGGAAAGGTGCAGGTGCGGGCGGCACTTACCTGCAGCCCCTCTCCCTCGGCTGCCCGGCGCACTGAGTGCTTTAATCCCAAGGGCCGGCGGTGCCCGAGCGGCGGAGCGCTGTCGGGGTGCTCCCAGGCGGGGGCTGGGCTGCGGCCGGCGGTCGCACGCCTGGCATGGGGACTGCGCGCCCGCCCGCGCACTGCTCGCACCCGCGGAGGCACAAGCACCGCTGCTGACCCGTTCCTCCTCCTCCTCTTCCTCCTCCACGGCACTGCACGGCGCAGGCAGCCGCTGTGCGCACGGAGAGAGAAGTGGGTGCCGGTGCCAAGCCCAGCTCCGACTGGGTGCGGATCCTGGCTGCGGGAGGAGGAGGGAGAGGAAGGAGGGAGGAGACAGTGGAGGTGGGGATGCTGCTCTGGGCAGGGGATATCACCGCTCAGCGGCCGGTGCCGGCTGCCAAGATCTCTTCGTGGGCGCGGAGGAGGCACCGCGACTTTTTGTACCTCCCGAAGACCCAGCGGCCGCTATTGAAAAGGGATCCAGAGAGCGAGCAGCTCCCCCCCGCCTCTCCTCCTCCTCCTCCTTGACAGGATATACAGATGGAGCCCTTTGGATAAAAAGCAGGAGTAGGGCTAGGGGGGTGGGGCGCGAGCCAATCTATCTCCCGATTTGCGTTTGAAAGCGTGGAGCTGGGGCAGAGAGTTTAAGATATTTTTTAATCCCCCCTCCCCTCACAAGCAAGCTTGTCGACAGAGCACCCGGGGTGCGAAGGCAAAGTAGCAAAACTAATCCGAACTATCCGGGCTCTCTACAGTTTTGCCCTTTCGGTCTCCCCAGGCTGCCCCTGTTCCCATTTGCGAAGACTCCCATTAGCCCCCATACCGCCGCTGAAGGGCAGCGAGGGGGCAGAGGGTCAAGCCCCCACTGCTTGTCCCTTCTCCGTGTCCCCTCTGCGGGTCCCGGGCCGCTGGGCGAGTCGCTCCCCGGGGAGCGACAAGGTGCTGTCACTGTGGACGGCAACCCACTCACTTCTGCCTCCCTCAGTGCCGATGTCCCTCCTTCCTGGCTCTGTTTAAACGGGGGGTGGGGAATAATGATAATAATAATAAAGTATTTCTAAAGAGCTGGAATAAATAACGCAGGTGCTCCCATACAACAAGCGACGGGAGAGAGGCGGCCGAGGCTGCGTGGCTGTGCCGGATGGAGCGCTGCGCACCGGCAAGGAGAAAGGCTCCGTGTCACGCCGGGGTTGGTGCCTTAAGCAGCCACGCACAGCCCCACAGCTGCCCGGTGAAGCCTGTCTGGGAGATGAATCTCTGCTTTGTTGGGGATTGGTTCGGCTGGGAGAGCGGTAGCACAAACTTTCTGTCTCGTTTCAGCACTGCTGAAGCCTTTTTGGGTCTGCAGCACAAAGGAGGTCCTCCACTGAAAGGTGATCGCCCAGGAATCAGGACTCCTGCAAAAGGCACAGAGAGGTTCCAAGTGCTGGCAGAGCTGCTGAGCTGACATTTTCCACGGGCAAAAATATTTTTAACACCTACTGTTTTTAGAACAATGGATCATACCAAGGGCAACCTTGGTCAGTGTCATTTGATTTATAGCTTTATGAGAAAAGCATTCTCAACCTACTATGAATCAACTAATAATCTGTGTTTGTAACTGAATTCAGTTCCTCCTACATATATATATATATATGTATACTATGAAGTGTGGTGTCAGCAATAATAATGTGAAGACCAAGTCACTTCTTAACATAGAAAATTATTTATATCACAAGTGATCTTTCCTTCTTTCTTCCTTTCATTTATTCTATTATTTTACTTTCTGGATGTGTTTCTGTCCTTTGAATTGAAAAGTACATACATGCATACATATTTTATAGATGGTAACATCTCTGTGTTTCTTGTCTTTTAGCTTCATTCTCAGATGTAATTTCTAATATCACCCATACAGACAAGGAGAGGCGATTCAGTATATGGCATTTGTGAACAGGAGAAGTAGTTTAAAGAGGGCAACTAGAAGCAATCTTCATTCTGGAAGTTATGTAGCATCTGAGCGTGTGGTTACGATGTAATAGGATGTATTCAGGCAAGAAAATCCTGAAACATGATTGCACACAGTTGCTTAAGATTGCAATTAGGGACTCTTCTTTCTTTCGTCCTCCTTCTCCCAATCCCTAATTCATCGTTCACAAATTAATCAAAATAAGACTCTTTGCACTGATCCTTGAAGGACGAATTTCAAGGACAAATTATCTTCTTGCTCACTAAGTAATACAAATACCCTTCCTTCATCTTCTTTCAAATTCATTCTGTCATGCAAACAGTACTCAGGAACCTTATTTCTTCCTACTTATTTTAGCAGCTATAACTTCAATCATGAAAATAAATAAATAAGAATATTTCATTGCTTGAGAAAGGGATGAAATAAAAGAAAAAGATATTCAGGGACAGTGATCTTCACAGATGTTACCCAACAACTTCCAGCTCTTTCTTTGGTCTTCAGATTCAAAATAGGGACAAAATAAATGTACAGTCACTTGAAATGTTTAGGATAGAGGGATTATTTCTCATTAATTTTGATTCTGATGCTACTAATCAGAATTGTAATAGCCAATTAACACCCAGTTATAAAGCTTTCATGGGTAGACCCTCATAGAGTATTTCATGATGTTCTTACTGACTTAACAGACCATTCTCAAGGATGTAGTTTGTTTTCCAAAAATCTATATTCTCTCAAGCAAAACCCGTCATTAAACTGCATGCCTGTGAAAACATTTGAACTTATTTTTACTGTGTTGAAAATAGGATAGATATTTTTGTATCATTATTTTTTTTTCCTAAATGCTTACCCTGTCACATCAAAATAAAATGTATTAAACCCTTTGACTTTCACAGGAGAAAAACAGTTCAGTGACTCCAAAGAAAAAGTGTGACTAAGCAGTCCAATTTAATTTCATTGCCCAGGCAGAATCAAATATAAAGAAGCAATTATTCTTAGTAACTTTTGGCAATCTACCACTTTTAGTAACATAAGCAAATGTATATTTTTTAATACAATTTGTTCTGAACTGTCTTCTTGGTGGGTCTTTGCCAGTGAGTCAGTCCATTCCAGTACATTGACTGGAACATTTTGGCTGTAATCCACTCTAACAGTGCTGTTGTATTTCTTTCTAATATGTTTTATAGTGCATTTAGTCATCCTGAGAGGTATGTGTGTACCGTTTCCAGAGGAAAGTCTACAGTCGGCAAGACAAGCACTAGACCTATGTCTTAGCTAGGCCCTGTAATTGAAGATCCTGTTGGTTCTTACACCTTTCCTTTGACTTCTGGAGGTGTTGTGAGCATCATGGTCTTGAGTTATAATACTGTACTGCATAGAAGATCTAGTACCAACCAGGAAACATGCTCTCTCACACACAATCAAATACTTCTTAGACAGTGAGGGCTTTGGTGGCCACTGCTTAGGAAACATTTTGACTTGAGGCTGAAAACGAAAGAGCTTTATAGTCCTCCTCAGTCTCTTAAGCCACTGTCAGTTTCTCAATATTAATATTTCGATCTTTGCAATCAAAATATGCATTCATATATATATATGTATAAATACAGTGTCTGGTTACTTGGATGCTGATAACTCATTGACTGTGTATGCAAAAATAACTTCCTTCATGCACTCAGCAACAGCTTGCATTGTTTCTTTGATACTAGAGTATTTCATGTTTCCGAGGCAAAATGCTAACTTTCTGTTGCTTTACCTGAAACCTCATATGGCTTTCACAAGGCAAATAGAAGAGCTGTAGAAGAGCTTGCACTTTTAGATTTTTTCAACAGAAAACATTACTAACAACCATTAGCACACGGTTGTACTCTATGAATATTAATACAATTATACAGGACTGTTAGGTAAGGACTTCTGCTGTACAGAGATGTTATTCACAGGTGGCACCAATTCTGACGTAAACTTCTCACCTTCATATCACATGGGAGATCACTGACCATTCTGTGGTTACACTGGCTCTGTTTCAAAGTTAGAACCCACCATTGCTTGTTTGATTTTTAGTCATCTTTTACACTCATTTCTATAATTAGCAGGAGGAAAAACAAGAGGCCTACTGACATTTAAGAATTGGGAATTAACACAGGAATGTCTTTGCTTTTTACTGTCCACCCAGTTATGACTTAATTCTCCATTTAAACTGAGCTTTTGTGTCAAGAACTTTGTCGTCTACATTGCAGGAGTGTTTTACAACCCCCACAGAGCCACAGTAACTGTGGAAATGTACCTAATAGTCCCAAAAATTCAGCAGCCTTCTCTATAAAAGACTTCATGCAGAAGATTTGGTAGGCCAAATTAGATAATAATATGAATTACACTGTAGCAAATACAAATAATAGTGTTAAATTTATGAGATCTCCAGAATGGCCCTGATGCATAGGAAGCAGTTTTACCAATTCAGCATTCTCATCATGGCTCTAGCCATTCTTCTCTTGTCCCTCTGTACTTTGTCTAGAGTTTTCACAGTCTTTTGGTGATGTGTTGGGTATACAGACACTGGCACAAGTGGTTAGCTGGTATATTCTTAAGAATTATATTCTCCTGCAGAATTTGGTTAATCTAAGGGACTATAATTGTAAAAGTATTAAGAAGTTGCTGTTGCCTAAGGCAAAAAATGCAGGTGCAGACTAAAATGGAGTTTCTATCATCAGGTAGTTCAGATGCAGGCAGCAGAGAAAGTTCTAGTAAAGGAAACTGTGTGTTAATAAATTTAATCCTAAGAATGGTCAGAACTTAAAAGGGGATTCTTCCAGTAAGGATAACTCATAAGTCATACTGCAGTGAGAACAAAAAAAAAAAAAAAATCAACTGAAAAACAGAAATTTTGAAAATCTCACAAGAAGATGGTGGCAAATGGTTAGTTAAGTTGTCAGAAGGTCAGAAAGGGAAATGGAGAATTTCATTATGACCATAGGGATGGGAAATTTGTCTTAGCAAGGATAGATGGCTTAAAAGAAACTCAAGACTAGAATGTAGTCTGTGTGGCCAAGGCTCCAGATGTCATTCATCGTATTATAAGTGGATGTACCAAGTTGGCCAACAATGAAACAGATAGATAGAATATGACAGGACAAAGCTGGCAGAGCTGTGCACTGAGCGTTCTGCAAGAACGTGTGTTGCCAATAGGGAAAGAAATCGTCAGCCAAAGAAAGTTGCTGAGAATAAAAGTGTGAAAATTATTTTGAAAACATTAGAATTCATAAAACAAGAGCTAGGATGAAGAGACAGGAAAAGAAACAGAATCAAAATAAAAAAGAGGGAAAATGTAGAAGATATAGTTCCTGTGAAGTGTAAAGTACCATTTACCTGTGTATCCTTGGACCTCATGATGTAACAGTCATATTGCAGTGGCACTAAGCATATTAAAAAGTGTTTCTCTAACAGACCTCTCAAGTAGCTGCATTTATGACCATCTCTAAAATACTGATGAACATAATCGTTCAAATTGTAAACAAATACATCCATAAACACTGGGGTCTCAGAGTAATGTTTCATGCTAGCAATATCCTGCTGGTGGAGAAGAGGAAACATTTTTATAATCAGCACTTCTCTCTTTTCTGATGTATGCAGAAAAAAAAATAGGTTAGATAAGTTTCTGCTGGATATTAAGCTCAGTTCTGCAGGGCATTCACACTGTGGCAAAACGGAGGTCAATTTTTCAGAGGAATTGCACTCCAGACTGAGAGCATTTGTCTGATCCTATGAAAAGTTAAACACAGGAAGTCCAATTGACTTCAGAGAGTTCTGCACTCTTCAGGGAGCTGCTTCTGTATAACAATCTTCTGAAAATTTGCAGCTAAGTTACTCCTGAAAAATTCCTATGTGTATACAAATAAATCAGTAAATGCTCATACACAGCAATATATATCACTTCTGGTCAGAGTCTATATTCTGCATCATCTGTACAAAATTAGTGCGAATAACTCCTCCAATGACCTCTAAGCCCAAACAACATTTTCATGTTCCAGTGTAACTTGTCACTGCAAAATTGAATATGTTCTAGAACAAATCAGACCTTACAATTTCTGAAACTTTTCAGAATAATTGGACCAAGCTATGAACATTGCTTGATCACAACTGTTATTCAGGATGCTCATAACATTCTCTGTATGAACACATTAAATAATTAAGCAAGTTTTATTTGTACTTTTTTCACCTGGCCACAGCAATAATTGGACGTACTTTTTCTCCTTCAAATATAAAAATGAAATATTACAATACTAATATTTACAAAATGTACAGAATAAGCACTGTAAGCCCTAGAAAGACAATCAGTAAGGAGCATGCTGGTGACCCTTCTTTTTCACCTTCAGAAAGTCAAACTTGCCATGTCTGAGTGTTAACCTAAACACTGAAGTTTAATACCTGAATATTTACAGAGACAGAATTCTGAAATGACATGAAATCTGCTTTATAGAAGGCAGATATAAAAATTTTGTAGCTGGAGAAAAGAATTGACTACCTTCGTCTGATTGAACTGCTTACTGTAGTAACTAATTGGTGTGAATGCCAAAGGAGACATGATTATATATATATAAATTTTCTAGAAAACTGATATACTTATCTTTTTTTCCTTTTGTTAAAAGTGACAAGGCCTCACTTTTGTGCTTAAAATGTTTAAAACTTTCTAAATCCCTTAATCCTACATAATTTCTACCTGCTCTTGCATTCGTGAAAAGCAGTGGGAAAAAAAAAAAAAAAAGAAGTTTGGTTCAGTAAGGGAGGAATATGTCAGTCCTATGTCAGTGAGAAAATCAGCTCAGGGCATGGAATACAGCACTTTGCCCCGCTCTTAAAGAAGGTGGTAGAAATCCCTTCTCATTCTGAAAATGCATGTCCCAAGGCAATATGTCAATGGTTGTGCTGCGAGAATCAAAACTGAGTGTTACCAGATCTACTTCCTACTATTTCTACCAATGCTTATGCAAAGAGAAAGAAAAGGGCTTGAGGTCAGGTGAAAGAAAATGACAGTTCTCTAGAACCTTCTTGCTCTTGCTTTTAGGAGGTTAATAGTGTACTGCCCTGGCATCAGAATCAAGAGCCACTGAGTTCCCTTCAATCTCTTAGTGTATTTCCTCCACACCATGGCCTTCGGAGGCATTAGACACTGGTCACTAGGACACAGTGTTTGATCATTCAGCAACACTGACCTCAGTGCTACGAGTTCTACATGCTTTGTTTTCTTGATAGAGGTACTGCATTTGCTATTCTCTGAGTCACTGAAGTTTATGTCATGTGAATTTCTGCTGTGAACTTTCTGAGGCAAGACTTTTTTAGGTCAAAAATTTCTTCAAATTCCAGAGTACAGACGGATCATAAGAACATAAGAACACAATCTCTTAATGAGAAGTACCACCGTATATGTACATGTTAATAGTTTACTACACAAATCTACACAATACACATGTAAGTCTGTCACTTTAGGACTTCTGATGTCATGGAGTGTTCATCCAATATATGTTCATCCACACATATTCATGTTTCTTTGAGTTTACTGACCATGGCCTGAGCAATTCAAAATTCATTACAACTGGACGCACTGCAGGATGCCTTCTTGAGGATCCTAGCACTATGTTCTGCATCTAAAATTTTGTACTTATGTAAAGCTTTGTTGTTAAAGTATGCAATTGAATAACTCTACTGGACTTCTTTTAAGAAGCTTTTATTTCATTTACTATGATTGTCTTCAAAATAGTGGAAAGCTGATAAGAATGGCTTCATGTATAAGGTGCAGTATACATCCTCAGGCCCAAGGCCAACAAAAGAATAGGTATCTTTTCAGAGGCAGATGCCTGCAAGAGGATAATATACCCTCCATTTACTCAGCTGCTTCATCTGTCATTTTTATGAAGGCATGTCATGGTTGGACAGAGCAAAATTGCCTGTGAAAAGCTATGTGAAGAAAAAAGGGAGACAGAACCAAGTAACTGCCTCTTCCTAAGTGCAGAATGAAACCAATGTTTAGGGAGTAAGAGTGTAGGGAAGAGAGGGGAGCATATAGAAAAACAAACATAACAAATAACTTCGCAAAATATATATAAATAATATCAATCATAGCTATAGCACTAAAATGCTGCAGTTGGTCCAGCATTATTCTGTTTTAAAAGATAAAATAACTTAGAAGGCTGCAGATCTGGAACTTAAGCATAGATTCCTTCACTCCTGCTATTAAGCGTGGTTAAGATTTCAGTTTTCAAACACCGTCTAATTCAGAGAATAAAAGAAAACAAAGGAAAATTTAACTGTTCTTCAGTATTGTAAGTCTACTGTGCTCTGTAATTTGAAGATTTGTTTTCTGACAATTTCACCAGAAAAGAAAGAGAAGAGGGAAGAAAATTGTTTCTCTAAAGGCATTCTGACCCATAAAAAGACCCAACTGTGTGTATTGGGAAACATGTCCAAGCTCTCCTCTATTTCAGGCTTTTTTTGTCTTTCAATAAAATGTCAGTACCTCTCTGAATACATATTGTCCTTGGCCAAGACCCTAGTGAAAGGCAACAGATGTTACTAAGATTGTACCCAGGCTATCCTCTATCGTTTTGTTTCTGAAAGGGAGAAAGAGAGAAAGGGAGAAGAAAACTTGCTTTAAATCACTGGGCCATTTTGTACTTCAGCAAATCTGTTTGCACATGCTCGACTGGCCTCACAAAAAGGGCTAAGCCTTTTGCTTTCAGCCTGAGGTCAGTCCTAACGCTCTGTTCAGTGGTCCACACTCTTTTCACATGGAGCAGCTGTCTCTGATTGCTAGAACAAATTGAGGTGATTCAGGCCACCAGCAGGGCCATGGTACAAGTGCTTTTCACCAGAAAAGGAGGGAAAGCCTTAGAACAGGACCAACTGGGGCTGCCCACAATAAACCGTAGGATTAGATTTGATACACTCAATATTAAGACATGCTCTCGCTGAAAAGTAGGCCATAGTAACATAAACTACAAGACAGTTGGACTGAGAGAAGAGGGTAGAAAATGGTGTTCAAACATTTATTAAGTTACACCTAATTATTTAATTGGGGAATATTTAAAACAGTAACACTGCCAGGTCAGGCTGGGGAACAACTCGATGTTTAACTCCTAGTAGAATACTCGTGAGTAAATGTGATTCCAGATAAGCTTTTCCCCACTATAATATTCTTAGAAATGTCATCTGCAAGTTCTATAAACCATTTCTGCCATAAATTTCCAGAGAAGAATAATCACCATTTCAAACTACCTGTTTCAGTGGCTGAAAACTGCTATAGAGCCATTATCCAAGGAGAGGAGGGGAGAAGAAAAAAATACAAATGAAGAAAATTTTGTATTTGCCTCTTTTTAAATTCTTTCTAATCTAGTAAATGAGATAAGAGCACACGAGCACACAGCAGGCATTAGCAGTGAAAGATGAAGGCATAACCCACTCCCTGATTCGCCCCCCCCCCCCCCCCCCTTCCACTGGTGCAGTCAATCTCCTGCAATTATTTGGTTCAATCCTAGATATCAGATCACAGTATTTTCTGCTGTGCAAAGGATCAGACCAATGCCTCTATGGCTGAGGCCAAACAAAACAATACAGTACTGTATTGTATTGTACCATGCATTTACCACTTCAAAAGGATTCATTCTTTGGTGCTACTGACAGGAAAGTAAAATCTCTGTGTATATATAGGTAATTCCACAAGACGGGAAAAAAAAAAAAGATATATTAATTCATAAAACCACAAACTTAACATCAGGGGAAATTAGGAATTACAACATTCACTCTGGGTCTGCATTCACACGGAATGGCTGAATCTCACACATGGCCTTTGAAGTACAGTTATCTGTGAGGTAATTTAATAAACTGAAGAAGAAAGGAAAAAGATGTATTTACTCAATTAGTAGTTATAGAAATTGAAGCTAGAAGAAAACATATGTAAAAATCTGCTTGTTGGCTTAGAAATTTTGAGCTGTAGAAAAGAAAGTGCAAATGAGTCGATGACAATTAACAGGGAGAACAAAACAAAAGAAAACTGAAAAAAAAATAATAATATGAATTACAGTCACAAAATTGTCTAAATCTTCCTTTATTCATCCTATTACTTGCAACAGTTTTCATACAGAAATCAGGGGGAAAAAGAAGTTGGATATTCAAAGAATAATTTTAAAATAAAGTCCAGAAAGAGTTTGTACCTTCAACAGAAATGCTGGTTAAAAACAACAAGTAAATAAATAATGTGTCTTCACAGTGCTTGTCATACCTTTCTTTTCTTTAAGACACTGAAAATTGTAAGTATATGGAGTATTGAAGAACTACATCTGAAAGTTTTCTTTCACTTGGAAGATAATATACAACATAAACAGTGTCCAAGATTTACTAAAGAAGAGTTGATTTCAGCTATGCAAGATATAGAATCGTATGTTTCAGTGTCACTGGCAATAAAGCCAGATGAGACATTTGTCTTCTCCTTCCCAACCTCATGCCATTTCTTACCATAATGTCCATTGGAGTGACATCTCACGTATGTGAAGCTACATTGTAGAATACACTACTCAGTGATTCAAGTTAAATCAAACCTTTTAAAAAAAGAAGAAAACCTTCTTATTTTTTCTCTTCTTTCCAAATCAGTTTTTAGCACAAGTCCATATCAGTACAATCGGGCAGAATAAAAAATATGGATAGTAGGGCAGAAACCACCATTAATAACACTCTACCTGTAAGTTTTCTTCAGAAACTTCTTACATACTCTTTGGGGAATCTCAATATAAAGAGTCTTTGAGCATATCCACTGGTACATAATCTTTTTTTATCTCATTCTATTAGTGGGTTATATGTTTTTGTTTTTTTTTCCCCCCCAAACTTCTGCAGTTATAATTTCCTGAAGTATAGCTATTGAATGAGAAAGGGGAAGGAACAGAATCTTACTAAATTTTCTTCAATGGCAAGTCTTGAAGATGAAAATGGGGCCTTCTGGGATTAATCTGACAGAAAAGATCGGTCACTTCAGCATGCTTCTGCCTACACTTGCCAGATTTGTACAGCATGTAAGCAGTAATGTATGACTGACAATGTCAAACTCTGCTGAGAACACCAGCAGAAAGGGTATGGGTGTTTGCCAGTTGTCAGTCCAAAGCAATATGCACTTTAATAAGCTAGGCACCAGGGAATTCATGTTCTGAAAGAAACAAATAATCATCTGAGCTTCTGCACAGTTTTTTTTTTTTTTTTTTTTTGTGCATAAACCAAACCAAACCAAGCAACCAAACAAAAAATAATAATAAAAAAAACCACGACCACTGAATATGTAAAAGATTGTGCTTTCCTTTCTGGGTAGCAAATCCTCTTAAAAATGAATGTAAGTCATTTTAAGTTTTCAAATATTGATATTCAGGTGTACAAAATTATTTGATGATATCTAGATAATTTGATGATATCTAGTCGTATATATAAAGACCTCACCATAAGGTAGACTAAAACCCAAATACTCTCTTAAAATCTTAAGAACCTCACTATTACAGAGAATTAATGGATGCTTATTACTATGCCATGTTTTAATAGAAGCTCTGTCTATATCACGTGTATTATATTCCAGGCACTTTCAGTAATAACAGGATCAGGAAAGACCTCTGCGGAGCTAAGTCTGATCTACTGCATGTGTATGGTCTTAACTGGGATTATTCACCAAGGGTTTGTAAGAATCTCTGACAAGTGCAACATGAAAAGACCCTACAAAGCTTATATTACCGAAAGTTTTACATTATTAAAGGTTTCTTACTGTTTGGGATAGCTAACAAAATGTATAGCTGAAAACCTAATTAGGAGTCATAAAGGAGAGTAGTATTCCATCTCACAACTCACAAGTAAGTTTCTTTCCAGAGCAGTAGCAGTGATGACTTCATTTAGACCAAACTGTGTTCAGTGTTCTCCACTATCTTTACAAATATAAGGAAAAAAAAATCATTTTAGATCTTGTCTTCTTCATTTTACATTAGCTCTAGTTATAACAGAGATGTTATATAAGTCTGAAAGTCAGAGTATGTCAACTTACTATTTGAAAGAAATATTTTTTATGGAAATAAAAACTATCCAAATCATGTATCCTTTTCTACCAGAAACAAGCTGATGTTAACCAAAGGAGATGTTTCAGCTTTTCAATGGCTTCACTCTCTACAAAGACCAGAGTTTTCATTGCCTGTTGTTGGCATACAACTTGCTCACCTTGTTAATTCAGTGCTTACATTAGATACCTACATTTGGTTGGTTGACAATCTTGCAGTAATCAAAGACCATTCAGAAGACTGGACAGTAATTCAGAGATTTAGCTCACTAGCAGGAACTCTTCATGTCAAACTGTGCTCACTCTATCCATTCACAACCATTCATGGGGTTCCCTCCAGTAATGATTATTCAATAACCAGCATCCACGGCCAATTGCATATGGCCATTCTGAAAGGACAGGTGATACTCATAACACCACGGTGATTGTACAGCATAGCCCCATAAGGACTCATTATCTCAGTTTAGTTCAGAAGTCTCATTCTTTTGGACCCTTGAGGTCGTTAACTGCAGTTATTCTTTTCATAATGAAGTTGCAAGCCTAAAGTAATTTTGCTACAAAGTAAAAAGCCATCTACTGAACTGGCATCCACTGTCCTCTACCTAATTTAATTTGAACAGAGCCTGATAACAGATGTAATGAAAATATGGACTGAAATGTCAATAAATTAGGAATATAATTCAAGTTTAGTATAAACTCTGTATTTTTATGGTGGAGGAACTTTTCTCTTTTGTTCGATTTAAATCAAACAAAAATTGAATTATTTTGAAAGTTTATGATCTGGATTTAGTTTTAACCCTAGAAAAAGGAAAAGATTATGAGTGAAAGGATTAATACCTACTGGTACTTAGAAGGTACTATAGTCCCCAGATAGTATGACAGTAGCTCAGAGGAGTAAAATCAGAACATGAATCCAAATTAGTTCACTGAAAATGAGACTATGGCGGTAAAGATGTTTTTAGGGAATTGAAATAAGATAGTGGTTGGTGTTTGTGCACACCATTGTTCCTTCAGCATCCCTGATTATGATTATAATTATGTCAGCTGTGGTAGCCTACTGGTTCGCTTTGCGTATAAATGCCAAAATGTTTTTCTCTTTCCACTTCTGCCTGGAGATTTATTTTATTTTAGTATGTTATTTTATTTTATTTTATTTTATTTTATTTTATTTTATTTTATTTTATTTTATTTTATTTTATTTTATTTATTTCATTTCATTTATTTATTTTGCACAAGAGTTAGAATTCAAGTATTGAGACAGATCGAAATACTCTGCTTTAGAACTTAAATGAATCTTTGCAACAACAAAAGACAAAACTCAGAACAGACTGTATGATACAAACTGAATGGGAAGAGATCTTTTGTCTGATGCCATCCACTATCTTATGGAGAGGCCTCAGATAGACTTCAAATTTTTCTGTGGTTTCACCCTCATGGGCAGCTAAACTCCAACACACTCTCACTTTCCCTCCTAAAAGAAACTAGGGTAGAAAATGCAACAAATAAAGGGCTCAAGGGTTGAGAAAGGATCAGGAGATCACTCACCTGGTATGAACATGGTCAAAATAGACTCAGCATAGCGAAATTAATGTAATTTCTTGTGTGTGTTATCAGACTAAAGCAGTGAAAAAGTGACAGCAGAAAACTCCTTCTCCCTACTGACCCTCTTCTACATCCTTTTCCTGAGCAGTGCAAGAGAACCTGAAGTGGGGACTGCATTCAATTCTTAATGCTTAATCTCTGAGTCTCTTTCACCTTTACTCTCTTCCCCCTGTTCTAGCATGGGTTCCCTCCTATGGGATGCCATCCTACCTGAATTGATCACATGTGGACTTCCCACAGGATGCAGCTCTTCAAAAACTGCTGTAACGTGAATCCATACCACAGGGCCCATCCTTCAGGAGCAGATTACTCCAAGACAGGTCCCCAAGGGTGGCAGCTACTGCGGTCATCCTGCTCCACCATGGGCCATTCTCCCTGGGCTGAAGCTCCTGACCAGAATATTCCTCCAAGAGTGTCCATGGGCTGTGCCTCCTATAGGCATCATGCACTGCTGGTTTCTGCATGGCTGCACGAGGACATCTGCTCCACGTGGTGGCCATGGGTTGCAGGGGGACAGACTTCTCCTCTGTGGGCCTCTCCTGGGCTGCACAGAGTTTCTGTTCTGTGCCTGGAGCACCTCCTTTTCACCTTCTGTGCTGACCTTGGCATCTGCAGGGCTGTTCCCCCACATTTCCTCACTCCATTCTTCAAGATACTTTTGCAAAGTTTTTTATTCCTTTTTTAAATCTGCTCTCCAAGAGCACATCCAGCAGCACTCATGGCTCAGCTCTGGTAGTGGTGGTCCATTTTGGAGCAGCTATAGCTGACTCTGATCTGATATGGAGCAATGGTGGGCTCTACTCACAGAGGCCACATCTGCACCCTCTCTTCAAAAACAGTACCATATAAGACCAGACAAGCAGAGATGAGGTCAGGAAAGCCAAAGTACACATGAAATTGAAATTGATGAGGGATGTGAAAAATAATAAGGGATTCTACGGGTATGTTGATCAGAAGTGAAAAGACAAGGATATACCCCTCTGATATGTGAGAAGGGAGAAATGGCAACAATGGATATGGATAAGGCCGAGTGAGTTTTTTCGTCAGTCTTCACCAGCAGTCAGGCTTCCCATATCCCACATGTCCTTGAATCTCTAAGCAAGTGTTCTAGAAGCAAAATCCCTTCCACTGTAAGAGAAGAGCAAGTCAGAGATTGTCTCGTGAAATTCAATGTGTACAAGAATACAAGGCCAGTCTACAAGTATCCCAGGATCCTGAAGGAACTTGTTGATGTGATTGCCAGGACACTCTCCACCTTATTTGAAAGGTCATGGCTGTCAGGTGATGTCTCTGTTGGCTGGAGAAAGGGAAATATCCCTTCCATTTTTAAGAAAGGGATAAGGGAAGACAGAGTTTGATAATTCTCACATCTGTTCCTGGGAAAATCATGGATTTTTGCAAGATCTTTGGCATGCTCCTGCGATATATCTTTGTCTCTAAATTTGAGAGTTATGGATATGAAGGCTTGAATATTTGATGGACAATCAATTGGTTGGATAGTTACAGCCAGAGGGTTGTGGTTAATGGCTCAATGTCCAGATGGAGGCCAGTTGCACATGGTGTCCCCCAGGGATCTGTCTTTGGGCTGGTGCTCTTTAACATCTTTATCAGTGACAGTGGGATTGACTGCACCCTCATCTAGTTTGTGGACAACATCAAGCTGTGTGGTGCAATTGATATGACAAAAGGAAGAGATGCCATCAGAGGTATCTGGATATGCTTGAGAAGTGAGCCCATAAGAACCTAATGAGGTTCAACAAGGCCAAGTGCAACTGTGAAAGTGGGAAATAAAAAGGGGAGTTGTGTAATATTATGAGAAAAATGTCTCCTTCTGTTTAACAAAGTGATTCCTCAGAGCACATTATAAACATGAACTAATTAACTCTTTTTCCACAGGGTATATTTTTTACGCTATTTTTCCTCTGGATTATCCTTAACTCTTTTACTTCAACAGACAATAAAAATCAATTCTAAAAATTCCTTCTAAAACATAATTTAATGACTTTAACTTCCCTTTTGATGTAGTAACATCAAAATAGAAAGATTTTACTTCTGTTGAATTTAAATCTAGTTTTCACTTCGCTGCTGAAATGGTACCTTCACCATTACTAAAAGATGACACTCATTATTTTTACTTTTATTCTTATTTTTTTTCCATTTATCACATTGTGACATTTGCATATTTCATATTTATGTACGCATATTTATGCATCTAAGTGTGTGTATAGATGTTTTTATGTGAATAGGTCATTCATTCACTATTACTACAGATTTCTCATTGAGGATGGGAAGAATTGTACAAGACATAAGGTAAAGATTTAGTATATGGTTGTCTCCACATGGTAGTGTTCCATAAGGTAATATTCCCTAATTCCTTCAGGATACTTGAGCCTGAAGAATTAGCACTGGGTTGCATATCACAATAAACAAGAGGAAGACCCCTTTTAATCCCGAGGCTTTCATCAATATCTTAATTTATACGCAGAATATTCCCCCCCCCCCCCCGCCCCCCATATACATTTTCTGGTACTTCTTTGGATGCTATAGACGTTAAAAATAACTAAGTGATTGGGAGTAACAGAACCTGTTGGATAGCTGTGTGGGTAAGCCATACTGATATCTCATACTTTAAAAAGATAACTGAAATTCTATTTTAGACTACTTATATTTCCAGTTCAGAATAAACATTAATCTCAGTTTGATTAGACTTGAAGCATATTGTAATGCTTTTTCATTAGGAGACAGTTATAAAAGGGATAGAACTACTTGTCTGACTTTGAAGGTTTCAACCCATGTTATGCTCTTAGGGTATTCATATTCAAAGGATTCTGACTGTTTTTTTTTGAATTCAGAGAGTTAAAAAGGTAATTCCCACAAATAACCATAGTGTTATTCAGTATATTAGATTCTCTGATGTAACACAAATAATTTGATATAGCTTTTTGTCTTTGTAGGATATTTAGTGGCTATATTGATTACCTCACTTTACAGTCAGACACAATAAGAACACACAATTTCTGCTGAAGAATTCTGCTATAGACTTCCACAAAAAATCACATGGCCCAGTTATACTAATTATTTGGTCCATAGAGTAGAATTGTTTGGTCTAAAAGCAGTTCTTGCCCTTTGACTTAGTAAATGAATTAATGAGTGAATGAATGAATGAATGAATGAATGAATAAAAAATAGAGAAAGAAAGAGAGAAAGAGAGAAAGAGAGAAAGAGAGAAAGAGAGGGAGGAAGGGAGGAAGGAAGGAAGGAAGGAAGGAAGGAAGGAGGGAGGAGAGAAAGAAAGAAAGTAAGAAAGAAAGAAAGAAAGAAAGAAAGAAAGAAAGAAAGAAAGAAAGAAAGAAAGAAAGAAAGAAAGAAAGAAAGAAAGAAAGAAAAGAGGATGGTATAGAAGATCTTAAGTGAAAAGTACATGACAATGTATTAGAAAAAGTCTGTCAAAAAAGGATCAGGAGTAAGCCATAGTTTAGTCATACTGTAATCACTTGAAAGTAATTTTGATTGTAAAGTACATGGCTCACAGAGGAAACTTTGAATATCCAAATAAATATAGTTAAATTTATTTATTTATTTATCTGTTTATTTATTCATTTTTACACATGAAATTGAATTCTTAGTTTGGTTTGTGTTAGCAAGAAATATTTCTGAACATCCTGAATCATTTTATATAGACAGAGATCAAGAAGATTTCTTTGTACGAAGCAGAGAAGCAGAAAGCTTTGTTAAAAGTTGAATATTTTTTTTCCATTAGTAAAAAATTCAGATTTGAAGAACCTGAACAATATGTTTTCTAGTATATGTTACTTTATGTTCAGTAGATACAAAAATGTCAACTGAGAAAAGTTCCCAAACAGCACACTAACTAAATTTTTTCTTCAGAAGTATAGTGGATACACAGAGTTGCTTTGTCCCACGCATGATCTCTAATTAGAGAGATTATGGCAAAGGTCATTCCACTACTGCTTGTTACAAGACCCTTCAAAAGAAAATGCATTTTAAAAGAACTTTTCTTCTCAAATGAAAAGAAGAAACAGCCTGCAAAACTGATGTCTGATGAGGTTACTACTTTCCTTGAGACATGAAGGAATTGAACTGGATATCAAATGCCCTCTATACTTTTGAAAATCATAGTCATCTATCAGACTCAGAAATCTATAAAAAGCAATTCAGTGCACTCATCTATTTTACTGTAATATGAAGTGAAGAAAACATGAGTAAAAGCACAAGGCTAAGATAAAAGATTTTAATGCAGTATACAAATAGTCAACAGATAAAAAACAGAGAGGAGAGAGTATCTGACCGTATATTTCAATGTTTACTAAATAACTAAACTTTTTTTTTTTTATTTAAAAATAAAGCACACAACAATAATATCTATTATGAATTTTTATTTTTATGCTTGTAAAAAATAATCAGTGCAAAGCAGGAAAACTACATCTCATAGCCTTAGCCCATGTGAAGAACATTACAGTGTGCACATGAAATTGCATTCAGTGATGATCATTATTGAAACTAAATAGAATTATATAGGTATGTAGTACAACAGGCTGATTTGCTGAACCTAAATCTCTATCCTTAGCAAAGTCATCTATACTCAAAGAAGTAAGTTGGCAGGATGAGTCCCATTATTACAATATTTTAAGAATTGTGAATGTGCAGATGGTACTTTATTTATTGAAATGGAATACCAGATCAATACAAGATCTACCTTTAGTTCTTAAAGATATCCTATATGTCTGGGTCACATGTTGATGGACATTGCTTTCAAATACTAGAAAGCAAATATGATCTGAAAATAGGTAGCACAAGAATATGACAAATTCAGTTTGTTGCTTGCTTCATCGAATATTGACTAGCGGTTCTGAGAAATAATCAGACATCAAAATACAAATCCACTTTTCAAGTCAGTTCACTTGGCTTTGAAAAAAATGCATGAAACTGAAATGCTGGGACACTGCAAATTAAATCAATAAAACTACACTATTTAAAATGAATGTGAATGCTGGATCAACATAAGCTCTATTAAGATGAGTGTCGAAAGATTAAATTAAAATGCATTTTATACAGTGAAGTGGATTGTCTGGTCTGTATATATAGATCCTCAGAAGGTTTTGGGTTTTATATAATTTGCATACTGAAATAACTGCAAATTAAGCAATTCCTCTGAATTCATGCCATTTTAATCGTGATGCTTGTAAACTTAGACATTTGTAAAGGACTAGTGAAAAACAATTTCTGACTTTCTGTGGTACGTGAATGTTTTAATTTTAGTTATATTTTGGCACATAAGTATCTCTCACTTGTCTGGAGAAATTCTCTGCTTTTCTCTGAATAGTTCTCCTTAGAACTGATGAACGTTCTCTCAAAACATAAAATGTTCTTCTGGGCACAGATCCCAGGTAAGGAAACACAGCAAATGAAAGATTCAGTAACTGATAGTACTTGTGTTGCAAGCCATCTACAGGGTCAGTTGTCTTTGTCACAACAGCTAAAATTGATACGAATAAAATGTATTCTTTACTCAGCTCTCATTTGCTTGCACTTGAGAGACAGGACTGTATGTCCGTAAATTTACTGAATCTCCCTTTTAGAAAGGACTGCATAAACTGCACTTAACATGGCCTTGCTGTTTTTCAGAGGTTGTTCAATAACTTACTTGTCCTCCACTTTTGTTTTGACCTCAGCTTTTGTGTTGATTTTGGGGTATTCTAGTGACAAATTCACAGTGACTCTACAACAGCTGTATCTGTGTATGTATCTGTATATGCTGTATCTGAACTTGATGAAGAGAGTGTACAATGTATAGAAATAGGTCTAATATTCTTGCTCTGTTTCAGCACATATGATTCTGCTTTGAAATAGACTTAAAATCCTTACTATAATTTCTTGGATGCCTTAATCAGGATCATCCTTGTTTATGGGAAATATCAATGTTCAGGCAACAGAAATTTCCCAGAAAATATTATCTTTGCAAGAATGTTATTTGTTTTAGCTCTGCTCTATGAGTCACCAAAAAAGACTTCTTCACTGATATTGTAGTGATATTGTAGTCTTGGGTACAACAGAGAGGAAGTCCACATCAATACTTATTTCATTGTTACATTTCAATAGATAATTTTACAGTTTGTGATATTGTGTGGCTTATGATATCTTGGTTTGGGAACCCAACAGCTCTCTTTCATTTGGAAATTTTTATCACAGGAAAACTGTTGGAAATCATGTCTGAAGATGCCTGACTGTCTTTTCTCTACATCCTCAAAATAAATTCAGTTTTACAGAGTGGGTCTATTGGTGATGTATTGATGCACAGTTGTTGGTACCTGAGAAAGCATTTCAAACTGTAAATGTCAGTCATAATAAGCTTGTATCTTAGTAGCTTAATCTTAAATCAGGCATGTACCTGAAAATTTCTTTACTTTCAACTGTCAGATATGTTGTTCTGTTTCCGTTTTAAAAATCTTTTCCATTCAGTGGATGGCATTCTAGAAACTCCAGAAGTTTTCATACAGTGACTCTCTAAGTCATATCAATAGTAAAACAGTATCTGGCATTTTTTTCTACAGCTGGTTCTTATCAGGTATGTTACAGACTCTACTGCTTTAAAAAAAAAAGAAGAAAAAAAAAAGAGGTTATTCAGAATGAATATTTGCATTATTTCATTCAGTAATTGATACAACATAACAGTTTCTAGAATTCAATTAGTTGTGCATGAACCACACACCTTCCACAACAGAAATTACCTGCTTGACTTAGACAGGACGATGTGAACTATGTTGCCTCTGGGAACTGCTTTTTGCAAGCTTGCTCTGAGCAGGAGATTCATTTATAGACTACAGAAAATAAAAAGACACATTGCACTTGTGTGAAACTTTCCACCTGAGGCTCAAAATGCTCTTTCTAACCTTTTTATTAAATCTCACAATCTGTGGTACTATTACAATAGCACAGATAGGGAAAACTGGGAAGGAAAATTTGGACAACTTGCATGATAACAGAAATGCTTAGCAGAAATTTAAGAAAAAGAGTAGATTATTAATATGTATGCAAAATAATGCAAGCTGATTTCCATGTAGAAATTATAACAAACAAACAAACAAACAAAACCACCCTGGGTGTGGGTTTTTTTTTTGTTTGTTTGTTTCTTTTTTACTTGTTTATTTATTTATTTATTTAGATTTGTCTGGAATGCTTGGGCGTATATTTTAAAACACAAAAAATGCCTGTTTGATACATCCTGGATCCAGTGCTGTATATAATATTGCATAATATTTGTGTCTCTGACTTCCCAGACAGAATCCTAACAGCCAGGACAGGGTTGCAGAAGGTCAGTGGACATCTGCTTGGAACTCAACCTGCTCACTTCAAATCCAAAACATGGCCAAGTAATGCACTGGTCACTTAGTTGCTTACTCTGTCAAAGAACATCTACATAGCTACTAGCTATCCAGCATTTCTCTAGTGAAGCTGTGGGATAGCCACCACTTTGTTTTTATCATACTGTGGACAAGCTGTTCTGAGCTTGAGTGAGAAACTGAAAGGAGGTAAGACATTTCAAGCTGCAGTTTCATTCCCTGCATTCGTGGTCATTAGAGGAATACATGATGAAACACAGCAGATCACTCACAGCAGTTTAACTCGAGTGACATAATTTGGATTATTTATCTAGTTTTGCTTGTTTTTAAGTATGAATTTATATGTTATTTTTAAATACATCTTGAATTGGTGAATGAACAGACTGTTCAAAGAATTTTTGTTTTGTCTCAGGCGTTAATGGCACTCCAGTGGAGGAGGCTTTGGGCTACTGTTGTACTTCAAACAAGTTGGTATATATTCAGAAAAATCCCAATGAAGTCAATAACCTTATTTAGTTTTTCTATAGATAAATTGAGTCTAAAATCCTTTCATTTCTCTGGTACCAACTTAAACAAAAGAAAGTTGAAGATATTTGACAGTGTTTTATAAGAAAAAGAATATCACAGTGTATTTTTTCCTACTACAGAAAAGATTAAATCATATGCAATATACCAGTACACTATATTTTACATTCCCACTCAGAAATATACACATGTTCACTCTCACAAGAGTATACAGTAGCTACAGTCAGATTTATGTCTCTGTGGAGCAATTTGAAAGAGTGTGATCCAGAAACTAAGCTGAACATTAAGCCTGGAGGAGCTGTTAAGCAACAAGGCTTTGCTGATTAAAACATGAACTTTATTTTAGTTTATTTAATTCATTTTGCATTTGGCTGTTTTATGTTAATTAACTCTTATGCAATTTTTATTAAATTTACTTTAGGCCTTAAATGAATATTTTAAGTTGCTATTGAAAATAGTATATTGAATGTCAAATCCAGGTTGAATGTATTGCCACAAATAATTCCCAACACGATTATGAAAAGGAAGCTTTCAAGTGGCCTAAGCCAAGGGTGATAAGTCAGGAGACATACATCTACTCTGTACTTACTGCATAGGCTGGAAATATCTCAGCTACTTTGAATTAGAATCGTGGCTGATTTTTGGAAGATGAACAATCCACAGGCTAACAATGCTTGGAAGAAGATATCTTGGATATACTTGTTAAAGTATGCTCAAGCCTATTGTGAGTCCCTGAACTGAATAAATTTGAAAGGCTGCCTTTAACTATACAAGTGATGGATAGAGAAAGTTACCCAACGTTCCAGACTTTTTTTTTCAATATCCTCATTTGTATAAGGATCTTAGCTACCTATATCTATGAAGTATTTCAGAGTTTATAACTCTTTGCAAAGAAGATTCAGCTCTTGTATAAGTAGATATAGTTTGAATGGCAGTTGTACTACAACAGCCTGTAATCTCTTAAGTTATAAGTATTATTAGTAATCACATTTATTAAGAAGCATTATTATCTTCACTTTGTAGTGCAAGATGATTTCTTGAAGTGGGAAGATGTTGTTACAGGACAGAAGATAGTAGTTTTATATCTAACATCTAGCTTTATTATATCATTATTGCGTGAACCTATGGCAGTGTCCTCATATTTGAGTCATTCCTCTTCCTGTAAATCCACATGTACAATTAACATTTTTCTTTTGTTTCTCATCACCTCAGCTTTAAAATTAAAAGGCAATTAAGGTTCCATCTCCCTTGTGTCTTTTGAAACACTCCCCACAGTACTGTACTCTATCCAGTACTGTGGACAAGTTCACAGTTATCTGTGATTTTGTTTGCTTTTCTTCACTTTAATTTTTAATATTTTGAAAAAAATGCAAAGCTGACAATGATAGAGAATTAAGTTCATTTGTCCTCAGGCTGGAATCATTAAGAAAGTGATGTACATTAGACTATTTGACATCTGCAAAGTAGTTCAGTAGTCCAATATCTCTTTGTTTAAAGTCACTAACACATAACAACATATGTTCTAATGATTTTTGCTGATTGCTATGACTGACTAGCAGGAAACGACTGAAATCAGCAATCCATTTTGTAGGCCAAACACTGCAAATAGAAACACATCCTAGTGGTCAGTTCCTCTATAGAGTTAGGTGAAATAGCCCTCCCTAGGACTAGAAAGACTGTTAAGTTGGCAGATGACTACTTCAGCTGTAGGAAGTAGATCTAATCAAGTTATCTGTTGAAGAGATAATGCTTTGAGGGCAGTGAAAAATGGTGCCAGTCACGGAGTTAAATAACTGAGGAAATGAAATGTTTTTTAGTACCTGAAAATAAGATACAGTGTTGTTATCTCCCTCCAGAAAATATTTATTGTAGACTATCCTGTCCACTGATCCCATGACTTGTTTAAAAAAAGTAACAGACATAATAAATATGGGAGACTTTCTAGAGTTATATGTAGATGTAGTCAAGAAGAAGTGGGAAAATAATGAGGAAAAATAAAAAATACATCCATGTATTTTAAAGGCTATATATGAAGAGAAAGGATAACATTCTGTCTTTGATTCACTGCTTGGACAACTTAATGTGGACCAGTTTGCCTGGTTAATTTAGAAAACAGCAGTTGTGTTATAGACAAAAGGATTGTTTGTTTTGTTTTATTTATTTTCTTGAATAATGAAAAAGATTGGGAGAGATTAAATATACCTGAAATATCTCCTTCGCTATTTGCTGTGAATTCTTTCTTAAGGGTTTAAGAATTCAGACCAAACATTCTCCTTCCCATTGAAAAAATAACAAAAAAAAAAAAAAAAGCAGTTCTTGGGTAAGTGGTCTTTTTTCAAGGACCTCATACTGAATAGTCAAGTTATCACTCAAAATAGACTGTAGATCTCAGTATGGGCAAAGCCATCTATAAGAAGATAAAGTCATGCTAACTGTAAGAGTGGAATGTGAAATTTTGCACTAAAATCATGTTCATCACAAAAAAAAAATTACATTTTCTTTTAGCATCTCAAAATATTATACTGAGTAATAGGAAAAATGTAATTTTTAAAAGTATTACTTTCAATAAAAAACTGTGATAAAGCTGAATTCCTATTTAATATAATGGCCTACTCATACTTTTCTCAGTGAACTTTGTTGCAAAAAGTTAAGAAATAAACTACAGCATGCATTTAAATGCACACAGTCTTTGAAGGAACAGTCTTCAGCCATTTTTTTTCAGTGGGTTTTAAAGTACTTATTTTAGATATGTGTGAATCCTCCCCTGGAAAAATCACTGGAATAATGGAAGATTATAGAGTGTGATGTGGTCATGTTCATAGTCTGATATTTAAGATGCTTTGAATACCCCCATTTGAAGTAGATTATTGTGGAAGTAAGAAAAGCAGTAAAGAAATATTTAAAGAGCAAAAAATGAATTTTCACATCCTTGAGAATCTCCAGGCAACCCTTTATGTGTAGTGTTTCTGGTTACCCTGTCTTGTTTCTAACAGATCAACTTCCCTATACATTTTTTTAATGATGTGCACTTTTGCCCCACCCAGTGGCCACTACTTAAATTGACAGCTTTCCTCGCTTTCTGAGGAGTTTTCCTCACTTTGATCCAATCCGCAGCATGGATTAGACACATGGATTAAACATGAGTAGCATCTGTCCCTTCTTGATATCACGATTATCAGGTTACCATTACCTGCAATGACACTACCGTATGTAATATGTTCTGGGGCAAACAGGGGGCAGGGAGGGGAGGGGAGGGGAGGGGAGGGGGAGAGGGAGACAGTCAGACAGAAACAAAAGCTATTCAAATGTTTCATAAACAAGGATGAAAGCAAGGAACCAGAGGCTTGATCAGATGCATTGCTCAATCTGAAGAAATAACAGGTATAAAAAGAGACTAACTTTCTTGCACGAAGAAATCTGAGAGTCTATAACTTTTTATGGACTTTCATACCATCGTTTATTTTCACAAGCACCTTACAAAAATTGATTTCAAATTTAAGTAATAAATAGAAGCTTTTCTTTTTTTCTCAAAATTCCTACCTTCACTCAACTGGAACAGAAAACAAAACACATACGCACAAAAAGTGAGAAATAGAAATAGAGAAGCCCTTTTTTTTTGTTTCTTTTGCTTTTCTTCCAATAATTACAGGATCTGTAGATCAGAGAACTTTTAAATAGAACTTTATCTTTCTCTCCCTGAACCATTTTCTCTGTTATTAAGATCTCAAGGAAACAAACTTCTCTTCCTCGACCTCATTGAACTTGAGTCAAGTACAAAACAGAGATAAATAAATCTTTTCAGAAATTAAAGGCAATGTGGAGAATATGTTTTTATTTTGTTGGGTTTTATTGTTTTTTTTTTAATATTGTCTTGAGAGACCAAAATGCAAAACCACATATTTCAGTCAATCTTTTGATTTCTCTACCTTCAAGACATACATGCAAATTACACAGTTCTGTTCTTGTTATGAAGTAGAAGCTTACAGAATATGTCCATTATATTATATGTCTGTTTGAAACTAGCTAGGCATCTCAACTATAACTGAAAATTCAGTATCATATATTTTGTATCCATACAGCAAAAGAGAGCCACTATCAATAAAAGTGCTTTCTACAAAAGCAATTTAAGTACATTCTCTGCAAGGATGATTACAATTTCTAGAAGTCCACTAACATATAAGTAGCTGGAGGTCTACATTTTGGTGCCATTTTTTCTTCACTCTTTTTGCCTCTTCTCCCATGCATAGTCTTGGGAATTTACTCAGTATCTTCAAAAAATGGACTGCATTGCTGCAGGCAAAATCTATCTCCTGAAATATGTAATATGCATGCCCTCTGATGCGACTGTACACAGCACATGTATATATTTGCAAAATTTTTTGCACTGTTTAATTTCCTTCATCAAAGCTATTGTTCACTAAGACCTGCAGCATTTTCACAGAAGATATTTTTTCCTACAAACATGTTGAATTACTCAACTAACTTTAATTACAATGCAGTATGGAATGGAAGACTGTCATAACTGTGTCACAGTGTACAAACAAAGACAGCATTCTGGCTTCCAGATTCAGAAATTGCTATATGTCAGTCTAGATTCCATCTTTTATTGCATTACAAGGATTCTGTCTTTTTGCCGGACAAGAGAAGATTTCAAGCGATGTCATTCTATTAAATGTTCCTGTGTTGCCTCTATAAAGATTAATTAAGTCATTTATAAGAGTCCTAGAACACATGATGTTGCAGTAGGAGTCCAAAATTTAATAGACAAGCAGCTACCTGGATAGAAGCTCTGATCATACTCTATATAATATTTTTCTCCGAAATTCCCATCCAAAAAAGCACATGGTATCTTGGTATCTTTAACGTACCTAAAGACAGTGCTACTTTCTCTACATTTTCTCATATGGTAAAGCTTTTGTTTACCTATAACAGGGTAAGTCTATGACAATGTTCTGGATATTTGTCTTGGCTTTTTATGGTTTTCTACACAATGTTATTTCTTTTCTGAAATGTGCCTATTTAAAAATGCAGTCTCAAAGAGTTAAAATAGTTCAAGCTATTCTAAACTTGCTGCATTTGTCTAGGGGAAATTTCAGGGGGTTTGTCAATTTTAATTAGAAATGACACAGTGATTGTGCACAATGTAGCAGATTATCAGGGCTACTTGTTAAATTATAAAAGGCTGGCTAAGCTTCAGCATGAAGCTACTGTCCAAATTAGAAAATTTGATAGTTTATAGTTTAGGCTCATAAAAATAATTGTTTTTTTCTCCTTCCTTTTACAGATTGTGTCTTCATCTGAGAAAAAATACTAAGTTTATATATTTCTGCTTAATTTCTGTGAATTAAACCTTTGTTCAGCAAGTAAAATGTCGTGTCCTTTTATATGCCTGATATATTTTTAACATTTCTTATTTTTATGTTAAATTCACAATATACTCTCCATTTTAGTATAGCATATTTTCACCTCAAAAAGTTATTTATTATGAGTCCTGAGGACGTGTTTTTAACTGAAAGAAAAAATAGCAGTAATTCTGTGATTCAGTGAGGTATGCATGGATAGAAAAAGGGAAAGGAATAGTCCTCCTAATACCTATTCTACTAGGACCAACTGGCATGAAAAAAATAACTAGTTATCTTTGATTCCCCTGCTCCAGTTCAGAAGGCAAAGCCATGTCTTTTTCTGCCAATATGGTCTGCAGAAAACTAACCTGTTACTGGACACACATGAAGTTGATTTATGGGCTCCTGCATTGTTCTCCATCTTCTCTGGATGATTTACAGTGTCACCTAATATAGACTTAACTGGACAGCTCAGTGATTTCACGCCTAAGGTAATGTGTTGATTTTCTTGCCCATAGAGTTAGCTCTGGAAGCAACACAAAACCTTTACAGAAGTTAAAGAAAAGAAAGACAAGGACCAAACAGTACAGTTGTTCACTTCTCAAATAGCAATTAATAAAGCATAAGCCATTTACCCACATTTCTGATGATCACTTAGAAAAAGAAGTTTTTTATTCCAGTTACTCAAAAACAGCCAAGAAAACTTTAGATAAGAAGCAAAATATAAAAAAGGAAGCAAGGAAGGCTTGAGGTGGTAATCCTGAGTATGCCACAGATTTATGATTGCTGTCAAGTCATTTATCCTCTTTATAATTTAATTTCTCACTATCTGTAAATGGTAATAATAAATTTCTTCCTTCTTAACAAGAGCATCGAGAATGACTGTGAGATGTGAATACTATAATGACAGAGGCAAACTAAATATTCTTAGATTTTAATTCATACTTCCCTAATGTTTTGTAGACATCAAGATCCAAAAACAGCATATACCACTAATATGTGGAAGAGAAGGGAAAGGGGAATGGAAAGGAGAAAGGGAGAGGGAAGGGAAGGGAAGGGAAGAAAATGAAAAGTGGTAGGCCTACAACCTGAAGAGGAGACAAATGAAACAAGTCTCTGATTTTGAAAAAAAATGCTGAAAGACTTCTGCATAGTAACACCAGCCTGAAAACTTCTAAGGGATAAAATAGGAACAGCAGTCAAAGTCCAATTTATGCATATAAAGTCCAGCCTCTCTATTTAAATTATCTGATTGCATTTGCATCTGTGAGACAGAATAAAGACTTTCAACATACCAAACCTAATACACTGTAGGATATACCTTTACTCTTTGCAGTCATGTAGTCATCTGCCAGCTATCACTTGGTCAATGATGAGATAGTTTACTGAGGTCAAATAATTCCCATTACATGTCAGGGGAGTGAAAGGAGAGGACTGTAAAGAAGTTCTTCCTCCCCCTCCCCCCTCTTTCCTGTCTCTTTTTCTTTCTTCTCTCATCCCCATCCTCCATCTCCTTCTTCCATTCTGACAGTTCTCTTTCTCGTGTACTGCAGTGATAGGCAAAACATCACATCTGTGCTAATATACTCCAATGTTATAAAGAAAACTAACTTATTAAAGAAGAAAGAATAAACTTATGCAATAATTACTTCAATTTAGCAACATTCTTCTCTGAAGTATGTAATTTGTAATGAAATCTTCAGACAAACTCTACCAGGGGAAGCAGGATTTCTGCTAGGAGAATCACAAAATAATTATAAAATGACAAATATGTGATAACAACTTTTTTAGATGATTGAGTAATAATACTCTAAAAAATCACACACACCCCTTTTTTTTTCAACTGAGCTAAAGTTTTACAGTTGCTAGAGCACATGAAACAACATGCAGAACAAACAAGTGAACCAAAGAAATCTTTATTTTGAATGGTTGCAATACATTGTATGTTCCAGAAGGGAGAATTTTCAGTGGTCCTAATTAATAGATATATACCACATTAATTTGATGAAATACTGATATATTTTTTTTTATAAATATTAACAAATGCAAAAAATGTGGAATCTGTTTAATACACATGAAAAAAAAGGTATTTTCTTAAAATCTTCAATTAGAAACCTGAGTAAAAACATCTGTAATATATGTAGTGAGAATTGCAGGAGTTTATTTATATGTATTTATTTAAAATATATTAATGATATGACTCAAGAAAGACTGATTTCCAATCAGAGTAAACTACATTTTCGAGCAATGGCTCGAGCTTATAGTGGACAATATATTTTTTTCTTTTCTATACACAGGCAGCTATCTTGTACTGACAATGAGCTATAGTGAAGAAGCCTTGCTCTTAAGAAATGATTTCTCTATAGTGCACACATTCTTGAACAGAAGATTTATATTTGCCTACAGGAATTTAGACTCTAGTAAATAGGGATTATGCAAGGAATCTGTCCTCACAAAGGTTTGGCTACTGCGTAAAAAAGCTAGCTTTATTACTTCTTCCTTTATTGTTGTTTTTCTTTTCACCTCTCAAGAATTCAGAAATAAAACATGCTTTGAACTCTTTTTAGATAAATTTTCCTCATGCCCACAATTCATCCTCTGTCTGAACTGCTGGAATTTGCTAGCTTGCTCTAATTTATTTAAATGCAAGCATTTTTCAGCATTGTTTTGCTCTGCTCTATATTAAAATGATTGCAAAGATATTCAATTTTCAGAATAGGGCTTCAGATTCCAGAGTGGGCATTACAAGAAAAAAAAATCTGAATATTCAGGAGTGTAGCTTATAGTTTGAGTGTTGTACAGTGGTCAGATCATGTCATTTCAATTGCCCTATTATTCCATCTCAACAAGAAGTTCAGGAAAAGGTAGAAAATAATCAGAAGGAAAACATGTTTGTCATTATATGAGTTTTTTAAACTCCACATATTTGTTTGCTTGTTTTGAATAAAATTGCTATTTATTCCAGGAGAGCACTGGATTCCTTTGATTTTTGCGTGCTTTTGAGAAAACAGGATTCTTTTTTTTTCTTACCCTATTGCTATTTTATTTTCAGCATTTGAAAAGATGAAAAGTACTTGCAAGTGTACTGGCTAATGTATGCAACATAACTTATTCAGTAATTAAAATGCAATGATTGTCATTACCGGGTCAATATTTGCTCAGAGTTGTTGCATGTAGATATCAGACACAATTTAAAATTACACTTTCCTTACCATGGGAAGGTATGCCCTGATTCATTTTCCATGCAGAGCATTACGTTAACCACCACTGACACTCTCATTAACTCATTGATCTCCGCTTTACAGCTATATTTTTTCTGCTGTGTTGGATCATCTTTAACGTATACTTGCATTGGTTTATGTAGATACATTTGTCTTTTCCCTTTAATTCACCTCTATTCATCATCCCAACAACAACGATGGGGCTAAATGGTAACCTTTTCAATAGTGCAGTTATTATTCCTTAGGTCTATCTCAAGATAATTTCTGTAATATTTGGGTAGACTCAGAGGTAATTCAATTCTAAGATCAGACAAGCTCAGTTATGCTCCTGTCATTATGGTAGACGCAGTGTTTAAGATCTATGGTAACTTTATCCTAATTATTTTAGTGTATAATAAAGCATTCTGATGAAATGATTAGTATCAAAACCTGAAGTCCTCCATAATCTATTTTAGGCCCTGTTTTCCCCTCACTCCTCTCCTCTGAAAGTGTGTCTTCCAATGTATCTACTTCCTAGAGTGTCAGGGTGTTGTCAGCCCTTGGACTTGATGCACCTCAGGCACAGAACAAACCTCTGGAACTGCAGACACTTAGAACAGCCCGGACTTGCCAACCTTGTAGCAACAGCAGGTTATTCATGAGATGATGGTCCTTTTGGGGTTTCTAATCACAGCTGTGTCATGGCAGCATAGGGAAGGAGGGAAGGTGACCTTTCAAGTAGTTCTTTTTCCTAACTTTTTAAGGAAATTGGAAGTTAAAATGACTTTTGCTGGAACAGTACTTTAAACTGACTCAAATGAATTGCACTGTATAAAAGGCAACTGGTTGTGATGTGTGCTGATTTAGATATTGCATCCGGAATATTAAATAAGCTGCAATAGGCTGCCCCAAGCATAGAACAGGAAATCCAAGATGAGAGAATTTGAGTCCTACTGAACATTGCCACACTGCACAGCCCACATCCATGGTGCTTGCGATTCCCCAAGGCAGACATCATCCTCTCTGATTTACTAAACTGAATTTCAGCTTATTAGCCTTAAAACTAAAATAAAAATAATAATAAAAAAGTAACACAAGTTACATAATATTAATTTCAATGCCAAATTATGCCATTTAAGGGAAAAAAATCAATAATAATAAAATATGCAATATTGCAGTATTTACTTAGCAAATGCTGGATAAATAATGAAAAAATGTCAGTATGCTATTCTGAAAAATTGTAAAATATATAAAATTGTTTAGTAAATATATCTGAAGAATTTTTGAGTCAGTCCCTCAGTAGAACAGTTAATATATTCAATTTATTTTTAAATAATTCATAATAAATGCAAAGAAATGTATAAAATTTGCAATTTGATGAGTAATATAATGAGATATCAACAAAACCTATTGTTTTGAATGCATATTGAGTTAGGATGTATGAGTAGCTTGCTACTAATTAGATTTTGGTGGTTAATGAAGAATTTAACTCTTTCCCTGGACATCACTAAATGCACTTTAACATCTGTTTCTTGTTCAAGATATCCAGAAATTAAACTTTTTATTTATTTATTTATTTATTTCAATTTGATGAATTCTGTCATGTTTAAAAAATCCCGTAATAAGCTCCATGTAGAAATTAAAATTTACCCATAAAAATGAATTAATGCTATTCTTGTTGTGGCAATTTTTGTAAATGAAATCTTGATCTGAAGAATATTCATAAAATTATGAGATAGATTATTAATCTATTGTCAGGATTGGGTGGATTTCTTGTAGTCGTTATTAAGGTTCAAATGGTCTTCTCCATGTTGGATATTGTTTATTTGATAAGGTTAATGTCTAGTGAGTAAATTTGCTATAAATATCTGTGAGAAACTCAACTGTCAAATTCTGCACTGGAGTACCTTCCTTGGAAGCAATGCTATAACACCTCCACATGTAAAAAGGTTGATCCTATGGTGATCAAGGTTGTTCCTATGGAAATCCTGGGAACACCAGAGAGCTGTACACTATTTAAACAAAAATGGTGACCACCCACTGCAGCTGCCAAGCTGAGATAGAAAACCAAACTGGAAGGCACAAATTTTCCTGGATGATTAATGCACCCAAACAGATTTCCTGATGAGAAAATAACTGCTCAGAACTCATCCTGTGGGAAACTACACAATCTGGAAGTCCCCCTAGGGTCAGAAGGAAGAAAAGGATGTCCTGAGTGCAAGTGTGCCCAGGTTGTTGAAAATTTTGAGCAGGTGGGTGGATTGCAAGAGGAAATCACCAGTCTGAGAAGAATCCAGCAACGAGAGAAAAATGTGGTATTGTGCAGTGACACAGGCAGACCAATATATCTGTCTTATATAAACAGAATCATAGACAGGGGTGGAGAACCTCTCCTATGAGGAAAGGTTGAGGGAACTAGGCTTGTTTAGCTTGGAGAAGGCTCAGGGGAGACCTCGTTGTGGCCTTCAAGGTACTTGAAGGGTCTGTATAAACAGGAGGGGAAACGACTGTTTACACGTGTTGATAATGATAGGACAAGGGGGAATGGTTTTAAACTAAGACAGGAGATTTAGGTTGGATATTAGGAGGAATTTTTTCACTCAGAGGGTGGTGATGCACTGAAACAGGTTTTCCAGAGAGGTTGTGGATGCACCATCCCTGGAGCCATTCAAAGCAAGGCTGGATGTGGCTCTGGTTGCAGTATTCCAGGTGAGGCCTTACCAGTGCAGAATAGAGGGGCAGGATCACTAGCTGTTGGCCATACTTTTAATGCAGACCAGGATATAGTTGGCTTTCTGGGCTGCAAGAGCATGCTGCTGGCTCACGTCCAGCTTGCCATCCACCAGTATCTGGGGTCCTTTTCAGCAAGGCTGTGCTCAATCCTTTCATCCCCCAGCTTGTGTTGGTAGTGAGGGTTGCCTCAACTCAGGTGCAAGACCTTGGTCTTAAAATTGCTGAAACTCATGAGATTTTCTTGGGCCCACTGCTTGCGCCTGTCTAGGTCCCTCTAGATGGTTTTCCACCCCTCAGGTGTGTCAGTCGCAACCCATAGCTTGATGTCATCAGCAAACTTGCTAAGGATGAACTCAACCCCACTGTTGATGTCATTGATGAAGATATTGAAGAGTGTAAGTCCACCTTAAGTCCCTGCAAGGGGAGGAAGCTAAGCCTTGATGAGGCAGACCATAACAGCGTGCAAGATGATGGGGACTGGACCTTTGCCTCTGCAAAGTACGCTTCCCTCCCTGCCCCTAAGTGTCCCTAAGCAGCAGATATGAAGTTCTGGGGCTGGAAAGAGGAGAGGGTGTTGGAAAGTTTCAGACCCTGGAAGGGATAAACTTATTGAGTTGGTCTATCCAAGGACCTACATTAGAACCAGTGCAAACAAAAAAGGCAAAGAATCTTAGTAATTGGGGTCTCCTTGCTGAGAGGCACTGAGGCCTCCATTTGCTGCTCAGATCATCTCTTCAGAGAATTTGCTGTCAGATGGGGGCCTGCATTTGAGACATGAAGAAGGGGCTTCCAGGTCTGATAAAAGAAGACGTATTTCTGAGTGACAAAGAACCAGGGAACAGTTAACTTGGGAAGCATCAGGAGAAAGCCTTGGTTTTGTCCCAGAGAAAACAGCAATGATCAGATTGAGAGCTTGTGAATAAAAATCAGGGACCAGACCAACAAAGGACATCTGATGGTTAATGTCAATTACAGGCCATCTGTTCAAGAGGAGTTTGTTGAAAAGGCCTTCTTCCTTCAGCTGCAAGAAGCACTGTTCTCTCAGGCTCTCATCCTGATGGGGGACTTTGGTCATCTGATTGATGTCTGTTGGGAAAACAACCTGGACTTATGCAAAGTCTTTGACATAGTCCCACACCACATCCATATCTGTAAATTTTAGATATGTGGATTTGAAGGGTGGAGTATTTAGTGGATAAAGAATTGACTGAATATTCACAGCCAAAGGGTTGTGGTCAATGGATTGATGTCCAGCTGGAGGTCGAACATGAGTGGTGTCCCCAGTGAAGAACCAATGCCCTTTAACATCTTAATCAGTGACTAGACAGTGGGATTGAGTGAATTCTCAGCAGGTTTGCAGATGACACTGAGCTGAGTGGTGCAGTTGATGTAGCAAAAGGAAAGAATGCTATTCAAAGGGACCTAGCTCAAAAAATAGGGTCTTAAGAATAGAATGATGATCAACAAGGCCAAATGCACTTGAGTTGGAATAATCCTAGATATGTGTACAGACCAGAAGAGCAACCCTGAAGAGAAGGACTTGGGGTCCTGGTGTGCAAAAAGCTAGACGTGACATATAGTGTGTGCTTACAGATCTACAGACCAGAAGGGCTATGGAAGGTATTGGTTCCATCTACTCTGCCCTCATGAGGCCCCATTTGGAGTTCAGCATCCATGTATGGGACCCCCAAGACATGAAAACATGGAGTTGTTGGAATGAGTTCAGAAGAGGGCCACAAAGATGATCAGAGGACTGGAGCATCTCTCCCATAAAGACAGGCTGAGAGAGCTTGTTCTGCTTGAAGAAGGCTCTGGAAAGATCTCTTTGCTGCTTTCCAGTACTTAGAGGGAGCTTATAAGAAAGGAGATCAATTTTTAACATGAGCAGAAAGTGATAGGATAAGAGGAAACGGTTTTAAACTAAAAGAGGGGAGATTTAGATTAGATGTTAGGGGAATTTTTTACCCAGAGGAAGGTGAGGCACTGGAACAGGCTGCCCAGAGATGCTGTGGGTGATTCATCCCTGAATGTGTTAAAGGTCAGATTGGTTGGGGCCATGGGCAGCCTGATCTAGAGGCTGGCAACCCTGCCCATGACAGGGGGTTGAAAGCAGATGATCATTAAGGCTGCATTCTACTACTCTATGATTTTATGATTTTAAACTTTTGGTTAATTGGTTGGCTGGTATCTTACTCTCTAGTGCTGCATCTTTGAAATTTCAAGGTTATGAGAAAATCTGCCTGAAAAACAGTTTGATTTTATGTAAAATATTTCAATTACAGAAATCACTGATTCTTTCTTTTAAAGGACAGTTTGAACTTTTAGCAAGGATGTGTTATTTTCAACTACGAGCTGAAAACTCAGTATATTAAAAAAATAGTCATGTTATATGATGGCAAAATTGCATCAACGAGAAAAATTTTTGCTAATGAACCAAACTTACTGAGAGTAGTAGCATGAGACTTTTGAATGCCCATGGGGCATTGTTATCAGCAGATGTGAATAAAAATATTTCAGCTGAGTATTTTTGACATTCAGGTGTTTTGTTTTTGTTGAGTATATGAAGTTTTCTATGGAGAGCAAACATGTTTTCCTAATTCATTTATTTTTAGTCAAAACCTATAACAAATGTTTTGATAGAATATTTTTGATGAGGAATTTGTTTATCTGCATTTCTTTTTTTTTCTACGCTGCACTATCAAAACCCAGACTTATATCATTACTGTTGGATTTATTTTGTTTCTTCACTGTCACAGAAAGAGAGTGTGCTTGAGAACATCTTTTCATATTCCACATGCACTTTGATATTAACAAAAATAGTAAGAAAATAGGATAAAAACAAAAATGTAATTGCTTTTGCTGCATGACTGATTGCTTCCCCAATACAATTAAGCAGAAGCAAAATATTATTGCATCTTTGGCAGTTAATTCAGGGTGTAGCACACCACTAATCCTCAGAGGACTTAATTTTCTGCCAAAACTAAAGAAAATATATTTAAAACATATCTGATCACCAGAAGAGAAAAAGACAATCCAAATAGAAAAAAGATAAATAAGCTGCACCTCATAAATCAGTGTCAAACCACAAACAGATTGCTTTAACTAAAGCCACTCTTGCTTCAAACTGAAGTGCTTTACCTACAGAAAACATTTTTACCTTCAACTGAGTGGTATTGTTGTCTATTGTTTGACTGTTTGTTTGTGTTAACAAAACTGTCATTAAATTATGCTGCGGCGCATTATTTATTTATTTTTGTGGAAGAATAGCTTTAGAGGATCCAACCATTTATTCCGTTTAAAAGACAGGATGGAATGATGTTAGTTTTACAATTTAGGTAAACTCGTATTTGCAGTGAATATATCTGTATATTTTCATGTATATATATGTATAAATACATATATATTTACTCATTTGACTCATCTCAATCTATTGTTACACTTTAGGTGGCAACAACTTTATTATCTATGAAGGCAGTATCTCCCAAACACCCTCTGTATTCACTCTCTAACCAAATGATGTCTCATACAGTTTTTGAGGCACAGCACACTAGCATTTTCCTTATGAAGAAACTTCACTTTATTATCACGCTATAAAAATGATCAAATAAAAGCACTCCTGAATCTCAGAGAGTTGACCGTTGTTCACACTTCATAGTAGGAGAAGACAAACTCATAGTGCTATTTCACTGGGACTAATCACTCATATTTTAACTTCAGTTAGCTTACTTGTCTTTAAATCAGGAGGCCTGTTTCAGTACCACATGATTAAGGTTTCTTTTGTCCATAAAGATGGTAATTTTCCTTATCCTTTTTAAAATTATTTTTTTAACTGTTTAGACACCCATGTATAGCAAGATACCTAAAATTAACAACTCTACTTAATAGTTTAACAATAGAAGAAATAATAGTGATAGTAACTGTAGTAATAACAGAACCTTGCAAAAGCACATTTTATCAAGATATGTGGAATCTCTTGGAAAATTAATTATTTTTCATAAGTTATTATTAATAATAATAATGAAAAACTGAACTAAAATACAAACAAATGAACAAAATTTCCAGAAATTAGATAAGGAACCTTCTTTACTAGGCAACTGCCTCAACCATGCCACACTTATCTGTGCCAGTGTGCTGTCATATACTAAAGAAATTTAGTGACAGGCATTAAGATGAGAAACTGATCTCTGCTTCCTCCAGGTGGCAGAGGTGAAATCAAATTGGCATTTCAGTATGCTCAGAGCAATGAAACTTTTGTGAGTGTTCCAGTATTCTTTAATATCATACCTTCTTACTTTGTTAAACAAGAAATGATTTAAAGTCACTGATAATTAAAACTGAGGAAAATATCCTGCAATTCTGCAGGAAAAAACACGGAATTGGAAGAACGTGCTTTGCATGTTTATTTATTTAAATAATTTGAGGTTACTCACAGAGCGTAGGCAGCAGATATTTGAACAATTGATAAAGTCATCATAATCACTTCACCTTCTCTGTCCTGTATTTCCCCTGGTAAAAGAGACCATACTATTTCATTTTGAACAACAAACATTTATTTTCTTTTTTGAAAGCGTGATCTGCAATCCAAATCTCTAAAAAAACAAAGCATAAGCATCTTCTAACTTCTCTGATAGAATTTATGCATTCTTATTTCCAGTAAATGTGTCAAGTCCCAAGTGTTTTCTTCATAAGAATATTACTGATATCTCAAAGTTACCATTCTTAATAGGTCAAATCCTTTGTTCATTTTTCTACACTGTTTCAATCAGAGAAAAATGTGAACATAGACCTGCAATCCTATGTGAGAGTATCCTCCTTACCACAACATCAGTAGATGGTGCGTTGCAGGATCTTAACCTCTGATCTTGAGCATCATGTGTAAGAAATATACATGAACACAGAAAATGAACAGAAAATATGCCTATTTTATAATGATAATTATTAACACATTTTTAATTTAAGCTTTAAGCTTTGACTGTACCAAAAAAGAATTCCCAAACAAATAAATCTGTATAAAATATCATCTCAATGAAAAAAAAAACAAAAAAAAACACAATAGATATCAAATAAAAGAACTTAATTTCCTGAATTGTGTTCTTTTTAAAACTAGTAATATTGTTAAGAGACTTAATTGATATATGATATGTTCTGTATCAAGGATTCACACAAAGACATAAGTGGATTCTCTCAGAAGTTTCAACATTAATATATCAGATAATTGCATTCTACACTGTTAATGTAGATATACACACCAGTAGCTGGAACTTTCTGCAGGATGAATAAAGGACAGGTAAGGATAGGAAGATATTTATATCAATACATCACACTGGTACTTCATTCCCAGAGCATTTTCAATAAACACACACATGCAGTAAGACCCATCAGGCCCAGTGAGGTTCAGATCCAAATTTTATCTACTACATTTTGGTCAAGAGTTTTGGTGGGGATCTGTCACGAAGAAAGTAAAACATGATTCTGCTTTGAGATGTTTTTCTGGCAATGAAGTATAAGGGAATTCAATGAATTGTGCGTATGTGTGTTGATATTCACTCTGATTTTGCAAGAGCTATCACACAAAACACAAAACTATTTCCATAACATCTGCACTGCTTGAAAGGTTGGAACACTGCAGCATCTATAATACACTGCGAATCTATAATACTCACTTGCAATTCGGGCAACTACAACAGTTAATTTAATGTTTAGTTAAAAGCTATATTTTTATTTTTTCTTTTGTTATTAATGCTGCATAAAGAACCACTTCATAAACAAGGTGTTTTAGTTCTAAACGTATAGCTATAAAAATATTTGATATATATAATTTTTAATTGAAAATCAATGGAAGATGCTCATTCAATCTGTTTAATATGTAACTGTTTGTATATACAGTGTATTCTAACTTGACTGATTTTACCCAGCTGCTGCTCTACAACCTATAATCTGTATGCATGTGATATAAGCATAACCTTTAATGAACAATATTCACATGCAAAAGTTGCTAATAAAATGCTAGCATAGCAACACCTGCCAACACCTCTACAATTAGATGTCTGTGTCAGCATTTCAATTATAAAGCAGCTTCTAATATAGAGGATTATAGCTTGACAGTAAAAATTCATTCTGTGTTGCAACTTGACATGCAAGTTCTCAGTTCAAAGCATTTTTATTAATATGGGTTTAAATTAGTTTAGATATTAGGAAGCTCTAGAAGACTACAGTGTGAAAAGAAGACATTGAATATTTTTTCATTGTTACTGTAACTCAAATGCTTTGAAAGGGAAATTCACAAATGTTACAGCTGTTTGTTTGTTTGTTTGTTTGTTTGTTTGTTTGTTTGTTTGTTTGTTTATTATTAATGCAGCACTAATCTCTAACCTTAAAACTTCCTGGTGATATGTTCGCTCCTTTCTATTGTTTCTAGGATACATATTTATTAAATACAATACACTGATTGTCTTGTATATTGATTTCAAATACACACTGCTGAAAACAGCCATGGCAATACACATGTGAACTTGTGGATAAAGATCTCTCCATAATGGTGTATCATTTAATGATAGCACATCCGTGAATTACAAATGTTCCAAGTGTGTACTGATATGAGAAAACCAATTGTTTACCATCTACTATACCAATAATCTACTTATCTAAGTTGTCTATTGCTTGGGGATGACAGTAACAGCTAACTACTCATCAAGCATCGCACTATGTATTGTGGGAAGGAAATCATTTTCAGACTGTGACAGAGTTAGGATCCACTGAGGGAGATAAATGACAGGGATTTTATTCTATCCTCAAAGGAGTTGTTGTAAAAGGGAAAATATCAATAACAACTAGATCAGTTCTGTGACCTTGCTGAGAATAGTGCCTTCTGCCACTATTTCTAGCCCTTTCATGCTGTTTTCAAAGCCCAAAAGGACTGCACAGCATTATGAGGAACTCCTAGAGTTCAGCCATACATGGAATGAAGTATAAAGGTTCACACTACCTCTTTTTGTTGCCTGATGGATAAAAGAATTTGTGCTTGACAGAGAAAGTAAAGAGAATCCCCCCTGAGCAAGGCCAGAAGACTTTAGGCCACCTGAGGTGCTGTAAAGAAGCACAGCTCACTGTGCAGAGCTACTGAGAACTGCAGCAGCAGGAGAAGCTCCTTGGTAGCCAGATACCACCAGTTAATGGGGACAGAGCTTCATGCAGAGCAGCTCTGAGCAGGCTCTGAGGCATTTCATCTTGGGCATGTTATGGCAAAAAACATGCTTATGTTGCACCCTATCCACAGCAGGTGGGACAACAGAACCCACACCTGCTTCATAAGGGTGTGCTGTCACAAAGACAGTTCCTGAAATTTCTTCCTGAGACACATGTCAAATCCATGCAGTTTATGATCCTAATTTGGACTCGTTGATATATATAGAAAGATCAAAACGAGGCCTTGCTTATTCAGATAAATTTAACTGGTTGTAGCATCCTCCAGAGACACATCTGCAAAATCAAAATGTTCTGAAGAGTGAGGACAGGATTCCTTGTAGTCTCTTATAAACACAAATGTACTTCCTGATTCTAAACAATTATAGGAGAGGTATTGGATTTTTCTATTTGAAGTCATCCTATTAATATAAAGCCTCTTTATTTTTTGTATCTGTTCAGACCTGTAATTAACACTTAAATTAATTAATTAGGAATTTCTAAATCACTTTTACTCCTTATGCCTTAGCTCACTGTTCTATCCTTTAGCATCAGTGAGCTCTTGTAGAAGGCACCTGACAACTAAAATTCTTGCTTTTTTATATGCAAATATTTTAGCTTGACTTTTACAGTTTAGTTTAATTTGGTCCTTAGAATTTGAACTGCTAAAAAGAAACTCATACCTTACTGCTATGAGTGTTTTTTCCCCCTTATTACCACTGTAACCCATCTGCTAGTACTAACCCATGGATATGCATGTAAATTTTAGGCTTTATTACTGATTTGTGCCCCAAATCATGACAATCTTATTTAGGAAATAGCTCGTGAAAGGACAAGGTCATACAGCAAGGTGTCAGAGGTTTTGTTATTTTATCAGTAACTACACTGTTGTAGATTGAAGTGTTGCATGTGACATAATCTTCTATTTAACAAGATATCTCTGAGTTTAACAAATAATATAAACAAATAAACAAATAAAATAAACAAATAAGCAGATTCATACATATATATTTCTCTGCTGTAAAACCACATACAAACCTAAGGAATTAGTGCATTGATTTGTAATCAGCCTTCAAAATTAACTGCCCCTAAAAACTGATCTTTGCCTACTCATTCTGTAAGTGACTCTTTGCCATATGAAACATTATACTTCTGTCTTTCCAAGATCTGCATATATATATATATAATACCTATAATTATATATATATATAATACCTAAACAGATACAAATTAAATATAATAACCTGCCTGGAATCTTGTTGAGATGTGATATTTCTAACTGCCTTGCAGTGCTTAGAAGTGTGTCACTCTGTACTGGAAACTTGGTAATGTAATCTCAAATAGAAACGTGGCTACCTTCTTTCATTCTTTCAGCTCTCTCCTCTAAAGTTTTCTATACCATTATATACATGGATAAAAATGGCAGCATATAAGTACTTAAAAGTAGATTACAGTTTTTTTTTGTGTGTGTTAATACAGTATATGAAACCTATGATTCCCTTATCTTCTTTCATCCACTCATAAATACTGACTGTATTCATGACCTCATGCTTGAGTATGTTCTGTCCCTTCCCTTTCCCACAAAGCAGTTTGAGAAAGTTTCTTTGTAAAGATTCCTTGAATTAATCTTTATCTATTTATTTATTTATTGCTGCAAACATATCATTTACATAATTATCAAATATCACTATGAACAATTAGTCATAGACTATTCAGAGAAGCATTTTTCTTCCAGATACCATGGTTAATTCATTGTCACTTCCATGCTCATGTACAGATGCTTTGAAACTATTTTCAGAACTTACTGTTTCTTCTGATATTTGAAGTACCTGGTAATAAAATATATATGCACATAGAATTAATACCCATTTCTTTAAAATAAACACCTATGATTTTTAATACTAGCATTCAGTAGCAAATTTGCACGATTGTGTAGTAAAAATAGTAATTAATTGTACAGTTTCATAGAGTACCTAATAATTATTATATATAGTATGCAGCAAGGAGCCATAACTTTCTTTCGATAGGGCACTAAAAACAAATGAACAAAACAAACAAAAAAAAAAAACAGAAAAAGTTTAGATTAGATTCTATTTTTTCACAAGAATGGAAAATAATGTTATATAAAACACATCCACAACAAGTAGTAGTAACAAAGCTTGCTCATCAGTAAAAAAAAATTAAAATATTTATTCCAAATATTTATTCCAGTAGAATACAGTTCACCAAATATGAAAGACCAGGAATAAAGCAAAAGTCCCTGTGAAATCTTTATCACATCAGGTTTTGTTGCAAATACTACACATTGTTCTAGAAATTGATTTCTACATCTGAAATCAAACTTAAGGACATTCATCATGTAAAGCAAAATGATTGCTAAAAGATAGCATTACAGGCATTTCAGTAACTAATGTATGAAAGCCAGCTATGTTTGCCTGATGCAAATTGCCATCCCGTTTATGGTCCCATGCAAGACTAGTGCCTTTCACACCATGTTAATCCTAGATCTCCATACAAATCAGCTTATTTTATAGTTGATTCCAAATAAAATTTCTCCTTTCTTTACCTGCTGTTTATTTCCTTGTGTAAGTTCGAGCTGTAAATAAAGTAGCTAGAACTAACTCCAAAAGACTTCCATTTCTTCACCATATAGAATCAGGCACTGAAGATACATATGTGTAGGAATTAAATTCTTTAATACACTGATTGACACACTGCCTTACCTGTTCTGTAGAGGCATAATTGTATCAAGATCTTTTTCTGTCAAAGAAATCATTTATCGCTTTTGATGATTGATCTCAAGAAGGTTTAGGTAAATATCATTCCTCTGAGGCTTTTCCCATTGGTGGCCATAGACAAGTCTAGAGACTATAGGTATAACCTGAAACATATGGATAAGCCCATCTTAACCCAAAAAATGTTTGTTTGTTTTTTTTACAGTAAAGGTACTCAAAAATGGAACATGTTGATCAGAGAAACCGAGGAATTTACAGAAATTTTTATCTCTGGAAACCGTCAAAACTGGATTGGACACAGTCTTGAGTAAACAGCTCTAGATGGCCCTGCTTGAGAAGGGTCTTTTTGGACTACAAAATCTCAAAAGGTCCCTTCCAACCTCAGCCATTCCGCAATTCAGTGATTTTGAGATTCTTTATGATCACAGAATCATAGAATAAAGTTGGAAGGGATCCATCCAGTTTCAACCCCCTATCATATATTCCGTTACATTTTCTTGCTATGTGACAGATGGCAGCAGAGGGGCAGTCTGACGAATGACATGGAAGTGTATATTAGGGAAAAGGGTGCAATTCCTCCATACAGAAAAATTTGCACCAACTGACATTTATCATCCCTTGCTGTATGCTTGTGGAGACCAAACAGTGGACTTTAACCTGCGCTGTCATAGTCTATATAGAGAATATATATGTATATATATGTATAGATAGAATCTGTGTTTGAACTGTATTGAAAAGAACCTCAAAGGTCAGCAAGTTCCAGCTCCCCACTGCCCTGGATAGAATTGCCACCAATCAGATCAGGCTGCTCACTGCCTCATCCAACCTGGCCTTGAACACCTTCAGAGTTCAGGCATCCACAACCACTCTGGGCAACATTCTCCAGTGCCTCACCATTCTCTGAGTAAAGATCTTCTTCTTAACATTTAATCAAAATTTCCCCTCTTTTAGTTTCCCTCTTTCAATTCCATTCCTCCTTGTCCTACTTTCAGACCATGTAATAGCATTTTATCCCCTTTTTTTTTCCTTCTTTAATCTGTAAAATTCACTTATAGGTTTTAATTCTGAAAATGTTTCTCTTTCTTTCCTAAATTATCTAGTCCCACACATTTATAAAGCAAAGATTTCAGCTTCTTTGCATCCACCTGGAGCTTAATTCCAGATGATAGCTGCCTTATTTTCCTCATACATTAAAAGCATTTTATATATATATATATATATATATATATATATATATATATATATATATGCATATTTGGAGATTTTAATTACCTAGATAAATTCCTATACTCTTATATGCACACATGTACAAATTCTGTTAATTATGAAAGTCTTATCCACAAATGTTTCAGAACATTCCAATCAAATCATTTCTGGAAATTTTGCAAAGACCAAATCTTCTCAAGGATCATGCCAAAGATCACATTATTTGCTTTGCACAAAGTTATCATGGAATTAATTTAATTTATTTAATTTAATGCTAATTCACTATCACAACGTAGTTAAAAATTTCACTGCGAGACAAGTGTCATGTCAAGACTTAAGTGCTTTGATAAATAAAATTCAAATTTTATTTCCATATTTTTAGAGGAGACTAATGAGATAGAAATGTTGGTTCCAAATTAAAATGGTTTGGTATCTTTCTGCAGTGTCTTAATGCCATTTCATTTCTCTTTAAATTTTGATGAAATTGCAGAAGTAACCAATCGAAAATAAGAAATGAAAATGTCTGATTTTTTTGTTTTCCTTTCTGGCTTTAACAATTCATTGGACATTTTGATAACACCATGTTACACCATTCCCAATCACATAGATTACTTTTAACATTTCTATGGTGCTTTGGCTTTTTTATAAGCAGTTTCCCTGACTGAAGAAATCTGTACACCATAGCTGGTATCCTCTGCTCAATAAATTATTACTCTTATACAGTGATCTGAAATTCTTAGTACTCAAATCTTATTCTATCTTGCATGATCTGAAAGTAATGTTTTCTCCTGTGCTGTGTCATACTGGTCTTAATATTTTATTTATCACATGAATTTATTTGTTTTAGAGGATGGGATCTGACTATGAATGTATTTCTAATTGCTTGTGATCCACAGTTATTTTTTTTCAATTTTCATCTAATGATAAGAGTTGTTTATTCTATTTAGTTTTATTTACGATGCTGAGAATCTTCCTCTTCATATTATCTTCCTTTTTCTTCACAAGAAAATATTTCAAAGCTTCCTATCTGATTCACATATTCAAGATCCCTTGTCACATTTAGTATTGCTCAAAAATTCTATAGACTATCCGTACATTATTAATTTAATTTGGTTCTATATTGTCATGTATAAAGCAGGTTTCTCTTTTTTTCCCTTTTCCTCACATTTCATTATAGTCAGCTAACAGAACATTATCTGATGTTCTCTGGGAGAATTTGTTCCAGCAAGTATTAGCATGGTTTTTCATCTTTTGTTCCCTCTTTGTGTATAATTTTGTATATAGTTAATATTGTGTCATTTCTTCTTTTCTTTTAGATCATAGATTAGCACAATAGCAGAAGTAAAGTCAACTGCTGCTGATAACATATTGTGACTTCTGATAAAATGCTTTCCCATTTCCAGCGCTGTAACATCTCCCTCCTCTTTAAAACTGGTGTGATTATTTCTAAAGATAAAAAAAAATCACAGTTTTATAAAGCTGTGGAAGGAAGACAGTAAATCATTTGATTTTCTGTCTTTATTTTTTGCTGAATACTTAGGACAACACCATATCCAATCACTTGGTCAATCTTTTTAGGCTTTCACATATCATGAAATGAGGTGAAGACATAGAATACTGTCAGAACTTATCTAGAATTTTAGAGAAAATTAATGTATGGAAGAAAGAATGTTGATTATGGAAAAATAATAAAAAAAATATAGCAAATGATCCATAGTTGTAATCTGTCTGGTTCAGAGAATAAAAGGAATTCAAGCTTTCATACATGGTGTGGGTGACATTCCAGCAGACAGTTATGGGTGACATTGTAGTGGGTATCTCCTATAGGCCACCTAATCAGGTAGGCCACATCAAGTTTGCTGCTGATATAAAACATGACAGAAGATCATGCTGCCATCCAGAAAGTCTATGACAGGCTACAGAAAAGGGCTGACAGGAACCTCACTTGGTTCAACAAGGGCAAATTCTTACTCCTGGAGAGGGAAAAAAAAAACAACATTGACTAGTATTAGATGAGTGCCACTCAGTTAGAAATAGTTTTTCAAAAAAGAGCCTGGGGGTCTTAGTGGACATAAAACTGAACATCAGCAAGCAATGTGCCCTTGACATGCAGAATGCTGATGGTATTCTAGGCTACGTTAAACTGCTTTTAGCAGGTCAGGCAAGGCGATCCTCCTACTCTAGTCAAGCACTGGTGAGGCTGGGTCCAGTTCTGGTCTCTGCAGCACAAGTGTAAAACGGCCAAACTGGAGAGAGTCTAGTGAATGACTCAAAGGTCATGCTTGCACTGGAGCATTTTTGCTAGGTAAGATGAGCTAGGTAAGAGGAGGTTCGGGGGGAATCTCATCAATGTGTATAAGTACCTGAAGAGAGGGTACAAAGGGGATGGAGCCAGGTTCTGTGGTATCCGCTGACAGGGCAAGAGGTAATGGGCATAAACTGAAGCACAGAAAGTTTCCTTCTGAGCGTCAGGAAATACTTTTTTGCTATAGGGTGCTTAAGCACTAGAACAGTTTTCCCAGAGATGCAGAGGAACATCTCACCTTGGAGATACTCAAAAGGTGTCTGAAGATAGTTTGGAACAACCTGCTTTGGATGGTCCTGCTTGAGCAGGAAGATTGGACCAGATGGACTCCAGATGTCCCTTCCAACCCTGTGATTCTTTTACTCTGATTCTACAATCCCTGAAGGAATACATAAAGCCTTCAGTGAATCTAAATTCCAATTAAAACTTCTATCAGTAAATTGTCAGTGTAAGCTAGCAGAATTCAAACTAAGACTTGTCGTTAATGTCACAAAAATGTCAGGCAGATTGTCAGGGCTTGATAAAACTGCAATTTGTATAAGACATAATAAATTACATCAAGGTAATAATAAGAAAAAAAGAAAGCACTTTTCCCACTTAGTTGTCAATGAATAATAGATCTTCAAAAATGTTTTTATAATTCTTTAGTATAAAGTGAATGCAAATGATACAATATAAGAATTGTATTTAAATGTGCTGAAGTTTTACATTCTTGGAAATAATTTACTTTGTAGAGCCTAAATACAGTATTACTTAATTTGTGAAAAACAGAAAATTAATGCTTTTCTGTGTTATCTAGTTTCATTCGTTGACCAAGAAACAAGCACACAAAGTACTTTACAAACTTTCAGCAAAAAATTCCAAAGACTTTACAATTTCAGCCTTAAACTTATTTTCCTGTTCAAATTTCCAAATTATCTTAGTTTTGAAATATACATTGTCAGGATTTTCTCATTAGTTATTTTTATTATCATCATCTCTGGCAACTAGAAAGTGGATTAAAGTCTGCAGAGATTTTTGTTTCGCTTTTCTTAGATCACTGTGTATTTTTGCTGACTTGTATTTTTATCTGCATCAAAAGGAAAGAAGAAGAAGAAATACATACTTACTGCTTCCATATAACTCATGCATAAGGAAAAGATACTTGAATAACAAGCATTCACAGCATACTGTTCTTCTACCGAATTGTTACAGATGCATCTCCAAAGACTCCTCAGTGTGGTCTGATTTAAAATGTTCTTTGAAGAAACTGCAAGCTTGTTTTGAACTAATTATCAAGTAACAACACACTATGATACTTGACAAGTTGTACCAGTTCTAAGTAAACTAAGTCTCACTCTTCTGTTTTGTTTTTCTTTTTGATGGTGAAACTAATACTGACCTTAAGGCATGTGAATAAATCTCACATCTGAGAGCTTGCTGAAGCAGCTTCTAGAAAGACAACTAAGCCATTAATCATCTTCATAGTTGATATCTCCTGTGAAATGATTTCAATTAAATGCAGGTAAATAAAACAGTGTGGTGAGAAACCTTCTAACATATCAGTTCAATTAAGAAATGGAGAGAGGAAGAAAAATAAAAGAGAGACTCTAAACAATTTTTTTATACCTTCTGAAACATGAATTATAGTGTAAAATTTAAAGAAAATTTGCCTAATATTGACAAGAATAACATTATGTCCATTGTTTTTTTCTAGGATTAGTTCATGAAATAACATTTTTCTCAGTAAGAATGAAGATTGATAGTAGCATACATTCATCTGTCTTCACTGGTCTGTACTGTACAAGTACATAAACACATTCTTCATAGAACTTTTAGATAGGTCCTATGGGATCTATCTTTTGGAGTATAGGGAAGGCCCTACAGAGGGACCTGGACAGGCTGGAGAGCTGGGCTGAAGCCAATGGGATGAGGCTTAACAAGGCCAAATGCCGTGTCCTGCACTTTGGCTACAACAACCCCAGGCAACATTACAGGCTTGGAGCAGAGTGGCTGAAGGATTGTATTGAGGAAACGGACCTGGGGGTATTGATTGATGCTCAGCTGAGCATGAGCCAACAGTGTGCCCAGGTGGCCAAGAAGGCCAACAGCATCCTGGCTTGTATCAGGAATGGTGTTGCCAGCAGGAGCAGAGAGGTGATCATTCCCCTGTACTCAGCACTGGTGAGGCCGCACCTTGAGTACTGTGTCCAGTTTTGGGCCCCTCACTGCAAGAAAGACACTGAGGCCCTGGAACATGTTCTAAGAAGGGCGACAAAGCTGGTGAGGGGTCTGGAACACAGGCTATATGAGGAGAGGCTGAAGGAGCTGGGAATGTTCAGCCTGGAGAAGAGGAGGCTCAGGGAAGACCTTATTGCTCTCTATAACTTCCTGAAGGGAGGTTGTAGTGAGCTGGGGGCTGGCCTCTTCTCTCGTGTAATTACTGAGAGAACTAGAGGGAATGGTTTCAAGCTGTGCCAGGGGAAATTCAGGTTAGACATTAGGAAATATTACTTCTCAGAAAGGGTGGTCAGGCACTGGAATGAACTGCCCAGGGAGGTGGTGGAGTTGCTGACCCTGGGGGTGTTCAAGGAACGACTGGATGTTGTGTTGAGGGACATGGTTTAGTGGGAGCTATGGGTGATAGGTGAATGGTTGGACTGGTTGATCTTGTAGGTCTTTTCCAACCTTGGTGATTCTATGATTCTAAGTACTTTCAGCAAATGCAAATACTAGAAATTTTAAATAACAGACAATTAGTTCTTTTTCAGCATTGACTTTAAATGATGGTGGAAGCAAACATATAAACAAACAAAAACCAAAACATAAACAGTAAGTAGACATGTACCTGTTTTAGCTGTTTACTTAAATAAAATGTACCAGTGAGATTATCTTTCCCTAATTAACACAGCTGGTATTCAAATGGAGTTAGCTTGCTAGCAAGGGATTTAGAACTTTCAAGTTCACCTTTAGGAAGCTATATTAGCTTTGCCTAGTAGCCTGTTTAGGAATGCAGCATATAGCATACCTAGTTTTAGACAGGACTAGAGATCAAATCTAACCTCATAAATCTCTGAATTCATGACTACAGGAAGCTGTCAAAAACTAGATGTTGTTTCAGTCTCCAGGGGTTGGTATATTGCTCTGTATCTCTCCTAAGTGCCCTCTAGCAGCTGATCACCAAAATGTATAATAGCCTTGGGAAGAACTACACTACCCTTTTGACCCCAGAGGTAATATTTTGATATGGCTCGACCTTAATAAGACTGCCAGCATAAGTGCCTAACAGCAAGAGTAAAGGAAAACCTTTTCTGAATAACAAATAGCTGAAGAAAACATTTTCTGCACACTCCATAAACTATTAAATTTACCTCTGGCAAGTATATTTAGATAAAATCATATTCTGAATCAAATTTTAGGATACTCATATTTAACACCCGTCACTAATCCAAAAAAGTCTAGGCAGCAAACAAATACTGGACAAAATTCTGCCACTTTGACTCAGTTTTATCCTTATTTGACTAACAAATCACACAATATAAATAGCTGGACTTGTCTTCCTTTCTGATTTATTAATTTACATTTAATCTACGGTTCATCTGATTTCATTCCAATATAGGGTGAAGGATAAGAATTTCAGATATCTTAGGGTTACAAGAAAGACAAGAATAACCTCACCACATTTACTGACCACGGACTCAGAAGCAGTATGTGAAACACAATTACCCGGCCATTACAGCTAAAATCTAACAAATCACTTTCTTCTTCCCTTCCCTTTGCAGCTGTCACAGGTAATGTACTCCTTTCTTGCCACTTACGCAGTCTTACCACTAACATAGTTCCCTGCCATACCTTGTGAAAAAGTGTTGTCATCTGGGCCACTGGGTCCATGATGAGCTTAATTTCTGTAGGATGCCAGAGAAGTTAAGTGGTTTACATAGTGTGAAGAAACAATTAAACTGCCCAGAAGCTACATGATGCATAGCAAAATAATAGGTAAGAGGAGGATGGAGGCTTTGATTTAAGCTAGATTTGCTGCACAGACATGCAATTGGGAATGGCTGAAGTGATGATGAAAGACATACTGGCATAAAATCTGGTGGCAGCAAACTCTTTACAGTAATGTCAGTGTCGTGATACATTTTCAATGCTTTTTTTTTTTTCAGAAATACTGCAGTCTAAAAGCACTTGCATATGCATGTGTAAATACTACTTCATGCAGATTTACGTGCTTTTATTCTGTAGCAGTTTGTTTGTAAACTAAATGCAGATTTCACTCCACATTGAAAAGGTCAGGGAATTTTTATTCTTGGACTTTGCAACCTGTAGGGAGCACAGCTTGAGAGGCTGAGTGCCCTTGAAAACAACTAAGCCACTTTCTGCCATGATGCAAAAGCCATAAAGGTTAGCTCCAGCTATGCTGACTGCTGCTGAGAGTGTTCAGTATTTTGCTCTTATGAGTAAGTTCCATCAAAATTTACATAACTGAGAAGGCTAGAAATTAGAGTTTGAAGAAATGCTACTTTTAAATGTTCCACAATTATTTTAAGAAGTCAAATGAATATTCTCTTCACAGAAGGAACAGTACAGTGTATTGTTTATGGATGACATTAAAGCTCACAAAAATCAATAATTTTTCATTACAACACATATCTGGAACATGGACTTAATGTGATATGTTAGAACTGCACTTGTTCTCTTTCTTGTTCATGAAAATCTCAAGCAAAATAATAGTGAAATATCTAGACAACCTTATTTTGTGACTGAAATATACATCTAGCTTTTCAGAGTTTTTATTTATTTCAGTTTCATAATACACGTTTCTCAGGTTAATTAGACTGGCATAGCAGGGCTCCTAATGGATTCTTCAGCTCTGCTCCCTCAGACATCCTGTGAAACTAATTGAGGAAGGTTTGTTTGTTTATTTGTTTGTATAGAAAATGGTAGCTTCTATTTTGAATGTCATTCTAATTATAGTAGAAAAGATTTATCAGAGAGGATTCATGAAGAAGATGTGGTCAGACTGATTTTTCTAGTTTTCCTGGAATACTCATTTTCCACTATGATCTTTCTGTAACAAATTTTCATCTCTTATAAATGTATCTCTCTAGTAATTTGATATATCAATAATAAAAATAGTTTTCAATAAGCACTCTGCAAGAGGTGCTAAGATTTAGAAATCTTTTAGAAAATCAGTTTCTAGTAGTGATTCAGTCTTTGTGTTCAAATGACAACCTATGACTACACCTGTAACAGCAAGGTCTTAAAAAGGAAATAGTAAGTCTCTAACATTTTTCACTTCCAAATATTAAACAGGAATTCTGTTCCAAGTATCGTTGATGCACACACAGACTATTGTGCAGAGATCTTCATCATATACAAAGAAACTAGTAAAGCTATCTAAAAATGAAAGAGGTCATTCACTAGATCACTCAAGGAAAAGCAAAAATAACTAATCCTAGTTTTTATATACATTTGTACTCTTGCAGTCTTTACTCGTAGTTTTCACTCATACTTTCAGTCATCTGAGGAAAAGTTCTGAAATGTTGAGTGTGGGCCTATACCTATGTCAGTTGATTGATCAATAAACTTGCTAGAAATTTGGATACTATCAAATGGAAAATATGATTCCGAGCTCTTCCTACACGTGTACTAATTTCCACTCCCTACATGTACTCATCAACCAATTTATTTGACATGATGGTCTTTTTACACTCTTTTGGGATGTATTTGTAATTGGTAAAAACCCTTACAATTAGTTCAGGAGAAAAGTTGCAGACAGATGTTGCAAATGGACTATTTGAAATGGATGAATTACAGGCAAAGTGTCCAAACAATTGCATAAGACAAATTTGTACAGGAAAACAGACCAAAAAGGAAATAATAATAATAAAAAAAGATAAATTATTTATCCTCAAAGCTATGAAATCATATCATCATATCATCCAAGCAGCTACTGAATTGCTTCATTAAAAGGACCAGCCAGCTCCGGTGGAAGTATGTGGCAGTACTTCGGAGAGTTCTTCAAGGCAGGCTGTGTGTAAGACACCCTCTTTTCAAAGAATTGCTCTGTGCATCCTGGAAAGTGAGTACAGCTATTAGCTGCTGGAATTATTTATTTATTTTGTTTGTTAATATCAAATTAGTAATACTAAGATCATCCGATAAATTACTTTGTTAGATAACGCCTATAAGGGAAAATTGAAGGGGGCTACAGAGCTGATCTGCTGACTGTATTTCTACATGCAACATGTGAGGAACTGGAAACTGAGATCCTGTGAGTGATCAAGCATTGATAGGAGTGTCCAAGCAGCAGGAATCTTGAAGACCATAGACTGAAAAGCAGTTTTTATGATTAGACAGCCACTGATTCAACCATATCTAAAAACAAAAGCAAATATTGTCTTCAGTTTTATAATGGAGAGTGGGAGATGTGTTTGTATATTTATATGCATTTGTTTTTGCTGGTTAAGAGACCAAATTGTACCAACTATTAAAATCTATTGTGGGTCATGCTATCTGAAATATTTGACACAAATATCTCCACCATTGACACATCTCTTGAGGCAACTTCAGATCTATGCAAAACGTAGGCAAAAAAATGCTATTCAAGAGGGATTTCTGGGCCCAAATGTCTTTTCTTAGTTATAGAAGAGAGTGTCTGTGGGTTTGTTTCTTTGCTTGTTTGTCTTCATCATAAAAGCTACAGAAAATAGCTCATTATGAAGAGAACGAGAGAGAGAGAGAAAGAGAGAAAGAGAGAGAGAAAGAAAGAAAGAAGGAGAGAGAGAAAGAAAAAGAAAAAGGAAGGAAGGAAGGAAGGAAGGAAGGAAGGAAGGAAGGAAGGAAGGAAGGAAGGAAGGAAGGAAGGAAGGAAGGAAGGAAGGAAGGAAGGAAGGAAGGAAGGAAGGAAGGAAGGAAGGAAGGAAGGAAGGAAGGAAGGAAGGAAGGAAGGAAGGAAGGAAGGAAGGAAGGAAGGAAGGAAGGAAGGAAGGAAGGAAGGAAGGAAGGAAGGAAGGAAGGAAGGAAGGAAGGAAGGAAGGAAGGAAGGAAGGAAGGAAGGAAGGAAGGAAGGAAGGAAGGAAGGAAGGAAGGAAGGAAGGAAGGAAGGAAGGAAGGAAGGAAGGAAGGAAGGAAGGAAGGAAGGAAGGAAGGAAGGAAGGAAGGAAGGAAGGAAGGAAGGAAGGGAGGGAGGGAGGGAGGGAGGGAGGGAGGGAGGGAGGGAGGGAGGGAGGGAGGAAGGGAGGGAGGGAGGGAGATGTTTCTGCTTTTTTTTTTTCCTGCAATGTTGAGATGTAAAATACCATCAAAAAGTCTGCAGAATAAATGTACACATGTTGTCATGGTAGAGTATTATGAAGATCTACAGCATATAAAGTGGGACCTAGAGATACCTAATGACTTTAGTAGTCTTTCAAAGTGTATAAATCATTACCCCTGGAAGGTGTTTATTTTTTCAGTGCAAGGTCAGTTTTGTAGAGGTATCCAAGGATGATAAAAACTTGTAGTAAGTGAGGTGGAAAGGATATAATTATACATTCATCCACCGTATTTTCTGTTACTGGCAGCATTTTGAATGCTATATACAGTTCTGGTCCCTTCATCTTGCAACAAATATAGCAGAATGAGAAAAATCTCAGAGACTGCAACAAGAAAGATAAAAGATATGAAACAGCTTCTGAACAAGCAAAGATTGATCAGGCCAAATCTTCGTAGCTAGGAAAAGAGCAACTGAAGAGGTATATGATGGAGATGTATAAATATTGAGACTGGCATTGAGTCAGTGAAGAGGGAATCATTTTTTGTTCCAGTTCACAAAAAGAACTGGAGGCCATGAAGTAACAAGCTAGTTATGTTTTTGAAATAAAGAAATTGCATAGGGAAATCTTTACACCCTGTGTTTCGTAACTAGCCACAGGTTACTGTAGGAGCTAAAAACGTACATTGGTTCTGAAATGGTTCGGACAAACTCATGGAAGAAAATGTAATCCTTTGGATCAGAAAAGCCAAGAGCTACAGACTTGGATTATGATAATAATGAAGATTATTTTACTTTACATTGTCCTTCCATTTTGCTCTTCTGCGGACACATGATAGAGGTGACAGAAACAAAGTTCTGCACTGTACATGCTGGCCCTATCCAGCCATTCCTGAAACCTTAGCTTTAGGTGCTGATTTATCTTGTATCTCTCAGATGCATCAGACTACATGAAGATGTAGTCATACATGACTTATCCTAGAAATTGTAGTTCCCCCACAATGTAAGCCTGATAAGGCTGGAAAACATGGTTGCATTTACTCACATCTGCCATAACAATAATGCAACAATACATTTTCCTTAAAGTTCAATGAAATGCAAACAACAGTAAAATCAATTTAAAGGTATACGGAACAAAATTCTTGTTTTCTGTCCAGTCAGTGTGATGCAGCAGAATGCAGGAGAAAAGAAAAAAGAAAAAAAAAGGATTTTTAGGGCTTTTTGTTTGTTTGTTTTTCCCCTGTTATTGCTTTACACATCACTGAATACATATTTATCAAATGTTTTGTTTCCTAACCTCATGTTTTCTCTGCCAAGGCTAAAGCATGCAGATGAAAAATATGTCATGGAAATTACAAATGGGTGCATAGGCTAAGAGGAAATGATGTATGTAATGAATTAAATCTGCAGATTAGATAGAGAATACTAATGAGTTTACACAATACCAGAGCAGGGTATGCAGATTCACCAGAATCACTGAGCCAGAGCAAGCAAGTTTATATTCTCTCATTCTTTCTCTTTTTCCTTCCTCTGCAGCCTGAACAGATTAATTACTGGTTCAGTGCAAGGTTAATAATCACTACCAACTGCCAGATTCACTTAAGAGTTTACGACACACTGAAATTGCAAAGCTTGGGATTTTTGAAAAGTCATCTCTTCCAGTAAAAGAGAAAACTGAGATTCAGGAAGTACTTCACAAAGACAAATCCAGGCCTACCACAGCTGTTTAGCTGGCTTACAAAACAAACAAACGTGAAAAAAAAGTTAAAAATGATGCCCCTTCCCTCCTGTAATATAACTGAAGGACAGAATAAGAGGTTGGAAAAACTGTAGACTATAAGTGTGAGGTACAGTTTTCATTATTTATTCTGAAATATTCTAAGATATGAGTTCATACGTCATTCAGAAAGTAGTGCTTCCTGTTTATTTCTATGGACTATGCAGCAGATACAAAGAGCACACTAACATTATTCGGTATAACAATTTCCCAGCTACAAAACACTATTTTTTAACATAGTCACCACCACTAGCTATGCTCATAAAAATCTTTATGTTCATGTGGAAAGTGTCTTTCACACTGCTGGCACCACTCATACCGCCACTTCACAGTACTCACATCCACTGTTTAGTCACCATAAACACTCAGTGAGCATTGATGAGTTTCAACAGGTGCTTTTTTTCTGCATGGAGAAATTCAGTGCCACAACTTTGCTTCAAATGCACTTCCATGTCAGACACCATTTTGTCAGACTCACCCTCTGCTGCCATCTGTCACATGGCAAAAAAGTTTAATAGAACGTTAGTGGGAAGGTTCAGCCTCTACCATCTGACCAACATCTGACTATGACGTTTTAGAACAATGTAATAGAATATGAGGCATTATTTTCAGAGCATCCCTCATACTAAGAGTAGATAATTTTATGGAGAAGCAATAATTAAGAAAGCAGAAGGAATCAAGTTACCAATCTGTGGTTGAGGAACAAAAGAAAAATATCAGATGTGCATGCATTTATGAATGTGTATACATATGCTGGGGTGAAGGACTGATGGAAAAAGGATTTTATAATGTTGAACTTCCTAGGAAGAATCCTGAAGAATACTACCATAAATCAGTCCTAAGTTGCATTTTTAAGAGCCACAGCACTATTTCTTTTACTTTTTTCCTTTAGGAAACAATGTAACAGGTCTTTTAATATAAATAATTGAGAATCTGACAGTTCCAAGGATAATGTCCTTCAGTGATTAAGACAGACCTGTGCTTCCTCCAGATACACTCCGGGGAGCCTGAAATGAATCACTGAAAGAAAACCAACAAATAAACCTCAATGTCTTCTTACTCATGCACTCCTGATTACTGTAACAGTGGCTGAAATGAAGTTTGACACACCCTTTAATACTAGCATCATGCTTGAATGAATGGAGTTTTCAGCTGAACAAAGAGGATGAGTTTTAACTTTGTCTTTTCACAGAATCACAAAATTGTAGGGGTTGAAAGGGACCTCCAGAAATCATCTAGTCCAACCCCCCTGCCAAAGCAGGCTCCCTAGACCTGGTCTTGCATGTAGGTGTCCAGGCAGGTCTTGAATGTCTCCAGAGAAGGAGATTCCACCACCTCTCTGGACAGCCTGTGCCAGTGCTCTTTCACCTGCACTGAGAAGAAGTTCCCTTGCATATTGGTGTGGCACTTCCTATGCTTCAGTGTCTGGCCATTTCCCCTTGGAAATCACCGCAAACCACTAAGAGTCCAGCCTTTGCCTCCTGCTCCTTAGATACTTATAGACATGGATCAGATCCCCTCTGAGTCTTCTTTTTCAAGGCTGAACAGACCCAGGTCTCTCAGCCTTTCCTCATAAGAGAGGTGCTCCAGCCCCTTTATCATTTCTGTGACCCTCCATTGGACTCTTCTGAGGAGACCACTACTGTCTTTTTTGTACCTGGGAGCCCAGAAATGGACACAATACTCCAGGTGAGGCCTCACCAAGGCAGAGTAGAAGGGGAGGATCACCTCCCTTGACCTGCTGGCCACGTTCTTTATAATGCACCCCAGGATCCCATTGGCCTTCTTGGCCACCAGGGCACACTGCTGGCTCATGGACAGTTTGTCATCCACCAGGACACCCAGGTCCCTCTCCTCAGAGCTCCTCTCCAGCGGCTCATCCCCCAAACTGTACCATTGCAAGCAGTTATCCCTCCCTAGGTATAAGACTCCACACTTGCTCTTGTTAAACCTCATCTGGCTCCTCTCTGCTCAACTCTCCAGCGTGTCCAGGTCTCGCTGAAAGGCAGCACGGCCTTCTGGTGTGTCAGCTATTTCTCCCAGCTTTTTATCATCAGCAAACTCGCTGAGGGTGGATGTCATGGTTTTGTGGTTTTTGTTGTGTTGTTAATATTCCACATCGTGACGTCATGTGGTGTGCTGGGAGTTGAAGAGTTAATGCTGCAGCTGCGTGCAGGGTATACCTGATCGGGAATCGAACCTAGGCCACTGCAGTGAGTGCACCGGCTCCTAACCACTAGACCCAGAATGCAGCTAGGCCACCAGTTTGGTCGAGCATGACCTCCCCCTAGTGAACCCACGCTGACTATTCCTGATAACTCTCTTCCAACTGCCTGGAGATGGCATCCAGAACAAGCTGTTCTATCACCTTTCCAGGGACAGGAAAAAGACTGACTGGCTTGTAGTTCCCTGGATCCTTCTTCTTGCACTTTTTGAAGACTGGAGTGACAGTGGCTATCCTCCAGTCTTCTGGCACCTCTCCCATTATCCAAGACCTCTCAAAGATGACAGAAAGTGGTTCAGCAATCACATCTGCCAACTCCCTCAGCACACTTGGATGCATCTCACCAGGGTCTATGTATTTATATACACTGATGTTGCATAGTCACTCTCAGACCATCTCCTTCCTCACCAAAGGGGAGCCATTCCCCAGACCTTCTCACTTTCCCCCACAGTCCATGAGTCCCAAGGGAGAGTGAAGAAAGAATCAAAGAAGGCATTCAGTATCTCTGCCTTCTCTGCATCCTTTGTTACCAGAACACCCCCCCTCATTTTGTAGGGGGCCCACATATTCCATTCTCTTCCTTTTTCTTACTCATTCACTCCTATGGCTTTCCATGAGAAAGTGGCTGGTTGACAGCTAGGTAAAAAAAGTTTTTGTTGGTTCCCTCCATGCCAAACCCTGCTGTTACCTGTTCTAGAAACTAGCTGCCGTGGAACACTGACAGTCATGGTATGGAATGTAGTGGAAGAGTTCAGTTGGAAGGGACCTTCAGAAAACATCAAATTGAATTGCCTGACCATTTCACTGCTAAGCAAACCTAAAGCGTATTATTAACTGCATTATCCAAATGCCTCTTGAAAACTGAAAGTCATGGAACATCATCCACTTCTCTAGGAAGGCTGTTCTTATTCACACAGTAAAGTTTTTTGTTTTTTGTTTTTTTTCTAAATATCAGTTTGAATCCTCCATGTTTCAGATTTGTGCCATTCCTGCATATCTTATCATTGCCTACCAGGGAGTGGTTCTTCTCCCAGTCTGTACACATATCTGGGTTTGCCTTGACTCAAGTGTAACACCTTGCATTTGGCATTGTTGAATCTCATTAAACTCACATGGGCCCACTTTTCAAGTTTGTCCAGGTCCCTTTGCATGGTATCTCCTCTTTCAACGATATCAGCTGTATCACCCAGCTTAGCATGACCATAAAACTTGCTGAGGATGCACTCAATCCCATTGTCTAGGTTGTTGTTAAAGATGTTGAATAGCACTGGTCTGAAGATGGACCCCTGGGGTACAATACTTGTGACTGGCCTCCACATGGACATGTAGCCAATGACCACAACTCTCTGTCTGCAACCTTCCAACCAGTTCCTTTACCACTGAATATTCCACTCATCAAATCCATTTCTCCAATTTAGAGAAAAGGACATGGTACAGGATGATGTTAAAGGTCTTACACAAGTCCAGGTAGATGACATCTGTTGCCGTTCCTCTGTCTAACAATGCTGTCACTCCATCATAGAATGCCACCAGGTTGCTCAGACTCAATCCGCCCTTACTAAAGGCACACTTGCTGTCTCAGATTACCTCCTCATCTCAGATGTGTTTTAATATATATTTCAGAAGAATCTGCTCCGTAATCTCCTGAGTGAAAGAGATGGAGCTCACTGACCTGCATTTTCCTGGATCTTCTTTTCTCCCATTCTTAAAAAAATAGGTATGATATTTTCCTTTTTCCAGTCACCAGGGAATTCACCTGACAGCCATGGCTTTTCAGATATGATGGTGTGGTTTGTCAATCACATCAGCCAGTTCCTTCAGGATCCTGGGATACACATAGTCCCACTCTATGTTTTTGTATACATTTAGTGTCATGAGCAGGTCTCAGACAGGGGGAGGGATTTTGCTCCCCTAGTTCCTGTGTAGAGGTACAGGGGCATGAGGGATGTGGGAAGCCTGGATGCCAGTGAAAACCCAGGCAAAGAACTTGTTAAATACCTCAGCCTTTTCCATGCCTGTTGATACCAGTTCTCTCTTCCCATTTATCAGAGGGAGTATACACTACTTTACCTGTCACCAATGTACCTATAGAATCCCTTCATGTTATTTTTCACATCCCTTTACAATTTCAGTTCCATGTGCACTTTGGCTTTCCTGATCCCATCTCTGCACATCCAGACAGCATCCTTGTATTCTCCCCAGGCCACATGTCCCTGCTTCTAATGCCTGTATAACAGTTTCTTTCCATTCAGTTTGACTAGCAGGTCCTTGCTTAGACATGCTGGTTTCCTGCCTCCTTTTCTTGATTTCTTATGCTGGGAATGGAGAGCTCTTGTGCTCTCAGAAAGGTGTTCTTAGAGAGCTGCCAGCTTTGCTCTGTTCCTACATCCCTAAGGACAGTTTCATTTTTATACTGTGAGACTCACAACTGCACACAAAATTGAACGCCTAATACAAAAGGAGAATCACCTCCTGTGACCAGTTGGCAATGCTGTGTTTAATATATCCCAAAATGTATTTTTCCCTGTACACACTGCTAGCTTATGTTGTATCAGTGTTGGCCACTGCTCATCTCCCTCATCTCCATGAGATTTCCCCACTTCTGGGACCTTACCTTCTACCAGGAGAGCCACCGTAGTGTTTTTTTTTCTGAAATCAGTTCCTCTGAAGAACCCTTCTCTTCAGCACAAGCTGTTTTTTCTAGGCATTCAAAGGCCTCTTTTTTCCCAGTTTAAATAACATATGTAAGCATAACATATGATAAGCCTTCCAAATGATTCTGTCTTATGTCTCTATTACCAGCAGGAATCAGAAAATACCGCTTGTTTTTGATCTTGGTTCTATAAATCTACAAGCCTGTCCTGGGAATTAAAAAGTTCAGTTTCAGACACTCATCTCCAGAACACATACATGAAATCATTAACCACGAGTTAAACATTCGCAATTTAAACACTTTTTTTCTTTTTGCCTGTGACACTTCCATGGAAAAATCTTTAGGACCAGAGCATTCTTCACATGAAAGAGACCAGAAAATGTATGTTGTGTCCAATAATGCCCCACAGGTGCAGAACTATCAAAGATAGATCTTGGGCAGGGAAGGCTCATAGAGCTTTCTTTTATAGTTTTATAAATTCAGATTATGTCCAGATAAATGAAATAATACCTAAATCATAGTGTTTCTTTTAGGTGAGACAGCTTTGGCAGTATAAAATCAGTGAAGGTTAGATAGACTTAAGCTCAATAAAGCCCTTAGTCTCACTCCAGAATAAAAAGGAACAATGCTGTAGAAAAGTCATCCTTTTTGAATGACCTCCTCTTCAGTGCCTCAAGAGGCATTAAATGTTTTTATTCTCCCTATCCTTCGGACTGTTCCTAAAGGCAGAATTTAAACCTGAGTGAGGCTTGAACTTGAAATATAGTAAAATGTACCTTCTTGAAATCTCTTTGACTGTCTCCCTTCCAGAGACAATTTAATATACACTGGAGGTGTCACGGAGCAAGTCATGTTACGCTCAGCTTCATAAGTGTCTGATGAACTCTATTTCCAGAGAAAATAGTGATTTTTGTTTTCCATTAGAGATATATGAATCTGAGAACACAAAGCAAAATAAATTTTGAAATCTGTTCTTGTTTGACCTTCTCCCTGGCAAGGTACATGATGTGCACTTGTATACATGCATATAAGTGTACAGATACACGTATCTGTTTGCTATTCAGTATCTTATATTTATAGTAAACCTTTATGGATGACTATCCACACACAGTTAAATGACTTTCTAATATTCAGTTTGTCAAAAAAGTTTCTTTTTTGTATGTTTGTTTTCAAATATGTATTTAATTTCTTGCTTGCATGTGTATTCTGACTTATTCGGGGTGTATGTCTGAGTTATAGCTCATCTATGTAAGGGACATTTTTACAGTGTGACCTGAAACAGATGCATTTGGGATGACAGAATGCTTTTCTTACAAGGACCACTCACCTGTTCACATTTATCTTTCTTCATACATTTTGGTAAAATAAGTATGCATTATTAATATTTCTTCAGTATATTGAAAGTTGAGAAACAAAAATTGAGATATTCAATTTATCTTCAATATAGACAGCAAGAATCACAGAATCACAGAATCAGAATGACAGAATCATAGAATTGTAGGCGTTGGAAGGGACCTCTAGAGATTATCGAGTCCAACCCTGTCATACTCTGTTTGTGAGTCTTACCTCGTTTTGTCATAGTTAATCTCTCATTGTTACTCAACCTGTGTTTATACTCCCTACAGATTCAAAGTTCCAAAGTAGACTTTTCCTATCTTCACATGTATTTGTAAAAATCACAGAGGACTTATATACCAGGGTCTTCTGTTTCATTCACATTTTTTAACTTTTCCAACAATATTAACACTTAAAATCCTTACTGAAAACTGCATTGCCTATGACACATTGACTTGCAAATGCACATTTTAAACAAAGGCTCTGAAGTTTACTGTTTCTACAGTTGATCTACTTGATGATTTCTTGTTCCTACTGCTACTCCACTGTTTCATGAACTACCACAGAAGGAAGTTGATAGAGTGGGGACTTTTAAAATTAAAGAACAGGACTTTTTGATTTTTTCAAGTCCTCAAAAGTTTGCTTTACCTCCAAATTCATGGAGGCATTTGTGTTAAAAACAATACATTAGTTAATCTTAAACTGCTTGCCTTCCTGCTGAAGAGTTAGATGCCCTACTCACACACATTTTGAATGTGGCCTGCAAGGTTAGCAAATAACATCATATTTCTCATTAACATCAGCTTGTATTCTATCCAAAATTAACATTAAAAAGATCTAACTCTGTCTTTCCTTGTAAGAACTATACTTAGACTTTTACAGACCTAAGTCAAACTTGTTTAACCCAGCCTACCTAGTCACTGAAACTGCATTAGTCAAGGAGGAAGGCTGGTCTGCCACTTTGAGGGCAATTTCCAACAGAATTAATTACCTCTTTCTGCAGAATTACTGGTGTGCTCCCTCAGAGACAAATGGGACTGGCAGACTGTAGGTGGTTAGCAGCAAACAGGTGGCCCTTCTGCTACTACACATCTACAGAGTGTTAAGAGCATTCTGCATGCAGTTATGATTGATGCTGGTACCGTCTAGGTAAACATGCTGTACAGGTAGACAGTTTCTACAAATGTATTTTAGAAGCACAACCCCTGCTAGGCATCACAGGGTTTCTTTAACAAGGAAAAATCAATATTTCAAGTAACTTTCTACTGTAAATTGCAGGTTCTCATTAACCTTTTCAGTTCCATCAGGACACAAAAAGGACTAATTTAGCAATGAAATGTCAATTCAGTCTAAAATGAATCTGTTGCTGAAACCTAATTTAAGAGCTCTGGGTCTCACCTTATCAAAATATCTTCATTTAAATGCATACTCTGACTTTTGTTGCTACATCAGACTAATTTGAAAAGCAAGCTTTCAACTGCAATGTGAAGGGTTGGTGGAAAGTGTGCAGGGGAAGCAAGGGGAAAGAAAGGGCAAGGATGGCTTTTCTGCTAAATTCTACACTAGTGTGGATTTATTATATTTACCTAACATTTTAGTTAATTATTCAAATAATTATTGAAATAACACACTGCTATTTTAGTGTATTTGAAACAAAAATTTAGATTTAAAAAACATAGTGAAAGTGATGTTCTGAATAATTATGTTTTCATCTGTGACACTCAAAAACTGTGATTTATTTTGAATTTTGCATTCAGGATTTATGTAGAACTAAAAAAATCTAATAATAACCTGGTGGTTGGTAAATGAGTACTACTGTCCCAGTGACAAAGCCAGTGAATTAACCTTGATGAAATAAAAAAATTATATAATTAAGTTCAGCAATTCCTCTGTTGCTGTCATCCACTCCTGAATGTGTTCCTACTGAGTTCGTTATTACAAAGTCTGGCAGATGTTGCTATACTGATTGCAAATTTCTTCTTTTCACTACTTAAAATGTGCAATTTCAGGTCAGTGACTAGACTCTCAACTGAGCCAGATTTCTAAGCATGTACTTCACCTCAAACTGACTTAGAACAACTAGAATGAAGCTGCTAAAAATAGCAAATGGAGGTGGAAAGGCACCTGAATGAACTGGGGCTTCGGAAGAAGATAGAATTCAGCACAACAAGCAGCATATTGTATTAAAGCTTCTTAAGTTATCCTGACTAGCTTGTATAACATCTTCTGTGTATCTTCTCTGTAGGAGTTTAATTCTGCATCAGCAAGTGATTAACTAGATTGAAGAAGCAAAAATAAACAATGGTCCCTGACTCATTGCCTGTATTTGAAGTCTCTGAATAAAAAAAAGCTGATAAAAAATAATCTAGTGATGAGATAGTTATAGAATGTTAGGGAAAATGTATTGTACTTTGCTATATGCATAGTTTCTTTCTTCTTGAAAATATTTCATAGTATTGCTCTTCTACTACATACCTGTGACACTGAGCCTCAGTTCATTTTCTATAGGATATTTTATCTTTGGTGCTTTTGGTGGATTTATTTTTTACTAGGAGAATTTGATCCCCCCAGAAATCTCTAGGAGTAGGTATGATGTTAGGACCTTTCTAAATAATCACTCTTTATAATGCCTAAAATATAACCAGTGTTTTGCATTACTCGCCCATAATTTAAATCTTACAGCTGATTCACTGTTAACATCTTTCTTTTACACTTATAGCACTCAGCTGAAAATGAAGTTCTTTCCTAGAAGTAAGTAACATGTTTAACAATTCTTCTTGATTTTGAATTGCATAGTTAAATGACCAGGACACATTTTTGATTCTATAAATATTTTTCATTCAAAAACATGAAAAAAATTGTCACAGGCTATTACTTTCTTGACAAAGCAGTGAAGCATAATGAAAGAAAGTCCCTGTGTAAAATTTTCTGCAGTTTGGTGAATGGCAAATTCTTCTGCTACAGTGAAATTCCTCATGCCTCAGTACAAGCAAGGCAAAGAAGCAAGATCGTTTACCATCTGAGTTACTGTAGTTCTACTATATGATCACAGAGAAGCTGGCAATATGTTCACAGCCCTTTAAAAAATAAAGCACTGTGTAGATGTTAGGCCACACAAGCTTTCAGAGCAGTCAGTCCAGAAAAAAAAAAAAAAAAGAAATACAGACATGTCTTTGTTTTTTTGTTATCTGTTTGAATGCTTCTGTTTCCATCCCCAACACTAAACATGCAAGAAAACAAACAAAAAATAAAAATAAAAAATAAAAATGGTCCTGAGGGAGAGTTTTTCTGGTTTTTTGAATGTACAATGGCATGAGAATTTCAATAGCATAGAACTGACAAATTGGAAATTCAGCTCTTGACACAAATCTGTTATACTGCATTGGTTGCCAAATTTACATTTTTAAGATTGCACAGAAGTGTTTGAAAATGTATCCCCAGTTCATCTTTAAAAAAGCTTTCAAATATATGCTTTCTTAGGACAGCACTTAAGTAATCATCAGTGAATATATATCTAAATGCTAGATGATGAGAGCACTAAAACCCTGCATTTGTGAATGGCAGCTCCTGGTTCAGATGTCTAAATAAAATTGCTAAATAGATTTCTATCTATATTGGAGATCCCTCTAGTAGATATGAAAAAAGTCGTGCAGTTTGAGTGGAAGGATAAAGTCAATTGGAATATAAGAAGCACCAAAGAAAATGAAAAATGAAGTATTTTCTTTTAAATAAGGTTAATTTATGCAAGGAGAGGCAGCATTAGGGAGACACAGGTAGGAAGTCTGCTGGACAGGTGAAGATTTCCTGTCCTGCTATTTTTCATTATCATGATTTCCAATACATTAAAAAAGAAAAGGTGAGGAAACAGAATTTATAGAGCTATAAATACTCAAGACACAATAAAGAGAAACATCAATTACTTTCCTCAGAACGTGTGTTAAGGGTAGAAAGAATAAAGAAGTTTCAGTATCTTTCTGCATTCTCTTATAATTATTGTACATTATTATATTTGTCTGTATTAAATATACTTATAAATATTATAGATACTACAGGAAAATGAAAATCTTTCTATGAAAGTTGTTATCAGCCATAATTATATTCTTTATGTTAAGAAACTGTTCTCACTGTCATGCCATTAACAAATTTTTTGAAGTGTATGGTGAAAAAATGTGTTTTGCATGGCAGAAAGCTGGCATTTCATAAGCTGATTATACTGCATAAGATAATTAGTTGTGTTTCTTAAACAAGTTGGGTGGGACAAACTAATTTAGTTATTTAAGAATCTCCTGGATAAAAAACTCCGGGCCTTCTTTTTATTTGCGTGTTTAGAATATAAGAATTTATTTTCAAAATGGAGTTTTCCATAGGTGAAAAAGGGAAAAATGTTGTATTTGAGTCACCTGATTCCTTAGGAAATACCCTGATGCGTGACCTGTATTGCATCACCTGTTTGTCTCTTCTGGAATACTGGTGGCTTACTGCCAGAAATGAATTTTCCAGCTGTTAATGACCTTCTACAAACTTTCAGTCAGTGATTCCCAGTCTGTAGGCTCTGTAAAAAAAATTAAATTCCAAAAGGTAAATATTTTTAGCTGACTTTCAGCTGCTGTCTTGAAGCAGACATCTTCTATGTTAGCAACTTTGTTCACTGGTTTTACACTATTTATCCTTTTACATCGTTTCTTAACATTAAAAAACAAAAAATTTGTTGCCTGCTATTAAATGGAATTTAATGAATAGGATGAAGTAGGATAGAATACATGGATTTTAGAACAAGGTTATCAAAGAAACAAACTGTGTAATGCATGTTGAAAATGCATCCCAAACATTCTACATATAAGTATTCATCTAAAAAGAAAAGCTGCAGGAAATTTTGAGCTGGAAATATTATAGACATGGTGCCAGGGATTCTAATTTCATGGAACAAAAAATCTCAGATAATTCATCATATTCTCATCATATTCTTCCCATTCTTCCCCTATATATAATAGGTCTGGCTTCCATCTTTCATTCAGGTCAATTGCAATAGTAGAAGACTGTCAGAAGTTGATGTTTCTCTTCTTTTAAACCTTTTCCTATGTTTCATTCCCCACACAGCCCTTATAATTCCACGTGCAGGTTTAGTATACCAGCCAACCATTCAAAATGAATACATTCAAAAAAATGAATACTTGAATTTTTTAAGATTTATAGTATTTCATTTATGATAATAAAATATTTATTTTCATATATGCCATTAAGTCTTTCAACATGCTTACTTTCACAAGCCTTAAGGCGATACATGTTCTATGAAAAATAACAAGCCTAGAACTATTCTCTCATCCAAAGAATGAGTGACGTGAACTGGTGTCACTGACAATACTGCGTCACCAATGACCCACCTGTAATGTTTTTCTGTTCCTGAAATGGTGTTATCTTGTGTGTGTTTCATTCAAAAGTCTTCAAATAAGACAGCAGATATGTTGCAGCTCTACCAAATGTTTGTAACACTGAACAAGAGGTTGGATTATACATGATACAGAGTCACTAGAGAGCATCTGACAGCACATTTTTTCTGAAAGCTAGAATGAATGATCTAGCCTTTTTAATCTTTCATTTACTTCTAGTGATTGCTTTTGTGTGCCATCCCCGGAACAGTCTCTGGGCATTTGTCTTATACAAGAATGGTTAGAATAGTGCAAAACTGTACTGGTGAATCTCCTTAAAGTAAGCAGCAAGAGACCTCCATGGATGATCTGTTAGAAAGGTGGCCACCCAGTAAAGCCTATACATGCTTCCGATGAATACTGGAATCTTAGAATTTCTTCATCTCAAGAAATAAGAGCAGTGTTTGGAATACTTAATTTTTGTACTGTTGCATCACTTAGAAATTCCCAGATGGAACTGGTTGCTCAAGGAAAGCATTAGTGTAAATGAACATAACACATATGAAACTACTTTCATATTAATTTTGAAGAAAGGAGTTAATATAAATGTGATTTTTTTTTTTAACAAAGCATTCAAAAAGTCATTAGTTTTGCAGAATAAAATCCACAGAATTGCATTGGCAGATTCAAGCCCAACAGGACTCAGGTTGTGCTCCTGGGGATATCCCTAATAGAAGGCCACTTAGGGCTGCAGAAGTATTTAAGAGCAAGTTGAAAAAGCTCAGAAGATGTGTAGAGTGCCATAAACCTATTCCATTCCTTACATACATTCTTTGGCTACAACATATATTTTTCATTTTAATTTCTCTCCCAAGTACCTTCTGTGTCTTATTCTACAATGTGTTGTGGGATAATTATTGGAGGTGACTTATTAAGATGTCCCCCTCTTAAGAGAAACTATAATTGAGGCAGCTTCTGAGCAGTTTGCAGTGGATGTGCAGTCTGTTCCATGATGATTCTCTGGCAACAAAACCAGCAGTCTCAGAGTTGGCAAGACCAGGGGAGCTTGGTGTGCTGACTCTAAGAGAAAAAGCATGGAGGATGGAGTATAGTTGAAACACTGCACCCAGGCAGTGCTCTGCACCCAGGCAGTGCTTTGAAATTTTTAACCTATACCTTTGAAAGCACAGCAAGAAGGTATTATACTAATTGCAACAAAACTATGTATGATCACATGAAAGTAAGCAAATAGTAGAAAACTGACTTATGATAGGAGATATTTTTGGGAAGATACCATCACAAATTGTGAGCCCATCACTGGCTACTGGGATAAGTTGGTGGGCCATGCATCTCTTCCCCACCAAGCTGGGCAACACTCAGAATCTAAGCCCACTCTCCTCAGCCTCTTTGATATCTAAAGACAACCTAGAATGCTAGAGAGCTTATTTTCTGCCAAATCTTTTTACACTACAAGTCTCTTTGAAAGAGCTCTCGGTCTAAACACATTTCTGAGACTTCCGAACATGTTAAAAGGCTTTAAAGGGATAGGTATCTAAAGAAGTGTGTAACAGTTTGGGATCAAACTCCAAAATAAGTTCATTAAAGTCTGGTTTCCTACATGCCTTTTAAGTGAGACTACTGCAATAGCTAGCAATCAAGCTCCTTGAGACTGTATAACAAGGATGGAAAGGCTAATTTTCCATAAATAAAAGAGTCAGACATTGTAGGAAGTTTAATATAGTGTATATTTAAATGGATGGAGTCCAAATAGTAAATCACTCTTTTCTTCCTCTTGGCTATTTTAGTGCAGTCTATTTGTAGACATAACTCCAAATAAAGACTGACAAAGAAACATTGGTAGCTATAGATTGTGTTTAAACATGCAGCTGAGTCTTTGCATGCTGCATTCATTACACCTTTTTCAAGGTCGCCTTTTCTCTTTTATTTATGGCTTTTATTTGTAATTACTCAGATCACAATGACCACCAAGCAAAACACAGTAACTTAACACAAAAAGACAGCTGGATAGAGGAGCTCTACTACAGGGTGGCTTTTTTTGTTTGTTTGGGTTTTTTTTCCTCACCATTAAACCTGTAGCCTGCAAAAAATAGTTTATTTTTTTTTTTATTTTTTTAGTGAGAGTCATGTAGGAATCTGACATTCTGATTCCTTTCTGATAGTGAAGACCTTTTATAACAAATTCAATTTTCTGATTTTGATTTTAAATCCTAAAGAATAACTAAGTTAAACGAATTACACATATGTTAAATGAAGGCAGACAAGTTCAAATACTCAATTAAAATTGCATAGTGATTTTTTTTTTTTTTTTTTGTGTTTTTTTGGATGGTGATATTTCTCAATTAACATAGAAGGAAAGTGTCTGCTCCTTTAAGAATCAATAAATTTTTCCAAAGAAACAATGTACCAGACAAGTCTGATTATTCACAGTAACTGATGAGATCAGGTGAGAATGTGGGTGTGTTTATTCCAGCAGGGTTATTTGATAGAAGACTTCTGGGCTGGCAGACAATCACAAGAGACTCCTAGGCAGTTGTACTAACTGATAAGGAAAGAGGCAGAATGTGAGTTTGTTGATTCAAGCAAGGTTGAGTGAGGATCTCTGGATCAGGATGACAATGAGTAAAGAAGGGGAAATAATTAGCAAAACACTGAGAGGCTGATTTTAAAAAATCAAAAAATGGAGACAATAACAACAAAAAATCCCAGTCACGCTAGTTGATGAGTTATAGAACACAATATGCCATGGGACAATTTCCTCACTCCTGTAATTAGTGATAGAATGAGAGGGAATGTCTTCAAGTTGCAACAGGGGAAATTCAGACTGTGTGTTAGGAAATACTACTTTTCCTAAAGAGTGGTCAGGTGCTGGAATGGGCTGCCCAGGGAGGTGGTATAGTCACCAACCCTGGAGGTATTTAAGGAACATGTAGATATTGTGTTGAGGAACATGGTGTAGAGGGAATAATTGGTGATAGGTGGACAGTTGTACTAGATGATCTTGTAGGTCTTTTCCAACCTTTGTGATTCTGTGATTCTACGAACTACAGGCACAGATCCTGGGAAGACCAATCTAGACTCTTCAGCTGATAAGATCATGAACCAGGTTTCCCCAGATTGAAGGGGTATGGTGACTACAGAGTTCTTTTTACAGAGCTCTAGCTATATGCTAGAGTCAGTGGGTTCTTCTACTCCCAACTATGGGGCAGGAGATGTGTGGGTTCCCAATCCAAATACTGGGTGGGAAAGTGAGCAGGGTTGCGGGTCACAATAAAAATATGTGTTAGGGCATGTATGTATGCAGAAAATTTCAGGCTGATCTAGATGGTGAGTAGGCAAACTGTGAAACAGGTATGAGGGAACAGGATCCAGACAATGGTGCTGGACAGACAGAGGAACCAGGACCAGAACTCAGTGGATCTATGAACGTGTGTAAACCTAGTGTGTGCTGTGTGTGTGCCTTCTCTAGAGAATTCCTATCTCTACCAGACAGAGAGAAGGAACTGTACTCATCTATTTGAGTCCTGTGCGTAAGTGGTGTTGAAGGCACCCTGTGTGACCTGTTGTGCCAGTATCTTATTTCTCTGGAATACATGTTCAGCTTTGCTACTGGTTCAGCATACAAAAAGGAATAGCAACTGCTATGTCTCCCAATCTGGTCAGAGACTGAGTCACTGGGCACCAAGCTGAGTCCAGCAGCTGGGCAGGAGATTGGGGGGGTAGAAGGAGGTGGCCATGCTTCTTTATCTCAACAATTGTGTGTTTTTTTTGTTTTGTTTTGTTTCCCCTCATGCATGAGTTGTAGCTCTCCAGACTCCATTGGAATTGTATCCACTTACAATTAAGTGGACATTTCTATTTTGCCCTCGTGCACATTTGTATGTAATTAGAATTATTGCTAATTAAACATTACTGCACATAAAAAAAAAGGAAACCTCCATTTGAGATTTTGGTCTTCAGGTACACTCAAAATTCACTCGTATCTTTAAATTGTTCCTTAGAAATTTTAAGATACTATATTCTTAATTCATATAACAAAAAATTAATTAAAGATAATATTATTCCCACTTGCTTGTATATAACGAGAACATTAAATGGATGTCACACTGAAATGGTCTTTTAATCATTGTGAAGGAGAATAGAGGAACAGTTGTAAGTAAAATAAAGCCAAATGGTCTTTTTTTGTTTGTGTGTTTAGTTCATTTAGCATTTCTCCTTCAAGCAATATAGAATTTATTGATAGAAGATATGCAAACTCAAAACGATACTGTCATTAGAAATATGGGAATTTGACTGTGTAGTAAGATGTCAAAGTTATAATCCTAGAACTTTTTTATATCCAAGTCAAATGACTATTCAGAAGTTGATGACTCTCTTGAAAACCAAAAAGATGCCTGAGAAACCTCTAGAAGTGTGATCTCACACAAACTAAACTACTCTTTGAGATAAATGAAAGATCTGAAAAAAAGTTAATAAGGAAGGGAGAAAGGAGGGAGTGAGGGAGTAAAGGAAGGAGGGAAGGAGGAAAGGAGGGAAATAAAGCTCTGAAAGTAGTGTCTCCTATCTTTTTTATCTTTTTTTGTTTGCAGCGTCAGAGGCAGATATTGATGGTTTCTAGAATTGGTCTCACTCCTGCTTGTAAGCTGCCTTTACATAATGGAAAGCCACAATGAGGTCTCCCTGAAGCCTTCAAATCTCCAATCTGTGCAACCCCAGCTTCCTCTGCCTTTTTTCGAAGTGCTCCAGCCCTCTGATATCTTCATGGCCCTCCTCTGGGCCACGGAGATCCAGGTCCTTCTTGTGCTGAGGGCTCCAGGCCTGAACAAAGTACTCCAGATGGGACCTTACAAGGGCAGAATAGAAACTATTTCTATTGGCTATCTATGTAGCCATTTTGAGAACATTTCATTCTAAAATGCACTCAGTAATTCTCCAGGGATTCCTTCTTACCTGTTCTTGAAAAATGCAGTGCAATGTTTTGGGACTTTGTAATTATAGTAAATTAACCTTAAAGGGAGCTTATCAATAGGAGGAGACTGATGTTTTTACACAGAGAGGTAGTTATAGGACAAAGGGAATGCTTTTAAACTAAAAGAGAGGAGGTCATCTCCCTGTCCCTGCTGATCACCCTTTTTATGCAGCCCAGGATACTACTGGCTTTCTGGGCTGCAAGTGTGCACTGCTGGGTCACATCCAGCTCTTTTTCCACCAGGATCCCAAGTCCTTCTCAGAAGGCTGCTCTTGATGAGTTTTTCTCTCAGTCTGTACTTGTATCTAGGATTGCCTTGACTTAAGTGCAACACCTTACACTAGGAACTGTTGAATTTCATTAGGTTCGTATGGACCAACTTTTCAAAACTGTCCAGGTGCCCCAGGGTGACATCCCTTCCTTCTTCTGTGACTTCACCACTGAGATTGTTGTCATCAGCAAACTTGCTGAGGGTACACTTGATCCTACTGTCTGTGTCAGTTGTAAAGATGTTGAAGAGCACTGGTCTGAAGATGGACCCCTGGGGATACTACTTATGACAGAACTCCACCTGAATGAAGATTCATTGACCACAACCATCTGGCCACAACCATCTAACCAATTCTTTATCCATCACATTGTTGAGCCTTCAAATCCATTTTCCTCTCATTTAGAGATAAGGATGTGGTGCACGACCATGTCAAAGGCCTTAGAGTTCAATGCAGGATCAAAATATGCATCAGTATTTCTAAGAACTGAACTAATGACTAGACAATTTATAAACAAGAACTTAAACAGATAAGCAATATAAATTGTTCTGGTGTCATCTAAGCTAAATAGAAGCTCATCCACAGCAAATACAGAACATACAATAGGTAACAGATGTATAGGTCAGAAACAAAAAGTCCCTGTAGAGATTTCTATGAAGTCTTCTATTGTTTATGGATGTTGTAATATAATCTATTATCCACACATTTCATTCTTTATCTTTCTCAATTCCCAACATACTAATTTCAGACTTTCATTATTAGCGTTTCTCTTTCTTCTCAAAAACAAATATGTATCATTTTCAACTGCCAGCTTTCTTTTTTGTTAAACTATCTGGCCTTGAAAATCAAAAAGGATTTTTCTTCTGATCCATATCTAGGATTTCTGTGGGGAATATTGGAGTTCATTTCTCTTCCAATTCTGGTGTTTTCTCTTTCCAGAGTTTCAAATTGATATTGTTAAGGTACACTTTATGTGCCTGGTGTCCTCATAATTTTCTACTGTTTCTGAAGGAGCAGATGGAGATTAGGTAATCCTATACAGCTATGAAGTCTAGTTAAGTTGAACTGAGGTACCAATATCATATCTTATATTGTGTGTTTGAGTTGTTTTGAAAGTTGCAACAGCCAGACATTTCACATTTCACATTTCACAGTATATACTGTGGTTTTGATCACTTAATCTTTTTAGTCCTAGTCGATGAAGTTATTGAGTGATGGCCTATCAGAAATGGTCTTTCAGTGATTATTTCACATTCAGACTAATAATCAGATTTCTCATTTTTTATCTGTAACATTTACCTTGAAAAAACTGTCTTTAAAGTCAGCTAGCATTGGTATTCCCATTATAGTTTTGGCTCAATATGGGACTTTTCTATATTTTGATAAATCTGTTCATTATATTTATTGACTGATAATTTTAATGCACTATTTCTTAGCCTTTCTCTGTCATTTCTCAGCTGTGTTCTGATTCATTAAACACAGCTGAAAGATTCATATCTGTAAAAAAATATATACATGTATTATTATTTTAAATTACATCTCAGAAAATTTTGATTACTACACGCAATACTAATTTTAAAGAGAAAAGCTTTAAAAGACCTCTTATTTAATTTTGCTCTCACTTGCAGTTGTAAGCAAAAAACTTGAGAAGAGATTAGTGTTCAGAAAAGCCTTGCTAGGTAAAATAACCTCTAGATTTGTAGTCCTGTTGAGTGGGAAAGTGAGTTTCATGTGAGATCCCTTACTCATGATGACCTGCTGCAAGACCTTCTGTCTTCCAAAATTCAATCCACAGAAATTGAACTAATACATTGGATGTCTAGTGCTTCTGGGCACAGAGAATAATGAAAGCTGTAGCTTAAATCTCATAAGAGCTGAAGTAATAGTTGCACCTCACATTATCTTACACCTTTTGATGTGCCTTGCTTGTTCTGCTTTTTTTCCCCTCTACTAATCATCCTACTATGGTGTTTCTTTTTTTTTTTTTTCTTTTTTCCAATTCCTTACATCTAGAATTCTCAGATTTTCTGAAATACTAGCAGAGCCTTTCCACTTGACTTATTCTGCGCTGGAAACTTCTTTAAGGAGCATCATCCTAAGCAATCTTTTAATTAAAATAAAGTTTCAAAATGTATGAAAACATTTCGAAATTATTGTATACCTCATTTCAACTCTGCAGTTTCTCTTCATGAATCATACAATTCCAATTCATCATTATCATAACTGTAAGATTCATCAATTTCTATTGGCTATCTGTGTAGTCATTTTGAGAATATTTCATTCTAAAATGCACTCAGTAATTCTCCAGGGATTCCTTCTTACCTGTTCTTGAAAAATGCAGTGCAATGTTTTGGGACTTTGTAATTATAGTAAATTAACCTTAAAGGGAGCTTATCAATAGGAGGAGACTGATGTTTTTACACAGAGAGGTAGTTATAGGACAAAGGGAATGCTTTTAAACTAAAAGAGAGGAGATTTAGAATAGATACTAGGAGGAAATTCTTTACCCAAGTAAGGCCCTGGAACAGCTGCCCAGAGATGCTGTGGGTCCTCCATCCCTGTAGGAGCTCAAGGCCAGGTTAGACAGGGCCCTGGGCAGCTGAACTGATGGGTGGCAGCCCTGTCCCCAGCAGGGTTTGGAACTGGATGAGATTTAAGATTCCTTCCAACTCAAGCCATTCTATTATTCTCTGAGCCTTAGACTAAAAGTGGAAAGAATTTATCTGTGTTCAGCAAGTAACTTACAACAATAAAATCCTTTAAGCTTGGGAATAGTTGCAAGGGATAGGAGTAGTGTCAGATGAAAAACACCAAACCAAAATACTAATAAATCTACAATGAAAAACAAAACTGTGTTGGCAAGGAAATAGACAAAAGGTTCTTTATTCAGAAGGCATAAGGAATGTTTAGGCTTGCTCCCATTTTCAAATACAACAGAAGAATCTAGTGTGTTAATCTCCAAGCAAATAATTAAGTTTACAATAAAATCAAGTAATAGTTTCTGAAGATAAACTAATATGACAAAGTTGACTGTTTTTTCCTTAACTTATGTGATAAAATTAATCATGTAACTGTGGCTTATTTGTGATCTTTTATTTGATATCCTGCAAGGGAGTTGAAGGCAATACAGATCATTTTGATTTACTTTTGGAGGGGATACGATTTTCATGAAAAGAAAGAAAAAAAAAGAACATTGTAATAAAGTTTGAATAATACTGAGGAATACAATTCTTCTTTCCTTCTTAGGTAGAGGATTGCTTTATTAGCATAAGTTTGGAATTCTTTAAAACTAGAGAGAAACAATTCAGCAACATTATAAAACGTGAGAGTAGCAGCTTAACTAGAAAATGCCATACTAGGTCCAGTGTAAGAGCTTTATTTCTAGTAATAAATAGCATTGAAGAATAAAACTAAAGTTCAAAACACTTTGGATATTCTTCAATGAAAACTGGCTAAAATGTTTCAGTGACTGAATCTCAACAATTCTGTAAAATGGCATAAGGGCATTGTTAGTAAAGCTAAAATGAAAATTCGGAACACATTTATTTTCCCAAGTCATAGCATACAGACTGGGATATCAAATAGAAGTGATTTGCTTAGTATCTATGATACAGAAGGGGATCCTAAGTCAGTCTCATCGTTCTGCTTCAGTGTCCCAGGCTGATTACAGAAAGGGAATGCACGCAGTTACAATCTGATGAGTGATTCTCATTCTCTGTCTCTGTGGAAAATACTGTGAATTATTCATAATAAAAGCATCATCAGGAGAAGGAAAAGAAAAGAAGATACGTTATTTTTACAACATTTCACTTACATATTTTCAAAGGAGTAAATGTAATGTTTGAGTTTTTCAGTCCTTAAATATCCAAGCCCATGATTATGATTATGCATGTATATTCTCAGAGACCCAGTTTACAATGTAATGTACACTGTGATCCAACATAATTTAGTATATCTCAATAGAATGCATGATTTACAAGCCCTAATGAATGCAGTACTTCAAGCTTTCTTCCATCTGGACTTTTGTTATTTTGCAGTACATTTGAGAACAATTTGGTATGTCATTCTGCAACCACATGATATTTCACATAATTTCTAAAGAGATTTTTCATTCTGAAGAACCCTTGATTAATCTTTTTGTTTGCACAATTCCTTCTGCTGGCTCTTAATTGTTTCCCGTATTAACATTTTTAATGAATTTAGAGCCAATATCTATTAAAAAATAAATCTATAATCCACAGCAAATGTCATCTGACTAAGGGTTTTTGTAATCCTTTTAGCTGCTCAATTCCCAGGATTCGTGGTTGAGAGCATTATTTTTTTTTTTTTTTGTACAATTTCCCGTAAGTAAATCCAAATTTGTCTCAATACTCCTTTCCTGGACCTGGTGTTAAGTGATAATAAAATATCACACTGCTTGTAGAACATACATTCAAAGCTTTAGGGAAATAGTAACGAATTTAATGAGCTGGACCTTCTTGTTGTTAATGCTGTTCACAGAGCATGCTCATTTTTCTCATGATTGATCTTCCAGTCCTAATACCAAAATGACATTTACTGCTGCTTGATGGAGCATTTATCAATATTGAAATAGTTGAGAAAACATTGAAGAAGCCCAAATTAAGGGAAAATTTAAGGGAGCAAATGTAAATAATCAGGAAAATCTCACCTTACAATACTAAATTAGTCTAGTTACCTTCTTACAACAGATACACCAGTTTTCTGTGGAATTCTTAAGCACCATAATAAAAAATATAATGTGACAAACATGAACTCGAAATCCTCTTTTTTTTTTTTTTTTTCCTTTTATCAACAAGCAGACAGATGTTCACCTTTAAACTCTCTTTGGCAAAAAGACAATTTACAGTTCTGTTTGATAATTTACATCATTACTGAGAGTGACAAGAATGTACCTCTGTCTCTCTGTAGAAAGGATTACATCTAACACACAACAATTTTACAAAGATCTCTTAGAAGGTCTTCTTTGCCTTTTTTTTATATAATTTTTCCTTTTCTTTTTCTTTTTTTTTCCTCCTGACCCCGAGCTCTGGGAAGACTGGATATCTTACAAATCCATTACTTCTACTATTCCTCTTGGGATGATGTGACTGCACCTTCTGTGACTCAGTTCTGAACTTGGCAGCATAAATGAGGCACGCTACTGTATTTATTTGCTGACAGGGTTAATAAATTAGCTGAGTAGCTGCATTTAGCATAGCATCATTTAAAAGAAGAAAAATCAAAATTTTCTCCATTGGGACGCTTCAGAAAGTTCAGAGTGTTGCATAAAATTCAGTCACATTTGCGATGCGTCTTGGTTTCAAAACAGAAAGAGAAATCAGTAGTATCACACCAGAAACAGACAACAAAAAGATTAGCTAAAAATAGTTACTTCAGAATGTGGAAGACTTTCTTTGTTATTTGCTCAGAGACAAATATACTAACAGTAGAACATCCCTCTGATGGCATATTCTTTGCTTGATTTTCAATCTTTTGTCTAAATATAAATATCTGTCAAAAAAAAATTGGGAAGCAGCTGTTATTAATCATAATAGGAATGTTTACAAGGCTACTCTAATGTCTTATAGTTTATTATCTTTTTCTTTATTTGTATACTATGTCTATGCCTATGCCTAAGTGTAATTAACCGCATGTCATGCTTTTATGATTTTTTGTTATTGGTATTCCATATCATAATATCATGCAGTGCACTAGTGCACTGGGAGTTAAAGAGTTAATGCTCCAGTTCCGTGGATTGTCAATAGTTCCAGGAATACCTGTGTCAGAAGAGAAGAACTATGCACCTCAGAGGACTTCGCATTACTTTGTGTTTTTCCACCCAGAGGGAAAGATAAAACTATCGGCAAGTCATGAGATCATGCTCTTTTCCCTCTTGGGTCATCTCAGGAGTGGGTGCTCCTTATCCGTGTGGCCTTCAGCATTAGCATAGGGTCTTCAGTTTTTGGATACTCTCTCTCTCTCATTTTATTTGATTTATTAGCTATAGTTCCAATTATATAGTATGATATTGTGTTATTTTGCATTTTGATATCTTATATAGTAAATCAGCTTTCCTCCTCAGATTATTGATGCTGCTTGTTTATTATTATTATTATTGTTGTTGTTGTTGTTGTTATTTTTAGACCCATCTCCTTTTTTCCATTCTCCCCTCTCCTCTCCCAGGGCGTGGGCCTCTGGGTCACAGAACCAGGCCAAACTCGACCATAAACTGTTGACATATATATCATATAAGCCATGTACTCTTTCAGTAGGAAACAAAACGAAGGTGGCAAATAATTTAATAATAACAAAATTTGCACAAGAATCAATTACATTTCTTCATAAGTTTTTGCTGCTGTGCATAAAAAGACACAAATTACTTCATTAAGTCATTCTATTTTAAAATTATCATCTAACATTAAACTTGAAAAATTACAACTGTTTCTAATAAATCTGACAAGTTTATAACTTTATGAATATTATTAAGGAATGCTTTGGACAGTGCATTTATAAATGTGGTTGTCTGTCCTCACTATCATAGATTCACCTGTAGCACAAAGATTGTGCAGCTACACAAACATAATAATAATTTTTTTCCCATCAAAATCTGACTCCACTCTAACAAATTTGTTTCATGAGTTGGCTGAGAAAATTGATTTCTAAGTGACATTTTTAATTGTAAAATTTCATATGAATGATGGTAGCTCAATTGACTCTTTAATTAAATGAATTGATGCCGAAATTTTAAATTATTGTTGCAAATCAAGTATCATTCTAAGATATGCAAAAAAAAAGTTCTTTTTTTTTATTGTTTGTTTGTTTTAAATAACAGCAACTTCCAGAAGTTGAAACAAATCCTGTTCTATGATTTCTTCAAAAAATATTTGTGATTTAAAACTATTTCTCTTTTTAAGCAAATATTTTGGTTATGAGAGAAGAGTCTGAAAATGAAAATGTAATTATAGAAATGGAAGAAAAATATATTTCCTGACATACAGTGAACTTGAATTGCAGTCACATAGCTTTTTCAGCCAGCACGCTGTTAGCACAATATTTCTACAGAAACAAAGCTGTAACTAAGAAAGTCAGTGGAACACTTGTTTTAGAAATGTTCATATTTTTGTGCACAGAATCGACATCCAAAGTCAGAAAAATGTATTTTCAGGTCATTCACAGTCAAGGTCAGACATGCCAATGCTTCAAGCCAGTTCCAGAACCCGAGTATCTATTTCATGTCAGTAGTGACTGGGTCTTAATATAAGTTAAATCATTTTAGCAAAGATCTTACATATTGCTTGAAGTTTTGGTAAAAGCATAAGTGAACAAATAAGCAAAAACAACAGTATTAAACTGTTGTTAAACAAACAGTATTTTACTTATTAACTTAACTTTGCTAAGTTAAACAAACAGTATTACCAGAGCTGGTTATCTAACTTCCTTATTCATATTAGAAAAGCTGAATAAATATCTCACCACAGGGAGTATTTACTATTTTTAATTCTTTTGATCACCATCTTCAAGCAGTACATTACTCAATAAATCCAGTCTTTGTAATGATCAGAAACTTTACAGAAAGGAAATAGCATAAGGAATTTACCTCAGAGAAAAATAAACAAAAACAAAAGCAAATCTGTTTTGTTTAAATCTCTGAATAAGTCTTTGAGAACTCTCTCTGAGTGAGTCAGCTGCACAGATCACCTTGTCATTATTCAGTCATGATAAATGCACTTTTAAAGGTGAGTTCTCTTAATTTATAGCTTAGGAATTCAGCAGCCAGGTGCCTACAGAAAGCAACTTTTATTGGTCCCTCTGCACATTTGCCACCAGCCTTGTTAGACCTCGTATACCAATCAGGTATTAGATATAAATCTGTGCTGTAGTATTTCACTTCTTTCTGATCTCCACATATCATGCTTTCCAACATAAATGGCAAATCCAGGCAAAGATTTTAATCGTGCCGCCGACTGGATAGGAAACTTCTTGCTTTGACATCTGAAGTATTATAAACTATTAATCATCACAAATTTTGTTTTGTAAATGTAAGTCATAAAGGCAAAGTTGTTCTCACCTCTTTGGTAGAGAGGGTGAGCTTTGACTACTCTTTATAAGCAGTTCTGTAGAAACTTGCCTAATTCTGGCCTCAGAAGCACATCCCCTAATGAACAAAAGACTTCAGCATTTTACTCCCTCCCTCAGAATCATGGAAGTGTTGCAGCCAACTGTGAGACGAAGACATCTGAAGCCTCTCATGTGTCCAGATGGCTCGCCAGTCAGGCAGCACATAGTCTACAAAATAACCATGAATGTGTCTTTCCCTTTTCTATTGATTTTCCCCAACTCTACTGCAAAATTAATCAAAGGCAAACAATAAGAAAAATAAATGAAGAAATATAAATGAAAATGAACATGTAAAGGCATCATGAGACAATTTAGATATTGAGAATGTATTGAGATAGGGAATTAAATGGCAATATGATGAAGTAATGTATGTTAATGTCATCAGCTGCCAACAGTATATATTTCTATGATTTTACTCACAGTGACATGTCTATCATTTAAGGGAGTTTATCACTAAGGTAAAATATCCTTCAGAGATAGATAATATTATTTTTAAATCTACCCATAAGGGATTGAACAATTCACAGTTGTGAATATCAGACACATTAGCAAAATAATAATAATTTTGAAAAGTTATAATATCATAATTAATTCCTGTTAGTAATATAAAAAGAATAATTATGGTTTTCAGATAGTGATAAAAGGCAGTAGCATAAATCCCAGTTCATACTTCAATGTTGCTGAAATCAGTAAAATATTAAGAATAAAGGAAATATATAATAGACATTTTAGTTGCTAATGTATATAATGTAAACTCCACTAGGAATTTATGCGCTGTATCAAAGATGTTTCTATTCACACTCTGAACAACATTCCTGTCTTCTGTGATTACAGTAGCTTTTGATTTATTTACATTATCCTGGGTCATTTTAATGTAGTTATTCTATCAACTATTGAGGCATTTTACAAAAAGCAAATACCTTCTGACTTATTTAAAAGAAGTGAACAGCAGGAAAAAGTCCTGGAGAGAAACAGCTCTTATGAGAGGAGGTATATTTGTCATGGGATATTCACAAGATAAAAACAATTCCACCTTCAAAGTCCTAAACAGTGAAAAGATGATTCTATCAAATAATGATAAACACCACATAACCTGAAAGAAGTCAAACAGCCTGTGGCGTATAAGATGATTTCACATGTACTATTGTGGAAATGACTGTAGTAGCAGCAACTAATTTTGCAGACTATGACATTAAAGTTAGGAGTGAATGGCATCAGGTCAAACATCAGTGACAACAGTACAAGACGTATTGCAAAAGTATTAATCCATGTTTTGAAAAGCTACATCCTAGTGTCAAACCCACAGATGGGATAGCTTGGTTATATGGTGATACTACAACCACAGTAATGTCTCAGACTAAGTTAATAAATGACAAGAGAAATATTTGATACTAGTTTAACTAACATGACCTATAAACTTTAGCAAGATCACAGCTATTTCCTGGATCTGTAGTCCCTGTTCCCCAAGGTCTACTCAAGTTAAAAATTTGGTTTCTGTCTTTTTCTAATCCATTACAACTAATCTGTTTAATTATTGCATGTTGGATTTTAAGGTGAAAGGTTGTGTAAATAAATGAACTAGATCCTGCCTCTAATGAAGAAACAGCAGCCCAGTTCATGAGGCACAACACAGGCTCAAAGGCATTAGCCATTTTTTGCCTCCTCAGATACAATAATTGCTCCCATTCACATATTATTAGATTAGCCACTAACAACTAGATACAAATGTTCTTATGTATTCACTTCCCTTCAGAAAAGCTAACATCTTGAGAAGACATCTGAGGTGTTTCACAGAGTAATTCCTGGACTGTTTCCCAACAAACTGGGTCACATGGTGGAGTGAAGAATGTAAACTATGACAAAAGCAAAAGTAATATGTTTTTCAAAAACAACGTAAGGTCTTCAAAACTCCAAGCCATGGATCATCTCTGACTCAATCGCAATAGGCACAGCACGATGACTGAGCAAATAAGCCTGCTAAATAGTATTATAACTTTGTGTTTTCTGAGTCAGAATAAGCGTGATTTTTAATGGTTTGCTACATTTATAGAGTTTACTAATACCTATCTAAAAACAAACAAACCCACCAGCTTTTGTTAAATTGCCATTGAAAATGTAGGAAGTCATTAACATAAACACAGACAGGTCCAAGTGAGATGGTCCAATTGGTCTTGCAAAAACTGAAAATTTAGTGGTTTTCATCTGCTTGTAGGAAGGAGCGCTAGTTAATTGATTTTCATTCCTTTCTGTCCCACAAAAAGTTTAATATTTAAGAAGTTCATAAATACCCACTGTGTGTCTCTGGCATGACATGCACTACAGGTCAATATAGTTGGTGCTGACATTTGTGGAAATAAGTCAATTTCTGAATTCCCTCAAAAGGAAAGATAAAAAAATTCAATTAGAATTGTGTATATTAAGAGAACTGAGGGGGGAAAAGGCTATCATCTTGTAACAGTCAGAAATGCTTTAGCTAGAACCTTATCATGTTTTTGTGAAAATGCCCTACCAACCTCAGGAAATGAATCAGGGTCTACACTGTCAAAGAAAAAAAGCATATATTGGCATATAGGAAGGCTGAATTTTTTCTTGCTTTTAGGCCTCAAAGCTCACTTCAAAGCAGATGAAGATTCAACTCCAGGAGTATTTAATATCAGATGAAACTGTAGTTATTCAGTTTTCTTAAAAGAAAGACGACTGTGCTTCAGCTGGAACAAGATAAAATTGAGACATCTCAACTAGCTGCCATCTCTGAAATAAACAACTTCAAAATACAAGTCTGAAGGCTTTACTACGGTAATTTAGTCTGATTACTATATCATATAGACCATATGTATTTCTTGAATTACTTTCTCCTACAAAATCCACCATTACTGTAGCTTTTTTCTGAACACTTACTTGCCACTGATACTATTCTGTGTGCACAGTGGAACATAGAACTGAAGTATGAGATTTACCTGGTGAAATGCTTTTTCATCCATTTAAACTAAGAGTCTACACAGTTGTCAGTCACTAGAGAGAAATAAGTTAATAGTTATCACATACTTGCATAGATGTCTAAAGTAGCTCATCAAAATCACAATCTAAAAGCATTGCTTCTTTCCAGTGAATATTAAATATACTTTGAAACAACTTGGTTGTTGATTTATACAAAGGAGATTTTTAACTACAGTTGAGTTAGAACATACCCTTAGCATTCTTTCTGCCTTGGAACTTCTCTTAATGAACTTTTTCCCTCTGGTGATATTTATTATGGTGTTGTTTTTTTTTCTTCCTGAACACCTCAATTGCATAACAAAAAAATAAGTGAAAGAAAAATGTATTCTTGGTGTAAAATAAATAAATGAAGCTGACAGCAGGATGTAATCACTTCTTTCCAGTGTAGATGAGGCAATGATGAGTAAAGTACTAAAAGTCAGAGGAAAATTAGCAGGCCAGATGGCTGGTGAGATCGTGACAAAACAACAAAAAAGAATAAGAAAAATCTAATAAAAATGAGCAAGCAACTGAAGAAAGTGGATGGAAGACATTCCAAATTAAATCATAAATTGTGAAATAAAATCAAAAACACCAGAAGGGAATACAGAAACCAGGAGATCAGGAGACATTTTCTCCTCTTTTCTTCTATAATCTTTTCTATTCATTCTTTTTTTTTTTTTTTTTTCTTTTCTGAAGAACCAAGAACTCCCACAAAGACAAAGAATATTGTGATCTAATGTTTTAGTATATTATTGTACTGTTGTATTATTATAGTGGTAATAACAAAGATATCCCACCTTCCATAACATTTATTCTAGGTTTCATTTCAAAGCATCATAGAAACCTTAATTAATCATTACGTGATGTCTCTGAGATAAGTGATACTTTATGACTTGTTTACAGATAGGCAGTTTGATTATAGGGAATCAGACATAAGCAGGTTATACAGGAATTGATAAAAAAATACAGAAAGAGCACTGCAAAAAATTTGATTCCTTGTTCTATCTAACAGAAAATACTGAAAATTTCTTGAAAATGCTACAGAGATATACCAAATAGCTCAAAATCTGTTTGCATGGGTATAAACTGAATTTTCACTAAAGCTAAAAAAGATTTTCCACTGGCCTTCAATGTACTGAAATAAAAAGATCCCAATGTATCTAATTTCATAAAATCCATAGAGTTGTGTTAAAGCTACTAGTGTCAGTGGAGTTGTATTTCAAAGAGTATTTGTAATGAGTTTAGCATTTTTTCACAACAGTAACACTTAAGTAACATATTATATACTTCATTGAAACAATGTTCTTTATAAAACATGCACAAAACAAACAGATGAAACAAATTATAATAAGACTTACATGAACTCAGAATAGACTGGAAATCAGACATGGATTGCTACATAATATGAAGAGGTTGAAAAAAAAGTGAATAAGAGAAAAAGAAAAACTTTGTTACTAAATAAAAATAATGCTTGTGGATGTAATTCCATTGTTCAATCTCTGTTATACAAGTAAGAGTAATACTGTTTATGTTCTGATGACTATAATCTTTTTTCATTACAATATGAATATACTCTTAATTTTTGATGTAAATATACCAAATGTAAATGAATCAGAAACCTGAAGCCCATACCAAATCTCATATCTTTATTAAAAAGAGTAAAATGACACAATTTTATTGTTTGCTGTGAAGTTTATAAAGGCTGGAGACACCACATACTCAGGATATGAACATATAGCACACAAAAAGTAATGTGCTGTCGTCTCTGAAAGTAGATTCTGCAGAGAACCAAAATGAAATGTTCTTTTTTGTTTCTATGAATAGCTTTAAAGCATGTATAGCATAATAAACGTGATTCAAATTACTTATTCAAATCTAAAAGTAGAAATTAAATACCTTGTTGCAACATACTGGTGAAGTAAGAGGTATGGTGTGTCTGATTTGGCTGAAAAGCTACCAGTGACAGCACAGTGTTAACAGGTGTTTAGCCATCCTGTTTCCCCATGAAAAGGGCAAATTCATCACTCTGTACAACCTGAATGTGAAGATGGAGGAGTCTCACTAATGGTCAGTTTGTAAGATACCAGTGATTATTATAGTGTTTTTCAAACAGAGTTTACTCTAATTGAGGTTTCGAAGTGGGTATCTTGGAAATCATTCAGGATAACCCATTGATGTTCTTCTGAAACAAATTTCTTAATTATCCCTACTTTCTCTGTTTTCACTTTCTGTATGGGGCAGTCTCAGAGCACACAATCTGGATACATGCTGGATGAAATTAAGCAAGACAAAAAATTTTCAAAGCACCCCTGGAGTACTCCATGCCCCCGTGGAAATAAGACAAGGCTGATTCCGGGGAGGAGCACTGGAATACACACAGGACAGCTGCCAGGTCCTCAGCACCACCTGCCATCTTCTTCGAATCCCCCTCTTGGCTATTGTCTACTAGGTCTGCATTGCTATGATGGACGGTCTGGAGCCAAACTTCCTTGATTCCCTGTTTGATTCAGTGATACGATTGGAAAGTAATATTTTGTTAAAAACACAAATCTATGTATAGTCTAAATGCAATTACAAATTACATTATTTTCATAATTAAACCAATAAGCAAAATCTCTCTGCTTACAGTTATTTCAAAGAAAAGTTGTTCTCTTCTCTTAATCTCAGAGATAAACAGGGTTTTTTAACTAAGATTTTTTGTTTTGTTTTGCTTCTGCTTTCCAGTTCAAAAACAGGTATGACAGTTACATGGATGCCAGCATAATTCACTTCATTTAGGACCATAAAATAAAAATATCCTATTGCAAGGAGGAAACTGTCTACAGTTCCCACTCTTAAGATTATAAGATCTATCCTACAGTTGATTGTGCTATTTGTCACAAACATTTTCTGTTCAGTCATATTACACAAAGTACAATCATTCTTTATTTAAATACAACATTAATGAGAGAAAGTCTGATCTTCTCAAGGATAGAAGGAAGAAATTAGATCAAAATAAATCTAAGCTCATTTGGTACACATACAGTGTAAAAAATATAACAATTAATGTTGAACACATAAATTATTAAGTGAATTTTTACTCCTCCTTCCTCTTTGTGAAAAGGTTATTGAAGTTTTCATCAAATCTGTCTGGTATTGGACCATATTCACTAAGTCTCATTGTTGCTGTTATCTCTGTATACTGCCTGCTCTAATGAGGTAGGGCCAATGTACAAATATGTTTTGTCTCTCAAAATACTTAGGACCATCTCACAATCATTCTTAAAATTAATAAATATCAATAAACCTATACACAGGATAGCATGAAATGTTGTCCAAAGCTTAATCAAGATATCCTTTTGGGAATTAATTTTCAGAAATAGAAAGAGAGAAAAAAAGGTAGGGTACTTTCAGTAGCTGAAAGTAGCATGAACATTTGAAAACAAAGGGAAATCTTTTAACCTACAAATGTGTCCAGGGGAAAGTGTATATTATTAATGTAAGCATAAATATATGATACAATATGTTAAGCATAAATGCTTAATATGTTGCTTAATATGAGCAATTCTAAATCTAGGAGCAATTTTAAACAAAATGAAAATTTAAGAAACAAAATGGTCAGGTAAAAATAAATATTTGTGCAGTTATACAACAACAGCTTTGGGAAGATATGTGAACAAACTGGAATCATAGTGTGTTGTGCTTTTGTTTTTTTTTAATGTGTTTTTTGTTGTTTTGTTTTCAGCGAAAGAAAGGAAATGTATCTAGTGTCAATCATAGTGAGAATAAATGAGAAGGGTTGGAAAAGAGCCAGAGGAGACTGATGACTGGCAAGTGGTGAGAACAGGAATGACTTCCAGTGGAACATTTCATCAGGAACTTGGATGATCATAGTCCCCTCAGATCTTGGCAAATTTACATCTTCCAGAAAGTCAGCTGGATTTAGCAGCATGGCAAGATCCTGCACGGCTGGGGGCAACAAAAAGAAATTTGAAGCTGGTGTTCCTTCCCTGCTGAGTTTTTACATCTCCAGTTGAGAGGCAGCAGGCAGCCTCAGCAGAGTACTTTTATGTATGTACTTGTTTCATGTCAAAATAGGGAATAAACTGTTGGTGTACTGCAGCAACACAGAGGAAGCTTGAGGTTTTCTGAAGGAAGATCACCAGCTGCACACATAAAAGTGTTCTGCTGGGAAAAGAGAGAACTAATATTCCAAGGACATTTATGAAAAAACAGTAGCAATATAATGAGAAAAGAATGGGCAAAACAAGTTGATGAGTTGGTACTGCCATAGACATTACAAGAGACTTGAGACACTGCAGAAAATGCTGGGTAGAGGATGAATAAGGACATGCCAACAGGGACAAATTGAAGATTTAATAGCCTAAAGGAAATAGAACTTTTATTTCTAAAAGGTCATATTGGCCAAATGGAAACATGCCAAATAAGTAGGAAAAAAAACAAATGAAAGAAAGAAAAAAGGAACAAATATCATCAAGCTTCTGATATAAAAAGAAAACAACCTTCCTCAGCTGCCTATCATTAAAGCAAAAACTTTTCAAACATATTGAACATAAGGTACTTGAATGGCCTTCTGTTATGTTGGTTGCTTTTGTCTACTTTATTTTTACTATTAAGCACAGTCTTAGTAAGGCTTTCTATTTATTGTATCATTTCTGAATCCAATATACGTATAGTTTCAGAGAAGAGACATTACGTTAACAAGACAGACTATTCCATCATTTCCAAACTAATCAGCAGCTCAGACATTGTATCAATACAATTTCAGCTGAATATTCTTGTTTCGATATGTTGTTTCCTAGAAACTATGTAAAACTATTTTCAACAATAGACATGATTTAAGTAATAAACAAGAAAACTTGCATCAGAGATATATGTGAATTCATGAAACGTCACCATCATAGGAGACAGACTCATTGTTAGAAATAGTATCTTCTATAGGATAGTTCTGTATTGTATTCAGTTGAATTGAGAGGAAAAAAGGCTTAGATCATTTTTAGAAAAAAAATGTTGAATGGACCTACATTTTATTTCTTCTCTTTTCCTAATCAAAGAACTCTAAACAAATGCACACACAAAAGATTAAGTTTCTTGAAATTACATCTTCCCATTTTGAGCCTCACCTTGAACATTGTAATTTCTTACTAATAATTATAAGTTTTTATGGAAAATAAGTACACAAAAATAGCAAATAGGGATTGTTTGTGTAAGACTGTAATTCACAGTTAGAAATGCACTCTTAGATTTATTTCACATCTTGAAGAGTGCTTGGAAAAAAAAAAAAATATATATATATATAAAAATCACATCATTAAGACCAGTAAAATCTAAGAGGTGAAATTGATGTAATAACAAGATTGACAGTATGTGCATGCAATGAATGCTGCTACTTTCCAACTATTTTGAATCTCTTATGAAAAAGATTACCACAGGTGTATCTGTAACTTACATTACAAACTAGAAGTCTCATTCTATCAACCTGAATTTCACTGTCTGTATAGAATTGCATTTATTTCCAGTGTGAAAAGTTTCACCAGCCTTCATTTTCTCTGAACCTGTTTCCCCTTTGGACAACACTTCATTACTTGAATATCTTGAAAGCTGTGTTTAAGTTAAACTAAGGCGGTAAAGATCTAAGTACGTGCTGCAGTGTGCTTCCTTATGTGGTCTACCACTTTACAGGGACTTCTTCAGCTACACTCATCAATGTTTGCTTACTTCTAAAGAAGGAAATTAAAAAAGTGACATTAAAATGAAAATATCAGCAGGAATTATGCCTGTCAGCAGGCATTTGGAAGCAGCAGGATTTCCATATTTATTTTCTATTATTTCAGTAATTACCACTTCTGTACTTGCTGTAATGTAAGTATACCACCACTTGTTGTACAGCAGGTGGTAATTTGTATGTTTTAATGTTGTGATGCTCCTTACTAAGAAGTGGAATAACATCCAAGGTGTCTACATTAAATTGAAAGTCGGATGTATAGTTAGTTTTCCTGATTCATTTTCAGCATTTGATAAACAGTAAAGTTAGAAGGATCCACTATATCCAAATTCTAGCAGCAGGTGCAGCCAAGTAGCCTTTCTTTTGTAGCTTTATGCAAAAACAGGTTATATTCAATTAAGAAAAATTTGATCCCATATGATTCTATGAATCTATTGGTTATTTGTAGAAATGTATACTTGAACTGAAGTGAGTGTTTCACAAATGTTGATATGAAAATGCTTGAACTAGAAGCTTTTTCTTTCCTACAGAATGTACCCTCTACTGTAGAGGGAAGGGGTGACTTTCAACTCCCTTGTTTTCTACAGTATCATCAAATTAAGGAATTTAATGAAGATAAACAGAAAATAAGTTGATTTCATATCATACTCTATACCTCAGAAATATATTCACATTTTTCACAACAAATAATTGTTAGTCTAGACTGCATGCCATTTACAGAAATACTATTAATTTTTAAAGATTCAGGTTTTTTTAAATAGACGAACTTAGTTATATTAAACCCTACATAAACAATAAAGCCTCACTAGAGCTTCTCCAAGATTTTTTAAATAATTATATATCAAAATCATACAGTTTTTATTTTTTCTTAATATTAGCTGCTGTGAAATAAACAAATTAACTAAGAAAATAGACAAAATCACATTTCTCTTTTATCTCATTCCTATCATCATTTCTCCTGGCTACATTAAACACTACATACACAAATTTTATCTGAACTGATTTTCTAAATTCTTGAAAACTTTCTGTTAATTTTTTGGGGGGACATACTTAGTCATGTAACTGGCAGTTTTCTCTACTGCTGTTGGAAAAAATGTAAAAAATTATTTTCTTTATCAGTGTGTAAGTTCTTACATCTTTTTTGAGGGAACAAAAAAGTTAAAATAAATAATAATATATAATAATATAATATAATAATAATAATAATAATAATAAATAATAATAAAAATGAACAAGGAAGTGCATTTAATTGCAAATAATTAAAATCAAAAGGACTAGTGAAGTAAAAAGAAGTATTCTAATGCATAATGTTGCAGACAGGTAATACAACTGTATTTTCCATACCTTTATAAAGACTCTTTCCTAGGGAACAAAGTAAACAAAACAAAAACAACAAACAAATAGACAAACAAAAATCCACAACTGCTATCACTATCAGATTATTTCCTGTAATATATGCATAATTTTTTATCTACTTTTCACTAGGGTTTGAAGTTTTAATTAAATAGAATCCTCTGTTTGAAGATTTCTCACTGTAGAGATTATACTCTTGAGAATAAAAGCTTAAGATGAAGTCTAAATAATAATATATGTCTAGAAGTGGCAAAGTAATAATAAAAGGAAATTGTAACATATCTTTTTTTTAACTGGAAGCAGTTTTTTAATCATTATATTAATTGTTTAAGATTTTGTTTGAAATTTGCTTTTCTTTCTGCACTTGTAAACTAATTGCTGTGTAATTTCCCTTTAAAGCAAGAGTCTGGGCTGTTTGGATAGTTTGATATATCACAGTATCTTTCCTGGTAGTCCTGGGGTCATAAATTAACTCTAATTTCCATGGTATTCTTTAATTAGAAATTACTGATGAGGCAAACTTAAAAAACAGAGCTGCAGAATTTCAAATAGTGACATGAGTTTCACAAAAACTTTGTTATTTTCTTGGTAATGGAAACTCAATGCACAACAAAATTCAAATGTGTTTCAAGAGCACGAAGCATCTTACAGTTCACCTCTAGACTCAGCTGAGTTCCTTCACATTGCATATGTAGCCCTGTCTGCCTCACGTGAAACTTCTGACTGTGTTAACCAGAATACAATCAAACTACCTCGCCATAGCCTACTAAAATAATGTCATCAACAACAGCTTGTAAGTACTTTGAAACACCATGATGGAATATTCCCATGCTCAGGATCAGTGCGTCCCTATAAGAAATCAGGTGCTGGTGGCAGGAGATCTGTGTGGATGAGCAAGGAGCTCATGCATAAACTCAAAGAGAAGAGAAAGGTCCATTAAATGTGGAAAAAGGGTCAGATCACTTGGAATAGTATAGGAATGTTGTTAGGGCCTGCGGGGATGTGACAAGGAAGGCGAAAGCCAACCTGGAATTCGATCTGGCAAAGGAGATAAAGGAAAATAACAAAGGCTTTTTTTAAGTATGTCAACAACAAAAGAAAGACTGAGAAACATGTGGGTCCCCTACTAAACGAGGGGGATGTTTTGGTAATGGGTGATGGTGAAGATGATGAACGTTTTCTGTTTTCACTCTGGAAATTCTCCCTCAGGACTCCTGGACTCTGGAAGTATGTGAGAGGGTCTGGGGAATGGAAAACTCCCCTTTGGTGAAGGAGATGGTATGAGACCATTGGGAATGGAAGGCTCCCCTTTAGTGAAGGAGAAGATGGTCCAAGAGTGTCCATACAACATCAATGAACGTAAATCCATAAGCCCCGACAGGACTTACACTAGTGTGCTGAGGGAGTTGGCAAACATGATTTCTGAACTGCTCTCTATCATCTTTGAGAGGTCTTGGAGAGTGGGAGAAGTGCCTGAAGACTGGAGGATAGCCAACATCATTCCAGTCTTCAAAAAGGGCAAGAAGAAGGATCCAAGAAGGAGGCAGTGTGCAGTGATTTCCAAGGGGAAATGGTCACACACTGAAGCATAGGAAGTGCTACACCAATATGCATGGGAACTTCTTCACAGTGCAGGTGAAAGAACACTGGAACAGTCTGCCCAGAGAGGTTGTGGTGTCTCCTTCTCTGGAGACATTCAAGACCCACCTGGATGCCTACGTATACAACCAGGTCTAGGGAGCTTGCTTTGGCAGGGGGGTTAGACAGGATGATCTCTAGAGATCCCTTCCTACCCCTACAATTCTGTGATTCTCTGATATTCAGAAGAAATATATAAGAATTTTATATAAATGTGAGAGCACTGTGACCAATAATGGAAAAAGAAAGATATGTGTGGCTAAAGGGACATGCATTCAAGAGGGCGCAAGAAGAACAACCAATAAGCAGGATATTCTTCAAATATCCAAAAAGGACAAATGTCAAAATCAAAGGCAATGTTTCATGAGGAAAGGAGGAATAAGAAAGTTAGAACACCAAGAGTGAGTGAGGAAGGATGGAGAAGACAGGACATTCCTTTCTAACTTACATTGTCTAAGTGCTCTCCAGTCACCCTTACCTTAGCATCTCAGGACCACCAAAGACCAAGACCATTGCCTGCATGGTATCAATTCCAAGAAACTGTGAACTCACTGTTAACTTCAGACATAACTGTTGAAGACTAACTGTTGTGTGTGAGAGGTAAGTATATGGTGGTAATGATTATTGATGTGTAGGAGAAAACCATTAGTTTGCAGTGAGTTGCTAATGAATGCATGAATCTGATAAAGTTTTTTTCTTGAAGTTTGAAGCTGGTCTGATTTATCAGTCTTTTAAACATTCCAGTCACAGCAATCTCTAATCCCCTAACTTAAATGTATGTACATATATTCAGTTGTAACAACATACAATCCTTTGTAATAAATTACTGTTTGTACTGTCACAAGAATAAATATAAACTACACAGAAGATACAGATCCTCTAAAACATTCAGAGCACTCCTGTTCTGTAAAGAAAGATAGCTTTCTTTAAGATTTATCCAATACAAAAATAAATTGACAAAGCTTGACAACCATTTAGCCAGTGTTTACCTCACAGAAGTAAAAAGTTTAAAGCCATCTCTAATTCTTAAGTCATTCCCAAGAAGGACATATGCACAGTGCAAATTCTGTGTTATAATATTTCTGATATATGATAAATACAAGATCTGCTCTGAAAGTAATACCTCTTATTTTATTATGTTGGTCCCTGACATCAGAGGCAGATGCTTGTGATGTGGTGGTAGAAGTTAAACCTTCCTGCCAACATTCCATTACATATTGTTGTACAACTGATGACAGTCAGCTGGGCAGTCTGACATGGAAGCACTGCTTTTGTGAAAAAGGTGTGTAGATGAATTCCTCCATGCAGGAAAATTTACACACACTGACATTCATCAGTGCTTGTTGAATGTTTATGGAAACCAAACAGTGGACGTGAACACAGGTAGGTGATTGGAGTGCATTTCAGCAGTGGCAACAGCGACATGAAACACAAGCCATGCCCCACGGACATGTACAGCTGTTGCATCATAAAACAAAGACCATCTTGATGAGCCTGTCCATGTAGGAAATTGGCAGACTATGACCAGGAACCTGTGTATGGAACTGAATATTAGCTTAACATCTAGGAAATAATGGTAGCAATAACAATATATCATTACATCACAAAGTTTGGGCCAAGTGGGTCCTGTGGATGCTCACACAGGAAAAAAAGAACACCGTATGCAGTTTGTCAAGACCTACTGAGTGAACCAGAGGCTGAATGTGATAGCTTCCTGGATCACATCATTACTGGTAGCAAGACATACTGTCATCACTATGAGATAGAGTCAAAACAACAGTCCATGGAATGGTAATGTGTGAATTTCCTCTAGATGAAAAAGTTCAAGACAGAGCCCTCTGGGGGTAAAGTGATATTCACTGTTTTTTGAGATTGGAAAGGAGTGATCCTTCTTGATTTCCTGGAACCCAGACAATCCATCAACTCCAGTCACTACATTGTGACACTGACTAAACTGCAGGTTCAAGTTGATGGCTAGAACTTATCTGAAAGACAGAGACTACTACCTCCTTACAGTACAATAATTCCAGGCCCCATACTGGTTTGAAGACCATGGAGCACATTGTGAGTCTTATCTGGATCATCCTACGACTTCTACTTTATAGCGCGGATTTAGAACCTTCTGTCTTCCATGTATTTGAGATGATGAAATGTTAAACAGACAACATTTTAATAGAATCACAGAATGGCCTGGGTTGAAATGGACCCCCAAAATAATCTAGTTTCAACCCACATGCCACGGGCAGAATCACCAACCACTAAACCAGGCTGCCCATAGCTGCATCCAGCCTTACCTTGAGTGCCTCCAGGGATGGGGCATCCACAACCTCTTTAGGAAACATGTTCCAGTGCATCACCATTCTCTGAGTGAAAACCTTCCGCCTAATATCTAACCTAAATCTCCCATCTTAGGTTAAAACCATGTCCCCTTGTCCTATCACCACCCACCCACATAAAAAGTCGTTCCCCCTCCTGTTTATATGCTCCCTTCAAGTACTGGAAGGCCACCATGAGGTTTCCCTGGAGCCTTCTCTTCTCCAAGCTAAACAATCCAGTTCTCTCAACTTTTCCTCATAGGAGAGGTGCTCCAGCCCTCTGACCATCTCAGTGGTACTCTTCTGGACCCTATCCAAGAGCTCTGCATACTTCTTGTGCTGTGGGGTCAGGGCCTGGGTGCAATATTCCAGATGGGGCCTCACAAGATCTGAGCAGAGAGGGACAATCACCTCCTTCTCCCTGCTGGCCATCCTTTTTTAATGCAGCCCAGGATATATTTGGTCTTCTAGGCAGCCGGCACTCACTGCTGACTCACATCCAGCTTCTCATCAACCAAAACTCCCATGTTCTTCTCTGCAGGGCTGCTTCCCCAGGAGTTCTTCCCCCAGTCTGTAAATACACCTGGTGCAGGGTGATGTAGGGTGAATACCCTGAATGAATAGTACCCAAACAGTATAATGGATACAGACAGTATATTTTTGGATGGATTATCCAGATTGTATAAAGACAACCAGCAAATTAGGAAGGGCTCACTTGTCACCAAAGTTCAAGGCTCACCTGGAACTCCACATGGGAGGGATTTCCAACAAGAGATTCTTCCCCAGTTGTGGTCAGCCTTTAAATGGGGTCTGGGAGACGTGGAGCCAGACTCTATCCCTTCTGGTCACACAGGTGAATTGTCTTCACCTGTGTTCTTGCATCTGACTCAGTGCTCTCTTCAGGTGATCAGTCAGTGGCTCAGCACATGATTTAACTGTTCCTATACACCTGGGACTGCCCCAGCTCAAGTGCAACACCTTGCACTTGGCCTTGTTGAACCTCATCAAGTTAATGTGGGCTCACATCTCCAGCCTTCCCAGGTCCCCTTCTATGTCTTCTCCTCCTTTCAGTGTATCAACTGCACTGCAGCTGGTGTCATCTGCAAACTTGCTGAGGGTGCACTTCATTCCAGCATCTACGTCACTGATGAAGATGTTGAAGAGCACCAAACCCAAGACTGACTCTTGGGGCCCATGACATGTGACCAGTCTCCACCCAGACACAGAATTGTCAACCACAACAATTCAGCTATTACCAGCAACTAGTTCTCAGTCTATACTTCAAATCCATACCTCTCCAATTTAGAGAGTAGGATATGGTGAGGGTCCATCTCAAAGGCTTTGCAGAAGACCAGGTAGATGATATCCATTTCCTTTCCCCTGTCCACCAATACCATCACTACATCATAGAAAGCCATCAGATTAGTCAGGCAAGATCTAACCTTTGTGAAGCCAGGCTGGCTGTCTCAGATCACCTCTTTGTCTCACGTGCCTTAACATGGTACCCAGGAAGGTCTGCTCCATGACCTTCCCAGGCACAGAGGTAAGGCTCACTGGCCTGCAGTTCCCTGGATCATCCTTTCTCCCTTTCTTAAAAATGAGAGTAGTTATCCTAGCAACAACACAGTCACAGCAGCTTTGAAATGTTGCATCACTTCCATTGGTGTAGATTTTTACAAGTACAGCACCCAGACACTTATCCATCACTAATAAAAATGCATAGCTAATGGTGGTAACTGTTGAAAATCAGTATTTTGTAGCTCAGAATTTCTCTATCAAGTAGTATTATTGCACTCTTTGTATCTGTTGTTTCTTCCATGGAAATTACTTTCCACAGAATACATTACTTCCTAAGCAGCCTACATACTTGTTTTTCCATGGATACTGCAGTTAAACGATATTGATATCAGGAAGTAATCCTAACACTTTAGGTATGTGCATTAGTTCTTCAATTGGTATTTTTGAACTTTTACCCCAGAGAAGTCTCTGGAATTTCTTAAAAAATAATTTAATTGATAGTTTTCTTATCTGTGTTAAGAATAAAGACAACAAAGGAGAGAGTTTTCTTTTCTTTATGCCATTTTATACAGCTAAATGTCCTGTGAAGTTTAAAACTGAAAATTTCCTTTGCATGATGCACTACAGTCATTTACTATTGCACTGAGGAAAACAAGAAGAAAGCAAAGTTCTAAAGAAATAATGCATTTATTCTTTTTTTCTAATTTTCAATTAGCAATACAGTGTGCTTTTCAGAGAAAAATGAAGACTGATGAGAGAGCTCTATTGATCCACCTCCTTCCCACACCCAAATGAATAGTGCCCACAAGCAAACTGACTTCAAAGAGACACATTGATCTAAAGACAATTTAAATGGGAAGGGGGAAATGTGCATGGAGAAGAATTCTTCTACAATAACTACATTTTAACTATCAAAATTTAATATACTTAAGAGATTGTATAAAATACACTGAAAATGTAATTTCCTTAGCAGTCTTGTTACACCCCTTTCTTTCAGAAAGATACATGATGGCAATAGACAGTCCCTGGTTTTCAAAGAACAAGCAACCAATGCATTTCCAAAGACTGAGCCAAGAACATGAAACTTATAGCAGTGAACAATATGCATCTTTATCTTGTTAATTTATGTGCTACTCTGGGAGTCTGCTATAAAGAAAGACACTGCCATAAAAGTTGAAAATGTGAAAACAAAAATCATACTCATAGTGTATTAATTATATCATATACTTTCCCTTCTATTCTCTTCATTATTCTGTTTCAAAAACAAACAACAAAAACAATTTAATGAAGCAGTTTATAATGGATTACAGGAGAACAGTTATTTCTTCAGGAGTCTAGATTTTGTCTCTTTCTTAAGCATTTCCCTCAAAAAGCACTGTTTACAAACTGGAGAGAGAGAACTAATAACCATTGGAAATAATTACAAAAACTTGGAAACTTTTCCCACTGAGTCTTCAGAGCTAGTGAATGACTGTCAAGTTTGTTAGGGAGCAGTACCTTAAAACTGACAATGAAAGAATCTGAAATACACAGAAAACTAATTATAATTCATTGTGTATTTTTAACAAGAATCAATATTTAAAATTATGCCAAGATTTATAAACTCATCTTCAAGTGTTCATAACTTGTTAGTGATATCAATTTTCTGTATTCATTTAAGGTCCTTTTATTGTCAGCTCGTATTTTAGTACAATTTCTAATTATTGTTAGGTAAAGATAATATTTGTTAAATTTTACCATCTTTTTATACTAAGATTAAAAGCTCTCTAGCTCTGTTGCGACTGAATAGCAGTGATTAAGGCAAATTTACTTGATCCTCATTCCACATTACTATTAATAAGCATATAAGATTCTTACCAGACTACACTCAGTCCTGCTCCATGAATTATTAAGGAAAACTCTGTGCAATCTACTTTTTCTTAAAAGATACTCCTTTCCATTGAATGGGAAATAAGAAAGCAATAGATTAAATGAGAATAAGGTTCATTCTGTGAAGGTGACACAAATTAAATTTGTTTCTGATATTTATGAATACACAATTAACAAAAAAGAACTAAGGGGGATATCTATTTATGAATTCTTTTTAAATCCTACAATTTTAAAGTGCTCAGTTGTCTAAGTTCTCTTTGTACTGCTTTGAGTAGAATAGAAGCTATACTGGGCTATATTTTAACCTTTTATAATTCTTATTAGCTATACTTCTGTTCTCAGTATAACACTGCACCTCTGGAAGTAATTTTTAACTTGGCAAGTTAAAAAAAAAAAAAATCTCTAAAATCCAGCTAAGAGCTGTATGCTCTTCCAGTCTTGTAAGCATTCTCTATTAACCTCTCCTTCCCAGAACCACAGTAAACTTACTTCAGACTTTTTTTTTTTTTTACCCTGGAAAAATGGGCTTCAGACTATTCTTCTCTGTTGTGTTTTGACCTGGAAAAATGTTTGCCTTTTAAGATAACAGATTTTAGCTTGTACAGTTTATGACTCCTATACTACAAGGCCTTTTTTCCTGTATTTCTGCAAAATGAGTTTTCTGAAACATGGTTTTTGCAGAACATACTACTTCTCCCTTTTCTTCCTCCCCAAAAAGTCAAGAATAAACAAAAGAAAATAGCTTTATAACTACAGATGCAGACATAGCTGGTAGGAAATTACTAAATTTTATCCAACTGAAATAGAATCCTGCAATTTCTGCAGGTGAAATTTTAATTAATCCAGCTACTAGAAGATTTATTCTTGGGAAATATCTTGTCCAATGAATCTCTCATTTGAAGCAACTAAAGATTTCTTTTGCCTGGAATCTCTCTTTGCTATTGAATTTATTACCTGCAAATGAAACAATTGACAGTGTGAAGTGATTTAAAACACACCACTTGTATGAAAGCACAATGCTAGGAGCCTATTCTTTTTTTCCCTTTCCAAAAGCTCAACTAAATTCCTAACATTCAGTCAAGAAGCTAATCCTGGTGAGTAAAATAAAAAAAATATTCCATTATTTTTTTCAGAAAAAAAAACAAAAACAAACCCTAAAATTAGCTGGTGGGAGGAAAAACAAGTTCAGAAGTTTAAGGAAACACTAAATTTGCCTTTGAATATATATAAAAAAAATGATCCACAGGTTTACAATTACTAATAAGGTGATATTATTAATGAATCAGTTTGATATTCCGCAACAAAAGAAAGATCCAACAGCACTTGGGATGCTAAAATGTGAATAGAGACTGAAAAAAGATCACGAGTATCTAATAGTCATTTTAACATTACACTCTATTGCCAGATAATCCTATAAACAACTTCTGCAAGTCTTTTAATGTTAAGACTGTCCCACTGCTTCTAAACTCAAAAATTTTAGCAAGACACAACTAGGCATTTCAGGCTAGTTACAGCGTGTCAAGAAGGGAAAGGGAAAACGAAGGAGTTCAAGACTCTTGTCTGTTAAAGCAGCATGATAATAGGAAGTTTTGAACCATCAATCAGAAAGTGTGAGTGAAGGTATTTGACACTGTTGTGAGACACACAAAGGTTCTGTTTGCTACACACACTGCTTCTGGAAATCTGTGAGCACCAAAATCTGCCCGTATCAAAAATTTTGTGAGAAATAGACTAAAAAAATTGCTGCTAACTTAATTCTTCTCAGGAAGGTGAGTGATATAAATAGTACACTGACCAGATCAGAACTGAAAATGAGGGCAGGCTTTGCTGCTGCTGAAAATAGAGTCCATTGCCTGGATTTATGGGTCACAGGTTTTGTCCATGTCTACATCTTTTAATACAGAGTGAAAATGTAACAGAAAAGTCATAAAAATTTACAGTCCCCATGTGTTCTCAGCTACTAAGCCAAAGGAGACCTCACAGGTAAAGTGTTCTTCAGAAACAAACAAACAGAAAACATTTTTTTCTCTTCTATATTGACCAAGATAGAAGAGACAAAGGAAATGTAATAAGAAAAGTAAAGTGGTAAAAACTTTTAAAATCCTTAATTCAATCTCTTTTATGTCTTTCCATATATTGTCTCACTTGATTTATAACCTGCTATGCTTTGACATCCTATGTAATTTATACATTGAATAAATTAAAGAATTATGACAAGTATGACATTCCTGAAATATACAAGGATATAATTTCAGTAGCAGAACAACAGGTCAATGTAATGTAAATCTGTTGTGAAACTTCAGTTATAAGACTTCAAGTAAGCACACTGTATTTATAAGGAATAAAATTATCATTGCACTCTCTTATCAAAAAGGCTTTTACTTGAAGGGTAACTTTAAACGGCTTTTACAATTGAATTTAAGATTTTTTTTTAATACATTTATAAACTCTTAGAAGCAACTTATAAGTGAAAAAATACAGATTTATTTAAAAAACAAAACCAAAAACAAACAAACAAACAAATACCTATGTCATGGTTTTATGATTTTTTGGTATTGGTATTCCACATCATAACAACATGTAGTGCATTAAGAGTTAAAGAGTTAATTCTCCAACTCCATAGATCATTGATATTTCCGGGTATACCTGTCTCAGAAGAGAAGAACTACATTCCCCAGAGGACTTTGCGATGCTTTGCATTTTTACGTATTTTCCGCTCAGAGGGAAAAGATAAAAACCCTCTGCGGTCACAGGACACTCTTTCTTTCCTTCGGGATCGACTCAGCAGTGGGTGCTCGCTGCCGTATCGCCTTCAGCGTTAGCGTAAGGCCTTCGGTTTATCGGACACTCTCTCTCTTGCTCATTTTATTTGATTTATTAGCTTCAATTCCAATTATATTGTATTATATTGTGTTATTTTGCTTTCTGATATCTTATTTAGTAAATTAGCTTTCCTCCTCAGATCGTTGCCGCTGTTTCGTTTCTAGGCCCATTTCCCTTTTTCCTTTTCCCTTTCCCCCTTCCCCTTTCCTGGGGCGTGGGTCTGCGGGTCCCCCACACCAATCGTCACGGAACCGGGCCGATCTAGCCCGGTAAACCGTTGACAACCTAAAAGCCTCATTATGCGTATGCTTTTTGCTGATACTCTGTACGAAGTGCTTTTCTCAAAAGCAGACCAAGCATATTGTGTGAATGTATTTGGGAGCATGAAGTAAAACTGCAAAGGTACTTGTCATTTATTAAATAAATAGCATCCACATAGGATGCAGTTGATTTTGCTTTAGCTTGTAATACTTCACGTAACAGTATTAGCTGAAAGACTTGACTCCACACTCTTGATGATCCCAAATTGATCAGTATAAATTCCATTTTCTTCCATATCCTATTTGTGGTCCATACATTAGAGAAATCCCTTGGAGGATTTCTGGCAGACTTTTTAATCCCATCAAAACAACAGTTGAATGGAAAATGTCAGTGCAAAAACAAACAAACAAACAAACAAACAAACAAAAGTCAGTGCAAATACCTCAGATCATCAATATGCACTGAATATTGTCAAGGGAATGCTGGCACACTGACATGACTAACACCATAAAAACATGTAAAAACCTGGTGTAGGGAACCTGCTTTGGCTGCGGGGTTATCTCTTGAGGTCCCTTTCAACCCCTATGACTTTACGATTCTATGATTCTATGTATCAGTATTTCACAATCTGAATATTAAATTTCAGTTCAGCAGTCTATTTGAAGCATCCTGTAGAAGTATGAGATGAGCAGCAGTTCCCATCAACTTCATCAGTTGAAGTTTTGGATATACAGTGTACTTGGCCTCTTGTAGATCAAGAAATATAAAATTAAGAGGCTTTTACTGAGTAAAAACAGCAACTAAGATTAATTAAAATATATGCGTTAATATTACAGTTATTACTACCTGTACCTTCTTTTGTACATCTGGAATAAAGTGGAGAGAAGAAAGAAGGTCAGGGAGAAAATAATAAGATGAAAACAATTTGGAGAAAATTATTTTAAAAATACAAATTTAAAATAAACCTGTTGATTAAAATGTTGAGAACAGTGTTGTTTCCAACCTGTTAAAGTAATGGTGGCTTCTATCTCCTATTAACTGATCATATTTCATGCGCTTCTTTTCTTGCTCATGCAGATTATTTAGCACAATGGCCTAGTTCTCAATCTTCACTGTAACTCTGGGCTGCCTTTCTGTATTAAGAAAAATTCATTTGTCTATCAACTACATATATTCTTAGAGTTGGTACATTTCCTCTTCTATTTTTGTTTCTGGTTACATACCAAAGGTATATATAACCTATTTATATAGAATGTCTCTTCTTGCCCAAGCTCCTCTTTTGTGTTTTTCCCTCTTATTATCTCTCAGATTTCAAGTCAGATTTGGCACAGTCCAAGAGAACACACCTAGGGACTAGAGAAGTTAGAAAGGACAAGTTTCAGAACAAAAGCAATTAAGAAGTGTGAAAAAGAATGATAAAGCTGCTTGAAGTCCCTAGTGATAAAGACAAATTAAATACGTGAGTACTATTGCATTTCAAGCTCTGGAATGGAATTTATCAAACACATCTGTAAAATAGTGCTTTTCAAGGGCTGTTTGGACAAATAGTTACCAGTTCTCTTACAGCTATATGAGTCTGGAGCTTTCGTTACAGTCTTGCTTGAATGCCTGATGACTGCTGTTTGTGAATACTATGGCCAACTCTAGCACAGAACCAGTGGTGAGCCAAAAGATTAGTCCTTTCTGAGGCAAATCATTTTGAGCTGTATAAAAACTTTAGGGAAAAAAAATATTTTGTGCCCAGTGTTGTACCATTGCACTAGTGAACTGAGTCCCTTGGTCGCCCGCAATGACTTGAGGTGTCCTGTAGGCAGCCAACATCTTGGTGAGTGCCTTAATGGTATATGCCTGTTTTGTGGCTATGTTGCCGCAGGTCAGAGCATATTAAATCCCTCAGACCGAGGGAGGGGCCTAATATAATTGACCTGCCATCACTGGAGAGGACTGTGTCCTCTGGCAAGATGGGCTGTTGTTTCAGTCAATGTCACATCTTGAAATAAGCATCACAGTCTCAACTTGCCTGGATGACATCAGATAGCTGTATAGGCAGCTCCCATGCTTCAGCAGCTGCCCACATTGTCTTTTGTTTGGCATGCTGCAGCTTCTGATGTAACCGTGTTCTCAGATGGTAAATTATCAATCCATCAAACTCAGGCCAGTGTGTCAGCTTCATCATTTCCCGGTGACTGCAGGGGTTGGTGGCCAGATAGATGGTAGACATGTATGATCCTGTGTTTAACCACAGTCCATATGTCTAACCACATATCTCTACCCCAGATTGGTCGGGTGTGGGTAGTCCACTACAGCGCAGCCCACTGTGCAATCCAAAGAGTGAGCCACTGGTGCACAGCCCAACTATCTTTGCAGGTGTTCAGGATACCATCTCAGTTCCTTGGTTATAACTGTCCACATGGTTCACAGTTCAGCCTATTGGCTACTCTGACCATTCCCCTCATCAAACCAGATTGTTTCAGTGGAGGGATGGTATGCCACTACTTTCCACTTTCTCAGGTTACTCTTGCTCGACCCATCCATATATCTGGCATCTTCAGGAATAGGATATTTTACTTCCTGAACTGGACTCCTCCAGTGGAGTGACCGTTGTCTCTTGTGGTACATTGCTGGGATATGTCACTGAGCCTAGGATCTTCTGAAGTTCTTCTTTTAACAGTGATAAAGACACTACTTCTCCAGTTGAGAAAGGTGACCCATCATGCCACTGTCTGTGTTTGGGCCACCTCTGTTTTTGGAAGGTGAGTCAGATCTTTAACCCACCTCTGAACTGTCAAAACAGTCTTGATTATTATTTCAGATATTTGGATTATTGGCCCTACTGCCTGAAGTACTGCAGTGTAGGCAGCTAATAACTGTTTCTCGACCAAAACCCAATCGGCCTGAACAGAAATTGAGTGTTGCCACAGGCCCCGGCCAAAGCCGTCCCGAGTGCCATGGGCATTCAGTTCCGCTGGCAGGGTAGAATCAAGTACACTCAACACCTGGACTTGTTTAACAGACAGTTCTGTCTGTTGGAAAACCTTGTGTTTGTTCTCACCCTGTTCCAGTGATGGCCTTTTTTTGGGAGTTGGTACAAAGGCCTCAGCAGCTCTGCTAAGTGGGGTATAAAGGAATGGCAGTATCCCAATATATCCCCAAATTCTTGCATATGATTAGCTATCGCAGGGACTGGGAATGCCTGAAACTTATCCATTGTTGCACTGGGTAGTACTTCGGTCTTTCCTGAGTCACCTGAGGAAGACTTTTCCTTCCATTAGGGATTATAAAGTCCTCTAGATTCCAGATTTTTTGTTGGTACTCATTCAGTTGTTTGTACACTGCTCTTTTGGGGGCATTTTGAAATTTCTGGTCATCTCTTAACTGTTTCCACAGTTGAAGCAAGACGTGATAAGGTTGTTGATCAATTTTAGCAAAGGTTATCCCAGCGCATATGAGATCATTAAACATTTGTTTTTGGGAAAACCATATGAGGCCTGATAGGGGTGTCTGTGAGGTAGCTTTCCTGGTTCTGATAACTGGAAATGTTATGATTAACTTCACTTAGAACAAGGAGGTCAAAACTCATAGAATACTAGGATTAAAATAAATATATAAATAAATAAATCACACAGTGGTTTGAATTGGAAGGTACCTTAAAATTCATTTAATTGCAACACTTCTGCCAAAAGTGTTGTAATTTTGTAATAACTTTGTCCTTGCCAAAAGGACACCTTCCGGTAGATCAAGAAGTTCAGAAAAACATCCAACCTGACTTTGAACACTGTTCAATGTGTTCACATTTAAGAACTAAGAGATGAGAATGTTTGTTTTTCTTATTTGTCTCACGTACTCTGTCCAACATTCTCTTCATTCAACTTCCCACCAGCAAGGAGACTGCTGCTCCATGACAGCTGAGAAGTTGGGTCCTACTCTGCTCGTCTCAAACATAAGCAGCCATGGTCTCTGTACCTCCCCGGCATACTCATTGAAGACCTTTTCTTCATTCAGGGCCATCACTTTCATCTGTCTGAGACCAATTCTGCTTTTGCAGAATACTTGTTTTGGGCACCACTTTTTCATTTCAAGCCCAGAAAACCCCATGCTTCTCAGTATTAAAAGTATATGTGCAGAAGTACATATGTGATAAACCTTCAAATTGGATATTCTTTCTTGTGTATCCTTAAATAGTGAAGGAGACAGGATGTGCCACTTTTTTTAGTCCAGATTTTATCAGAATTCACAGCTTGGTCACCATTAACAAGTAGCAGGTTTCCATGAGGGAGCTCAGAGTTTCTGTTTTGGGGCATTCTCTGCACTTTCAACGTATTGTTTTCTGATACTGCTCACAGTTTAAGCTTTTTTCCCTCAACTTATAAAGGAAACTCTGATAAAATATATGTTTAAACTTGAAACTGTGTACAGACATGTTTCCTGTTTTCTGATGGTATAATTACAATAGCATTTGTTACATAACAATATCTAAAAATTAGTCTGTTTTTCTTGTTATGATCTTATTATGTTGTTGTCAATAAAGTTTAAAATACACTGCTCAGATCTCTTAGTTAAGTATTTTCTGTTTATTGCTCACATAATCAGAAATTTTCATGAGATTAATATTAATATATTTCTCCATAAATATATTGAAGAATTTAATGGTCTTATCATACTTTTTTTTTTAATTTGCATTTGCATTTTTTTTATTGATTGTGTGGACTTATATAACTAATATCATAGCCACTGCATACTGATAAGGTGATTCAACTATTCTGAATTTCTAAAACCAATAATGGATCATTCCTAGTGTAGGCATTTTATGTGTGTGTGTGTGTGTGAAATACAATTAACAAGAGTAAAAAAAATAATGCTGCATTAACCTGACATAAGATAGGATACATATTTATCTGGAAATCTCAATCATTATGATGAAATATAAGTTTAATTCAATAATTTAAAGATTTTTAAAGCATCTATATGAAAATATATGAAAAATAATAAACCTGAAAATAATTGGATTCAAATAGAATATGTTGTTTCATCAACAGTCTGAAGTATTATCCATATTTCCACAGGTAATACTGCACATTATTTTGTGCAACGTTTTGCATTATAAAAATAATAATGTGGAAATATAATTAGCTGGAAGTTGTAATACAGTGTTCCCTTTAGATTTCTGGAATAATCTCATGATCTCCTACATCTTCATGTAAACTACTGAGATGTTTGCGTGTAAATTTTTTTCCTTCATTTATACATCTGAAACTCAAATATTCTGATGTAGAACTACACTTCAATAGAGAATGTTTGAAACTTTTTAACATTTTACTTATTATACCTCTATTAAAATGGTGACTATGTATATGCATGCTTGGAAATGTCCACAACTATTATCCTTGGAAGCAGTAAAATGGTTTCTCCGAAGTTCTTTGCAATACCAGACAAAATATTATTAGGAATACCACATATAAAAAGGTTGAATTACCTGACTGGTGTTCAGGATCTCTAGCTATAGAACACTCCTTTTTAGGAAATGACCTTCATCTAAAAGGTCTTCTCCCTTCCAAGGATAGCCACTAAATGACCTGGGTTCCACATCTTCTGGTCACATGGGAAGCACAGGAGAAGGTTCCTGGGCCAGCCCCCCACCTCCACGAGGTTCTCAATCAGCAGTTCAGGCCACGACACAGAAGTTCCTCCACAAAGGATCATTGGATCTTAATTGAATTTTGATTTTACCATCTATTCAAAACTTTATGTACACTCTGCAGGTAAGGAACACTTCATAATTTCATTCAAATAATTATACTGTATTGCTCAGAAGAAAATGAATTCTCTGTCATTACAAAGAATGACCAAGTTTGACTTAGAATAACAAAATCTAAGTAATCTTACAGAGCTACATGTGTTCCTAATATTCACTAATTATTACACTATTTTCTATTTTAAAAATCCATGTGATATAGTCATATAATATGTCAATAAATTCTACTAGATATGCTTCCATTTTTTTTCTAATAAACTTTTTCTCTAGAAAACTCTTTGTTCCTGCATTTCATAAGGTACACTGTCAATATAAACATTAATCTCTAAGTAATCAAGAAAAATGAAGGGGTCATTAATATTAATCCATGAAACAATTTCTTTGTAAATAGATTTAGCAATATCATATTAAGCTGATAGTTAGGGATTATTTAATTTTCTTAAATATTCTTCTATGAAAGTTTACATTTGTGTGGCAGCATTACTTCTAGTTATGCCTATACACATTTTCTAACAAAGTAAAGATATTTGTACAAATAAATAGTAAAAAGTCAGTGAATCATGCAGTTAATTAAACCTCAATTTGTCATTATTCTGAGATGAATTTTTTACTTATACGAGTAATGCAGTAGCTTCAAATGGCTTGATCAATAGTTTAATCAGAGAGATTTTAAGATTAGAGAAATCCTTCATATGTTTCACTGTCTTGCAGTATGTTAATTTTTTCTTATCAGGGAAAGGAAGTAATATCTTCTTTTTTTTTTTTTTTTTTCAAGTGAAAATGAGGAAGCTCTCTCAAAACTGGAGTAACTTCTAAATTTTGTAAGGAAGCAAAATTATGCTTCTCATGTAGCAAAATTCTGCCAATTTTTTTTCAAAACGTTTCTATTCTCTATTGAAAAGCATTCTGACTTTGTTACTGCCATAGCTGTCAAGAGTTATGACTCACATTTACATGAAAACTATGTATCATTTTCTCTAGGAAGAAGAAACATATAATTTAGTATTTACCATTTGTCAGGAAAAAATAAAGAAAATAAAAATTAGTTGCATGAAGACCTTTGAGATTGCAAATACAAAAATAGATCTTACAGTTCTAAACTTGAAAATGCCCATAGCTCTTTGTAATGCAAATAAGTAGATACAAAATTAGTCCTTGGTCCTAATGTCACTGCATGGCCGCTCTCAATAATCTTAGAAAAAACACAGTGACTGGGAGAGGTGTTTGAAGACTAGAGGAAAGCAACTATCATTTGTATGTTCAAAAATTGCAAGGAGAACCTCGTAACTACGGACTGATTAGCCTCACTTCAATCCCTGGGCAGGTGATGAAGTGGCTAATCATAGGAAATATTTTCTGGCATATGAAAGACAAGGATGTAGTTGCTAGTTGTCAGCAAAGGCATGTGTGATCAATTTGGTAAACTTTTATGATGACTGTTACGTTAGAAATGGTGAGAGCAGTGGATATTGTATACCTTAACTTCAAGAAGGTTTCTGACACTCTCGCCCTCGAAATTACCATAGAATAACTGATGAGTTATGAGTTCAGTGAGAAGAGAGAGAGGTAGATTGACAAAGGGAAGAGCAGACAAGCCTAGAGGGTACTGATCAGTAAATGAAAGTCCAATTAGATATCTGTAAATAATAATGCACTCCAGATGTCAATACTGCGTCAATTCTATTTAAAATCTTCATTAATTATCCGGAGGATCTTGTAGATTATACCTTCAGAAGTTTGACATATGTTACAAAACTGGTAGGACAGAAATTTTGTTGCCACCCATAGGGACTCTTGTACACTGGAGAAATAGGCTGACAGGAACTTCATACAATTCAGAATGCACTGTAATTTCTTTAACTAGAGAGAATTATTCTTATGCCAGAAATTACTTGAGACCACTCAGCTGGAAAGCAGATTTATAGAAAAGGACGTAGGTGTCTTAGTGGACATCAAGTTGAGCTCGAGCTGGTGATGTGCCATTTTCATAATCCTTATCCTAGGCTACATTAGGCAAAGAATTAACGTGAAAAGGGAGGTGATCCCTCTCCTTTGTTCAGCAATGGTGATGCCACACCTGGAGTAGCCAAGCCACCTCTGGGCCCCCCAGGAAAGTATAGACATATTGCCACTGGGGAGAATCCAGCAAAGAGTGTTGAACTAGAACATCTCTCTGATAAGTAAAGTCTCTCTGTCCTAGAAATTTAAGACTTCAGCCTAGAAAAGAGGCTAGCCTCTGGGAATCTCATCAGTGTCTATAAATACCTGAAGGATGGATGCAAAGAGGATGCAGCCAGGCTGTATTCAGTGGTGCCCAGTGTGAGGACAAGAAGCAACACAAACTAAAACACAAAAGGCTCAGTTTAAACATTAGTAAACACTTTTTACTGTTACAACTGTTATCTTGAACAAATTTTCCAGAGAAATTTTGGAGTCATCCTCCCTGAAGATTTTCAGAAACTGTCTGTATGTTATAATGGGCAACCAGTGCTGGGTGTTCCTGCTTGAGCAGCTGTGGTGAAGCAGGTGACATTCAGATGTCCCTTTCAACCTCAATCATTCTGTGATTCAAAGGCTTTTTGCAGAGTGCAAGTAGAAAGAGAAATTATGAGGATCAACTCACAGATTCAAAGTAAATATTTATTTTGTAAAACTGGAATTCAAAGACACACTTGTAAGTGATGCTACTTTGCCTTCCAGCAAGTAATAAACACCTATGAACAAATCCAGTGTTTCTCTCACTCTTATGCCTTTTGCTTTTAAAGCAGGCAGCATCTGTCATAAGACTTGAACTTTGTTATTGTAACAAAAGCAGGAAAAAAAAAGTATTATTTTTAGCATACATAGACACAGAAAGCCAGATTTGAGACAAACAGGATAAAGCAGTATTTCGCTATGTTCAGCAGGATTGACAGAGTGGCTAGCAAGACATATCTTGATCAGGGAAGAGTTCTGATCTTCTCTTGAACTTCGAACATGAGATGAAAGTCATGACCAGCATCTCTTTTCCCTTTGAATAATAGGCAATATTGATATATTCTCCAAAGGTTTATGTTGTACTGCTTTCTAGTACCTTTCTTCTGTTAGAATCATGATGTTAAGGTCCTGCTCCACTGTCATTGAACTGGTGCAAGTTACACATACTGGATCTGACTAGGATAAAGTAATGAAGTTAACTTCCTTTTTATTCGTTGTGCTTTGCACTGATAGATAAAACAATGTTAATAACATGCCAGTATTTTAGCTACAGCTGAACAATGCTTGCATAATGCTAAAACTCTATATATATTCCTCATGTCAGGTGAGTCGGCTGAGTGGACAACAGGGAGGGGACAGAGAGAGGACAGTTGACCCCAGCTGATCAAAGGGATATTCCATACCATATGACATGATCTGCAATTGAAGCTTTCAAAAAGGAGGAAAGAGTAAACTTTAGGACAAATAGCATTTTTCTTCCCATGTAACTATTATGCATGATAAAGCCCTACCTTTCTGGAAATTTACCTGCTGATGGGAAGTAGTGAATGAATTCCTTATTTCTCTGTGCTTGCCCATGAAATTATTGTTATATCTATGAAGCTGTTTGTAATTCAACCCAGTTTTTTCACTGTTAGTTGTCCCATTCTCTTCCCCAGCCAGGTGGTAAGGAGTGAGTGAGTGTCTGTGTGGGGTTTAGCAGAAAACTGGAGCTTAAGACACACTGTCTGAAGTAATTGCTACATGTGCTGACACCCTGCTTTCCAGGAAATTGCTGGATGTTTCTCTGCTGATGGTTTGTAGTGAATGAGTTTGTCTTTTTGCCTTGCTTCTTGCAGGGCTTTTGCTTTTATCCTGACCCATGAGGTGTTTTTCATCTTATTTTCTCTCCTTCTTTTCTGTGAAGAGAGGGCGTGAGGAAGCAGCTGGATGAGAATCTGGCTGCTGGCTGAGGTCAACATACTAAAAGGAAAAAATCTCTCAGTTCCTAACAGCACATTTACTTTACCCACTCAAGATAAATCCGAGCTATTCCTATACAGCCTCTTCAAACCCTCATTATACAGCCATAAAATACCTTCTTAAAGTTTCCGGGAAACTTTACCTTCAGTGCAAGGATGTTATATTTTCCATGACAACACTGTCATATATCCTAACATACTCACTGATTTATTAACCCCTCTTCAAGCTATAGAAGTATCTAGCATCTGTGAATTTTCTTGGGGAAGGGTTTTTTAAAAATGCAGACTCTTATTATTTTACAACAGTCCAAATTAGATTAATCTCTATAGAGTAAGTTTTCTTAAATAAAATCTTTATTCCACCATGATGGGTTTCTTTTAAAATACATCCTTCAAAAACCATTCTTAAGCTTAATATGGGTTGACGTATGATACAACACAGATGTTGAAAAGTCAGATTTTCAGGTTTCAGCAACTTCCTTACCTGTTTCTCTCTAAGGTTCTCTTCAGAAAGAGTCTGTAATAACAAAAAATAACAAAACCTGTTCTCTGAAATTCCATGACTAGAGGGCATATTTCCTTAAAGGATTAAGATCCGGTTGTTCATCTGAAAATATATGATGGATATGCAAATCATAGCATAAAAGATCTTTCTTTGACAAGAGTGTCATCCATAAACCAATAAAAAATATTAGAGATGAAACAAATTTGGATTTTTATTTCTTTTGCACTATCTCTCATACTTAAAAAGGTAACTATCTTCATCACTGTCACCTTGAAATATACCATATTGTTCTTCAAAAGATTCTGCAATAGAGACCTCAAACTACAACATGAAGAAAAACATTCCTGAGGAGAAACTATAATTTTGAGAAAGCGTATGACTGAATGCCGTACTTTTTATAAATAAACTCTTGATGGGAACTATGGTGATTTCCAACTGAACAAAAGGCCATCCAATTTTTTTTTCTCGTAAGTTTATTTCTTAACTACTTTTCAGACACAGAAGTGACTTACAATTGTCATGGCACTATTATATACTCAAACTTTCATTACATCAAAAGGTTAAAAGGTTAGGAAAGTCATCTAGACCCCAGGTGCAAGTCTCTGAGAAGACCCAACTGCCAATAATAAATAGTTTCAGTTTGCATACCTTCTCTCAGATTGGAATTTTGTTGTTCCATCTGTAGAGAAATGCAGTAATCTGTCTACTGACTGATTAAAGTGTATGATATTTGAAAATTGTCTATAAAGCCTTACAGAAACACATAATATGTTGCAAATATCCACCTGATGATGATAGTGTGTAGCGCACTAAAAGGCTGAAATGAATGTAATGAAAGAAATGATCATTAGTTTAACTTTGTATATAGCATACAGCCTTAGTTAAGAGAACAGTGTTCAATGCTTAATTCACACCATGCATTGCTTTGTCTCCCACAATAACCAGCACCCTAACCTAGTTCCATAGAAAAATGAATTTTATTTGTATAACTTTTTAAGTCATCTTTGAATTCTCTCGTGGTATTTTTTTAAGATTAGAAAAATCCTGTTTTCACACACAGTTCTCTCTCAGAAAAGCAGATATCATCATCTGAATATTTTTTTATATATTTTTGTCGAATTTTATTATATTTTTACTGCATTTGTCCTTAAAACAACATAAAAATATGGCTCACATATTCTCTTTGAAATGCATAGTTCCCTCGTTTACAGAGTTACTATTAGTCCTTTTCCAGGGTATATTAAAATGCAATAATACAAAGCACTGGGATTATAGTAAGACTAAAAAATGTGGTCTCTCTCAAATTCAGTCTTCACATATCTGTCCGTGCAAGCAATTCACATTTTCATTCTTTCTACAGCCATCTAGAATATTCAAATATTTGCTTCATCTGTAATTTATTTGAAAATAAACTAACAAAGAAATGAAAAAACCCCACCAAGTTCAGTTGACTAAAGAAGAGTTGTTTTTGATTATAAGACTGTTGTTTTTTTTTCTTGTGGCTGGTTTAGTTTACATGTATCTTTAGAGATGTGAGTACATCAGTAGAAAGTATATAAGAAGCAAGAAATCAGGAAGAAGTCTGTCTCACACTCAGAATTTGTTTCTTATCACTCATATGATAAATTTGATACTTAAGAGAGAAATTAAAAAGCAAAACCATAAAATGACATTAAAACTTTCAGGATATTTCTGTTCCAACTTATATAAATTTATTTTGCCCTTTCTCTTGCTAGAGAGTTTAGGCATTTGCTCTGTTTTATTCCAGAGTGCTTCCAATTTTTGACAGAAAATTCATTCTCAATGACATTCAAATATTAAGAAAACAGAAGTGAAATGATAATATTTATATTGATTCATCTCAAAACTAAGTATTCCTCATTGATCAACTGAAACAAAATACTGTATCTGAAGCAAAAATTTGTCTTTTCTTTAAGGACTTTTAGTTCTAATGAGCTTTTCTTTCCTTTCATTTGCCTCCTTAATAGTCACACATTCTCCATAATTAACTGTGGCTGAATCATGTGGGAAACTATGATAGTGTTGGAGGTGAAGTCTGGCTTTCTAAAATGTTGCAGTACACAAGTAAAACTAAACAAAAATAAGTATGTTTCCTGTCCTGCTCCAATAAGGATTTTTCCACTACCTCCAGTGAAAACATTTGTCAGAAATTTCTCTTAACGTTGTGTAGCTTTGTCAAAGGAGGTGACACCAGCAAGAGGTTAAGCTTCAAATGAAATTGGTTATTGATGTCTTTATTTTACCCATCTGTTAGTCAGAGTTCAACCTCCTAGGCTTACAGTCTGGTAACATTCATCAGTGTTAAATTCAAGTCTGTTTCACAGAAGACAAATAAAACTAACAACCAAACAACACATATACTAAATGCTCTGTAGCTGAGTCGCTTCAAGTCTTAACTATGTGAATTTGTATTGGACTATTGGAGGATTGCGAGGAGCATGCTGATGGGGTGACCTCTTGTGAGCAGAGCCCAGCACTGTCCCATGTTAGATCAGAGCTATAACTGCTCCAACAAGAACACAAAGCTCCCCGAGCTGAGTCATGGCGATTCTGGGTGTGCTTTGGGAGGGCAGATTTAAGAAAGGGAAAATCTGCTGCATAGCAGCAGCTAGGAAATAGAGGTGAAAGCTGTGAGAACAGCCCTGCAGGCAGCAAAGACAGTGTGGAAGGAGGGAAGGAGGAGCTCCAGGCGCACAACAGCCCAGGAGAGGCCCACGGAAGGGCAGGCCATCCTGCTGCAGCCTGTGAGCACCGTGTGGAGCAGATGTCCACCTTTAGTTTGCTTTTAGTTTCTAACATCTCTGGTCTGTTAGAAATAGGCAGAAAATTACATTAACCTTCCTTATGCTGAGTTTGTTTTGTCCCTGACAGTCACTGGTATGCCATTTTCCTATCCTTATCTCCACATCTGAACCCTTTTTCATCATATTTTCTGACCATCTTCCTTCAAAAACAAGGTGCGAGACAGCACTGTAGTGGTTCAGCTTCAAAAGCAAAACAACCACAGAATTATGTGAATTTAAATCTTCATGAGATATCCTCTGTAAGAATACAAATATTAACATATGCCACTAATATTCCATCTTTCAAGGTAACTTTATGAGAGCTGGCAAAAAAATGACGGAGGACTTACAGGTACCAAATAGCACAGAATTATTCCATTCTTCTCCTGAGGAGAAAAAAAATAATAATAATAACAATAAAAAGTATAAGACAATTAGTATTTTATTACCTTAATAGAAATTTTTTATTCCTTTAATGTCATTTATATTAAAGGATGTGCATAGATATAATTTTTCTCAATGAATAGTTAACCTTAAGTTCTAAATAGTGTTATTGCAAATCATCATGACATTTTTGCCACAAAAATAACTGCATCGATTGGTCAGCTTTCAAATATGAATTATGAAGGAAAATGGAAAGTGAACTCTCAGATGTTTTAAAATTCTCTTTATACACTTGAGGATTTGTACTGAAAAAAAAAATCCTACCCTTTACTAATATTTAGATCATAGAAAAATTTCTTACCATAAACTGTATTTTGACTGTAATTCTAGTAGTAAGGACTGATGCAGATAAACTGTATATGTTTACCAGCTAAATGGCTAACAGAGAGATATCACAGACCAATGGTTATTCTGAGAATACATTTGTTCCTGTAACTCTTTCAAACAACATCTGTTGTTGGAAGTAAGAATATGGCTGCATGTTTTGGTTGCATGGCTGAGAACAAATCTGTTTAATTGCATACAAGATGGAAGCTGTTCTGCACTGAAAAGTAATGTGATGCTTCATAATTTGTCTGTATAGAAGGCTTTTCCATACAGTGCTGATATAATTAAACAGCTGAAGATATTGAGTTACTTTGTCATGTGGAAACTTGTAAGTTTCATCCCTTTTTCTTTTAGTTTATCTTGAACGGTTTCAGAAGCAACAAAAGCTAAACTTAAAGGATCTTTAATGATGTGACAATTACCTTTAAATACTCACTGTAATTGAGAAGATGTTAAAAAAATTAAAACACATCCAACCAAAAATAACTGTGGTCTTCAATTCACCTAGTATCTAAACTGCAGCTCAAAAAACCTTTTGATTGCTTTTAATTGTAATAGTGTTCGAGACACTTTTTTATGCACTCCTCCACTAATATAATGAAAATCTCTTTAGATTTTTTGCATTCACTTCTGTGATTACCTAATTTTCCCTAGTCAAAATGTCATCTTTTTTCTCTTTCCCCAGTTCCCCAAAGTTACACTCCTGCTCTTCTCCAAGTTATTCCCAGTTTATAGTTATGTATCAGACACTGTTATCTGCCACATCACAAGAAAAAGACAAGACTGAGACCTTGGGGACAGCACAATAGGTGAAACCATTGGACGTGTTAGCAGAATTCACCTAGATAAGGGTTTAAATTGTTCTTATTTCTAGGTGATAGGAGGGTTTGATTTTTTTTTCTTTTTTTTCTGCAGCATGCTAGTGCAGATGGCAAGTTCTGTTGCCAGTATCCTGAAGTTTGTGTCTGCATAGAAAGTTTGGAAGATGTTTTTATCTGAAATGGTTAAAATGAAGTATCTTCCTGTTTCTTAAAGCTAGACATCTAACTGTTAATGAATATTACAAGACACTGTAGCATAATAAATAATACATGACAAGGTGTGTGTTACTGTGAGATAACATGCATCTCAGACGCACAATGACGTTATGCCTTGGAGTGTCTTAGTGCAATTATAAAATAGCTCAAAGTTAGAATTTTAAAAGGATAATTCCTGTGTTCATAGCTGTCCAGATGAGAAACATGACTAATTTGTTACCATAATAATTACAGACAGATTTAGGAGGGGAAATATAATATTGGTTTACTGTTCTGATAATTTTCTTAGTTTTCTGACATAAGCATTACATTTATTTTCTGTGGGACTGGACTCCTGCCAGGATATCTTTTAACTTAAATAGTACCATAGCTGGTATTGACAATCTGTACTGAAATGTTTCCTTATAGAAAAAATACTGAATTAACTGATTCAAATTTACTTTCATTGGGCAATCACAGTTTGATTGTTATGTACTGATAATCCCTGATTTTGTTCCAGATTTTAACTGTTGCTTTCATAATGAGCAATGATAACACTCTTAAACTTGTGGATATTAATGTCAGTGAGAAAGGAGACTTAGAAAGATTAATTTATGTTTAGTATAGCTAGTGGGAAGTGGTTAGGTTATATTTTCAGTAAGAAAGCAAAAATGGATGAAACATCATGACAGAATTATCCCTTCCTCCCTGTTTTTCCTCTTTGCCCCACAAGGACAGGAGGGCTGCTAGGATAATAAAGAAATAGGTACTGAAATTCTGTTCATTGTGTGCTTTACGTATACTGCTGTGATGACAGCACCTCTAGTTCTCAAATAAGTACTGCAAGTATAGACACAATTGTTTTAGGGTGCTAGGAACAAAATTCTGCACTTTTTTATTGTAATACCCGACATGGTTGGCTATCCATGTTACAGAATGTCCTATCATTGCATTTATTTCGATCATTTTTAAATCAAACTAAACCAAATGATAGAAGTTAACACACAGTGTGTGTTTCTTCTCAGAATCATAGAAACCGGACTGAGATGCAAGTTAACATGAAGGAAAGGAAATACGTAACCCACTTCTTAAATTTATTCTGAGATGCTAACACCTGTAATTAGTTCACCAAAATCAACATTTAGGTCTCAATTTTTCTTCTAATAAGGGAAGTAGGGAATGAAGGCATCTTCTTGATGCATTCTCTGACTCCCACACATTTGTCAATTAACATTTTTGAGAGTATTTCTTACAAAAGCTCTCATTTTTCTTAATCATATTGTTTACTTCAGGTGAACACACAAACTCCCACAACAACGACTGCTGCACATAAAGATCTACAAAAACTCAAGAAGTTACTGTTCATAGCAATTGGGATTGAGAGAACACTCACTGACATTTATAATACACCTAGAACACAGTTCCTATGGAGACTGTGTTTGTGTTTTAATAATGGAAAGCTGTTTATAATATCCCGATACCAAACTTTATAGGAAATAAACATGTTTTATGTCTTGTGTGAGACAATTCAACCCAATTAAATATTTCTATTACGTTATGTCAATTTCTTTCCATGCCTACTGTGATATACTGATTTAATTTCCTCAGAAATATTTTTGAACATTTTATGTTTCCCTTATTGTTGGAGACATCATATTCTCAAATTTACATTCTTTCTAGCTTTGTGGTGTTACACACATTCTTGCATATTCTCACCCCTAACTCTTTGTCCACTTTGTAACTACTGGGTAGAGCACAGAAATAAGGCTTCAAATGAAGTACACTCAGCAATTTCACCTATATATATATTTTTTTCTCAATGGACTATTATGCCAATTATGGGTAAGAGATGTATGCTGACATTAGTTGTGAATTACAGCCATGTGGCTGTTATGTTTTGTACTCAGTGAAGTGCTGTTGTAGTGAATCATATGCTCACTCATCACACCTTAGAGACCAATTTATTCCAGGAACTTGGGTTATCCTCTCACCTTTCCTCTGAAGTACACACTAAATATATCTATTACAGGAAATTTTACATTAAAAAAATGCATTGCTTATAAACCCTGGACTACCGTGGTGGTATTAGCTGGGAGGCAGAAAAAAAGCATTAGAACATTTTAGCAGTGGAAATCCATTTGATTAGGCAAGCTGAAGTGTTGCAGTACACCTAGGTGTTTACATTCCAAAATGATGTACCTGCTTTCATTTTCTTTTAAGTAATACTCTCGCCTCTGAAGTAGATTTTATTGGCATGTTAGAATAACACTAGAAATCTACTTCCATTCTTTGAATATACACCAGTCTACGCTGATTATTTGCATGTGTTAGATTTGGAGTAGTTAAGAACCTCCTTTGTGCAACACTCTATTGTGCATACTTATCAAAATACAGTTAGTAGAAATATAACACTGTATAGTATTACTCTGACCTGTTCCCATTAAGAAATGTTGGCAACGTCAGCATTCCAGACTCTTTCAATCAGTTCAAGATCTTTAACAGTAATGTACAAACTGAGTTAAACATCTCACATAACCTCTTATTAAACACTGTGAAATAAGTTAATGTTTTCACTACTAGTCATGCTGATGTATTTTGAGTCCTAAAGTACTGATAAGATCAAGCCCACATAGATGGAGACTGTGAAACCATGATGACAAATTAGGATAAGCTCAGTAATAAGTTATTACAGTGATGAATTAGTAACACAAAAAATGCAACAGGAGAAAAAAAAATCCTAACGTTGAGATTGAGATGCTTCAGGACATTAGTGTTACCCTTGGACCTTTTACGTCAAAAAAATGAACGGCAAGAATTAAAGTCACCTAGAGGCTACAAACACAAACTTCTTTTTATGGTCCTTATGAACTGCTGTTGTCCATGAGCCATAGTGACCATGTGACCATTCTCAGCATACAGGTTGCATTTTGGTTTCCTAAACCTAATGTCTACTCATCCACATTCCAAATTTGTATTTTATTGTTTTTATTTTATTTTATTATTGTTAAAAAATATAAGAAATTATGATGTGTAAATACACGTAGTAAAGGACTGGAATACCGAGGAACAGGTTCCTTGGCTAAGAGATGAAGGAGGTAAAGGTGTTTGTGTTGCCTAACAAAAGTCTGCTGAATTACCAGGCTAACCTCCTAACATTCCTAATTAGATCAAAACTGGGAGAGGGTAATTCTCTTCATGGTCAAATAATTCATCTACTTTAGCAGTTTCTGTCGGTGAGAGATTCAAGGGAAACCTGTTTTAACATAGATGAAATGTAAACTTTTATTAACTAAGCATCTAAGAGTATATTATCTTGCCTTATACTGATCATATTAAAAAGTACCTTAGAGTCTTGATTTTACTGTTTTTCACAGTTGTGTTTTTTTTCTGAAATCATTGTCCTTTATTGGACTTATTGAATGTAATCCTTAGAAAGTTAAAATAACAAAGCTAAGAAATGAAATGGCCTTGTTGTAAGACTATCACTGAGTTTTAAAAAGGAATGTAATTTTATTCAGTATCATAGCAGGTAAAGAACTGCAGAGTTATTTATATTTTTATTTAGGCTAAATGCTTAAGAAACTCAAAATATTAGTATGTATCACATTCTAGTCTCTCTGGTCAAGATTTCTAAATGTAAAAGATGTGAAAAAATATTGAAATATAAAAAAAAAGAACTTTGAAATAAGTAATTCAATTGATTGTGATAATTTTTTTTTTTTACTTCTGAAAGTATGATATCCTCTATATTTCTTTAATCAAAAGCAAAATCTGATTTAACAGGGTCTCAAGATCTGTGATATTTCAGACGTATGTACTATATGAAGTTGAAATTCTAGTTTATTCTGTGTTTACAAGTTGTGTAATATGGCTGCGTCTATGTGCATACTCCAAGCACTTAGTCACCAACTTCCTGGACAATGAAGGAATTCCCCAAGTACTCTCTCTATGGACAATATTGATGACCTGGCTGAAGACAGTGATGTCTCTGGACTCCAATCCTTCTTAAGAAGTAACTTATTTTTATTATTACTAGAAATCTCCAAGTACTTAATTCAGTCCCAGAGATTTCCCCAGGTAGTTCTTGCTACATGTAGGACAACTTAAAAGACATCACTTTGTGTTTATGCTCACTGTTGGTGCCATTCTGGGTGAAGAATAGGGATATCCCAGGATTTAAACAGTTAGGAGGTGTTCTGAACATAGTTTAAAATAATGGGTACCAAATCCTAAAATAAATGCTCATCAGCAACACTTGCATTGAGGATGTCTGTCACCATCCATACGGTGATTGTTCAGAACTTTTTTATGTATTTTTAAATAGATGTTAATTCTGCACATTGCTTCTGCAATATAGGTGAACCTTAGAATTTCAGTGCGAAATATTAAAGGAAGTTTTATACTCAAAACAAAATAAAACAAAACAAAATCCACATCAATCAGGAATTCTATTAGTAATTGAGGAACTGTTTTGGTGTAGGAATGTTGTTGGTTTGTTTGGTTAGCTGGTTGTTTTTGTTGTTTTTTTTCATTTTATTTGGTTTGATTTTTTTTTCAATTTACACTCTTTTTTACTGCTCCAAAAGAAAATGCCAACCAAGCTTTCTCTGAATTTATTTCCTTGCTTTCCTGTAGACCAAGAACTTTTAACTACAGGAACTACATTATCATAGGTTTGATTAAAATTATCATGTCTCTTTGTTTATATGTAAATCTGAAAAATGCAAACCAGAACATATTATCTGACATAAATTATCACCCTTCTAGTGAACAAAACTTATAAGCTTGCAGAAACAACAGCTGAACAACGTGATCAATGTATTGATACTAAAATATACACATACAAGCTAACTTCCAAATCTTAATAAATATAAATGCTTTATATCAGTTTAACACTGTTTCTGATGCAAATATTTTAGAATCAATGTATTCTTTTTTGTATTTCACATTAAAAAAAAAAAAAAAAAACCTTGATGACACCATAATTGATTTTCATTCACTATATACATCCAAATGATAAAACACTGCCATGTTCAGTAGTATAGTAGATCAGAATAAATATATTTTATTTAGAAGTGTGAATATAATGCATTGAAAAAGCCTGATAGACTTTCTATGAATCCTGACAGTGTTTACATTAGTTTGAGATGGCTAATCCACAGTATTGGATTTTTCTATTATTCAGACTCCAGCAATAATAATCGTGGCATATAAATACTACAAATGAATAAATAATAAATTAATATTTTGGTGGTAGTAACCAACTTTTTTCATTATAAAATTAATATCTCATTAGGTCAAATACACAGCCAAAGCCTTTTGAGAAACTGTGTTTAAGTGCCAAAAAGCCTCAGAATTTGTGAGTGATCCCAATGAGAAGCTCAAGTGACAGTATACCTTTAATATAGAAGTAATACTGTAGATCCTGCTCAAGTCTAGTACCTGATAATTTTCTTAAATATTTTTTGTGACTCTTCTTGTTTGCACCCATGCAGATAACAGAATAGTTCCAGTCCAAATAGCTGTTTGTCTGCCTGACCATGTCGATAACCTTTGTTTCTAATGATATCTTTTCCTGTTTCAGCTAGATTATGACAAAAAGGAATGCATGTCATCCTAATACTTACTCAAAACGGACAACTATCCTCTATCATTTCAAAGCACTCAATGTCTATGAAGATAGCTTATGCTTCTGGCAGTAAAAACAAAATGTAGCTACTGTGAAGAGAGTTTTGATGAAATGAGATTTCAAAAAGAAGTTATTCTACTATTTACTATGAATACTCCCTAGTAATCCTAATACATAGCAAAGAAATACAAAAATATAAAGTGTATTCCTTCTTAAATAAGATAAATGGAAAGTTAATATAATGCTTTTTTTTTCCCTTGATCTTTGACCGCTGAATTTGAGCATATATTGATCTTGTCAGATAAGTACAGGAAGAACCTGTAAATTAGAAAGCTTGAAATACATCTGCTCTGCTGATTCAGGAGACAGTTTGTTAATATAACTGTCAATTTGTTAATTTAACTCATCACTGAGCTGGCATTACAATATAGCTGAAAAATTAATACCTTCATAGAATTTCATCTTGGGAAGAGCTTTTAAAAATGTGAAAACATAAGCCATATGATTTAATTAGTCACAAGTTTGAGCTCTTTATTTAGCAGGACAATCATATTAACTGAATTTATACATTAATCAATTGATTTTCAGGAAACACTCAATTTCTAAAACATTGCCTCTAAAAATTATTCCAAAACTGCAGAAAATCATAGAACCAACAAGGTTGGAAAAGACCTCCAAGATCATCCAGTCCAATCATCTACCTACTACCAATATTCCTCCACTAAACCTTGTTCCTCAGTACAACATCTAAACATTTCTGGAACACCTCCTGGGACATTGACTCCAGCATCTCCTTAGGCAGCCCATTCCAGCACCTGACCACTCTTTTAGGAAAGAAATTTTTAATAATTTCCAACTTGCATCTCCTGTGGTAAAACTTGAGGCCTTTCCCCAAGTTACATCAGTAGTTACAGGAGCAAAGATACCAACCCCCACTTCACCACAACCTCCTTTCAGGTAGAGAGCAATACTGTCTCCCCTGAGCCTCCTCCAGAATAAATAATTTCAGTTCCTTTAGCTGCTCTTCATAACAACTACATACAGTAGGCTAGAGCTAGCCACACGAGTCATATATCACTCAAACATCACATGTTAATGCAATGTTCCCTGGATCCTTCTTGCCCTTTTTGAAGACTGGAGTGACATTGGCTATCCTCCAGTCTTCAGGCACCTCTCCCATTCTCCAAGACCTCTCAAAGATGATAGAGAGCAGTTCAGCAATCATGTCTGCCACCTCCCTCAGCACACCTGGATATGTCCCATTGGGTCCCATGTGTTTACATACACTGATTTTGCATAGATGCTCTCAGACCACCTCCTCCCTCACCAAAGGGGAGACTTTGATTCCCCAGACCCTCTCACTTACACCCACAGTCCGTGAGTCCCAAGGGAGAGTTCCCACAGTGAAGACAGAAGCAAAGATGGCATCCATTGTCTCCGCTTTCTCTGCATCCCCCCTGTTACCATAACATCCCCCTCATCTAGTAGTGGACCAACACATTCCATAGTCTTTCTTTTTCAGTTGACATATTCAAAAAAAACTTTCTTATTGTCCTTATTCTCATCTTTGTTGGATCTATTTCGAGGTTGGCCTTGGCCTTCTTCGTCACATTCCTGCAGGCCCTGACAACATTCCTATATTCTTCATAAGTGGTCAAAACCTTTTTCTACGTTTCATGGACATTTCTCTTCCCTTTAACTTTCTGCATGAGGTCCTTGCTCATCCACACAGGTCTCCTGCAAACAGTACCTGATTTCTTACTCATGGGGATGCACCGATCTCGAGCTTGGAAGAAGTGTTGTTTAAATGCTGACCAGCACTCACAGGCTCCCTTGCCTTCTAACATCCTAGTCCACGGGATAGCTCCAAGAAGGTCCCAGAAAAGACTGAAGTTGGCTCTCCTGAAGTCCAGGGTAGCAATCCTACTTTCTGGTTTGCTTCTTCCACTCAAGATCTTGAACTCCACTATCTCGTGACCACTATATCCCAATCTACCCCCAACCTTCACTCCTCTTACAAGCCTGTCCTTATTAGTAAGAACAAGGTCCAATAACACCCCATTCCTTATCAGCTCCTCCACCACCTGCATCAGAAAGTTATCTTCAACACATTGCAAAAGCCATCTGGCGTGTGTGTGCCTGGGCATGTTGCTTTCCCCAAAAAATATCTGGATAACTGAACTCCCCCATAAGAACCACCTGAGACTGTGAGGCTACTTCCAGCTGCTTGTAGAAGGCCTCATCAACTTTCTCCTCCTGATCAGGGGGCCTATAATACACCCCCACAACAGTGTCCCCCACGCTAACCTGCCCCTTAATTCTCACCCACAAGCTGTCCACTGGTACATCCCCTCACCCAGGTGAAGTTCAATACATAAAGATCAAATCCACTACCCCGCCTTGCCATCCCATCTTTCTTAAAAAGCTGTCTCACTTCAACTTATAGGAGGGAGCAGAGGTTCTTTGATATATGTATACCCAGCTTGAGAGATTAAGAAACAATGCTTCAAATGTTGGTCCAACCAGTTTATTACAAATCTTAATCAGGGAGATGGGGAACGGGAGTACGGACACTATTACCAATTAGAGTGATGGGGAAAGGAAGGTGGGTGATAGAAAAGATAGGAAAGAAGCAAGAATTGCATAAAGCAGGGATAGACACCATCAGGATCCAGCAGCAGTCCTGTTGCACACCGTTCTGATGGTCCACAGGAGAATCACAGGGGGGGAGAGCAGCAGCAGTTACCAGGAAGAAGCATCAGGGTCCAGGAGGAAGCAGCAGGTCTCAGGTAGCAGGCCCAGGAGGGAGTCTGTCAGCATACAGTGATCAGCTCATGAGGGTTCCAATGACAGAACACCTAATCGTCATGCAGGTATCGGCTCGTGAGAGTTTTGACAGCAGAACACCTATCCCCATGTTTGTTGATCCCTCTTTTATCCTCCATTTTTCCTGCCTATGTGACATCCCTGGGTGCTTGGGTAAGTGTCATGTGAGTACCTCCTGAGATTGCTATCGGCCTCGAGATGAGTCCACACAGAAGACTGTTCTCCTACAATCAAGCTGAGGCTTGTCTCTCTCTCTCGTTGCGCCAGGATGTGTCCCTCAGACAAAGGATTTCTCAACGCTTGGTCAAGACTTGCTTGGACTTGTCTTAGACTTCTTCCTCAGCAAGCTTTGAGACAGTGGCATAAAAAATAACAATCTCTTACAAAAGCATGTAGCCATGCATGACAGCATTTCAGTCAAGCGGGCTGTCCCACCACATCTCCATGATTGCTCTGAGGTTGTGGCCTTGTGACTGCATGCAGGCCTCTAACTCTTCCTGTTCACTTCCCATGCTGTGAGCATTAGTAAACAGATACTTTAGGGAAGCAACAGGTGCAGATATCCCTACAGGGATGCAAGATTTCAGGTGGGGAATTCATAATAGTAACTCCTCTGGGTAGTCCTCACAAGATCCTTCAGGATGATCCAGAGGTATTTCGCTGTAATCTTCTACAATGACAGAATCCCCAAGCCATTCTCTGTCCTGTTGACCTTCACCCTCTTCCCCCATCTAGCTGACAACTCTGAATTACTCACTCCACCCTAGCAAGCAACATTTTCTCACATTCCCCCTTCATACCGAGTTTAAAACTCTCTCAACGAGCCCTGCCTGCTCCTGGCCTGGGATCTGCTTTCTCCTCGGAGACAGGTGAGACTGGTCTGCAATGGTCCCCCACCCCATTAGTCATGGAACCAGACCAAACAGGTCCATAAACCGTTGGCAGTAATATAAGAGTCTGCACAATGACTATTATGGAAAAGTAATATAATTGGCACAGTTGCATTTCTGCACAGAAAATTCCTAGCACCTTCCACTTTTCTGCCTGATGTTTGCCCACATTTTTATTATCCACAGTGCAAGGCTGTCAGTTCCAGTCTTCCTCAGAAAGAAAGGAAGGAGCGTTCCAACTAACATGTTTGCTAAGAGGAACATGATGCTCTGTTAATACCATCTTTCACAGCACACAGTTTGTGTGGAGCTATTTTTACATTTTTTTCTTAATACAGTCTGCTTTCTTCTCAATGGTTCCCAGATAGACTTTTTTAATTACACAGCTGCCTCTTCAAGTCCTTTAGCTCCTAAAGGGTATTTTTGTCATACACTAACTACCTAGATGACCAAGCCATTATCATTTACGGTATTTAGAGATGTTAAATAAAACAGTTGAGAAATTAATCCTCTTAATGAGTAAGCAATTCTCAAAACAAGAGAAAATCAGCTTAGACAGAAGGTCAGAAAGCTCTGGAAGTCCTATGATGCCTGGTTAATAGGCCTGTATGTTTCTGCTAATAATAAAAAAGTCATGTTTAATTGTCTTCAGGAATATGCTTCCCTGATGATGGCATAAGCTTGAGAGACTTATATTTGATTAATAACTACCAGAGGCTACAAATTTCTCTGTGCCTCAGTGTCCTATCTTCTAAATGGGAATGTTGGTACTGCTTTTCTTCAAAAAGATATTAAAGATTAAAATAATGTCATCCATGATTGGAAGAGGCCTATGAGTGTATATCAGAAATATATGACTCAATAAAGCCAATTAACTAAAAGCAATACACACAAACAGAGTTATGGCCCTTTCAAGAGCATATCTTGGGAAGGAAGATAACCTCCTTCAGGGTGACCACATCTGCAGTGGTAGCAGGAGAGGTACAGAGAAGAGCAACTCAACAAGGATGGAGTGGCTGTCATATGCATGGAGGGTGCAGTTCAGAGAGGGGCGGTCCAAGGTGACATGGTCTTCTGAAGTGTTCAAAATCATTATTAGACTAAATAAGATGCAGAACTGTTGGTCTACAAATCCTAGAGCACAAAAACTAGGAGACACTTTATAACGCTAATCAGAGAGTATTTTAATATTGATAAAAGAAATGATTTTTGTAATGGGTAATAATGGGTAATGATGCTTGCTTCTGTAGTAGGCTGTAGCGATAGACAGAACCTGCAGATTCAATAAGAGAAATTTGTGGACAATTTGTAAAGAAATACTGGAATACTGTCCAGAAAATTTCACTTCTGGATTCTAAGGGGACACAGAAAAATAGCAGTCTTGAATGACCTCTCTAAATTGTGTTTTCTATTACAAGTGTCCAAGGCAGAATTCAGGACTAGGCAGAGCTATGTTTATGCCTTGCAATTTTAGGTATTGGTAATCAGAACTTTATCTGTCTAGCCCTTACTGATCTCAGGTATCACGGCAAACCTCCTGAAACCAACCAGTTTGTTTTGAGCCCTGCTTCTACAAAGGCTATGACTCAGTCAAATGTAGGCAGGTTCCCAAGTCTCCCATAGCCCCATCAAGCCATTCATTTCCTTTTATATTCAATCTGTAGTTCTGCATGTGTGACAACAACTGCTGAATGTGATTTAGATCCATTCAACTGTAGTGAAACAAGCACTCAAGGCTTCCTGTTACGTTCTAATCTTGAACATTAAAAGACAGGATAAAAACAACTGCCACAGGTTCCCTTGTGGCAATAAGCTCAACGTTTTGCATTTCCCTAGAACATTCAATCCTTTTTTAAAAAGAAATCTGAAATTTTAAAGCAAATGCATCTGTATGAATCAATGAAAAATGTTTAAATGCTTTTTTATTACAGTTTAGTGCCAGAGAATTTACTGCAATTTGTCAGAGGAAAGAATTCATTTAAAACAGAAACTTTAGATCATACTGTCCAGACAGTTCATCTTACTAAAACTGTCTTTATACTCCTTGTATACACATCCTTTTAAAAGCCACTGCTTAAGATGATTTTCAGCCAACCTTAGCTTCCGAAGTCACATGAGATCTGGAGGATTACATGAGTATTGGAAATTAAATTTTCCTCATGTATCAGTTTGTCATAACACCATCACCTTGCAAAGATAAGAAAAGCACTCAAATGCACAACAAACTAACTTAGTTCACCCAATGATCATAAGCTACATCTAATGTTATCTGTGGAAAATCTCTCTTCACAAATCACTGTTACTGTTTCTCTTCAAGCGAAAAGTAGATCTAGCTGCAGATAATATTCAGTAAAGCTTTTATTCTACAAAACATCTTTACAAAGTGTCTCTGTTAGGTTAACCCATTCCATTGTAAAACCTTTCCACTCTGGACCAACAGAATAGAAAATGGGGCTAAGTAAAAATGCACGAATCATAATCTTTCAGAATACCAATATTGCTTATACCACAGAGAGATAGCATTTTAACTGCATACTAATCAGATTTACACTATATAATTAATGGGTAATTCTCTCTTTCTTCCTTTCTCACTTTCTCTCTCTCTTTTTAAAATTAATATATTAGAAACATTCTATGTGAAAAGAACTGAAATCTGGTCTGTATCTGTTATATAACATGGTGTAGATTTTTGTGAGTTTTCACAACATCACGCATATATGTGTGATGCTTAGATAAGGTCACAGCAAAGCGTGTAATTCCATGCTATTAGAATATCTCAAAACTAACAGTATTTGGAGAAAAGCTGTCTCTTATTGCCAAGCTTCATACTAGATTACATTTTGTTATACTGTTGTGTAGGACATATTTTGTTTTACTTCTGCTTTCTACAGATAACGATGGATTTCTTTTCTTATTATACACAAGGTCCTCTAGTGAAAAGTAGTATCAGCTGAGTGTCCACCTGTACTTCTATGCTTTTGAAAATCATGCACATATGAATTATGGCCCTGTTTATGCAACTATTTTACAGTCACACATAAAATGCTTGCAAAGTAACACCAGAGCTTGTTCCCAAAACTGTTTCATATTTTATGCACTTAATAACCTCCCCAGTCTGTTTTGTGCTAAAGGAATTTGGTATTTGGCTTCCACCAAATCTTTTCTACTACTGAACACTTCTTTGAGTTAGGAAAAATTAGTTATTAGATTCCTTTTCTTCACATCTACTTAATACATTCAAGAGGATGGAACATTTTACAGGACAGTAAATTATAATTTACCTTGTCTGACATTGCATCGCCTCTGTGCAAATCATTTTTATAGGGAAAAAACTGGCCTTCTGGCCAATTGGAGCCAGTTCTTCTGGTGGTGCAAATTAAACCCATCTGAGATATCTTATTTTACACTAACTTGGAATATAGCTCATGAATTTTGTGTTCAATTAAAGATAAAATGTATATCAGAAACTTTAACTGTTACTTATATTTTCACGTGCTTTTCATTTTTATGACAAAAAACTCATGTACATTGTTACATCTAGTAGAGTAAAAAATGTATAGATCAAATATTTTCTGATTACAAGTGTGTGTTAGTAAAGTTTGAAAATTACTATATGTTGTTCCCACACATTTTGAACAAGTACCAAAATATATCAATTTGGAGATTCTCAACATTTAAATGATTACCTTGCAAAATCTGTGAAGTCTCTGGTTTTAAGGTTTCTGTTAATCCTCTCTACAAATATCTGAACAATATCAAGGGAGTCTGTTTCATTATTTTAAAGTCTGTTTTCTTCTATCAGTATAAACTTTCAAGTATCTGTATGTTGCCTGGGTTGCTAACTTTAGATTTTCTCTTGGAATTGCTATAAGACATAACTGTAGTGATGTGAGAAAAAACAAATTCCCATCCCTTTCAAGGTTAAAAAGAGCATTAATTATTTTGCATAATGGCCCAGTGAGGCAATTCATATATATATATCACAAAAGTACAAATCCCTATTCCCCAAATACTTGCACACACCGATACTTTAAGTAGATTATTTATCTCAACCCTGAAGCAGATTTTCATCATTATCTGATATACCCAGTGGTAGCTGAAAAAAAAAAAAACACCTCTAAGACCAGAAGAAAGCATTTAGTTGATATACATTCCCAGCCATTTTCTTATATTCATAAATTTACAGTCACACAGATATATTCTGTAAAGCACATTAAATTTCTGCAGCCTGAAAAGTGACTGGAAAGCACAACGGTGGTCTTCAATCCAAAAATAGAGCTTCACTGCATTTTGTACTGTACTGAATGAATGCTCAGCATAGTGCAGATATAGACATAGTGCAGAGTGATTTAAGCTTCAATATTCCTCTCCACCCTGCAGTTCAGAAAACTTCTTTTCCCCTAAATTTTCTTGCAAGACAATGTAAATGGTACATATTTTTTGTGGAAATGAGAAGCTAGTTGCTGACACTTTGAATATAGAAATTAATTAGCATTTCCATAGCCATGTAAATAGCAGTCCCTGAAGGCATGCAATGGAGATAATGAACATCAAGATTAACAGTACACATTACAAACACCAGACTATTATTATACTTTAATGACATGCAAACGAACAGTCTTCAAGTAGTCAGAAGATGCTGTGTAATAACAGACTTCTCCAGGCTATAAACTGGATTAGGGAAATACAATGCTGGTTCACGAAGATATGCCCCACAAATTGACCTAGTAGACTATCTTGCAGGGGAACCTTTTGGAAAATAAGACACTGGAAGGTATATAATCATAAACATTTCTTACTCGTGTCCAGACTTTCACTAGTTGCTTAGGTGTTTTTTTTTTTTTGTTTGTTTGTTTTTTTGTGACCATGTAACACATTAATTGCAAACAGTAGTATCAGTTTACTGATATATGTTGTGATATATTCAAAAGAATATCACCAATACCAGGTATTATATTTGTCTTTTCTCATCTCTGTGACCTCACTGGCTACTGGCTCTGTTTCACAGCTAATCAAAACTCTTGCTCCAAGTAAGATTTTTTAAATTAACCTACTTTAGTTTATTCACAGCCTGATTAAACAGATAATTAAAAGTTACAGATGCATAGCAGTACTAAATTACTGTAGCTTGAATGCATTTGTGAGAAAGATTATTAGTCTTTCGAATGCTGGCAAGGACCCGAGAGGCTTTGATGATAACGATCCACCAAGGCTCAATATTTTGCTGTCTTCAACATATTTTCTCTTTTTTTCTCTTTTTTCTTTTTTTTTTTATTGTTTTAATTAATCTGAGCAACAGTAGGAAACCTGGAGTACATGTCAAGCCAGTATGAGGTTACCAAGCTTTGAGTTTCAGCTACATCTCACCAAGCTGCACCAAGGAAAAAAGATGTGTATATCCACATTCACAATATAGCCTCTGCAGCTGAATTATTCTGTTTAACTCTACAGGAAACTGACTTGTCTTCAAAAATTTCCTACACTCTGCAGACAGTTGTTAAGAAATACTGACAGAAAATAGCCTTTATTACTGTAGTTCAAAGACAAGATTTAAAGCAGAGATAAAGTAGGTGACTCCCAATTTTCAGTTTCTGCGATGTTAGCCTACGGAAAAAGCCTGTAATTGGTATCCACAGGATTCTGCTTTCAGTGAAGCAGCAACAGTGAACCTTTGGCACAGACACAGATTTGGGCTGACACAAAAGTTAATGTGCTTACAACACATTTAAAAATTCATTTGGTATCAATTACAAAGATTTTTTCCTGACTACTGGGTCTGAAACTACTAACTTGGATAGATATTCTTTTCATTTCTGAAACCTCCAAGGATTTCAATTGCCTTAATTAGCTGAGTAGTTTATTCATATTCTATCTGCTTTTCAAAAATTTGACAAGAATAAGAAATACAAAAATTTTAAGTGGAAAACAAGGAAGCCAACTCAGTTACCTGACTTCCTGGTTTAAATTCCTTTCATCTAAACTACATAATGGCATTAAGCAAATAAACAAACAAACATCAACAACAAAGAAGGAGAAGGGAAGGGAAGGGAAGGGAAGGGAAGGGAAGGGAAGGGAAGGGAAGGGAAGGGAAGGGAAGGGAAGGGAAGGGAAGGGAAGGGAAGGGAAGGGAAGGGAAGGGAAGGGAAGGGAAGGGAAGGGAAGGGAAGGGAAGGGAAGGGAAGGGAAGGGAAGGGAAGGGAAGGGAAGGGAAGGGAAGGGAAGGGAAGGGAAGGGAAGGGAAGGGAAGGGAAGGGAAGGGAAGAGAAAAGTAATAAATCATCACATCACACCTCTCATACATAGGACGCTTTTTTACCTAGCAAAATCCTGCCCCTAGTTCTTGAAGAAAAGTAGAACATCAGCTTAAGGATGCAAAAGGGTGAGCTGGAAATCTGATCACCCCACCAGAGAAAAAAAGTCTGTGAGGTTTATTCTTTAATCTTTTAAATAGTGCTAATATTGAGGCTTTCCTGTGGTCCTTAGATATTGAGGCTAATGGTGAAATCTTAGTTCCACATATACATAAAGAGATCCTTTCTGCCCATAGCATCATTTTGAGTAATAAACTGCTTTGACTACCATCACTGGAAATAAAGAAAATGTCTTACCATGTACAGACAATTTTCCATTGTTAAAATGGCACAGGATCCAAACATAAAGATTCTTTATTGATTCTGGATACTTAAAAACCACTCATAATTTCTGATTCTTCATTCACGTTAATCTATGTTAAAGGGTGACCTCTGAATCTGTGGAAGATTTTTTTTTGCTAAACTTCAAGGACATAAGAAAGCCAGAAAAAATCTTTATTTGCTTGCTTACACCTCCTTTTCATCACATGTCTAGCAATTGTTTACAACATACCCTGTTTTTACCAGGTTTCAAATATGTCAATTATGATGTGAAAAAACCTGCTTAATATCCAAGCAGTCTTGCATTAGACAGGAAAATTTTAAAAGTCAAAGTGTCATCAGTTATTTTTTGTGAAGTCCAGGGTCATACTGGCCTTTATCAGCTTTACATTATTTATCCATTCATTCCTGTTTTACCAAAGAATTTTGCAACTACACAAAGTATTACCATCAACACAGTACAAAGAGGTCAGCTTAACTTCACTAGATGAACCTAAAAGAAAATTATGCAGTGTGATTGTGGCATTTTCGTTCACTCACATGAAGAATGTTGCCTTGCAAATAGTGTACTTTAGATTACATTTTACCTGCTGTGACGACCTATGTACTCCTGTAGAGAAATATGTTTTCATTTGGAAGTTGTCAGTTCCTCAAAGGTGAAATTACTAGGCATTGTTCCACAAGAAATCGATATATAATATTTTGTTAGAAGGCATTAAAAGGAAAAAACAAGTAGAATTGGCAAGCATGTCTTTATGAAGATGTCAGAGATGCAACAAATCCAAACTGTTTTATTTATGGTATTAGTTATTGCTATGCAGAATATAAAAATGCTCTATGAAACTAGAACATTTATCTGTGTTGATGTCATAAGACTTCAAAGGTAACACATGAAGTAAATGAATTCTTAATTTCCTCTTTAAAATTCCCCTAAATAGTTTTTGGACAGCTAGGTGAGAATGTTATTAATTTCAGGTCCCTTTTCATCAGATCTTATGAAAAGACTGCTTTTTTGAAGCATGATTACAATCTCTCCAGGAAATATATGCTAAGGAATTTGAATCTTAGATCTAACGTTTCCAGTGTGAACCTTGATTCTGTAATTTCAATCAAGTGATCAGAGCAGTAATATTTATTTTTAGGGTAATATTGGTGCACTGATTCACAAAACCAACACTTTTATTGTGAGAAAGGCATCAACATAATTGGTACAATTTTTACAATATCTTTCCTAGCTTCTTTCTATACTTCAGCACACTGACATATAAACATTATCACAGAGAAAAAGAATTACTAGATTTAAATGGAATATAAATTAAACTGTGGCCTTGTTGCCTGGAAATGGAGTCAGTATTGCTTATTCACAGCTTCAAAATGCCCAAAAGATACAATTGTGCTGTAAAAACAAAAATCTGAAGTATGTTTGTTTTTAAAAAAAGATGAAAAAAAAGGCTTTTAATACACATTATAACAAATCAAGGGTATGAATGTTTAATGTAATATACTGTCTCAAGGGAGTAGCAAAAAAAGGAATAAAAAGGAATAGCAAATTATTCATACTTGTTGCTCATCCCACCACCTGCTATTGAAGTGTGGCCATCAGTGGTTTAAATGGCAGTATCTTTTAAATGTTTCTGTGAAAGGGAAAAAAAGAGCCACATATCTAGGATTAAATTATAAAACCAATTTCCAGATCTGTATTTTTCAGCTAATAGATCTGTCATCAATTAAATAACGGCATATGTTAGATGAGTTCTGTGACCAAATACATTCCTCTGATCTGAATCCATCCATCTACATTGCTAAAAGGCCATGAAATAGCTTCTTTGATATTTTATTATCACTGAGCTGTAAAATTTAACAGCAGAGCCAAGAGTAGCTGAAATTTCCAACTTCAGGGAAAAGGACAACATGCAAGATTTAAAGCCTAAGTGACAAGATATTCAAAAGTAGAAAATGGATGCTCAGAAAGAAACTTTGTAAGTAAAAAGCATTAGTGAAACATGCCAAAATCAAAGGGCTTTCCTCTCAACAAAATATTCTTTTGACAGTTTTCAAGTTCCAAATACTCATTTCTTCTCCAGAAAGAGACTATGCTTAATGCAAATATGTGTTCTGCTCTCTAACTTAGCAGAACAGTTAAGGAGAATGCTGCAATTCAGATTCATTCACTGCATCATCCATCACTTGAATAAACTAAGTGCTGAGGATGTCAGGATTATCACAAGCAACTGTTTTCATTCATGGACAATGAGTATTTAGAAAAACTTAAAAAAAACTAACTTCAAAAATGAGTACATAATAATAAATGTGCAGTAATGTGATATTTGACTAGGTTGTTTTGTTGCTTACAGGAAAGAATCACACAATAATAGAAGCAGTTGGAAGGGACTTCTGGAGAAGTCCAACCAAGTTCAACCCCCTGGTGAAGCAGGTTTCTTATAGTATGTTCCACAGAAAGATGTACAGGAGGGTCTTAAATATCTCCAGAGAAAGCAGCTCCCCAAAGTTCTCTGGACAGCCTTCTCCAGAGCTCGGTTAATCTCAAGGGAAGTATGTTTTCGTAATGCTCAGATAGAACATCCTGTTTTTCACTTTATCCCCTTTGCCCCTTCTTCTGAAACTAGCCACCACTAAAATTAGCTGGGTTACATCCATTTGACTCCCACAGTTCAGATATTTAAATGTAACACTGGTAAGATCCTCTCTTAATCTCTCAGGATGAACTGCACCCTCAGCAATTTTGCTAATGATGCTGTGCTGAGTGGGGCAGTGGAGAAATGCTATCCAGAGGGACCTGGACATCCATGAAACGCTGGCATTCTAGAATCTAATAAGTTTCAACACGGCCAGGTACACTAGGGTTGGAGCAATCCCAAAGACAAGTACAGAGTGGGAGAAGAACTCATTGAGAGCAGTTCTGCTGAGAAGGGTGTGGAGGCCTTGATGGGTGCAAAGTCAGACATGAGCAAGCAGAATGTGCTTGCAGCCTGGAAGGCCGACAGTATCCTGAGCTGAATCAAAAGAGAGGTGGCCAGCAGAGAGAGGGAGGTTATTATCTCCCTCTACTTACCCTTATGAGGTCCCATATAAAGTATTTCCTGGGGAGAGATGTGGGCAGGTTAAAAGAAGACCACAAAGATCATAGAAGGGCTGTATTCTCCTATGAAGAAAGGTTGAGGGAGTGGACTTATTTAGCCTGGAAAAGAGAAGGTGCTGGGGAGACCTCATTGCAGTCTTCCAGTACCTGAAGGGGGCTTACAGGAAGGAGGGTGACTGACTTTTTACTTGATTTGATAGTGATAGAACAAGGACAGATGACTTTAAACTAAAAGAGTATAGATTTAGGTCAGATGTTATGGGAAAAAAAAACATTACTAAGAGAGTGGTGAAGCAGGCGCTGTGACAGGTTTCCTTAAGAGGTTGTGGATGCCCTATTCTTGGGGTGGAAGTGTTCAGTGTCTGGTAGGATAGGGTCCTGGGCAGCCTGATCAGTGGGTGGCAACCCTGCCCATGGCAAGGGGGTTGGAACTAAATGATTTTTGTCTCCTCCAACCTACGACGTTCTATGATTCAAGGACCTCACCCAGGTCTCTCAGCATTTCCTTGTGTGGGAGATGCTTCAGGGCACTTATGATTTTTGTGGGCCTATGCTGGATTCTGTCTCTGGATGTTCCCTAACTATGGATTCCAGAACTGAGGATTCCAGATGTGGTCTCACCAAGGCAGAGTAGAGAGGGAGAATTACCTCCCTTGGTCTGCTGATCAAGCACTTTTTAATGTTTGGCAAGGATACCTCTCGCCTTCTTGGTCACAAGGGCACATTGTTGGCACATGGCCAACCTCTTGCCAATCAGGACACCCACGTCCTTCTCTGCAGAGATCCTTTCAAGCAGTTCAGCCGTTAACCTCTACTGGTGCATATTATTCTTCTTCTCCAGGTGCAAGACTATACTTGCTCTTGCTGAACTTCATCACGATTATCTCTGTCCAACTCTCCAGGCAGTCCAAGTCTTGTTGAACAGCAGCACAGCCTTCTGGTGTGTCAGGCACTCCTCCCAGCTTTGAATCGACAGTAAACTAGCCTAGAGTGCAGTCTATTCCTTCATCCAAGTCTGTGCCCTTTATCCATCCCTTAGGAACACCACTAGTAACAGCCTTTCAGCTAGATTCTGTGCCAGTGATCACAGTGCTCTGAGTTCTGCCAGTCAGCCAGTTTTTAACCTCCTCACAATCCATCCATTCATGTAGCACATTCTTCCTAAGCTTATTCTTCAAAGATTTTGCGGGAGACAGTATCAAATGTTTTGCTGAAGTCAAGATACATGACAGCCACTCCTCTTGTCTCACCTACCCATCCAGTTATGACATCATAGAAGGCTACCAGATTGGTCAAGCATGATTTCCCCTTGATGCATCCATGATGGCTACTCCTGATTACCTTCTTTTATTCCATTATCCTGAAGATGACATTCAGAATAATTGTTCCATGGCCTACTCAAGAACAAGATGTGAGACTGGGTGGCCAGTAGTTTCCTGGGTTCTTCTTCCCCCTGTTGAAGAAGAGGCAGATAAGTAGGAATCTACCAAGTCCTGTAAGTCCTGTTCACTCTGTTTGCCTCTTCTAGGTTTCCTTTTATAGATTCAGATCTGGATTTTTATTTTTTTTTTCATTAAGAGTCCTCTGGAAGTGAAAGGATGACATCCTTTCTTTTTATTTCACAGATCAAGGAAGTCTTCATAACTCTTCCAGTGCTTATTTAAGATGATTGATACCATGTAGTTATGGCAATATTGTTTTCCATCCTTTATTTTTTTTCAGGTTAGAAAAGTCTATCTGAATTTTTTGTTGGTGCCATGTCAAATGTGTGATTATTTTCAAATAAGGATTTATTTAGATGACTAAGCTAAGGCTCCTTCTGATTACAGTGTATTTACCATATCGTTTGGTTAATAGAAAATATCAAACAGCATATAGATATGTTGTGCATCTACAAAAGATTTAATTACATTATCACAAAGAACTGGCTTGAGAGACCATGGACTTTAGTGAATCATCAACCCAAAATGATTTTAGATAAGTTATTGAAGCTTTTTTGATAACTAACCTGCTTCCATTTCTTGGCATTTAGTAGTTTATTGATCTTTTTGAAAGAGCATGAAAAATACTTATTGATCTTCTTAATGACATTTAAGTAAAGAAATATGTTTACATAACCCTTAAATTCCAGTCTCATTGTGGTTAAACAGAGAAACAGGTTCATGTAGTAATAATAATTTAAAAAAAGTCAGTTTCACAAAGTATTTAAAGTGAACCAATGATCAGACAAGAAAGAAAAAGAAACAGATGGAGAAGGAAAGCAAACAAGCGAGAAAGAAAGCAAGTAAGAAAATTGTGAGCTTTTTTTTTTATTTATGCTTGACATTTATGTTACATGTCCAAATCCAGATTAGCTGTCTTGTATTAATTAAACCTCAGAGCCATGTAAACAAAAGGAAAGAGTTCAAATGTTTTCAGGAATATGGCATATAAAATATATCAACTGTTACTACCATACCTAATTTATACACTGTGTAAGTGCCTCTAGCCTAGTTCAGTAAAACAATAAAAGATGTGCTTAATCCTCCTGAAGGAAACTCACATGCATAAAGTTAACAATTCACATACAATGCACAAAAAGATTTTTTTTTCTCCAGCTTGAATAAAGAAAAATTATGTTATTATGGAGAACTAATTCGTACCACCTCAGTAACAGGTTTCAAAATGCATACAGCTTTTATGGTAAGTCTGGCTGTAACATAAACCCTAAAAAGATTAATCATGGGACTTGGAGTGATTTAGTATTATATATCCCATTTTGAGTTTCAAATTATTTTCCTGACTTCTTAAAATAATGTAACCAATGAATTGTGAATATCAATGCATCTTTTCATATTTGATAAACAAAAATTACTCAGGATCTGATCTATACTTCAGGTAAATAGAAACTTTTTAGAAAAGCACCAGGAACCAGACTTGTTAGCGGATTTGTAGAGATAACACTTCGTTAGTACCAGTGAAATTCCAGAGCATGTTTTTAGAAGGAAATGTGCTGTTGAAAAGACTTCATTCTTTTTAATGAGATGTGTATAACTAAATCTAAAGATGCATGATCATCACATGTTCCATAGCTGTGCCATGGAAAAGCTCATGTCCCATTCCATTTTCTCTGCTTAATTTCTGAATTTTATATTTAAAGAATATCCCTTCTTCTTGATCTGTCAGCAGAATTTCTGGGTGCTGTTTGAAGAGCTACTGTGTATAAAGATTTCATAGAGTCACAGAGCTATAGAGCATGGAAGGAACCTATGCAGATCTTCAAGCCCATCTCTGCCAAAAAAAGTTCACTATACTAGGTTGTACAGAAAAGCATCCATGTGGGTCTTAAATATTCGCAGAGAAGGAGATTCTACAATCTCTCTGGGCACCCTCTTCCAGTGCTTTGTCAGCCTCAAAATAAATAAATTCTTCCTCCCATTCAGATGGAACTTACTCTGCTCCAGTTTGTGCCCATTGCCCCCCATTGTATTGCTGCTCAACAATGAGAATAATCCATACCCATCGACTTGAGTCCCATACTTTAGATATTCATAAACAGTTATGAGATTCCTTCTATTCTCCAGACTGAAGAGTCCCAGATCGAAGCCCTTCTTCATATAAGGGATGCTCCAGACCTTTAATCATCTTCACGGTCCTCTGCTAAACTCCTTCATGGAGGTCCCTGTTTTCTTGAACTGATGAGTCCAAAATAAGATATTACATTCCAGATGTGGCCTCATCAGGGCAGAGCAGAAGGGCTCCATGTGCTGGCCATGCTTATTTTAATGCATCCCAAGGTACCCTTGGCCTTCTTGGCCACAAGGGCCCACTGCTGGCTCATGGCCACCTATTGTTCATCAGAACACCCAGGTCCTTCTCTGGGGAGCTCCTCTCAGGCAGGTCAGCCCTTAACCTCTACTGATACACTGTCATTTAACTCTCCAGATGTAGAACTCTACATCTGCCCTTGTTGAACCTCAACAGGTTCCATTCTGTCCAGCACTCTAGGCTGTTTAAGTCTTGTTGAATGGCAGCACTGCCCTCTGGTGTTTCAGCCACTCTTCTCAGTGTTGTATCATCTGAAAACTTTCTGATAGTGTACTCTATCCCTTCATCCAGGTTACTGGTGAAGAATGAGTTCGACGAAGTCTTGATGAACTTAATTCTTGAACAAGTGCTGGGTCACGCTCTTTGGCCACAACAACTCCAGAAAATGATACTGGCTTGAGTCACTGTCCTTGTAGGTGCTCAAGAAATATTTAGATGCTGTGCTAGGGGAAATATTGGTAGTGGGTGGATGACTGGACTGGATGATCTTGAAAGTCTTTCCAACATTCGTGATTCTATGATCCTATGTTGAACAAGACCAGAGCTAGTACTGACCCCTGACCTACTGACACTGCTAGCTACAGGCCTCCAACTTGATTCCGTGACACTGATCACAGCTCTCTGAGCTGTAAATCCACCTCTCTGGCCATTCATATACCCCACACTTTCTAAGCTTCAATGCAATGAGGTTGAGGGAGAAAGTGTCAAATGCCTTGCTGAAGTTATGGTACACAGCATCTACTGCTCTTGTTTTATCTATCTCGTCATGACTTCACAGAAGACTACCAGATTATTTAAGCATGATTTTCCCTTGGTTAATCCCTGTTGACTTCTCCCAGTAACCTTCTTTTCTTCCCCTTTCCTGGAGATGACATCCAGAATAAATTGTTGATCACCTTCCCAAGAATGTCAGAGAGGCTTCCTGGCCTGTAATTTCCTGGATCTTCCTTCTTCCCCTGTCTCCATTCTCCAAGTCCTTTCAAAGATGGTAGAAAGTAGTTTGGCAATCACTTCTGCCAATTCCCTCAGCATTTGTGGGTGCATTCTGTCCAGGGCCCATGGATTCGTATTTGTCAGTTTTGCATAGAAAATGTCTGACCAGATCTTCCTCAACCAAGGGAAAATCTTCCTTTCCCCAGACTCTCTCACTTACCTCCAGGGTCCAGGATTTCAAAGGAACAGTTTTTGCAGTAAGGACTGAAGTAAAAATGTTCTGTAACTGCCTTTCTCAGCGTCTCCTGTTACAAGGGTACCCTGGTATTTCATTCAGTGGCTGGCCTACATTTTCCCTAGTCTTCCTTTTGATATTGACACACTTAAAAACAAACAAACGAACAAACAAAAAAAACCACCTTTCTGTTTTGCTTCATCTCCTTCACTGAATTTAATTTCAAGTTAGTCTTAGCCTCCCTTGTTGCATTTCTGCGGTCCCTGGAAGGATTTCTATAGTCCCTCTCAAGTGACCAGAGCCTTGTCTATGCTCCAGAGACTTTCTTCCCTTCTTCCATGATTTCTTTACTCATCCATCTATCTCCTGCCACCTCTGTCTAATTTCCTACTCTCAGATATGCACCAATCTTGAGCTTGGACATGTGTAAATGTAGCAAACTCCCAAGGATGAATGGAAGGTCCATGTAATACACCTAGCTTACAGCTGACAGGACACAGGCTTCCTTTGGTAAAGACCAGGAGGCTGGAAGCAATAAAAGTAAGCCCCAGGTTGAAACACGGGGCATTTTAATGAGCACTTAACTCAAAAAAAATCAGGAAGGATGTCAGTTTTATGTATTAAAATATTTTTTTCTCTTCATTGTATATTGCAGTATGTTGTCACATGAAACAGAGATGTGTGGGTTCTTACTCTAACTTTACAACCATAAGTTATGCTTTGTCCCACTGATATTTCAACAAGTATTTATTGTGGATTCATATAGATGACATTTATTTCAGCCATTCATACTATGTTACAATGGAAAATTCATTTTTCCTTTCTGAAAATAACACATATGTATCTACTGCTTTCATAAAGTACAATAAGCAGTATTAATTTTGCTCTTTTTATATTATTTTATCTAAAAATGCAATTTTTGCCATTTATGGAAAAATCAGTTTGTTATGTTTTTGATATACTGTGGATAATTCTAATTTTAAATCATATATTTCCATGTAATATGTACTGTAGTTTCATTTAGCAACAATCTTAAAAATTTGCTTTTTAAAACATTTTGCACTAATGTTTCAAAAAATCAAATTCTCAGTGATACGTCTTATTATGTTGTTTTGTATGGATGTTGTGATGCAGACAGGGGCAGTAGTACTTCGCAGAGCCTCAAAAAAATAACGTAATTTTTTTTTACCCACCAATATAACAACAGATTACTGCAGGAAATAAAGAGGAAACTTTCAAGCATGAAAGCAGCTCTCAGTTTCATGTTTAGCAGTGATAATAGATAGATATTGTTCAGACTTACATTTTTTGTTTTCTCACTCATAGAATATCAGGCAATGAACTCTAGTTTGAACAGATACTTGATTAGTCTCAAGGGGTGTATCTTTCCATTTATTTGTTTTTAATAAAGTAAATCTCTAAATATTTCATTCCTTCCAGTTAAGAGCCAGGCTTGCTAACTATTGAAAAGATATGCAACTCACCACAAATTTAACTCAGCTCTAAAAATGACATACTGTCTCTGTCAAACACAGTAAAAACATTATGATAACATTAGAAAGTGAAAGAGACAATCAGTGTAATGTGTCTGTCTCAGGAATGCACATAATGTAAATGCCAGAGCCAAAAATAAGCCAAAGGTAACTTCGCACATCTGACCTCTTACACATTTCAAACAAACAGCCTACTCTAAATCTCAAATCTACATTTATTTCTTAACATTACTTCTCATATACATAATGCAAAAGCCATATAAATTTTACTTTGGATAAAACTAAAGTTTTAATGGATTTTAAAATTTTAATAATCTTTACACAAGATTACATCTATGTTTGAGAAAGTTTTGTTATGTGATTATTTTATTCTGCATGAAATTCTTTTTTTTTTTCCTTCAAATTCTCATCATTATAAAGATTTTTAAGTCTGTACTTGAAGCTTTGACTCAGCCTCAACATTACCTTGTCACCAAATCCAGTTTGAATTGTTTTCTTCATCATGTGAATGAGAGAGGCTTTTAAGTTACAGCTCATTTAATAGCTAATAAACTTTCTGGTATGACAATAGAAATTTATCTGTGTGTCTTACATGAACAGTTTTAAATTAATAATTTTAAAATGTTATTTTTAGTAATATTCTCAATATTTATAACAGTATTATAGGATCTGATTCATCATTCCTTATTGAATAAAAGTCTGCTGCAAAGAGTAGCATATAAAGTCTACAGAATTGTACTGATGAAAGGATGAAGGCTTCACTCCTCGGTTAGGCATTGCTGGTACTTCTGTTTCTAAAAAGACTGCACCTAATCCTTCTGATACAGAGTTCTAATCCATAGTTCTTTCAAATTTTTTTTGTATCCATCAAGGATGTGGTAGAAATATTACCATTACTTTAGGATATATCCAGCTTTATATCTTCCGACATTCATTATGCTTTCAGTTTTAACTCATTCCTCCTGGCATAAAGTTCTTTGAAAATGATCTCCCAACCATATCTTTCGGCTCTACAGAACCACCTACACTCTGAGCAAAGTTTCACTACACCATACCTTCTGTGCTTTTCTCACTATGCTATTTTTGACTATATTTCAGCATTTCACGAAGATGTAAATCTCAAAACACACAGGGTAATCACCACTCTTGCAAACTTTCTGATTTATAGTGTTACTAAATGCAAACTGAATGAAAACTCAATAGACATTTGTCTGCTTCCTCACACACACACACACACCCTAAAAGTATTTCTGAAGTATTCCACCTGCTTTCAGATCAAAGTAAATGTACCTCAGTATGTTGTGCCTACAGTATGAAACAACATCTAGGTACAAATTGTCTCAGATGTATAACAAGAAACCTAGGATCATAGAATCATAGAATCATAGAATGGCTTAGTTGAAGTGAGATCTCTAAGTCCAACACCTTGCCATGGGCAGGACTGCCACCCACTAGATCAGGCTAACCAGAGCCCCAAGCAACCTGGCCTTGAACACCTCCAGGGGTAGGGCATCCACAGCTTCTCTGAGCAATCTATACCAGTGCCCCACCACCCTCTGAGTAAAAATTTACATCTGACCTAAATTTACCCTCTTTTAGTTTAAAATCATTCCCCTTTGTTCTATCACTATCAGACAATGCAAAAAATCAGCTCCCCTCCTGCTTGTAAGCTCCCTTCAAGTAGTGGAAGTCCTCAATGAGATCTCCCTGAAGCCTTCCCTTCTCCTGGCTGAATAACCCCAGCTCCCTCAGCCTGTCTTCATAGGAGAGATACTCTGGCTGTCTGGTCATCTCTGTGGCCCTCCTCTGTAGCTACTTCAACAACTCTACATCTTTCTAGAGCTGAGGGCCTCAGTCTTGGACACAGTATTCTAGATGGTGTCTTACAAGTGCCCTGCTGGCCGCCCTCTTTTTTGACGCAACCCAGAATACCACTGGACAGAAAGACTGGGCACTCCTCAAGAAGAATGTCTTAAAACTGCAGGAATCGGCTGCTCAATGTGTTGTAAGATGAGTTGTTGGAGAAGAAGACAGGCGTGGCTAAATGTGAAAATTTTGCTGAGACTCCATGAAAAAAATACAGTTTATCATTTTGTGAAGAAAGGACAGGAAACCCAAGAGTAAAAGGGTGTTGCTAGGGTGTGCATAAGGAAAACTAGAAAAATGAAAGTCCAGCAAGAACTTAATCTGGCTACTATTGGTAAAGGTATTAAAAATTATTTTTACAAATACATTAACACTAAGAGGATGCTGAGGAGAATCTCCATCCTTTACTGGATGTGCTAAAAGGCAGGTCCTGCTTGACCAATCTGATCTCCTTCTACAATCAGATGACACTCATAGTGGATGAAGGAAAGCCATGAATATAGTCTATCTAGTCTTTAGTAAGGCCTTTCTCCCACAGTATTTTCTTGGAGAAGTTGGCTGCCCGTGGCTTGGATAGATGTAATTTTTTCTGGGTAAAGTCTGCTGGTGACTGTGATTAAATCCAGCTGGCAACTGGACACCAGGGATCAGTATTGGGACCAGTCCTGTTTAATATCTTTAATGATGAACTGGATGAGGAGATTGAGTGCACACTTACTACATTTGCAGATGACACCCAACTAGGAGGAGGAAGTTTTGATCTGTCTGAGAGCAAGAAGACCGTATAGAGGGGTCTGGACAGGCGGATCAATGGGAAGAGGCCAGTTGTATGAGGTTCAACAAGAATAAGTGCTGGGTTTTGCACTTTGATCATAAAAATCCATGCATAACTACAGACTTGGAGCACAGTGGTTGGAATACTGCACTGAAGAACTGGGGGCATTAGTCAACAGGTCAGCAGCTGCCTGAACACGAGCCAGCAGTTTGCCCACGTAGCCAAGAAGACATTCTGGCTTGTATTAGAAATAGTGTTGCCAGCAGGACTAGGGAGATGTCCCTGTACTTAGCTCTGGTGAGGCTACACCTTGAGTGCTGCTTTCAGTTTTGGGCCTCTCACTACAAGAAAGACATCAAAGACACACCCTGGAGTGTGTCCAGAGAAGAACAACAAAGCTGAGGAGGGGTCTAGAGCACAAGTCTTATGAGGAACAGATGAGGGAACCAGGATATTTCAGTCTGAAGAAGATGAGGCACAGGGGAGACCTTATCACTCTCTACAATAACCTGAAAGGAGATTGCAAAGAGGTAGGGGATCAGCCTCTACTCTCAAGTAGCAGCAATAGGACAAGAAGTATTGGCCTTAAATTACACCAGAGGAGGTTCAGGCTTAGGTTCAGGAGATCAGGGCTTTCCCAAGTGCTTGTTGATAATATCACTTGCCCTTCCTTTGTCTATTGATGCTGTTACTATATCATAGCAGACCGTCAGAGTGGGCAGGCATAGTCTGCCTTTGGTGAAGCTGTGCTAGCTGTCTCAGATTACCTTCTCATCTTGCATGTATGTACTTTAATATATTTTCCAGGAGGATCTTATCCAAGATCTTTCCAAGCAAAAAGTTGTGAAGTATATAATTTCATTAGAAGAAGTTTTATCCATTCAGTGTGGCAACTATGAAGTAGTAATTTCCATGCCACTGGTCTTTTTAATGAAACACCTTGTTAAAAGGCTTTTGAAAATCCAGATGGACTAAGTTGTCATCAACAGATGTTTGCTGAGAGCATGCTTAGAGCTCTCTCATATTTCTATTTTTTTTTCATGGAGGCTTTTCTCCTCTTATTTGTACTGTTCACTTGTCATTACAAAGCAGAAGCAGCAAATGGTTTTGAATATCTGTGGCAATATTTTCAGGAAGAATTACAGACTTTCTTGTTTCTGGTTTTCATACTTTCAGTTTCCATCTCCACTGAGGGCTCCATTCCAGTTTTCTACCGGGTATGACTTCATTGTGCAAAGGTACCTTCTGCCAAATGTGCAGAGTGGCTCTTCACAGTTTTTACTTCCATTTCATTACTCCATAAAAATTAAATAAGGAAAACATATTTTATAGAAGGACAGTACAAATGTATCTCTGATAAAGCACATATTGAGGTGGAGATCATTTTTATTGCGCTGTATCTGAAACTGAGCTGGATTAGTTTTGCAATAAAGTCAGGAAAAAAAAGAACCTGGAACTATAAAATCAGTTTTCCAAGATTTGCCCACACTGGGTTGTATGTATACTACATTCCTTATTTCCTGTTTTAACTCATGAATTCCTAAGTCTCTAGGATCCCCGGTACGAAGAAGACAGGGATCTCTTTGAAAGAGTCCAGCAGAGGGCTACCAAGATGATAGAGGGCCTGGAACACCACTCTCATGAGGAAAGTCTAAGAGTCCTGGGTCTGTTCAGCCTTGAAAAAAGAAGACTCACAGGAGATCTGATCCACATCTATAAATATCTGAAGTGAGGGAGGCAAAGGGATGAGGCCGTATTCTTCTCAGCAATGTGTGATGTTAGGATGAGGGGAAATGCTCACAAACTGGTGCATAGGAAATTCTGCAAAAATGTGTACGGGAACTTCTTCCCAGTGAAGGTGATGGAGCACTGGCACAGGCTGCACAGAGAGGTAGTGGAGTCTCCTTCTCTGAAGACATTCAAGACCCACCTGAATGCCTACCTGTGCAATCTGGTCTAGGGAGCCTGCTTTGGCAGGGGGTTGTAGTAGATGATCTCTAGAGGTCCCTTCCAACCCCTGCAATTCTGTGATTCTGTGGTTCTGTGATCCTTCATATGTGTAGACACAATTTAAAAGAAAATTTTATTTCAATTTTTAAACCCCCGGCTATGAGGAGATGTTTCTCCTTGCAAAAAACAGCAACTTAGAAATAGAGATTGGGAGCAGGTTCAGGTTCCTGTTCTACCAGTTAACCATAAAGACAGTTTTTGCTAGAAATGTGGTAGAACTATCAGCTTTCTTTGAGTAAAAAGGCAAAATAAGCGAAAACTCATTAAAAATCCATACCTTTTACTTCAACAGTACCAGAGGATGATGAAGTAACATTTACTACTTCATTGTCACAAGAAAGTTTTTAAGCTTCATACAGATTCTCTGTCTGTGGAAAGTTTGACAGCAACAGTATATTGGGAAAATTACTTCTTCAACATTTCAAGGGCAGAATCAAAACTATATTTTCTTCCAATGCTGACAAAGTTCAGTAGAAGGTTTTTTTATACGTAAATAAAAAATTATAAAGTATTCAGTACTTACCACTGTCATCCACCGCTTCCTCTCATCCTCTCTCTCTTGCTTCCCTGGGTAGGCCATTTGCAGCTGATAAACATTTTTGTAGAAACAACACAGAAAGAGAAAAACAAAATAACAACTGCCACTGGGACAGTGTCTAGAAGAGAATGTACAGTCTACCTGCATAGCCATTTTCTTACACACATCATTATAAGAAAAACTGGGGAGCAAGAGTACCTGTTCAGCACATAAGATTGCCCATGACTATACATTCCTAAATCTCATGTAATTTATCAGTTACATTTTATTTGTTACATTCTGTGCTAGACTTATTTAGCAAGCAGGAACATTACCATAACATCAAAGGTATCAGAGAGAAAAACTGAGAGCAGGATCCTGGTGTTTCTTAGCTCAGTGGGAATTTCACCGTTGAGTTAGACAGGATTTCACCCCTACTATTTAACACTCTTCAGCAGTGAATATACAGGTGGTCACCATAGAGAATACTACCCTGAAATTGTAATACATCTATATAATTTCTTGACCATAGCTCTACAAATTGTACAGACAATAAAATCTACCATGACACCAAAAAATTATCCAGTATTTTCAATAAGGATATTTTCTTCTATGAGACATGATTAAATGAATATATATTGAGGCACTTCATTAAAGGGTTTTGAAAAACAGTTTGTCTGAAAATGAAATCTGATTCTGATCCAGTTCAAAGCGAGAAGCATATAAATTAGCAAACAGCAGCAATTGTGAAATAAATTTTTAGTTACAATCGTTTTTTGGAAGAAAAGCAAAACAAAAGTAGAGCCATATGGACTTGCTTAATGAGAATTTGTGGTGTATAATATGCTTCTCTGATGATCTGTAGCTTACGTGACCTTTATTTTTTTTTAATCTAATGAATTTAAAAATATATATATATAAATATCTATACATATATATATATATTTCACTCTCTCCATCTGCATTAAGGATCACACCAGCAAAAGTGCCTAAAAGCTTCGCACTGGCTGAACTTATAAAATAGGGCTCTAGTGATCATCTGTTATTCCAACAAATATGAAGGACTGGAAACTGCATGAAGAATCTTTCCTTCATGCAGGTGAAATGCTGACTAAGGGTACGTACTTCTCATAGTTTGAAAGAAAGATATTTGAAATATGATTGGGAATGTTTCTGTTAACCAACAGTAGCAGGGTACCCATAAGTATCTTCAGCAGTTGCCTTTTCACTGGCTTTGACCTACCCTGCCCATAAAATCTCTGGAAGCAATGACAGATTTTAAGAACAAAGAGCAATACCTTCATATACTATTTACAACTGAACAGTTGTTCAGCAAGGTGTCCATGAATATTTAGTTGATAAAATTGCATGCATCAGTATTAATGACCCTTTTCAATTACTTTACCTAGGCACTTGAATTCTGTTAACATAGCTTTGAATGATAAATAAATGTATTAATGCTTTGACCTTCAGCCTCAAATTATACAAATGCTGGTGACACTCTCAACTGGAGGTTACAAATCACAGGAAAAGGGAAGCCTGTTAAGAGCTTTTGGAGCTAATATGGTGAATGTAAAATCACTTGCCTCCTCTGATTCCCTTCATGACCGTAGGAAAATCTTTCAGGTGAAGTAGCTCAAAAAAGAATTTAAGTATATATAAAGGCTTTGGTCACTAATCTCTTTGTCACTTTGGACAATTCTGTAAATTGGCAGTGTTCTGTGTCTTTGACTCACAGGAATTGTTGTGTATGATTAAATACTGTATGAAAGAAGAACAGGTTTACAAACACTAATGAAAACATGCAACAAATCAGAGAGGTTGAGTTACTTTTTTGTCTAACTTTGCTTAGCTTGTATACTTCATAAAACACCAGCTGCATACATTTTACTCACACAGCAACCTAAGTTTGAAATCCTAAACCCAGCACACTAGCCAGTATAGCACAATGACAATTTCAACTAATTTCTCCAATGACAAAATGTATCTCTGAAAGCTTACTGGATATCATTTATTTTAAAGTTTTTCTATGCTTACAATGATTTTAGTTAGCTCTCAACTACTGGAATTAGGACAGAGATGAGTGTTAAAAAAGGCTATGCAGGAAGAAGTGTGTCTCAGTCTCCTCAGTTCTGACAACATTAATTACTGCATACAGTTTTATTTTGAAAATTGAGTAGATATTTCCAAAAAGACAACAAAGTGAATTTTTACTAAATATGTGATTAAAAGTGGAAAAAAATATGCATCAGTCAATCATATATTCCTTGGGAATCAGAAGTATAACAGTATTCCAAGATGCACCAGGCGTGCAATTAATGTAAAGACCTATACAAAATCAAATGATACAGTTGCATATAGTCCAATCACTCAACAGAATATCTTATTTCCTACCAGAACAGCATACCTGTAAATTCATATCATGCTGTCTTCTTTCTACTATGTATGCTCTTGAAGTAAAAACTAGCTAGTGGGTTTTCTTTCATATTCATATAGCAACAAATTAAACTACCATTGCTTAGTTGCTTTCATTTTTATTGATCACTTCTCAATTTACTGTTTTTATGTCACCATTTGGCATAATGTTGTAACAAAATAATACAAACTTACATAGCATCTTTTTTATTAATATATATTTTTAAAATACTCTGGATCATACAAGCTTCAAAAAAAAAAAAAGAAAAATAAAAAAAATAAGAATCAAAATCAAATTAAAATGTAGTGCTTTGTAGATATTGAACAGTCAACAGTGACTTCTAATTTTTGGTTAAAATTTATCTGCAAAACACCAAAATCAAATTAATCCCAAGTTCAAACACTTTGGATGGAAAAATGAATTTGTCCTATTGATTTGAAGAAAAAGATTTAATCACCTGTAGACATATCTCTCATTGCCTATCTCAGACATGCATTCTTACCACATACATAAATATATACAAGGACAAAATGAAACGTATACAGAATAAGATTCAGACCCCCTTAATCTGGCCTTTTTAAAAAATGTATTTAAAATGATCATGATGAAGATCTGCAAAGAGTTTATGGGAGCCTATGACATTAAGAAAAAATACTAAACAAAAGTCAGTGGCATATTTTGTAAACAGCAATAATGTATTGCAAAAACAAAAACCTGACTGCCTGCTCAGTTCAAATTTATCAAAGAAATTTTGCTCCTGGCTTACCTGAGGTGTCGTTTCCATCCAGTTTAAAGAATTATAAGTTTACTTTTTGCTAGCCCTAGGCTGCCATACATGCGCTATAATGTTCCTTCTGTCTAATTCTTCTATCAGTCTTAGTCACCATAGGATAAGATGGGAGGGGAAAACCTATTGCTAAGAGAAAGAAAGTAGCTTTTTGTATTTATAACAAAACTGTATTATAAACAGGAGAGTCACCTAAACTTTTAAACTATTTTAGTTTATTTCACTTTTATTTTTTCTCTTCTGGTCAGCCTGTGTAAAAGTATAAGAACTATGACTAAAACTATCATTAAGCAAAGTTTTCAAGACTTAACTTTTTTTTTTGTTGAAAAACCTGTGTAATGAAGCAGTGAATTGTAACATACATTTAGGATGTTCATACCTACAGATAATTAAATTACCAAAGAAGGGATGTAAATCTCTATTAAATTTTAATGGCCTTCAGAGAACTAACTTATAGAGATTAAATCTGGTTCACTAGAATGTTCCCACAAGGAAAAAGGGTATTAGATTTCACAAGCTAACAGTATATAGCTGGCATCTATATGATCAGGTCTCTAAGCTTAAGAAACTCAGTCTAGTTTGAATACATAAGATTAAGAAATAATTGCAGGAACAGTAGTAATTTCTGGTGCTTTCTTAATATCTGATTATATGTGTTGGAAATAAACAGCCATTACTCAGGGTACTCTCCACATTTCTTTCCTCACTAGATCATTTCAGTTTTTACTGTAGGTATCCAAGAATATCCCTGCAATCAGGAAAATTCTAAAAAGCTGGAGAATGTAGGTAGGGTAACTCATGATTTTTAGAACATCATTAGGATTTTAAAATATGGATATATATAATGGAATAGAAGGTTAATAGCCACTGAACAACAATAATTAATCATTCAGCATATTGTAAAATGGAATTTGACATTTAATAATAGTATATGCAGGATTTATGGCAGTAACTGTTATCTAACATAATACAATTATTATTCCCTATTGGAGATTTATTATAGAATCATAGAATCATAGAATGCTTTGGGTCAGAAGGGACCTTTCAGGTCAACACCTCCCTCTAGGTTGCTCAAAATCCCATCCAGCCTGGCCTTGAATGCTTTCAGTCAGAGGGCATTCACAAACTCACTGGACAACTTGTTCTAGCGTCTCACAACTCTCGTAGTAAAGAATTTATTCCAAATATCTAGTTGAAATCCACCCTCTTCCAATGTAAACCCATTTCCCCTTATCCTGTCACTACATGCCTGTATAAAAGTTCCTCCCTAGGTTTCCTGTAGGCCCCCTTCAGGTACTGGAAGGCCTCTATAAGATCTCCTTGGAGCCTTCTCTTCTCCAGGCTGAAGAGCCCCAGCTCTCTCAGCATGTCTTCCTAAGGGAGGTGCTCAAGCTCTCTGATTATCAACTGATTATCTCTAAGTGCAATCAGTTAGAAATCCCTTTTTAGTTTAATTGGATTTTGTATTTGCAATTTTGTTCTAGTCATCAGAAAATAGTTTATTGAAAAATTTGTCTGTTCCACTGGGTGAAGTTCATAAACTTATCCATTAAGTTCGTTAATTTAATACAAAATATTAACCTTCAATACTTTAAAATAATGTCACTAACATGAAACTTTGTTACAAATTTAAGAAGTTCAAAAGGATTATAATTTCCTTATCAAAATGCACATTCTTAAGGTAATAATATTTGAGTAGATTTCTTTCAGAGAAATATATTTTTTTCAGAGAAAATCAGAATTCAAGAATTTGTGATTTCTAAATCTAGTCTATAATCCACTGTAATCTACCAAACCATGCTCACTGTATGTATGACCAGTGAAAAAGACTGTCATCAAAACTGTTGCATAATATCTGATTCTCAGCGTGCAGTTTTTAAGCCTTTAAAATAACCTTACCCACTTAGTTCCTCAGTGTCAGTAATTTGTATATAAGTCCTTAGGTATGAGGAATCTGATAGATCTCTATTTCATAAAATTGTCTAATCTTTTTTGAACTGTTAATAATTTCAGCCTTTACATCACGCTGTGGTAGTCTTCCACAGTTCAATATTCTGATACATGAAAATCTTTCTTCTGCTGTTTTTCAGTCTTACATTCAATAATTTCAAACACTGTCCAGAAACTTTCATTATGAGAGAAAAAATCTGAAGGGTAACCTCTCACTTCCTCACTTCCTCTCTCTTTCTCTCATTTTCCTATAGTGTATATAAATTATGTTGTATTAATAGGCAAAGACTGCAACTAATATTTATCAGTGCAGCAAATTCTTTATATTTCTTATATTTTGATTTTACACATGTAATTACATGAGACATTCTGCTTTGTTTTCTTTTAAAAATCTCCTTATATCTCTAAAATCTACTTGCTTATAGGTTACTTGATCAGACTGTAATTTTTACAAAAGTAAAAGATGAAATTTCCACAAGTTTCATTAAGTGCAGAGGTTCTTAGTTTACAGGATTTTCTTCACAGGTCTCATAAGATGACTGTTTTCACTCATACTGTAGATTTTCGTCCTAGAAAGCAATGTAATCTGTTTCAAAATTTACTTGTTAACACTTGTGCTGATGCAGTGATTTCACACAAACTTCAAAAATTCCAGGTTAGAGAATAGGCAGTTCCATCAGGAATGTAGAGCTTGGCCAGGTTTTCTGTATATGAAATGAATGAAGGTTTGTTGAGTAAAACAAGACTTCAATTAATTAAATACTCAGAACAGCCAGCTAACATTATATTCAGGTTGACTAAAGTGTCATAGCATGGAGTTAAAATGACCTTTGCTGGTTAACACCAGAGTATCTTCTTCACAAACTGGTAAAGTCTAAATCAAAGTCATATTTACAATTGAAGGAAATAAGGTCCTCACAGTACACATAGGGAAACATCTGGAAAAGGCAGTGTGGATTGTTCCTGCCTTGGTAAAAGACTAGCCCATTTGTGGAACTGTTTTTGCTCAAGAATCCAGGTGAACTTGGTTGTTAATGTAGAAGGACTAGAAAATCTACTGTGTACCCCAAGGAGATTTAATCTTTGTAGAAAATAATCTATAATTTGTGTTGTTTGTTACAATTGGAAATGCTGCCTAAACCACTTGAACCCATGGAGAATCAGCCTCACAATACATGAGGAAAATGCAAAAGCAATCCAATCCAAGGTCATGGCATTCAACAATCCAGTATCCTGCTTGTCCTGTACTGAATGATCACTTTCATAGGTGAAGTCCAGAGTCATCAACTCTTCACACCAACCTGCTTCAAAAGAGATATGGAATGTGGGAATAATATCTATATATCCTTTAAGGATTGGGGTATAGTAGTTAATGAGGACGCATAAACATGGTGGATGTAAAGATAACTTAAGTATGTGGTTTAAACTGTGAGTGATGGTAAGACAGAACTTCAAGAGTGGCAGTAGAATGGAAAAAGGTAAATAAATATATGGGTTAAAAGATCAAATTTTTTGTATTTGGGGTTTCATATGTAAGCAGAAAGGGTTTGAGTATGCAATAGAAATGAAACTGCATGATAGGGATGGTCAGAGAATTAGATGTATCAAGTAATATGAGTCAAAAGGATGGCACAAATGCTATGGGTTGAGATTGTATTAGATCTAGCTGGGATACAGCTAACTTACTTTACAGCAGCCTGTATGGTGTGATTTGCATATGGGACAAAAGCGGTGTTGAAAGCACACCAGTTATTTTTTGCTGTTTCTGGACAGTGTTTATAGTGTTGAAGTTTCCTCCCTTCCCTCTCCCCCCCCATTGCCCTGAGCCATTGGACTGGAAGTGAGGAGGAAGATGGAAGGGGACAAAGTCAGGAGAAGAGCTTTAAAATGAAATAAAAGATATTCTGTAACATACAATTACATGGTCTGCAGTAAAATCCCATGGAGAGATAGAAAATGGTTAACGTAGTTCTGGAGTTTATGGAGCTGTTATGCTTGTTGAGGTCCTGCTTCCCAGTAAGGGGTTGCACATTTTCATGCCTGTTGGAATTAGCAGATGAAATTCTTTATGACTCTCTTGCACACGTAGCTTTCGGTTTCCTTATTAACCTGCCATTTTACTCAGTGCACCAGTCTTCTCACCTTTCTATTTTTAACTGGCCGTACAGCAGAGCAGAGGGAATAAGAGTTGTCAGAGTGGGTCCCAGTCTGCTGGCAAGGGTCTGCCCAGCACCATCTTTCAAATAAATATTTCAAGAGATCTTTCACAGCCTCTGAATGATCATATCATAGAAACATAGGAAAATCCTGTGATAACTGACCTCATAGCCCTGGAAAAAAAGCACAAATATCCCAAAGCAGTTGCATGAGGACAGCAGCTTAGGGATACTAAAGACTTGCAGATCCTTTCTTCCAGTTTTATATAATTTTATCTCTAATGATTTCTTACCGAGGAAGAGTTTATTGTTTTATGGTTCAATTTAATTGCTTAAATCTTAAAGTTTCCATGATGCTTCCGAAAAGACGAAAAGCAAATTCCACTCTCCTGGGAATTTTCAACTGACCTGTCCAATTTTTCTAGCACTTGAAGGGGAAGTCTAACTGGAAGATTTTCTTCATTAAGATCAGTAAATGTTATGCCAGCTGTGGCAGTCTCTCTTTTTGGAGGTTCATCCCTTAAAAAGACCTTGGAAATCTCTTTTGAAAGTATTCACTTCATTCACAGCCCTACTACACTGTCAATATTAGATGTATTTTGGACTATGCATTCCACAGTTAATAATTCTGCCAAGAAGTTAAAGAATAAATTTTGATGCAAAGGATACTCTGGCTCATTCCAGAAGTTTCCATCATCAGATCTTTTTTTGTCTGACCCCAAATCTTATTTTGACAGGTTTCCTATACTCTGGCCTGTTAATATTCTCCTATCTGATGTTCTGCCATTCTTTTCTGCCAAGCAAATTGTCACTGATAAAATTTCTCTGAAACACTGTGAAGACATGACAAAAAAAAAAATAAAACACCACTGCAACATATGAAGAAGTCATGCAAAATTGTCATAAACATTTACTAGCACAGGCAAAAAATTGACTCGCTTGCCTTCAGTAAAATGATTGGCAATAATTTAAAAGTCAGTAGTATTTTGCCCAGAAAAATGCTTATGTGAGGAAAGTTGGTATAAATATCTAATCTCTCAAAAAGTGAATTAACAGATGTATGTGAAAAAAGAAACCTAACCTGACATTCTGTTTTTCGAATTTCTTTGTAAACAATCATTTCTGCAGAAACTATTATTGAGCCTCCTGACATATAATAAACTAGTATTCCTAATTTCAGTTTTATAAAAGGAATAAAGATCTTATTCAAGCTCACAGTGCATGTCTATCTCCTTCTAGGAAGTAAATTGTCCATACTATTCATGGCAGACATAGTCTTTCATTTTTCCATGCCCCCCCCCAAAAAAAAAAAAGAAAAGAGAGAAGGAGATAGAGTGTATTAAAATTCTATCCCAAAATGATGTTGACTGATCAAAACCAGGAAACTAGAAGATGTCTAAGAGGTAAAGTTCTGTTTTCCTTTTCTGTCCACTGGGCAAAAGTACTTAAAAATGTGCAATAAATCATATTAAATAATTCTATTTGATTGTTTATTTTCTTCAGTTGTGCTGCAAGTATTAACATCATGAAGTGGACTTAAAAGCTAAACAAAACAAAACAAAGTTTTCAGAATTATATTGTAAACATTAAAATTAAATTCCATATCACCTGTTACTGTTATAACTAAGAGCTATCTAATGTCAATGCTTTTTCATGGCTTTACTGCGAGAATTTTCAAAGCATCTTTGTGACTTAAAATAATCAACATATTAAAAAAAAAAGAAGAATTTAAATACTACTGAATTATCAAAAGAAGTAGGACATGTACTGGTTCTGAAAATTTGACTTGAATAGTATCATTTGAGCCAAAGACTTAAATCACAGAATTATAGAATCATAGTGTGGCTTGGAGTGCAAGGGATTTTAAAGATCTTCTAGTTCCAACCCCTGCCACTAATAGGGTTGCCGATCACTAAATCAGTCACTAAATAAGACTTCACAGGGCTCCATCCGATCTGATCTTGAACAATTCCAAGGATGGGGCATCTATGACTTCTCTGGGCAGCACTACAACAACCTCCAAGTGAAAAATTTCTCCCTACAATTAATCATTACTGAAAGATATCATTGAGATAAATAGTCTGATTTCTTCAAGTTACGATTTTTCATAAAAGTGTCTTGTGCCAGTAGTTGATTGCTGTCATTGTGATGAGATCAAAAGTTCTCACAAGAGGAGCTAGAAAGCTCATAAGTTATCTAGATATAGCTGCATCTGTGGGAGGTGTTTGAAAAATTCATCCTAAAGATAAAATTTTGACTGTGAATTTTACAAGGTGAGTATTCATAGAATAGAATCATAGAAGGGTTTGGATCAGAAAGGGACCTTTAAGATCATCTAGTTCTAACCCCCCCTGCTATCGGCAGGTTGCTCAAAGTGCTATCCAGCCTGACCTCGAATGCTTCCAGTGAGAGGGCATTCATATACTCACTGGACAACTTGTTCAAGTGTCTCACAACCCTCATAGTAAAGAATTTCTTCCTAATATCTAGTTTAAATCCACCCTCTTCCAATGTAAACTCATTTCCCCTCTTCCTGTCACTACATGCCCTCATAAAAGTTCCTCCCCAGCTTTCCTGTAGGCCCCCTTCAAGTACTGGAAGGCCTCTATAAGGTCTGCTTGGAACCTTCTCTTTCTTAGGCTGTTATTAGGCTCCTTGATTATTGTCCTTAAAGTTATTCAAGGTTTTACAATGAGTTTGTACCTCAGATAACTTTCCACTTGCTGAAAACAACTCTTCTTGGGTACAATCTTCAACACTCATATATTTGAAGAAATTTTACTTGTCTTTCTACTTTAGTTACCTTAAACTCTGAGTTTTGTTGCAGAATGTATTTTCAAAAAAGTCGCAAGCACACACACACACACACACAGAAAAAAAAAAAAAAAAAAAAAAAAGGTAGTTCTGGAAAACATTATTCTTAGTGCTCTTACCTGAAATATTAAGTCAAAAAGCATAAATATATGCAGGTCACAATACAAGTATTGTCTTCTACTTATTTCCATGGAAACAGCAACAGTTACAAAGAATACAACAGTATTTGATAGAACGCATTCTCAGATACAAAACACTATGATTCAACATAGTCCTCACTATTAGCTATGCATTTTTACCAGCCATTAGAAAGATCCTGCATACAACGCTTGTAAGTATCTGCATCAGCAGAGGTGACCTGCTGTCAGTGTCACCACTGCTGGAGCACACTACCCACCACCTCAGTGTGCTCTCATCCACTGGTTGACCTCCATAAACATTCAGTACACATCTGCGTATGTTAATATGTCCAGTGTGTTTCACATGGAGGAATTAACACACCTCTGCTTCAGACTTCCATGTCAGATGCCATTTTGTCCAACTGTGCCTCTGCTACCATCTATCACATAGCAACAAAACTGAATGAAATATATGTGAGAAATTTCGCCCTTTACTGCTGTATGACCAGCATCTACCTCTGATGTCATAAATCAACTGAATAAAATAGGAGGCATTACTTTTGGTGCAGATTTCATATGTAGATAAAAATTAGAAATTTTGTGGCCATCTTTAATAGGGTTACAGCATTGGTGGTTATGGGAAGAGCAACTAACATCATCTACCTGGACTTGCACAAAGATTTTAATACTGTCCACATGATACCCATGTTGACAAATTGGAGAGAAAGTAATTTGACAGACTGACTGCTTGCTGTCACATTCAAAGTGTTTTGGATAATGGCTCAATGTCCGGGTGAAAACCAGTTATGAGTGATGCTCCTCAGAAACTGGTATTGAAGCTGGCTCTATTTAATGTCATTGCTGGTGATTTGGACAGTGGGATTGAGTGCACCTTCAATAACATTGTGGGTAACAGCAAGATGTGTAGTGCGGTCAGCATGCTGGAGTGAAGGGATGCCATCCAGAGGGACTGTGATAGGTTTTAGAGGTGGACCTGGGCAAATCTCCTGTATAACAAGGTTAAGTCCAAGATCCTTCATCTGGATCACATCAATCCCAAGCACAAACACAGGCTGGGAGGTGGGTGGGTATAGAGTATCCCTCTGTGGAGAAGGGCTTTTGGCTGCTGATATATGAAAAGTTTGACATGAGCCAGCAATATGCTGCAACCCAGACAGCCAACTCTATTCTGGGCTGCATCAGAAGAGTTACAGCTAGCAGACTCATGAGATCTCACCTACAGTACTGTGTTTAGCTCTGGGACTCCCAGCATTGTGAGTTAGACTTGCTAGAGTGGGTCCAGAGAAGGTTCATAAAGGTGATCAGGTTAGAGCACCTCTTTTATGAAGAAAGTTAGACAGAGATAGGGTTGTTCAGAAGAGAAGGCTCCAAGGAGAACTTATAGCAGCCTTGCAGTATTTAAAGGAGATCCCTAAGAAAGGTGGGGAGAGATTCTTCATCAGGTAGTGTAGTAATAAGAAAAAAGGGTAATAGTTTTAAAACAGAAGAGGTTACATTTAGATTAGATGTAAGGAAGAAATTTTTCATGATGAGGATTCTGTGGCATGGAAACACGTTGCTCAGAGAAGCTGTGGATGCCCTCTCCCCAGAAATGTTCAAAAACAATTTGAATGGGGTTTTGGGCAACCTCATTAATCAGAAGGTACCTCAACCCATGGCAGGGAGGGAGGTATGATCTTTAATGTCTCCTCAAACCCAAACCATCCCATGATTTGATAAAATAAGAAGAATTTGGTCCTTGCATTATTCATGGTTTGTATGTTATGTTCAGTAACAAAAAATATAACAATGATCATTAAAAATTGGACATTGGCTACATATTGCCATGTATGAAATAGCAAATGATAAAACAGACAGAATTTTGTATTATTATTACAGCATCCCTGTTAATTTTATAACAAATACATAGTAAATGTTATATCATATTTACATCTGTCTACCCCATAACAGTATAGTGAAAAACTGGTAATTTCTTAATATTTTAAATACTTGAATAAAATATGGAAATATATATGATGGAAAAATATTTTTTTCCTTTCTCCTCAAAAACTTATACACCAGAATTATCTGAAAAGACAAAAGTTAGAAACTTTCCTGGGTGGATTAGCTTAACTACTGTCACTAGCATCATAGAGATTTTACTGTTGCTTTTGATTTCATTTATATATTTGGACAGCAGAAATACATGACAACACAACTTTTAGGCATATGAAACAGAGAAAGAGATATAAGTGACTAACTATTTGATGGTATTCAACAATGTGCCTTTGGGAATATTTTTTTTTTCCATTTGTTTTCGCTGTCTGGACAGTATTGACCATATCACTGAATCCTTTTTTGGCTTTTTTTTTTCTTTCTCTTATTCACATCTGTAATATGTACAAGTAGTCCCATTTTTGCGGCTACTTTTAAACTTCATACTCTCTTCTACCAAAAATTCTGTGGAGACATTTGTACTTTGTCTAAAATATGTCCTGTTATTTCATTCTTTTCTTTTATTATTTCTCAAGCTTTTCATTTCTTAGTTCTTTCTTAATTTGCCTATCTAAAGAATGTACATGAATACTATTAATAACACTGAAGATTTGAATTAGGATTAGTACCCTTGGATTAAGTACAAATTAATGATACTGTTATAAAAGGGATTAGATCATTGAAATTTCTATTCTCAGATCTTTAATGAGAATAATAGAATTTTGGATAGGAAGACAAAGCAAATTACAAAAAAAATCTCAGTTCAGTTGTTGATCCAAAGCACATATCCTTACTTGTCCTGTCTATATCTAGTATACCCTGTTTTGTGTCAGCTGTGCCTTAAAATAAACATTTCCATTCACTGAGTCAATGACAGAAATGAGGTATCATCAATTTTCATCTTTCATTCCACTTACGGAGTGCTGCTGCTGTACAGCCAGTTGCTAAAGAATATCATCCTTATAATTTTCTTTAATTTTTCACCATTGGCCTCATCAGCATAACTTCATTAGTAGCAACAATTCAAGTACTTAGACAAATTTCTAAAGACAATACCACTTTTAAAAACTAAAATAAATTCATAGTGTAGGTAAGATAATCATTACAGTACACAGGAAAGCTTACAGATGTCAAAATGTGACGTGTTACAGCTAGGAAAGCTGTAGCAGTTCAATAGTATGTTCATAGAAGTTTTCAGGGAGCTAGGTATGAGAATAATGAGCTGAACGTATGCAATATAATATAGAACTAAAGGAGATCTGTGTAAGGCAATAGTTGTATTGACAAGAAATGTGAGCCAGGAACTTTCCAAATATAGTACTTGAACTCTACACATTTTTCTGCTAGTGATGGAAGTTTGAGCGTGTGCCTAGTTTATGGACAAAATAACATACTAATTAAATTTGCATCTGATATATGGATGACAGATGGCAACACATAGAACATAAATGATCTGCTATATAGACAACTGATTTAATTTTGGAAGTGATGCCAAGGCCTATGGTCACTAATTTGAGTCCAAGTAGAGGTCACAAGACTCATGCTGGTTTGTGATTATTAAGTAGACTACTACCAGCTACAGCAAACTGCAGTTAATGTTGATGATGATATAGTGATATAACCATGAGATGCCTCGGATGAAGCAGGGACTTCCATTGTTTCAAACTATTACTTCAACACTAAACTACGTGTTTTATGACATTCACAGCAGACATCGTGACTTTGCATCATGTGCAATAGAAATGCTGCTCAAGTCAGTAATTATAATTCTCTGTGATACACACCCATTACCCTTGACTGACATAAGAAACAAGAAACATATAATGATAAAAAGTTCTAGCTCTGTACACAGACAATACATATTAAATCTACTTAGGCATGTAGCAGAAAAATATTTATAAAAATTAGACATCAGGATTACCACTAGGAAAGAAATTAAACCAAAAATTATGGTGCAATATTTACTTAGTCATGGATCAAAGTACATTACAAATTGCATTCTGTGCATCTCTGGAAGTTTCCCATCTTCATAACTGTGGGATATCTTTTTTAATTACAGGAATCCATCTAATCTTTCCTGGAAATTTGAATCACAAAATGATAATCAGAAAATTCAGATTTCTTTAAAAAGCAGCATTATAGAAGTATAGAATTTCAAGTGACTTATGAGTTGTAATTGCATTCACAAATTCAGTTGTGTGTATATATAAGAAGGATTTGGCCATCTGCTTTATTATTCATACATAAGTCTGCATGGATAAAAGCTGTACAGAGCTATTAATGTATTAATTTGACAAATAATTAAGATGTATATGTATATTGGTTGTACTTATTGATTTACACGGTATTTGCATTTATTAAAGAAGTCTGGCTAAATATAAGTGGAACACTTTCATTTAATTTAATTAATCTAAACCATATTTACTGTGCATCTTCCCCAAGCTTCTGAATGTTCTTATTCTGAGTAAAATTCCATTAATATTATCGACACAATCTGCTGTTGTATTGCAGGTAAATACTTTTCAAAATGCAAAATAATCTCTTTTTAGGCTAAAAAAAAATCCTCTTTTGCAACAATGGCACAAATAATTTTCTGATACATTTCTCTATGTGTAATTTGTACTAATTTCTGTCTTTTTTCTGTCTTTTTTGTTTGTTTGTTCATTTTTTCCAGTTAATATTCCTATAACATTTATGGCTAATAATTTGTAGTTGATCTATCCTACAAAGAGACAGTGACTGAGGGACAGGAAGGCTCAAGATTAAACAGCTATTTTCTCTGCTGTTCATCTACACCAACTATTTATTGTTGTTGTGAAAAGAAAGAGTCAGAGAAGATAAATGTAAAGGTAAGTTTTATTTTCCTTCCTTAAGTCCTCCAAGCACTTGGTTCTTTTGCCTTCTATAAATTGTCCACCTGATCTCCATTACATGGTGAGAAAGTTTTTGTCAATGTACACCATGCAGGAAGAATTATCAGTGCAGATCGCGTAGGAGGAATTAAATGAGCTGACCATCTAGAACTACTGAAAAATGACAATGCTAATAGATCGGCATAATATACTTAAAGCTAGGTTCAGAAAAATCCAGGGGAGGAAACAAGCAAACAAACAAACAAACAAAACAATTAATTAGAAAAATCTAGGAAAAAAAAAACTGTCTTGGGAGAGCGCAAATGTGCCTACACAAAAGAATAAAATTCAGAACAATTTTTATATTGGAAAGAAAACAAAGAAAGTGAGGAATTCTTTTTAAATGGAAATTTTATTCAAATATTTTGGATTTTTTGAAGAACATATAATGTGGGTTGATGTTATCAAAAGTTAAATATTTTGTTATTTCCCAGTAGGAAATGATAACACACACACACACACACAAAATAGAAAATCTCTTTTGGAAAATGATAACTGTGTGAAAAATTATGTTTTTACTTGAAAAAGTGAACTCAGTAGAAAAAGCCTGAGGAATTATAATAGAAGGCTTTATTGTTGAACTTTTAAAAGGACAGAACTGTAAATGTAGCCTTTTTTTTCCATTTGCTTGTTTTCTCCAATATTGCTATAGTACGTGAGAAGTTTTCTAATTATTACAGAATAATTCCTTTAGTAAGTATGCTGAAATGGAAAACAGTAATAATCCATTTTTCGTTTTCTACAATTTGTTAGGTGCTTGAGTTTACATATTACTGTTAGTTTCTGACATCTTCAGAAACTGATCAAATTTTGAACTATTTTCTATCACAAGTTCACAAAGCATCTTTGCACTAGCATAGCAACTATTCCATATTATGTAGCAACATCATTTTAAATCTTTTATTATGTGTTATTATTTTCTAAAAATTCCAAATAATTTCAAAAATATGGACTATGCCAAAATTTTTACAGAAGGTATAAATTATGATCAATTAATTAACTACCTTTTTATTTATATTATTTATTTTTTTAGTTTTAAAGCGTATAATTCAACAAATGGACAACATCATAGCATTAGTTAATATAAAAATACCTGCTTAATTTCAAGACTGCAACAGAAAAATACTGTAAGGATTTAAGAATTTTTAAGAAAGAGGGAAGGGAAGGGAAGGGAAGGGAAGGGAAGGGAAGGGAAGGGAAGGGAAGGGAAGGGAAGGGAAGGGAAGGGAAGGGAAGGGAAGGGAAGGGAAGGGAAGGGAAGGGAAGGGAAGGGAAGGGAAGGGAAGGGAAGGGAAGGGAAGGGAAGGGAAGGGAAGGGAAGGGAAGGGAAGGGAAGGGAAGGGAAGGGAAGGGAAGGGAAGGGAAGGGAAGGGAAGGGAAGGGAAGGGAGGGATTTTAAGTATTACTGATGGAACATCTTCAGGAATATACTGTAACATTTTGTTTCATTGAGCGTTTATGAATATGAAATATAATCTGCAATTTTAAACTTTCTTGGCAGAAATGGAGATCTGATATGCTATTTTTTTCCTTCCCAAGTCTTTTTTTGTAGGCCTACTGTATAAAGAACAACATAAAGATTAAGTTTATTCTTCTTATATACACAGGAAATATTCATACTTTTCCATTCCTTATCCAGCAGACTGACCAACTTTGTCAGTGGCTCAGATAACAGAAATTCATAAATTTGCTCATTTTCTTCAACTCTAGTGCCAGCAATCATCTCTGGATAACATCAAAATATTGAGGAAATAGATTACACCCATAAACAAAGATGTTTGGGGATCACATGCCCTGTGTACTGTTTTTAAAAGAAATCACACCACCATTCCCTACCAAAAGTATGGTGTTCACATCTACTTTCTTTTTGCTTGCATTTATCAAAAGAACAGTTGCCAAAGATAATTTAATAAGTGCAGACAGAATAATATTATCCTTTTATTGATAACAGTGAAGGGTAGTAAAATAATGTGTTTGAGTCAGATTGTGGTTTAGCATATCAGGTACAATCAAGTGCCAGATCCATCGGATACCCATGCCAATATGTAGGAGGTAGTTTTTCAGAAGCAGCATCTGGCATTCTGGCAGACTTCAGCTGCTTCACTGATGGTTTCAGTTTTCTCTAAGTTGGTCACTTAGATATGCTATTTGTTGGGTGGTCAGTCTGCTTTTCTCTGAAAAATACTTATCTCACTTCTCTTTTTGGTTGTTTATGTCTCTATCATGCTTTCTGCTTGTATACCTTGTGGATAGCAAGTCAGTCTAAGGTGTTAGCGATACTCAAAAGAGTAATCATTTATCTGCATAGATATACCAGTGAATCCAGAAAATCCTCTTCATACAGGCAGAGATTATATAAAAAAAAATGATTTTTAGGAGTCAGGATTAATATCAGTTTCCCAAATTAAAGAAGTTATATCAGTGTCACGGTTTTATGATTTTTGTTATTGCTATTCCACATCATAACATCATGTAGTACATTAGGAGTTAAAGAGTTAATGCTTCAGTTCCATGGATCATTGATCGTTCCATGTATATCTGTCTCAGAACAGAAGAAGAGCTACATACCCCAGAGGATTTAGCATTGCTTTATGTTTCTTTTCTTTTTCCTGCTCAGAGGGAAAAGCAAAAACTGTTCTTGTGTCATGTGGCACAGGTTCTTTTCTTTTCACATCAACCTGGCAGCGGGTGCTGCCTATCCATCTCATCTTCAGTTAGTGTAATGCTTTTGGTTTTCAGACATTCTCTCTCTGTCTCTCATTTTATTTGATTTATTAACTTCAATTTCAATCATATTGTATTATATTGTGTTATTTTGCATTCCAATATCTTATTTAGTAAATTAGATTTCCTCCTCAGATTGTTGCTGCTGTTTTGTTTTTAGGCCCATCTTCCTTTTACTTTTTCCCTTTTCCTCTTTCCCAAGGTGTGGGTCTGTGGGTTCCCTCACTCCAGTCATCACGGAACTGGGCCAAACCAGTCCATAAATTGCAGACAATCAACCGCAAGGGTCTTTTTTTGTTTGTGTGCCTGCCTGCTATACTGTTTTCCAATGCAAGTTTATTGACTTAGGATTTCTGCCAGTAGAGTACATCCCAGAATATGCAGAGGTGCATTTTAAAATGATTTTATATCCAGAATATCATACAATTTAATGAGGCAAAGGAAATCTTTTTCAAAAAAAGCTACTCATCCATAGAATAAGGATAGGATATTTCTTAGAAATCTCATAGAATAAGAAGAGCAACCTCTTCTAGATATCCCTGTCCTCAATACTGATAAATATAATGCACTTGGCTTCTCTTATTTGAGATTCTAGTATTTATTCCTACTTATTTATTCTATTCATACAAGCAAAATAAATATACCATCGCAGATCTTTTTTTCCTACATTTAACTATTAGATCTCTTAGTTTCTAGATAAAAATCAGTTTTAAAACATATGCAATTTTTCATATTGAAAGTATTTTATTTATCAAAGTAATACTGACAGAAATTTAAGAAAGTTTTTGTCAACTCAGTATATAATCACTTATGAAAATATTTTTGTAAGTGCTGTTCCACAATATTGTTACCATTAACTGTGTCATATTTAGCTCTCAGCACTATCTGGGAAAAATGAAAACAGAGATACAAAAAATAGAATTTTTAATAAGAGTATTTCACGTTTTAGCACGATATACTCATTGAGTACGTTGCTATTTACTTTAACACTCATTTCACAAAATAACCGGAAGATCTCTAATATATTGATCCTGGCACCGTGAACAGCAGAATGCTAAAAAAAGGTGTGTTGCAGTTTCAGATACTGATGTATACACAACTTCATCCCTATCGTACTAGAAAGGATGCACGGTGCCCTGAAAACTTGCTATTTGGAATTGATGCCAATATACTCTACTCCAATATATATCCAAATAGCAAATAGTTTTAATAAATAAAAAATAAAAAAATATAAAATAATACCAACATCTTTTTTAGCATACTTTACAAAGACATACTGCTTTGAGGTTGGGTTATTATTTTTTTTTAATGCCTTTTCTGTTTAGACTTAAGTTTTTAGTAGCCCAGACTACAGAAAGACAATTTCTCTACCCCAAAAAATTATAAATACGCCTAACATTCTGTACTTTGTAGTGCCCTAGGGCTTTTTCTTCAAGCAACTAATTTGTACAACTACAGGTTGGAAATACTAAATTCATTTTAATAGTGACTGATGAGCTGTGGATATTTTTTCTACAATATATTATGAAATTCTCTGTTGTGCAAGGCAATAAGAAAAATTTGATATTATCACTTTATGTGTATATATATATATATATATATATATTTAGAAACAAAAGTTACCCATGAAACAAGAGACTTGAGATTAGAAACAATGGGATTTTTACTGTCCCATTTATTCCTGTCAGTCTTATATTGGATCAGTGGATATCAACTGTTTCCAATCATCGCTGATGTCTAATTTGACTGAAAATTGTTTTAAAACTGAGAGATTTCATGCTAAGAGCCTACACAGTGATCAAGAGATATCCACTTAAATATCTTGTATTTCCACGCCTAAAGTAAAGGAACTTTCTATCAAATAAGAATATTTTTATTAATTGTCATACATAAGCATGGGAAAATAAAATGTTTTCTAGAGATGCAAATTTGTACTACATATACAAAAAAACACTCTAGCTGTGAATTAAAGTCTCTATAGAGCAAAGATTTTCTTGAAGATGGGCGAAAAATCATCACTTACATTCTGCAATATTTAATTAGATGATAGGATTCAGGACATCTGGGACAGCTCTACTTCACATTAAAGAGTATGGTAAAATGTCTTCATGTTTATTTGCGACTGTTTGCTGACGTTGTGAAAAATGATGGAAAAAACAAAAGGTAATTAATTTGATAATCAAGAGATATTAGATTTTGGAGGACCAGAATAGTCCAATGGCAGTATGGATCTATGTCCCATTAGTACAGTTCCTACTTAGCCATGACATGTTTTATATACTTATTTCCAGTAATATAAAAGAGATTTTGTTATGATTTTCTCACCTCATGCAGTAGATAGGGAAAACATGTATTTACCTTTCTCTTCACATTCTACCTAATATAAGAAGTACTTAATTTAAAATTTTAAATCATTGGCAAAAATTTGGCATTAAGCAAAGCAAGTAAAGAAAAAAATATTAAAAAAATATATGGAAAACATTTTTTAAATAATGGTGCAATCTTATTTTGACATTTTAGACAAAACATTTTAAGTTCTATTTTCAAAAGGGCTGCTTAAAAATAAAAAGAAATAATAAAATGATCATCATTCTAAAATAATTGTTATTTTCTACAATCAACTCAAAATTGTTTTTTATTTTTCACTTCAATCAAAGTATCAGAAAACACTAACTGATAGAGCTTTAAGTATGTTACAAGCAAGCTCTGTATGTTTCAAGCAAGAACTCAATCTGTAAAATAGAAAATTCAGAAGAGGCTTGTTTACCATTTTCATTAAGAGGAGAAACACACATTTATGTGATTCTTTATAAAAAATATGCAGGAATATGTTCACATTATTCCTCTAGTTCTCTAAGAGTATCTAGTTAGACGTTTTCTGACACACTCCTGACTATCCGAAATCAGATATTTAAGCCAGTGTAGCATTTTTCTTGTCTTTGAAAGTTTAAAGCAGTGAACTTAAGATAATTTTCTTTCTTACCCAATATGGAATAATTAAGCTATGTAGTTAAGAAATGCAAGCTCACACAAATGTGTCACTGGAAGAGTAATGATATCAGGTATTATACAGCTTCATTAATTTCCAACATTTACGTAGACTTCAGAGAATGAGAGCTTATTTTTTTTTTTTATCTGATTAAACAGATTAGATTTCAAGATAAAAGAATAGGGCTGAAAATGTGTTAATGAAGTTCAGTACATAAACCTGTATTGCCCAAGTGGCATATTGGTTTATCCAGTACAGGTCATATTGCTAATGACACTTCTTTCCCAGCAATTTTATTACACATGCCTAAATGTATAATAATTTATACATTTGAAAACGTGGCCTAAAGCTTTTCCTCTGTGAAGAAAAACATTAGTTTATTTCAGTGTAGTTTTATTATGTCCCTGCCCAAGGCCGCTAGTACACAAGGGATGTGGAGCTGTTGGACCAGGTCCAGATGATGGCCACAAGTATTATAAGAGGACTGGAGTGCCTCTCCTGTGGAGAAATCTGGGCTCATTCAGCCTGGAGCAGAAGAGGCTCCAGAGACACCTCACTGAAGCCTTCCAGGACTTGAGGGGAGCTAAAAGGCAAGAGAGGGACCAACTTTTTACACAGTAGGCCACTATCCTGCTCACACACTTTCTTATGGTGAGAAAAATAAAGATAATATTTTGAGGTTTAAGTTTAAATGATGGCAAAAAATAGATTTGTTTTAGAATTTAAGATTCTTCCATAGCTGAGAAATGGTATAAATAGAAGTATTTCAGATTATTTTATAGAAGACCAAGAAAAAACTCATATTAATTCCCTCACTGTTAAGCATTACCAAAACTGAAATTATAGGCTTAGGAAAATGAAAATGACTATGAGAAGCATTCTTTAGCAATTCATGGTGACAATGAATTCACATTTAAATTTTTAAAATAGAGAAAAAAGCTTTGTTTTTTATACATTTTTTTTAAATCACAGACTTCCTGTTGTTTGATTTTCACACATTAATGCAACAAAAAGAAAAGCTTAATTTCAAAGAAATTGTAATTTATTATTTGATTTCCAGCTGCCTGAAAATTCCAAGTGAAGGAAGAAAGACATGTCTAGTCATTATAGCAGCATTGTAAGATGATTCTGCAGATGAGAAGCCCTGGTAGCAAAGGTTTTCTGTGAAACGTGTTGATGGAAAATGTTTCATGAATCTCCTGCTCCTGCAGGATTTGTCCTTTATATTTCAGACTGTGCTTAGTGCAGTTCATCTTTACCCAAAAATCACATCCCTTTCCAACTTGCCTCTGTTATCATACAGCAATATTTCTACATCTTTGTATACATCAGAACTGTATGCTGCAGCAGAATACACCTAGTGTTTCAGCCCCATAATATCTTATTCTTCTCTTTCTTTTCCCTCCATAGTTTAGGAAAGGATATATTCTGAATGTAGCTGCCAATGCCAGCAACATCCATTAGATATTATATTTCATGCCACAAGGGATGATTGAGAAGGATTTTACTGTGCTTCACTTGCTCTGAATTCTGAATGACCTACATCTTTTTTACCTAACAATCAAAAGTAGGCAGTCTTAATGAGAAATTTTCACTTTGTGATCACTTTTCTCCTCCTTTTTGCAGAATATAAACTTGTAACCTTGTCTGTGGAGCCTGCTTTGGCAGGGGGCTTAGACTAGATGATCTCTGAAAGTCCCTTCCAACCCCTACAATTCTGTGATTCTGTGATTCATAAGTGTGATCTAGAACATCTACCATGTGACCACTGAGGAGTGATCATTGCACATATGAATCTCGTAGCTTGTGTATTGTCATCAGCACTGGCTCAAATTCCAGCACAGTATTTAACAAAGGTCAAACAGGCAAATTAAAAGTGTCTGAGAAAAAAGTCATGCCAAAGAATGCCATTGTACAGTTGTCTATGCTCATGTTTACTTTATATCTCAATGCGTTAGAGATTCAGAGCTGGCATCAGAAGTAATAACATCGGCAGAAAGTGGAGGATAATTGAACAGATTGGTTAAGAAATTTCTCTGCACAGTTGCAGGGTTTTAACCAGCTCATTCAGTCAAGAGTTATAAGCAATGCTGAGTAATCTCTCTTGGTAAAATCCTAACTATGCACAGGACACTCCAAAATTATTTACACATTCATTTCCAGATTTTTGATTTCCAAGATTATTCACTATATTTTCTCTACAAAATGTATAACTAGCTAGTATAACAAAGACTTTGCTTGGTGTTATAGAGACAGCAAATTTAGGTTGCCATTTAGATATGTTTGTATATTAGACTTCTGTGTAATTAGTTTAAGCAACGTTTGGTCGTTAACTAAAATCCTAGTATTGTCTGATTGTTACAGTCTTCTAGGAGTCTATAACTTCTTTCTGCTTCTGCTTTAATACTCAAAATATCGAACATGTATCAGTTTATAATTCAGCTATGTGTTGTAGTTGTAGTATTCTCAGTAAGGACAGCTACTGTCTGACTGTGGTTGAAGGCTAAAGTCTTATAGCTTACTTTCAAAACTGGTAGAAGAGAGGTTTGTTTGAACATTGTTTCTGACACATCTATAGTTATTATTTATAATTTTCCGTGTATAAAATGGTATGAATTACAGATTTGTACTGCTACTGCATGTAGAACAGTTAAAATAACCACTCTGAAATAAAAAATAATGTACCAGAAAACAACAACTTCTAGCAAAGCAGTAGCAGCATCAGTCTCCTCTCATCCCCCAACCCTTGATCAAGTTCAACTGGGAAAGACGATTGTTCACAAGAACCACTGAGGTTTTCATGATATGTTCATGTTATGTCACATGCAGAAATCTCAAATTCTGTAACATAATGCTTTAAGGCTCAATAGGATTTTGTAGCACAAGAACCCAGAACTGCCTAACTTTAGCTCTGATTAGGCTAAATTCCGTAAGGCAAAGATTTGGTGCTCCATACAACTCATGGTAGACATGCTGCTTTATTTAGACACGAATGCTGAAGGCAATAAAATATTGCAGGTGGTAGGAAGGATACTGAAAAGGACAGGGGAACTTTATTCACACTTATAGGGAAAGGCCTCCACCTGATGGAGGCACTCCTCTTCCTAAGAATGTCATAGAGTCTAAGAATTGTTTGATGACTGAAGCCTAAATCCTCTACAGTCTTGTCAAAAGATTCAAAAAAATTAGCAAATTCTTTTATTTTTTAACTTCTAGAACTTCTGTCCTTTAGAAGCAGATCTCCTGTATATTACAGAGATTTATCTCTCTGTGGACATCTGTAAAAATATCACTGCACTGAGTTATTTTGCAGTCTCTAATATGATCATTTCTTTACTTACAGTCCATGTATCAACACTGGCTCTGTGTGTTTCTACCTGTCAATGTCTGCATTAGAAAAAAAAAAAAAAAAGTAATATTTCTAAATGATTTTAATAAGTGTGAAGTTATTTGGGATACAGAATTACTCTTCATTCTTATGGGTAGGACTGTAATTGCAATTTGGATTAAAACAAAATTCCTTCTTATGTGATATATAGTTATACAAATTTAGTGGTCATTAAATGTCTTACAAAGCAGGTGGCTTTGTACACTTATAATATATAATTAAAATAAATATAATAATATATATATAATAAAATATAATAAAAAATATAATTATATAAGCACTTATACATCCTTCTAACCTACTGATGGATAACAGCAATGAAAAATCTGTGATATAGCTTTGCTTCCACTTTCATGGTGTGAAGTGCATTTCAGCACCTTATATTCCCATCTACTGGCGCTAGCTCAACAAGAAAAAAGACATACCAAACTCAGTATATTCTACTGTAATAAATTCAGCTTTGTAAGTTTAAATCCATCAAGTGTCTTGTCCAGTTTATGAATAGTTCAGATGAAGTGATTTCCACCTTCAATTTTTATTATGAATTTAAAAAAAAGCAACAAAACAGCAACGAAACAACAAAAGCAAAAATTGCTACTTCATTTTGATGCTTATTCTTTGAAATAAGTACTTAATTTGAAAAGATTTTAAGAAATTTATTATTTGCAATGCAATTGGATTTTTTTACAAAATAAAATCTAAAAAATCTGTAGAATTTTCTTAAAATACTTCTGTGGTAAATACTGCAAACTGTGTCTTTGATATAAATAATTTGTGTCTTATACATCATGGTGTGAAATAATGTATTTTGTTTCTGTATGAGAATGTGATATCTTCCTATGGTATCATCACCATTTTTTTGGATTATATCAGAAGGTTAGCTTTGAGCATCTTGTTTATAAAAAAAAAGGTAAAAAGCTTCCTGCATGGCAATGTTTATTTTACCTCATGTAGAAATGTTTTTGTATGTCAAATTATATTTCTATTGCATGTGACTTTTACTGAGAACTACATTTAAATTATGAAAACTGTGTTGATTAAATGAATGTGAATGATTAAATTGATAAGAATGAGTAAATGGATACAAATTACAAATATGAATAGCAGTAATATAGAAGAATACTGAGAAATCATCATGGTTTTATAATTTTTTGTCATTATTATTCTACATCATAACATCATGTAGTGCTCTGTGAGTTAAAGTGTTAATGCTCCACTTCTGTGGATCATTGATAGCTTCGGGTATACCTGTCTCAGAAGAGAACTACATACCCCTGACGACTTTGTGTTTCTGTTTTCTGTTCAGAAGGAAAGATAGAATTGTTTGATGTCACAAGATGTTCCCTTTCCCCTTTCTGCTCATCTCAGCAGCATGTGCTCCCTCACCAACTCGCCTTCAGCATTAGCATAAGGCCTTCTGCTTCTAGACACTCTCTCATTTTATTTGATTTATTAGTTTCCATTCTAATCATAAGTTATTATGCATTATCTGGCATTACAATATTACATTTGGTAAATTAGCTTTCTTCCTCAAATCATTCCTGCTGTTTTGTTTTTTAGGCCCATCTCTCTACCTTTTCCCCTTTTCTCCCTACCCCTTTTCCTGGGCTGTGGGTCTGTGGGTCCATGAGTCCACTCACCTCATTAGTCACTGTACCAGGCTGAGCCAGCACATAAACTGCTGAGAGGAATGCCAGATGATATTAAGTCACTGTTGTAATTACTGGTCTAAGGAATTAGCAAAAGAATTGCTACTGCAACATGGCTGACATTAGGGACATAAAATGGTGCTGTTTCTGCTTCTAATTTATGCTGAGAAAGGTAATACAAAGTACTGATGGTAAAAAAGTGCTGAAGAAACACAAGCATCTATTCTAATGTATATGTTACTTAGATTAAGAAAGGGATGAAAAATTAGGAAAGACAGCACATTCAGTGTCTTATACCATTCAGTGTTCAAATTCAGAAGGTGATGAAGAGAAAATGAAGAACTGTCAAATATATGGCACAAAGCAAAACAAAGACTGTGAGTGACGTTGAGTTCATGTCACCAAATTCTGCCTTCAACTCAACACACTCAGGAAGAAGCAGAAAACAAAAAATGTTCTCTGATGTTTCACTTGAAACTATTAGAGAGAAAAAAATGGGAACATTGTATAGATTATTCTCCATTTGTTAGTTCCATTTTAACCAGCTTAAAACAGAAAAAAATTAACAGAAAAAATAACTTAAAGAGGAAAACGCTCTGCTACCTTTGTGTGTTTTTTTAAACTAGGTTTGCATGAAATACAGTCCACTCTAGATACCTGGTAGAAAAATGAATGAACTATAAGCATGTCATTCAAACTGACAGATGGAGAAAGGAAGGGAGGATGGAAGGGAAGAAGGAAGGAAGGAAGATTTTTCCTAAATATAAAAGAATAAGTCACCACTCTAATGAAAGGCCCTGAAGTATTTGCTGGATCCCACATTAGAGATTACCATGAAGTTTATCCAACTAAATTTTAATATGATGAAATTTTCTTGACTGATAGGCAGAACCAAGAGTAGAAAGGGCACAATGAAATCCCAGTGGATGGGATTACTCATAAAAGTGCTACACTGCATCTGACCTTTCTTGGGTATTTCAAAGAAAAAATAGGAAAATACTCTGACATACCATATTTTTCCTGAGCCAAGAGTGTATGTAAAATTGCTGATAGTGACATTTGTAGGATAAGTGCATTTGGCAGTGAGTTTTGGATATTGTTCTTCATTAAAGTTTAATGAGCACTGTGCAGGAAGACTACTTTGTGCTAATGTGTCACTGTAAAAAGTGTCATGTGCCAGACAGCTCAAAGATAACCATGCCCAGGGATAAAATTTCTTTCCATCTTTTTTTCGCCCTAAAAATTTGTGGGCCAGGCAAATAATCTCAGTTGTGTCCCCACACTGTTTTTAGAAAAAGCTTTCATTATGACAAGTAAGGAAAATGCATTTGTGAAATCTAGTGGACTTGTTAACTATCTCCAGTCTAATTCTTCTATCATTGATTGAGAGGTCTTTATACATTGAGTATTAATGTAACTGATGTTTGAGGCAACTCTGAAATGCATTACATTCTTATTGGAAAAGATTCCTCTGCTACCAAAATATTAAAATGGTATATGTGTGTCCCTATGTCTTTGCTTTAAATCAAACCACACAATGCTTGAAAAACAATAGAAAGCTACACTGGGAGTTGCGTGTACATTTTTGGAATTTGTTTTATAAGCTTTTGCTACTATTCATTCAGAGAGTTAGATTTAAAAGGCAACCTTCCTGCTGCTTTCTTACTCTTTATGAAAACAAAGGGTTGTCAATATGTAGATAATGGTTCATTGCAGTTATTTCACAGGTGTTATAGATTACCAGAAAGTGGAAGCAGTTGTCAAGAGGCTTGACCAGATATAAATCAGATTCATTTCTGCTCCATACTCTGTTGCATGTGAAAGGACTCAAGAAAGAAATACGAATTTTCTGGTAATTTAAAGATACATATATGTTGTTTTAAACACGCAGACTGTGAGTCTGTAGCTAGATAAGAATTAGGCAATAGATAGTTTAAGACCAACCATCTTGTAGTAGGTTAATGATTTGGTTCTGCAGAAGTTATGCAATCATTGGACTTTCCTTTAGGGAAAAAAGATAATGGTGAAGTTATGTTACACAGAGCCCGTGGACTGATGACTTAGACATTTGGATTTAAATAATGATTTTAATTATTTAACCATGAATTTTTAATGGTAATTAGGCTTTAACACTTCACATTTTTTAAAAAAAATTAAACTTCAACATTTTTTAATATTTTCTTACCTCTTATTAAGCATTAATATTTGATTTGTTTAAAACATTTTCCAGTAAAATATGGAATTTTTAAACAATGCTAAAAAGGAAGTTGGAGTTTACTCAGTATAATACATATTTTAATAAGTACCAGGTATAGATCTAATATTCCTACAAAATATATTAAAATGTACATTTTTTTCTCCAGAAAATAATTGGAAGAAAAGTAGATGCAGTAAGAATGAAATCCACCATGTTTCACATATGAAATACTGCTCTAGACATTTTCTGCTGGAGACTACTGAGCTTTCTGCTGCATGGCACAAGCACTTCTTTATTTCCATGTCATAGTGAGTTTAGTAAAATACATATGTAAATACAATGCACATACACATACGAAGCACGTGTGCAAAATATGTCCAGATAGATCAGTATTCATTTTCTGAGGCTGTGATATATTCATAAGGTTGTAATATACCCCTAGCTTTCATTCAATACCGCTTGAAATGCCTGAAAGGAGTAAAGACTTTCAAGGAATTGATCTTGCAGCATGAAACTCCTCACAATGCATGGGATCTTAATGTTCATTAGAGTTATATTTTTCCCTTTCTGTTTTGTTGTTGTTGTTGTTGTTGTTTTGTATGGTTGTCTTTTTTTTTTGTTTCTTTCTTTGTGATTATCTTCATAAAAGAAAGGTAAAATTCTTGAATCAATCAAAGTGAGTGTTCTTTTTTTTTTTTAATAAGGTTGTCATTGAAGTGATTTTTAGTCTTTCAGAAACAGTTTTAGCAAAGGGAGAAATTTTGCTTTGTACTGATGCTCACTAGGAGTACTGAATATAAAGTCTTTGTCTTATTTTTCCATTCTGAATGTTCTGAATTCTCATGAACATGTACACAGAAAGTCTATCTCTGTTCTTCCATTTCTATCAGTGACATTTTCTTTTCATTCATGTTTACTTCAGAGATATATACATATAGCTAAGTATAACTGCTCAGAGAACTTCCAAAACAAAGCTGCTTTCAAATTTTTGTAGGTGCTTCCAAGACTGAAGGCAATTCTCTCCAAGTTTCTTAGCAGCCCTACGCCCTTCATGGGAGACACCATTCCTGTTGACATGAAAATGCTGTTGCATTTCTTCGAAAGCATTTTATGTCACAGGATTTTAGTCATGTTCTAGACCAGAGCAGAATTCTCTACATTGTAGAGATAGTGGAGTAACCATTTCTGGAAGCTTTAAAGAATATTTTTCACAGGCTGCATAATGATTCTGATTTGGTTTATGTTATTAGTGGCAGAGACAGAAACTGTGGACAAAGACAAAGAAGAGGATATTGCTGAGACATTGTGGCCCAGTAACACCCCTCTTGCAAGTGTTGGATAGCCCTGTATGAGTACTGTTTCCTATATACAAATATCCCTGGAAAGGAAACCTAAGCATGAAAGTCATGCTTAGTCACCTTAGAGAAACATCATTGCTTAGAAAGGATCTTTTTCAGTATGATAATTAACAAGGTTAAATCAAGGTCATGTTATAGTAGAATCATAAAATATTTTGTGTTGGAAGGGACACACAAGGATCATCAAGGCTAAAGCCAGTTTGTAGCCGTACATCAAGTTAACAGCTGTTCTACTGATTTCTTATTGATACTGTTTAAGATTCAGAAACACAATATCCATATTTCCCTGACGGATCTTCTGTCCATTGTTCAAATTATATAACTTCTTTTTAATTTGAATCCAGTTATCCAATTTATGTATCCAAATACATATCATACAGTGGATAGAAACCCGTTCGTGCTAGTTGGGAATCCTGTCCTGCCTAGCTCTGATCACAAGCAGCTAACCTTGATTTTGGTTTATCATAGAAGACAAACAAGCATTCTTCCAAAATTTTCTATATCAGTGTGAGATGATGATGATAGAAATAATCATCATTACATTCAGTCCTTATCTTAAATAAGTGATAGGTTTAAAGTAATATTTGGAAACTGAAGATTTGCAGGTCAGTTTTCCAGATCAATCTGTGAATTACCTGGTGTACAACAATTTTCAAAACAGGACACCTGGCATGCTTGTGTTTTAAAACCTTGATTTATTTAAATATTTTAAAAATGTTTAAATTAAACCATACATATTATAAAAATTATGTATGTTGCTGAAACTGTGTTTTTGCAATTCTAACAAAAATATATTAACTGTAGATTATATGTTAACATTCTACTAACATCTCAGTATGGCCTTTCAAATAACAATGTAAGAAATCAAATATGGTGTTTAAAAAGCTGCGTCGGGACACAAAAAGAAAATTACCCATGTATTTGTGGGTAAAACATTGTTGTGTTGGTTGAAGTAGTAAGCTTTGGACACAGGCAATTAACCTTCTGCATGATATGCATTTGACTTGAAGCTTTCATACTATTCTACCTAGACTGCAATATAGTATGTTCTTATTTATTTGAATGATCAATCCATGCAAAAATTCCATTCTACTGATAATAATTTCTCTAAGTATTGTTTTTTAAAATCAGACAAGTACCTCCTGGTGAACTTTTATTAGAAGAGCTTTTGAGAGAGAGGGAGAGAGAGAGAAAGAGAGATATCTAAATCTCCATATTTTCCATATGATTTGTGGAATTTACAAAATATCTTGAAAGTAAAAATAATGAAAGTGGAAGCAGAGAGAATGACAGCCTAATTTTTTCAAAGTTGAGAAATTATTCGACCGATGTCCAGAGTCTAGCTGGAGTCCCAGAGTCACTGAAGGTTCTGTTAAGGTGAATTGCAATTCTTCATAGGAATATGTCAACAGAATCAAACAACTTAGTCCCAGATTAAATCACTTATTGAATAGACAAAAAGTGGTGAGTATTTATTAAGCCAAAGATAATTATCTTGTTTATGTTTTCTTGCCCTCCTCTCTAAAAAAATGATACTGTATTTTTATTAAGTAAATACTGCAAGCCAAGAACACATATGCAGACCACTTTAGCAAGAAAAACTAAAAGCTATAAAAGTCAAATACACTAGATAGAGTAAATGTTTATTGTACAGTTTGCATCAGTTGTGATCTAAATAAATTGAGAGCCTTAAAATCTTAAAGTAGTAGAAAAAAAGTGTGTCTGCCTTTCAAATGAAATACTCTCACATATATTTTATTATAAATCATTCATATATTTTCACAATTCATTTAATACAATATACTTGGAGACAATCACATATACTTCAATATTCTGTGTAACAAAAATTCCCAACTGTTCTAACAGTTTCTTTTAACACTGGGTTAAAAGAAATAGTATTTTCTGCAGAGGGCTTTTTTTTTTTTTTAATTCAAATTTGAACTCTTTGTTTTATAAAAGAAATCTAGCTATCACTTTCAATTTATAATCTTAAAGGAACTTGAGGACGACAATTGTTCAAAGCTATGTTGTTATGTATCTTCAACATATAGCTAATATTTAACATGGAGATCCCAAATGCTACAGCGTAACTGTTCGCTTGGACAAGAATATGGGCAGGTGAACTCTTTAGTTCATGTTCCCAACCTATGTGCACGGAAGAAAGCTGTGCAAACAGACTGTCATTCCCCTTGCAAAACAGTGTACTAGACTGCTTTACAACCATATCATCTCCTTGCATTCAACTGGATTTGAGCTGGAAAACAAGAAAACAAGAATTCCTAAATCAGAAAGTTTTGGGTTTTTTAATTTAAATTGAGGCCAAATTAATAAAGATTTTAAACCAGGTATACCTAAACAACAGATTTCTGACTAAGGACCAATTGGGAATTTTCAATGAAATGTTGAAGGCAATAAGTGGGTACATATGGGGGGGGGGAGTGGAACTGAGAATTTGTTTAAAATAAAAAGTTCATATATGCTTTCATAAATAGACAAATATACTCTTCCAGATGACATCTGGGATGCTCTTATCCTGTCAGAAATCACCTCTCTTTTATCCTGTGTAATGTCAGCAGGGGCTTGGACAGAATGCTGAGGCAAGAACGGTATATACCCTTGACCTTGATATAGTTCTGGCCTTTCTATTTGATCTTTTTTCTTCTCTCTGTGACAGATTTTGAAAGCATGATGTAAGACTTTCAGGTGAATGCAGTGATCTTTTCTTGCTGAGATCTCAGCCTTTTTTGACAAGTAAGTGAGTCACTTTAAGAAAATCACGACACTGCCTAGATTAATCCTAGTTACTTTTATTGCTGTCATTTATTTCTACTTTGCAATAGATGAATCAGTTTCATTCACTCGGCTAAGATCACAACAGAATTGATTTCTTAATGTATACCTATCAATAAAATTACTCTATTTAGAACATTATTTCTGAGTCAACCTGGGTGTTATGTAACTAATTATGGCTTGTCTGATGGTCACTAGCAAGGAATAGGCTTGTAGTAATCCATGCTGACAGCAATAAAGGAACTCAGTAAATTAGAAAGATCTCTTAACATTTTGACTTTGAGCCAGTGAGCTATTACAACTCCTAATGACACAAAGCTTGATCTGAGGTGGAAGTGTAGAAGGTATCCATTCCAAAGACAAAATACTGTCTTTGGATTGTGTCTTAAAACTAGAGCAAGAGAGAAAAAAAGGAGATGGTGCTGGGAGAGTAAGCAAGGAGTGAGATTTGCTAAGCAGAATATTTTCTTGATGGGCAAATCAAACACCTGCAAGGGAGCAATTACAGAATATCAAGCAAGCTCATGTAACAGCACTGATATGATCTAATGTCCAAAAACCAGTTCTATCAATGTTAATCAGTGGAACTACATTCAGATGCAGAAGTGTTTTAAAGTGATATATATAAAAATAAATACTAAACTGGTCATTTCTGTACCTTGTATTTTTAGGAATGTAAATTTGTGAATGAACAGTAGAAGACATATTGTCACAAATACTTGTACTGCAATGGGAGTCTGGGGTACATTTAAAAGAGTATGGCCAGCAGGTACAGGGATGTGATCCTCCTCCTCTGCTCTTCCTCATTGGGGCTACATCCGGAGTGTTGTGCTCAGTTCTGGGCTCCCTAGCTCAAAAAAGACAGGGATCTCTTAGAGAGAGTCAAGCGGAGGGTCACAAAGCTGAGAAAGGGCCTGGAGCATCTCCCATATGAGGAAAGACTGAGTAACCTGGGTCTGTTCAGCTTGAGGAAATGAAGACTGAGAGGGATCTAATTAATATTCATAAATATCTAAAGGGAGGTGGAAGGCAAATAGATGAGGCCAGGCTCCTTTTGGTGTTGTGTAGTGATAGGACAATGGAGTAATGGCCTAAAACTTAAATATAGATAGTCCCATACAAACATGAGGAAGACTTTTACAGCTAGGGTGATGATGCACTGTAATAGGTTGCTTAGGGAGGTTGTGGACTATCATTCTGTGAAGATATTCAAGACCCAGCTGGATGCCTCCTTGTGCAAACTATTGTAGGGTACCCTTTTTAGTTGGGGTTTGACTCAGTAATTATCTCTTGAGGTCCTTTCCAACCCCTGTGATTCTGTGATTCTGTGTAATTAATTCACCGTGTATTTTAATACGTCAGTCTTTTTCTAAATAATTTGTAATTTTTATGGTTTGACTGGCAAACAACTTCAGAGCAAGGGGTACAGGACTCAGGTAAAATGAACTAAAGTTCCAGATCTCAGTACTCATAGATCTGGATATTTCTAACTGAAGTGTGTAGTTCAGTATGTTCATTTTTCCATAAATGAGATTTACTTGGAAATTAACTTTTACTCTAGAGACATATTTTGCAAAAGGCTTAAGCAAATAAGGCCTTTTTTAACCATTGATTCTATGTAATATTGTAATTTCAACCCTGTAAAATCCCTATATAACTTCAAAATGTTGAAGATGAGTAACTCTAGTCTTGAAAATGATTTTTTTTCTGGAATAAGTGAAACCTTGTTGTATGTTTTAAGGAGCACTGGTAATCCTTACATATTGATTTCATTAGCATAGATATATGTGGTATGTTGGTGAACAGTCTTATTAATATTCATTAAATTCTACGTAGCTCTTTCTTAATGTATCTGTTTAGGAAAAGAATAATTCACCATGTATAGGAAATTTGGTGTTATCACTTGCTACACAGACCTTTAGTGATCTAAGAAAATATTTGAAGTGAAGGAGGCTCTAAGTTGTGCACAGCGATTGAAACACTCAACACTGCTAAGTTTGCCATCATTAAAAGTGCATTTTTGAATTTAAACTTCCCTGAATCATCACTTTTCTTAAAGCATGTTCTCAAATATACTTCAGTGGAATTGGGCATTTAGTTTACATAGTCACCAGTACTTTATTGTAACTTGAACAGTTTTGATTTGTTCAATGTATAAAAACAATGTGAGCTACTTTTAAGGCTTCATATCCACATAATTGTTGGTAATTGGTGAGAACGGTCGTTCTGGAGAACATGATAAACACACTAGCTACTGCCACTGAAGGTAGATTTGCATTAGGGAAGGTATTTATGTTGGTTTTAATCCTAACTTATGCATTGTATATGTATTCACTTTTTAGATATTGGTAATCTCAAGTCTTATGTTTAGTTGCAATTCCAAAAACACACAGTATATGCATTTCATATGTATCTAGGACTGATATTTAAACCTAAACAATTGTTTCTAAGTCTCTTTTTTTAAAAATAACCTGTATACTTAGCTTCTTTTATATTTAATATGATTGGAGCTCATAATAGCAATTATGAATAATTATGTATGATATGGAGTTATGATTAATCGCATAACATTTCTGTTGATTTATCTGTAAAGCAAACATACTAAAAGCTGCTGATACTTCTATGACAAACTCATAAGTTACATCTGGTGATATATTCATATCTGAACAAATGATAATTTTGAATATAATATTTACTTATTTTCTGAAGTCTTACAAACTTTCTCTTTTTGTGGTTGTGGAGTCTCCTTTGGAGATGTTCAAGACTCACCTGGACACCTACCTGTGCAATCTGGTCTAGGGAGCCTGTTTTGGCAAGGGGGTCAGACTAGATGATCTCTAGAAGTCCCTTCCAATCCCTAAAATTCTGTGATTCTGTGATTCTTTTCCCATAAGAAACAACAACAACAAATCTTCAGATGTTAAAGTGAAGAAAGACCTGTAGTCTGCAATCACAAACATCACTAGTATCATTTGAATACACAAAAATTATTACAAAGCTTTGAAAGCTTTTCTGAAATATTTTCACATGGTGATAAATCAGAATTTCGAGAAACACTGACACGTAACACATTGTCCAAAAATATCTTTCCAAATAACAGAGTTTAGAAAACTGGTCATGAATGTACATAACTTAATATCCGTGAATCTCTCCTCTCCTCTCCTCTCCTCTCCTCTCCTCTCCTCTCCTCTCCTCTCCTCTCCTCTCCTCTCCTCTCCTCTCCTCTCCTCTCCTCTCCTCTCCTCTCCTCTCCTCTCCTCTCCTCTCCTCTCCTCTCCTCTCCTCTCCTCTCCTCTCCTCTCCTCTCCTCTCCTCTCCTCTCCTCTCCTCTCCTCTCCTCTCCTCTCCTCTCCTCTCCTCTCCTCTCCTCTCCTCTCCTCTCCTCTCCTCTCCTCTCCTCTCCTCTCCTCTCCTCTCCTCTCCTCAGAAAAAAGGTCTGAAACCACAGCAAATTTGATAAAAAAAAGTGGGACAGTTTGAACACAATTAAGAGAGAAACCAAACTGCAGAAAACATTTGCCCCTGAAAAAATTAAGCTAATTTGACTTAGAATATTATAGAAACTATTGCAATAATAATGCAATGTCAAATTATCCTGGGGGAATTTCTATTCCAGCTCTACTGAAAACTTCTTTCAGATCATTAGAGGCTTTCAAAGACAAATCTGACCTCTATGCCTTATACTGCAGTGTTATAGAAAGCAAACTATCTAGGCAAAACCAGAGCAGTACTTCAGAGGGATACATTTTGCACCCTCATCAGGAGTGAACAATTCATCATATGAGGTAATATCAAAATGTTTGTTTTATTGTTACTCCATGCTTTATTCATTTATTTCTGTTGTTTTCTTGTATTTTGATCTCACAGCAGTATGTGCGTAGGATGAGGTTCTTAACAGCAGTGTGAAACAGAAATGTTTAGCTCTGCTAAAACTAAAAAATAAAAATTGGTCAGTTAATACAGTTCACTTTTTTGTTTGTTTGTTGGCATGCAATGTTCACAGGAAAATGATCACTTCCTCATGAGATGGCACTCTGTTCTGTACGATAACACAGCTCACAATTTTCTACAGCACCACTTTATGATTACTGCATCAGTGCAGCTTAAATTGAGAAATCTTTCTTGCCTGAGTTCAGCCTGACCAGTTAGAAAGATGTAAGAAAACAGATTGCTTTGCAGTCCCTATTTCCTACATAAATACCTTGGAGGCAGACAGGGTGCTTTGGGAAGAACTCAAATGCTATGGCTCTGGTAAAGCAGGGCTTGAACTATTGCTGCTGGGGACAGAATGGTCAGTGCACTATGACCATGAATGCTTCAGTGTCTTCTCTGGCACTGCAAACTAAACCCTGAGTAAGAATATCTATCACCTTGAATACAAAGAGAACAATCAGGCATTTGTTTCTGACCTATTGTTAAAAAAAAGTAGTATGTGTCTGTTTTCAGCTCACAGAGAGATGCCACAAAATTCAACATCCTCCTCTCCCTCTTGCATCTTGTAGAAGCAATTTGCATTCTGTCATGTTCTCACACACATGGTGTTCAAAACAATTAAAAGAAAATTGCACCCATTTTGCTCAGTGTAGCAGGCTGAAAATTTCAAAGATAAGAAGCACTTCTCAGCATGAGTAAACCGTGAAGTGCTTTTGAAAATAAGGTTTTTAATGATAATTGACATTAAAACCTTTATTTTCTAATACATTTCACAGTTTGTGCTTGTCAGGAAGTGCGTGTTTTCTTTGAAACTTTCTGCTTGCTACACTGAGCAGAAGTGATACATTTTCTTTCAGATGAAAACTAGCGAAGCAATTTTTTTTTTTTTTATGTACAGAAAAAGTAATGATTTTCCAAAGAAACTCTCTCAACTTTCCCCCACACACTTCCCAAATTCATATTCATCTGGGTAGCTGTAAAACAGAGAACAAGTGGCTCATGTAGAGTGCACTGCATCTTCATTCAAGTGCTTAAGAGAGGAAAATAACTTCTTTACTCCATAAATCTAACTTAGATAGCATGAATAAAAATATGATTCTTTCCCCTTCCTTCAGTCAACAGCCCTCCTTGCCAGTGCTGTGATCAACAATGTACACTGATGACTGAGTAACTGTAAAATCAATAGCAACTGAAAAAATCTTTTGAGACAAGTTTTGCAAATGATAATCATGATTTCTTTATTTTTTAAACTCAGAAGAGTTAGCTTGAGTACATAATGTCAGCTGTGTAGGTAAAAAGCACCTCACACGAAAGAGATAACATCCTTTATGCGTAACCAGGTTTGATGTCAGAAATCAGAAAAACAGCAATTGAAATCTTTGGGATTCTGATAAAGCCAGATGAAATCTTTCTGAATTTGGTTAACTGATAAAGAAGACAGTAATAAGAAGGCAAAATGCAAGAGTATGGTGAGGACTAGACATAAGGACGTATCATGAGTAAATATAAATATCATCATGAATATAACTGGAAGATAGGACAGTTCTTTTTCGTTTTTGTTTATTTGTTTGTTTTGTCAGAATACTCAATGATTTTAATGGATTAAGAAAATACTTCAGGAATCTGAACATGGAAACAGTCATTCCCATTCTCAAATTAAGCTGAAATAACAGTAGCTTGAACAGACTTTCATTTACTAAGAGGGAAAACCTTAAAGAAAATTATGGAGTAAATTAAACTATGGAACATATGGATGTTGTGAAAACAGAAAAAAATGCTTGCTGAAGATTACAAAAACTTAAAATATGACCTTTGCACATTTGTGTATGTCAATGAATTTGATGTTCCACAAGACTAAAAACATCACTAAAACATATTTAACTAGTCAAAAACAAATGTTAGGTTTTATTTTACTTTTTTTCACTCCCTTCCTACTCTCTTCCAACAAAAAAGAAGACAAAATAAGAGAACAGTGCTTATCTCTTTATTCTGCATTTTCCTACAACGTTTCAATTGTAGCTAAGGACTAAATTTTGATTTCTCTGTAGAAAATAAGAATTCTTAACATGTTTTAGATACAGGTGTCCTACTTCTGGTATTCATTTGCTATACTATAGCTTAGAGTACTGAGAACCTTGGTGTCCTCATTGAATGATATTTTGACTGTTTTATCAGCAGTGTTCAGACCTATTAACATCATAATTTACAATTTCATTACCTTTTAGCTTTCTTGGTGACTTTAAAGAATGAAAATAGAAGGTTATAAGGCATACTAGATAAGTAAATGTTTTTTTCTACCATGTAAGGATTGTAATGATATCAGTAATCTACCCTGGATATAAGTGATAAAATCACCCTTTGGTCTTTCTATTGTATATACTTATGTATGTGATATAGATACATATTTGATGTAGACCTTTATTGCACGTAGCTACAGTTAAAGTCCATTCTCCTGCCATGAACAATATTGACTCTACCTAAACCATTTGTGCAGATGTCTGCCTAAACTTCTCTTAAAACTCCCATAACAGTAATTTTGGAATGTCCTAGGTGGTCAGTTTTCAAGTTTAACTGTCTGTACCACTAGTATTTTTTCTTGACTTCTGACCCAAATCCCCTCACTGAAGTTTAAATCTGTTATATGACATCCTAACCATAGTGATAACATATGTGTTCCCATCCTTTTTAGAAGTAACTTTCAAGTGTTTGAAGACTCTTATCAAGTTTTTCCTTCAGATTTCTTTAGATTAAATCAGCACCGATTCATTAACTCCTGGAAAGTTTTCATGTTTCAAACTCTCTTCTCACTTCACTGTGGATGAGTAGGAAAGAATCATCTTTCTTAAACTATGGTGCCCTGACTGAATTTACTGGTGCAGCTGAGGGCTTTAATTGCCTATCCCACAGCATTTATTTTTCTGCTTTAACTTTCTGACCTTTTCCTCTATGGATTCTTATCATTCTTTATATTTATTCTAAATTGTGATTTAACCTTCTCTACTGTGTGCATTTCATTAATAAATGTTATATTCATGATCATCTCATGAATTGATTATTGGCTATTCCTTCCTTATTTTCATATTGTGCCATATAGTTGCTTCTTAAAAGCAAGGTATGGTTTTATACTTCATAACTTCTAGGTCTTTGATTTACCTGATTAAATTTTAATCAAGATTTTTACACTAATTATTGTTCAATTTACTTTTTTTTTTTATTTATTTTTCAAATCATAAATTCAAAAAGAAAGGTCTTGTAAAAAAAAATTAAGATTCTTACATTTTCTTCTTTTCACTTTTTTTTTCTACATAATTCATTTAGATATAGATGTTTGTCCATTTGATTGATATCTGTCTCAGCTCCAGTGTCAAAGTGTGAACTCTGGAAAAACATCAGCTCAACAGCACATAACAATTCTGCAAAACATGAAATTCCAAACGTTTCAACCAGTGAAAAGAGGACATTTCAAATAATACAACTCAGATTTCACCTTCGGACAACAGACAGGCTCCTCAGACACTGAGCAGCTCATAACCAGGAGTCAACAAGAAGAGGCAGATCCCTGGAAGGTGCAGCCACTCCAAAAAATCCCCTGTGAAGCATAGCGCAACTCCAGTGAAGTTTCCTGGGTCAAGTACTCTGAGAGCTTCTTCTCCCTTCATTCCCCTGAAAGGGAATGAAAGAAAGGTAATGGCCTACAAACTAAACTTCCTAAGTTTTTCTAAAAATAAGGATGATAGACTCAGAGCACCTGCCTGGATTGATTTGTTTAAAGAGAGAAGAAAATTAAAAAGAGCCATCTGTTCAATTCAAGCAACTTCTTCAAGAAGAGGAGCCAAGGCAGAAGTCATTCCACGTACAGGAAGCATGCTTGCTGAGGAACAGAAGCAGTATTTCCTCTAGGAGGATGTAGTAAAGAGCTCTGAGTGTCTGTTAGTCTCCAAATCCTGCAGTTATGAATAAATTTTGCCAGTCAAGAAATTCTACATACTAAAGACTAAAGGCTATAATATTATTTCTAAGTAATGATTAATTCAGATTCTTGATACCAATATTAAAAAAGTAACAATTATATTTGTCTTATGTGGCAGGGTTTTTGTTGCAAGAGGACTGTAGGAGAGGCCACTGTGACCAGAGCTGGTCAGACTGAAAACATCACAATTGTATAAAACTTACTGGTTTTCGATCTGAATGTTCTTTGAGCTTTTCTGATCTGAATGTTCTTTGAATGCTAATAAAAATAGTGTATTAATGTATGAGTTCTGAATCACCTGTAGGAAGGGAAGGAAAATATGTATCCAGAGTTATTACTACATATTCACAGACTTTGACATGTTGATATAACAATATTTTAATAATGCTTAAACACTGAGAGTGAAATCAGATAAACTTATATTCTGATAACAGGGCTGAGGATTTTTTACCACTTTTGCATTAGGAATGTGCATAGATTTCAACTTTTTCATTTGAGATTGCATTAGTTTAGTGTAATAGCGTATATCTGTAGGCCAATAAACAGATTCTGAAGAATAGCCTAAATAAAGGAATTTCACACTTGGAATACCACCAGGCAGATAAAGGTAAAAGGATGATAAAGGGCCTGGAGCATCTCCCCTAAGGGGAAAGTCTGAACAACCTGGGTCTGTTCAGCTTTGAGAAAAGACTCAAAGGTGATCTTAATATTGTGTATAGATATCTTAAGTGTGAGAGTCAAAGAGACATGGCCAACTTCTTTTCAGTGGTCTATGGGGACAGGACAAGGAGAAATGGCCATAAACTTGAACACAGGAAATTCTGCACCAATATGCATAAGAACTTCACGGTGAACGTGGCGGAGCATGAGAACAGGCTGCCCAGGGAAGTTGATTCTCCTCCTCGGGAAACGTTCAAGACCTGCCTGGATTCCTACCTGTGCAGCCTGCTGTAGGGAGCCTGCTTTGGCAAGCGGTTTGAACTTGATCTCTGGAGTTGCCTTCCAAACCCTACAATTCTCCGATTCTGTTTCTGTATAGGCAGTTAAAATAATTTTACTAACTTTGAGACTGTTTCCTTTGGGACAGGAGAATTTGGTTACTTTTAGCTTTAGTTAATTAATTTGTTCAGTATTAAAATCTCAGCAAAAACAGCTGCTGGAGAGGGTTATTGAAACTGGTAACCTTGGAGGCAAACCTGAAGCAGCTTCAGACTACCAGACCCGACCAGTATTGAGACTGATCATGTGTTCCTGATGGGCACGCACCCGAACACATGCATACACATATAGACATGTATGCTCAGACAGCCCTACATATCAGCATCAACAGGCACACTCAGCACCCACACAAACAGCACCAATGGCCTGATTCCTATTTTTACCTGTGGAGGATCAGACTGAACAGTGTGAATCCCTTCAGTATTCAGGCTCAGATTTGCGGTCTGCTGACTTGAGCTCCAGTTAACTTGTGGATTTTTCACACCAAGATCCTGATGGCTTCCCTAGGAGGGATTAAGGCTTTTTTCTCCAAGCCCATTATTGGGGTTTCTTGCCCACCTCTTAGCTCCTTGTGTTTGTGGAGATGGGGTTGTTTTGGCTGATCATTCTTTTGTGATGGTCCACCTGTCATTGTTCCTCAGTGCTTCTGTGTGTGTGCATTTTGCTTGTAACTGAACAACGATCTTTGCTTAATGAGCAACTTGTGGAATTAAATATAGAAATCTTTATTTGAACAAATTTTAAACCTATATCTTTGTATTGGAATATATCCATTAGTTGCAAGCCCATGAATAACAGATTTTTAAGTAAATGTCAAAGTCAAGTTTTCTAGTTGGCATACTCCAACAGCCGAAGCGGTTTTTCCCATCCATTATTTTATTCTCCATATTTATAAAGGAAAAATGATGTCAGACTGCATAAACTTAGCAAATAGATACTTTCATAGAAGTGGACTGTGCATGTGTGATTTTTTTATTTTTATTTTTTTTTTTTTTGCTGGATTTTTGCTGTCTTCTGTCTAAATTAGAAGCCAATCATGTTATTTATCCAAGTCTTGGCAGATTATGATACTGCACAGAACTGAGACTGAAAATCATTTCGAGAAATCCAAAGTATGAATAATAGAAATGAAAAATGTTCTTTGTATTTAGCAATTTTTTGCAATCAAGTTATAAAAAAATGAAAAACAAGAAGTCAAGGGAGAGACCACTACATTGCACAAAACTAGAAAAAAGGTTGTATAAGAACTCAAGCAATTTTCTAATCATACTTAATTCTATCTTCATCATTCTGCATGAACATCAAGTACACTCAGACAGCCACGAATATAAAATGTTAGACGAATTATCAAAATAAACTGGCTGGAGCACAATGCCTGCTTTTTACTGACCTGTTGTTTTTCTTTATGTTTACTGACTGGGCGCACACAGGCATGAATCAAAGCACTTCCAAATGAGATGTTTTTTTTCCTCCCTACCTGTACGCAGAGAACTGCCTTTACATCTCATTTTATTCTTCCTCAGTATAAAATGATTGATTGATTGCTCACAGCTTGCATGACTCCCCGCAGCCCCAGATCCAACTCAGCTCTTCACACTCCATACAGTTCTTGCATCATTGACTTTCTGCCAGCCATTTTGCTGCCAGTGCATGAGCTGACATTTAATGATCTTTAGATGCAGTAATGTCACATTTATCACTCTTTATCAGTTGTGACAGACCTAAATTCAAATGCAAACATGAAATGCAGACTGAATCCAATCCAAACAGTGATATATTTTTGAGTGGCACCCGTCAAGATGTGTTGAGAAAGAAGTGAAAAATGACCTGTTTCCTATTATTTTATGACTATAGATATCAGTTTTCTAGGTTTACTCTAAAATATTTTTCCTTGTAGTTTCAGGAAAATCCTATTCAATTTATGTCATATCTATCTGGAAATTTGAATCTTACTGAACTTCCATTATTCCCAGTCTTTACATTTTCTATTTAATTCAGTCCCAAGCTTTATATGAAGTATCCCAGGAGCACATTGATCGCAATGATCATTCTACCTTTGTCTGCTAGAAAAAGTTTCTCCTTTTTGAATGTAAGCATTTCTATCTGACACAGTAGCTGACACAGCTCCTTTCAGTGTAAGTTCCAAAGAACAATTATGTACAGATTTAGTCTGCTTTTATCCTCTGTATTCCCCATGCTAGCACTTAAAATTTTACAGAAACATCCAGAGCTTTGTTGGTAGAAGCACCTTAGCATTTCCTTTTATGTGGTCCTGACTAGTAAAGACTAACATATTTACTACCTGGGCACCGCTTTCCATTTATTACCATGCCCTTCAAGGAACAGATGCAGGTTTCCAGGCTGCAAATACGGCAATTGGTATTTTTGGACATTTGTCAGTAATTAGAAGAGAAAACAAAAAGAAAATTAAGCTGAAAAGGGGAAAGAGGAGACACACATTTTTGTTTCCTCCAGCCCAACAGAAGGCCAGTAACTAAAAGATTTCTAAAGAAAGTATGATGGTTGAAAAACCATGACTTGGGCAAGAGACTGATTTATCCCTGTACTAGAGTAGGTTGCATTTCATCTCTGGCATAACTAGTATGTAGTCTGTGAGAAAGGGCCTTAACACCATACTTCAGACAAAATTCTCCTCAAATTATGTGTTTTAACAAAGCATAATTAATTTTAATAGAAAATATTATACAGTAAAATATAAGTGCATTACAGATTAAGAATATGTATTTATAACTGAGTAAAAGCTGGATCTTCTGGGCTAAATAATTTTAAATTTATCTTACTGAACTTATCTTTGATAGAATTCAGCGTTGTATATTCTCTTGTTCTTTTTACAGTCTACATAACATACTGCAGATGCATTGACTAAAATAGTTTTCATTCTTCTCTTCATGTCAAACACAACTACACTTAAATTTATTTTTACATAGATATCAGAGCTGACACAGCCTGAACTTCATAGACATGGATGCTGCCTGAGATCACTAGTTCTATTTATAATATTTTATCTGAGAATATTTCTTGAAACTCAGTGGTACTTCTTTAGCCAAAAGACAAGCTGCCATTAATTATAAACTATATTTTCCTACATATTAAAGTAACTGTCTAATAAAAACTTATTTTTTAAATAAGTCAAAGTGACAGTTCTTATCTGTGGAGAATAAGAAAATGTTTTAGTAGTGAGCCCTTATTCAAAAATATCCTATAACTATTTCCCAAATACACTGTTGTTGCTTTCTAGAGCTCCCTGAAAGGAAGTTGTAGTGAGACTGGGGTCAGACTCTTTTCACAGATAGCTAGTGATAGGATGAGAGGTGATGGATTTCAGTTGTACAGGGAAGGATCGTATCTGTTATTAAGAAAAATTTATATTCAGAAAGAATGGTGAAGCACTGTAACAGGCTGCCCAGGGAGGTGTTGTAGTCACATAGCTACAAGGGTCATGATTTTCTGAGCATGGTGATGATGATTCGATGGTTGGAATAGTGGTCTTTTAGTTGATCTTAGTGGGCTTTTCCAACATTAATGATTTTATGAATCTAATAGTAGAAAGCAAAAGATACTACGTTAATATAAGAAGTGTATGTCCCCTAGCAGCTATATGCAAGTGCTGGCAATTACTGTAGCAATACATAAGTGATAGAAATTTGGATTCTGTTGTTTTATTACTGTTTACTACTACAGATCATCTTTACTGAGGTTTTAAATGAATACATTGTGTAAAATGACAACACATTAAAAACACAATGTTTATCATCAGGGAATGAAAAGAAAGAAGAAAAATTGCATGTTTCAAAGCCCAAAGAAATAAGTGGGAAATTGTCAGTGTGATTCTATTGTCCAGGCATCAAAAGATTTCCCACACAGCATTTCTGCCACGCATCTCATGAAAGTCCATGAGAAAAGCTCAGGGTTGAACTACAGAGCTTGGGAATGCCTACTCAGTGCTCAGAATAGATCAGAGATGAATACATCATTGTAAAGCAACTTTTCTTAGGGCAGATTTGCTTCAGAAGTGTTTCCCTCACTGTATCAACATCTTGTTCCACTCACCCTTTTACTTTCTTCTCTTCCTGCCTACAACACAGTCACTGCTTTTCAGCTTTCTTTGATCTTCTTATTCTACAAGATTTCTTCCATCTGTTTTTCACCTTATCTGTTTGGGTTTATTTTTTTCTAAAGGAGGATATATCTTCAATTCTTTTTTGTGCAGTTTTCCTTAGCTGTTGTGCAGATAGGAAGAGAAGGAAAATAAAAAGCAGATATTCTTTTTCAGGGACCCAACATTCAGCAACCAGTCACTGGTTATAATCTTTCCCAGAATCTTAAAGTCCATTGTAAGTTTGAAGAACAAACAGCCATCAACTTCTGACTTCCATATTGCTGCTAAGGTCATAACTTGCTTTTCTGATATTCCAGCAGTACTTACAGTTTTATACATTATCTAGCTGTTATATTTTCAAAAACTCTTCCTTTTTGTGTGACCAGGGAAAAAGTAAAATGTCCTGGAAGCAGTTGAAATTTATAGGAGATAGCTGTGTTTGGAACAAAAATTCATCTCTGAAGACACCATAGCCCTCTGAAAATCTTAGTTTATGCAACACCAAAGCTTACATTTTCACATCAGTTGAGCTGATCAGCTTGACATCAGTACTGGTGTCCTCCAGTTCTTCATTTAGAAAGCAAAATGTTCACATGGTCCTGACTAAATAGCCTTCTGGAGAGCAAGTTTTAAAGCCAGGAACTCACCTGGGATTTCGAGACACCAGTGTAGACTTGGCTACTATTGCCTGAGGACTCTTTCACAACTTTTTTACTATGACAATTTCATATCATCTGACTATATATGTGCATATATATATATTCATCAACCTGTTTGGTCTGTGAAAATATGTTTGGGCATTTTAAACAATATTTCTCTTACATCAACTGAACAAAGTCTCAGAACAGAGCTGATATCAATAGGATCTTGCTTTCCTAAACCTAGATATATATAGGTTAATGATTAACACGGCTAAAAATCTAGCAATGAAGTGTTTTTCCTTTTGTTTTTGTTTTTAAGTGGTTTTAAAGAAAATATGTCTAGAATTAACAATCACTTTAAAAAAATACATAGAGACTGCTATCAAAAGCAAGTAGAATCAAATTCTGAAGGATATTTCTATAATCACTGCTCTGACAGCCTTGATGGCTTTTGGATTTAACTGTTCTCTGTTTACGTAATTTGGATACAATGCTAAATACAAATGACAGCACTCATGATGCTTAATTCCAGAGACTAATTTACTAGGTTTTTTAACTTTTATCATAATGACTAAATCATCAAAATATTCTCCTTTGAAAATATTCTTGCTTTTCTTTTTTGTTTTGCTTTTGAAAATATTTTTCTTTCTTTGTTTTTCTTTCTGCACCCTCTTAACATATTTCATTATACTCTTTGAAGAAAAGATTTGGTTCAAAACCACGTTTTGAGTGTTGATTGAGATATTCCACTCTCTTCCAACTAGTCTCCTGTATCTTCTCTTCCTGCTGCTATGTACTGTGCCAGATGCAAGATATATATTTCTTTCATGAGGAGAATAATTATTCAGGCTGAGTATTTATTCTCCCCATAAAAACATGTGCTTTTTAGTATATGACTGGATTTAAAACTATAAATGTTAAGTCACCACCACCAATCCTATGTTAAAAACAACAAATTAGTTAACTGATGACTGATTTGGAGTGCTAGATATCTACTGTGACGATGTCATAACTTCAGTGATCTAGCTTCTTCATTTCCCCTTTCTCCCAGGATATGGCATGCTGTTATACAAAACACTTTCTGCTTTGTAAAGACAAAGAAATCAATCCAATGACCTAAAACTGGAAGTACATCTCAATACAATGGAAGGTTCTAAGAAGTGGCATTCAGTATTAAAATGTGATTACACATATTTTATAGTGCTGTAGCATTTTGTGTCTGAGGTAAATAGTGATGATTTAGCTGACTCTAAAACATGTTTTTGTTGTTTTTTCATGGTCACTGAGTGAATTGTTTTCAAGCTGGATTAAATCTAGTCAATTTTAGTTGAGGTGAGTGGATAAGTTTTGTGTGTATAGAAGTAGACTCATAGCCACAATATATTTTGATAATTAAAACATTTACTTAATTGTATCATTTGCTTTAAGACTATTACTTAATGAAATTTCTAATGAGGGGTACTTGAGGTAACCCTAACAAATGATGCACAGTTTCCGACCTCAGAAATATGAACTACTTCTATTTTTTTTGTGTATATTTTTGGAGATATGTTTTTCCCCTTTTTATTACACTTTAGACAATAAACCTTTACTATGCCTGCATATGCCAGATGTCTAAAACCTCTCTGCTGGATGTAAACATTTTCTGAAGACAAAAATCAACAGCTCATTACCATATCATGAACTTCAGTTAGTCTTAAAGTCAGCGCAAAGATGACTATAATCTATTTTTTTCTGGAGAATAAGCGTACATAAATTTTCTTAACGATGTTTCATTTAATGCCTTACTTTCTCATTCTGTGCTGGAAGAGCCTTACTGATACTGAAATGAACCCTAAAATATAGAACAAATCTGTATATTTGTGTAGAAATTTTGGGGAAACAGTGTCTTAGTGACATGGAAATTATTATTTTTTTTCCTATTGATCTTATTTAATCCAGTTTTACTGTGCTTTATCTGTTTTAATTTTTTTTTATAGACCATCAATCAAATATATATATACATGAGTGGTATTAAAAGCAATGTATATATATGTCATATATGTATGTACTCACACATACACACTTACGTATATAATAATATATGCATTATTTATATGTAAACTATTATATTTTGGCAAACACACATAGGTTGCACCGAAAGTGGTGCCTTCTTTTTATTTCCACAGAAAGTACAATACATACAAAAAGCACAGTAGCACCATTTGATACAGCAAATTCTCTGCTACTAAACAATATTTTTCAAAATAGTCTCAACAACTAGCCAATTTGCACAAATGTGCTTATGAAAACATTCTTTATGGCTATGCTTGGCTTTCCGGAACATGGCTTCTCTTTCTCTTCACTGTCACCACTGCTGAAACACAACACTCACCTCTTGACTGTGCTCACATCAGCTGGTTGGTCTCCATAAATATTCTACAAGACAGTAGTGCCATTTTTTCCACCTGAACTAATTCAGTGACAGCCCTTCGCTTCATACACACTTCCATGTCAGACTCTATTCTTTCAGACTACCCCCTGCTGACATCTGCCACACAGCAACAAAATGTAATGGAATACTGGGAAATTTCAACCTCTACTGCCATACTATTCATATCCACCTCTAATGTTGTGGGCCAACATATTACTTTTGAAGCAGTCTTCATATGTAACATATACATCTGTATATACACAACAAGCATCATCTTTAGTACCTGTTTCATCCAGTAAAAGGGGTAATAGTATTGATGATGGCTTAAAATCCATGATAGCTTTTGTCCTAATACCAGAAGAGGGCAAAAATTCTCTCTCAGTTCAATATCTCTAATTCCAATGTAAGACAGTCTTCTAGGGTGGTACAGTAAAGTTTTGTCTGCAACTTTCATTTGTCTTTTTGATCATTTAATCCTGCATTTTCTGAAGTGTCCATTAATTCTGTTTGCCAAACTGAAGACTAATTTAAAAAAAAACAACACATGTTCACTTTGAGTCAAGATGCTTCCCAAAATTATGCCTGCACAATCCCACATTCAGCGCTTGGCAATCAATATATTCAGCTAGGACACACAACAGGAAATTTGGATATTCACACACTGCCATGGGATATCCAGCACTGTACTCATAAAAAAGAATTGATGCTAACCTCAAAGATTATAGCTCATTCTTCAGGATTTTATTTTGACACCTCACATAATCTTACATTTGATAATCTTACATTTTCATCACTAAATAAAACAAGTTGTAACAAACCAACTGTAAGAAAGTGTCAAGGAAGGGGCCAAGAATGCCCTTGTTTCAATTATCCTTTTGTTGTTGCTGTTGTTGTTGTTTTTGTTTTGTTGTTTTCTTTATTGAATTACATAGGAGAGAAAATATATTTTTAATGATAGTTCAAAGTCTGCTTGTTTTTGTGTGTGTATGTGTGCTATTTGTGTTTTTGCTATTATTGTTGTCATTGTTTTTTTTGTGTGTGTGTTTTTTTTAATGTTCATATCCCTCATTTAATTGTTTTTAAAAAACAGATTGGCAGTATCTAGTTTGGGCAGTGTTCAGATCTCATCACTTCTGCAGTGCTTTGATGCTTTCTTGGAAATCAAGATCTGAAGCTAAAGGACTGAGTAGAAAGAGAAGAACAAACAATGTAATGACACAGTTCTGACACTTGGCAGAATACAGAATTATCTGCAAGGTGTCTACTACTCAGATGAAAAGAAAATAGTGATTGGGTATTTAGGAAATAACCTTGAGGTGAAAGAAGAAATGTGTTATGCCCATAAGCTCACAGTAGAATGTACTATCTAGATGGAAAGCTTTTTCCTTAAGTTAAACTTCATGATTGCTTGGTTTTGTCTCTCTTTAACTATCCATCTCTATCCCTCTATTACTAGTGAAAGCTATTTCTTCAGTGGTTAACCAGGTTAAAAATGGAAGAGATTGCTGAACGCTCACTTTGACTCAAGAACTGGCGTATTATGTTCCACTTCTTGCTGCAAAAACCTGAAAACAAAATTATAGTTGAGATTTTGTTTGCTTTTCATCCAGCTCCACACCTATTAACATTATTCTGAGCATGCTTGAGCATAAAATTATGTAACAGACAGAAGTGCACATGGGAGACCTTACAAAGAAGGACTGTTATTTTGGTTTAACATACAGCAAATCAGCACCACACAGCCACTCACCCTCCCTTCCCACTTGGAAATAATTGAAAAAAAAAACCAAACAATGAAATGTAAACTCATGGGTAGAGATAAAGGCTTTTTACTATGACAGACATGAAGAGAGAAAAAAAAAAAAAAATAGCAATAGTCTCTCTTCCTTTGTGTATATGTATATACACACAATGCAACATTTCAACCCCCACTGACTGATTGATGCCCAGCATAGCATCATACCAGACACTATGAAGAAAAATCAACTTTATCTCAGCTGAAACCAGGACAAGCGTTTTTCTATGCTCACTCTAGGAAGTGTGCCCTGCATGTGACACTTTTTGTGTGCAGGATATGACTGCACATCCCTTCCTGCAGTCCTGGAACTGCTTCTTTGTTCTATGACCCACATATAGGTGTAACAGATCCCCCCATCTCCCCTGTACTGGGACATCAGGAGGGCTACTCCAGCAGAAGAAGAGTCTTTGATTTTGCCTTTCAAGAGCATGAAATGCTGGCAGCAGAGAAATCGCAGAAGTAAAGTCGTTACATATATACGTATATACGTCTGACATCTTTCATTCATTTTTTTGTCTGTAAGAGATATTTCTACAACATTTCATAAGACTATTCATTCTCTGTGGAAATATATTATGTGCATATTCAAACATTCAAAATGTTATCTCTTCCTTAAACTGCAGGGAAGGGTAGCCATGCAGAGGGGCCTGGGCAGGCCGGAGAAGCAGATCCATGTGAACTTAATGAGGTTCAACAAAGCCAAATGCAAGGTCTTGCACTTGGGCCTGGGCAAAACCAGATATTTATACAGACTGGGGAAAGAACTCCCAGAAAACACCTCTGCAGAGAAAGACTTGGGGGTCCCAGTGGACGAGAAGCTGGATACAATTCAACAGTGCGTGCTTGCAGCCTGAAAGGCCAACTATATCCTGGGCTGCATTAAAAAAGGGGCGGCCAGCAGGGAGAGGGAGTGGATTGTCCCCCTCTACTCAGCTCTTGTGAGGACCCATCCAGGGTACTGCATCCAGGCCTGGGGCCTCCAGTGAAAGGAAGACACAGAGCTCTTGGAAAGAGTCCAGAGGAGGGCCACTAAAATGATCAGAGGGCTGGAGCACCTCTCCCATGAGGAAAGGAACTAGGCTTGTTTAGCTTGGAGAAGAGAATGCTCAGGGGAGACCTCATTGTGGCCTCCCAGTACTTGAAGGGAGCAGATATACAGGAAGGGGAAGAACATTTTGTATGTGTTGATAGCAATAGGAGGAGGGGGAATGTTTTTAAACTAAGACAGAGGAGATTTAGGTTAGATATTAGGAGGAATTTTTTTCACTCAGAGTGTGGTTATGCACTATAACATGTTTCCCAGAGAGGTTGTGGATTCCCAATCCTTGGAGGCATTCAAGGCAAGGTTGGATGTGCCTCTGGGCTGCCTGGTCTAATGGTTGGCGATCCTGTCCATGGCAGGGGAACTTGAAACTAGATGATCTTTGAGGTACTTTTCAACCCAAGCCATTCTATGATTCTATAATTACATCTAATCAACATCACCTACAAAACACAACATCCAATGTTCCTGCAAGAGCCAAACTCTACTTGGCAACTGGACAGTGCTTTATGGTGATACTCACAAATTTCACAACACAGTTGCTGTGGTAAAACAGTTCAGTTTGAACAGTAATCTACAGGGTGTTACAGATCTTGCCACCCTGAATGAAGTAGTTTACTCAAAGTAAAATAAACCATAACCTATTCCTTTGATCACAGGACATACAATTCCCTGCGATCTTGCAATGCAGACAGACACTTATTTTGCTCACATTTTTGTAGAGACTCAGGATAAAGGAGGCATACTGGATTTGTTCAGATATCCTTGTCACACCTGGTTTGTGGAAACAAGGATCACTGTGAGGTCAGAAGAAAATCATACAGCATGCAGAAAATGGGTAAGAAAACTGTAGTAAGAGGACAGAAGATCAGATGGCTGGATTATAGGATAAAAAAGATTATGAAGTAGAGAAATTTAAGGGGTAAGAGATTTCAGAAGAGTAGGTCAGGAATATAGGAATGAACGAAAAAGAGTAAAAAATATTAGAAATTAAAAATGATAGCTCTCCATATTCAGGATTTATTTAATGTTGAGTTCTTTAGAAAAAAGTATCCCATGAGATTTTCCATTCATGAGACAACTTTTAATGATTACCTTCCAAACATTTATGTAGTTCAAACTGCGACTTGGTCAAAGCACATGACTCTTGGAAAGGTAAGTAAGGTTTTCAGATAAACATATTTGTAAAATATTATTACACTGGCATTGACTTTATTTACTCAACTAGTTGTACTAAAAAGGGCTCCAGAAATAATTCAAATGCAAATTTTCAGAAAACATTTCAGTTACTATTTACATTCCAGCATTCCTCTGTGACACCAGAAAGTCATCTAATGACAGATATCTGAAGCATATGCCTGTGACTAATGATTTATATAACAGTATTTTTAAAACTGTCTTTGCACTTCTGTGTCTATAGACTCAACTGCTTATAGACTCCACTGATTTCAAATGATTGAAATATCTTTAAGAGTTAAATGTCTAGCCGTCATCTGCTTTTGGGAAACCACAGTTTTAGATATCTTTACAAATCTGTATGTTATCTCTGTGATTCATTGCGTTATTTCTAAATGAGAAGTACTAACATTTTTCTAATTCTCTCTGGCACTGAGAGACTGCAAAATCCTCAAGAATTTATTGTGTTAGAAGTATTCATCCATTTCTTCCTCTTTGAAATCAAGTGTAGGACATAAAAGTCTACAATCTTTCCTTATAAAATTAAGCCAAACACACCCCATAGCATTTTTTTTGTTTGTTTGTTTGAAAGATATACTACCTGCTTTGTAGTCAGTTCTGTTGCTTTTGGAGCAATGATTGAACTTGTTTTTGGATTGCAGCAGAAGAAACTTTGGAAGGAGAAACTACTTCCTCTTTTCATTGATCAGTTAAGTTTCTTGCTGGACTAAAAATATCTCCATAACAAACATAGGATGTGTCTTTTTTTTTTTTTTTTTTTTTTTTTGCTTCCTTTCTGTCTTTCCTCAATGGTGTAATAGCTCACTCTCTATCACTAATCAATCTTCTGTATAATTTCTTTACTGAAACTCGGTCAACTTTGTAACACTCACTCTGTCACAGTCTCTCATTGATGTTTTTCTGGTAACTCTATCAGTGAGTACTAACAGGCTCCGCCACTATAATTATTTAATAGCCACTAAATTAATGTATTTCTGTTACTGTTTAAGCACAAAAGAAGACTATATTAAAATTGGGAGTAAGAGAATAGACTGTTTTTTGTTACTTGTGATGATATTAAGTCACTGTTTATTACTTGAATAGAGTGACACTGTATTGTCTCATAACATTTATGACATGTAAGAGCTGTAGCACTAACATAATACTGAAGAGCAACAGAAGTAATGCAGACTATTAACAATTCTTAAATCTTATAAATAACTTCATTCTAGAGATGGTCTAAAGAAAATTATTTTTTTTTTCATGATATCCAAATTCACATCTTTTTTTCATTAAGACTTCTTAAACATGAACTTCAGTGCATGTGCATTGGGATTCTGTCTGAAAGAAAAAGTGCCTATGTACCACAATTGTATGTCAGCCAGATAACAAAGCAGAATCAGATCTCTACGGCAGCTACAGGAGATACAAAGAGATAAGGCAGAGACTTAAACAAATTGTATTTTGACTTATCAAGCTGGTCATCTTATCTACCAGAATTTTTTCACTTGTTCATGAATTAATACGATGAGACATAACTCAGAAAGTGTTGTAAATTGCATTAACTCTTGGTTATACCATAAGTAATAATCAATTTGCCACTTGACCCCTCCACCAGAACAAGGTTTAGTCTAGTTATGTGATGAACTGGATAGAGCAACTTATCATCAGTCACTCAGAAATCTCTGGGGGAAAGTATGCATGCAGTGGAGCTAAATCAGCTCTGCTACTTGTTTGTTGAACCTTACTATCACTCCACTGAATGAAAACATTAGGCAGTAAAAGAGACAGTTGCTGGAACAAAATTTCCAATGATCAAACAAGAACTTTAATTAGGCAGTAAAAGAGACAGTTGCTGGAACAAAATTTCCAATGATCAAACAAGAACTTTAAGTCTGAAACTTTAAAATGGGAAAAAAAAAAAAGCCCTGTCCCAATCTTTTTGTTAAATGTAAAATGAAATTTAACCTTGTATATGGTACAACCTTATCAACTTGTACAATGTTCATGTACATATTTCATGTTGTGCATGTTTTGAAGCAAAACAGAAATTTTAGGGAATTTAAGCAGTTTATTAACTCTCCATAAGGTCCAAGAAAATGAAGTGCTCAAGTACATTGAAATCACTGATTAACTATCTTTCTTGTTGCGAGACAGCCTCTTAGGCAGAATTGAATAGTAAGTACATGAGATGTAGTACAACTTCATGAATGCAGGCATATACTATGAATAGTTTCACCTTTCTGTAAGAGGATAAAATCAGTATCTTTAACTAGATCACTCACTAGAACAATCGGTTCTTCATCTTGCTTCCAAGCACTGCTAATTTGCTATCAAATATCACATTTATTATTTGTTGGAACTATTCTGAAGCACAATTACATCTCAGAGAATACATTGCATGCATTCTTATCTATGGACAGGGAAAGCTCTGCTTTGTTTCTTTTTTTTCAGCAGTGAATTCCTAAACTAGAATCTACAAGCATATCTTCTTCAAGCAGCATACCAGTAAACAAAAAAAACCAAAAAAAGTGTTTTAAGAGGCATGAGATTGTGTTCTTATCCTCAAAGGCTGTGAAAAAAATCTCTGAAGGGAGCATTTTTTTATACATAGATGTATATATATATGTATAATTTAAATGTGTAAATTTACGTATATATCTCTCAATGTAAGCTTGCTTTTTATGTAATATTCTTATTTCAAATTAAGTTCAGTGCACCATCCACAGCAACAATTTAGCTTTAAATACATGCCTCCCTGTTAAGTATTCAGGCTTTCAGTTCAACTTTTAGCTATCTTTCTACTTAGTCGTATGACAATGTTATAACCCACATGATACAAGCCTTACCATCTAAAAGGTGAAGAGCAAGACTGCACTGTATTTAAACCCAGTGTAAAAAGAACCTCTATAAAATAACTGAAAATATTTAATAATATAATTGATAACACATTTTTAAGGAAAAACACTTCCTGTTGTTCTTAACAATTAATGAGAATGAAGTCGTTGTCTTAAATGAGCTTCTCAATCAGTTACATGAAACATAAAAATTCATACTTTAGCCATTCTCCCCCCTTTTTTTTTTTTTCCTGCGAAGATGAAACTGAGAAGTGGAAAAGATTACAGATTTTGTCTAATCTTTGGATTTTATGCTTTGTTAGTATAAACCAGAACAAATATCCTCCTCGAAAGAAAGTTCATATTGACAATGCACAGTCAGAAAAGTAGAAAGTCATGTTGCCTTCACATTTTCTCCCTGATCTGAACCGTTCATGACACTGACTGTTTGAAGGCAATAGGGTTCATCAGAAGGTATAAAATGATCTACCTGCATAGAGTCATTTTTGGAATAAGAACATTATATTGCATGAAAGACAGAACTTAATTCCTTTTCCCTGTCTTCCTATTATAAATATATAGAAATTTATAAAATAGAGCAAGCCTTCAAAGATCTTATTATCTAAACTGTTGATTCTTCAAATGGTAGGCTTCAAAAATTAGCTTTATTCATAGAAATACCTTGTTGCTGTAAGGTATTCATAGGATCAAGACTAGCCCTAGGTAAGCAGGGAAAAGAGTAAGTTTCTCTAATCAGTTATTTTTTAAAATTCGCTACTAGATCAATAACAGCCTATCTCACCTGTGATATATTAGGCAATGGAGAATGAATTGAAGTAACCACTGTTTGTACCTAACATATTTATTTTAGCACAAATATATTTGAATCTAACAAACATAGATGTTCCTTTCTGGAACACGGTCTCAGTAACTGAAATGGGATGGTCATTACCCTATACAAAAATACTGTATAAAGCTATAAAGACTTTTCATTTATTTTATTGTCTTTTTATTTAATACATATTCATACTGTAAAACCTGTCTGTCCAAAGACAGCGTTAAAACATCCAAGATAATTTTCTTTGTAAAATATTAGAGCCCTTCCTGACTTTTCTCCTTTTTAACTTTCCCACCTAAACCACCGATTAAAGCCTGCATTTCATTTTCTCAATGCCTCTTCTACATAAGTAGACACTAGCATGTATGCTTGCTTATTGCCAGCTTTAATAACTTCATTGAGATAGGAAAAACAGTGATAATATCTGTATCTATTTATGTGCATTCCATGTACAGATTTCCAGATGGTAGTGTGCAAGCAAAAAGTAGCTCTTTAAGACATGTGGACTCCTTGAAACAGTCTTTTTGAGACTAGGTTATGGATAATACCTGTCCTTCTTCTAATATCGGGATGGTTTCCTTTTGGTCTTTTTTAATTTATTGGTTGTTAATTTAACCATTTATCATAGACATGTACTTCAGTAATTCACTGATTAATGGTCATCATCAACTCCAAATATCTTTGATGGAAATATGAAATACTCCCCAGTTCCGTAGTTCCGTCACAGGCATAAGATGTGCTAGACAATGTGCCTGTTGTCCTGAAATAAAGTCAGGACCCTGGCTCATAAACTCAAAAAATCTCACGGTTAAAATTTCTCTGAAATGGTGACTCAAATTCTGAGCGTTACTATGGCATTTACAATTTACACAATGAAAAGTTGGACTATAGCTAACTAGATGCTACAGACTCCTTTCCTTCTGCTCTTTAATTAGAAGATGATAGTGGTGGGCAAATATTCCAGTAAGACTCTCTCTAGATCTTTTTCCTTGCTTCCAGTTTTCATTGAAACTCTTGGGATTTTGACTGTAGGTTTGAATCCACACATATAGGAAGCTAGTGATAGTTCTGTAGGCTCGTTTCTAGATACTAATGTCTCTGAGAATGCTGTGCTTACTTACCCTACCCCTGCTCCAGAAGACGATTGGGTAGGTGCTCTCTCTTAGACAATGTTTAAATTATTTTTTGAATTAGTAACATTTTTAATTTCACAGGAAAAAGTTTTTGTTTTTATCTCTCTCTGTGTATATACATACAGATATATAGAAAACTGTTCAACATCTGATAATGACTTGCTATTTTCTATTGCAGAGTATGGGGTAGAAAGGCTGCAATGGAAAATCACCAAAGCGTTATCATTAGCTCAGGTGTGTGCACTCTGCAATTTAAGGTTGCAAGCACATTGTTTTATTTTGTTTTTTGCTATCCTGAGGAAAATTAATTTTCAGCTTTTTCAGCTACTTCAGTTGATACACCAGCTGCTTGAAGAATATCAAGTCCTGGGAGAATTAAGTAAAGGAAATTTGTTTTAGTTGTCTGCCATGTCATTCTAGAGACTGAAGTAAACTTCACTTGCAATTACATTTAGTTTAAATTAAATGAAGATGAAATACTGTTTATCAAAAGCACATATTTAAAATGGGAGGGAGTTTTTCTAGTAACAGGACTGATGACAGCTCAATTGGTGAGGTATGATTAGGAGAATATTTCTGAGATATAAAGGAGTATTTGTAAGAAATTGCCTTTGGATTACAAGGAACAAGTAGACAACTCCAAAAGGAAGATCATAAAACATTTAAGTATCTGGGAAGTGATGCTATGATAGAGTACAGATGAACCTGCATTATGTTTAGTTTTCATGCTTTTCAGACATCAGTGATAGTGCAAGTAACCACTGAGGCTAAAGTTTGTTATTTACCTGTTGGTAGTAAATCCCAACTTTGGTCAAATAATCCAGGCACACAATGAAGAACCACTGATGCAACGATGGGGTCAGCTGCTGCATCAATTTTAATGTGGTTACAATTATTGTAACACAAGGTGAGACTTAGTATAATTCTCAATACTTCTAACAAAATTTATGGAGAATCCTCTTCCTGTTTGCACACCCTGAAAAACTAAAACAAATTCAGAAAACCAAGTCATCTACAGACATATTGTTTATCTAAATGCCTGTCAATTATTTCCAAATTACCAGGAGATGTAGTAAAAAACACACATGAAAAAGAGGAAGAAATTTGAAAGTGACCTAATTAAATTTTGGAAAGAGTGCCAAATTATTCTGTAAGATATAAAGAAAAAAATTTGCCATCAGTGAGGACAGAAAAATCTGTTGCAGCAGATGATTAATTATGGAAGTTGTTTTAAATGCACATTCTACATTAATTTAGTGACATGACCATAACACCTCAGAGAAATTTAGTACCTTTCACAATATATCTGTATTATCAGTGTTGCTAAGAATGTAAATTCAGGGCTTTAAATTGAAATCTTGTAGTGAAAAAATAGTGATGCTTTTAGCACCTTATCTTTTAAGTTTTCTTTTAACTTTTTAACTTTTTTTAAGTTCAGTGGAATGTATACATTTCTGTTGATATGGTGATTCTGCATTTTAAAAGAACAATTAACAAGAGAATATTTTGTGTGAGTGTATTAATGTGGATGCTAGTTATTTTTATTTCCTTGCTAGTTACTAAATACAAAAATTAAAAATTAAAAATTTTGGCAAATTATGGCAGTTCTCTTGTTGTTAATGCTGTTCATATTCAAATGCTTTACTGGAGAATGTATTGATATGGATGTTCTGTTATGTTACTAATCTTCTCAGAAGATAGCAAGCAAGAAGAAAAATCTATAAACCTAGAGAAATCTGTAAAAAATTATGATCTTGAAAATGCTTCCTCTAGGTAAGCATTAAGTAAATGAGGCAAAGCACACCAAAAGTATAGAAAAATGTAGAAAACGATAAAAACAAATAACAACAAAAATAAATAAAGAGAGAGAGAGAGAGAGAGAGAGAGAGAGAGAGAGAAAGCAATACCAGGCAAAACAATCTTCATCAGGATTAGAATGAATAGCTTTTCTCCATTGTTAGCTGATTTTTCCTCCGTAGTGTTGCTTCTGGTTTTTTTTAATTTTTGGTTTTTAATTGAAGATAGAGCTTCCATTTATAGACTGAAGTAAACACCTGTATGTGCTGAATCTGCACAGACTTGGCAGCATTGGCACATACTTCCTTACAACTGCTTGACATCCATCCATCCTCAGTCTAAGGAACTACCAACTGAGCAAACAATTTAGTTCTCTTTGGACTCTCTTTTAGTGCAGCCAATAAAGTACCACTTAATTTCACAGTTGACTTGGTCACAAAATATATTCCCTACCTATTTTTTATCTTCAGAGAAGGGAAAAAAGAAATGTAGACAGAAGTTTGAGCTGTTTTTTATTGTTTTGTTTTTGTTGTTGTTTTTAATAAAAAGAATCTTTATTAAGAATGGAAAAGCAAACGTTTTTTCTTAATACACACAGGGATAGTTATTTCTGAAGTGTTGATGTTTCAAGGGGAGATCCCAGCAGGTGTTAATCATCACATTGCCATTCTCCTCAGTTTACTATTGGCTAAGGACTGGTCTTTGAATTTCACTGTTATATATTTAAGAAAATTAAATGCTTTAAATATTTTTAAAACACTGTTTTTTAAAATGCCTTATTTGAGCTTCTAGCCAACTCTTTTTGAGCAATAGCAAGAAAGAGGTTCAACAGTACATAGCTCTTTGAAAGTGAGAATATATTTTTACATGTTGACTTGCTGAGGAATCTGATTTGCAGTGTAATTACTTCATTTCTGATTGTTGCCACTGCCAATGAAATACATTTCTGAATATAGAAATGTATGAAAATAATAATGAGAGAATGATAAATCTATGTATTTCTACTCTTCCAAAGTTTTTCATATAATGTATGACTTTGTTGTGGTTTAATCCAGTAGGTGGCTCAGCACCATTCAGTCATTCACTCACTCCCCCCTGCTTTCCCACTGGGATATGGGAGAGGATTAGAAAAAGAAAAAAAAAAAGTAGAATTCATGGGTTGAGATAAAACTATTTACTAAGATAGAGAAAAGGAAAAGAATCATAGTTTTGACTATGTGTATGTATATATAAGCATGTATAACAATATACAGTATGATACACAAGAAATTGCTCACCACCCCAACATCCTGTTAGCTCTGTCAGCAGTGGAAGAGAGTGCAATGAACTCCCGTCCTCCTTCCACTTGATGTCAAATGGAATGGAGTATCCCTTTGACCAGTTTAGGTCAGCAGTTCTAATTCTGTTCCCTCCCAGCTCCTTGGGCCCCTCACTGCAAATGGCCTTGTCTTAATACAGCACTGCTGAGAAGTAATTATAAACATAGATGTGTTATCAACAGTTTTTCTACTAAAACCAAAAACATAGCATGACAAAAATTCAATCCCAGCTGAAACTAAGACAGAGTTTTCAGGTGTAATAAGATTACTTGCTCAAGATTGTTTTCAGTGTTACCTAAATGTCTTTTCGTGATTCCCCCTAACATTAAGGTTTTCGATTTGTCTACTTAAAGAAGCATAAGTAATATACAATCTTATGGATGAAAAGAAAAATCAACTTTAAGGAGTCAGGTTGAGTTCATATTCTTACATTAATGAAGTGAAAACTAATGGGTTGTCATTTGGATAGCCAGCACTATCAGGCACTGAGGTTCTTAGCAGCAGTTAAAAAAAACATCCTTTTTAGGAATGATGCTCTGTCAGGTTATTAAGTTAACCAAGTTTCAAAGATACCTAAATGTCTCGTTCTACATAGTACTTGGAAATAAGGCAAATAAATATTTTTGACATGTGAATTTACTGTCCAATTGGATTTCCATTCTAGAAATCACCACTATACAGACACTGCTTTTTTCTCTTATCAGTAATTCTATGGAGTAAACTGCAGGGTGGAAAATCAAACTTCTTCCACTTAGTTACACACTGTAGGAGTTGACTTTGAATGCCTAAGTTTTCAGTTGACTCTCCACTGAAAAGATATGTGGCTAAAATAAACACTTTCAAACAAGGTTAACTCAAGTACACTACTTTCACACAGAGAGATAAACTGCACAAGCCATGTAACAGGAACAAAAACTTCATCATCATTTACCTCAGATAATTTTTCTAAACTGCTCTAAAGATGAGCTCTGTAGCTTACTACTATTTTGTCTATCTTTTTTTTTTCTCAAGTCTTCCCACTGTTGAGGTTACTGTGACTACAGTGATATTTAGGGCATGTGTAAATTTTCTTTTTGACAATCATTCTTACTATGTAAATAATTGTTTTCTTGAGGGAAAGATAGGGGAAAAAATGAACATTGGGATGACTGCACTTTTTCTGCTCCAGGAAATCATGCCTTAGTCCTGTAATTTAAACTGAGGTCTATTTGATTTTCGTTTTGTACTTACTGTGGAATATGTCTCACATTTTTTTATGTAAACTATGTGAGGCAATTTGGATCTGGATAAAGATCTGAATAGCTGAAGTTTTCTGGTGAATTACGACTTCTCTCTTCACATCTTGATTATTTCTCTTGGTTATGCAGTGGTTGTATGTCTGTGCTCCTCTCTTCCTTCTTTCAGTTTTAGAAACTTAATTGAAACATTACTAAAGATGGGTCTATGACAATAATCTGCATCTGAACAATTTCAGATGTCTTGAGAATTTATGTCCCCATTTAAGAAATTTCATGACTGGCCTTTGTCTTGGTGAAATTATATAAACCAGCAAATGCATTTTGTTATGTTGGCTGTTCTCATATGTTTTAGCCTCCAGGTGCTACAGGCAATCCCAGACATGAGTACAAACTTGGAGAAAGTTCATTGAGAGTAGCCCTGTGAAGACCTGGGGGCTCTGGTGGATGAGAAGCTTGATATGAGCCAGTAGTGTGAGCTTGCATCCTGAATTAGAGGAGACGTGGCCAGCAACGAGAGGAAGGTGATTGTCTCCCTCTGCTCTGCCTTTGCAAGGACCCATCTGGAGTACTGCATCCATCACAAGAAAGATATTGAACTGTTGGAGAGGGAATAGAGGAAAGTTGCAAAGATATTTAACACCTCTGGAACACCTCTCCATATTCAATCTAGAGAAGAGATGCCTTCAGAAAGCCCCTCCTGGGGAAATTCTTCACTGAGAGTGGTGAAGCAACGGAACAGTTTACTTGGAGGAGAAGTTGTGGATGCTTTATCCCTTGAGGTAAGGTTCAGGGACGTGCTGGATGGGGCACTGGGTGACAGTGTGTGACAACTCTGCCTTCAGCAGGGTGGTTGGAACTAAATGATCTCTAAGGTCCCTGCCAATCCAAACTATTCTGTGAAATGTATTTTGTCCAAGATCAGCACAAGTAAGAAAGACATGCAAGAAGATCCATTGAAAGGTACCAGCTATTTCTTGAAATACAGCACCCTGCCTTTCTACTTCTGTGGAGAAGAGTAGTAGAGTTCAGAGTGGGTTTTATGGTAGAACACTACCACATAAGCCATAGTAGCTGTGTTTGTCAAGGAAGTGACTGGAGATGTAAAAATGTCTGAAAATATGTATTTTTTTCTCAGAGCAAGGAGGAATTTTTTCATCCTTTCTTGGTTCAGAAATGAGTTTTGAGAGTATTCCACAAAAACGATGATATAACAGAAAGGTAGGTAAGTAGAGCTGGTACTATTTAACATGAAAATGTATACGTTAGAATATCTTGAGAAGTAAAAAGAGCTGCACAAATTGTGAAACCTTATAAAAGGAAAGTGACTCTGGTCCAAAGAACTGACAATATAATCTCATTGCAAACAATAATATACCTTCTCTCCTGGCCCCTGTTTCATTTTCAGTATGCAATTCTAAGTGGCATTAACATAAATCCTTTAAATTTGAAGTATAGAATCTTATTACTTTCATGTCCAAGGCAGACATTCCATGTTAATATAAAATCACTAAGGTTAAACATTTTCTTAATAATATATATTATTAATAATTGACAGTAAGATCCTTAAACTCATAAAAAATTAAGTGTGGCAACTAAATTTTCATGCATAGCCTTTGCACTATCTGTGAGTAATGGTACAATTTAGACTTCATTATGAGTACAATTCGAAAAACGTTAATAAATAATTAATATAGATTATAAAAGGCATACTGTGGATTTGAGCTCATGTGCTTTAATTACACATAAACTCATCAGCAAAATGTGTTGCAACTGATTATCAATCTGTTTTATAACCAAACTTTTTCCAGTCAGATGCTCTTACATGCAATTATCCAGCAGTAACAATTGCTGAAAATTGATAAGCTACTTATAAATGTAACCTTAATGAAAAATATGTCCAAGAGAACATTTGTACTGACAAAGTTATTTAAAATAAGTAAATAAATAAATAAAAATAATCCCAATTTCTATGATTATTTAAAAATCTAAGCACAGATAGTAGTTCAGACAAAATCAAATGTACGAGCTTATACATTTTTGCTGCAATATACCTGAAACTGGTATTTTTCCAGTGTCATTTGTTGTTAGCAAGGTATGGAAGCAAAATTTTGCTGATTCCAGAGAAGGTCTTTTACTTGGTCAATATCATCAGTTTTTTGCAGCTATGACAGATAACATTTGCTTCGGTATTTTAGGAAATTTAGTCTTTTCAGTGCTTTCTGCCAGATCAGAAGTGAGCTTAGTTTTTCCACCAAAATAAAAGGTTTTCAGTACTGATAAGAGTAGATGCTGTACCACTGGAGAGAAATTTCCTTTGACAAGTACAAGGTTATGTCTTCCTGCCAAGTAGCAAAATGGGCATAAAAGACAGCACATGACTTATATAACATTCTTTTTTTTTTTTTTTTTTTTTTTTTTTAAGAAGGTTTACTGGAAATTCTAAGGGCTAAAAGTAGAGAATTTGTACTGTAACTTGTCAGTTACCTACTACTCGGCTTTTGCAAAACTGGAGAAGAAATCAAGCATGATGATGGGTATCTTTTATCTTCCAGACCATTGTAGATATAAGGATAACTATATTGATAGAAAACTCACTGAAGAGACTAGTCATTCTTCTTAGAAACAATGTTATATTGAAAGATCTTTACACATTCACTCCAGAAAGAAATTGAAATAAATAGTAAGTTTTCTATACAAATATGTTTTAATTTATCTTGGTGAATGCATACAGAAATATATTATCATTTTCACTTCCATGAAGAAATATTAAAGATTCACATATTCTAGGAGTAACTGTCACTGCTACACTGTGACACTTACAAAATAAGTGTTAATTCTGGGATTATTATCCTAGTTAAAACTAGGACTTGTATTTTCACAATTTGGGCCAATACATGGTTCCTTCAATCTGCTACTGTGATTAATACTTACATTCTACCATTTCTGTCATCACTGACCAAATGACTCCAGTTTATTCTACTGAAGAGAAAGATAAGAAGAACTTTTCACTGTTTGTATCTTTAAAAGCATGTCCTGATGACAATTAACATACACATAAATGCACTGATATGCAAACAGTCTGCAATAAGTTGTTTGAGAAGTAGATTGGCCCATATTTTTTCAGAAGAATTCTCATTCTAAAATAAAATATTGGCAGTTCAAAATATCTACATTGTTTATGTCTTTTTTATTTTTTGCCCACTAATCTAACTTAACCTGAAAGTGCAGAAATTGTTGTGCTGTAAAAATCTAAATGATCTGACAAGGCAATAAATTTTCAGGACATACATTAGTGGAGATTATGTGTAAATGCAGTTTGAGGAAATATTTATTTTATAATCCCAGTCTGTCTTCTCTTCCAGGCTATCCGATAGGGCAGTCAACATCAGGGACGTTATATTTTTCAGTATCTGAATCATGTTTATTATATCTTCACATCTCAAGCCTTACTGTACAGAAACTAACCATAGCTTAGAAGAATACATGTATTGTTCTTTACTATGGCAGAAAATGTCAAGACATTTATTTAAAATATGTAAATATATATCTTTTGGATTTGTTTAAAAAAATTTACATTCTTTCTGACAGTGACTTACATCACTGCTCAGTCCTAGTTTGTGTAATATTTGATTCTCAGCACCTGTCTTGGTTGGGTATGGATGCTCAATCTCTGTTTATGAACATAGTAAGAAATTATAACTATCAAGAAGGGAAAAGATTATGCTTAGTTCTAGTAATGTATTTTTTATGCATCATAGATTTTGTTGGCCAAAGAGTATATAGATAATGCTAATAACATATAAAATCTTTGCTTTATATCAAGAAGAAAGGTTTTAAATTCTTTAATGAAGTGTATATCCTGCAAGAGTAATAAATATACTTTGAAGATGGAGAGTATCCAAAAATACACCATGGAATTAGTTAGCAGTCTAGAATTAAATCAAGTAACTGAGTATGATACACAGCTTATTTTGATGTGATATTAATCCTGAAAAATTTTACTTTTATCTTTGTTACAGCTTTATTCAAATGAAAATTACTTTTCTTTTTACGCTATTGAGTATCTCTACAAGGACTGATGTTTGTTTAATGACCGTGAAGAGAATTGTTGACCAATTTTGAGCATGTGAAGTGTTTCCAACTCTGAAAATTGTCATGATAAATCAAAGCTAGATGGAACCATTTTTCATACCAATAAATCTGAGAGTAAGCTTTTAATTTTCTGTTTTGATACCTACTGTGCACATTATTAATATTCATTATGAGTATGACCATTTTAGAATTGTTACTGATATTTGAAATTTCTTATGCTTAAAATGAAGAAGGTTTCTTGCAGTTTTTCTACCAAAATCAGTAGTGACCTAACACTATTCATTCTTGATTTTCTACTGTATTTTAAATTGCAGGATCTCTTCCTATCTTCTTCAAAAACCTGAATTGCATAGGTTTATTCCATTTAGTATATCAGAGGCTTCAGATTGTTTTAGTTTCTTTTGTTTTTAAAGATTAGACAAAAAAGAAAGTGAACATTATAAATGTTGTGAAAGCATTCTGTTTCAAAATAAATCAGATTGTTTACACCACCAGCTGAGACAGAAGTAAATTTTGTGACACTGAAATTCCTCCAGGCTGGGGCATATGACTTATCTCTAACAGTCTTAAATGAATTTGAATTTGTGGTCAGACTTTGGATTGATGAGGTTAAACTTTTGTATATATTCAGAGTACTTATATTTTACTGGGAGAAGGAGCCTAGCCCTTCTGTGATCTGGGAACTCACTTCATGGCCACGACACTGTGGTTATTTTTGTTTGATGAGTGTTCTCTATGCCAGCTCTTAGTAAGCCAATAAATAAAAAGTTTCCTGATCACAAGATCAACACCAGGATTAATTTTGTTTTTGGCTTTCATATTTTAAGAAAATGTAGACAGCAGCATATGTCTGAATAAACATAAAATATCTAAAAATTGTCATCAAACATGCAAAATAGGAAAATAAATAAAAATGAACATAAGACCCAGTAGAGAAAAAGACTGATGAGCTTCATTTTCAAAAGCTGGTGATCACTTATCAATAAGGCAAAATTTAAATGTAGTTAGCAAAGCTGTCTAGATTTTTTACGTCCTTAATTCATCCCCATGGAAATGTCAGGGCTATCTCTGAATTCTAGTTCTGAATACACTACAAGAACAAGACATTTACTATACATGAAGCAAAGTAGCGTTCTCTTACAAGAAAAGAAACAGGTTCCACAAAACCTTTCAACAATTTGGCTATTAAAAATTATTAATGGATTTGTGGTAGATGAGACTTGAATATGTCTGTATACTAATGTTGCTGAATAAAGCTATCAAAGAGATTTTTCTTGTTTAATACAAAACAATATATTTTGTCTTTAACTGAAAGTCTGCTTAACATACTATTTGAACCATACTACTTGATCCCTCAAAATCATCTTGAAATCTCAACATTAATTTGAATAAATAACACTAATGATTATTCTGACACAAGACAATTAGTGATTTTATCCACAAGAAAGTATAACTGAAATTTGTTATTGCCCATTTTCAATGTCTCTACGGGGTTATAAAGAGGGAAGCAGAGCTGGGACAAATGCTCTATTCGTTTTAATCAATTGTATTTGAATGGATTTCATTTAAAGCTGGTGATTCTCTGGCAAATTATTCAAGTGTACCCTAAAGAATCATATTCATTAAGACAATATCATTTTTCACTGAGTCACTGTTTTATTAAGCATGGAAGAACAGTGTAAAATTAAGGTTGTTTGTTGGATTTGGCCAGAAAAAGGTACTAGCATCAGCCAGTTCTGTGATATATCCTATCCAGTTTTGTTAAGAACTACAAAAACCGTCATGAACAGTATCCTATTAATGTCTGTGCTGCTTGTGCTTCTCTACCATGACATTTATTGTTGAACGTACAACACTGGATTGTTCTCATTCTTTCTCTTCCTCTCCCTCTTGCTCTTCTTTTGAAGGCAACTTTTTTATCATACTCTCCTTAGCTAAATAACCTGACAAAAACATCCTGTGATTGTAGATCTTCACACACTGGATGGGAAAAGAAATAATACAAGATTTTACTAAAGTTACCAACCCAGAGGTGGGCAGTTAAGCCTCTCCTCCCACTACATGGGAATGCTGATTGACACATTAATATGATCTTATGTTATAATGGATCCAATTCTTGTATTTGACTGATATGTTTGTACCTTCTGAAAGTCGTTTTTTAAGTACTCTATCTTCTCACGCTGGGAAGCTGTGTCCTCACACCCAAAGCATGCAGAAGAACACTACTGGTTCACCAGTGGGCACAGCACCTCACAACTGTGAGCAAAAGGCTGAATTGAATCCCCAAAAAGTGCTAACATCACATAGGATTATGCTATCTGCTTAACTGATTTTAAGCAGCTGGCTGTAAAATCCAATTTGAAGATCAGCAGAAGATGAATATTCATCAAAGGAATTGCTGATTTAACAAGTTCTCAAATCAATTCACCTTTTTAAATGGTTACATTAAACCCCACTGATTTGGAAGGTAAAAGGTAATTTCAAAGGTTCTGCATGAAAATGATTTTTTTTTTCCATCTGTGGTTTAAAAGCTACTGGCAATTCGAATAATTTCAAATAGCTGTACGACACTTGCAGAATAATGCAAAAGTTTGAAATTAGGATGAGGAAATGACTGTGTCATCTAGCCCTACTTAAGTTTTGCATTACAAGGTAAAGTATAAGTCATCAGTTCTTGGAATAAAATGCCTGAGGTTTACAGATAATTCTTCCAACTTCAGCTGTGGTAACGTAAATAATTCTAATTTTTTGAAAAAAAAAAAAAAAGCAGTATGTATATTCCGAAGAACACATTCTTTTGTTTATGGGAAAGGTTTTCAAAAGTGTTAAACTTAAATAATTTTTCACACATGTATGTTTTTGCACTAACAGAGCAAATGCAGAGATGCATGTGAATACCTCCCCCCTTTCTTTATGTGACTCAGTAGTCAATGCATAGCAATACCTTTAAACTAAGAAGAACTTCTTTGGGAATAAGTGTGTTGATGGACATATTCTTTGAATATTGTGTTGAATTTGTTTTCATTCTGGTGGATGAGAAGCTGGACACGAGTCAGTAGTGCGTGCTTGCAGCCTGGAAGGCCAACTGTATCCTGGGCTGCATTAAAAAAGGAGTGGCCAGCAGGGAGAGGGAAGTGATTTTCCTCTCTACTCAGCTCTTGTGAGGCCCCATCTGGAGTACTGCATTCAGGTCTGGGACATCAAGCACAAGAAAGACACAGAGCTCTTGGAACAGGTCCAAAGGAGGGCCATTAAAATGATCAGAGGGCTGGAGCACCTCTCCTATCAGGAAAGGTTGAGGGAACTAGGCTTGTTTAGCCTGAAGAAGAGAAGGCTTGGGAGACATCAATGTGGCCTTCAAGATAGTTGAAGGGAATGTGTATACAGGAGGGGGAACAACCTTTTGTACGGATTGATAGCAATAGGACAAGGGGGAATGGTTTTAAACTAAGTCAGGAGATTTAGGTTAGAAATTAGGAGGAATTTGCTTGAATTTGGAGAAAAAAAGACTTACTGCTTACAAGTGATCTGAGGAGACATTATCCACTGAAACAATTAAAATGATTCTGTTGACTAAAACACTAATTCTTAAAAATCATACTCCTTACAAAATTAAAACTTTATATTTTATAAATACTATTCAGCTTCTTCTTCCTTTCTTCAAATACTAAATTTGAATCTTTTAAGATTTTCACTAAGCACATTTCTCCCTTCTTCATATCAAATGGGAATTATCTATGATTTCTGACTAGAAGTATTTGGAGAGCCATCGTAGGAAACATAGAATTGTGATAGTCTCTTACAATTTGTATGGAACTAGAAGTGAACACTTTCTGTCTCGTACACCTGTTGCAGAATCTTTCAGCCAAAGGGCTTTTTTTTTTCTTACAAACAAAGCAGCAGGAATCTGTTAGAATAGCTTTGGCTTCCTATTTAGAAATCTGTGTAGGATGCTTTGAAGAGATTCTTGGAGTAAGGTGCTTCTTTTTTTTTTTTGAACCCTGATGTCATTTTATTTATTTATTTATTTTCATTCTATAACATAGTGCACTTACTCAATTACATTGGATAATATTTGTTATAAGTCAAATAAAACCCAAAATTTTCTTCAAGGTAGTTTTGCTTCATAGAGAAAGAGTGTGGATTGTCTGTCTGTCTGTCTGTTTGTTTGTTTGTTTGTTTTAAAAATCTTTGTCATGGAACTACCAAGTAATGTACAATTGAAAATATCAACAATTCAACGACAAATGCTTGCTTTTGGTGGAATAAAAATGAGCAGTAGGCAGTGGTAAAATGCCTTTAAGAGTTTAAGAATACAAGACACAACTTTCAGATAAAATAGCTTTCTTATTTTATTTTGCTTTCTATTTCTTATCTAAAAGATAAATGACCTTGCTGTCAAAGAAATGCAAAAAAAGAACACTGAATCAATGGCATGCAGTACAGCACTGTGTGACCTGCTTCATAATATACTCAGACCTACAATTGTTAAATTTCTGAAAAATAGCAAATATGCTTTTTGCCACTGTTAATATATATATATTTTTAACCAACCTCAATGGAGAAGAACAGCTACAAGTGGGGAGTAATTTTCCAAGCAAAAAATCCTGCATCAAGCACTCAGCAAGTTCTTATGTGCACATTCTACTTAGAAGTATGAGGTAAATTTTGTGTTTGCTATAACCAGGCTAAGAAAATAAATTAATCTACAGCTGAATTTAGGTATTTACTATGGAGCGTGTTTTGCCTGGGAGCCTGAGTTTTTTCTTAGAGGTCTTTTCATGAGCAGAACAACCCTAAGGTAATGACATTCTCCTTTAGTCAGATACATTTACAAAATTCACATCCTAAGGATCTTAATAGTATTGTATTTTCTCTGTTGTTTAAATGGAACATTCTTGTGAGTATTTAAATAAAAATGCACTTGTCTGTATAGCAGCATTAGGCAGCAGGTCAAGCTTCCCTTCAGAGATGTGTTCCACTTAAAAGGCAATATCAAAGTTTTTGAATTACAAGGATTGTAAGTCCCTCATTCATCATAACTTACTTCTGAGTCTTTAAATTTTTTATTTAGGACTTGCATTGATCTATTCTTTATTTCTACAATGTGTAGCTGCTTCTGAGTACTACTGCAACTATATTTATATATATATATATAAAATCAAAGATTTTAGTTTCCAAATTTAAGCCAAAATTTATTGAGACATATTTAAAAGTAGTGAACAAGAAAAGATAAATAAATAAAATGAGCATATTCTTTGAAAATTAGGCAATCAATTTATTCCAGAGCTAAGTTAAATGTGTAAAGGCTCAATTCTTCAGCTCCGGCAAACTTCTTAGTTTGTCAATAGAACTTCATTTAGTTTCATGGGCCCTGTCTTTCACATCTTTCAAACAAGGAATCCATATATTGAAGTATCAGTTAACCAGATATAAGTGCTAAGTAACTGAGTTAAGCATGGACAGGAGAGTGTCTGCAAAGTTTTGGGAATGTTTTGCAGCTCTAGAATCTAATAAAACAGGGTTTAATTCAAGCTGTAGTGAGCTGTTTCTTTGTGCTAAAAACTATGTTCTTGCCTTCCCAGTCCTTGCATATTTACGAACACTATTGTGTGCTATATTTAAAGAAAAACTGACAGTGACTCTTCAGATTCTGTCAAGTCACCTGAAAACTCTGCTCATTTTATTTCTCCCCTCTGGAAAAGCCTCAGAGAACAAATGGGTCTGGCAGCATGCCTGAGAAGTCAGCAGATTTAGGCACCAATGAACCAAGGCAGGAGCAAATCTTGCAGTTAAGGACCCATCATTGATTATGCCCTGACTCCAGCCCCCTGTGATTAAGCCAGGAGGCTGTTACCTTGAGCATGCTAGATGATCTCAACTGTCACGGTGTCATTTTTTAACGCCCCAATGCACACTTTCCCACTGCAGCTTGACAGGGACAGGTGTTATTGCTGAGAAAATTTGCATGTAGAAGACTGTAAATGTTGCACCGAGGCATTTGCAGCCTAATCCTCCAGAAACCGAAGGGATAAATAATAAGTTGCTGTTTTAATATTAGAACAGTAAGACTTTTGTGTTTAAAATATTTTATGATCCCCGTGTTGCAGAGAGTGTAAATTTTGCCTCTTTCTGCAAATCTGTATTTTATATTTATAGGCATTTTTATAGCTGTTTGCACTATAGCATTAGAAGGGAGCAATTGCAGAACCTGAACTGCATTGATGTCAACAAGTGTCATAAAACTGTCAGAAGGTGAACAGGTCCCAAACTGCAAACCTGCACTTTTGTTAAACTGGGAATAACTAGGGTTAGGAGCCTCCCATCTTGTACTACACAATACTCAGTGATATGTGAATGCAGAATTACATCTACTATGAAAAAGAGTCTGAAATTTCAAATACGTATACAGGAATTGTTTTATGCTTTTATTCTTCTTGTTTTATTTTTTTTAAGCTTCTATTAATAAAATATTTATTGTTAAAGAGGAAAAACTTTTGAGACAAAGTCCACGTGAAGTTTACATTTATTTCCAGAAAACTAATGTCTAATGAAGTTTCAGCAACATTTCAGATCACTAGTCCTTAAAAAAATTAAAAATATATCCTTTTATTTTGCATTTCATTATATTTGACAGTACTTCCTGAGATGTGCACACGTCCATACATATCACTCAACAAAAATGTTGTCAGTTTTCCAAAATTTAGTGTGTTGTGGGTTCATCATGGCAGCAGGTAAAAACTGCACAGATTCTTGCTCATTTCCACTCTCTCCCTTTGTCATATGGGAGAAGATGTAAGTGAGAGTACAAGCAATTAAATTTGCAGGTTGGTATATTTATTTATTTATTTATACTAAGTGAAGGAGAAGTGGAAAAAAAGGTTAAAAGAAAAGACAGAAAGGGAAAAAGGGAAGAAGGGTAGGGGAAGGGAGATGCAAAGGTGATCACTCAACGCATTCCACTAGTAGAGTGCTGCCCACTGTTCTACAGCAAAAATAGCAAACCTACCTAAACTTCCTCTTTTCTGTTTTATTTCTGTGCATAATATTTTATGGGGTGAGTATCTCTGTAGACAGTTCACCTAATCTGCCTGTATGTATCACCTCCCAACCTCTTGCACACTCCAAATCCATCCAATCGTGGGCACAATGAGAAACAGGGAAGGCCTTTACACTGTGCAAACACTGTACAGCACCAGCTAAAGCATCAGGGTATAATCAGTATCAGTTTGGTTACAATCTAAAACTCAACACCATAGGATCAGATATGGCAAAATTTATCTCCACCTTCTACTGATCTAGTACAGGATGCTAACTACTTTATGAATCATGTATCACGGTCCACAACTTCCTTTTAGTGAAACTCATTTCCTTTGTAGGATATGTCATACATTTTAAAGGTTTTAAAAAGCCAGTTTGTTTTCCTCCCATTAAGTAGTTCAGGGTCATTAGTCAAACTTCTGAATACAGTTTGTTGTGTGAGTAAAAGCTTAATTGAAAGCTCAGATGTGGATCCAAATTTTTCCAAAGTTTTAGTTAACAGTGTAGGCTAGTATCCCAGTTCTGCCTATAAGACTCTGCCTATGAAATTATGTGAGCACATTTTATGTTATTTTGGTATTAAATTTTTATGTTGATAGGATGTGAGTTGAACTGGGGAAGGTTTAGATTAGATATCAGGAAGAATTTCTTCATAGTAATGTTGATTAGGCATTGGTACAGGCTACCCAGGGTTGACATCCATTAAGGTATTTAAGAGACTCATGGACATGACACTTAGGATATGTTGAGTATGTTTAGTGGTAGTGTTACACTGATGGTTGAACTCAATGATCTTAAGGGCCCTTACTAATCTAAATAATTATCTGACTCTATATTATTTAGCAGATGTTTCTTCTCAGTGGAAATTAGTCTAAAATTAACTAGAACTGAGCTGATTACAGTGAAAAAAATGCTTAGGTGTGTGCACCTTAATTAAAAAAGCCAGTTTAAGTGATGAATTTAGATAATCTGTAAGTGAACTAACAAATAAGCATATATGCTTACAAGTGAATAAACAAAAAAACATATATATGCAAACAGTATTTTAAATAATTTATTCCAGTAAAACATGCTTAATTACTTGTAACCATACCCTACAATAGTCACCTGAATTTATTTTTCTATAAATCAGAAGATATAACAATGAGACTGAGCATCATAGAACGCAGAACAGAAAAAGTTACTATCATTTACGTTTTCTTATTATGATTCGCATTCATCACGCAGGGTGAATTAAATCCACCATAAAAAGTGTTATAAATTTTCGTATAATTAAGATGAACCAGAATGCGTTCAAAAAATGTTCCATGATAATTACACTTGATAATGAAACCAATATTTCAGAATTTGATACTTATGTTGTCTTATTTTTGCTGATGCAATTTATAGAAGAGAAAATAGATAAGAAAATTTAAATACTTTACTGTGTGAGAAAAACTAGTTTTGACATAACACATTTAGACTGTATCCAATAGTGTGTAAAATAAATCTTCCTTCATGATCCTTTATTTCTGATATTACAAATCAGTTTGATTTGTACTAACAGATATCTCACATTGATACTCCTAATTGGTAACCTTCCTTTCCAGAGTAAATTAAGAATGTTGCTGTGAAAAAATATTTAGTTATTTTGAAAGAATAGCTAGAAACAAAGATAAAATGAAGATTTAATTACATGATGTGGACTGGAGAATGGTTTATATCTTCAACATCTGAGTATTGTCACTGGCTACAGAAAATCTACTTGTATCCTTTGTAATTCTTCATTTAAAAATCCTTATAAACAGACTCTGAGAGATGGAAAGATAACCCTGTGTGACCAGCAACATCAATTTCAGAATTGCGGTCCAAGAAAAGCAAAAATTTTTCTTGTGACAGAAATATTCTCTGTGAAATGTGACCAGTAGAGTTACTGAATTATCATAGAAAGTATTTTAGTGTATGATATGTTTCTGAATTAGTGTATTGAAATAGGTACAGCTATCATTAATGAAAGAGAAGTGTTGTTTCTTAAGGTAAAACAAAGCTATTTGAAAAATACTTGAAGTTTAATACAATAAAATCTATGGAAAATAGAAAGGGATGAGATTTTTAATGTAAACATGAGATAGAAAAGTTGAACTCACAAGAGAAAAATATTTTGAAAGATACCAAAAAGATGGAGTTAAAAATATTTGAAGGAGTTTTACAAACAAATTTGAAAAGTTGTAAGATAAAAAAAAATGAACTGCAAATAGACAAAATAATAAACCAATATTTTATTGATTTCTAAGCAACTGTAACATTTTGAATGTCAAATTTATTTCCAGGGGTTTGCACATAATATAACTGGGTTTTAAAATTTGCTTCAGTTATTAGAGCCACTGTAAAGAATTCAAGCTAATTTCCAACTGTGGATAATAGTTAATTTCAGTTTTTTTCTGATGTTGATTTTCATGTATTTGTAGTCTTAACTACTGGCATTAGTGCTGAGAAATATATACATATACATATACATAAATATATATATATATATATTTATCTCCTGCAAATTCTGACGAAGACTGAGTGAGATGTTTATTCCAACTGTGAACATAATTAAAAGATCTAATTTCCACAAGCTAATTCTTATGTAGCCAGCTATTCCTGTCAAACAAGCTTGACAAAAGAGGTTGATTCATTCAGATATGTTAAAAACCACTAGAAAACAGTTACAGGCCAAAAAATAGCCTCTATGTGACTAGCTGGTCATTAATAGGAACGGTGTATTCAAACAAGGCTAAATAAACAAAATAGGTAGCTGTAATATAAATTTGGTAAGAGAACAAGCAGAAAATTAACTATAGAAATTAGTGGTATCTGTGTTCTCATGCTTGCTAAATAACACCAGAATAGTGTATGAACAGTGAGCAGAGTAGTACTGGCATTATTTTCATTTTATCTATCTGTAAATTCGGACATATGCATTAGCTTTGGGGGTAATTATAAAGGAAAATGAGTATCATCTGTATGGAATAAAAGCTTTAATCTTGTGTAACTGCCTTGTCAGTGTTCTGCTGATGCTGCTGTCTTTCCCAAAGGGACTAGAGGTCTTTCCTGTTGTTGGAAGATGAAAGCTGCATTAAGATCCATGTTTAAAGAACACTTACAAGCTCTGAGATCTTTTGGAGAAGCAAGTCATGCACATGAAAACATTATTTTTATAGATTTATTTCTGATAATTAAAAGACATATGGAATATTAGCTGTTTGTAAATTCAGAGGTTGTTTACTATCACATCCTATAGGGTTTAAATAAACTGCCTTTGCATCTGACGGAGAGGAGAGAAGAGGAGAGGAGAGGAGAGGAGAGGAGAGGAGAGGAGAGGAGAGGAGAGGAGAGGAGAGGAGAGGAGAGGAGAGGAGAGGAGAGGAGAGGAGAGGAGAGGAGAGGAGAGGAGAGGAGAGGAGAGGAGAGGAGAGGAGAGGAGAGGAGAGGAGAGGAGAGGAGAGGAGAGGAGAGGAGAGGAGAGGAGAGGAGAGGAGAGGAGAGGAGAGGAGAGGAGAGGAGAGGAGAGGAGAGGAGAGGAGAGGAGAGGAGAGGAGAGGAGAGGAGAGGAGAGGAGAGGAGAGGAGAGGAGAGGAGAGGAGAGGAGAGGAGAGGAGAGGAGAGGAGAGGAGAGGAGAGGAGAGGAGAGGAGAGGAGAGGAGAGGAGAGGAGAGGAGAGGAGAGGAGAGGAGAGGAGAGGAGAGGAGAGGAGAGGAGAGGAGAGGAGAGGAGAGGAGAGGAGAGGAGAGGAGAGGAGAGGAGAGGAGAGGAGAGGAGAGGAGAGGAGAGGAGAGGAGAGGAGAGGAGAGGAGAGGAGAGGAGAGGAGAGGAGAGGAGAGGAGAGGAGAGGAGAGGAGAGGAGAGGAGAGGAGAGGAGAGGAGGAGAAACAGATTGCTTCACTCAGGTAGAACACAGAATGATAGAACTGACAAGAAATGGCAAGATATTAAACAGATGTATTTTCTTCCGGGCACAAGGTTTATGGAAGAAAAGATTATTTCCAATCTCATTTCATTTGTAATTGAACTATTCCCTGTGAAAGATAAATTTTCACTAAATTGCACAATGGCATTTTCATGGCTTTGGCTTGGCTTAATATTGTGTGAATTAAGTGTGTGAAATATTCAGTTTCTTTTAAGTACAGGGAGATGCACATGAAGTTATGAGAACTAAGAAGTTAAATTTAAATTAAATAGAAGCAAAAAAAAAAAAAAGAATAAGAAAGAAAAAGATAAACTGAAAACAAAAATCCTGAAACACAGAAATGTAACAGTTGTAAATGGAAAATCACAAACTTGTTCCTTTCTCCTTTTAGATAACTTAAAACTGAATAGTTTTTTAGACTGCCTAATTTTATTTTCTACGGTTCACATCAGAGAACTCAGCATAAACCTACGTTTGGTTTTTATCAAAAACTAATTTTTTTGTTGTGCAATTATGAAATGTACATAATAGTAACAAACTGAGATTTCTTAAGTATTTTCTGATATACTAATCCAGCATCAGAATTAATGATTAGAAATTATCCTATTGTCCTTTTTTATTAACAGCACTGATATCAGATGTTTAAAATGTTTCACTTTATTTCAAGAAAAAATACTTCAAAGGATTGTGACATACTATGAAGTTCAGACTGTGAATTTTGATTGTGAATAAAAATTCCCAGTGGCAGCATACTTTTTGTTTTTCTTTGCAGAAAGGTAAGGTACTTGGGCAAACTACATTTAAAGCATGCTTTCCATCATTTATTTGGGTTTTGATTTAAGCACCTAACTAGTGTAGATCAGGATTGCCTGGCCCTAGCTTGCCCCATGGCAAGGTTGCTGCGCAAGTCTAAAGGTTACAGGATGAGATTGCAGTTGTGGAACAGAACTGGGAGACCTTGAGCCTCAAGGGGCTTTCAGCACTGACAGTGGGGCAGTATACATCTCCTGGTTATGCCCTAGTGATGGCAAAAAGAGGACTTTGCCAGGTGTGTAGGCTTTACCTACTGTTTAGCCTCCTGGTTGGTGACTGCAGTCCAGGACCAGCTTTTGACTATACTGTGCATTTCAACCCACAAGTCAGGAAAAGATGCACACTTTTTTATTTCATTGTATAGTAAGGTTTGACACAGAGGTGTCACTTAATCCTGCTTAATCTTTCATTTTGCAGAGCTGCAAAATGAATCTCCACAACAGAATAATAAAAAAAATTGGGTGTATCTATAAGTTAAGAAACATGTGGTATCAATTTCCTTTCTATTCATTTTGCTCTTCTTTTATTTCAAAAAGAGCTTCCTGATGATTTTGCAGAATTCTACTTGTTAATCTTCATTTGTGCTTCAGTGGTAATAACATTGCTGGGGGACAATTTACTATCCCACAGTTAGGGGGTAGCACATAGCAATCATTTTAACTTCTGAACTGCAACAAAATTCTTCTACAATTTCTGCTAACACGTGTTTCAAAAAAAAATGGAAATACAAATAAGCACAAAAGCCCACCTCTGTCTGACACAATGTACAACATTTACTCATGATTTAAGCTATCTGTAACAAAGAGGTCATGATCAAAGTGAAGATATATTCTTTGTATATATATTTTATAAATAAATCTGGAGATTATAACCATGGTCTTGCACTTTCTCAAAATATAGTGCCTTGGGGAACAAACAATTTGTACATATTTTTCATTTTCTCAATTGTTTTCCCAATGACCACGGCAATTTAAGTGCACATTATCTACACCCCAGAAATATGCATAATGAAATGTAGTGCAATGTGGACTGCCTCCAGGTGATTCACTTGCTGTTTTACCTTCTTTTCCCTTCTATTTCTATTATTTTATTATATTTTCTCCATAATTTATCATTTTATTTTCTTTTTAAAAATGCATAGTGCAATATGTTGGGGTAGATAGGTAGAGGTATGTATATATAGGTACATACATTAGATGCAGAAGGTTTAATTTACACAATTCTTTAGTTCTTTTTTTCTTACCTGTTTGTAAATTGACTCTATAGATAGTTATCTTGTTCTAGTAAAAATGAAGGTTTTTTTTCCTTGTTCAGTTGTAGAAAAAGTACAGTCTTCACCTGCATGCTTTGGCAGCAGACTGATTACTGTAAAAACCAAATGGTAGTATTCCATCTTTTTTGTTATTTAGTGTGATGAGATAAAAGAAAGAAGGCAGTATTTTTCATAGTTCAGACATGAGTTCTTAATTTCTGAAGCTTTTAAACCTTAAATTTGTATTTCATGACAATGCTTTCAACATACCCATTAATTTTTGCCGTGTTAATGTTACTCCATAATCAGAAACTCAGTACTTTCCAAAGTGTAAGGCTTGCACTTCATCTTCATGATCTTCATCTATTATAATCAATAAAAAGTTCTGAGATTACCAAATAAAAGTTTCTTTAAAACATAGTTAAACTCCTCTAATTGTCCCTCATAATGTCAAGTTAAACGGTGATTTGTAGTAAAGCAAAATTTATCTTATTCCTAAACTCATACAAGACCCTACCTGCTCCTAAATCATGGTTGTCCAACGTTTTGGCTGGCCTGTGATGCACTGAGCAACTAAGTATTCTTGTGGGCCACATAGAAAATATATAATTAAGTTAATGTATATAATTAACAAAACTTATTATTAATGTATTTTTTATTAAAATATAAAAAACAGAGCAACAAAAACTAGAGGGATGTTTGACCTTGTTTTTGTGTAACTACTGCATCAGACTGGTATGATAGCAGCAGTTGCCACTCCTAGTGAGTTCTCAAAGTGTTTGTCAGATATTTTTGATGAAATATTACTCTTCCTGTGCTTCATCCTTGAAAATAGTTGTTCACAAATGTGGATAGTACCAAAAAGAGGTGATACAAATAAGGCATGACTGGGAAGTGAGGGATATTTTCTCTGATTGGAAAGTGCTCATGGAAGTCTGGTAAAGAGACATGACCAAATTTTTCCTTCAGTTGAATGTCTGACTGCGAGTCTATACGTTCCATTTGAAAATTCCCAGGAAATGTATACAAGTCAAAAATGGAGTCACAAATATACTGTGTGAGCATGTGTGTGCATGTGTATAGTGTATGTCTATTCTCAGTTTTTATCATCAAAAGAGAAAGCACAGCTGTATTATTTTTTGATGTTCACCAGACACTTTAGCCAGTGCATCAAAATGCATGAAATTATTTGCCATAACTTGAGCTTGCCATAACTTAGTTTCATTTCAAATGCTGATATGGTTTGAAATGTAACACAGGTAATGTGATTTTCATCTTAAAGATGTATAACACATATAAATGAGCAATCAAATCCACCAAAAATGCTAAACCTGCGAATCATTTTCCATTTTCAAGTTCTGGCACAAATTTTCCCTTTGATTCCAGAACAGACTTGATTTCACATTGCAAATCATGAAGTCTTTTTAGCATTGTACCCTGACTTAGCCACTTCCCTTCAGAAAAGTAAATGATGACCCAATTATCAGCATCCATACTTTTAATGAACTCCTAGAATTTGTGATGATTCAGTCCCTTTGACTCTACAAAATTCACAGCTTTGATGATGATATTCATGACATTATAATTTTTTAAAGCTTTTGCACATATATTTTCTTGATGTCTGATACAGTGATATTTCATCTAACATGACATGCCAGTGGTAGTTGTATCATTTTCTATTAATTATATGTCTTTCTTTTTTATGAACCGCCACTGGGGAATCACTAGTAGCTATGCCAGACATGTTGACAAAGTTTAAAGAAAATCACTTTAATGTATTTTTTACTGCCTAATACAACTCAAGAGATTTAACTGATTCTTTCAATGGCCCCAAAGAAGCCATTTCTTCAATGACATAATATTCATTATCAATACCTCTAATGAAAGTGGCAAGTTGAGGTGTATCAGTGCCATCAGTACTTTCATCTATTGCCAAAGCATAAAATTTAAAATTAGCTGCTTTACTCTCCCAATTTTTTATGATAGATTTTCCTATTTGTTCAGTTCAACAAGCAAGAGTCTTTTGAGAACTGATTTTAGAAAAATACATTTTTTTATCAGGAAACATTGTATCAGCCATGTTTTTGATACATTCCTTGGTAAACGAATTATCAATAAATAATTTTGATATTTTTTACTCAGATTTGCTACCGTAGAACTAGCTTTTATAACAGGGTCAATTTCAGGTATAACATTTTAAAAAAGATTTTGTTGAGCTGACAGAATCTTTCAGTTCCACTACTGTGTTTTTGCAAAGCATTCCTGGATAATGTAGCACGTTTCTGTATATAATATCTTACCAAACTGTGATCTTTGAAAACTGACACTATTTCCTAGCAAATTACGGGTAGTGTTATATTACGTATCAGCACTGCGCTGCGCTTGCCCTCTATGGCATCAGTGATCATGGACCACAGCGCAAGCTGTGCCAGGTTGCATACAGCCCCTGGGCCATGGGCTGGACATGCCTATAACCTACAGTTTCTCGAAGCCAAGCACCTTCTAATCACGTTTAACTCTTTCTCCTTGAATCCAAGCACTTGTTGTAATTTTTTATTGTTTCAACACAGTCCGCCCTCAGCCAGTTGTGAACCTAAAATGGTCTGATTACATATTCTGGGAACTAACTTTTCTAAGAGAGATGATCAACTGATTTTCGAGAGTAAATATTATCTCTCAGGTTGGTTTTTTTTGTTGTTGTTGTTTTTTTAAAATATAGATTACTTTCAGAAGATGTTTGTTGTATTTTAACCACCTTCACATTACATTTATTTTAAGAATATCAATAGACAAAGTAGAAGTATTAACCTAAAAGTGCAACAATTTTCCATCAAATTACAGTATAATCCAGCTCTGTGAAGTTGACCCCAACATAAATTAACAACATGCTAAAGAAAATGTCAGAATAAATGAGCACTTTCCACAATGAAGGGCAGTTCCGAGAAAGTTTGACTAGTGATTTTAGAGGTCCTCTAATAACTAACTGATCACTAAATAATGCAGAGAATAGATTAAAACTGAGGGGACAGAGTTCATTGTTTAGGCCTGTCAGTTACTGTTATTGTCAAAGAGGTACAAAAGTTTATCATGATACTGAATCATTAGGCAATAAAATGACAGATGGAGGGCAAATACAATTAATTCATAGCTATATTCACGGGAGAATGTTGTGGTTAGTTCAAATTTCCATCCAGGAAAAGAGTCTTAAAATTCTGTGGATAGCAATGAAAATACTCCCATCTACTCTAAAAGAGTAAAAAGAATTAAATAATGATATTTTACATTTTCTCAAAGTGCAAGATGTAGAAAACACCCACAGATACAAGAATTACTTGTAGACAAATTAAAATAAATATTTTTCAAATCTTGCTCATTCTAGGAAAATGATTTTCAACTTATTTTATTTATTTACTTAAGAAGGACAGTTTCTCAATGGCTTGTAGGTTTATCAAGGGCCATATTCAACAGCAGACATAATACTTGGTAGTCTGCATTGAACATCCAGTTAATAAACTAGTAAATTGGAAAAGCTTTAGAGAAATGCTATTTGAAGAATCATTATATCCTGTTTTTGTTCATCAGCTCCATCTATACTTATTAATTCCTGCAGGAACACAATCTAGCCATGACCACGATGTCAAGCATCGCACATGAATCTTAGCTTGGCAATATTTATTTATTTTTGCCTTATCCTACACAAGTTGAAAGCACGAGAGAAAAAGAGAGCCAGAGAAAGAGAGAGAGATGTCACTATCCACCATCACCAAGTTCTACCAAAATCATGAGATCTTAACCTTACCAAATGAATGAACAGTGTTTCTTTGATTGTTAAATATTCAGATACACATTACTGAAAATCAAATGTTAACTTCCTGTAAGAATAGCATTTTGATATTTCTCATTTGAAAGAAGGTTGTAGTGAGCATCAGATTTTTCTCTACTTCGAATAAAAAAAAATTTAAAAATAGGGAGTTAAGCTCACATGAAGCCCTTCAAGCTCTAATGCTTGGCTTCAGACCATTTTGACTCAGAGGCTCATGAAATGTACTGCAAGCCATAGATGAATTACAAAGCAAGTAAAAGAGAAATCTGATGTACAATTATACATCTGCATTTATTGGATTTGAACTCAGAAGGGAATACTTCCAGCTGAAGAGGCTGTAACAGTAAGATAGCACATGAAATTTGGTTAGCTCCATGTGGCAGAAAAAGAATTACCTGTATGTCCAGATTGGAGTGTCTTTGATAGATGCTGCTTCCAAAATTGCTCCTTGCCTTTATATTACAGGAAAGTTTTAGAAATTATGTTCACGATTTGCAGTAATGCTACCCCTGTAGGGATATTACTCACTTCTACAGTGTCCTTGAAAAAAAATTTAATCATCGTTCTGCATATGTTTTTTGGATTAAACTTTTCATGCCAAGTATTGTGTACTAGTAATTTATTTATATTTTTCCCATTCTGAAATTGTAGTTTTCTCTTCTATACTGGTGAAGGTTATTTCTGCTCTGCTGCTTCCTTAAGAGATTCCATCATGCAGAATGAGTTATGTGGTTACCTCAAACGAGATTGGGTTTATGCCCTACATTGACAGCTAATTCTTGAATTAGGCTGCTTAAATTGTATTTCGTCAAATAAAATGCCTTCAAGACAAAATAGGGCTGTAATCTCTAAGAAAGTAAAACAAAAACTGCCTAGTACATTCATCTAATAAACAGGCAACTAATCTGCAGTTACAATTAGGAAAATTATAAAATTTATTTCAAAAAGTTTTAATTAAAATGAGTTAAATGATTTGTAGTCTAAAATGATATTTGTATTTTTGTAATATCATAGGACTATAGCATTATATAAAAACATAGCACTTGCCATGCAAAACTTCGGGGCACACAGGATGCTGATGAATGGACACCTTACTTTTGAAACCAAAGGGAAAGAAAAAAAAAGATATAATTATGGATGTTACATTCACTGGTAACTGAGTTAACCATAAGCTTTCCATAGTTTTGCACATCAAGAACATACTGATTCATAAAGTTGTGTCCTATTAGATAGATAGATAGATAGATAGATAGATAGATAGATAGATAGATAGATAGATAGATTGATAGATAGATAGATTGATAGATAGATGACTGAATGAATTAATTAAGCAGTAAGTTAGTGCTTAAATATGTATAAGAATTATTATTTTGTGATGAGACAAAAAAGCTCTTGAAAACTAATTCCAGATGTGTTATCAAATCTCTTTTTGAGTTGATGGGCTTTTGATCTCCTTCCTGAGACTCCTTTCTCTTTTAAAAAAGGAAAGTATTAGGAAACAATCATTTCATTTGCAAGTGTTTATTTAGAATGTTGAAGATATTTGGCCAAATTGTTTCTCTGTTCTCCCACTGTTTTAACTGTAACTCTTAGATGATGGATTTTGTTTGGTAGTAGATAGAGTCACTGAGAACAGAATTTCTGCATTTCCTTTTCCACTCTGTCCTATGGTAGAAAAGCTGTAACAGTAACATTAGTTGAATTCTGTTGTTTACATGACAGCTTAAAGTAGAGAGCAAGTAGAATGTGCTAGGATAACAAGTAGAAAATGCTGGGACAGCTGAGATCTGGAATAGCAAGAGGAACATGTGGGATAGCTGAAATTTACTGAAGTAAAACTAAATTCCATAAGGACAGTTTCACTGCCCATAAAACCTTTATTAATTCTGGTCAAAGAAATAAAGACATCTAAAACTCTTCAGAAAACAAACAAACAAACAAAAAAACACAATTTGTGAATAATTAAAAAGAATTTCTCACACTGATATACATTTAATAACCCTGGAAAAAAAAGGATTAAACATTTAAACAAATTTATCAGAACTTTAGAGTTCTGTCCATATTGGAGAATAGTCATGTATTATAAAACTGTTTTGACAATATCCACCACAGCAAATACCTTTTCTACAAACATTTTCACGGCAGAGTGTACTGATGAACTTTTTCTCCTGCTTCGTTGCTAAATCTGCTTTTGTTGCCAATAATATTGGTCATTTCTGATAATCAGGAATCCCATTTTGAAACCATCAAAACCACTCACATCACCTGCCCAGTTATCTTATACTGTAGTCCATCTACTCTAAAAGGGATAGGAAATATCAAAGAAATCCTACAGGGAATCAGAATAATATGTTCTAAAGATAAGAATTCTGACTTGTAGATATCACACTGTAAAACCCTTGATGTTTCCTGCTTCTTTTGTTTTAGAAATACTTAGGGGGTCTACATCTTGGAGGAAAAAAAAAGCTTTTTTCCTTGGGGAGAAAGAAGTTTTCCTTTCCACAATAAAATTTCTTTTCATTTTAAATATGTTATATATTTCCTATGATAACAATGCAAAAGTAATCTAGCTAAACTTATACAATGCAGTTGTACTGCTTATGCTTATACTGGATCTTTGTGAACTCTTGCCTGTGTTACTGAACTATTTCAAGTGAGACTGAATGTAATTTCTCACATCATGTTTCAAAACAGGTGAACATACTACTTCTTAGCAATGCTTTTCTAAAATTAAGATTAAAAAAATATTTAAATATGGTACTGCAGAGTAATGTCAATCTGATCAGAAGATCACTGATTCTCCAAGATCATTCAAGAATCCCACTTGGTGGGATTCATTACAATAGCTTAGACTCAACTCAGTTGTCATTATGTAGTTCAAGATTTTGCCTGCACCATTCTGTGTGTTTTCCTTTCTGATCAACATATGGTGAAAAAAAAAACATGACAGCTTTGTGCTGATTAATGACCTTCAGTTCAATCCCAGGTTTCTGGTGGCAGGGAGCATTAGCCTGAGGTTTGAGATGCCCCTGCTGAGAGGGACATTGTCAACGGTTTACCGGGCTGAATCGGCCCGGTTCCGTGACGATTGGTGTGGGGGACCCGCAGACCCACGCCCCAGGAAAGGGGAAGGGGGAAAGGGAAAAGGAAAAAGGGAGATGGGCCTAGAAACAAAACAGCGGCAACGATCTGAGGAGGAAAGCTAATTTACTAAATAAGATATCAGAAAGCAAAATAACACAATATAATACAATATAATTGGAATTGAAGCTAATAAATCAAATAAAATGAGCAAGAGAGAGAGTGTCCGATAAACCGAAGGCCTTACGCTAACGCTGAAGGCGATACGGCAGCGAGCACCCACTGCTGAGTCGATCCCGAAGGAAAGAGAGTGTCCCGTGACCGCAGAGGGTTTTTATCTTTTCCCTCTGAGCGGAAAATACGTAAAAATGCAAAGCATCGCAAAGTCCTCTGGGGAATGTAGTTCTTCTCTTCTGAGACAGGTATACCCGGAAATATCAATGATCTATGGAGTTGGAGTATTAACTCTTTAACTCTTAATGCACTACATGTTGTTATGATGTGGAATACCAATACCAGAAATCATAAAACCATGACAGACATTTATATGGGCAAGCCAGAGAGGGTTTCTGTCCTGACAATGAAGAGCCCTGCCCTACCCATCAGGACTGATAGCAGGGGAGGCTGGAACAGCCTGCCTTGTTTGTTGTAACTGACTGATACACTAGAAATGGGAAAACATGAAAATCCCACTCACAACATGCTCCCTTTTCTACAGTGTGTGGTTCACAAGAAAAGCCAGGTATAAACCTTGCCTTCAAAAGATCATCCTGGAGGTCAGTCAAACTGTGACAAGGTTTCGTAGGAAACAAAAGAGAAAGAATTTAGTATTAGTAACAGCAATTTTTCTAGTATGTTCGCAGCTTGAGGCTGCTTCTTTTCTATAATAGTCATCAGTAATTCATGCTGGACACCCATTGTGTCATACTCTATTGAAAATCTTTCCTTTTTTTATACTCATAAATACATTCAAAACTTATACTGGATTTTGAGTTAGAAAGAACAGATTAATCCTTCTTATGTGGCTTTCAAAAGTAATGTATTTTGTACATTGAGAAAGAATTAATCCGGATGTTCAAATTTCATGTTCTCAAAAACTACAGCGATGCCACATTTAACATTTTTTCTGCCAAGACACTTATCTTTTCCCTCTTGATTCTTATCTAGAGTTAGTCTATCAAGTAAAAAAAAAAAAAAAGTAAAATACTGGAAAAGAAAATATAAATCATCCATAAAAAAAGTTATTTTAAAAACTATGTTACACACTACATTTGAATGTGCTTATGAATTTACTTTCCTTTGACTTCTGTTATCTACCTTCTTTGATAAATCTCAGGAATAAAAGCTGTAACAGTCAGCAAAACTACAAACAGAAAAAAAAAACGACAAAAAGTTATACTGTTAAATGCGCTGCTAGGAAGCAGACACATTTGAAGTTGGCATTGCTTCTGACAAGCCTTTAAGGTGTCAAAAAGTGTAAATTCACTGTGTGTGCGTATACGCAGTGCCTAGCTTGCAACACACAGGGACTTTCATTAACAAATATAGTTGCTAACTTAGCAAACTCTCTCCTTCAGAAAATTATAATGCAACAGTGGACTAATAATAATACTTGTGAGGATGATTCTAGATCAGGCTGAACTGGCTTTTTATCTGAAAGGTACTGCTGTCAGCATGATTCAAATATCAGAAGAGTGCAAATTCCTAAGCTGTTTTGATTTGTTGAAAATCTCTTGAGAACAGTATGAACTGCTTTTATCTATCAGTACTACAAAATAATTTGAGACATAGCATTCTGCTTCTCACCCTCACCCAGCACACTCCAAGGAGGGGCCAACCAGAGCACATTTAACTATAATGGATTGCAGGTGTTATGTATTTAATTCAATTGGCAGGGCACTGGCCCATGTAGAGTGTTGCACATCTTTATCTTCTATAGTGCATCAGCAACAGGAGGAATGCGGTGATTTTTTTCAGTTGCCTTGTGCCTTAAGGAGAAGTGCAGTTAAATAATTAGCTTTCATGCAGTTCTATCCTACATAGTCACTGGCACATGGCATGTTTCAATCAAGTGTTTATCTTCAATAGTTTACTCCTGGAAGTAATGTTGGAGTGCAAGGAAAATCAATATCAGTTCAGACTTTGGTGTCTTCTCTGGATGCAACAGCTTAAGATAAATCTCCTAAAAATGACCTTTCTAAGATAGCCTCAGTCAGTGATTCAAGATGTAGCAAGAGAAATCATCAAATAGATGATCCCATACACTAACACCTTTGCTCACAGGTAGCAATGGGTTAGAAATGGGATTTGGTCCATTCTTGGTATTAGTTTCTTTCAATTTCATTGTGTAAAATATTAGTGATGCTACAAAGAAAGAGCTTCTGATAAATACAGTTAAAAAAAAGCTTAAATCAATAGTTATCTTACAGAAAGATAACTGGAATAATAGAATATAGAGAATCAATTGCCCCTTAGTGGTATGAGATTTCTGTTTTTCATCATTTGAAATATGACAAAAATACCAATGGCAGCTGCCTCTGACACTTTAGATGCCAGGTAACTCATACTCATTTGGAATGTTTCTATTGTGAATTTATTTGTACATTTGCTGGAAAGAGTGCATGCAACCATACCACTGATGGCTGGAAGCAGGGTAGAAAAAAATTACAAGTTACTCTGGACTTCACAATGTGTGTTATTCTGTGGCACATTACTAAAGAAGCTCTGTACTTAGTTGCCCATCCCATCTGTCCTCAAAACCATTGTCATAATATGAAGGTAAGATGCTTCTTTTTAACTCTGAGCACTATTTTCTAAACTTAACATTTTAATCCACTTTACTGGTTGAAAATTCACATTATGAATTGAATAAAGACCCAGATGAGTTGGTCTCATTTTTGTAGAGTCAAGAAAAACATAGGTCTTTTTTATTATTTTTTATATATTATTAAACTTTCTAATGGTTATTATTTAATCTTTATTTCAAATTGAATAAGATTCATATTGTTTTTTGGGAGTATTTTTACATTAGGAATTACGTGTCAACTGTGGAGTATATTTTACAGCTATTGTTCTTGACTATCCTCTACTGAGATTATTTAGAATATAAATGTTTACTTGTTTATGTCTGAAAATTAATAGAAAAACTTTAAAATACCATAGAATGAAGAATGGGTAACAAAACACTGGAAAAAAAATGAATATCACGTGAGTAGAAAGCTCAGTAAACTTCATTAGTTTGCAATTTTGAATAAATCTGTATGGACGAAAGTGTAGAAAAAATTTTAAAGGATTAAAGATTCCATTGAATGCAAACAATGGCTTTAAATCAATTTATGACTTCTGTTTTCTTACCCAGGGCAGCCCCATTAATTTCTTGCACTCCAAAAGTATGTGTATATGTATACATATATTTCATCCAGTATTGGAGTATAAATTGATATTCAATTGACTTTTTGGTGAATGAATCCACACACTAGATTTATGCCTTGAGCATCTTACTTGAGGTTTCTGCTGTTTCTATGTACTGACTGTAAAAGAGAAAAGATATCACCAGCCTCATGCAGCAAGTTCTGAATCAAACAGGCATCAGTATATTCCTTCGTGTGACAGAAATCAAAGATCACTCTATGATTAAATGCCTTCATAATGCTTGAACCTTTGGCTAAATGATTCAAGGAGATTATCTAGGAGTTGCTTTGTGAGAGAACTTTGTCTAACGAGTAGGTTATTGAATTAATCACAATAGCATTTAGTACAGACAATGGATTTAAACTGAGTTACTCAGATACAGCAGAGAATCTCACTGCCATCTCAAAGAAATATGTAGGTGACTTTAATATTCAAATATTTACTGATAGGGTGTAAATTGGGAAAATGATTTCTTTCACTGCAGCAAAAAAAGGAGGCTGGTAAGACCCATTAAAAGTTCCTACTATTTCATCTTTGTAAAATTGGTTAAGAGGTTGGTGTTATGATGACAAAATATTTTCCCCCCAAGCTCCATTCGCAAGTTGTAGCTTATATAAAAAAATCTGGAAGGTCTAATAGATGCTAAACTTAATTTCAAAATATTTATGAATTCTCTTCTGTTGCTGCCTTTAAAATAACATGCATGAGAAAGTTCTATAAGTGTATGATCTGACTGCTTATACTGGCACGTGATGCTCGAATAGAAACACAAAACTAAAGGCACATTTTATATTCCACTATGAGCCCTGTGTAATTTGAATGTCACTAGCATGCTGCACAAAGATTTAATCTACATTCATAGATATAAATGGCAGTTGTTTCTGAGCTGCCTTATTATAAGCACAGCTGATTTATATAGAACAGAAGTGGAAGGAAAAATTCTATTTTCCCAAGCTTTTTAGAATTCTTTTCTTGAAAGATTTGTATCCGAGTTATTGTTTGTTCCTTTGCCTGTAAAAACACAAATTAGTTCTTTTCCTCTGACTTTTAAGAGATCACAAAAGAGTGTTGATGGTATATGAAAGCCTGAAAAAATATAAATAAAAAGTTACTGGGTTAATCGGTATGTAAGTCTTACTTCTAAAGTTGTTCTGTTCTTCAATGATAGGTAGTTAATGAACTAAGGCTCAGTGCCAGACCGTACTGAAAAACAGCAGTTGCTGCCTACAAGATTATGAAAAAGAAAAAAAAAAAAAAGAAAGAAAGAAAAAAAAAACCATAACAACAAACTAACACAAAACCACAAGTGCTGAGAATTTATTTTCTCCTATTTCTATCAATATTCACTCATTTTAAAAAAATAAGAGCAAACTGCTAACAAAAGTCATTTTCTAACATTTTCTTTTGTGTCACATCACTTCTTCTGTTTAAAAAGACATATATTTATTTGCCAATTATTCTGAAATGCGATTAAAGAAATAATGAGTTTTAGACTCACTGAAAGACAGCAGTATATATTTAGATCAATAACAAAAATACTCTGATTTTCTAAGACTTTCTCCCACCACACTTCCTTTCCACGTATTCTACTAGATGACATCCTGAAGGTAAACTGATTTAATCTTTTCAGGACTGAAGAAATTGGACAAAGTTTGTCTTTTGGAGAGAATTCAACTAAGCATCAGAGACTGCCCAAGAAGAACAATCGAGTTGAGACTCGATATCATCACAGAGACTCAGAGAAATGGTTGCCAGCAGAGCTTTCTTCTTTCAGCTGATAGACTTAATGAAGGCATTTGAAGAGTCAGTTCCCAGGTACCCCATTCAACACAGGAAGACAGTTCTGGTACATCTTTGGTAAGTCTGCAAGCATTTTAAACTGTAATGTTTAAGAACTGAAAATGCAACATCTTAGAACCTGTTTTAAATCTGAAGCATTCAACATTTTTCCAACTCTACTGTCATGAAAGTTTAATGTCTGCATGAGTGGAAGCATAGATACTGTAAAAATCATTTATTTTAGGTCTCAGAACATTCCATTGTCATGACACAGTGTAATCCCTTCTAAGATTTATAATTCATAATCTAAAATTTAAATTTAAAATGTGTGTATCTCAAATATTTCTAACCGTTTCAGTTTCATGTTTTTTACAAGTAGGCTTGAACATCCGAAAATGCTGAAATATGTTATAACTAATACAGAGAATTCTGCTATCTTTCACTCCCCCATAGAATTTACCAAGTTTTCTGTAGTTTTAATAGTTTTCTACAGAATTTCTCTTAAACAAACAAACAAACAAATGCACAAAAACATATGAAACTAACTAGAGGATAACCTTCTTTCTCTGGATTTTAAACCCAAGCTTAAGGATTTCTGTAATGTTTGGCAGACACATAATTTCCTAGTACATTCCAAAGGTAGTAAAAAGGTTGCATTGAAATGTTCACTTTCTCTTAAATTCTGTACTTCTCACATAAAATTAAAATTATTGCAAACAAATTAATTTTTAAAAAGAAGCTTCCTGATGGATCTCTAATATTAACCAAAGCCCTGAGGATGAAGTGCACCAAGCCATAAGGAATAAAAGTAGTCTTGCATTAAGAAGACTGCCCTGGAGAAAAGATGAATTAATCTGATTCACCCTGAAGTAGTCAGATTTGAGTGTTGAACTGGGAAAAATGTAGCAGATTGTATATTTGTGCATATTGTATCTTGTAGCCTCCTACACGAAAACAAGGAGGTATGCAAATGTGCACATATTTTCTGAAAGACGGTGTTGGCTTCCCCATTCTAAGATACTGAAAAGGAAGGGTTGATATTTGGGATTTTTGACCACAAATAAAAAATGCTTGTGATGAGTGTCCTTAATTCTCAGGTCCCTTCTTGTACATTGCATGCATTAGAAATATCTGAAGTACTGCTATGTGAAGTTTAACATTTACTTTTTTAATATAGTGTGCTAAGAATAGCAAGTTAATTGGTCCCTGGAGCACAAAGGATTAAAGTTCAACGAAGTCACAGTTCATGAGAGAGAAGCCGTGAGCAACTCTCCAAGATTCTCCTTTATGGTAGGCATGAAAAGCAATATTGTGCACAAATAAATTTGTTTCAGCTTGGAGTCAACTTAAAATACATCATCATTTCTCATTTAATAGATGTGAAATGAATAAGGCAAAACAAATAGAAAGTAGAAAATTCTATGGGTAGAAATTTAATTGGAGAAATTTTCATATGTTTCCAGAAAATAGTTTTCTAGGCATCGGAATAATCTGCCTAAGAAAACTAGGAACTGTCTATCAACCACTATACATTTAGAGAAGGCAGACCACTCAACACATGTGAGCATTTTGGAGGGGAAACAAGTTAGGTCACTTCTCAACATGCTCCACAGCACAATTTTTCCATAATCCTGAGCCGAAAAACAGTAACCTAGCATCACTTTTGTTGGTGATTAACTTTCATTAGACACAAATCTGGAAGAATCCTTGTAGAGATGTTTGCTGGAGGAATACATTCTATAAGGCACTATCATGGACTCAAGTTCTTTATTCAATACTAGGTTTCTTACAGAAGAATTAAATCATGAGAGAATTCAGAAGAAAAAAGAATGCAGGTATGAAGCACAATAAAGATAAGGCACAATAAGGAATGTGGTAATTGAAATTTTTTTATTTATTTTCATTTTAAACACTCTTGTGGAAGTGATTGTTTTCTAATGTTTGTCTATGCAGTAATTTCTTCAGCGTTGACTGTTTCATACTGGATTATAGCATAAACATTTTCTACCCCGACCTGGTAACTATGTTGCAAACCACTAAAATGTTAGTTTATGGAGCCTGAAATGTACGAACAAAGCTTACAGTGTTAATGATCCTCCAGACCTTCCATGCTCTCTATATATATACATATATATATATATACATACACATAAATATTTATGAGCAAGAGATACTTCTGACTAATTGAGAGGGGGTAGCTATGTAGGACTCACTTCATTCACTGCAATTTTTCTTTTGTCCTAATTGAAAAACATGTACATATGCATTTTGTTAATATGTAAAGTTTCCTTCTTTATCCTTCAGATCATCTTATTTGTGAATGTGTTCTAAGAAAGAGAACCTATTCTCTCTGGCTTACTCTTGAAAATGTAATCTCAGATCATTTTCTCCCAGCCTCTACACAACATTTTTCAAAGCGAGAGAACTACTTACATGTACACTTACTTCCATAATCATATTTTATACTTCATATTTGACATAATGCAGATTTTCTATAAAATACTTAAATTGTTTTACTTTTTTGTGCCTTGTATCTGGGTCTCCTGCCTTAGTATATAATGGAAATGAAGATTGCTACATGACTTGGAAAAAATTAAAGATTTTATCTTTAGATCTTTCCTCCAATATTTTCAGTGGTTTCCATTTATTTCTTCAATTCCTGACATAAATGGCAGATGTCATAAAGTGACAGATTATTAAAAGAACAGACAACAAACTTCATACATACTTAAGGAAATGTATAAAGCAGATATAGTACAGGATAGAGGGAAACTGATGAGATAGCAAAAACTAGTAGCATATTTTTTAAAGTATTAGTCGAGGATCAGATAAGAAATAACTGAATAGCAACATTTGCTATTATTCCAGACAACAGCAAAACTTGCCTTCTCCACATTCTTCCAGCTCACTTCCTTTGGTGAGATTTGTCATGTCTTCTGCTTCATACATATTGCTTTAATAAAATTTAAAGTGATAAAAATTCTGTCTTTCCCAATGAAAGCCTTTTACGTGTGTATGTGCGTTTATATGAAAACATGCTAAGAATCAGAAATGGATATCTTCTCTCCTTTGCCTAAAAATATGTTTCTGTACCTACCCAGTTCAATCTCTTTATGACAGATTTTCTTCACTAGGTAGTACTCTAAGGCTGAAAATCTTTCATGGTTTTTGTAGCCTATTTATGGTTCTTCAGTATAGTATAAGCTATTGGACTTAGTGATATAAAATGCAGTTCAAGAAGGACACTTTGACAGTTCCCTAGAAAACTTGTGTGAATGACTCAAAATGTAGCTACTCATCTTCTGCTTTAGATATCTGAAGTTATCAATTTCTTCACGAGTTTGAAGAAACACCCAAGCACCAAGAAACTCCAGTCCTGTTCAGCACAGTTGTCAATACTATGACTTGGACTGAGTGAAACAACTTCTATCACAAGTTTCAGACTATTTCAGAAAGTCTTCATAAAATGAATGTTTCAAATGCAGCATCTGAACAGGCATTTCTATCATCCATTATTAATATTCTCTCTGGTTGAGAAGGTAGCACAGCTTGGCCACTCAGTCTTTCTGTTACATGCTGAGACTTCTAGCCTGGGTGAAAATTCACACCTATGATGAAGATGGCCTTGGTGCTGTTTGTGACAGTGTCAGGCAGAAATAGACTAAGATGACAGGTTATTTAATATGGCCTCCTGGTTAGCCATCTGATACACTTGCTATTGATATGATTACAATATGACTCTGTAGGCTAGAGTCACTTCACAAAACTTGTGAGACACAAAGCTTGCCTTTGTATTAGTTTGCATCTTCTGTAACTACTCATGCATAAAAATGAAAATAAAGAAAATGTAAAATGCTGCCTCCGGTGGTAGCACTTTGCACCTCTTCTACCTTATGGCGTGGCTCCCTTTTGGTTTATTGTATCGTATATTTTTGTACACAGAATTTCAATCAAGTAATGGAAGAGAATAAGTACTTCAAATGATCCCAGTTTTACCTGATATAAAGTTAACTTTTTTTTTTTTTCAAACAGCTTGAAAGAAAACAGCAAATTAGGACAATAAGACTTGGATTGCACTCTCAAGTTAGGTACAGTCTAGTCTAGTCATTTAATTGCATGACTACAGCACTCATGCAGGATAGGGAGAATAGAGACTCATTTCCTTAGCATTTTCACAGATCTGAAAATCTCCTTTCTGTTTCCTAGAAAACCTAACTTCAGAGCTTTAAGCCAGTGCATTACATTGTCTTTTCTGATAGATCTCTTTCAATCTGTTCATACTGTATAACTGAATTCAGCCAGTGACAAATAATCTATCCAGTATGGAAGACGTCTATAACCTTCCTTCCAGTCCAATTGATAATTTCAGTTTTTGGCTTTGTGGGGATTTATTGTTTGTTTGTTTTTGTTTCTGTGTTGTTGGGTTTTGTTGTTGTTGTTTGTTTGTTTTGTTCTGTTTAATATTGAAAGAAGTATTTGAAAAGCTTTTACCTTTAAAGGTAAATTGTATAACTTCAAATATTACTACTACCTCATCACTAAAGAAAAAAGAAAGTGAGGAAGTAGCCCTTCATTGAGGTCTGTGAGTTTAGCTTATCTCTTGTTCAGTTCAGAGAAAGCTGCTGCAGCCAATCAATTTTTCAAGAGGTTTCAGGAAATAGGAAACCTTTTTTTCTTTTTTTGAGAAAACACACTATCCTACCATGTTTGTGCCTCCATCCACTTGATGTGATACAAAAACATTAGGGAAAAGAAAAAAGTAGTTTTACCCAAGGAAATTAAGTATTTCTTGTTGTGTTGTTATTCTATACTCTCTAGATGAGCAGGTGAGCAAAATATCAAATGGAAGGTGATGCTAAATGCTACGTTTTGAATAGGTGACAATGAAATGGCAAGTAAGTGAGGAGAAAAGTTTATGTCAAGAAAGAAAAAACTGTGGAAAGATAATAAAGTAATAATTGCAAACTAATAAAACATTCTGGAATAGTGAACTGCAAGAATTAAGTTAAGTTACTAAGTGTAGAGGAGAGAACCATGTCCATTTCACTCTACAGTGTAATAACACCCAATCATTTCTCTCATGGCCATTCTTCCTTTTCAAGCATTCTGGCCAGCATTAAGTGTGAAGGACAAGGAAAGGAGAGAGAAGTGAATAGGGAGGGAGTATCTGAATCACCTGATGACCCGATATGCAGAGGTTGAATAGTATGACAGTGACAAAGCAACTTATGCAGAGCTTAATGAAGGGATATTTCTCTCTAATTTGCATAATGGTATAGAAATTTAAGTGTCATCTTCTAGCTGACTGCTCACTGTTGCTAGTATGTTTCAGGTAAAAGATGTATGTGAGCTTATGGAGTCAAACTTACTGTGATTTTAAACATTTGTTTCTCACAAATCTGCAGATTACAATTTTTTTTGTACGTAGAATAATTTTGCAGACTTTTAACTTCTCTTCTATGAGAGAAACATTAACATCATGACTTGCAATTGTCCAGACCTTCTTTGCTTCCTCTTCAAGCATAATAAAACAAGCCAGTATAAATGTTGCCTGTAAATCCACAGGTATATTAACTATCTTCACTTACCTAATATATCTGATGACTGTTATAGCTACACTCAAAAGATTGTTATAGGCAAGAGAAACTATCACATGGAGCTAAGAATTTACTGCAAGTCTTATTAAAATTTTAACAACATAATCAAAACACAACAGCTATTATTAGTCCAGTTATGACAGTACTATCACTTACAGCCCAAATTAACGTAGAAAAGCCTCATTAGCTTCAAATTGTTAGAAAATAACATCTACCAGTCCCTCTTCCTTTTCTCTGCTCACAGTGTCCCTCTGTGCCCCAAGGTTGATGATTTTAGTCTCTCTCAGGAAGAATAGGGTGCTTTGGTGGGGGCTGTTGGTGCAAAGATGAGGATTATATTTAATTATCAGCATCTTGAGAACCTTACAGGGAGGACTAGGAAGATAAGAGCTTCCTCAGTCTTAGGTCACTTTCAAACCTTCTTTTATCATAGCTCACTCTCTTCCTATCTGTTCCCAGCTGTCATTGCTATAAAGGGCTGTTTTCTGTTACCCACTGGCTGCACACCTCTGTCAGACTGGTGCTGTACTGTAGATCGCAGGGCAACATTAAAACAGGATACCCCATAGGCACTGTTCCTCTCAGCATCTGCTAAATCAAATGGAACACAGCTGAGACCACAGCAAGCCCAGATGAACCTGGAGACCCTGGAGCCTGCAACCTGCTATTAGCCATGGCAAAATCATATTTACTGGACTACACTGTGATCCCCTGATCAAATTTCACTTGAGTGAGAACCGGCCGATGCAAAACACAACTGTGGCAACTTCCTTGTAGTGAGAGAGCCATGTCAGCACTTATCCTGGTGAGTCAGGAAGAACATAAAGAAATAGCTGGGATTTGTACAGCAGTTCAATATTTTCTTGCAGCTCCCCTTGTAAAGCTGACTAAAAATGTAGGTTAGCAGTTTGGCTGCTAATGACTTTTTTGGTCCTTGGGATTTTCTTGGGTGCACAGTTTTTTTCCCTGTACTATGTTTGATAAGAAAGAACAAAAGACATGTTAGACAGGGGTCACGCTCTTCCAAGTTGCAACAGTTAATGCAAACTGTCAGCCTGCAGCTGTTAATGTTAGCACTGCTTTTGGCAGAACAAATCTCCACCTAATGTATAGAGTACCATGAGAGTTTTAGAGGACAGCCAGCTGAGAATTTAAACTTATATTATTTGTTAATAAATACTTTTCATCAAAAATGCTGAAAGCAAATCCCACTGTAGCTCCTGAGTAAAGAGAAGGGCTTTTTAGTCTGGGATTGTAGAAAATCTCAGACTGGTACTTCTTGGATTCAAAAATGATATTCCTTAACTTCTGTAACTGCCCCCTCTGTAAACAAAGTACCCTTCCCAAATGTTGTTTATTTTTCACCTGTAATAAAGACTTCAGTCATTTTGAGATCTACGATAAGATGTTATAATATAACCATGGAAATGTGAACTACTGCAGGTGGATGACCACATCTAGAAGGCAGGTGAAACATAAGCAAAATGTGACTACATATTTTATGAAAACTGGGTTTAATATGTGTGTTGGTAGGTTTTTTGGGATATTAACGGAGACTTAGACTGTTAGACTGCACAAGTAAAAATTCCTTTCCAAGATATATTGCAGGCTGCGTTCTAAGAAATCATAAAATAGGGAAGGTAATGTGAAGTATTTTGCATTCAGTTGTTTACACAGATAAAGCTAAAAGCTGGGGCAATATCATAAACAGATGGGAGAGAAGAACAGCATGAATGTAAAAGCATTGCAATACAAAACAAGACGTAAGCATGAGCAGTTAATTACAGTAGATTCTTCTGCAAAATGATTCAGAGAAAGAAACACAGAGAAAGAGTCTCAGAACTGCATAGGAGCATATATAACATAAAAGGAATTAGATGCACAAATGAAGGGGGATGTTTAGAAACAGAGAAAATCAGATTCAGCAGATAATAATGAGTCTTCCATTTTGTTTCATACCCCATAATATTTGATTTATTCCTTCTAGGTTTTAAAGAAATTGTATAAAACTCATTCTCTGCATTTTTATATTCTAAGATTTTGATCTAATTTTGCATTTTCTAAAGGTTTTTTTGGTCCTGATTTTCCTTTCAGACAAAACTCTTTTCACAGAAAAGTTAATTTCCTTTCACAGGTTAACTTAATGTTCCCTAGTGTGTTCAATCCTTATTTGCTCACTTGGAGAGAGAACTGTGAACCTGACAGAAGCACTTAATACACAAGCAACTGCTTCCTAATAAGCTGAAAAACTGAAAATTAGTTTGTTGGTTTTTTTATTTACATACGTCTAAAATACTTTGTCTAACTCTTAAAGAGGTCCTAAGCTTTTCTTTAAATTTGAGACACGGTTATCAATTACAAGCTGCATTTTTTTTTTCTTTTAAGAATACAGTGAATTTTCTCCAGAATAAAGAGGAAAAAATGACGTGGAGTATTCTTCAACACATGAACAGTAATAGCAGTAAGTTTCCAATATCAATCTCTTCAAAAGTTTAAATCCATTTATTAGTGTGTTCCTTCAGTCATTTAAGATGTGTGAAAGCCATTAGCACAACTACTTTTAATTGTTAAATAATGAAAAACTCACTCTAATCAATGTTAACTTCACTTTTTTCCAAAAAAAAAAAAAAAGGAAATAATCAGGTACCATAACATGCAGTTCCATCCAGAAAGGACACTCATTTCATTTTATTACATTATAACTTAAATAGTATTTTGAAAAGTTTGTCTTGGCTAAAATTATCCCGTAACTGCCTATCGTTTGCACCTTTCCCAAGCCTGGGACAGTATTTTAATGTATAAATTGAAGAAGTGTCTCTTTAATTGCATTCCATTGCAGTCACACAACCCAATATTTTACTACAGAGACATAAATAATGAGCAGTTCTTTGTGAAGATCCTTACTCTCTCAGATAATCATAGTAATTTTAAAAAATTGGGAAAGAAATAAACTGTTATCTAGTCCATTTACTGCCAGTTCAGAATTGCTCATTGTAATGTTTTCTGTCTTTTGTGCAAATTTGTTTCAAAAGCCCCACGTAATATGGCTTCCACTATTTCCATGGGGAGGCCATTCAATTTAAAAAAGAAATAATGACAGCTCTTAAGTGGGTTCCCTCCACCCCCAGCCTTAATTTAGGCACACTGAATGATCTGCTTCCTTTGGGCATATTTGCTCAAGGTGACATTAGAGAAGACTGGGAAGTGAGCACACTTTCAAAATATTCAGCCTAAAAAATCCAGCCAAATACACTGAAATTCAAAGGCATCACTGCAACTTGTACAGTAAATATTGGACAGTGTCTTTTAAAGTACATATCTGTGATAAAGGATATTAACATTCAGAGTTTCAAGAATTTTGGTGTATAATCTAATAAAAGTAAAAAATATATAAGATTATTAATAGCTCTCACAGAAGGCTATTGCCTTCTGTTTTGCTAATTTTTGTGAAAACCAGTATGGTTGTATAATAATATATTAGACATATTATTCCCTTCTCTTCTTTTGTATTTTTCTGTTCATAATTAATTTCCATTACTTCTGATGACAACCTGGAGATGGAAGACAACTTTCCTCTGACCTGAAATAGTTTTTCTGCATTTCCTACTCAGTCATATCTACACAGAAATTCTGCCATCACCATGAAACTGTCCCAAAAGATGTCTTAGTCTATGCCTGTTCTACTAAATTAGTAACACCAAGGAATATTTTGTGGACAGATTCAGTCATCAGTATGGTTACATTCATAGAGCAGAGCCTGACTGCTTGGGAACCCTTCACGTCCCATTCCCTACTCTCTCATCTGCTCCATACTACTAAAGTTTTGACATCTGTGCTTATCAGTGGCAACAGCTTTTCTTGCTTTCTGAATGTACAGAGCGAACATACAAATGCTTCTGTGTGTTTCCTCAAGAAGTTGCTAATATTTGTGAATCTCACACTGACTCAGGAAATCCAACTTTCTACTGTTTTTAAATTTATGAAGTGCCTCCTCTGTGACATACTCATAGGAATAAAACAAAACAAAATAAAATAAAACAAATAGTAGGCAGACAACGCTTGTGTTGAGATCATTACAAACTGCACTGGTCCTTAGTACTTCTCTTCTGAGAGCATCCCTCTCATTTATTGTCCCTATTCTGAGGGGTCATGGTCCTTTTTTTTTGTTTTGTTTTGTTTAGATAAAGGCTTTTACTATAAATAATAGACAGAATTCTTTCTTAATCTTTTAATTCAATTAATTAATTAAATTTTTAATTCTTTCTTAATCTTTTATAGACATAAAAGACAGAATAAGATGTAACCAGAGATAACATAACAGACTCTTACAATGGTCTTTAACAGAGATGTTACCCTTCACTTTTTTTGCTCTTCCAGAGATACAAACAAAGGAATACAAGACCAAAATAATCTTGTTGTCTTGGTCTTTAGTTTCCACCCAGTCTTTGTTCTGCTGTAGGACTTTTGCTGATAACAAAATACATAACATTCTCACAAACACAAAAATACCAGATTTTTATTAAAGAATATTACGTTTCAACTATTCTTTTTAAAATACTGATTTGTTTTAGCATCATAGGAATTAGCAAGTTTCAACTTATCTAAAAATGCAGACACTTTTCTTTGGTATTTTTAATATGAAGTAAGTTTTCTAAGTTCTGAATTACCAAAATAATTTTGATAGAAGAAAACATACTAGAAAATAAAATGAACTTACGAAGTATGTTATTTTACCTATTTATTAGTTAATGTGGGATATTTTAAATACTGACCTTTTACTAAGGAAAAAAATGCATAGGGTGGGGAAAAATATATATGGAAAACAATTTCTAAATAAACTTAATATTAATTTTTATTTTACGAATACCAATTCTGTAGCAGTTTTTCAAATCATTGAAAGCTGTTTTATTTTTTCTTTTTTTTTTAATTTTGTTTAATTATTAGGTATTGTTTTCTAGTTTTATTGGTACGAATTTACACTTCAACAAAGTTATACATGTTGTTCAAGCCTTGTATGAAAATATATCGGTGAGGAGCAAAGGGGCAATAGCTGACAGAATAGAAATTTGCATATTTATTCTGTAATTCTTCAGAAATGAATGTACAGAGTGAACATAAATTAGCTCTCATTAGCTAATCAGTGGGCAGGGATTTGCATAAATGAGGAAAAAAGTTATATGATATTTCTAAGTCTCTACACATTTATCTGTGGTCTGTGATTGGCTGAGACAATTCAATTTCAGTATAATAATTAAAAGCTACATGACCTAATGGGAACATCCAGAAATTTGAGAAGATTGTAAATGTTCTTTATCATCACAAGTTAGAAAAATCCATTCAATTAGTACACTAAAATTCTGTGCACTGTTGTAATATGTTTTAATCAGTTGCCACGGTGAAATATATTTCCTTCAGTATTTCATTCAGATAGAGTTGTTTACAAAGAAATAATGGCTCAATAAAGGAAGAACAGAAAATAAACCCTCTATTATATCTGCAAAGCAACTTTAGAGTTTTCTTTCCTTTCTTTCCTCTGTATTTTTCTGGGCAAGGACACCCAGAACAACTGCCTGCTTAATACATCAAAGTGCTGTTTGACTGAATGCTATTTCTAAAGGCTTAAAGACAAGATTTGAACTGAATAACCTATTTCAGGAATCATTTAATAACAAAGTAGAGATACAGTGCATACTTAATCCTTTTTAAGGTGCTGATCATTATTGTGTCATTCTGAAATCGGTTTTCTTTTGATGTCATGGATATGTCTGAGGTTAAGAAGACCATTGAAGAAACAACTACTTCTGCTCATTGCAAGGTCTCTTAAATGCCAATTAAATTATATTAAAGTTTTACTGATTTGGTAAGAGCAGCATTAATTGTTATCTAGGGAAAAGTCTAAAAGCCTCTAAATCAAATATTTGACTTTGTCATTCCATGGTTTGTAGCTGTGTTATCAATATATAATGTGATTTTGCCATAACTAATTTCATCAAAGGACATGTGGAACATTGTTAGCTTTACAGTCTTTCTACCTCTCTCTCTTTCTCTCTTCCCTTCTATACTACCATATAAATGTTGAAGCCTTTTATAAACAGGATGATCCCATATGTATGAACTATATTAAATGAAAGACTTTGAAGCTACGAATGCTGCTAACAATTTCAAATAAAAAATTGATCTTCTCTTTAACTTAAAACTTTTATTACTTGGAAAATGAATTCTAAATCAATATATCAGCCATAATTATTTTAAAACAGCAACAATAGCATTGTCTTAGCTCTGAAAATCTAAGCATAATGTCATGTGCTCATAGAGAGCTGTAATTGGGAATGTATTTATGTTTTTTTAAAATTACAGTATTCAGTTAAATTGAAATCAGTCTAAACCAGTGTTGCTATTGTGTGCATCTGTCATACCTTCCAGTGTCAGATCAATTTGCATTGAAGTCTCGATATGACCGATTGTACATGATTTATGCATATGCAGTATAAATGAAGGTAAATTATGCTTCAAACCAAGACAGACAGTCCGTGCTCAGAAGTAAAAATATCTGAAAAAGAAACCACCATTTAGAAAAGTGGTATAAAATTTAAGTAGCCCAGTATGATCTGTGGTCTTTGAAAATGTCTGCATTCTGCATCCCCTGTTTCCAAAAGAAGCTGATGATTTTATAGTGGATATAGTGATTACTTTGAAGTCTTTGGCCATTTCAGAGATGTAAGTGCTCTAAATTTTTTCTAAGTGCAGATCTGGAAAGAGAATGTTAAGTATAGAAGACAGATTTTTATATTGATGAAAATGGATGCAGTTCCTTGGATTCTGATGAAGCTGAAAATACAAACACTAGCTGTGAATTCATCTTAGATATTTTATTTTAATATTCTCTAAATGTAATTTTAAAATATATCAAGTGCGAAAGAAATACTGATTTTTTTTTTTATTTTTGTACCTCATAGATCTTCTTCTAAGGTTTCTTTAAGACTACAGTGAGTTGACCTTAGACAGCTCCCAGATTCCTACTCAGCCTCTCTCACTCCACAGGGCAGTAGGCAATGGGGGTTATGGTTGGTCCATAGCAGCTCCTCTCTGCTTTTACTTCCTCTTCACACTCCACCTGTGCTCCAATATGGGGGTACAGTCCTTTAGGAACAGATTGTTCCTGCCAGAAATGCCTATTCTGAGTGAACTCTGCATTCCTGTGATGCTGTGTGGGCTGCACTTGGGGGATCTGCTCTGCTGTAGCACCCCACGGGCTGCAGGGGGACAGCCTGCTCCACATAGGCCCTCTCCTGGGCCGCAGGTAACTTCTGCTCAGCACCTGGAGCACCCTTTCTGTGCTGACATTGGTGTCTGCAGATCTGCTGCTCTCATATTCTTCTCACTTTCTGTGCAACATATTGGCAGCTGGGCTCAGCCATGCCCTGCACTGGGGCCATCACATTTGCCTGAAGTGGCTGCATCTGGCACTGGGCAGCCCCAGCCTTACCTCACAGAGGCCTCCACTGCAGCTGCCTGTTTGCTGGTATAGGCTTCATATAAGACAAGGAACTGTTCTCCAGTGAGCCTTTTAGATTTTTCCTTGCCTGATAAAGCAAAACCTTACACATGATTTCCTGAAATATATTTAAACTGATAATCAAGCCTCTCATGTACAATAATTTTATGAAAAAAAAGCATAAGAAAAAAAGTAGAAAGAGACAAAAAATAGGCACCAGTTAGCAGGCAACCTGAAATCATAGACATGATGAAAAGTCATTTTACTTTAATTTGATGCTACTAGGACTGTATACTTTGCCCCCTGGTTCCAAAGAGTAGTACATAGCAGATACTTGGAGCACAGATTTGATGATGGATGGTCTTAGATACCATTTGAAACCAAGTTTATAGCCTTTATGTGTCAGATGTAGAGATGCCTTCCTGTTCATAATGATGAATTCTGTATGTTTCAGTGAAAAAAATTAAAAAAGTGTTTTGATTGATATTGCTTTTAATTTAGTTGGAACTATAAATCATCCTGTGACTTTCTGTGAAGGATGTTGTAGAAAGGTTTTTTATTCATCATTAGGTCACAAAGTGCCCTGTGTCTTGGTCTCTTGACTACCATTTTTTTTCACATCAAATATGATGTAATGAAATTGGATTCAAAGTGTACTTGTGGTGAATACAGATTCCAGATTGTCCTCTTATTACAATCAGTGTGATATCCAACTTGATTCCTATATTGCTTTGACATAAGTGATATCAAAATCAAGCTCATGGTTACAGTGGTGTGCAATTTTAATTGAAAGAATTAATTATTAAATCTGAGGCAAAGGGATAGAAGACAAAAATGGCAGGAAATTATGTGTGAAGGTTAACTTATACAAGCATATACCTTCTTCACAACGAAGATGAACGTGAATTGCAGTCTTTGGACAGTCAAATTTTTTCTAAATTTTAGAATAAAGAAACAAACAAAAATGTAGTGGAGGTCACAGAAAAGAACACGGAAAGAAGGTAAATATCAGCATTAATTACTTGTTACTACTGTCAAGTAGTTTTGTTAATAATCACAACTATTCCTATCTACTTTATCAAAGAAATTTTCTTTTAAAGCATAGCAAAAATTGGTAGTTTATAGTATTCTTTAAAAAGACACACACACTATATCTGTATTTTCTGTTGTAGTTTTATTCTTAATTCCCTGCTGTTATAGTGTTTTCATCTGTCCAAGAGTCAAAACTAAAAACTGCTGACCTTCATGGTCTTTAACAATGTGGTTAAGGGTTCCTAAGAGACTATTTTTTTTTCAAACTATTAAGCTCTTCTGATTTGTAACTTTAGACTGAGTTAACCTTGTGCAGAATCTGTATCATTGTCTTTAGTCAGGAATTTATGAATAACCTCACTGTGAAAACTAGCATGTCTAATCTGGTCTCCTTTCTCTGATAACAGTCAAGAAAAAAAGGAAACACAACAAAATTAATAATCCAATTTTCTGAGCAATCACAAATGACCTGACCTGACAGTGTAAGAAATTCCTTTTAATATCAGGAAATTTAGACTGTAGCATGCTTCAAAAGATAGGAAATCATAGGTGGGAAAAAAAAATCTTTGTAATATAAAATATAAAATGAATGGTTATGTTACATTTGTAATAAATTTTAAACTGAATTATCTGGAGGTATGAAATTTCCCACAATCAGAGCATTGTAAAAAGAAAATTATTTTCTTGTCTCTTCGTTTAATTAAATGAGTCCCAGCTTCCCTTGCTTTCCTTTTTGAATATTCAGAAAAGGAAACTGCATGTTCTGAATTGGTCTCTTCTTCTCCAATTTCATTTGCCATATCGTTATTCCTAGCTGTTCCAATTAGAGTCTGTTCCATTTCATCAGTGAGGTTTCTGGTGGAAACAAAATTGAAAATGGCAACTGTGCACTATTACTGCTGCTACTGGTATGCCCTGTCCAAGAACTGACATAGTAATTTTGAATGTTTTCTGTGTGTATACTCCAAATTTCACTATGCTTTGGGTTTCTTAGAAAATGAATAAGATTTTTTTAGTATTCCAGTACACTGAGTTGAACAGGATAATGAAAATCTAATTGAGTTACAATCTCTATAATTGTGATTTTATTTTGATTCATTAGCACAGAGTAAAGATGAGTTAAAGAGACCATCAGTGAGTAAATACTTCATCACTTTTTTAACTGACATATGTGATTATTTACTTTCCTATTCATTATTCTCTTCTAAGCATGCAGGTTCCTGATGCTTGAGAGCGGCTGCCATAGGAAACACATCAGATTCCTGTGAACAGAAAATTCTGATTAGCTAAAAGGAAAAATAAATGAAAATAATAATTTTGAAAAAGAAACAATGATTGAGGTCAGTTACAGGGACAGGTTCCTTGCTGAAACTGTGGACTTTCGATTTCTGAAGATACTCACAGCTTGCTGAACAAAATATTGTTCGACCTGATCTAATGGAGGCGTTAAACTAGTTCATTTTCAGTGGTCCTCTCCCACCTAAATTATTATGTAATCAAGTGTTCCTATACTTAATGTTCCCATCACTATCCATCTACTTGAAAGAATGCAACCTCATCTCTTCTGGATATTATTCATGTGAATTTACAGGGTATATTTCCAACTTCTACTTGTTCTTTCAAGCATACATATACACGAATCCATAAAATTATAAATTATATTGAATTCTACATTTGAAAGACTTTCATTTACAAAGCAAGGATTAATGCCTAGACTGGCTGAAAACACTGGTTACATTATAAGTCAGTATACATTTCAAGTCCTTGCTTAAGTAGGAGGAAGTACTGAGTAACATATCCTAAGGCTTTTTTTTTTTTTTTCTGAGTCTATGGATTATGGACAGAATGAGTTCAGATTAGTAGGGAATTATCTACTGAAAATGTAAATGGAAAGCAAATTATTCCATGTGTTTTCACTTCAGTGATCTCTTGCTGTGCTCCCTTACAAGCACTTCCAGATCCTTTAATGGACCAAAACTAAACTACCTGAACTCAACCTCCTTTTCAGGGGAGTAATTTCAGTGCAATAGTCTTTCTCTTCTCTGATGTTACTATGGCAAGTGTTGTATTACAACAGAAGAGAATGAGGCCATATTTACTCAGAAACTGATGGCATATTGATCTTGCTCTTTTATGCTGTGCACCTTTTAATGTTTTATTTGTTCTTTTCTTAAATACAAATTAAATCTAACTGAGAGATATATGAGAAACTAGATCTATCATGTCCTCTTTTGAACTCCACAGACCCACAGACTTGAAGAAAAGATATATATATACACATATGTATGTATATACATTAATACATATATATATACATATGTATGTATATACATTACTAGGCATTTTGCATTTGCCTTATGTATTTAGTATGTTAGGGTTGTTGTTTTCACACCTTAGTTAAGCATAGCCATATTCCATATTTTGTTAAGTACAGCTGTCACATTAAGGCAGCTAATTTGTTTTTACAGCTTCTAAAATTAACTATCACTGTACTTGTTGTTTCCTTCACGTTAACATGATCATCATGTCTAATCTTCTGTATATTTATTTTGAAATAAATTCTTTGTTCTTTGAGTCTTTGTACTCCCTTATCACTCTTAATATTTTTAGAAATTAAAGGAAAGAAATGACAAAGTTATCTACAATGCTTAAATGAATATGACATTGTTTACCCTGACATATCTTCATATCTTCATTCTTATCCAAGCCCTTTCTTTTCCTTCCTTCCTTCCTTCCTTCCTTCCTTCCTTCCTTCCTTCCTTCCTTCCTTCCTTCCTTCCTTCCTTCCTTCCTTCCTTCCTTCCTTCCTTCCTTCCTTCCTTCCTTCCTTCCTTCCTTCCTTCCTTCCTTCCTTCCTTCCTTCCTTCCTTCCTTCCTTCCTTCCTTCCTTCCTTCCTTTCTTCCTTCCTTCCTTTCTTTCTTTCGCACAAATTATGAAATAAATTGAGAGTTTTTAGTATTAATGCATGATTTTTTCTTATGTATCCCGTGCTTATTTCAAGACATTCATAGAAGAACTGCTTATGAAAAGCTCCCATCTTAAATGGTTCTGCTCATTGAAAAGGTATCACCACTGATTTAAAAACAAAAGTCATCTTTCAAACCAGAATAAACATTTTAAGTGTTCTTAGCAACTTCTAACGTATTCTGTACAAAGCTTCCAAGACTGTTTTCTACCTCCACTAAATCAAAGATTCTTTTGCACTCCATAAAAGATGTACTTACAACAGCCTACTTCTGAACCTGACTTACAGTCTCCACATGACCCAGTACTGATAAATTACTTATGAATCTTATACTTGCTGTCATGACTTATTAATATCTAAAAACCCTTTTAGTCTCTTACCAAACACTTTTATGAAGATCTTCTTGTAGAACACTAAAAATAAGCCACTGAAAGTGCAGATCTTGATGTCCTTGATGTTTCATTCCTTAATTGAAACTAGTGCCTTTGAATTTCTGCATCACCCACATATTTACATGCTACATATGCTACAGTCTGCTACTTTAGAACGACTTAAATAATGGATGGAAGAAAGCAAGTTTTTCAGGTAGCTTCTAAAATTTAGCATGAGTTTGAACAGTCAGTAAGAAATATAAGGGAAGATTCACAAAAATCTGTAGGGACAGTAAAGCAGAGTACAGATAAGAGTTGGTATTCACATGTTCTCTCTGGTTTCAGTCATAAATATAAGTAGAAGTTAGAACTAGAAATGATTTATATATATATATATATATATATATATATATATATATGCATATATCCATAGCTCAATAATCACAGTATTTAGAAGTTGACAAAATGCCAGTGATATGAGGAAATCAAGCCCTTACTCTGCTTAGGAGGATATAAAATTGCATCTCTTCATGTCCAAGTCAAGCATTCCATTTACCAGTTTATGAAGATGTTTTCCATCTCTTTTGACTGAAGACACATCACATTGAATAATTCTGTGTGACCTGGCCCACTAAGGAATTCGGAAGATAGAACAAGACTCTCTAGCCTTTTCATGTAATTCCCAAGAAAATACGTCAAGACAAGATGTTGAACTTATCTTCTCACTCTTAGGCTACTTTACTTAGCAGTGCATTCTAGAAATGCCTTAGGATATCAAAGATATTCACAAAGGAGTGACAGACAGGACACTGACGTTTACAGGAAAGCTATCCCTTTTTGGACGTATAATAAGATGCCAGGATGGAATACCATTTAGAGCAATACTACTCTTTTACATTTAAACAAGGCGGTCCACCGTCAGTAGAATAAGTAGTATAAACTTTAAGTAACCTTGATATTTCTAATGATCAGTTAGATTCTTTAAAGATAAATGTATCCTATCATCATGATGAGCATAGCCCTTTCTAACAAGAGACTCTTTTATATTAAAATTATCATTGTAGTACTTCTAACACTGTGGAATTTTCCAAGAGGCCTTTCCAAATCCCAGATGCTCCAGTGTATCAAAAAACATTAAGTGAGCAGAGAGTGCTGGGAAACTTCCCTAGCCCAAGGATACAAACTGAAACAGTGCAGGTGGGACCAATTTTAATGTAAAGATTTTGGTGTATTTTTAATAACTTAAAGGCTTTCCCCTACACTAAAAATACATGTACGTTGCCATTAGGCCAATTTTCTCTAAAAATATTTAATTATGGGGATCTCAATGCTGCCCTCTGCAACTACACTTTGATATCAAAATTGCTTAGATCTTATGTTACTAAATCTGATTCGTTTGGGACTTGCCAGTACTTGTGCTTGCAAGTGCTATCCAAAACAAAGAAAAATCGACAAAAAATGAAGTTTATCAAGGAAAATAAAAATTAAAGAAGTTTTACCCAAACATTTAACAACTTCCGTTATGTTCTCATGTATTGAGGAAGGATTATGGCCAATAGTAACTCTATCTAACCTCAAAGGTCATTATATTCTCCATTATAATAACTCAGAAGTAGTGTTGAGAGGTTGTCACTGTCAATCTAATTTAAACCAGAGTAAAAGAAAATAAATCCATTCTGAACATGTACTGCCCCATTTTTTAGCATGGAGCAACAAGAAAGTAAAGGTAATTTAATATAGCATAGTAACAGCAATTGCAATATTTTGTTTCAATTGCTGTTTCAGATAACTGAGTACCATGATTTCAAAAACAAGTCATTTGTGTAATGTCAAAGACAGAGAGACATTGTTGAATCTGGAAAACACCTAATTTAAGGGCATTTATTAAATGTATTAATTTCCTTAAAATCCTGACAGAGAAGCAACATATGAGGATCTAACTCCTTCTTCCTATCAGCATTAAAAATGTGCTGAATTTATGAAAATAGGATAGTATTAAGAGATGAAAATTTTGATGCAAGAATATTTACTCTTAAGTTGTTTTGGATCATTAAAGACTAAACTTATTTCACTTCTGTATTTTCAATCACACCAATGTTGCAGAATGTTTTTTTATTTAATTAAATGCTTATTTTTTTCTATTTCTCTTTATTCAAATATATCTGAGTTTAAAAATAAATAAATAAATAAAGAATCTTAGGAGGTTAATCCAGGAAGGTTAAATTGCTTAAAAGTGAGAGAATGATAGTAAGATGTAAATACGGAATCACTGAATTGCTACTATTATTCTACCCAGCACTTTTGCACAAATATTATGCTAAAGTAATATGCTAAGATAAGCCAATGTTCTTTAATCATATTTTCTCAATTGCTCATAAAAATTTAAAGCAAAAGATTGGCAACATTCCCCTCATCCTACAATGTCATTTATAATTTGATTAAAACTTCACGCCACAGAAGTACAAACATATTATCTCATTTACTTTACTCAAGAAATTCAAAGCAAAAGCTAATAGGTGGTATGTTTATATGAGTGGAACTGTAATTATTTAAAAGTGTAGTGTAAGATGTTTGTCAGTAGAGTTGTGTAAATAACAGATATTTTCTGCACTGGGGAAGCAGAGTTTTCATGTGAAATGTTGAGCTTTGCTTTTGCCTCTTTAGCCATTAAATTATTTTAACTAATATTTCTACAGTTTATTTTAAAAGAGTTTTCAGAAGTGAAAAACAGAGGCATGTCTAAATATAACTGCTTTCAGTTTAAAACTATTACCTCTTGTCCTCTCAACATTTGCCCTTTTAGAAAGACCATCTTTCTTACAAATCTTACGTGGAAAGGTTGCAATAAGATCTCCCTGGAGCCTCAACTCTTTCAGCCTTTCTTCTTAGGAGAGGTGTTCCAGAACTGTGATAATATTTGTTGCTCTCCTATGGATCTATTTTAACAGGTTCATATCTTTCCTGTGCTGACAGCCCAGGAGTTGTATGAAGTACCTCTACTGTGGCTTAACCTGGCAAGCAGGTAAACATCATACAGCCTTTTGCTCACTGCCCATAATCTCAGTGTGAAGGAAGAGAGAATAGGAAAAAAAAGGTAGTACACAGGTTGAAATAAAAGCTATTTGCTAAGACAGAGAAGAGAAACAATAGCATTGTTAATTATATATATATATAATATATATATGTTAAGGAAGTCACATCTGCACTTGCAAAGCTAGTTAGACTTAGTGTTAAAGATTGAGAAAAATGAATATAATTAATTATTGGTTATTAAGATTGCAAAAAAATTGTGAAGTGTTTTTAACAGAATGCTGTAGAGATAAATAGGTCAATAGAGTACTAATAGTTATGGCTATCTACAGAATCTCTCCCAGAGAATTTTCAGAATCCTTAATAATAAATGCACCTCATATCTGTAACAAGCTTAGAATGGCTATTAATCTGTAATTTTTAAACTTACTATATATGGAACTTTCATATAAAAGGCAAAACTTACAGTTATGAAAGTAAAGGGGAAATTCTCATGTGCTTGAAATGTTTCCTTCCAAATGTATTCTTCCTTGAGGCTGCTAAAACTGTAGCTACATCCAGCCAATGTCATCTCTATACATCCTCTTAATCTTCATTACTTTATGAATTAAACAAACATCGTGAACAAACAACTTCAATATAGTCATGGACGACTCATTTTCTCCTCCTCCTGATTAAATGCAATAAATTAGATCATACTGTACACTAAATTGTAATCATGTGCTAATTAAAAGTAGGTGGTCCTCTGGGGAACTGGTAATAAGTTAAAGGAAAATTGGTTAGGAATAAAATTCTCCATAACTCTGCTTTTACTGTTATTAATAATGCATTATAGAAGTCTGTCTCTCTGTCAATACAAATATCTCTGAAGTAGTTACTAAAAGCATTCATCCAACATGAATTCATCCAAGGCAAATTAAACAACTTGGCTGCTGCCAAGCTGAGGGTTTTCAATTAAATGGTCATGAATCTACCTTTGAGAAGCCAGGTTTGTTGGGAGATGATGGAATTCACTTGACCAAGTAGTGATTTTCAACATTCTAGACAGATTTATAAGGATAACTTTAAACTGGACATAGTGGGGATATGGAAGTTTCAAGTAAGAGACAGGAGATAGGGATTGCTAATTTATTTGGTACCAATAGGAAAATGTCTGCAAAATTCCACAAAGAAGGTGTGTTTCTCTGAAAAGGTGATGTGGTCGGTATCCCAATTAAAATGTTTCTATACTATTGCATAACAGGGTAGCATATTTGAGAAATAGAAAGTCACTCTGCAGCTCGTACATGCATGAGTTATCATCACAGCTACAATCCTATAGTTATCACTGAAACTTGGTGGGACAAATCACATGAATGGAACATTACAATCAATGGCAATAAATCATTCAAAAGAACAAGCAAGGAGTCAAGGGCAGGGAGGAGGAAAAGAGAGGAAAGGGGATTACTCTATCTAAAAGAACTGACTGCACAGAGCTGTATTTTGAAAACAGCAATGAATAGGATGAAATCTTACATGTATAAAATTAGGGGCCAGGCAAACAAAGGAAACCTCATGATTGGCGTTTACTACATGCCTCCCAATGAAGGGGAGCCTGTTGACAAAGAGTTCTTATTTGAAGTACAGGAAACACCATGCTTGCAGTCTCTCATCTTGTTTAGGGCACTTAAATTTCCATATCATCTATTGGAAAAACAACACAACAAGCTGTAAGCAGTCCAGGATACTCTTGGTATGCTACGAGGATGTTTTTGTAATTCAAGTGGTTAAGCCCAAGCAGAGCATACATGTTAATGGACCTGTTGTTTACCAACAGCACTGATCTACTTAGTTCAAGATTAGTGGCAGCCTGTGCTGCAGTAATCATGACCTGGTGGAATTCATGATCCTGAGGGATATAGGCCCCTTGAAAAGACACTGAATTCTAGGAGAGCGAACTCTCATTGTTTAAAGAATTAGTGGATAGGACCCACTGGGAAATGGGCCTCAGGGATGAAGGATCAGAGCAGATCTGGCAACTCTTTAGGGACACTTTTCTCAGAGCACAAGTTCTTTTGATTCTCGTGCACAAGAAATGAGGCAAGGAAGGCAGGAGATCAGCACATCTGAGTAAGGATTACTTGATTAAAACAATCATAGAATCATAGAGGTTGGAAGGAGCCTCTAAAGATCATCGAGTCCAACACCCCTGACAAAGCAATGTGTAAAAAGAAAGTGCATAAGGAATTGAACCTGGGATATGTATCCTGAGGAGAATATGAGGATATTGTCCAGGTAAGTAGAGACGTGATTAAGAAATCTAAGGCCCTGTTGAAATGTGAAGAATAATATGAAAGACTTCTATCAGTACGGTAGTCAGAAAATGAAGGCTAAGAAAATTCATTGCTCTGATGAATAAGACAGGAGAATTACCGACTGACAGCTGATGTGGAAAGGACAAGATCCTGCACCTTGGGACAGGGCAATATGTGATATCAGTACAGACTGGAAAATTAATTGATGGAGAGCAACACTGCAAAGAATAATATAGATGAATAATTGGATATTAGCCAGCAGTATGCACTTGCATCCTGGAAAGCCAACCATATCTTGGACTTAAAAAAAAAAAAAGATGTATAACTAGTGGATCAAGGGAAGAGATTCTTTCCTGATACTCTACTCTTTTGAGATCTTATCTAGAATACCACATCAAGGTCTGGGGTTCCCAGTACAAGACATGGACCAACTACAGCAACTCCAGCAGATGGACACAAGGATGATTAGAGAACTGGAACACCTCTGCTGTAAAAAAAAATTTTGCACACTGGAGGCTATCAGCTTGGAGAAGTCTCCAGGGAGGTCTTATTGCATCCTTTCAAACTTAAAGGAAACTTTAAAAAAAAAATCATAAAGACTTTACTATGGCCTTTCATATCTGGATAAATCTAAACAGTTTTAAGCTTAAAGATGATAGATTTAGATTTAGATATAAAGAATAAAATTTTTGCTATGTGAGTGGTGAAACACTGAAACAGGTTGCCCAGAGAAAGTTGTGAGCAATTTGATTTAGTGAGAGATACACCTACTCAAGGCCAAGGAATTGGAATAGATGATTGTTTTTCAAACATTAGAACAAGTTGGCAACACAGATTTCATGGTAGTGGTTTTCAGGTTAAAAATTCCTGTCTTTTCAGACAAAGTTGCTACTGTAATATTATTCCCTTGTTTCTTAATGACTTCTAAATTCTATTTTAGCCCAATCACAAAACTGGCACTGGGAGAGGTGAGGACTTCCCTTCCTTTAAAATTTGTATAACGGTGTTACTACATTGATGAGTTCTTCAATGGTTTAATTTTATTATTTAAAATAACTGAATCAGTCAGGAGAAACAAATGAAAGATTTTATCTGAGATGATGGGATACAATTTTTCCACCAAACTGAAGGATTGGTTATTTGCACAGCCTTAATTCCAACCATCATCTTTGTCTCATGATCTAAGATTTATAACAGGCCTATATTATGTTTGATTTCAATAAAAATGGATTAGCACAGACCTCTTTCTCAGTATTAGGCCTGGCTTTCCCAACTATTTTGTACAGAATGATATTCAATGTGCCACGCAAACTGATTGTACAGATAATTAAGTGGCCTTCTTTTATCAACATCACATTGTTGAATTGAATCTATGTAAACTGTGGGATTCAATGTCCACCTTTCATTCACGAAAAATATGTGACAATAAATAGCATCTTTTTTTTTTTAACCTCCAAACTTTATTGCTGAAAAAAGTATAGCCGTGTTTATGACAGAGAAAAATAGACGCAAGAAAAGTCAAAGCTATATCATAGCCTTGAGGGAAAACTTAGAGAAAGGAAACTTTTGCAGATTGAATACTAGCTAGTAGATCATCATTCCTGCTGTACAATTCACCCATTTTAAAGGAAAAAGAGTTTTGTATGATTTTTAAAAATAAACGATTTTCAACAAGAATCACAGACATAGTATTTTATCTTAGTAAAAATAAGACATAAAGCCACAAGTTCCAATTTCTGTGATGAGTTCTTGTGCATCTGCCATTCTCTGTTACCTATATTTGAATATTTTCTGCAGTGATTATGCTATAAGGACATTAAAATGTAATTCAAGCAACTGTCTATTGATAAAAAAGTATTTCTTCTTAAAAAAGAATACTGTGAACTGATAACATTTATTTATAAATTATGGGAGTCTTTTTAGATTATTTTTATATTACTGTAATATTAAAGACTCATTCTGATAAGTAGAATGTGTCTTAGCATTGTGAAATGTCAGTCTGAAGCCCAAATGCTATTCTGTGGAATTTGGTATCATTTAAGCACCATACTGGTATTTATATCTTTGAAAACTTTCACAAGTGCCAAATTTTCTAAGATGTTGAGTTCTGATCAACAGGAGATGGGGCTGCTCAGCATTTCAAGGGCTCAAGCCCATGACGTCTATTATAGCGTTTAGCACACATCAAAGAGAACTCTGTTGCTGCTTAATTGAAATTGTTCCTTTAAGATAATGCTTTATTTTGTGAATGTCTGTTTTTTTCTTAGTATATATTATGCTTTATACCTTCCCTTTTGGTATTACTCCCTACACTTGCTGTGGGTTTTTCATATCTTAACTTGATTAAAGGAGTTTATTTCCTAAGCTCTAATGGTTATATTATCTGCTTCTATTAGCTTTTTTTTCTCACACAAATATACAAAAATAGAACACAGAAAGTTAATGAATAAATAAAAAGATTATCCAGGCAGCCTCCTATACAGAACCTACATCAGCATTATGCCAATAATAAAAATAATGTACAGTGTCAAGTGCTGTCACTCTCAAAGGCATAGTAAGCCTGACATAAACAGCAAGGATTAATGGCACATCTTTAAAAACTGACAAAGGAAAAACACATTCATTATGTTACTCATTGACAAATATAAATTTGACCAGTTGACTTTTAAAAATGTAATGATTCATCTTGTGTCCCATCCAGCTAATAGTTTAGGCTTTGTTTCAGTAGAAAATGAGTATTTGTGCTGAGCTTCAAATCTGTACCAATACCAGTATTATTCAGCAAACCACATGCCTAAGATTACATCAGTAAGTATGAAGAGGAATGTTGAATTTCACATGTGTAGAGAAGTCAGAGACAAAATCCTCTATCATAATTTGAGTGTTTCTAAATATGTGAATTTTCCTCAGATTCTAGTACAGCTAATGGAGTTTCAGTACATTTGGGATGATGTTCTTCATCCCAGTATTCACTGCCTATTTATCACCCTTTAGCTTTGGACAGCAATAATTCCATCCTTCCTTTTCCTTTCTATTAGAAATTGTCCTACATTATGAAACCAGCAAAAAATTGCATTTACTTTTTTAGACCAACTGGACATACTCTCAGATTTCCTTACTAGCTCTATCACTCCTGGTGAGTGACCTTCCATTACAAGGTTGCTTTCATTGTATTTCTTTCAGGGTAAATCATGAACATGTATTGGTGAGCCATATTAATAAATATAGACCTAAACGTATAACTGTACAGTCGTTATCAGACTGTATTATGCATTCCCTCACTTTTAGTTCATAGCAGGACAAGATTTGGCTGTCACCTAACTTTGAAATTTCATATATTCTTCCTAATACCTTGAAATTCCTAGATTTGGAAACAAACACAGATAACTAATCACATTTATTCACAAAGAATTATGCCTCCTCCAAAAACATCTTTATTTACTACTAGTCAGGCAGATCTCATCTGTTATTTTCTTTGCATACTTACAAGATGGATTTGTAAATATTTCTGGATTCACCGACAAAATTGTCAATTTTTCATCCATGTATCAAACGCACCTTTGAAGAATACCATCACACTAGCTACGCTTTAACTATGGAAGGAAGATTATAATTCCAGGAGATCTTATTTTATGTCCATTCCTGTTGCTGCTCTGTGGGATGATTCTTGCAATATTCATGAACTATTGCACAAAACAGAAAAATAATTACAAGAACAACAGAGAAAGAAAATAAGACTTCAAAAAATGTCATAGTCTTCTGTTATGAGGGAGTTTAAAATATCTACACACCCTTTTTAAATAAAAAAGGATGACAGGAAATCTAGCATAGTATAATTATGTGTTTTGCAATAGTGGCAATTAGCACATCATGAACCATTGAAATCACATACAAATGACTTGCATTGGTATGAATTCACCTCCCTCCATCTTTCTTGAAGTCTTCTGCATACATTTTGCCAGCAGTGAGAGGTGCTATATATCATTTCATTAGGATTTAAATTGATTTGCAGTATTTCAAAACTTCATAACAGAAAATGACACGTGGTTTCATGACTTCAGCTGCGATCTGCTGAATGTATTGAGCTGCATCTTCCCTTAGACACTTCTCAAGACACCTCCATCACAGTAATATTCACTTAACATCTATCACAATAATATTCAGTTAATATTTCAGATGCCATAAGTAGTAATGTAAAGATAGAGCTGTATTAAACTGTTAGAAATCCATTTCACCCTTTTATAAAATGAAACACTTTACAAAATCTGTGGTCTCTAAGAATGCTAAATCTTCCAAAGCTGAGCATGCTGAGAAAACTCTTAAATATTTTGTATTAAAAAAAAATAATAATCTGATTGCAAATTCATAAACGGCATATCTACAAAAGACAGTAATCTACTGCTTTATTTCTCAGCTTTATATCACAGCAGTTTTGTATTCCCCCTGCAAGTTAAAAATGGAGATGAAGGATAAAAAAAAACCACTTATCAGAAAAAAAAATGAGAATTAGCTGCTAACACTCATATACATGATTTTGCTTAGAGTAGCAACCTTAAGGCGTTTACTTTAAAGTCTACTTTTAAAGTCCTATAAAGGAGATTTACACCTACATATACGAAGAATAGCTGATATCGATGATATGTGGAAAAGTATTATATGTATAATATTTATTTTAAAAATGTTAATGCCTAGTGTAGTGAAAATCTTGTTCAAAACCAATTTACTTCTGTTACTAATAGAGCACATATGTAAATCACATGGGTTTTAGGAAATACCGAATTTGCTTTTTTTACACCCAAAGGATCATAAGTTTATTTGAAAAATTCATCTCAGTATTTCATTTTATTTTGCCATTGGCTAAAATGCTGTGTGTTTTTTTTTTCTTTTTTTTGTTGTTGTTGTTCGTTTGTTTGCTTTATTCCAACTTCTGTCAGTTTAAAGTTTATCTTCATTTTTATGGTTTCATTATTTCTGATTTTTTCTTCAAGGGAAGACATGGACGTTTTCTTGCAATTAAAAAAATAATAATAAAAAGCAAAACCAGAAATAGTAATATATCCTGAACACAGAATTCCCATCCTGTCTTCACTTGAACATTTTTATCTGAACTCCTGACACTTAGCATATTCTAGATGTTTATTTGTAGTCCTTCACACAATTCTATATGACTTTAACCCAAACTGTTTATTTTTTCCCAGCAGATCCTAAGTAGTAGCTTCAGAAATGCCTGGAACATGTTATGCTACATTTTCCCCCTACCCTGTTCTGATAAGGACAGGGCCTAAGGGCTACACTCAGTCTTTGGAGATTGATACAAATGGACGCACTCCAGGAAAACAATCAAAGTGTATCTCTTGGTCCTTTGCTCACAGTCAGAGGTGTGTATATGTGAGAGGAAGAGGAGTTGGGAGTGTATCTGTCTGTTAAGGTATTAACTACTATTAAAAATTTTGCTAGAATATTCTGAAGATTTATTGTGTGTCTTTCTCCCTATGCCCTTTACGTCTTGGCAACAGAATCCTTGTATAGGTATCCTGCCTTCAAGTGGACATATTCTTCATTATTCTTCAGTAAGATAATCTCAATAAGAAATGCTCCCTGTGGACTTCCTTATCATAGATGCAGTGAGCTTCTTGTTAATTTATGCCAATCTTGATTGAACACTTTCCTTAAATATCTTCTCTTTCTTCTTTTATGCTTGAAAGGTTGCAGACCTTCCGAGTAATGTTTCTTCCTTTCCAGATATTTGAAATATTCACGACTTGTTAATTTGTTAAAACATACTTTTGTCTTGCTGTTCACAAAAAGCTTGACAGTAGTCAGACAGCTGTGCATACCGTTTATCACCACGGCTGCTCATAATGTTCCAATTATTACCTTATGCTCCTTTCATCTGCTAGATGCCTATCCTCTGAAAGCACTGTCTGGATATTTTATTTTCTTCTTGCTATCTAGAAATTTATTTATATACTAGTCATATATACCTCGTTAGATGCTTTATTTTGGTCAACATGATTGTACAGAGAGCTGCTCCAAAAGTAATGCCTCCTATTTTATTCTGTTGGCCTGTGATTTCAGAGGTGGATGTTGATGGTATGGCAATAGAGGTTGAACTTTCCCAATAATATTTCATTAAATTTTGTTGCCGCGTGACATGTAGAACCAGAGGGGCAGTCTGACAAAATGGTGTCTGACATGGAAGTGGATATGAAGCAAAAGTGTGTCACTGAAATTGTCCATGCAGAAAAAATGGCATGTTCATCAACACCTGTTGAATGTTTATGGGGAACAAACTGTGAATGTGAGCACAGTGAGGCAATGAGTGTTGCATTTCAGCAGTGACGACAGTGATATGAAAGACAAGCCACTTTCCAGTCAGTCACACAGATTTTTAAAAGCACAACATGTAGGCTCTTTTTCATGACTGATGAAAAGGCATAGTTAATAGTGACAACTGTACAGAAAAATAATATTCTATAGCTGATAATTTGCACTTTTAAATAGTGTTATTGTGCTCTTTGTATCTCTTGTAGTTTCCAGGAAATAAATAGAAGACATTACTTTTGGAGTGAATGGTTAATGATAAATAACATGCCTAAAGAAAAAAATAATAAAGAGAAAAACCTGCTGAGTATTTTCTGCATTTCTTTAGGATTTTTCTAACTATGGCGCAGATGAGAGTTGAGGTATAGTGGCAGTAAACTTTGCTGCCAAGGTATGGCAGCTATTTCTTAACTATTTAAAGGCAGGAAAACCATTCAGACACCGTGACTCCAAAATCAAAGTGTAGATGAAACAGGCAGGCTTTCTAGATAAGTACACACTACCATTATGCAGAATCCGTGATAGGAACACTCTTTTCTGGCTGACGTTAAGAATGGAGTAATCCCTGTCTTTAGCCACAGCAGAACACAGGATGCCTAATGGATCAAATGGAGCAGACCTCCTCATAAAGTCAATCTTCTATTAAGTGCCTAGGTTGATGAATGTGCAAGCAAAGAGTTTATTTTCACATTCAGCTAGAAATTCCTTTTCAGTGTTTGCATTCCTTTTATAAACAGAATATAAAAATATATATAACCTCTAAAAAGTGGACTTTGAACATTTTGAAAGACTTTTAAGGTTCAACTCTCACTGCTGTCCAGAATATTTGCTTGTATTCTTATTAAGTAAAAATGATTGGCAGCTTTCTCAAAGCCAGTTTATGGCAACAAAAAAAAAAATAGTATCATATAGCTGAAAAGTTTCTGTATCTTTTGGTCAAACAGTCTGTTCTATTCTACCATTAAAATGAATGCTGTCAAATCTCAAAAAGTGTTCTGACAACAGTGTAATTTTCCTTCATCATTTCAGATCATTTTGCTGCCCAGATACATTTTGTTAAGACTTTTTATGTCTGTTTGCAGAATGCATACTGTAATCTTCGGAAAGTATTTTCTAGTTCAAAATTGCTCTGAGAAAAATTTTCCATTCACAGAAATAAATCCGTGCAGACATCTAGTAAAAGCTGATAACAGCAAAGTACTGAAAAGAATATGTTTGTTTGTTTGTTTTTAACTTATTACTGGAGGTCCCCCAAAAAATCTCTTTACAACACTGATGAAGTTCATCAATGAACAGTAAGCCAACAGTCATTGCTAAAGAGTTATCAGGAACAGAGTGATCAGATTAATATATATATATAAATTTTAATTACTTAAACTGTACAAAAGTATCTAGTAGTATCCAAGCATTTCGAATCCAGCTTTCCATAAGGTGTTTTCTGTTAAGTGAAAATATAATGGCTTCTTCACTGTGAGGGTTGCGGAGCACTGGCACAGGCTGCCCAGAGAGGTTGTAGAGTCTTCTTCTCTGGAGACATTCAAGACCCGCCTGGACACCTACCTGTGCAACCTGGGCTAGGGAGTTGTTTTGGCACGGGGGTTGGACTCGATAAATTCTAGTGGTTCCTTTCAACCCCTACAATTCTGTGATTCTGTGATTCTGTAAACTGTACAGTTAAAACTGTACACTTTAAAAGAAAGATTTCTCCTCATGGAACTCAGCAATTTACCTATGACTGTTAACAATGGTTTATATAAATGAAAGATTTCCAAATTTTGATGACATATTTGCAGCTTTTAATGGTCTGCTTAGGGAAAGATTGTCATTCTGCTGTATACTGCTGTAAGGCCATGCAAGTTCTTGGAGTACCCTTTAAACTATTCTTAATGTGATAATTGGAAGAGGTTGTCATGTGAAAAGATGTTATCATGAGATATTCCTTATCTATCATGTAATTTCCACTAAAAAAATTCAGAACTCAAAACACTTCTGAAAGAATTGCCTTATGCTGAAAAATATTTTTTAGCCAACAGTAAAGTTTTTGTTTTGGTGTTTTAAGAAAACTATCTATTGCTCTTATAAAGATAAAAATCACAATTTTTTTTCTAGTTTGTGTCACACCGTTTTATTTATTTATTTTATCCCAAACAAAGTTGCTAATTTCAACCTAAATTAAGTAATTGGTTTTGGTTGAGTAAATCTGCTAGGCAGTTGATCTGCTTAGAAAATGAGCATAATTGTTGTACCTCTGTTTTCAGCCATCTTTTCAACCAATTTCCTGAATCTGTACCACCTCTACAAAATTAGTATCACTCTCAATCACCTCTTCTGCCTCTCACATAATATGTGAGAGGCATACAAATACCCAGACACAAAGTGAGACCAGTCTTCCGTTTCTTGAGAAATTGTCACCAAAGTGACTTCATCAATGCACTTGATAGCTTTCAGGTTATGATATATGACACACTGTGCTGCAACTGATGCAGGAATGCTGACAACCATCTATCTGCCTTTGATTTCCAGAAGCTCTGTCACAAAAGACACTATTACAGAAGATAAATACGTAAACGTAAATATCTTTCACAATTTCTGTGTTGAAAGTTGAGACAAAATATGTTTTACTCAAGACCAGATCGTTAGGAATATAGACTGTCTCGGTGCCCAATGCCTCCTTTCAATGTCTATCTACATGTTTCTTGAGCCAGCTGCAGTATTTTGAAAAAATTACCAATAAACACTAGAAATAGACCACATACCTCTGCAGCACAAAGTGTAAAAAAGAAAATAATTTTCAAAGTTCAGTCAGTTTTGGTTTGTAGGGCTTATGGGTAGAGGTATTTTCACTCTTCTAATGTCTTGCTGTTGTTTAAGCCTCAAGGTTTCTACTTTGCATTTATTTTGTCTCAAATAAATTGATCTGTTCAACTGGGTTGTGACATATTCTGTATTGTAAACATTTTTATTTTGTTTTAGGTCTTAATCTCAGCACAGGCCTCTATTTACCTCTCCTTCTCAATTCCAAACATCATATGTGAGCTTGAAACATGGAGAATTTTGGTACTTGTACTGACAGATTGCTTCCATCCTGTCTCACCAGCAAAGCCGAAAATCCAGAACATCCAGTGAGCATCTGGTATGAACTGTGTATCATACACTATTGCTCAAATAGTTGACAACCGGCTTGTAGTTCACTCTACCTTTTTAGATTATTACATTATTATTATTTATTGTCATTTTTTGTAGCATAGGACAACAGAAGATTGCCTTCATTCCACAGATTTGGTTTTCACCTAACACTGCTTGCATTAGTCATATTAGTGCTAATTGTAATGGAGAATTAAAAATGCAAGAAAAGAAAATCCAAACAGGGACAAAAGATGTGTTCATTTTCCATAAAAATGTTATTTTGTCTTCCATGAGATTTGCTTCAGGAAGTTTGCCAACATTTCGCATGAAAGTTTTGTATTTTAAAATTTAAGTTGAATAAAGTATTATTTATAAAACCACTCAGAGTGCGGCACAAAGCTCCATATTAAAATATGGAGGGACTAAGTTTTCTGTAGTCCACACTTGATGTCTTCTTGTGCAGCTGTGATGGGTTTGATGTGCAGAGCCTACTTGTCTGAAGGAGTTCTTAACTGCCTCACTAACAGGACATAGCATGGCAAATGCACTTCAACCTGGGAAAAGGTTGCAAAGAAACCATGGCAAAGGAAATACTAGAAAAAGTAAGAATTACAAGAAAAAAAGTTCAGTATAAATAACAGGAACTCATTTCCATTTATAGAAGAAAATATGATATAAGAAGAAAAATACACTTCTAGTGATTTTAGGATTTAGATTTAAATCCCTTCAAGGTTTACCTTCTTTCCATATTACAAAATTTTCCTTAATTTTTTTTCAATTCTGTCACATTCCTATGATAACAGCAGACAATATTGAGGAATACCACTAGTCATCCTGCCTCTTACGATATTCAGTGCATCTCAATTCACTATCAATATAATAGATTAAATAAAACTGCAATTTTCAATGTCATATGGGGATAAATATGGAAAAGAGTGTGGGATTTTGTGACAGTATACTGTAATCTGCTATTTAAATTACATTCTTAAATTATCCATAACATGTAGTCAAGAACTGACATACATATATATTTAGACTTATTAGTTTCAGTCATCACAATGAAAATGATATGAAAATGTAAGCTATCTTCACAGATACCACAAGGTTTGTAGATGTTAGTCTTAAACAAAAAACACAAGCTCGTGTTTTGTTTGTTTGTTGTTATGGAGGCTACCTCCATGAAAAAAGATGTGCTAAATTAATGCACAAATCTACTGTATTCTCAAAATCCACATTAGTATGTAAAAACATCCGTAGTGATGTGTATGTTTAAATGACTTTTAACAAACACAGCTGCAAATTTTATATTTGAAATAAAGGCATGTACAAATATGATTATAATACCAGTAGCAATTCCCAAAAATCTGGCCCTTATTAACAAACAGTAAGCAGCTTGTAAACTGTTTCCTCGTTAAAATGTGCTATCACTAAACTAATACATAGGTGATTAATGCATCAGTGTTAATTTTAAATCACAAGAAACGAAAGGCTCACCTTATGTTGGTGCAATACCAGCAATAAATATCAGGAGCCCAGAGCTGAATTTACTGGTATGTTTTAGAACTATACAAACGTTAATTTGCCTTATTTTGAAGAGAGAGAAGATAAAGCATATGTAATGCTATTATTCCCTGTATGACCTCACTGCACAAATACAAATTGATTTCTTCTACTTGCGTATTTAGTAAATTAAATTCATAAAACCCAGACTTTCAGCTCAATCCAAGAATACACCATTTATTGAGAGGAATTAACTTCTTATTTTAGGGCCTCAAAGAAGGTGTGCAGCAAGCTTGCTACTCTGGACTTCAGCAGCTCAGACTTCAATTTCTTCAACTGCTTGGCAGGGAGACATGAGCAAAGAAGGGAAGAGGGGTTTAAGAAAGCTGGTCAGTATTCAAGGACCATTTCCTCCAAGCCCAGAAACAATGCATCCCGAGAAAAAGGAAGGCAGGCAATAATGCCAGGAGACCTTTGTGAGTCAACAAGGTGCTCCTGGACTTACACAAGAACAAAAAGAAGGTCTGTAGGGAGTGGAAACAGGAGTGGGTTACCTGGGAGCACTACAAACAAGCTGTCTGAGCAGCTCAGGATCATATTAGGAAAGCTAAAACCCAGGTATAACTGTATCTAGCCAGAGACATAAAGGAGAGTGAGAAGAAATTCTACAGGTATATCAGTGATAAAAGGAAGAGAAGGGAAGATGTGGTCCCTCTCCAGAAGAAAACTGGAGACCTGATCATGGGGGATATGGAGAAATCTGGGGTGCTCAATGACTTCTTTGTCTCAGTCTTCATCAGCAAGGGCTGTAGCCATACTGCCCAACCTGCAGAAAGCAAACATAAAAACTTGGAGAAGGAAGATCTGCTTGCAGTAAGTGAAGATCAGATCTGAAACTATCTGAATAACCTGAAGGTGCACAAGTCCATGGGACCTGATGAGATCCATCCCCAGGTTCTAAGGGAACTGGTGGATGAAGTTGCCAAGCTGCCCTCCATCATATTTGAAAAGACATGGCAGTCATGTGAAGTTCCCACTGATTGGAAAGGGGAAACATAGCTCCCATTTTCAAGAAGGGAAAAACAGAAGATCCAGTGAACTGCAGGCCAGTCAGTCTCACCTCTGTGTTTGGCAAAAGCATGGAGCAGATCCTCTTGAAGACCCTACTACAGCACATGGAAAATAAGGATGAAGTGATTTATGGTAACCAGCATGGACCTGGAAACACTTAGGGTCAGGCTGGATCGGGCTCTGAGCAACAAAACTAGAGGGAGGTGTCCCTGTCTATAGCAGGGGTGTTGAAACTAGATCATCTTAAAGATCCATTCCAAACCAAATAATTCCATAATTTTATGATTTTCCAGGGTAAAACACGTGTGTTGTAAATGATCTCAGACTTGTTCAAAACAAGTACATAGGTCAAACAGCACACTATCTGCTCCACCCTGGAACTCCAACTCACTGACAGAAGTCATCAGTGAGCAATACAATAAAATACAACAAATATCAAGGAAAATTCCTGGTCAAAAATGACAAAAAGATAAAAATAAATAAAAAAAAAGCTTTTCCTTATTTCATATCAAGAAGGATGTTTTCGGAATGGAGCTGACTATACAGGAGTATGTTTTGTAATATGTCACATCAAAAAGAGTAAAATGTCATAAAATACATAGAACTGCCAGAAAGCAGGGAAGTCCTACGTGCCAGCTTCAGCTCCCAGAATTGACAGTCTTTTTCAAGTGACACACAATCAAAGAGAACTGAATGAATCTTGGGAGCAGGTGTTAGAACCTAAATCTCCTGCTGCCAGCTAAGCACTCTCATCATTAACTACTCCTGTCAGTCTTTTCTTCTCTTTATCTCCTGGACACTTTGAATTTTACATTATTTCTGCTGGAGAGGTAAAGAGCACTTCTTTTATCCATTTCCTTTCACTTCATCTGCCCCACTACACCACTACAAGCTCACATTCACACTTGTTCCCATTCACACTAATTCACAGCTTTCTCAAATGGGAGATGTGGGTTTTAACCTTGTCATGTTGGTCATAATATTAAACCTTAATATTCAGATTTCAGAGCATGTATTCTACCAAGTCAAAATAGCAAAAGATAGACTACTACCTCTTCATCCAGTTATATTTTACAAGAAGGTAAATCTTTTCAGTTTTATGAGCATATGGGTCTGAGCATACCTGCAATACCCGGATCTCTTGAAGACATGGATATTGCTTTGTTGTCTTTGAGAGGTTTCATCCAAATTCATCAGTATGTTCCCGTGTAGACTGAGACAGTTCAGGCATGCAAAACTTAAAAAGTCAGCTCCTTAAAACATTTACATTGAAAGTAGACAGACAGCATGAAGTAGATAAAGAGATGTGCATCCTGTAAAAGGAGGTTACTGAGAAAATTTCTGATATACAGGTTTGGTCTTGGGAACAAGTCAGTAAAGTTTTGCTTTAGTTTTCAGTACTAAAAGGGAAGGATGGTAAGAAACTGAAGATTCCTCTTGCTGTTTTGCATAAGGCAGTTCAGAATAAGCAGCAAGCACGCTTTCCACGCAATGAGACCTAGCATATCCTTGTTACAAAGGTTATCCCTTTGAGACAGAAGAAAAAATCACAAACTGAATCCACAGTTCTAAGGCATGTATAAATTAAATTCCTCCTGCTACATGTTAAAAGGTTTATATGGTATTTCTTTGATTACTGTGTATTACTGTCCATGACATTCTGTATTAGATTTGTTTTGTATGAGGCAGCAGAAACCATTCAGAGACAGCAGACACTTATTTACCTGCCTGCGTGCTATAATACTGAATATGAATTATTGTTTACCTGCCTTCCTATTTTCCCCAGTGGCTTCAGATAACCTGTTCATGTAATTCAGATCCAACAACAAGACTCTGCCTAAGATGGAATGCAGAATACAAGCAGAGACAGAGCTGTATAGTTACTGGATTTAGGTCCAAGAGACAGGACTCTTTTCCCAGCTTTCTAGGAACTTTTTTGAATGGTGTTCTACAAATTGCTTAACTTCACCTACCTCACTTCACTCATCTGCAGGTAATATCAACTTGGACAAAGTCAAATCCATTGCAAAATGGAGTAAATAGGTTCTTGCACTCAGAACTGTTTGAAGCCAGGTGGGCTGTTTGTTAATGCAAACTAGTTCTATCTGCTAGCAAAGGGAGATGATGTACAGGGTTAAGGCCAGCAGGAGAACTAGAGTGAACCAGAGTACAAGGAGCAGCATAATGGAAAAGCCTCATGATTGTTCTAACAAAGTCACTGAATAAAAGTTGTTTAGAGATGACTCAGAATGTTGGAAAAACAATCATAAGCCTTCTTGGGATTTTAGAAAGTTCAGATGCTTCTATATTCTTCCACATTCTCCAAATTACATTTCAGTACAAAGCTCTGAACATTAGCATGCTCCTGTTCTAAAGGTGTCTATAATTTTCATTTTTGCTTTTTATTATTGCCAACTACAGTAACTCAAAGAATCAGCTGGTTAGGCAATTAGAAGTAGGAATTATTATGAATTATCAATTTTTTTTAAACTATGACTGTTAGCACAGTAAAATCAAAGTCCAGTGAACAGTTAATAACAATCTGTTGTGATCAGTTTCTTCTCCTCAAAGACTTTTAACTGTGTATCTATAGAAAAAAATACATATAATTGTATTTTAATTAAGATAACCTTTAAAATTCATTCTCAAAACACTAATCAGAGAGGAGGGAAGCTGCTAGTATAGTAACATATTTTCTACACCTCTGTCATATCAAATATAATGTATGTTTGTGCTGATGTAGAAAATTGAGAGCTGCAATACCTTTACTGTCTGTTTTTAAATAATTAGGCATGTATTCATCAAAGAAAACCTACTTATGTGTTCTTTACAAGACATACTTCCATAGATGCCATAGAAAACTGCACACATTAGATTTCATAAGTCCAAACGTGTTTATCATCCAAAAATTTATTGAGCCATAAATTAAAAGAAAAAAAATCAAGGCATACTTTTAATAAGTGCACAGCTAAGCACAGTATTTTGACCTTTCATAACAACAGCTTATCTTTTAGGCTTTGTGTCTGAGTAGTGCATTTGCCTCGAAGAGACATGCCATTGAAAGATGCTGACTTGCACTTTAAAACTGTCTAGAGAACAGTGGCTCCCCCTGGAGAGACAAGTTTTCGCTGAGCTCTCTTTTTTTTTTCCAAAAATGGACAAAAATTGAATTAATTGGACTTTTTCTTAGAATTTAGGTGATACCCGAATGTCATACATGCTCCCCAAATGAATATTTTTCTACAAGAATATTATTTGAAGATGCATGATACCAGCATGCCTATATGATGATCTGATTGCTTAGTGGAATGGCTGTACCAGGTTAACAGCATATATGGATTAGTGACTGGCTGAAATGATATGGATGTACACATATTTCTTTTCGTATAGAAACTTATATGTGAAACTGAATTTGGTATCTGAAACACTGAAATAAAGTGTCACAGCTGTGTTTAGCTAATGTTTTTAAGGGTCGTTAGAAAAATGGTCATAAATTTTAGTTTGGATAGATCACTCAAGATTAGGAGGGCAGGCTATGAACCCTGATTCAGTAACGACTTCAATGCTCCACAGAAATTGAAAAGCAGAGCTATAAAGTTGTAGACAGTTCTGAGGGATTTGCTTCTCTATCAATACTGCTTTTGTTAGTGGTCCTGCTCCTCACAAAATGGTAACAGAGAACAGTAAAGAGAAGGAAAGTTTTTAGAGGAAGAAATAGAAATACCTATCAGGGTGCCAATATTGCCACTGCTACCTCAAAATAATCATTGTTGGTCTGTCAGGGTTCAAGCAGGGAAGACAACCACTAGAAAAATAAATAAATAAATAAATAAATGAAAACCCAAACAGATCAATTTGGAAATTCTGGAAAAAAAAAAGAAATGTACAGGAAAATAGCCAACTATTCAAAAATAAAGCATGGAATAATTATAAATATTTTCAAAACAGCTGAAATCTAACGCAGAGTTTTCAAATCTAGGCAAATAAAATGTCTAGAATTACCCGGAAACACTCAACGCAGTGTTTTCAACTATTTTCCATATTTTCACATTTAAAAAAATACAATTTTTTTTAAATAAAATTGAAATCGGTAATGTTTTTCACATGAGAGTATAACAGGACAGAAACAGCAAGCCCAGAATCCAGACAGCTGTGGGTTTTTTTTACCAGAATCTCACCTTTCCTTTACAGGAAAAACAAACAATAAGATTATCCATTCAGATGTTTACATTGAACTTATTTATGACACGAATTTGACCCAAGCCTTAATATCATATTCACCATTGCTAAGATTCAGAATTGCTGAAATACTTTTTTTTTTTTTTTTTTTTTTGAAATTAAATGTATCCTTTTTTTGGTAACTACATTATGACATGGAAAGTACCAATGTAGCACACTTTGATTCCTCTTGTCTACTTCAGGTGTTGAAGTGATTAAGAATATCTGTTATTTTTCTTTTCATCAACCTTGGTGGTTTCAGAATGATTTGGATGAAAAGCAAAGTCTCTGGATCCTAATCCCAACTATACCTATGAGCTTTCAAGACTTATCCTTTGCTAAATTCTACTTGAAATAAAGAATTGTTTTCTACATGTTTTACCACTAAGTAGCTGCAGCGATCAATGAGCTTGATTGCAGCTTGTACATTCATATCACGAAACCCATTTTATGTCGTTAATAAGAGCAGCCTGACATTAGCTCAAAGAGAAAAGCAATCACTTAAGCTCTTCCCATTTGCTTAGTTTTTAAGTGCCAAATGTTACCTCCTGCATAGATATTCACAGGGAATGAGCCAAAGGGGTTGTGAAATTCTGTAAGCTTCCCTTTGCAAAGTTTCCTTCAGTCTTTCCCTCTGAAAAATAAAGTTTTGTGGGCTATGAAACAGCCAAGAGGTTGCCTCCTGCTTTTCTCCCTTGTTGTTCTTCTACCCTTATGTGAGTCATCCCTGTATCTATGTCTCTTAAAAGGTGCACTGGGCTCCAGAAGCTACACCAAGCAGTTGTGATTCAGGTGTACGTGAGGAGGGTAAATACGAAATACGTCAGCATGAAACAGCATGACAGTGGCCAAGTTATCAAGATGCCAATAAAAATTAAACCATGTAAAGCCAAAAAAAGTAAAACTTTAGCAAGATTCAAATAAATGTGTGATGACACAAAGGGACTGACGCTATTTTTGTATTGATCAATGTAACATGGGACAGATTATAGTGCAGTGTACCAATTACTCTGTAATTTTTACTCTGTGCCTCCACATAACTGACCTAAGGGTGACTAACTCAGTAATCTGCATACTTGACAATGCCTTCCTGCACTTGATGTCAGACCTCTCTAGGAAGAAGCATGGACTGATTTATCTGCCCTATGTCCTCCATGTCACATTGTCATAAAGTGTTATGGGATACATGGCAGAACACTCAAGCAGGCAGGAAAGGACATTTCTCTCTGCTCAAAAAGTAAAGAGACAAATGTGTACAGACCTTCAAAACACATCAGCTGGTACCCATGTATAATATCAGCCTGAAAAGGGAAGCATGAATCAGGAGGACATATTCCAATGAACAGACTAAGATTTATGAGCTGAATTAGGTTTAAGCTAGTCAGTGATAGATTGAAGATTAGATAAGGTAAATATGCAATTTCTTTTATTGTTTCTTAGTTCTTTGCCCTGCATTGGGCAAAAATAATAAATAAAATATTGGTCTGAAAAGGCTTTGAAGTTGTAGCAGTGAGGCAATATAACACAGTGCTAATATACTTACAAGGTATGTTTGAAGGTAGAAATTAACAAAGGCTATTGACTGTTCAGTAGAAGTTGGTAAAAATGGAAATGAAGGGTACATTCCTGTTCTCTATGCTGTTAAGCTAGCAGTGTTCATTTTAATGAAGTCTAAGCTTGGGATCTTCAAAGCCTTTTTAATTGGAACATTGTACACAAATCCCTCAAGTTTCTGATGTCAAACAGGTGGAAAGGTACCATGCTAGAACCTTGTTATATGAGGAAGGGAGAGGTGAGGTTTAGAGATTAGTGTGAAGATGAATTATTTTGATTCCAAACAGAAAAGAGCAAAGGAAGCAAAACTCTGTATGTTACTAGGGTATATACCCTGAATGGTGTCAGCTGTCCAATAAGAATAATAATGTGGATGCATATTTTATATGAATTGCATCCATGTTTCTGTGTATGCAGATGTACTTTATCATCCAGCACTTAATTCTGTCCTACTTCGAATTCTTATGCAAGATTAAATATGGAATAGGGCATTTGGTGTATTTCTAAGGAGATATATTTGAAGTTTAATTTGAGAACTATAATGATAAAGTAGCGAACCAGAGGATATTTTCCTCCAACTTCTGCTGTTTATCTTCAATAAAAATGCAGACTTTTTCCTAACATACTATTTATTATATTTATTTCTCTGCTTCTAAACACGAATGCAGTTTTACTGGTTATTGCTATTGTTGTTTTTGGGGTTGTTGTTTCTGTTTATTTTCCTAAGCTCCCTCCTTCCCATCTGTACTGAAATATTTCCCAGCACATTTCGGCCAGGAGGGCTGGAGAGCAGCTGTCTTCACAGTGCAAGCCAGTGGCTTGCTAGTAGGACATTCTTCTGCATGGGTTCATTGGTTTTACTCTATCTACTTTCCAGGTGTGATGCCACTTTTTTTTACATGCTAAGAATAATTTAAACCAGGATCAAGCGGTTTCACCTTTCCTCTGATCAGTTAAATAGCATTTTGTCTTTCTAACACTTATTTTTTTTATGATGGTATTATATGGAAGCTCACATTCATGCAATAAAAATATAAATATGAATACATTGTCAGAGAAGTCATTATTCTCATTGTAATCATGCCAAAATATACAAATAATAAGTCTGAAGGGCTTGGGGAGAAAAATCTGAGGGTTATTTATCATTTATTTATGTACTTAACGTATTTAATACAAGGAAGTACATGCTAAAGGAAGAATATAGAGACATTTCATCTAATAGTATGATTTAGTGCTTTCCCTCCTCTGAACAATGACCTCACTTATGTTCAGAATAGATTGAATACTCCAAAAATATGTGTCTTCCTTGTGAAAAAAAAATAAAATAAAATCAGAAATAGGTTGGCTTACTTTAAGTTAAAATTAACTCATTAACTCTTCCTTTACTCATTTGTGCAGTTCTAAACTTCACTTATGAAAATAGGTACCAACGTATGCCATATTCACTTTTCCACCAGGTAATAGTTTAATCTCAAAATGTTTTCCATTTGTGACAGACTTGACAAGAATGAGGTCTTGTTGCTGTTTTTCAGTGGATAACAGAAAACTCTGCTTAAATGAAAATACAAAACAAAATATAAATGGAAATTCAACATCATGTTTGTCTTTCAAGATGATATTTTTACTTTGTGTAACTACACATTGATGTATACGCATATATAAATATATATGTATATTGTAACAGAATAGTGACAATAGTTTGTAGAGTATAAGACATATGTCATATTTTAGGACACATGAACATACATATATTTAGCCTTTACATGCAGCCTTTTACCAAAGTCAATACTCAAAAAGTGGCAGCTGTTATCTTAGATAGCACAACTCACCAGAACAGAGTGCCCTACTTAACTGAATATGTGACTGTCTGTACCCAGATGTCAGAAGTTAGCTGAGGAAAGCAGAGATTGTAGCATGTTCCTATTACAAATCCAGCCTCACAGTGTTTCAGACCCAAAGCAACACCCACCTCTGCATCTCCTTTTGACACTGAGACAAATAGCTCAGGAGATGGAAATGTTAGTCTTTTCAGATTGAATCAAATTTCACAGGCTGCATTACAATGGATTTGTATACCCTATGGTAAATGAAAAATAACTCAAACTGATCTCAATTCCATTACTGAAAGTGATAATTTGCAAATTACAAACTGTCTTCCTGACCTACCGTTTCTTCATGCTAGTTTTCAATTTCACTGGGATAATGGAGAATTCATGTGAGTAAAATCATGATTTTCCTTCTTTCATTTACTGAAGAAATATGGGAAGATTACCAGAACACTGAACAGTCATGTGAGATTGCTAGTGCTGGGGCAACTCAACAGAAGGTAGATGTGGTAGCATCTTGGATTGCATCAGTCACTTTTAAGATTATGCTAGGCATAGATGTTGGCAGTGGACAGAGTCTGTAGTGGTTGCCTCTATGACAAGAGTGACAGCCCAGGGTTCAGTTCAACCAGTTTCAATGGCCCTGCCACAAAGCAGCTGAGCAAAGCAACCAAGTTGGTAGTGCCACTGGGATTACACAAAATTTGTACGGCAGCTGGGAGATAGGAGTGAGAAAATAAGTGTGAGAAAGAGTTCAGTAGACAATACGGTGAATGGGAAAGGAAGGAGGAGCTCCAGGCACTGGAGCCCTCAGAGAACATGGTGAAGCTGTCTGTCCCTCTGCAGTGCATGAAGGGCCATGTTGCAGCTAATGTTCATACTGCAGCTCATTGAGGATCCCCTCATTACAGCAGGAGAATGTGCCTTTAAGGAAGCTGCACCACACAGAGAGTCCACGCAGGAGCAGGTTGACTACTAGAACTGCAGCTCATAGGTAACTCGCTCTGAAGGAGCCTGTTTCAGAAGGATTCCAAGGTATAGACCCACGGTGGAACACTTCTTGAAGAACTGCAGCCCATGGGAAGGATCCATGCTGGAGCAATCTGTTCCTAAATGACTGTATCCCATGAGAGGGACCCCACGCTGGATCAGAGAATGAGAGTGAACAAGGAAGGAGCAACAGAGAGGAGCTACTACAAACTGGCTGCAGCCCCCCATCCCCATCCCTCTCTGTACCACTTGTTGAGGGAGGAGGAGGTAGAAGAGATTGAAGTTGAGACTAAGGAGAATCTTTTCGTAGAATCACAGAATCATTTTGTTTTTCACTGTTAGACTGTTATTAATTAGCTATAAATTAATCCTTCCCCAAGTCAAGTCTGCTTTGTCCATGATGGTAACTGGTAAGCGATCCTCTGTCTTTATCTCAGACCATGGAATTTTTCTTTTTTTTTTAATTTGTTTACCTACTGAGGAGGTGGAGTGAGAGGGTTTCATGGTGGGCATCTGGCAGCCAAAGTCAACACACGACTTTTGATGTTACTGGAATATATATATTAACTACTTGATTTTTTATAGATTTCATTGTGGAAGATGGAATTTTTGTGATTAGGTACATTTCTTACTTATAATGGCTTCTACTCTCTTATTAGTCTAAATAGTATTTCAGAACTCTGAGGCAGAAGTTAAAATTTAAAAAAAAAAAAAAAAAAAAAAAGGTGGAAGCATCTGGAGCTTCCTTTCTTACTGCAAAGGAAACCTACCATGTCACAAAAGAATAACAGACTCTTGGTAGAAACTGCTGAAAGGTGCAGCTGTAAAATTTCAATGCAGAGAGCAAGAAGCACTACATACACCTTGGCAGAATTTCCTTGTCTATAAAGATGGTGCTTCAGCTCCATTTGAAGCAAAAAAAAAAAAAAAAGTTTACTATCTTGTGGCACAGGAAGAGATTAAGGAACTATATGTTTTACGTACTTTTCATTAGTCTTCTTTGGGGATCCTATTTCCCATTCAGTGAAGATATTTCAAGATTATGAATGTATTATAGACCTCTAGAGCAATTTCAATTTCCTGGCTTCAGATATGCGCCCTGTCTCCACCCCAAATCTATACCAATAAAGCTCCACAAATAGAGCTGCACTTCCTGATCTCTTTCTCTTTGTGAAACAAAGCACAGACCCATAGGGCAGATGGTGTCAGCAGCCTGTGCTTAGTCTCAGCACTTACAGGACTTGGAATCATGAGTTCCCTGAACTCAACAGTAGCAAGAAAATATAGATTTCTTAGGGGCTATGACGGCAGTAAAACACTTAGAAAACTTTCAGGTTGTTGTTCCTGCAGGAGAATTTCATTGTGCAATCTGGACACTCAGACTATCTGAACTGGCAATGTGAATCATCAATTGTTCTACACAGGATGAAAACAGTACAGTGATCTAAAGTGATGATGCTGAACACAGACAAGTGGGATTGACTGGCAGGAATACGATAACCCTCTATCTGTATTCAGGGATTTGGAGAAGCACTTCCAAACCACTTGGGATCCAACACTTCAGATGCCACAAAATAAGACAAAGCTCTGGTATTGTAATTATTACATACCCAGACGTTCTATTGCACTTAAAAGAAATCCAAGAAAAATACCTTTCAGTGAGGAGAGTTTCAGTCTCCTGTCTCAGATGATGAGACAGGACATGAGCAAATATAGTCTCAAGTTGCTCCAGTGGAGGCTTAGATTGGATATCAGGAAGGGTTTCTTCACAGAGAGGGTGGCTATACATTGGAATAAATTGGCCACAGAAATGACGGAGTGCCCATTCCTGGAGATGTTTAATAGATATGTGGACATGGCACCAAAGCACATGGTTTAGTGATGGAACTCAGTAGGTCAGGTTGATGGTTGCATTTGATGATGATAAATGTCTTTTTCAACCTTAACAATTCTATAATTTTATAATGCTACAATTTACACATAATATGTTGGCAGTTTTAATAGAAAACTTTCATTAAATACATTTGTTAGGAATGGGAAGAAATCAGTTCTAGTCATATTTTGAAATTATTGTCTTATAGAGCGAAATGATCCGGGACCACATATACTGCTTATGCCCATTCATTCTACTCTAGTGTATCTGCAGAGAAGCAGGAAAACACACACTTGGAAGAAATTAATCTCTCAACAGTAGCTGTGCTAGGAAAAGGTAATTTGGCTATGTAATCAAACTGCAATGTGTTCAGTTAGCAGATGTGTGCAAATAAAAGGAAAACCAAATTTAGATTTTCTGGCAATTGCTCTTTTATATGCTTGCTTGTTTGTGAGGACTCCCTATGATTTCTTCTAATTTGCTTGGTGGTGATAACACGAGGCATGGTTTTGTAAACCTTCCGGCTGCAGCACTGCAGTTTGCCAACAGATGGCATGATGCATTTCCATTACTTTGTGTCATTCCAACAAGATGATTGCCTGTTCATCTCTGAAATAAAACTAAACCACCACCCTAGGCCTCAGCTCTGCAAAGATTTAAGTATGTGCTTGAATTTGAATACCAGTACCACTAAATCTCATTTTTCCTGCTGTGAAGGGCTCTGTTGTTTCCACTGTGGTAAGAGAGAAGCCTTTGCTAGCTATATAATATCAAATTATTTAAGTATATAATTACAGTGATACAGAATATCTGAACTGTTACTGATCTTTCTCACTTTGGTTTCGTCCAGAAAACTTATCCAAATATATCCAATTTCATGTGAATATAGTCCTGAACAAACAAGTTATATTATTAAATAATATTTCACTAAAAATATTCTGTCTGTTTCTGTTTCTTATATCCCTTTAATTACCTGTAGCCTGGACAGCTGAAGAGAAGTTATTAACAGCAACCTGAGATGTTACATATGGCTCTGATACGTATTTTTTGGGGGCAAGTCCTTTTTTTCAGTACCTCTTTTTTCTGATGGCACAGAAGATGCTATAGCATTACCTACCTGCACTGAGGGGAGAGGGTACAGTATTAAGGGTCAGTACTGTAACTCAGTAGGACTTCAAACACAGTGTTCAGTTTCATTGTATGGGTGGTAGAGTAAACATGACATAGAGAACAAGCAATGAGAGGTTTTGCCAAACTGAAGAAATGTGTACAATATGCTGAAAAGGACTGGTGCAGACCATATGCTGGAAGGTCAGTGAACTCATAAGCTGACTCTGTTTTCATTTAAGAAAGAAAAACCTGTGAAGGTTCAGGTCTTCCCATTTTCTTCTGTGCTTTTTATTAATCATGACAGTAGTAATACTGATACATAATGCTGAAAACAAAGATATCTGACTGTTAGGCTGGCTAAGTTAAAGGTTCAGCTGCTAAACCTTTCTTTACCACTTCCCAGAAAGGGGTTTTTGCTGTTGTCATGTAACCTTTGCTCTTGATAGCTTTGTGTCTCATGGCTTCCCATGTTGTTTTGAGACATTTTGGTTTGTCAGGCTTAAGACCATTTTAAGTATTTCAGATTGGTTTTGAAATGTCCAGTTTCTCTGGCTAATGCCTTGCAGAAATGTAAGTGCATTACATCAGTAGAAATATTTTTATCAACAAAATCTATAATCTCATAAAAAATATTAAGTTAGTTTGACAAGATTTGTTTTCTGTGAACCCACAGAGACTGTTAGTAATTATATTGCCTTAGTTCACTTTTTCGAATCCTATTTCAGCCATAGCATTATTTTGTTTGAGATCAATACAAGGTTGAGTTTGGTTACCACACAGAAAAGTACAAAGGAAAATAGGTCAAGGCCTAATCATTCCTCATACCCTCTTCTTCACCAATTACTTAAAATTGAAAATATCCTGAGATCTTGAATTGCTTTCCATGGCAGTCTGATTCCAAGTCTGGATATATCTTCGGAGAATGTGTGATATTTTCTTGTATTTTCATGTTCACTGCTCAGTTTTGATGCCGAGAAATCCGACAAAGTAACTTGACACACCAATGCAATATGTCAAGCAGGTATTCCCTTTATTACAGCGCTGGGTGCATGGGGGATCTCTCCACCAAACATGCACACCAAAGAGAGAAACGAGTACATATTTAAAGGTACAGCACATACATATTCATCACATTCCAAACTCTGGTTATTGAGGGGATTAAACCTAAGAGTCTGTTTTGTTGTAAATTTTCAAACCCTAAAGGGGGAGAGCTCCTCACCATTAAGAATGGCATCTGTTTGATTATCTTGTTGGGACTCCAGGATGTCTGTCCTGCTTTCTTATCTGTTTGCGTAACACATCTGGCCCAACAGATAAATCAGCAGGGAGTAGCACCTTTGTTTCTGGATGATTTACAGTTGTCTTTACTGTTTTAAGTTCCTTCACTTGAATTGTGGTATTTCCAAGAGGAAGAATGCATTAAACTCCTGAGACATAGGAAGTCCGAGGCATCTCCATTGTTTGGACTGTAGTATAATGGCCCTTGAGAGCTGCAAAAAGCTATGTTCCAGAAGGAAGATATTCACTGGAAAGGAAGGAAGAATATAATTCACCAGACATTAACATTTAATAATTATTTCTCTCTCATTTTCCACAGGCTCTAAAGATACCATGCCTGCATGAGGGAAGGGCAAAGAAAGGAAAAAAACAGGATCTTGATCAATGAAGTGGTGTCTATTATAAGCAGAGAGATGTTGACAAATGCTTTAAAGATTTTAGAAAGAAAGATGGTCATTTCTGTGCTCTGACAATGACTTTGTTGAGATGATATTCTGATTTAATAACTATGCTTCTCTATGTATGACTGACTTAAAGGACAATTTATTTTAGAAAAGCTACCATGCTGTAAGAGACTATTCTAATACCATTGACTCAAAGTTTGCTGATGAACATGTCCGAGCATGTCCGGGCTGGTCCTGGACGGGGTTGTGAAATCCTTTGTTTGGGGGACAGGCAGATGGGCACGTCCTGGGGCAACGAAACAGAGATAAGCTGCAGCTCAATGGCCGCTGCTGAACACTCCTTTGAACACTTTTCATCTCCGCGGGGAGATAGCCATCTCAGGAGACGCCTGCCTGACAAGCTTGCATGGGATTTGTCATGTAGACTGGGGGAATCTGGAAGATAAATATAGGGGTCCTGCAGCCACGTAGGTGGGGTTTTCTCTGTATGTGGTTTTCTCTGTACTGGGGGGGTTTTCTCTGTTGGGAGTTTTCTCTTCGGAGAGACTTCCCGAGCTGATCACTGCTGCTTCCGGGAGAGGCCTTCTCTCAGGAGAGACCTCACGAGCTGATCAGTGTTCGCTGCCGCCCCTCTCGGGGTTGCCTCCCTCGCTGCTTCTCCGGTGCAGACCCGGTGCGGACCCCTCGCTGCTTCTCCGGCCGACTGCTTGCTGCTCAAGGCTGCCCGTCGCTGCTGCTGCTCTCCCCGCTTCTGCCATTCCCTGCTCCTCGGCCTCGGACCGTCGGAGCCGCTTGCAACCGGACCGCCCCTAGGATCCTGACTGGTGACATTCCCTGCGTTATACGAACCCTTGCTTCTTTCCTATCTTTCCTATCGCTCGCCTTCCCTTCCCCATCACCCTTAACAGTGTCCGCCTTCCCCTTCCCCATGTCCCTGGTCAATATTGGTAATAAACTGGTCGGACCAACATTTGAACCGCTGTTTCTTAATCTCACGCTGGGTATACACATGATCTTAAAGAACCTCGTCTCCCTCCTTTATATTGGAGCGTGACACATGCCTGACTGTGACATGCTGCTGTTTGCTACTATTTCCCTTTACAAGAGGATCTCTGCATTTGGCATATATTTACCTCTGTTAATGAGGTCGAAAGCAAGTATTTCAGTGTCTTACAAAGGCCCTGTCCTGGTTTCAACTGAGACAGAGTTGATTTTTTTCATACTGTGTGGTATGATGCTATGTTTTGGCTTTAGGAGAAAAAAATCATTGATAACACACTCTTGTTTTAGCTGTTGCTGAGTAGCACTGTGTGGAACCAAAGATGCTTTAGATTTTCAGCTTCTTTTACTGTCCTGCCAGTGGGGATGCTGAAGGGCACAGGGACTAGGGAAAATGTGGGTTCTCTACTAAATGAGAGGGGTGTTCTGGTAACAGTGGATGCAGGGGAGGCAGAGATACTGAATGCACTCTTTGCTTCTGTCTTCACTGTCAGAACTCCCCCCTTGGTACCTCATGGACCACGAGGGTAAATGAGAGGGACTGGGGAATGGAAGACTTCCTTTTGGTGAGGGATAAAATGGTCCAAGAGCATCTATGCATCATCAGTGTACATAAATCCATGGGCCCCTCTGAGATGCGCCCATGCATACTGAGGGAGTCAGCAGAGGTGATTTTGCTGACCCACTCTCTATCATCTTTGGAGAATGGGAGAGGGGAGAGGATAGCCAATGTCACTCCGGCCTTCAGAAAGGGCAAGAAGGAGAAACTGGTGAACTACAGGCCAGTCAGACTCACCTCCATCCCTAGAAAGGTGATGGAACAGCTTGTTGTGGATGCCATCTCCAGACAATTGGAAGAGAGTTACCAGGAACAGACAGTATGGGTTCACCAGGGGGAGGTCTTGCTCGACCAGTCTGGTGGCCTTCTATGATGTCGTTACTGGCTGGGTGGAGAGTGAGAGAGCAGTGGATGTAAGACCATATACTGTAAAAGTCTTTCTGCTATCTGTTTAGTCAGGTGAGACCAGTAAATTTTCATGTCAATTTACAAAACCCCTTACGGCTCTTCAAGATGAGGCAAGCACTGTAACGTCATTTAAGATACTTTATTATTTCTATATATTCAGATCTATCATGAATCTGATAACTTCTATAATTAAAGTATTTATTTTTATCACAACTTCTGTTAGTTGTTTTTTTTAATAATTATGCTACACTGCATACAATTTTTTATTCTATTCTTTAGGGAATATGAGTTTAAAATATATATTAAAAGTAAATTTTGTTGTTAAAATTTACTGAACGTCTTATTTTGCACGCTTAATTTTGTGTCTTTGAGTTTCAACCACAGTCACTATGTGCATAGTTCCTCCAAAATCACGTTGAAGTAACACAATCCATTGGAATCATGCTGTGCAAGACTGTCTTATTTTTTGTCTTCAACAAAGGAGTTCCTGTTAGTGTGTTCTTCTTGCAATCAGAATACAAGACTATCTATCAGAGTTCAGTGTTCCTATCAGAGTACACTTCATCACAGTACTAGTCACCATTTCTGTTTTTGATTATTCCTAATATCTGCCTTTGCAATGTTTTGAAGTATTCATACATCTTTATATCCACCAAAACTTTAAAGCTGAGCAGCTGACACATTTGCAGACTAGCTCAAAAGAAGCATACATGCATGCATTTATTTTCTCAAGTGCCTCCAGGTAATTAAGCTTAAGGCCAAATTCTGCTCCTGTGAGCAGAGTCCAGGAAGTATTTTGCCCACAGGAGCTTTGGGAACCTCTTCTTTCTCACTGTGCCTGAAGGTCCTGTGATATAAAGGCCACAGCTGCTATCACAATGCTAAGCTTGAGGCAGTATAGTTATGTAAATTGCTGCTGCTTCTCTCTTATGTGATATTCAAGCAATGGAATGCTTGCTGCTTATTTCATTTTTCCAGATCAGTCACATCATACTAAGCTGCATTGGGAAGCCACTGCCCCTGCCCTGGTTCCTCTGCATTTCCACTCAGGGCTCTATGGCCCTGTGCAGCAGAAAAGCAAAAGTTCTCTTTCTCAGTCTGGTATTATTCTCTCCCTCACAAAAAGAGTAATCGCCTTAATGCAGAATGAAGCACTGATTCTCAGCAAATGACTACTCACCTCAACAGCAGGCTGAACTTCATATAACTGGACATGGTGAAGATGTGTGAAACATGTCCTGACTACTGTCTCCAACTCTATTCCTCCCATGTGAGCTATGTATATTACTAAAGCTCTCTTTTGATCACTCTTCCTTTAGCTCTTAGGTCTTGCTGCTCTGTAGTTGTTTCTGTTCAATGGGACTGGTATACAATGCTTCTACTTCATATCCTTCACCAGGTCAATTTTTGAACATTTTCATCAAGTAAATTGAAGATAAATTGAACAAAAGAACATGAAAAAAAATTAATAAACTGATCATAATTTCTTATTAATAAACTGAGTTCAGTTTTGGGCATCTCAGTACAGAAAGGACATTGAGGTTCTGGAGGAGATCCAAAGAAGGGCAACAAGACTTGTGAAGGGCTTGGACAATATGCCCTACAAGGAGAGACTGAAGGAACTGAGTCTGTTTAGTCTGGGGAAAAGGAGGCTGAGGGGAGACCTTATATCTGTCTTCCAATATCTGAAAGGTGCTTACAATGAGAGTGGGGTTGGTCTCTTCTCACTGGTGACAGGTGACAGGACAAGGAGAAATGGCCTTAAGTTGCACTGGGGTAGGTGTAGTTTGGATATCAGGAAACACTTCTTTACAGAAAGGGTTGTTAAGCACTGGAATAGGCTCCCCAGGGAGGTGGTTGAGTGACCATCCCTGGATGTGTTTAAAAACTATTTGGATGTGGTGCTCAGGGACATGATTTAGAGGAGGGTTGTTAGTGCTAGGGTGGTATGGTTAGGTTGTGGTTGGACTCAGTTATCTTTGAGGTCTTTTCCAACTTGAGTGATTCTGTGATTCTGATTCTGTGATTCTGTGATTAGCCATTTGCCAATTTGTAAATAAAATAAGCACAATACAAAGGATGGCCACCTTCAGACAGTGTTTAAATTAAGCTAGTGCATGGTTTTAAGTCACTGTACTTCCAAATGTGATGCCAAGGCCCTCAGTACATTCCCTACCATTAGGGTTCATATAGTTACTGACAACTGGCTTAGTGGTGGGGGTTGTAATGACGGAGGCCTCAGTTTGGAAAATGCCTGTAAACTGAAGTTCTGTCCCTGGTGCCACTTGAACTAGATTACCACTGCATTACATCCATGTCAGTTCTTGGCCACTTATTCCTGCAATTTTGACTTCTATTTCTCAGCCTGCCCTTACTGATTCCTTATAACTAAGTTGCAGACATGCTTTTATTAGAAGATAGATGTTCATATTTCTGGAATAAACATTCATTAGATTTCCTTGGGGATATGATATTTAAGTATTTGGGGACATTTTAATAAAGTAAGTTGTGTCTCAATATTTTAGATATTTAGTGTGGTAGCCACATTAAAGATGTATTGCTAGTGATTTTCTGGAGTTTGATTCATCTAAGTGCCCAGCTAACAGGAGTTTAGATTGACCCGTTTCCATTCAAAGCTTTTCCTTGCCTCTTTGCCATGACCTGTTCTGCTGCTTTTATATGCACAGGAGTATTTAACAAAGTTTGCTGGCATTGACATATTTACCATACTGCAGTTGGTGTTGATCTCACAAATAACTCTGTTGTGCTCCCAGGGAATGGGTAATGGAATGAGCAAAAAAACCCCATATTCTCATAGACACGGAAAACTCAGCATAAAAATGCAGTTATAGAGCACAGAAAACAGCAGAGTGGCTCTAAGCTCAGAGATCACAAAAGAACTAATTTTCCAGAATGCCATTCCAAGCCCATGACCACAGCATTAGTAATGCTACAAGAGTATGGAGTGCACCTGAGCCCACTGCTCATTAACCTTTTGGGTTAATGTGCAGCTCACAAACATAAAGGGGCCGTGTGTGCAGTGTAGGAGAAAGAGGGGGAGTAAGAGGAACAAGCATGAGGGAGAATGAAAGGAGTGGGAATAGCTCAAGAAAAAGACAGAGTCCTTTTGATTCTTGAAATGAACTGAGCGTTGTTTTTGTCCCACACAGAATTGTAAAACACTGAATGAAGTAAAACATTCCAAAAATAAATTAATTCACATAGCTGTGTCTTCAAATCAACCACAGTATTCTCTGATAAGGAAACTGCTAAACAGTAGAAATATTTGACCTTAGGTTTGTCTGGATTCCAGGCCTGACTGTCTTTATTTTCTCGTCAGTGACTAAGGTAAAAGGACCAGATGTCTCAATTGGATTGCATGACTACCAGTTTCTAGTAGACTGGCCCAGTGTTCAGTGATATTTTTTTATTATTAAAACACAGAGACATCCTGTTGTTAATCTGCCACTGATCCATCTTCAGTGAAAAAATGGCTGGTTCACAGACTCTGCTCCTCCTCCACTGTATGTTACATCTACAGTAGATGATCAAATTCTCATTAACACAGGGGAGAGTACAGGCTGGCACCTGCAAAATGTTTTCAAATATGACTGCTTAATATCTCTTGGCAATGCTGGCATGTAAAAGGAAGCCAAATGATGGCACAGCCAAGGATGTGTTCCATGAGATCTCTATCTGCAGGCAATTTAACTTGGACACAATAGACTTGGCTTCTTCATTTTCCTCCGTTGCTGTGTGCTCACTGTTATTTCCCATTCTTATGCACCACTTGTTACCTGCTCATTGAGGCTTCTCTTCACCATTCCCTCTCAGTCTGTCATTTTCATCTTCCAGATGGAGAGGTTGGGTCTGTTGCAAATTTAGACTCATGGGTAGTATGAACAAGGGGATTGTTTTTGATGTTGTTACCTTTAGAGAACAAAAACTGTTCTGAAATTTGTATGATTCGGGTAGTCTTGATCTATGACCAAGACTTTATCTCTTGGTCAAAGCTGAATCACGCACAGCAACTAGTTGTATTAGGCTTCTGAGATGGTACCTTCTTGAAGAGAGACCTTAATCGATTACAGCTATTTTTATTTATCAATGTATGTAGTAATGTTAACTGTCCAAATTGACTTATATTATATCCTACTCTTTATATTTTGTGTATAGAGAATTTTCTTCAAAGTTTCAACAGTCTCTACTTCTTTTATTTCCTGTTCAAATCAATGACTGGAACATGCCATTTGATAACTTTCCATCCAAGAGATGGCAGCATTCAAAGAAGATGAACAGTGCACTGCATTATCAGTGTTGTGTGCAGTTGTGAAACATCTTGGAGTTTTTGATCATCCTAAAACATAGCATATTTGCTTGAAATAGGACTTTGAAATTTTATCTATAAGTTTTAAATGAGATAGTAATACAAGCTTCTAGAGCTCATTAATAATGGATCCAGTTATATCTTATTTATCTGCATAGGAATGTGGTAAATGAAATCAAAGCAGCATAGACGTAACTCTTCTATTTTAAAAACTGCTAACATAACTCCATGTACATTCAAGCCTTTCTTCCTATACATACTTACTGCAGAAATATAATGTGGTCTACTGCTGTTTTCAAGCTACTATTGCATACACTGAACTTGAACTTAATGCTCCCCATTCCTTTTAGGATCACAAAGCTCCAACCTGCAGCGGTTGGCCACTTTGGTAATGATTCGTATGCTTCATCTTATGTATCTTTTTCACTTATTTAGTGCCAGTAAAGTCCCCCACATATGCATTCGGTTGCATATGAACTCACTTTGAGCACTGAATTAGACACCTTGAATAATATTAGATATAGCTTAGATGTGACAAGTCCGAGTCATGAGCACCTTACATCTTTAGATTCTGACTGTATCAAGATTTGTCAACAGGATGTTTGTGTTTGGGAGACTATTTCTTTTAACTAAGATATCTGTTTCCTGTAGTCTAGCATGGGAAATAATAATTATCTTTTGGAAACTGATGTTTTGTGGGGTGTTTTTGCTGGCATTTCACTGCCAGAAAGACATCTAAACACATCGTTAATATTTTAATTATTATTATTTTATTAGTATTTAACAATAAGAACACATGCCATCATTTTTCTCTGTCTCTTGTAAGAATGAAGATGGATGAGATAGTGTAATATATCTACACACTATGCCTTTACAGTTTAGTATCATTAGCAACATCACTGCTAAGTTTCATATCGCTAGCCTTCCCTTTGAAGGACTGAAGTCTTTCATCTAAATATATATAAATAACAATAAATCACAGACTGGCTTTTTGATTTGTGGACTTCGCTCTGATCTGATCTGGTCTGATCCAGGCTGACTGGCTGCAGTCTTTGCTGCATTTTGTTCCCCAGCACAGCAACAAGCACAAATGGATGTTTCATAGTCTTCTCCCACCAGGCAGCCCCTGTAGTCCTAGATACCAAAATAAAGTACTCTGGAAGGAGGCAGTGCTTCAGGCAGATGTAAGTCTACCTCTGAACTGCACAATATGTTTCATCCCTAATAATAGTTCCTGCCTTAGCCACCACAGTGTTGTACAGCACGACTACAAAAATACTGCAGGAATGGGAGATACTTCCCCACTTTTATGGACATGAAAGCTTTATTTTTAAGAAACAGCAAGCTTTGGAATCAGAATATTAGCACTCTGATTAGTTCATATAAAATATATTTGTATGTTTATGTTCCTTGTTGAAACAGTTGCTGAAAAACACACAGGAGAAATATCAGTCCTTGACAGATATTCATTTAAGTAGGTCTGGTTTTGATTGCTTGCTTTTCTAACAAGTCAGTACATTTTTTCAAGGAATGCAAACCTTCTTGTTAGAACTGCCATTTTGTTGAAAGCCTAGTGTTCAAGTAAAAAAGAAAAAATGTTGATTCATCCCTAACTTTAAAATGTAATCTACAATGTTCACAGATCCTAAAATGTTATTATGAAAGTGTAAGAGAATTCCTTCTCTAGACTGAAAGCTCCTAAAAACAAATGCTCCTATCAGAATCTTGGTTTACTTTATATGAGGAAAATATACAGTTACATAGTATTAATCAATTTATTGAAAATTCTTAAAATAATTTAAAATCATATATTTATATTTAATATACGGTATGTAATATAAACCATATGTTACTAAGCCCATCTCACGACTTTAGTGAGACCTGGCTCATAATTTTTGAAAGTTTATGTTGACAGCGAAGTGAATTACAAGCTATATGAACATTTAACACAAATAAGTTCTAATAAGCTTCAGGAAGACTGAACAGTAGGTTGTAAGGTATTCTAACATTTACAATGAGGCTAATAGCTTTTCCTGTAAAAAGTAAAAAATAAAATAAAAACAAAACAAAAAAGAAACATAAATGAAGCAGCCTTAAGTTAAATATCTGAAACTGTGGTCATTCATAATTTTTTTTGTGATTTCTGAACTATTGCTATGTTCAAAAAGAATCTACTCACCATAAATTATCATTATTGCTGCTTTGCTCTTATATAGATATTTTTCTTCAAGCACTTTGTGATTCTTTGTCACCTTGTGCACATCAAACCTTTTTCAATCATTGTGAGGTAAATGATCCTCAGTCTAGAACCTCTCTATCTGAAGCAAATACAGAAGATACTGCATTGACAGAAACTTTCCCCATGTTTCTGATCTTATTACACAGGATTTCTGAGAAAGCAGCCTCCTTGAAATTAAAATATAAAAACATATTAAGCAAAGCAGATATCAATGAACTAAAAAACTTGAGTATCATGTTTTCCTAATGAAACATTAAAACTGAAAACTCTTTACAACTGCTTGGAAGGAGGATGTGGAAAGGTATGGTTCAGTCTCTTCTTGCAGGTAAATAGTGATAGGACAAGAGGGAGAGTTGCACCAGGGAAGGTCGAGGTTGCATAGTAGGAAAAGTTAATTCTCCAAAAGAGTGGTCAGGTACTGTAATGTGCTGCCTAGGTAGGTGGTGAAGTCACTGTGCCGGGAGATGTTCAAGCATGGTACTAAGGGACATGGATTAGTGGGGATATATTGGTGGTAGGTGGACAGCTTGATTGGATGATCTTGGGGGTCTTTTCCAACCTTGGTGATTCTCTGATTCAATATAAATCCCACCTAATTTCCAATTAGGACATAATTAAAGGGTTTGTTGAATAGATCTGGACTGCTGAAACAGGACACTAAGCAGTATTTCAGCTCCTGACTTCAGTCAGCTCTATATCCTCCAAGGGTCTGAATAGAGAGTTCTATCAACTTTATTTCTTTTCAAATCAGGCTCATAATAAGCAGTGCTTTCTAGTTCCTCTGAGCTATTTTAGTCAATTGAGAAATGGACCTCATAAAGTTTGAAATTTTTCTACAAAATTAAAAGATCAATGTTTTGTTTTGTTTTGTTTTGTTTTTTTAATTCTGGACTGCAACCTTATTTAGTTGCTAATCCGTTTGCTTTTTGGAGTCTCTGACAGCCAGATGCTTTATGCTGCAGCTGATCTTATCTTACTCAGTAAACTAATTGCCACTGCTTGCCATGACAAAGACTGAAATAAATGAAATCTGTTTTCTTGAGGGAACTAAATAAATAGATAGATAGATGATTTTTCTTCATGTAGCCTTTTTTTAAGGAAAATGACCTGATCAAAGATATCCACCCCATAAACTTCTGGAACTTGCAATATTAAGTTATCACATCAACCCTTTGGTAAAAAAGTTCTACCTCAATGTGTCAGTGTATCTGAAGTGAAAGATAAAATTATCTTGGTTAGCCTATACTAGACAACCTGTTTAAGCTATCAAATGTCACACATAAAAGAGAACTGCAATTATTCTCTAGTGCATCAGTGAATGACACATTTGCTAGTAGATTATTATTACTATTGTTATTGATGCCGAGAAATCCGACAAAGTAACTTGACACACCAATGCAATATGTCAAGCAGGTATTCCCTTTATTACAGCGCTGGGTGCATGGGGGATCTCTCCACCAAACATGCACACCAAAGAGAGAAACGAGTACATATTTAAAGGTATAGCACATACATATTCATCACATTCCAAACTCTGGTTATTGAGGGGATTAAACCTAAGGGTCTGTTTTGTTGTAAATTTTCAAACCCTAAAGGGGGAGAGCTCCTCACCATTAAGAATGGCATCTGTTTGATTATCTTGTTGGGACGCCAGGATGTCTGTCCTGCTTTCTTATCTGTTTGTGTAACACATCTGGCCCAACAGCAGGGAGTAGCACCTTTGTTTCTGGATGATTTACAGTTGTCTTTACTGTAGAGAAGCTGTTCTCATGATTCAATCCCCCCTTTTCAATATAATAGGCAAATTCTTTTGCCTATAACATACTATTGTCCATTATTGCCTTCCTGAAATACTTCCAGGTGGCGTAATCATCTAGGCCCCTTTGACAACACCAGAGAAAACACTGCACACCTATGCAAGTTATCATTATGAGAACAAACAGCACAACTATTGCTACAAACAGTTGCTTTAGCCAAATTAGGGAGCCAGCTAGTGAGCTTATTCCATAAGTCTGTAAATCCAAATGAGGTATCATCTAATGAGACTTGATGTAGTATTAATGACCAATAAATCAAATTTTGGACCCAATTTATGCTGCTTTTCTTCCCCATACTTGCAGCTTCCCCCATCTTTTGCCATCTGATTTGTCACCCAATCTGGTATTGTCCAATTTAGTGCTGCTACTCCATAAACTGGCACCCTTCCCTCCCCTCTAGGAAGGGCTGTACATACCCAACAATCTGAAACATTCAAGGCTTGACTGAGCTTTTCAGTTAACTTAATGTAAGTATTCTCTGGCCAGGCTAAAGCAAAAGTTAGAGTTATACAGGATACATAAATATCAAACATTCTGTTTCCTTATAATAAGTTTCAGAGGTCCTTTGGGGTCGCTATCCACTCGGTGCCTGGGGCCTTCTTAATCCTGGAGTAGTGGATCCACGCATGTACCTCCTTGATCTTGATTGCAGTATGCAAGCGGGTCACCTGAAAAACTTTTAACATATACCCAATCCCCTGGATTAATAGAATGGATTGGATGATCTAATCCCCTACATCGCGTGGATAGTACCCCTTTACTAATTTTCTGTAGCTGATGTCCCAGGGCCTGCACATATTGCCCTATTGTACTCTCTCCTATCTGCTTGAGGTCCCCTTTCTCAGATGTTTGATAAGGCCTGCCGTACAATATTTCAAAGGGACTTAATCCTTCCCTACTTGGAGGTTTAACCCTTATCCGCAGGAGAGCTATAGGAAGAGCTTGATACCAATGGAGACTAGTCTCTTGGCATATTTTGGCTATTTGTTGTTTTAGTAAATGATTCATCTTTTCTACTTGACCACTTGCTTGAGGCCTATAAGGGGTATGTAATTTCCAATCAATTCTCAGAAGCCTGCTGACTTGCTGCACTATTTTTTTTCACAAAAATGTGTGCCCCTATCTGATGATATCACATCAGGCACCCCAAACCTAGGTATTATCTCATTTAATAGTATCTTTGACACCTCCCTTGCTTTGTTTGTCCTTCGGGGAAAAGCCTCTGGCCATCCAGAAAAGGTGTCTGTTAACACCAGCATATACCGATACCCCCCTTTTCTAGGGAGTTCTGAGAAATCTATTTGCCATTGTTGGCCTGGTAAATTTCCTCTTCCTATTGTCCCTATCTGCACCTTAGTTACTGTATTTGGGTCATTTTTTAGACATATTTCACACTGCCTTGTCACTTGACTTGCTATGGTGTATAAGTTTCGGCAAACCATTTTCTCAACTTAGTATTTATAAAATGGTTCTATTCCCCAGTGGGTAGCATTATGTTCCTGTTTTACAATAAACCATGCAAGCTGATATGGAATTACAAGCTTTCCGTCTGGTGTATAGAACCAGTCCTTATTTTCTTTTCCTTCTAAATCTTTTATCAACTTATGGTCCTCCCTTGAATATACAGGTTTTACTCCATTTAGTAGGGTACTTGCCTGTTTCTGTGGAACTAGGGATAATTCTGATGCTGTTTGTTCTGCCGCCCTTTTTGCTGCCCAATCAGCCAAATTATTTCCCCTTTCCTGTTCAGTGTTACCTTTCTGATGACTTCTGCAATGCATTATTGCAATCTTCTGTGGTTTTCCAACTGCTTCTAATAACTTCAGGATCTCAGCTGCATGTTTAATTCCTTTCCCTTGAGTTGTTAACAGTCCTCTTTCTTTCCATATAGCTCCATGAGCATGTACAACACCAAAGGCATACCTTGATCTTGCCTTGGGCTAGCTCCAGAGCTCTTGTCAGGGCAATAATTTCTGCCTTCTGTGCTGATGTCCCAGCTGGCAATGGCTGTGCTTCTATTACACCCTGATGTGTAGTAACTGCATATCCAGCCTTGCGCTGACCTTGCTGTATAAAGCTGCTCCCATCCACGAACCAGGTTATCTCAGCATCCTCCAAGGACTGGTCCTTTAGGTCTAGGCGACTGGAGTACACTTCTTCGATCATCTGGAGGCAGTCATGCACTATTGGTTCTGTGGTCGTTCCACTGAGGAAAGAAGCTGGATTCACAACATTAGCTGTCATTATCGTTATGTCATCCTGTTCAGCCAGAATCGCCTGGTATTTTAGGAATCTAGAGGGTGACAGCCAATGGTGCCCTTTTTGTTCTAGGACTGCAGTAACTGTATGTACTAATACAGTTATTCGTTGTCCCATAGTGAATTTTCGTGCCTCCTGTATATTCAGGATCACTGCTGCTACTGCTCTCAAGCATCCGGGCCAGCCTCTGCTTGCTTCATCCAATTGTTTAGAGAAGTAAGCAACTGCCCTTCTGTATGGTCCCAGCTCCTGTGCCAGGACTCCCAGGGCTATTTCTCATATGAGAACAGAAGAAATGGTTTAGTCACATCTGGAAGCCCCAGAGCTGGGGCCTCCATCAGTTTATGTTTTAATACCCGGAATGCTCTTTTGGCTTCCCCATTCCAAGTTAATTTCACTGGATTTTCCTTTAACAGCTGATACAGCGGTTTCACTATTAGTCCATAATTATTTATCCATAGCCGACACCATCCTGTCATCCCTAAGAAAGTTCGTAAATCCTTTGCAGTAGATGGTTTAGGAGTTCTACATATTGCTTCCTTTCTTTCTTTCCCTAGTTCACGCTGTCCCCCCCCGACAGAGTGTACCCTAAATAGGTGACTCGAGTCTGTATTATTTGAGCCTTCTGTTTTGGTACTCTGTATCCACTCAGCCCCAAGAAATTGAGCAGGCTCACTGTCCACTGAAAGCATTCTTCTTCAGTCTCAGTTGCAATCAGGAGGTCGTCTACATACTGGAGTAGAACTCCATTGCCAGATGGAGGGTTCTTCTAATTCTTTGGCTAGCTGATTTCCAAATATGGTGGGGCTGTTTTTAAATCCTTGAGGTAACACTGTCCAGGTTAACTGGGTTTTTCTAAACAATTTCTGACTTTCCTCAGCCAAAGGGAGACAGAAAAAGGCATCTTTCAGGTCTAACACTATAAAGTACTTCCATTCTGCTTTAAGCTTGGTTAGCAGTGTATAGGGATTTGCTACTACTAGGTACAAGTCTTCCACTATCTTGTTTATTGCTCTAAGATCTTGCACTAGTCGATAATCCTTCCCATTGTGGTTTTTTTTTTTTTTTTTTTTATATTGTATTCTGACTCACACTTTAATTTCTCTTGAATATACTTATCAATTAGTGCTTTTACTCCTCTTTGATCTCCTAATTTATCCCTGTCTCCCCTTTCTCCTGGATATGAGCTAGGCTCAAACTTTTTACTAACCCATCTTCTCCTACTTTAAATTCTATTTTGCCCCCCTGAAATTTTATTAATGCCTTTAATTGTTCAATTGTTGTTGCTCTATATCTGCTGTTGGATCCAAGGTAGTGTATTTTCTCATTGCTGACCTTAATTGATCAAGAAAATCTGAAGGACTTTATCGTCCTTGTTTAACTTCATACAAGGCTGACCAATTTACAGCCTTGGGTATTGCATTTTCTAACCCAAATTTAACCCATCTTTGATACTGCTTCAGATGTTCATATTCTACTGCAACATTTGGGTCCCAGTTGGGGTCTTCTGTAGGGACAAAATCTTCTACTCGCCCTTGCAAGGTTCGGGCAGTGATCTGGGCCTGGACGTAAGTCCTGGCTGTTTTCAAAATTAATTGTTTTTCTGTTTCCGTGAATGCATCCAGCATTGCATCTATATCTGCCCAGTCAGGATCCTGTGTTTTTAGTATCATTTCAAATCGTTTAGCAACCCCTATCGGATCACTCCTATATTCCTGAACTACACACTTCCAATTATCTAAGTCACTTGTTGTAAACGGTATCTTAATTCTCATGGGTCCTCTAGGACCCATTGCCTGTCTAAGAGGAGCTTGTATAATCGGTCCCACCTTACTCCGAGTACGGGATGTAATAGGTGTGTAGATTCCTCCCTGAGTTTCAGCTTTCCTGTCATTATCTTTACTGTCTTGCCCTCCCTCCTCCTCCTGAGGGGGGGTGTAATCTTCCAGCCTCTCCTCCTCCATTTTCACTTTCAAACACCTTTCCCCAATGCTACATGCTGAACAGCATCATTTCAACCTTCTGTTCTTTTCCCCTTTTTCTTTTTCCAAAGCTAACACCAAAGGATCCTGTGGAGCCTGGTTAATCCCACATTCTTTTTGCCATTCTGGGTGATTTCTCAAGGTAAAGAACATATCTGCATATGCTACTTCATCCCATTTACTCTCCCTTCTTAAAAACAACATTAGCTGAAGAAGCGTGTTATAATTCAGTGTCCCATTAAGAACCCAGCTTTCCCATCCCCCAATTTATACAGTAACCACCATTGATTACAATACTTGATGAGTGTTTTCTTATTCAATGTTCCCCCTGGTTCCCCAGCGATGTTTTTCCAGTGAGCCAAAATACAACCCAGGGGGGTCTTTTTTGGGATTTCTTTAGAAACCCTTTGTCCCATATTGGTCGTTTACTTCAGTTGCTCTTATTATATTCTGGGATTTGCTATAAGAATCCTCTTGCTGAGCAATGGAATCTGCCTGCTTCCCCAGGGCACGGGAACACCGAATTCCCTGGGCAAGAGCTGTGACCAATGTCTCTCAGCAAGACAGGGGCTTTTACTTCTGTATTGCTGAGCAATGGAATCTGCCTACTTCCCCAGGGCACGGGAACACCGAATTCCCTGGGCAAGAGCTGTGACCAATGTCTCTCAGCAAGACAGGGGCTTTTACTTCTGTATTGCTGAGCAATGGAATCTGCCTACTTCCCCAGGGCACGGGAACACCGAATTCCCTGGGCAAGAGCTGTGACCAATATCTCTCAGCAAGACAGGGGTTTTACACAGGGAGTGGAATTCCACAAGCAATGTTTTCACAGCACAAACATTTAACAATTACACAGACAGTAATGATAGCAAATACAATTCCTAGAAGTACAGAAAAGAAATATAATCCAGACATTTACTCTTTTCAGTAGTCACTTTCATGGTAGTACAACGTTACAATGACAGTTCTACCCTCAGTTGTAAATGTCCTTCCTGGCGGCTACTGTGCCAGGGCCTAATTCCCTTTTAAGCAGAGTCACGGTTTCCGTCCCGTGCCGAAATAATTCGGTGCCGTAAGGGAACCCCCGTTAACTTTCAGGCAGAGTCACGGTTTCCGTCCCGTGCCAAACCAGCTCGATGCCCTGTTACAGGCAGAGTCACGGTTTCCGTCCCGTGCCGAACCAGTTCAGTGCCCTCAGGGCTGATACACAGTCTTACGCCGCGCACTCTGCGTTGCCCAACCCGACTTACGAGTGCCTTTTCCCCAAGGCCTTTACCAAAGAAAAGAAGGAAAGAGAAGAGAAAGAGAATCCAGACCTAGGGAATACCTTTTTGTCCAGAGGATCTTGTCTGCTCCCGTGGTGATCCGTCTGAGAGTTGGAGTCCCCCTCCGGACAAGCGGCCGGTGGGCGCCTGGGGAGTCCCCCTCTCAGCGGATCCTGCAGTCGAGCAGAGACTCCTGGCTGGCTCGCCAATTGATGCCGAGAAATCCGACAAAGTAACTTGACACACCAATGCAATATGTCAAGCAGGTATTCCCTTTATTACAGCGCTGGGTGCATGGGGGATCTCTCCACCAAACATGCACACCAAAGAGAGAAACGAGTACATATTTAAAGGTATAGCACATACATATTCATCACATTCCAAACTCTGGTTATTGAGGGGATTAAACCTAAGGGTCTGTTTTGTTGTAAATTTTCAAACCCTAAAGGGGGAGAGCTCCTCACCATTAAGAATGGCATCTGTTTGATTATCTTGTTGGGACGCCAGGATGTCTGTCCTGCTTTCTTATCTGTTTGTGTAACACATCTGGCCCAACAGCAGGGAGTAGCACCTTTGTTTCTGGATGATTTACAGTTGTCTTTACTGTAGAGAAGCTGTTCTCATGATTCATTATTATTATTATTATTACTTTGTATACAGAATTTTAAGCCTCATTTAAAAATAATTTTAAAAAATGTGCCTTTTCTTAGTATTGGTTTTCCTCAAAACTCAATTCTGCTAAACACAAACTGCAGTTTTCACTATATTGACAGTAATGCTTTTTTATTATAACCCTCTTCATTTTTCTGCTTTTTTTTTTTTTTTAAATACAGAACCACAGATTTTCTTAGATATCCTCACTAAAGCTTTAAGTCAGCCTAACCATGTTTTATAATGATGTAACCATTTTTCAAATTCCTCAGAATGCTGTTCTCCTGACACATTTCCTGAGTGCTACAGAATCCAAATGTGACAAAGAATAAAGCTCTTTGATTCAAAGAATTGGTCCTGTAAAGAGATCCCTGCTGGACAGATGGTTATTTTTAATAGTATGACCTAATTTCTGAGTAATGATCCAGGGATACCACAAAGCCCCACAAAGGAGGAACTGTTCTGTTATTTTCAAGTAAGAGGAGAGAACACTAAATATTTGTAACAAACATTTGTTGGTACAAGCTCAGTCTCTAATGCACAGATGTTTTTATTACAGAATCATTATACAATGTTAAGCCAATCTAGACTTCTTTAGGAGTTGCAGAAGCCTTCAGAAATTATTGTTGACTACTGAATTACTCCTTATTTTCTTAGCTTGGATTTTCTTACTTCTCATAAGGTAGTTACTCCTTATTTCTTGCTTGGATTTTCTTACTTCTCATAAATGCTACTAAACCTGAGGATAATCATGTTGTTTTTAATTCTCCCTTTCACATCTTTCTATAAGGTTTTTTTCCCTCAGTTAGTCTTCTATTTTGTGTTCATTATTTGCAGAACTACTAAGATCAAGGCATTTTACCATATCTTAGTGGAAGAAAACATATGTACTTAAGATTTCAAAAACATGAAACTTACATTTTCCCACCTACTACAGTGAAATTCAATTAGTGGGAAGAAAAGTTGAGGTTAAAATCTAAGGAGTGAGTATCAAGTGGATGGGGCCAGGCTTTTCACAGAGCTGCCCAGCTAACGACAAAGGACAATGGGCACAAACTGGATCACAAGAAGTTCCATACAAACGTGAGAAAAAAATTATTTGTTTTGAAGATGACAGAACACTGGAACAGGCTGCCCAGAGTGACTGTGGTGTCTGCTTCTCTGGAGATATTCATGACCCATCTGGACACTTTCCTGTGCAACCTGTTGTAGGGAACCTGCTTTAGCAGACTATTAGACTGGGTGTTCTCCTGAGGTTTGTTCCAACCACTACAATTCTGTGATTCTGTCATTCCTAGCTGGTTGTGTATCAGCTAAAATGGAATTTTGTAGACCCTGCTCAAAGACAAGCTGTGTTCTTCTCCTGACTGTAGAGTAAGTAAAACACTGTTTTATCATATCATAGTGCTATATCAGGATAGGAGCTATTTCCCTTGCATAGTTCTGTGACAGTGGTCAGTCAGTAATATTGCTTTCAAGTAAAGCTTTGTGTCAGAGATTTTCCTATGAGATCTGTAAGGGATTTATATTAACAGGCATATTAATATTGAAGTCAATAGTTACTATACAAACAGATATAACAATTAACAATTTCAGTGTAAGAATAGCACCTGAAGAGCCCCGGATTTTCAAGCAGATAACATAGTAGGTTGTATCACTTTAAAAAATGTTATTAGCCTAGAGTATGGAAGAGAGAAGTCTTCCTAGTCAACATGTTAACCACCTTTCAGCAAGTATTTTCATATTTATGCTTGCCTGCTTCTGCTCTCATTTGCATTTGTTTATTTTGTCTAGATGATAGATTCTCAATTTATTTTTACACATGAAGTCTGAAAATTGAACTATTGGTGTCAAACGGCTATTCTGATATATATATAATAATACACCAACCTTTGATTTCGTTGAAATATTGTCCTGATTTCTGCTGAAACAATGTTAATAGCACACTGGTGTTGCTGAGTGATGGGAGCATACCCCAGGTTGGGCTGGCCACTCACTGAGGAAGAGCTGCTGCCAATATGGAAGAGCAGCAAGGACTGGGGCAGAACCAGGAAAACAGGCCTGAATTAGGCAAGAGATTATTCAGTGCCACATCACTCCATGTGGAGCACCATAAAGATGTGGGAAGTTAGCCGCTGCTTGGGAATGGGCTAAGCATCCATCAGCAGGTGATGAGCTGTTGAATTGCTAGTAGGCTGACTGTTGGTGAGCAGTTTCATTGTTGAGTGTCAGTCAATTGGATGTCAGTTAACTGGGTGTCAAGTGATTACAACGAGGAGAGATAAATCCTGTTATCATCATATCATTTGTTTTCTTTTTTTTCTTTTTTAGGAAATAGTTTTTATCTCAACCAACAAGTTCTATTTTGCTTACAATTCTTTCCCTCACCCCTCTTTGGAACAGGGTGGGGAGCAAAAGGCTGTGTAGTGTTGAACTACCTGCCAGATCTTTTTAATCACTTTCTGTTGAAAATTAGTATAAATTAATACAACGGATGTATGGGTTCCACAGATAATTGGAATTTTCTGTTATCATGTTGAATAAGTGCAAGTCACTTGCATGATGCATTTTCAGTTAATAATACAGCTCAATCATTAACTGTGGGTGGTTTTTCCAATATCTAAGTATAATTTGTTTTTACCAGCTTGAGACATTGTCTTCTAGTTCATGATTTTTCTTTATACATATTATTATTATTTGATTTATATAGCATTGCTCACTATGGGCTCATGGTGCTTCAAAAAATTCAACAGTTAAACTAAAAGGCAAGAAACTTCAATTATTCATAAAAAGGAAAACAGTTTAGTGAAGAATCCAGAAAGGGAAATGAATACCAGCAGGATTCCCATGGGTGTAGATTTTCAGGCAAAGTTCAAAAATTATTTTATCTGTAGAAACATTGATCATCGATTCCTACTGAGGACAACAGAAAAAGCAAATGTTCAGCAGAGTACAAACTATATCATATAAATGACAGTAATCAGATATTAAAGGAGAAAAAAAATGTATAAAAGTATAGATAACGTAAGGAAAAAAAAAAAGCATTGCAAATATGCACAACCAATTTCAGTAAAACCAGTGCTGCTGAGACCTGAGGGCTGGATGCTTCCTTTGAATGTAAATTTCACTTTCAGTAGTAGCATTTGGGATGTACTGGGTGAATAAAATAAAATAAAATAAAATAAAATAAAATAAAATAAAATAAAATAAATAAAATGAAACAAAACACTGTCACTGGCTAGACCAAAAGATAAAATCTACTATTTGGAGGCCAGTGATAAAGGAAAATTCAGGAATTTCCACATTTTTCCATCAATTACATATCATTTTCCATGATTAAATGGATTGTTTCAATTTCCAAATGGAATGTTTTGCAATTAAAACAAATTCTTCAGATTTCTTAAGTAATACATTTTAAGATTATTTTATATGCACAACTGCTTTGCTAATAGTCTCTCTTAACTTAAAATAACTTCCAGAATTTTCACTGAGATATTTATTTAAAAAGTAATCTAAAATTAACTGAGTATCAGTACTGAAAGTGGATTTCAAGCAGACTCTGCTCATTTTTACCATGATGCATAAAACCCATATTATCTGTCCCGATATGCCACATGTGCATCGTTTTTTATAAAGTGCCAGTTTTGTAACCGCTTACCATATTTGTTTTCTGTGAACCTTGACCTCTTTTTGTCTTGCTCCTGCCTTTACTGTATGTTTGTCTGTCCTGTTCTGTTTTCCTCTTATATTGTAAATGATGTCTGTTTGAAAATGGTTGTTGTAGAAAGATCTGGGTCAGACACTGTGGTTTTTATTTCATAAATATACAGACAAGAATAATCATTTATTACAGCTTTAATGAAGACATTTGTTTATTATGCAAAGCTTGGTATGATGGTATACTGTGAAGTATTTTTAATTCACTGTTATTCATTTTGGTCTCTACTAAGCCTTTCTCTCCATTGAAGGAGCTTGAAATGCTCCTGGAGCAGCATTTTAAATGTCTTTCTAAGATGTGGATAAAGAATGTTGCATTCCTGTAATGAATGTTTCACTTCTTTTTGTTTTAAAAAGAGCTAAACCACAGTGCCCCAACTTTGGTGGGTAGGGATGGTGGTAGGAGGATGGTTGGACTAGATGATCTTGTAGGTCCTTTCCAAACTAATGTATCTATAAATCTATGAATCTATGAACTATGATTAACATTCCATACTAATAAATATATACATACAAAAAAGGAAACAAAACAAAAAGCTTTTAATAAGAGTGATATGAAGACAAACAGTAAGCAATGACCGTTTGTCTTGACAGCAGGATAACACAACATAGAACACATATTTGATATGTAAAATATTATCTCTTAAAAAAAAAGCTTGAAACATTCATTGTTCATTTTGACAAAATATTTTAAATATACATGAAACCCTACCTTGAATTATCTTTTATTCACTTGGAATTTCTTGATACAAATTTTCTGTTTGAACTAGGATTCTGTTAAATCAGGTTTTTCAGTCAAATACTAACTGGTATTTTTTTATTATACAGTGTACATTGAATATTAATAGTTTGTGAATGTATCTGAGCAGCTTCTCAGAAATGTAGAGAGCTTTGATAATTTTTAGAAGAGTTCCTTGGAAATAGTAATGTTTTTGATTGTCTGAATTCTTTTAATCTCATTCTCTTCTATTTGGGAAAAAAAAAAAGATATGAAGTTTCTCATTCTGTGATTCCAAAATAGTGAGTAGATTAATTTTAAATAAAAAATCCCTGCTATGTCGGTAGTGGGAGCAGACAACAGAGCTGGTAGAACACAAAGAAATATTCCCTGTGCTTTGTCTTTGTTTCATTACATTGTTGAAGAAGCAGACAGACTATCTGCTTATTTGGAATTTTTTGGCTCATGTTATTTTCTCTCTGCATGCTTGGACTGTACATAGCTTTAGGAAGCTTTAGTTTAAGTGGCTATCTATTTTAAATACTTTGGGGATGAGATTATTGGCTGAATTTGAAGGTGGCTCCAATTTACATTGTCAACAATAACATTCCCATGCTGGGACATCCATACAAATGATAAACAGTCAATTCTCAACCAAAGCATACTGAGGGCTTTAAAATAAGTGGTGCGAAGCTCAGTCACTTCAAAATACTTCCACTGACAAGTATTTTTAGAGTGTAGCAAATTCCTTGACTGCAGTCTAACCAACTCTAGCTGTCTGGACTGATAGCCTGCCTTACCTTATCTCTGTTGTACTCGGTCATTCCCCTAATGTGTCAAGCATCCAGAGGACAGCATATTAAAAAATCCTCTTCATGAATATCAGTCATGTACTACCTTGCTAACAGCAAGGCACTAAATATACATACTTTTAAAAACGGACTAAAATTATTTAAAATAGTAACTGGTTGAAAATAACTATGCTGGAAAAGAATGCAGTCTGTATAGAAAGATTTCAGTAACACTGTAACATGGAGACAGAGATAAAAAGTTATCAGAGGAGAAGCCTAGATTTTTCTTTTTACAATAAAGGCTTCTACAGATTTATGATAAAATATCCTTATTATCATCATACAGCTATGCTGATAGGGAAAAAGAATGAGAGAGATGTTGGATCACCTCAAGGAAAGTCCTGGATACAGCAGAGCCCTTATAGAGTGGAAGGAAGAGCAACACCTATCAAGAAGTACAAGGAAGTGTTTATTTAACCAAATATAACTTTGTGACCCAAATGCTTTATTGGAGTGACTGTGATCTTTCCAGGCTGCATAAAATGTCAAGAAAGCTAGAGTTATGTGTTGGTTACTTGTGCATGTGGGTCTAAACTCAGCTGATCTCACCTGGATCTAATTCTCTTTAATTGCTAATTTATCTATAATTTTCACAAGCCTCACTTTCATTCCCTCAAGATATGAGCATCACTGAGAAGCATTGTATTAAAATCACCCTCCTTTCTTAACAATTTGAAAATCTTTCCATAATAACCAGATTATCCTAACAATTTCTCCCTTATCAGATGTCAAACTGCACTTACAATCTGTTGTGTTTGGTTGTACTGAGTATGGGAAGTTAGAAATTGCCTCTTGCTAACAACAGCCAAGATGAGTTTGAGCTTTCCCCACTCCTCCTCCCACCACCTCTCACTTTTCTTTCGCGACTAATAGCATACTTTTTTGATCATAACTGCAGATAACTCAATTTCTCCTATCCAATATAATTATTACTGGGGGAAACAAAAGGGGAAAGGTACTATTCTATCTAATTTTCTATGACTGCCTCATCCAGAATGTATACCTCTGCCTGCCCCAAGCACAATGCTGCACATTTTTTTTGTGTCACTGTGCGGTCATAGAACACAAAAAGGCTCATTTTTTCATACCTCTCTCTTCTGTAAGCAGGGTATATAAATCACTGCAGTGTTGCTAACAGCGTGTGACTGACAATCTTGCTTGATAGACAATCTGTGATCCTTTCAGCCTTTTACTAATAAGCTCATTAGGATAGAAGGGCTGAAAATACTTTCTAGGATATAGCAATGAACCTCAGTAAATTCAGTGCATGTCTGATCACTCAAACTCTGGAGAATCAATCTCTCTTCAATCAAAACTTTGTCAGGTTCTGCTGAATGTCTTCTGAAGGTTACCATGTTTTTCTCAGTTTTTTTTTTTTTAATGCATTTTTTTTTTTAGCAAAACCAATAAAATTACCAAAGTAATGTAGGTCAATATGTAATGGTTCTGATTTTTTTTTAGCACTTTTTTAATGTACTACCTTATTTTGCATGAATTTCTCAATAATGGTTATTCTAGGGAGGAATAACTGCATGTACCAGTACAGGTTGGGGGATGACCTGCTGGAGAGGAGCTCTGAGGAGAGGGACCTGGGTGTCCTGGTGGACAGGTTGGCCATGAACCAGCAGTATGCCCTGGTGGCCAAGAAGGCCAATGAGATCCTGGGGTGCATTAAAAAGAGCATGGCCAGCAGGTAGAGGGAGGTGATCCTCCCCCTCTACTCTGCCCTGGTGAGGCCTCACCTGGTGTATTGTGTGCAGTTCTGGGTTCCCTGGTACAGAAAAGACAGGGATCTCCTGGAAAAAGTCCAGTGGAGGGCCACAAAGATGATAAAGGGCATAGAATACCTCCCTTGTGAGGAAATGTTGAGAGACCTGGGTCTGTTCAGCCGGGAGATAAAGGGATGAGGCTAGACTCTTCTCAGCACTGTGTGTGGCAACAGGACAAGGGGAAATGGCCACAAGCTGATGCATAGGAAATTCTGCACAAATGTGCATGGGAACTTCTTCACAGTGCAGTGATGGAGCACTGGCACAGGCTGCACAGAGATGGTAGAGTCTCCTTCTCTGGAGACGTTCCAGACCCGCCTGGACACCTACCTGTGCAACCTGGGCTAGGGAGCTGCTTTGGCAGGGGGTTGGACTAGATGATGTCTAGAGATGCCTTCCAACTCCTACAATTCTGTGATTGTGATTAGTAAGAAGAGCTGTAAAATATCTATGGCCTGTCAGCATTAGCTTTTAGACTAAGACTTCCAAAATGCAATTGGGAAACTATCTGAACAGCAAGTAAATAAATTACTTCTTTATTTACCAGAGACTTACAAAAATAGTAATAACCATTTAATATTTTTTCAGGCTACCAATTCATTTTGGGAAAACAAACAAACAAGCAAACAGACCAAAAAAAAAAAAAAAAAAAGCAAAATGAAACAGAAAAAACCCTCTATTAAACTGCCCAGATATAATAACTTCTGCAGAATTTTCACTGTCATGACAAGAAAAATAGCATATAAATTCTATGCTAAATAACATTTTCTGCATTAATGGATATCTTCAAATGACTAATATAGTTGAAAGCTTACTGACAGCAAAACTTACAAGAGAAACTGATAATGTCTTTCATGGAATGGTGCAGATAGGGAATTTTATTCTTACACCGTACTATATCACTGAGCCATGGTGGGGAACTGCAGTATGTGGGACTGTGGTCTTTGCTTGTGCTAAATATCTTTGTCATGCTTCTTCATGTGGCTGAAGACTTACTTTCCTCCTCATAATCTGCAACATGTATTTTCTTCTGCTAGCCAAAGAATAGGCCATAGATAGGGACCTCTTGTCCAACAAATCAGTCAGCACAAAGAAAATGCTAAAATGCACTAAAAAATGCTGGTTTATATCTTCCTACATTTTTTCTTTCAATATTTTCTTTTGTCTGATCCATGCTTACATCTCTCAGTTTCTTTTGTCTTCATTCACTCTTTTTTTCCCACTGTGTATATTTATTTTGCCAGTCATTTTCTGTAAATGTTTATGCTCTTCTTTTCTTTATATTTTTTTAATACTTAATCTTCTGTTTCATTCTCAAGTTTTTTCTGTCTTTGGTATCTTCCATATTTCTACGGTTCAAATATTATTCCATTTTTTTCATGAAACTATATTTTTGTCTTTTGTGCTGAATTTTCCATTTTATTCTGCCTGTGGTCTTCAGCTTTTTGAACTTTCCTCTCTCTTTTAGATTATTTCACCTGCTCTGACCACTTCTGATTCTCTTTAGCATCTTCTGATTCTCTTTAAACATCTCTCTTCTATCCCTGTTTTTTCCTACCTCCGAAGTTTGTCTTCCTTCAGCCACAATGGGAGGAGGAGCTGAATAATGATTAGTAGGAAAAAGACAGAAACCACAGTTTTTTTGTAATAAAACTACAAAGCTGTAGTGTGTTGATATAAAGCAACAACATCAAATAGTCAATAACTAGCACTAACAATCAATACAGGTAGTGAAAGCAAAGAATTAGACTGTTGGCTGTCTCAGGCAATGCTTACAGATGACAGAAAAGGCTGAGACATCTTGATTGATGACCAAGATGTCTATACTTTGCCCTTCCCTCTCCTTCTCCTATTTATCTCTCAGTCTCTTCTTACTTCAAAGGAAGAGCATGTTAAAGATCAGTAATATTAAGCGCTGTTTCTTTCAACTACATCACTAGAAAGACACATTGATGCCATTCCTTCCTGTAAAAGCATGAGATAAAGATAACCTACTGCGGCACCATATCTGAGATAGGTAGAGACTGGGCACAGAAAATCATAGTGAGCAATGCAGAATGTCATTGCTGTAAACATCTTCTCAGTTCTGAATGCAAAATCTTCCATAAATATCAGCTGAGGCAGCTGCATATGTTCTGACCTCAGGACCATCCCCTTCCCACTGAATGCCTTGGCTGCTGAGATATGAAACTTGGTTTGATGGGCTTTCAATTTTTGCTGGCACAGTGTCCCACTTTAAGTATAGTCACCAGAAATATTATATACCTTATTCTACAGTCATGTAGATAGCAAGCAAAAGGGGAGATCTAATAGCTCTTAGAGCACAGCTAGAATATTTGCATAAATGAGTGTTCTTTTCTTCTGTTATGTAACTCCTTATATCACTGAAAAAGCCAGGCAAAAAAAAACACTGCCTTATTAATCAGTCACTCATCAATTATGCTCAAGGAAATCAGCTAATTCCTCACTGACAAAGTGAAAGATTCAGATTATTTACTTTGGTGTCTGAAATGCAAAAAGGGGACTGCAGCATCTGAGGCATAGACTCAGATGTGGATGATACAAATTTTTTATTACGGGTTTTAACATCCCTTATATACTTTCGCAAGTTTTCTTTTGTGACTTTCCCACCTGCCTTTACACGTCAACAGAATACTCCCCAAAACAGCCCTTAACTGGGCAAACAGGCACTTATCAGGGTCATGATTCATTCCAAGTCACATACTCTTCCTCCAGTTGAGGTCTGCCATCGCACAGCTTACTTGAACTTGTTTTCCTTTTCTTCTGGTTTGTCCTTGGTTCTCAGCCTTCCTTTCTCATGCTGTTTATCCTGCTCCACAGCTTCTACTCTAAAGATACTTTCTTGTATACCCATAGGGGACAATCTAAGTATTTAAATAAGTTTGCTCTCTGGGTAGAGAATGGAATTTACTGTTAACACACCTCACCAGGTAACCATGGAGTTCTGGAGAGCCTGAAAGCAGCTAACTGGTATCACCAGATCCAATGCTGTGCTTCAGAAAAGAGAAGATTTTCAACGGAGCTCTTACAATTTGGTTTTGGCTATCCAAAAGCTCTGATCACCCGTATTTGAGACTGTGAGATTTTTCTTTTTTCTTTCAGATCTACATAACCTCATTCATTGTCTTCTTGCATAAAATCACACTTATCATCTCTGATATGCTGAATTACTGTATTCATTGTTTTTACACTGGAGGCACATAAGCTGGAGCAGCCTGTGTAAGTAAACTGGGTATTACCCTACCTCTTCACTGGATCAATTTATGTGAAGTTAAGGTTAAAGGGATTCTCAAAAATATCTGCAGTCATTAAAAATTTAAGTGTTTTAGGAAACTGCTTAGATGAGAGATGCTCTCTTTGCTTGTTCATTGCAGTGAGAATGCAAATTATTTGTTGCAGCTATATAACCATATCATATATGTGTTTTTAACATTTTGCAAAATGGTTCCCTGTAATTGGATAAGAAGAGCTGCTGATGGAACAGAGAGAAATGAAACCTGACCCTAGCTGTTATGCATTTACCTACATGAAATGATTGTTCTTGGTAGTTACGTGAAATTGTTTATTATTGTGCCTTGTTTTCATTCTTAATTTGAAGCCTGTGAGTGAAGCACATTTAATTTTCATTAATTATTAATAACAAGTATTCCCTTGATATGGAGATATTATACAGCATCCTATTTTGCCAAAATATAAATTGAATTTAATTTAAAAAACTTGTGATTAATCATGTAGTTTTAGAATGCAGTTGTACATTTCCCTTCAGCATGCAATTTTATCATTAGTATATAAGTACTAATTATACTTAACTAAAAACTAGATAGTGTAATTGGATGCATGAAGTGCAAACAAGTTACTGATAAAATCTCTTACAGGTCATTCGAAACTGATCTTATAACAATTAACTAAAGCTCACAAATTACCGGCTGTGGAAATAGTTTGATTTGGATGATAAAATAGGATCAAAGATAAAAAAGAAGCAGAAATAAACAGTTTTTGCTATCTGAATGGTACTGTCCTCATTCTGACCAATGGCACAGCAATTAAAGAGGAGATGGTCCCACACACATCCAATTTCATAGCAGGAATTTTTACAGACTGACAAAGTCAAAAAGGAAAGCAAGAAGTTATTAAGGAAAGCTTCCATCTCTCTAAGTCACAGCGCATGTGAATCTTGGCATAAAATTAAAGTAGACATTTGAGAGTTAGTGGATCAAGATTAGCAGACAGAATAAGGCAATGTTATAATGCTTGCCTTCTGTAGACTGCCTAATCCAGAAGCAGATGGCATGTGAAGCCTTCCACGGACAACTGGAGGAAGCCTCACATTCAGAGGCCCCAGTCTTCATGGTTCATTTTAACTATTCCAACATGTTCGGGAGGACAGAACAGAGCAGCACAATACAGAACAGGAGGTATCTGGAGGGCACTGAGAATCTTTGTGATGCAGGTGATCAAGAAACAAGGGCAGAAGCCTTACTAGACCTTATCTCCCAAATAAGGGAGTACTGATCAGGAATGTGATGGTCAGTGGCAACCTTGCCACAATGACCATGAGATCGTGGAGTTCAGAATCCTGAAGGGATGAAGTAACATAAAAAGCTGGTTACAACCCTGCATTTCAGGAGAAAAGCTTTCAAGAATCTACCTGGAGGAATCTCATGGAGTACAGCCATTGAGAAAAGAGGTATCTAGGAGACTTGTCTAATTTTCAAGGACTACCTCCTCCAGGTTGACAAATGGCCTATCCCAGCAATTAGAAAATTAAGCAAATCCACAGGAAGCCTGTAGCCATAACAAGGAACTTCTGGCTAAACTCAGATAAAAAGGATGTGGGATAAGGAAGCTGGATAGGTTATCTGGGAGGAATATAGAGAAATCAGAGCACAGGAATGGTGTTAGTAAAGCCAAGGCTAATCTGGCACTGAATATGGAAATGGACACGAAGGGCAAGCAGAACAGCATCTTTATATACAACAGCAGCAACTGTAGGAGATGCCAGAGAACTATGGACTGGTCAGCAGCACCTTGATTCTTGGGTATAAGATGGAGCCACTAATGCTAGAAACTACTCCCAAACTTGTGAAAATGAGCCTTCTGAAGAGAGGTTGAGAAAAGCAGAATAATTAAGGCTGGAGAAGGCTCATGTATAAACACCCAATGGAAGGAAATGGAGAAGAAAAACCCAAACTCTTTGAGGTTTTTTTTTAGTGCCTGCTGAATTGAGAAATGGAAATGGGTATAAATTGAAAAAAAAAAGAAAAAGCTTAAATATAAAGTACATTTTACAATGAGAGTGGCAAACACTAGAATGGTTTGCAGAAAGATGTTGCAGATTCACCTATGTTGTAATTCAATGTTGACTGTAATTCAAATGTTGACTGAACATAGTCCTGAGGAATCTGCTCTAGCTTACCCTGCTTTAGCAGAAAATTGGACTCCAGATGTGCCTTTCAGCCTTGGCATTTCTGTGATTCTGTTGTTCCATAATAAGAACTGAAATAGATGACCAGTCTAGACTCTGTGACTTAGTTTCATGAGAAGAATTCAATATAAGCCAAGAATGGATATTTACTTCACTTTAAAAAGCTGCTTTTAAAATTTTGCAGAAAAGTTTGCCTAATGAAACTAATTTGTATTCTTACAATGGGGGAATCGATCATGTTAATAATGGTATCAATCCCGGTACTAGAAACATCAGTACAAGTTAGCTGCTGAAAAATTAGACAAAAGTGGATAACTGTTGCCTGTAGGCCTATGAACCTGGTTTTCACATTCACAACACACAATTAAATCACACAAGGGTATGTAAATAACACATTCCTAGTTAGCCATCTGGTCTCAAACTGCTGCTTGTGTGTTTGCTGACATGGGGTACCAGAACATGGAAGACTGGCTGATATTTATAAAATATTTTTATACAGTACAATCTTGCTATAATAAGAGTAATATATAAAAGAGATAAAGTAAACTCCGCCATTTATAATATCCATGTCCTAATTACTGTAAATATAATTGCATTCTTTTGGGATAGATAGAGGTGGATACTTTTAACATTTCAAATAGATTAAAGAACATTATTTCCTTAAGAGTAATAAACATTTGAACATTTTATTCTTTAAGGTTGTTGTAACAATAATATAATCTGGGGTGCTTCAGAAAAATGATGAGAAATATAAATCAATAAAATTTGGATTCATTTCTCCATTTGTAAATAGATATTTTTAAAAGCCAGATATGTTTTCAAAAAGAAAAGTCATCTAAAGAATAGAAACACTTTTGAGAAAAACTAAGTGAAATCACAATCATTACTAAGAGCTGCTGACAGTGTAATGAGCACCTTGTGGAAATAATAAAGGCATATGAGATTCCACTGCACAAAAAACAGTCAGGATTCTCTGCAGCTGTAGAAATTCTATTTTCACACCACAGAAACTGACATATGATTGATGCCCCAGTATGGTAAGAAAATACATTTGGATTTGGTCTCAGTAACAGTTTGTTGTTGTTGTTGTTCATTAGTTAGTTAGTTTTAACTCAGTAATTACTAAAGTGTCTGAGATAAGCATCTCTACTAAGAACTGTAAAAAAACATACCTATCCACAAATATTTTTTAAAAATAAAAATAACCTGAGACAGAGGGAAAACACATATTAAGAGATAAAATAGTGGGGTTGATTCAGAATGAAAGAATTCATAGAGGGAAATGTTTCAAAAGATAAATAGAAATTTGACTACCAAATGTAGATGCTAACAGTGTGATAAGACCATTGTTTTCATAAAAGTCCAAAACTTTAATCATATCTTACAGTGACACTGATTGTATTCAATGTAAGAAGAATTCGGGCTAGATGTCCTCAGAAAATATCAGTTTTAAAGTGGTAGTAGATTTAGTAGCACTGAAAGAGTAAATATATATATTTTTTTCATTTTAATTATGATGAATGAATCACTTTGCTCAAAGTGATTGATTTAAGTTAGATACTATTTAAAATAGTGGAATGGCACCCATTTAATGACAGTCTCCAAATATATGCCCAAAATTTTAAAACAAGTTTGGAGAAGATAATTTTTAAGTTCATTTGGGCAGATTTTATCTTTCTTCATTTTTTTGTTTCTAAATAGTATCTTTATACAAGCAAACTGAAGAAAAGAGATTAAATCATAAAAATGGTATATGTAACAATAATACTGAGCTAATTTTTGTTGTTTTAAATCCAATGGGATCATGTGAAGTATCACATCAAGGAAGCAGACTCTCCTTTATAACTTCCAAAAAATGGCCATGCGATTTGCATTTGTAAAATCTCTCTGTTGAAATAAAAGTCTACAAAGAATGTTTTAAATTAAACACAAATAGAGGAAATCAAGAGTTAATGCTGCATCACTGATGCTATTCTCTATGTATTCCCCTGTGCCTAGGTATTGTTGCAGCCTCGGTAGTTCTTGCAGCATTACTTGTTTTCTGAGTTCATGCAAAGTGAAAACACAGGAGGATGAGTTAAGAACATGGGGACATCCCTGCTCAGAATTTCTGCACTTTAGATGCCTTAAATGACAGCCATAACAATATACAAGTAGTTCAACACTGTCAGTGTGGGATTTGGGGAGCAGGTTTAGTTTACTGTTGACAAATATAGTACTTGAGCTTGAACCATCCATCCTGGAATGGAACATGGTATAAAAGAAGGTTGATGACTAGAAGCTCTGAATAATTCATTGCCTGTGCTTTCTTTTCAGTAAGCTAGTAAGTCCCATTTTAGATCAAACTTCCTGGTATGGCACAATGTTTTCATCTAGGATGACTGGAAACATTTTTGCTACTCTCTCAGTTTGAATTGAGCTTTAAAGAGGAGTTCAAAGGGGCAGAACTGACAAGGATTTTTTCTCATAATAATCCTACCAGTATGAAATCCACATAGTTGGTCACAGGAGAAAGGAAATAAGCCTTGTTTTACAGCAAAGAGACTAGAAATGTTTTGTGTGTTTTTTTATTTTTATTATTTTTTTTTCCCATGTTCATCACAAGCGTCATTGGGGAGAAATTGCATTGTATGGATGAGACTGAACTCTGACATTGCACAAATGTTTGCATCCTATGACAGTCAAATGCTCTTAACACACAACAAAGAGGTTTTGGTGTGAGCACATCATGGTGGTAAACTCAAGCATGGAACCAGGTTATTACGGAGAAGGAATATTTCTCATTAAAATATAGGGACAGATGTATTAGGTTTGATCAGAAGAGATTATCAGACTGAAATAGCTCTTGAAGGACAATATCTGGCATAAAATATGTTTGCTTAAAGTACTGCATGATTCATTATACTTGTTCAGTAAAATCATGCTTCTGTTTAAATAAAACTATATGGCAGAATGCTGTCAACTAAAATGATGGGATTTTTTTCTACTTGTTGCAGTCAAAATTACCTTGTGAAAGAAATTCAAAAGGCTGACATTAGTGAGAACACTCTCTAAAACTGATGCTGCATACAACTCTTAAAGGATATTTAGAAGGCTGGTCTACTGAAAAGCAGAAAGGCTTTAATTTATTTTCTAAAAATATCAGTAGTTAATTCTTTGTAAGATTCAACTCAACTTTTCAATTACTTTGAAAGCTTAAGAACTTTAACCAAGTTGCATATCATTAATTCACAGGAAAAGGCAGAAAAAATATTATTAAATCCCTTCTATAAGGCATTTTAAATATAGAAGAGGTAAAATAAGGACTAAAATTATTGTAATTCTAACCCATAAGAAAAATAAATAAATGATCTTTCTTAGAATAATAAATACAAACAGGAGTAATTAGCACCCTTTTTCTGTAAAAACAAGGGTATGATAGATGTACATTCAAAAGGAGGATAGATATTGTACCATTGCTTAGGAGCTGCCTGCTGTTTTTTGGGAACAAATCCATTGGAGTGTGAGTGAACAACTTGTCAGGTTGTGAGGAAGAAAAAGGGCAGTTAACTTCAAACAGTGGTCTCCTAACCATTACAATGTGTTGTAGAGATGATAAATGTGTGAGATTCCCATGCAAGTGCCAGGAACAGTGGAATGCAATTAGCAGATATCCATAAAACATTCCAGCAAAAACCCCATTCTGCACTTTTACACCTGTTGGACACTATTGTACCGAAACTCATTTGCCACTAGAGTGTTGATCAGGCGCACAGCAGAGGTTTGGAAAATGTGTTTCTGTTATCTCCACATAAGTGACGAGACCAAGCAAATGGGAGGAGGGCATCTGTGAAATACTCAGCATCTGCTGCCTTCCAGAACAACTGGTTGTTTTAAATTTTTGATAGACTTACTCTGTGCCCACATAATGATGTATGAATGATTAACCATGTATGAAAATATTTACCAGAGCACAGTGAATCTCTGAAGAAAAAGCAGAGCTATTTCTAAAAGCCAGTTTTGCAAGTAAACAAATATAAACGATAGCTTTCAATATTTCTCATGTACTACAGAATTCCACAATCTCTGTCCTTATAATAGAAGACTACGTGGCCCCTATTCTATGTGAATTTATTTCTGTTCACTGAATTCAACAGCAAAGCCACAATAAAAGAAGTCCACAACTAGCTAGGTCGGAATGAAAAGTACTTCTGCAAGATGCCAAATGCTTCAGCAGATCCTGGCTGCCAGCGTCCTATGCAAAGTGCGACAAGGCTAAGCCTGTCCCTCCTAGGCAAAATATTTAGTTGAAGATAGGTGACTAAAGGCGAGAGAAATTTGTTCTCATTTATTTATAAATCACTCCTGTGTGCATCTTGACTTCTTTTTTTGACCTTGACTGTCTGTACTTACATTTGCTTTCTATAACTTTTTCAGTATTCAAACAGGCACTCTACACCTGTTCATTTGTTTGTATTCAACAGCTTTCACACAAAGCATCTTCAGTGAGGCTTTTTAGAAAATAATGAATCTGACATCTGTTATATTCTTGCCCTCAAGTTGAAAAATGGATTATTTTAGACCTGCTTATCATTTCACATATGACATGCTTGTGATTTTACCGCAACCATCATTTCAACAACTGTTTGGAAGCAGAAATTTGACCTTAATTTGTTCAAGCTGGAGAGATGAGTTCTACAGGCAGGAGATGAAATGAACTATTATCTTCTATGGGTTGGGCACACGGCGGTGTGTGTTAGACTTTCGGACATAAAAGCCAGTCATAGTTAGAATGGAAACGGTAACCAAGAAGATGATTACTAATGCTCAGAATTCAGGTGATGACATTGTCCTAGGGAAACTAGGAGAAATCTTGCCTTCTTTAGTATCATTGGGAAAACTCCCCTTCTCCCCTCAGCTGCAATATGCTTGGGCTTTCATCTGTTGCCTCCTGACAAAATGAGATATTATTGTGTTCCCTAATTGTGTTCTCAGAAGCTCCTAGAATTATTTGCGTTATTTTTCTTCTCAAACACTCTGGAAAAAAAAAAAAAAAAAGCATTTGGATAACAGTGAGTAGAATTTAATTTTTTTGCCCATCATGTATTTAAAAACTTTACCTGGAGTGAACAGCTGGGATTCCTAGCAACATTGTTTTAAAGATGCAGTAAAATTCCCTAAGCCCAGAGTTTCATGCTCCCAGCTTCCCTTCCCTTAACTGCCCCCCAAAGCTCACTTGTTTATAACATGGCTATACTTTCTACTTTTTTACCCACCATCAAATAAAAAGGTGTTATAAATTTTATTGTAATGCTCCTAAACCTGACACTGCAATATGTAAGGCACCCTCATAGTACTCTACTTTATATATTATTTTTATGATGAGAATTAAGGACTTTATGAGGCTGTAATTTCTGATATTACCATCTCTTCCTAGGAACTCAGTGTTATCCTTGATACACTGAGAAGCCACAACTTTTCAAGGTCAACAGAATATCTTATATTAGGAAGGACATATTAAAAATGAACAAACAAACAAACAAACAAAAAACAGCTCCATCCTCTGCCCTATTTGGAAATATTTTCATCATAAAAAGACAAACAAATAAAAGTGAAGATGGCATGTATTTATGGACTCTAATCCTAGAAGACCAGAATCAATGCTATACCTTGGTAGAGCTTCTCTGAAGCAGTAGGTCACCGAAGCTAATTTATGTTGAAAGGGGATAACAAAGACAGTGCTGTGGGAGAGAGGGCCACCCAAAGCATGTGACCCCCCCCTCCCCCACACACAAGTATATGGAGCAGGTAGTATTCAGCAGATTGGAAATCTTCACCCATCCCCGTGATGTACCAGTTCAGCACTGGAATTCACAAAGTTCAAGTGCCTGAAACGTTTTCCCATTAAACATTTTCCCATTTTATCCTAGCTTTCCTGCATATTGCAGGATCCTCTATGGAAACAGGTTGTCAATAACAGAAACAGTAGTAATATTTAACTAAAATTTCATGCTAGAAAGATCATTATTGTCTTGTAGTCTAACCTCATGGCAGTGGCTCAATTGGAAAACTACAATCAGTGCTAAAGTCTCCTAAAGATATAAAACTAAGTCCTTTTGATTAATAGAACTCATTTAGCCCTTTTTTAATATGTATGCTGAGCAATCAAACTGCTTAGATTTCAATACATTTTGCTATCAACACATCTTGATTGATATGTAACAGGACATAACAGAAACTGCTGTTTCTTTCAATGAATGCTACACTTAAAAACATACATATAAGTCAAACAACCAGCCCTCAGGTTCTTGCCACCTATTCATTCTATTAAAGGAAAATAATAATTTATATAACATGGAATTTACACTACTCAACAGATTTCATCAGTTGCTCCAGGCTTGAACATTTTAACAGCAAAAACATTGCAATTCCAATTGTGTGTACGTATGTGTATGCATAAATAGAACAGGAGCTGCAGTCAGCACAGTTTTCCCTCTTAATCTTGCAGTGGAAAAAAAAACAAAAACCTGCTGCAGTGAAAAGGCAGTATTTAATAAATAGAAAATAATTCTACAATCTTTATTCACTCTAATATTCACCATTCATTAAGGAAGTGAGAGCTTGCTCATAAAAACTAGTGGTAGGTTTTGATAAAGTAGTAATATTCATTTGAGAAATGCAAAGGACTCAGTGCAGCTTCTGCAAAATTAAAATTCTGCAAAATTGTTGAAATCAATGTCTCTTTGGCTTTTTCTGATTGACTGGTTGGTTTAGGGTTTTTTGTTTGTTTGTTTGTTTGTTGTTTTAATTAGAATTAGAAAGAGTGCAAGCATATTTGAAGCAAATAGCAAATATTTCATAAAGCTTGCATGAAAACAGTTATTTCTCATATTTAAGATCAGTGCTTTTAATTTCTCGTATTTCCTATAGAGCTCTGTTTCCAGTTTGTTGTTTTTATTTGCTCACAGAGCAACAAAAATGAAAGTAAGACAGTGACACTTTGACAACCAAACTTGTCTTCTACACCTCTAAGTTTTGACCTGTTAGAACACAGACCAATTGCCCTCTTACTGACAGGTCAAATGATTTTGAGCAAGGTCTCCCACCACGAAAGGTCAAGTTGTGTTATTTCTTCATTGAAATTAAATTCTGAGGCAGATTTCTATACTGCATAAAAATAAAAATATAACATAAAAGCTATCCAAAGTGTACTTCTATTTGGCATAGAATTGCAGATAGGAAATACATTGTTCATATTCCATGAATTTCAGGAGCGCTTTCCAGATCCAGAGACACTTGTGTGCTGCTCAGCATACTCTACCTATGGGGTACCAGCAAACAATAGCTGCACTAGAAAGTGTTTCAGCCCCACTGGACAGAAGAAAAATATTGTCTAATATTTTATTCCATAAAGAAGGTTTCAGAATTCCTCTTTTCTAAGAGATACATTCAAAATGAGATTTGATACTTTTTTATTTCAAAAAAAAATCATCTCATCCTGGATACTTATATCTGTAAATATATAAAAGGCAAACCACAACTTTAAATTAGGAGTTCAGTGTAGTTTTGCTTTGAATGAGGACACTTTTTTGAAAGGGTATTTGCACTGCTGACACATCAACATTTATTACCGAAAATTCTAGGTGTAAAATCCCAGGACTAACACCTCACTTTTCTTGCATCCCCATGGTTGCCAGCCTGGAAATGAAAGCAGCTGGTTGGTTGTCCTTCCAAAGGATGTAGCTATTTTTGCATGCAACGTGTATTTTATTTATTGTTCATGAGTATATTAAAAATCAAGTCTTGTGGACTCTAATACTGCAGGGAACTACAGTACTGACAGTCCTTGGGACCATGATCCTATGATATTCTGTTCTGTATATTATAAAGCAGTACCAGAAGGCTTTACAAAATGCTTTAGAGATGAGAAATTATGGGTTATTCATCTCAGTGAATATTGAATTTTTGATTCAGTCTTATATATGGTAATCTCACTATTTATGACTTGCAGTAGACTGTCTACAACATGAAAACAAAGTTACTGCTGTGGTAAGTGTGATACAAAGTTCTGGATATTTTAGTAAATATGCTATTTAATTTGTACTGTGACAAATCTGTGCAGAGTTTACTAAGGTCAGTAAACTGAGGTGTTTATCTGGCCATTCTCTACTTATTGTTCCCCATTTAAATGAAAGCAACATTAAAAATTTCTATTCAACCATCAGTAGCATAGATTAATCAATTCTTCTCTAATATTTAATACACAGATAAGGATAGAGGGTTAAAGTTTTAATGTGTGTTGTTTTTTTTTAATGATTTTTACGTTGTTTGCTTCTTTGTTTTTTAATAAAAGGACTTTCTCTTTGGCATGACTGCATTGTCAAATTAAAATCTAAATTAAAATAGACTTTTTTGAAAAAACATTTTAACGATGTTTTTAATTAAAAAAAAACTTATCATGTTAAAAATTAAGATATTTGAAAGTTATTTTTATTTTGGCAACAGTAATGGTTCCTAAATGATCCCTCTTGCTGTGAATATTATTCAAAAGTTATTAAAAATATTACCAGTTGCAAAAACATTGTAATAAACTCCTTCCCTAATGCAGACAAAAATTTGGGGCATCTTACCTTTGGGGAAATCAACAATTCTCTTATGGACCCTTCTCAAAGGGGCTGAGGAAGAATTCTGTCTTTTCACATCCTCTACTGGTGCTGTATCATTGTGCATATCCAGCATTCCTTCTCATTTGTCTCTTACACAGTACAAGCAGTCCTGAAATCAACGGGATTTATGGCTCAGTGTAGACTTCCAAATATGGAGTCTAACTCAGTCAATTCAAAATGTAGTTCACCATCTTCTTTTCAAAAATAAATTCCTAACTCTTTTCCCAATATTGAATAATCGAAAATATTCAGTTCTAAGTTTATAAACATTTGACTGTACAATTTTTTCACAGAGAGATGACATTTTGCTGGTATCATTGAGCAAATGTGAAAATGGAGGAAGAAATATTGAACAGAAATGGCTTTCAATGTTACTAATAACACAATCAAAGTAAAGATACATCTTTTCAATAAAATGTCGGTATGAAACAATGTCTACTGTTTGTTTGTTTGTTTGTTTGTTTGTTTTTCCTAAAGATGAAGAGTAAGTACTTGGATAGAGAAAAATCGGAAGTCTAAACCACAGACATCATCCTCAGTAAAGAACTGGTTTTCAGGAGAAAATAGACTATTATTGAGAAAACACCCCAAAATTTCATACCACCTTTTATCTTTCTGTTCTTCAAGATGCCACATAGGATATTTGAGGTCAAACCAGCCTGACCTAAAATACTTTCTAGTGCTTAGCAGAGGGTAAAGTAGAGAGAGCAAATTTTTGCACATTCATAAACGCCATCCTACTCAGAGACAAGTAGAGCTTTAGACAAAGAGTAAAAATGCTGGAAACCTTCCTTAACTATCCAAGGATAAAAGCAAAGAAAGGAGACGATTAACCTAGTTTCTCTGTCCACAAAGAAGAATGAACTCCTGACTTAGATTCTTTCATGCTCTAGCAAATTGAAAGTGCTATAATATTTCCTTTGATTTTCAGATCCTGATAGCAAGAGTTAATGAATGTGAACGCATCCAATGTTGCCCACAGGAAGGAATTTGAAAACACACATTTGCTTCATATATACTTCCACATCAGACACCAGTTTGTCAGGAAGCCCCTCTGCTGCTACCTGTCACACAGCAATATACTGTAATGGAGTACTGGAGGAGGGAAGGTTCAGTCTCAATTGCCATACCATTAATATCTGCTTCTGACCTTGTGTACCAACCTATAGAAGTAGGAGGCACTACATTGGAAGCAACCTTTGTAAAATATCTTTTTTTATGCCAATATTTTCTTCATTTTCTCAGGCTAGGTTAGTGTGATTTATTTTTCATTTTAGTTTGCAACGTTGACCACTGAAGTGTCCATATATGATTTTTGTGGTTAAAGACCTTAGCTATCATGCATAGTTTCTGTGAAGAAGAAATTCTATTTTTTGAACTGATTTCTAGAATTTATTTTTATAAAGTAAGGCTTGAAGAGTTAAATTAGTAAACTTTAATAAATACTTGAAATGAATTAATCAAAGCTTAAATTTTACAATATGTAGATACATTTAAACTTAATTAATTAGGGAAAAGGGTGTCAAAAACCATTGAACTGGCTGATTAAGATAAAATATATGATTCTCATTTTGATTCATGTTACTGCTCACAGCAATTAGAAATTCTTTCTTTTTTTAGTTCAGGTTAAATTCAAAATTCCAGTTGGCATACCAATGCCTTTTTCATTTGATACTGCATGATATAAAACAATGTGAGCTAGTGAAGGCAGGGACACAAACCAACCAAACTGTCCTTGAGGTTAAGTGCAGAATTCCTCTCTATTCTTTATAGCTCATGGAGATGCCACAGAGGCAAGAAGTCGTTTCTATCTTGTGTTGTTATATGAGTGCAATTTTCCTTGTGCTAACTGCCATAGTTAATGGCTAACATTTATAACCAAGCAGTTTATTCTGCAGCTGGAGAAGTAAATTCAGCCAAAAAAAAAAAAAAAAAAATCTGGATTTGTGCAGAAAGTGCTTAGCCAAGCCCCACACTTCACTTGGAGAGGTCCTCAAATGAGAGGCTGTTCAGGTGCATACAAATATTTGCCTACAGCAGTTGCTCGTCACTCTCAGGGGCTTAGCATGTAACTTATGCTTCTCCACATGGAGAGCATGTCATTCTCTGAGTGTTTGTAGTATCCTGGTGGAAAGGCTTAAAAATCTGTAAGCCTCACACTTCAGGAGTACAGAAATTTCAAAGGTTAAAAACAGTGCCGATGTGTGCAAAGTCAGGTCAAAGGAAAATAAGCTTTTTTCTTGTTTAGGAAGGAGTGCTCAGAAAACCACTGTGGTGATATCAGTCTGAAGTTTTATGAGCATTACAATACAAGTAGATGTAATGCATTCAGCATCTCATACCAAGAAAATTCTGTTCAGAGAGCTTTTGAGTTCTGCTTTTCTGTGGAAGCATGAGAAAGTTAAAGCATGCAGACGGGCTGGTTTTCCATTCTCTCTCACTGAGATATTTTTTCAAATGCACAGCATAAATTCAAGACACAGAATCCTTTGTCCTAATTTTGTTAAGTCTTTAGATTGGGTCTCCTGTATTTAATTTAGCATTCTCTCTGTTTCTGGAAAAAAGTATATTTTTTGCTATCTGATGAAATAAATGTTTAATCTTTGATTACAACTAGGAAGTTTCTACTGATTTATTTAATCATACAGTTATAATCTTCTATAATATTTTAATTGGCAATAGATATTTCAATATGTTTTAATGCTTTAAATTTGTAAATAGAGATTTGAAGAAATTACAAAAACCAAAAAAAAAGCATATTACCTGCTTATTAAAAACAGTAGTAAACATGAACCTGCCTCTGAAGTTATTCCCTTTATACAGATAAGCTTATGGAGCTTTCATATTTCTCAGGGCTAGAAACTGAAACATCATGAGACCTATTTTAGGTCATTTGTTAAATGTTGTCACTTGTTCCAGCCATCCATAAAATACCCACCCATATGTGAATCCTTACATATTAATCGGATTGAATTATGCAGCCAGCTGTTACAACAGTCAGAAAAACACCTGTCCCTTTTAATGACTACTATCAATAATCTTCATTGGAATGTTTATGAGAAGAAAAAATAAAAGAAAAAAAAGAAAGAAAAAAGAAAAGAGCCTTTTTGCTATATTTTCACTCCAGGTGAACTGGAGAGCAAGAGAAATCCGTTAAGAAACTAGCCCTACAGTATGTCTTAGTGAGATGGTGCAACTGAAGAGACTCTTTGAAGGTCCAAGCAATTAAACTCCAAAACTTCTGAGAATAACTCCTTGCTAATTATCATTCACTGTATTAAAGAAATATAGTTTTTCACCTCCACTAGAGTAAAATAAGAGGCAACAATGATGTAAATTAGTTGAGAAGAAACACTTTCAGGTTTTGGTGCTCTAAGATTCCTGCTGCAATTTTTTAGAGCAAAGGAAAGTTTAGGCTGCCATAAATTTTTGTTTGTAGTTTTTCCTTTAGATTTGTTTACTTCTGAAACATTCCTGCATGCAACTACTACTTTCCATTCCACTTTTTTTGTTAGCACCTTATCTTTTAATGATTCTCCAAGTTCGTTCATTTTGAACCTATCTGAAGAGCTTATTGGCTCTGTAAGTAAACACTCAAGTGTAATTTGGCAGCCATGGGATTTTCTTGTCCTCTAAATTCCTGTCACTGTATTGTTTGCTTTTAGTTGATGCACCTTCATCGCCAGCCTAACAAAGACCTGGCCTATTTTTGGCCAGGAAAGCTTTATCCTACAAGTAGATCATTAAAGTACAATATGTTGGAAGCAAGAACTTATATATACAAGAGGTAATAATGAATTAACTGTCCTAACTTGTTGCTCATTCCTTTTGTGCCTTTTCTGCCTCATGAAATAAAAACATACCAACTTTCAAGCCCAGGAAACAGTTTCTTAAGAGTTAAGGATTTCTTTTTGAGTCTGTCAGTTCTCCTGAAAATGTTACAGCCTATTAATTAAGCATGGTGGCTTTTTTCATCATTAAGTTATCAGCTTTTACTGTCATTAACTATCAGCTCAGTACTGCTGTTTATGAAAGTGTTTGGTTGATTTGCATATATTCTGAATAAATGTTTTTGCACACCAGAGAAATACATACTCAATTCTCCCTTGCCTTCGGCAGACATAATCCCAGAAATGAAACCATTAAAAATGAACATATTTTCTAACACTTTATTACAATACATCAGGGCTTGCACTAAGGTATCTTTATTATTTTCATCACGGCACTATCGAATGATGCTCATACACAACACACATATAAAACAAAATGTCTAATCCACATTAGTGCAGCAGACCTACACTATAGCACAAAGGTCACTGCATACTTCAGAACTGCAAAATTTATATCTTACAACTCCCTGAAGAAACATTTTTTTTCATTGGCTACTGACAGCAATACTTCAAACAAAGTGAGATAATTTAATCTCAGAACATCATCAAATTAAGTGAACCAGCAATCGTAACAACATTTGTTAAGGAACGTATTTGTGTCAGTTTTCCAAGAAGAAAAGAGATGTTAATTCCTGGAATAGCAGCTTTAACTAGAGGATAAAAACATATAGTGTTCTACAGTTCTAAATTCCATGGGTTTTGTTTATTCAAACACTCCGGCATAATTTCTTTCCATGGAAACTACAACAAAGAACACGATAACATCATTTGATAGAGCAAATTTTCAGCTATAGTACACTGCTTTTCAACATAGTCACCACCATTAGTTATGTGTTATTACTAGCAATAGACAAGAGCGTGCATATCATGCTCATAAAAATCTGCCCAATTGGAAGTGACCCACTGTCACTGTTGCCACTGCTGAAATGCACCACCCACTGCCTCACTGTGCTCACATCCACTGATTTGTCATCATAAACATTCAGTCAGCACTGATGAATGTCAATGAGAGCAATTTTTTCTGCCTAGAGGAATTCAGAGAGACGCTACTTCTTCATATATACTTCCATGTCAGATGCCATTTTGTCAGACTGCCCCTCTGCTGTTACCTGTCACGTGGCAACAAAATTTAATGAAATATTGGTGGGAAGATTCAACTTCTACTGCCAGATCACCAGTATCCACCTCTGAAGTTCTGGGCCAACATCATGAAATAGAAGACATTACTTTTGGATTAGCTATCATATTACCCTTCCCCGACATCTCTTCTTCCTCAAATACCCTTCCCCTTTAAAGAACATAAAAGTTTTTAAGGTCACAAGCTGTAGTGATTGGCTTATTCTTGTATGACTTTTCAGATGAACTCACAAAGATGTTTCTCCCAACTACAACTTATAGTTTTGGTTAGATGCTACTAAACAGAATGTCTGAGAAGACTGTCCAGTCAGTGGGAGTTTTTATGGTCGTCTATAGAGGAAAAAAATTAATCTGTGAGGTGTAATTAGGATGTCTAGTATGTTGTTAGGTAAAATCTAGAAGTGTTAACAGTGCATGGCATAGTCCAAAATACATATCTAGAATGCTGGAATCTTAAAATTCCACTTTGATTTAATGAAGTTTCTTGATTTCTACAAACTTAGCCTAATTATTTTGCTCTTTTGCTGAGACATATAGCATTCTTCAAGCAAGTGTAATAGATCACACTGTATGTATGAAAATGCAAGTCGGGTGTTGCCATCTCAGATTTCTCGTGCTTTAATAAGTTAATTATTCATGGGGAAAAGGAAGCGGGAAGGCTGTGTTGCAGACATTGCTTTTCTTTTGTTAAAACTGCATAAAAAGAAGTTTCCTTTTTTTTTTCCTTTTATTTTTTTATTCACTTAGTGAAAGAAAAAGAGAATGAAATACTCTAAAGAGAATGAAATACTCTTCCCACCCAGTCAAGAAGTAGAAAGTTGTTAATGAAGTGATATTTACATTCAAATGAATATAAGAGCATAAAATGTTTTAGTTGGAGAGGTTTACCCATCAGGACTATTAGCCCATCAGGGCTCATCCATGTTAAGTATTCCATTTCTTTAGAACAGCATCTAATCGTTTCTTGAACGATCCTTGTGTTTTGCCTCAGCAATAGTGCTTGATAGGCCATTCCATATGTTTATTATGTGCTAAGTGAAAAAAATTGTGCTAACATCTGTTGGAAGTAAGCGTCTCTCATTTCCATTTATATATCTTGAAATTCATACTGGGTGAGAAATGGTGATTCATCCTGACATTTTGCACTCTCACTGGATTTTAACCTTCTTCTGCAAAGACCCTCTAAACTTCATTCTATCACATGTGATGTTCATAACTGTTTCTATATATTTCTTCTAATACTTTTCTTATTTTGGTGCTAATACATAAATTTTCCCAACATAATCATTATGAAGGGAACTTTCAAGTAAATGTTATTGGCTTGATCTCCTGCTGATGCAAATCAATATTATACTGAAATTAATGGAGTGTGATGGTTTGTATCTGATTAGACTTGGTCTCAAAAATAAAATAATGCAAACCCATAGGAGCTTGAAAATTCAGGTTTAAAGATGTTGTATTATCTCATAAAGTTTATGAATAGCAAAGTTCTTCATACAGGAATCTGTGGAACAGTATGCATTATGTTTGCAAGAAAAAAAATTAAAATCAACTGAACTGGAATGGAAGAAACAGCTTGATCTCTTTCTTGAATTCTTCTGTATGAATGATGACTTTTAAAACAAATATAGTTTTATAATATAAATTAAATCCTTATAATATAAAGTAAATTGAAAATAAAAAGCCTTACAATGTACAAATAAATCCTCCAGAGAGATGCATAATTAAGCGCTGCTGTTCATTCCTGGTGAATGTTCAAATGGTGTTTTCTCGTAGTATCCTCAGAATTTATTTATAATAAGCAACAGTCAGGAACTTAAACTGCAAGCCCTAGAGTCCCATTTTCTCCTCTTAACTTCACTGCTCCTCTTAATCTGAGTCTGAATCCTGAATATATCCTTGTGCTGGAAATGCTTTAAAGAAGTGAGATCTGGCTATTAATACCACTTTTTCTCTACTGTTTCTTCTAAAATATGACCACAAGAACTTCCAGGATTCTTAGGGTCAGCTCATCTCTGCCCAGTATGCTGCATCAGGAATGTTTTCACAGGAGGGGCTGTACTCTTTGCAATAAGTAAGGAAAGGAATCCCAACTCTCCACTACCTTACTGGAATTAAAAAGCAAGTTGCCAATGATTCTTCCACTTTTTAGGGCCATGAGTTGTGGCAAGGAAAAGTTGATTTACTTTTTTCCCCAAAAATTTCGAAGATGATTTATTTTTTAAGTAGCAGAAAAAAGTGCAGACTGATTTTATCTTCTCTGCTATGTACTCTCATACATTCAAATATGTGTACATGTGTGTGCATGCATTTGTATTTATACATATTATGAAAGTTGCAGTGAATCTATATCTCATTAGTCCTAGGAAATTCTGTGAGTCAGAGGGACCCAGCTGGGAAACCAGCCTGCTTATCTTGTTGCTGATGGAGATATGCTTATTTCTGCACACAGTTCTGCATGTGTATTCTCTAAACTCTGCTGACTTTTTCTATCTGCTGTGGCCCAAAATTCCCAGCCTACATTTTCTTAGATCTCATTTGTTAGAATTTAAAGTTTCTAAATAACAGCAAAATGGTTACTTTGCAGCATAATGTTATCTTTGTGATTATTGCCAAATAGATGCACTGAACTCCCAAGTCAAGTCATTCATGTTTAAGGTATTTTTTCAGCAAATTCAGTCTCAACTTCTAAGTCTTGTAATATAATCTTTTCATATACCATCAGACAAAACAAAGTATGTGAAGATATCAAAGTCACAGAATTGCTTGGGTTGGAAGGGACTTAAAGATCATCTACTGCCAACACTCATGCTGTGCGCCAGACTGCCACCTACCAGCTCAGCTGGCCAGGGCCCAACCCAACCTGGACTTGAGTGCCTCCAGGGATGGGGCAACCACAGCTTCAAACATTTATTTTTGCAGATGCTATCATTGGAGATGATAGATGTATCAAATCTTAGTATAACTGCAAAGCCATTCCACAATTTTATTTTATTTTTTTAAATATTTTCATTGAAATTCCAGAATTCTACCAGTTAAGAAAGTCCATTCTCTGTTTTATTACAAAGCATTTGACACTGTCCCACATGACATCCTGGTAGTCAAACTGGAGAAATATAGATTTGATGTCTGGACCAGATTCTATGATTTTATAACAAAATATGATATGCATGCCACATTTCAAATTGTCTGATATCAATACAAAATGTAAAGGGTTGATTTTCTAAAGTGGCCACCTTACCTGAAATAACACAAGAAGCATAAGAGTTTTCTATGGGATGTACAGTTCTCTTGAAATTTGAACATGCGCACATTCTAGTGTCAGGACAGGTCTTTCTTAATTACAGCAACATTGGCTGGCATTTCTTTCTCTTTTTAACCTCAGTCATGAGACTGCACCACTGCAAGGTCTCTGACTTAGATTTTTTTATTGCCAAAGAATGCCACATATTACTGTTTGATGACACAAATGCACAAGGCTTTGTGAAACACAGTGCTAAGTGCCCTATAACATGTGTGGTCATCTGTATGCTCTTCATGATCTTAAACTATGTAATTAACTTTATGGGGGAAGCCATTGCATTGTTATATGGCATAATACTGTGATATCTTTTTGCAGCTGTTGCTGTCAAAGGAAGAGCACAGTGCTGTCAAATTTAAGTGTCTGTCTAGACTTCCAAAGCTCAACTTGTTTCATGTCAGAACAAACTTACTGCTCAGCCTCATTTCAATCACTAGATTACTTGTTTCCTAGAGGCCACAGCTGTTATTCAGACATCGAGTTAGTTTCACATTTGGTAAAGTACAACTATTTTCCTATAAATACTATTCCCTAGCAAGAGGGGGAAAGCATTCATTGATTCATTCACTGCAAAAGTAATCCTAATAAATCTATTTATATGTAGTTTTACAGACCCATTCATCTTATATTTCAATGTTTAAAAAAAAAGGCCAAAAAACAACACGACAAAAAAAAGACAAAATTTAGACAGGACAAGGCTGCTGTACAGATCAGATAAGCTGTTAGACCTGTCCCAGAGACATTTATAATGCCTTCCTTTTTCCCAGCTACAGCCCAGAAACAAATGAGACAATTGACAGTGCCTAAAGAGACTATAATGCCTATAGTCAAAACCTTCTTTCACATCTTCTCAACTTGAATTAGTCCTCATTAGATTTTGGAATTACATGAGATACTACGCTGTTGTGTGGATGACATATTACAGTTTTCCAGTTTATGAGGCAATCTGATGAATCCTACTGAACAGATCTTTCAAGGTGTTTTTTGTTTTGTTGATGGTGTTTTTTTTTTTTTTTCTTTTTCACCAGGAGAAAAGAGCGTATTAACTGTACAGTATAGCAGGTAGGAAATAAAAACAGAGCTCATTCTCCAGTTCAACCTTCATCTGAACTGAAGGAACATCCATTTTTCATGTTTGCAGCATGAAGGAAAAATTCAATAATTTTTTACACCATGTTTGCTAACAGGAAGATTATGTCTATTTTTTTCTTTATATTCCAGAAGGATTTTATGCCTGGAAAAATGGGAGGAAGTAAAACTGGAATTTCATTTAAATATAAAATAATAATAATAATAATAAGGATAAGGATACTTAGATCAGGAACAGATATTGTTGATTATGATGTGAAGCTTACACTGGCATAAAAAAAAAAGTCTAATCTGAATAGATAATACTTGTGCAAAGTTGTGAAGATATATGGTTGCTGGTATGATAATTGTCTGGATCTATTAAATTACCCAAAGACTAATTATTTGATGAGTTAACCCAAAGACAAATTATTTAATGAATTACAAAACCACATTCAAAACAAAGCAAAAAAAAAAAAGCTAAGTGATTATTAAAGCCTCTCAAGTACCAAAAATAAACACCCTGACTTGCCTCTTTAAAGCTCTTGAAACTCTTAACCATATTAGTCAGCACTGTTTGCTTGTAAATGCATTTTGCCCTATACCAACCTGTGAGAACACAGACATGGAGGAAAACATCATAGCAGCTCCTGACTTCTGTGGTTTGTAAACAATTTCATAGTACAGTAGGCAAAAAACTGCCCTGACTGGAAGCACTGAGAAATTAAAAGGAATAGAGGGGACAATTATATAAGATGCAATCAAACAACCACCCTGGTTTTCCAGTTAAGATGACAGCAAGATGACAGCAAGAAGGTAGCATTTTTTCTGATGCTAGCTGGTTTTGACATCCTTGGTGCTTTTAATAGTTTTTTGCTTGGCAGAAGCAGATAACCATAATACAGTATTGTTCAACAGAAATCATAATTAATGCATGGAAATATATATGAACAAAAATAGAGCTGAGAATAACTTTAGTTCTGTACTTGCCTGACATTTTCATTTCTTTTCATTTCCTATCTTCCTGTTCCCCTTGTTGTTCTTATACGGCAGTGAAAGAGAGCAAAGAGGTTGAGACAAAATTGAGGTTGAGGTAGAATTTTTAACTTTCCATCAGGGGAAACTGGGCTGGACAAAAGACTGGCTCTGCATAGGCCATAGGCGCAAAGCAGTCTGTATTGCAGAACTAAACAATTTGAGTTAGAAATGATTTACTAAAGTACTTTCCTTGCAAGGTTAATCATTTTTTGAAGCACTTTAAGATAATTTTGAAATCATATTTCATTCTCTTCTCTGTTTTACAAAATGGATGGTATTTGTTACCATCTCTACTGCTTATTTTAATGTCTTCTGTACAAAGACTTCCATTATAAATGACCATGTCAAAATTATCCTCTAATATAATGAAATTCTTTTCCTGTTAGCGATTGTACAGACCATCTACCCTCTCGATCAAAATCCCATTTATGTTTGTGCAGCATCTCTGTGGCAACTACAAGAAAGACTTGTTGGAAAGTATCTTGTCAGCTTACCTTTTTTTCTCACTGCAGTGTTTTAAAAAACCTTCTAAAACCCCAGTGTTTTAGAAGTAACTAGATGAACGAGCAGCCAGTATAATGTGGCATTCAATAAACTTCATCCTAAGATGATTCCTATACCTCTACTGCAGAGATGAGTGTGGTGCGACAAACAAACAAATAAATACACGAAAAACTGAAACCAGCAAGCAATTTTCATCAAGAGTAGATGAACTGCAGAACTTCCCATTCATTGCTGTGTTTTGGCCATTATCATTAATAACTATATTATAAATTCAGAAACAAGGCTATCAACAGCAGTTTCTGGGACAGTTCAGAAGAATATGTAGATTTGTGCTATATATAATATTTCAGTAAGTACTTTTTTTTCAGTAGATTCACTTCTGAGCAATATGGTCTAAAACTAAACATAGCAAATACTAGCTATCCCTTATTTACAATGCCCTGCTGGAAGAATCACTTATTTTCACTCTTCTTCTTCATGTGAAAAATCATTAATTTTGCAGAGAACAGTTGGCATTTTCACAGCAGTGACTATTTTTCACTTGAAGAGAATAGAGAAAAAATCACTATATATTTTCCTTGTGTGGAAAGCATAAAAAGCATGAAGCAGATCCAGTGGTTTCATTTTTCACATGACAAGCGATAATGTGATTTTCACTGGTCTTCTAAAAGAACGCTTTCACCAACCTTACTGTAAAATAGCCTCAAGATTTTTCTAGGTTTTATATCTACCCCACAATAAAAGAGTTAAACCATATTTTTGAATAGTCTCACTTTTGATACTTGGTTATGTTCAAAAGCATTTTACTGACATATCCCACATACATTCATAGTTCACTTATACTGTGTTTTTCAGTGTAACAGCATTAACATCTGTTCTCCAGTTTGAAAAATACTGCTGGAATTCATATACATCAAAGATGAAATCAAAAACCTCCAAAAGGTACATTACTATCAGAATTCGTTCACACCTATCAGCATTGCAGGAAAATTCATTTTTTGTTGCGTTTTTTTTTTTTTTTTTAACAGAACCTCCTGTTTAAATATAAGCAATGTCTACAAATATCATCTTTATCCAGAGAAAGTTGTATCAGGTTTCTCAGTTCTGTATGTTCTACGTCAATAGGGGCAATGACTTTAATAGTGCAGGACTAGACCCTAAATGATTTCTGGGCTGACTGCCATTTTCTGAATGCTGGTAGGCTGCTCTTGTCCTTGCAAGTTATGTTTCTAATATTCATTACAAAATGAATATCCAACTGTAGAAATTGATTAGTGATTTCCAATATGATCACGTTAGGCAAAAATAAGATCTTGCAAAGCTCTCTTAGTGAAAACAGTTAACAAGAAAAAATTCTTCTGAACTATTGAAATTCAAAACTGAAATAATATACTAAATCAATAAATATCCTTCTCTCTTAAATATCTATTTCAGAATATACACCTTTACAATTTTTCTGTATACCTTACTGTATTGAGTGTATTAATCTAAATTGAATAGGCAAGGATATAATGACTACGGTAGGAGCTGACTGGAGGCTGAAAAGGAAGAGAAGTTGTGTTAAGCCACCATACTTACAACATTTGCAAAACATGCACCAAGTGATGGCAGCCAGTGCTGCATGATGGTGAAAGCTGACAGATTCAGATATTACTGATGCTAGAAAATCATAGAATGGCTCAGGTTGGAAATCACCTTCAAGATCATCAAGTCCAACTGCAACCTAACCATACAACCCTAACTCTAACAACCCACTGGTAAATCATGTCCTTGGGAACCTCACCTGGATGATTTTTAAACACATTCAGGGATGGTTACTCAACCACCTCAGTGGGAAGCCTATTCCAGTGCTTAACAACCCTTTCTGTAAAGAAGTTTTTCCTTATATCCACCCAGCAGAGTGCATGCCTATCCAAACCCTGGGCAGCCAGCTTCTCCATGAGGATGCTGTGGGAGACAGCGTCAAAGACTTTACTGAAGTCCTGGTAGACCACATTGACTGCCTTACCTTCACCCACTAAGCAGGTCACCTTGTCATAAAATGAAATCAGGTTTGCCAAACAGAAACTACCATTCATGAACCCATGCTGACTGGGCCTGATCCCTTGGTTGACCTTTAATTGATCCATTATGGCTCCTGAGATTAACTGTCACATAACCTTCCCTGGCACCGAGGTGAGACTGGTAGGTCTGCAGCTACCAGAATCATCTTTCCAGACCTTTTTGAATATGGGCATCACAGTTGCCATCCTCCAGTCCACCAGGACATCCCCAGTTGACCAGGACTGTTGAAAGATGTTGGGGATGATGAGAAAGATGTCGATAACCATATTCACCAACTCCCTCAGCACCCTAGGATGCAGTGGGTGCAGTCTATCTGGCCCCATGGGCTTATGAGCATACAGGTCTCAGAGCAGGTCCAAAAACATTTAATCATGGATTAAGCAGGGCCTATTCTGTTCTTCATCCCTATCATCCAGCACAAGGTGTTGTGTGCCCAGGGAGCAACTATACTTACTATTAAAGTCTGGTGCAAAAAAAAAAACAACAGTAAGTACTTCACCCTTTACTGTTTCAAACAAACTAAAGCTTTAACTTTTTTTTCCACAAGACACTTAAGGAATTAAGGTTTTGAAAGCATAACACAATGGAGAAGATGATTTAGTCTTCCAAGTTCCTCTGTGTGTATATTCTACAATAGGCTTTTAACTGTATCATGGAATCATAGAATGGCTTAGGTTGAAGGGGGCCATATAGTTCCAATGCCCCTGCCTTTGATAGGGTTGCCACCCACTAGATCAGCTTGCCCAGAATCCCATCCAACCTGGCCTTGAAAGCCACCAGAGATGGGGCATCCACAACGTCCCTGGACAACCCATCCCAGCGTCATCCTCTGAGTAAAAAATGTATTCATAACATCCAACCTAAATCTCCCCTTTTCTAAAGTAATTTCTCCTTGTCCTATCACTATCAGAAAAGTCAGTAAAATGCCAGTTTCTGTCCTACTTATAAGTTCCCCTCAAATACAGAAGGCTGCAATGAGGTCTCCAGATGGCCTTCTCTTCTCCAGACTGAACAAGTCCAATTCTCTCAGCTCATAGGAGAGGTACTCTAGTCTTTTTATTATCTTCATGGCCCTCTTCTGGAACCACTCTAACAGCTCCTCATTCCCCATGCTCTGGGGACAGTCCAATATTCCAGATGGGGCTTCATGAGGGCAGAGTCAGGGGGGACCCCACCCTCTCCCTGCTGACCACCCCTCTTCTGAGCTACAAACACATGCTGCTGGCTCATGTCTATCCCTTTGTCCATCTTTTCAGGGTTGCTCTCAGTGAGTTCTTCTCCTAGTCAATACTCATATCTCGGATTGCATCAACCTAGGTGCAATACCTTGCACTTGGCCTTGTTAAACTTAATTATCTTCTCATGTGCCTCTTTTTGAGCTTGTTCAGGTGTCCTTCCCTTCTGGATAGTGTCCTTTCCTTCCATGGTGTCAACTGAACCATTCAAATTGGTGTAATCAACTGAATGTTTAGCCAATTGTCTGTAGAACATTATAATTTTCAGCAAATAAAAAAAAAAAGAAACAGCATTATAAAGATAGTTGCAAAAACAAAGCTAAATCTAAGCCTTCTTTACTCAAGTCCCCATTTTAGCAATCCCTAATCATAGGTTTTTTGTGGTAAAAAGAATTGATTGAAAATAAATCTGCATAGTTCCTCATTTCATTTTTAACTTAGGAAAAAAAAAAAAAAAACAAAAAGTCTGATTCTTTGAACACTTAAAATGACTATATATTGATAGTAGTTTTCTCCTTGATCAGTCTAGTCCAGTATTTGAAAAATTGTTACTAACTTGTAGAATTTAGCTGATAGTCTATTTAATTGTTTCTATTTCATACATCAGTAAAACTTTGCTCAACTGGAAAAGGTCATAAGTTGAAAATACAGTTCAAGAATATATATGTCTTCATGTTTTCTTCTGCAACATCTAACTCAATTGTTTTTAATTACAGATAAATCAAGCATTTTTTGTGAAAGTTTGAAACAAGTCAACTGAAATATCGAGCTATTAAGCTCATACTTCTCTGGATGTGATGAAGTTCATAGAACTAAAAAAACCATTTAAAGCTTTGTATAATGTTTATAGAGGGGATCTTTCCTCTGTATCTTTCACTGTTCAAGTACTTTTGAATGCAGGGATGTTACACGATCTTCACTGTGAGATTGTTGGTCTTAGCAGGCAGTCTTTTTTATGTGTTGCATAACTCATAAAATCTAGGTGTTGTCTTTAGAATGTTACAGCTTTCATCAAAACCTTAATTGAAAATCTTTAGATTTATTTTCTGAACTGCATGGCTTCAATTCACAGTCGTGGCTGGATTCAGAAAATGTATACTGTTCAAAAGCCATACTCATATTTCTTATAGTTCTGTATTATTTCGCAGGTAAAATAAGTGTGTCTTTCTTAACCCTGCTCATTTCAGACAGTTCATTTCATAGAAAGGTTTATCATTATTGTGTGCTGAATCACACTATAAACATAGTCTTTCAGGCACCTTTTCCTGAAACTCAGGGAGACAAAGAGCAGGGCAAGTATTTTGTCTCAGTGGAAATTATGGAAGTGCAGGTAAGGAGGAGTATGAGCAGATTCAAAGCAAAAGCATGGATATGATTAGACTCCAGCACTCAGCCCCATCACCCCCTAACAAACAGTAAAAGACATCTCTTGTACTTGCATTGTACTGTGGTGTTTAGACCACAGTAGTAGAAATCCTAAATCATTAAAGCTAGTGTCACCAGACAGAGAAGAGTGATGCATGTTTTCTGCCCCTGGTAATCTGAACTCCAACCTTGTCTTAAGGCCTCAATGGAGAGTTATTCTTTCCAACCCAGAATGCTTTTGCAATGCTAAAAACATTTTCTGATGATTCTGAATCTGAATCTAAAATCAATATTGAAACCCCTTGCAAGTTCATAATAAGAGAGATTAAGTTGATTTATAATTAAACCAAGGGTTTGGTTTTTATTTCAGCTTGTAATTAATTTCTCTAGTAAATTTAGACTACATTTCCAAAGAAAACAGAATAATTCACCTACAAAATGCGAATAGGTTCCAAAAGTTCTGAGACTTTTAACCTTCCTTTCCTCCAAAATGGTAAGAAAAATTCCTCCATGTCAACTGCTTCTCAAAGCTTTCTCATTTTAAATTAATTTCTTTTCGGAGGAGAAAAAAATACTTTCTCAAAAGTCTCTGACCTGTTCTATCTCAGATTTTCTCACCTGTTATCTTGAGATAATGGAAATATAATTAGAATATAGCAGCTATTGTATGTCACCTAGTTATTGATGCTTAAGGAAGAAATAAGAAAAAAAATAGGAAAAAGGAAGATGGGAAGGGAAGGGAAGGGAAGGGAAGGGAAGGGAAGGGAAGGGAAGGGAAGGGAAGGGAAGGGAAGGGAAGGGAAGGGAAGGGAAGGGAAGGGAAGGGAAGGGAAGGGAAGGGAAGGGAAGGGAAGGGAAGGGAAGGGAAGGGAAGGGAAGGGAAGGGAAGGGAAGGGAAGGGAAGGGAAAAAATCTTGCTGACTTGTGAATAAAATACTGTTGGGTTGAAACTTTTATCTCAGGTTTGCTGGAAACTTTAGATTTACTATGTTCTAGTATACTATGGAATGCCACATGCATTTCAAGGTTTAGGAGTGATGATGAGCTGCAGTAACATTTATTACTTTTAAAACTACCTTGCCTACATCCTTATAGGAAGATAGAAATTGTGTCCTTGCTATTGACGATTGGTACTCATTTGAGTAATGACCCATTAATTAAACAAATATCTGGCCAAATACACAAGATAATAAAAATTTATATGAATTTTTCCAAGCTAACATTAAAGAAAAGAAATGACAAGACATTTAATTCATCTCTTCTACTTACTGCATACTTAACTGTAAAGGTAACATTAAAGCTTCAGACAGTCATCCTGATTTGGATGAGGTGGTTCCAGCTACATAAGGCAGAATGGCATCAACCATAGGGCTGGCAAGGAAAAAATCCATGAAATCAATAGCCATAATAATGCGACAGGCATTGTCCTCATTGAAATATCCTATGGAGGACATTCACAAGTAAACAAAATGGAAAATATTCCCATATTTAGCTCACCTAATTTTCTTCTTTATTTAAACTAATTGTGTATAAATAAAGTAGCTGTTAAGGCTTATTCTACTAAATCCACCCTAAACAGTCATCATTGATTTGTATTATAGTATGGATCAATGAGAAAAGTAAAAGTAGAAAGAATGGATACTGCACAAAAGAAAACAGCACTTCTGGCATTCTTTCATAAAATTGCGCCAAAATACACACCATGAGAAAACATTTTGTCTTTTAAATATCACCTAGATTTTAAGGTATGTTCAGATCTATGCTGACAATATGGCTAGGCCTAAGAGTCTCCCAAAGAGCAACTGGGGCTTATTTGTATATGATATAGCACAGCTGTATCAGAGTCACTTGGAACGAAAATGTGAATAAAAATTACTTTATGAATACGTATCTTAATTCAGATATTCTGTTTTATATATATAACATTTTCATTAGAAAGCAATTAGAAAATGTAGAGAGGAAAATAGAAAATTGATGCTTAAGAAATACTGTGAGAAAATGTGAGTTACAGATTTTATACCCCTAAGACAGTGCAACTAACATGAAGAAATGAACTTGGAGTTGACACTTGGCTACAAATATATAAATATATATATACTCACATATATACACTTATATACATATATTTGTACAAATTTACATACTAGCATATTGTGAAGTTCTGACTTATTTAGAAATAGATGTATATTTATTTCATTAGCTCTGCCATGTGCAAGCAATTCAGTATAAAATATTGTCCACTCATTTTTTCTCTTTGTCCTGTATCTTGAAAGTTAATATCCTCCTTAGATAAGGGGTGTAAACTCAAGGGGTGTAAACTCAATGGTATTTTTAGGGAAATGGCAGATGGAAGTAATAAAAGATATTACCTATTTTGGGAGAAGCCTTAATTGACAAGAAAAGCAAAGCTATTGTAAAATGTTTTAGTTGAACTAACTGTGCAGGGAGGTCTTGCATAGTAAAGAGATGAACACCTGTGAATTGCAATGCTCCCTTCTGCACCACAGACACAGGGACCAGATTCCCAGCTCATAATAATTAGTGAAGCTTTATTCATTTTGTAGCAATCATAAATGAGTAAAGGCATTGTACTTGAACCTGAGAAATGTAGCTATATCCCTTATGCTTATTTGAGGGGCTAAAATTTTGTCTGGTGTAAAAATGGATTCCCCTATGTGTGATTTGCTTTTGATACTAAATCCAAACCACCTTAGACAAGAACAGAAATCAACTGTTCTGACTCTTGGTAGATTCCACAGCCTCTCCCCAGGTGTGGACACTGCCCATTGTTTCTCCCTAGGCTAAGCAGTTTTATGATGATCTGGATCCCTTCTGAAAGCCAGCTCCCAAAGGATGAAGACAGTCAGCCCAACAAAGTTTCTTTAGAGAACTTACAAACACAGTGGATTAGATACACTGGAGTTCATTATATGCATACATATATATATATAAAACATATTAATATTTGTGTTCAGTACCTTTTCTAAAAATGTTTGTCCTTTCGCTGACTGCTCTTATTTTACATTCACACAATTATAACCATTTACTACAGCGGAGGCCTAGATCCTAAAAGTATCACTCAGGAAAAACTTTAAATATTGCTTCAGCCCTTCTTCCTTCCTTCACTTCCTTCTTCATGATCACTTTAGATGACCATCACCAGAAATGCTTTTATATATAATGGGGCCGTTTCAATAGTATTTTGAATTATTATGGAACAAGTATACCTCCCTCCCATAAATGGCTTGTGATTGGAGCAGAGATAGACACGTTTTTACTCTCATTTCACTAGATGTCGGCCTGCTTTCCTTACATCCCCTCTCAATGTTCCCTCTAAGAGACAAAATGCAGATTACCACATAAAACCCAGGTCCATTTTCAAGGCCTGTGTCTGCTAATTCTCTGTTAAACACTGTCCCGACAAAGAGCAAAGGATCTCCTGACGAAATTTCTTATAGAGAAAACATGCTAGTCATGCTCTAGATATCATTAATCTTGATTATGGGCTTACATATATGTAGTAAATTAAAATACAACATAACATTTTAAAACCATGTCAAATGCTTAGTTTGTTCAGTGACAACAGATGTGAAGATTAACGGAATAAATACATTTTGAGTAGATGAACTGCCAGACATGCACACAATATTGGGCTCCACAAGTAGCTATTAGATTTATTGGGACACCAGAAATTGTCTCCTGTTGGTAATAACAAGTCTTGCACCACCTCCCTTTGTAGGTATTATGGTAAGGGATTCCAGAAGTATTATTAGAAAGGAGATATGAGATTAGATGTTTTCCCTTTTTTGACCAGGGCTAAATAATTATTAACATAACTAGTTAACAACTATCATTTACCTATTTACTCTTTGTCAAGTTTTCAATGCATTAAAGCAGTGAAATCAGCATTTGGTAACAGGCCTTTGCTTGTGAGAAGATCCTGTCCATGCAGCAGTTGTAGAACACTCTTGAAAAAAAGAGAAGTTACAGGAAAAAAAAAGGGTACAGAGATGATTATTAAATATTAAGAGGTGTAGGCAGCAGATCAGTGTCTGAACAAATAAAGCTGGATTGGCAAGGTGAAAATGTACTTGACATTGATCTCCTGCCAAAATTTTGATGTGGCATAGGATCAGCAGTGAACAAGGTCATGAAGCAACTTGAATTTTATTGACATGAATTTAACCAGGTAGGGACAACAGGCCTCCTTCAGATGAATTATAATTGACTTTGAAAACTGGAAGAATAACTAGCTTCAGAAGATGAAATGAAACATTTAACCTCTTAATTGCTGATTAGAATTTGCCACAGAGTTTATTAAATTCCATTATCTTCAGAAATCTCAAAAAAGTCCTTTTGTGATTTATTTTGTTGCAGACCTACTGGATATATTTTCATATCACACAAGTTAGTTATTAAATTATCAAGCCAGCAAACATTTACTCTGATTATTTATTCATTTCCAGAGAACTTCTACGTCGCTGTTTGCTCTGAATATGAATGATCTTGGTGATTGTTTAATTAAGACATAGCTGCCTGTGGAAACCAATGATATTGTAAACTGTGGTCATGGAATAGCAACCAAAAAGTTCCTGTTAATTTTTTTTCTTTTTTGGAGTCTAAAAATATAAAACAACAATACCTTATGCACAATTTTGATTGATAATTATGAGGATTGCGTGACTACCTCCTAGAAATCACATTCAAGCAATATCCATTTTACATGTGTAAGTAGGTTTGCATTAGTAGAATTAAAATTTTCCAAGGTTGCATTCATGTTAATAAACAAACGTCATTTAGTTCCTGAGCAAAAAATTTTAAAAGATCTCACATCACTTCAAAGTGTAAATCCCTCTGATTGTCATCCGAACAAAACAACCTCAGTAACCCAGATAATCCCATGATCTAGTATTAAATTCATGTCAAATCATAAACATAAGACAGCAAGTATTATAAAGATATATTAAATCTTCCCCAACCAGCAAAGAAATTTCTATAATCTTTAAAAAGGCCTATTTTCCAAAGTAAATTCTGCTATTGTATCACTGCTGACAGGAAGAAGCTAAATGATCAGCTTACTTACTAATTATGTTTATTTTTACAATGCAATTATAGATTACAATTTTGAGCTGAATGAAATTAGAGAGCATTATAAGTATCACCAGTGTAAAATATAATAGGTATTTTCAGCCAATTCCATTTTTCCATGTAAGAAATTTTGGTTTCAACAGCTCATTTTATAGAATTGAGATATCACAGGAATAAATGCTGTTTTTCTGATATCCACACACACTACTATATTATTGATTTCACTGGCAACAAAGAAACCCTATGGTTAATAAGATCACATACAGTACTTTGCTTTTTTGTGGATATAGCAATTTATTTTCTTCTTGAAAATGTCATTAAGTTCCTAAAACATTACTGTGGTGTATTGGGAGTTAGAGAGTTAATACTACAGCTCTGTGGATCATTGGTAGTTATGGATATGCCTGTCTCAGAAGAGAGGGAGAACTGCATTCCCCAGACGACTTTGCGATGCCTTGCATTTTTACGTATTTTCTGCTCAGAGGGAAAAGATAAAAACTGTCTGCAGTCATGGGACACTCTCTTTCCTTCGGAATCGACTCAGCAGTGGGTGCTCGCTGCCGTATCGCCTTCAGCGTTAGCGTAAGGCCTTCAGTTTATCAGACACTCTTTCTTGTTCATTTTATTTAATTCATTAGCCTCAATTCCAATTATATTGTATTATATTGTGTTATTTTACTTTCTGATATCTTATTTAGTAAATTAGCTTTCCTCCTCAGATCGTTGCCGCTGTTTTGTTTCAAGGCCAATCTCCCTTTTCCTTTTCCCCCTTCCTCTTCCCTGGGGAGTGGGCCCGTGGGTCCCCTGCCTCTGTTGTCACAGTACCAGGCTGAACTGGCCCACAAACCAAATTTGGCTTTCTTCAGTTCTATACCTGAGCATATCTACTGTTTCAAGGGGGCAGTTCTCCTCCACTCTCAGAAGGACTTCCTTTTCCTTCAGTCCTTCCTCATGGAGATGTACAACTCATTGTTTTGTTTTGTTTTGTTTTTCTTTTTTGGGTTACAGTACTTCAGCTAGAAAGCTACTGATTTAAAAACTGGATTAGAAAATGCACTGCCAGGTGAAAAGACACCTGCCCTTTCTCTAGCAGTGTATTTTCCATATTCCTGATTTCAGTTGGAAGGTCTGCTTTAGGTGTGCACTAGCTGAGGCCTGTTATTACTCAGAATTTTGAGAAAGCCTGTGTGAGTTGGGAGTTGGACACAATGAGCCTTGGGGGTCTCTTCCAACACTATGTTTCTATAGTATTTTCATTCTTTCAGGGTATCAGCTGAGGTCACGGGGCTAGAAGGAGAAGTAGACTCAAGTAGCTAATAGCGTTCATGTTGAACACTGAAAATCAGTGCAGTAAGTGTACAGGTCTACTTCCTCACTGAGGAAACACTGGAGATAAGTGTAAGTTGAGTCCCTGATGACTGACACTATTGAAGTTAAGCAGAAAGCAAAGCAAACTATTTTAAAGTTAAAGCTGCTGTCAACAACATTGTACTAGTTCACTCTAGAGAGACCTCATGCCGGTGAATGCACAGTGCAGTTCTGCTGCAGCAATGAAAGCATAAGGGAAACTGGTGCAGTGATCAATGACCCTAACATGTTAGGTCTGCTACCTATTATAATACAAATATGCATTTCCTATTTTCCATGTTTTGACCTCATGTCAGCTGAAAAATATCAGCCAGCACTTCTGACTTTTTCAATGAAGGAGAGACTGTTCCCGAGGTCTGGATACAAATATGACAAGCTCTACAGATAATATGAATAAAAGATGTACCAGTTCCTGTTCTAGAGTGAAAGTATCTTTAAAGAAATCTATTTTTCCCGCGAGGAAAACAGCTTTTCCTAAGTAGTCAAATGTTCAAAGAATCCTGTCTTTTTGATTACTTACAACATTTTGAAGGCACTGTTCCTACTCTTGTTAATCTATGTGATTGACAAGGTCTATCTACCTATTTGACTTCATTTTTCTTCATTAGATAGCTCTACTTTTCATTTTAAATAGTGCAACAAATCCTCTGCCTAGTAAGTATTTCAGTGTTGTCACTAGACCTGTGCTGCATCAATTTAGAAGCACAGAAAAACACGTGGGATTGAATCCCATTCTTCTGTTTAAAAAAGAATGATATTTAAAGACTCTCCTAAAATTTAACCCTAGAAGGTCACTTTTATACATATAAGTATGTTACTCTGCTAAAGACAGCAGAATATTAGATTAATAATTACCTGGTTTGTGATAATTTAAAAGGAGTCTGGAGAATTAATAAAGTAGCAGCATTATCTTCCTAGTTCCCATTTCAGTGCTATATCTGGCAGCTAATCCCTTATGGTTCTGCAAATTATCATGGAAAAAAAATACATTGCAATGTATTTTTTCTAATGAGTGACATTAGGAAATTAACCACACAGATTGTTTGAGTTGTACTAGTTGTAATTTTTGTACACTTTTTAAGTATCCAGAAATATACATCAACATCCATGAACCTTGATTCTAGAAACCTGCAACTAAATATACTGTAAATGCACAAATTACTGCTTTATAAACAGGTTGAGAATGGGGCATTTCTTGGATGTATTTTATGATCAAGGATGGGATAGGACTATTTGTAACAAAAATAAATACATTATAAATTGTGTGTCATGGGAGTGAATCATTCTTGCAGATGTTCCTCTCTTGCCTTTAGAGATGTAAGTCATCTATCCAAGTAGCATCGGCTAGACATCTGAACCAAACCCCTCACTTTAAGTACTTTCCATTAATAATTTAGACATGTATTTGTCCCCTCTTCATAAACATAGATGTCAACCTCCTCATGTTCAGCAGTGTAGCTGCATGCCATTAAATCTTACTCATGTCCTGTATGCAGGACTTCCATTGCACACTACAGAACAGAACAAGTCCTCAGCACTCCACATACATCTGCTCATGGCTACTTTAAAAACTCTTCCTCTTTGAAATAGCCAAAAAGAAAAAAGAAAAGAATAGAAAAGAAAAGAAATCAGCTTCAGATCAGCTTCAGTCTGGACTGAAGGACTTCAGTTCCATTGCAAATTCTGATCAGCAACTTGATCTAGCTAGCGGTAGGCATCCCTGTTCATTGCAGGCAAGTAGGACTAGATGACTTTTAAGGGTCCTTTCTAATCGAAATGATTCTATGATTCTGTGTTAACCTCTTCTCTTTTAACCACCTCTTGTTAAATCCCCTGTATAAACACAACTCTGGGAATGATACTCACCTTTCAATTGCCAATTTATTCTCCTGCTTGACTTTTAAGAAAAGCTACTAAGTCATTGTATCCCCTAACTTGATTTAGCATCACCCATCTTGCTACCATCAATTGCCTGAGGCTTCTTTAGAGTGTATTCTGCTGGTTTAAGTCGCTGCTTTGATGGGGCACTTAAGTGCTCTCTTTTTTTCCAGGTTGGGCATCCTGCTTCTCACTTATCTTTATTCCTTCTTTATATGTCTAAGATATCCCTTAGAAGAGAGGAATTTAATGAAAGGGTAGTACAGCAGGGTCAGGGTCTGAGCAGCTCAGCATGGCTGTCCTGCAAGGTCTCTCCTGAGCAAAGCTTGGCACACCTGTCTTGTGGCTATGAAAGCTTCATGCATTCTCAGGAGCAGCTTCCTGCAGCAACTGGGCAGCCCCAAGTCTCCTTTTGTAATGTGATAGATACTGTTTGAAGAAGGACGTAGTCATCTAATCTAGGGTCAGGGCCAGGTGCCTTTTCCCTGTAGACACAAGCAAGCTCTGCTGGTATTGCATCTGAGCAGATGTAGTTTTGTCCTGCCTGAGTTGCCAGCTCGCTGGCACTGCTAGCAGAGCACCAAGCCAGCCTAAGCAGATAAGACTTGACATCATGCTAACATGCTCCGAGTTTTCTGCTGTCCCAAGTGTAGGGGCAGAGCGAGCCCTACACAGTGTAGACATAGCTATGTGTATACATATACGAAGTCAGAGTAAATTTAGGGCTGTATTAGCACTTAAAACTGCCCCTGTAGTGCAGTGCTGGCCTCGCACTCCCTATTTCTTCAAGCAGCACCTCCCTCACTATCTTTTTCAGTTTTTGCAGTGCAGATTGTTTTCATGATAGCACTTGCTCGCCCGTGATTCAACATACACTATTTATTCTTCGGACAGTGAGCTACTGTGGCAAGACTATATTTCCTAATTCTGTACAGAATGGGGATTTTAATGATGGGGAACAAAATCGACCCCTAAAGAGCTGTTAGCCATAATGTCCTTTCGGAAATGGTTATTTGTCATTCACAGTAACAGGTCTACACAATTAGCATGTGATTATCACTCATTTTAAAATAAAGAGGGGGAGGGAGCACCCTTACCCTGATGGAAATTGGTCCCACATTGTAGAGTTTATTGTTGTCTTGATTGCAGTGAGGTTATAGGCTGTGGCGAAGCTCTCCATGAATAACCCTTATTATGTATTACATGCCTCACGATTTATGCTGAACATGGCACCTTATGATCTGTATTTCCACCATCCTTTCATAATGCTTTTGTGACTTAGCTCAGCTTGTCCTCTCTTTAACCTTTGTATTCAAAACATATTTACAAGTATGCATATTTTACACATTCATATGGCATTCTGCCCCTTTGCCTGCTGCCTCTACCTTCAAACAATGCTAGAACACCCATGGGTTTTAATGCATTCCTGCTTTTAGTCTTTCTTTCAGAGTGGACCAAGGATCAAAATTAAAAAAAAAAAAAACCAACAAAAAACAAACAAACAAACAAACAAACAAAACCCTATCATTGCATTGTTCTTCGTGAATTGCAGTCATATAAAGGCTGAGGAAAAAGGGAAATGGAGCAAGCACATTTCCATTACAGATTTAAGTAAAATGACCTCCACTAGTCCTCCCATAAATGCAGTGGGAGGAAAGGCTAATGCATATTAAAATAGAGTACTTCTTGCAGACAGGGTCATTTAGCAGTACCGATGAACCAAAGGAGTTATAGTAATGTATAAACAATTCCTTCAGCTATATTTACGTATGCTGTGCAATAGGAATGCACTTTGGGAAAAGCCAGCAAAAACAATATGTGACTTTTACTTTAAAAACTTAATTTTCACTTAAAGTTTTTTGGTTTTTTTGCAAGTTAACTTCAAATGTTTCAAATGTAACTTTCAAATGCTTTCTAAATCATCTGATTGTTTTCTGCCTAATTCCTTTTGTAAGACATTTGGAATTAGATTGATGGAAAGTACCATAGAAGAGCCAGGCATTGCTATTAGAAGTAGTATATTTTCAGGGTAGAGATGATGATCTCTTCTTCCCCTGAACATCTCCTGAAGAACTCTATGTTATTATCATCTTGTTACATTTGCAGCTCTGTGCCCAGAACTGCCTTGGGTAAAATAACCAAATATGGTAAATATATACGCAAGTCTCTCTGCAAAGCCCACTTTCTTTTCAGCCTATTTCTGCCTTGATGGGATTCATTGCTTCCCTAAGCAGCCCTTGTAATTTTCAGCAAGGTCCTTTAACTCATTTAATGTGCAACATTTGTTCATGCCTAATTTGTCTGAGCCAGGCCATGTTTGTGTTTTCCTTGAGTTGCAGAAAGGTTGATTGTGAGGGTGGAACTGTCTGCCTCCAGTGAATATATTTCTTTCCGAATTACAGTAATTACTGCAGGTTTCATTTGGTTGGTGCTCTCCTCCCTGCCCCTCCTTGACAAGGTTAACAAGCAGAAGGTAACTGAACATCAAAAGATAAGTGCCTAATCATACGGGCAATTGTTGACAGTACTGCTTCTTGTGTAATGGTGATAACACTCTGTCCTGGATTCTGCTGCATAGGCATACAGGAATTAAGTTTGCAACCCTAAGGGTAGCAAGTAGAGATATCAATAGATCCACATTACACCCAGCTTGTATCCCTAGAAATACGTTGCCTCTACTAAAATGAGATATTTAAGAAAATTAGCATTTATTATTATTAATATTATTTTCCCCTAATTATAACCCCATTTAAGTGTCACATTTTTTTAATGTTGTGGCCAACTTTTAATGAAAGGTAATAGTTTCCATTACAATATTTTTATTTAATTCATTACTTGTAATGTCAGAATAGAACCTTTCTTGTCGGTTTTTCTTCCTCCTTCAACATATGCATCAGTATGTGTGCATGTGTTTATAATATATGTCACAAGAAATATTTACATAACTGTGTCTCGTTATTTAAGCACACATAACTTTAACTCTCTGTATATGTAGTTATAAAAAGGAAATACAGGACTGTAATTTTGAATTTTTTGAAATTCAGAGCTATTTTAAAAATCTGATTTGCCCTGAAGTATTATAAAATTAATTCACTTGAAAATTACTTACAGCCATTGCTGGCCATCTTCAGCTGCATTTTCTGACCTCGAATTTTTAAATGTGAAATTATGAAAGAAAAATCTGCCTTTTGATTTTTTTTCCTGCCAGTAACAACTGCATAATAAGAGAGCAGATAAGTTCATTTTAGCATAACTTCTCTTTGAAGTTCTTCCCTTTTAAAATTTATGTTACAATACCTTATATCAATGGGCCATCCAGTGCTTAATGAACTGGAAGACCTAATATCAAAATCACGTTTGTTAAGGAGACAAGATTTAAGATTTTATAAACATCAGGTATCTCAGAAGCTTCACATAATTAGCTCAATTATTCAAACTACCAGTTCTGTCTGATTCCTCTCACCCTGAACATTTATAATGGTTGCTTTTATTCTCTTTTCTCCAGTGATTAAATCAACCCTTGGTAACAACCATAATAAGTTAAGTTAGTCTTTAAGAAATAATTAATACTGTGACATGTATAATTTCTGCAACTGTGTGACTGAATATTTCTCATACATGACTGATATGACAGAAGTTCTCAGATATGTAAAAGGCATACTTACAATTCTTCAATTATGAAATTAAAAATCACAGCAGTTTGTTAATAACTTAGAAACTGATTTCCAATATGATCTCATTTGCTCATGTTTCATAGAAGAGTAATTCCAGTGACTTCCAGAAAGTTGTATTTGATTTTTCTTAGTGTGATATGCATAAGATATTGCTTGTCTTAACCAGATACTGATGTTCAGTGCAGTTTAAGTATAAATTTTGAAGTTCAGTAACCTTTTGGATATGCTAGGAAGTAATTGTTATCTGGGAAATTTCATTAGAAGTCATAAAACAGAAATCTCATATATAGAGTACTTGCTATTTTACACCTGTGCTTAGGAAAAGTAAAAGAATGAACTTCCTCTCCTGTGTAGAAAGACAAGAAGAAATTGATTTACTTTAGTCTACCCCAATATATATATAAATATAGACTCATTAACTCTGAGAAGGAACAACTCTCCACCTTTAGGCACACCCATTTCATGACATGGAGATGTAAAGAAGAATTTACGTTGCAGTGTAGTTATTTAGCACACCAACCTGTAAAGCTGAACACAGAATAGAGCAGCAAACCTGTTTTATCTCATCTCAGAATGACAAATTTGCTTCTCTTTCATGATATCTACCCCACATGACTACTTTTTCAAAGCTGAACTTGCAGTCATCCTGAACTTGCATAAAGAAATAGCTGCCTGGATATAGGGACTGTTGAGAACCATAGCATTATAGAATTATTTAGGTTAAAAAAGACCCTTCTAATCATCAGATCTAACCACCATTCTAACACTACCAAGTCCACCACTAAACCTTAGTTTAGTGGAGTTGCCATCCCTTCAGCACCACAACCATATGTTTCTTAAATACCTCCAGGGACGGTAACTCCACTACTTTCCTGGGTTGGCTGTTCCAAGGCCTCACCATCCTTTCCATGAAGAAACTCCTCCTAAGATCCAGTCTATATTTCCCCAGACTCAACTGGAAGCTCAGATGTTTCTTCCTAAGAGAAACTCTTCTCGCCCAAGAGTAGGCAATACACAGGAATATACTAAGGGTAAGAAAAGCAAGCACCAGGGATCTCAGAGAATTAGATTAAATGAGAAAGTGTTTAGTATAAGCTATAAGACCAGACTGTGATTTAAGAAAGGATCCTCTTGCGCATACCTAAAACACACCAACTTCAGCATGATCTCTTACCACATTTTTTGAACCATTTAAGAATATAAGCAGACTGGAACAAGCCTCCTGAAAAGTGAAAATGAATAGGAAATACATTCTTTCAAAATACATGCATAAGCAAAGCTTGACTTCTTTAAGACATTATCCTTCACAGCACCATTGCTGTTTCTTCATATGACAGATGAGAAGTAGACTTAATTCAACAGGCTGATGCTTGCCTGTATTAAGAACACCAAAAAATAAGTAGTACCAATCTGTTGTTTGAACAATATATAACTTTGCTAAGTTTGAAGGCTCCACTCAGTAGCAAGCAGTGTTAATTAACTCACTTGCGGGGGATGAATGTTCACACTCTTTATCCAGGACTGTTGTGACAGTGTAAGGACGAAAGGAGCCAAAGCTCCTTTTTGCAGTCTTGTGAACTGAGGTCAACACAAGTTGGAAGGCAATTCAGAAAAACTAAAGATGCTTAATTTATACGCCTGGAGTAGACAGTTGTGAATAACCCCTGTGGTGAGTAACAAGAATGTGTCAATGCTAGTCCACAGAAAAAGGACTGTTAACCACAGAGCCACAGTGTAAGCGAAAAATAACTTCATAAAAATGCTCCCTACTGAAAAATGGAAAATGACTTTTTTCTATCAACAGGTAAATACTACTTTCTCGAGCACATCAAATAGAGTAAACTAACATGGTGTACTGTCCATTCACTCATAAAATCTAAAGCTAAACCTGTCCTCTCTCTTCTTAAATCTATAAATGTTACCCCCAAAACCTGGCCATTTTTTGATAAACAGACAAGATTAGAGTAGATCAACAAATAGCAGCAGCCTTTACTCACAGAAACAGATCTATATATTCTTGTGGGGATTGAGATTACTTTCTTTGAGGCCACAGTATTCTCTTTAAAATCATTACTAGAGGACACAGAGGACAGGAGAGAGTAGTTCTGTTGTGATATACTGAATGTAGATCTCTGAGCTGCATTCTCTTGGAGTCAGCCTGCTATTTTCCAGTGAATATCTATACTGCCAAAAATACATCTATGATTATATCAATATGTATTTTCCCCCATGTTTTGGTGGAAGACAGTTCCTTTCAAATAATGCAGTATTACTGGCAAACAGAAGGTTTTTCTGGTAATGGGGCTGCTGCTGATTTACATGTAGATTGCTATTCAGAGCCAAGATTATTTCATTCCAGATGAAAAAAATTACTTCAAAAACTTTATCATAAACTTAAATTGGGTTTTCATTTTCGTAAAAGGACAGGTTTGATATTAGATTCTGCTTATAATAGTATTTAAACCCTGGATTGAGCTTTGCACAAGATCCCAGGGCATTCCAAAGAATGGCTCTTCAATACATGGGCTGCAACTGATGCTTTTTAGCTTTATTGCCAGGCCAGCTGAACTGGGTCCCATGGAAGATTCAGATGCTTGATACACAGAAAAAGAAAGTGTTTCATGGAACTACTAAATAATTTATTATTTCCCTCTGCTACTGCATGATTCTCTTTAATGAGTATTTTACTGACAGTATTAGGGAAATCTTGACATTCTCACTTCATTTCAGTCTTAACACCAGCTGAGTTTCAATTTATCACTGGCTGACCATTCACTTTCTGTGTTCAGTAACCTACCTTTCAGTATGTTATTTTTCTTAAGTGTCTATACTACACCTTGCAAAATATTCGACCATTTCATTCACATTACCTCCATGTGGTTTTCTTCCTATCTTTGTAACTGTATCCCTGTGGTGAAAAAAATTAAAAAAAAAAAGTATTAAATTAGGCGGACAACATCCTATAAAAATACATAAAATACTTCTTTCTTACCTAGTATCTAAATACTCAAATCAGTGGATCTACCCATCTTTCTCTCTACCACTGCCTTGTCTGCTCTCTCTGTACAGAATTAATGGTTTGGTTCATTTTGTATCAAACCTCTCTGTATTTGTGTCTAAGATGCAGAGAGGTCTAATACCATACAAGGATCCACCAGAACAAGCCATAGGGCATGACCCCCACAAACTACCAGTCCTTAAACACAGCACTTCTTATCTTAAAATGTTTATGAATGTTGAGTGCTGCACACTAGTTGAAATCTGGAGAGATTTTATCACCCAGAGTGGGAAAACTCTTTATCAATTGACTGCTGTCATCTACCTGAACTTCTGTAAGGCCTTTGACATGATTGCCCCAACATTCTTATCTCTAAACTGGAGATACTGGGATCTGAAGGCCGCAGAGATGATCAGAAGGTTGGAGCAAATCTCCTATGAAGAAAGACTGGGATTGTTCAGCCTGGAGCACAGAAGACTCTGGGGAGACTTCAGTGTGTCCCTTCACTACCTAAAAGGGGCTTATAAAAACTTTGTAGACTGACTCTTTACATGGACTGATAGTGATAGGACAAGGGAGAACAGTTTTAAACTAAAGACGGTAGGCTTATATTAGATATTAGATGTTAGGTTGGATGAAGCCCTAAGCAGCCTTCTCTGGTGCCTGATTTTGTGGCTGGCAATCCTGCCTATGTCAGCACATTAGAACTTGGTGATCTTTAAGGCTCCTTCCAACTCAAGACATTCTATGATTTCTACATTTTAAAGATTTCAGTGTTACGAGGAAATCTTTTACTCAGAGGGCAGTGAGACACTGACACGGGCTGCTCAGAGAAGCTGTACATGCCACATCCCTGGAGATGTTCAATGCCAGCCTGAATGGGGCCCTGGGCAGCCTGGCCTGGTGAGTGGCAACTCTTGCCCATGTCTAGAGGGTGGAGTAGAACTGGATGATCTTTAAGGTCATTTCTAATCCAAATCATTCCATTATTCCATGTTCTTCTGATAGAATCTAGACTGAGGGATTTTTCATGGACTCAAACATTCAGAGAAATGCAGAGGCATTGCAGCAGCAGACTCAGCAGCCAAGCCCAAGTGACCCATTAGGTATAAAAGCATTTTTGCCTAAACAGATCAGGGTATCAGTGGGGGACCTGAGCTGCATGCAGCAGGAAGCTTCTCTTTTCTTTTAGTGAGTATCTTAAAAAAATGCTAGGGGGGAAAAAGCCCATTTTAACACCTGAAATACAATAACGGTTGTGTGTGAAAGAAATCTATTTGCATATGCTACTGTCTGCTTTTATTACCTGCAGAAAGAGGCCCCACTAGAGATACAATACAGAAGGAAAACCTAGTTATCTTTCCTATAAGTTATCCCTTCCTAAGTCTGCACACTTTAGCTGATCTATTAGATAGCCAGTAGGTAAAAAAAGATCTTTATTGCTACATAGGCAGCGCACATCTCTCTCACACACACTTTATCTCAGAGAATGCACTTCTGGAAGTGCAGAACCAGCTCCATTGCATAACTTTCTATCTATTAATTATGAACTGTTCTTAAAAGAATGGAAGAGAACCCACTAAAAATGAATCAGCTTAAAACCGCAAACACTAGGTTTTAGGAATAGATACTTGCTGCTAGCATTAACAAAGGTAACTTCTGAATTCTCAACAGTATTTTCTACTTGCACAGGCGTACAGCTATATCTGTAGTAAAATTTAATGGAGCACATTAAGTATGCATAGCACATATTGGTAGAGTGTAAACAATGTGTGCAAGCACATGCAGAAAAAAAATACAAACGTGCAAGCATGTAAAATATTCATGTCAAAATAAGAGTTTCATGAAATTCATTGCATCTTTACTGTGAAAATATTTACCTAAAGGAACCCTAAGTGCAAGTGGCAATCTGAAAATAGTAAACTGACCAGCAGTAAACCTGGTCCCACAAGCTCTACCATCATGGCATTGCAGACACGATGGGGAAAGCAGAGCAGCAGTGAAGCTTCTGTCCACTCAGAGCCATCATATTTTATGGTGTTACTAAAACTGAGCTCCCTGGTCTCAGCACAAAATAGACTTCAGTGTAGGCTTACTGTTTTCTGCCTAATAAAAATATGGACTAGAAAGGTCTTATCTTTTCCTGAAGCAAAAATGGGTATGTCGTTTGTTTCTTTAATGGAGCATTACAAATATGAGGAATAATCGCGCCTTTCTTTCCTGTGAAACAGCCAAGCAGCCTTAGAATTGTAGCTTCGTCAAGTCTGTGGTGAAACTGTAAAAGCTTCTGCTATATATTCACAAAGGGACTTAGATTGTGTGTCTCATCTCACTGTAACTATCCACCCTTTTTGCTGGTGAAGAAGTAGTCCAAGTCTAGATAACTGGTTGCAAATCCAAAAGACGAAGGAGCTATTATTCATATAATTTGGAGAGCAACGAAGTGAAGACAGAGTATTAATGAGGTTTCACAAAGAATTTTGACATAGACCTCTGGCATAAACTAACTCATATAAAAGAGCCTCAGGACTAATCTGATTCAGTACGCTCAGTGTTATCTCTTTTCCCATACTGGGAGAAATATTTTATTATCAGTATTTGTAGTCCCCCCAACAAGCTCTAACCAAATGAACTGATGTTACAATGGGACATCTCTCTGAACACAATGGATTTTTAATGAGGAATATGTGATCGTAGCTCAAAACCTATGGCTCCCACTTGTCTTCCTTTCCCTCCCTCAGATACATGAAATGGTTTCAAGGGTGCAAAATAAGCTGTAGTTACTGATCTGCACTGACTCTAGTATGTCCCTAATGTAAAACTGAAAAGTTTGGATTGTTTTGGGGAACAAGCCAACAGTGATTTTAATTCTGTTAAATGCTATGCAAATAGCTCCTTCTGGTCTTGAAGTGGCAGGCCAGTGTGTGTTTGTTTGTCATCAGAGATCTGTACTAGGTAAATCAGGATTGCACTTCATTACTGTTTGCTGTCCTTTCTGTTGCTGTTTACCCTCACATTTGAAAGGAACCTGACAACTGGAAAGTCGGATTTGTAAATGGATTAATGCTGTGTCCCAAAAAGATAACTGAAAAAATCAATGACAGTTGGACCTCCTCCTGAGAGCTATAACATATGCCTCATAAGGGCTGCTTTACAAAATTTATTTGTGCATCAACTGTAATAACTAAACTCTGCTGGTTATTTCTTCATGCAGTGATATGAGATATAACATTTCACATCAGTAGATGTTTTGATTTTTAAATGAAATTATAGAAAGAGAAAAAAATTAAAATGACGAAGGCACTTAGATCCTTTGTATTCAGAGATTAAATGAGCTTGTGTATCGTGTAAACAGTAAATTAAGTAACTGGAGAATTGTAAAACATGTCCTTGACTTTTGAATGCAATACCATACGGCAGACCATGAAAGTATCATTATTACTTTGAGGAAAAAAATCACTTTATTGGTGTTTTCATATACATGACAATGGAGAATGGAAATCTGGTAGGAAGACTATTACAGAACTCACCTAAGCACCAGCAAAGACTGCTTAATCACCTCAGAAGAGCTATATGTTTTCCTTATTTGGTACCATTTCACCCAAGACTCTGTTTCATTAAAACACACCCGTAACAGTGGCAAAAAGAGCAGTGTAAAGAAAATGAATGGGCTTCCAAAATATGTGGTAACAGTTCACTGTGTATTCAAAAGGATAATATTTTAAGAGAGTGAAGGATATTTTTATCTGAGGAAGAGATCAGATATTTTTTAAAAATCTGCATGTAATACTATGTTCCCTCTACTGCGAAATAGAAGAAATCAGGTGAATGCCAGCACCAGTGGAGAATACCAGTAGCTCAAACTATTTAACAAATAACTTGTAAGAAGGCATTCACTGCCATCACTTGGCCTGGGGTTCTTATTATACTGTGCACTGAGTGAGTTAAGACAACAGTCATCAAGCCAATTCTTCCCTGTTTAATTGTACCTTGCAGTTGTTTCCTGAATTCAGAATAAATGTATGCGTGGATTCTGCATATATTGTTTTACATTGATATTTTAGAATGAAAAATCTCTATGTGCTTGAAGATGCAGGTTTATATGTTGATCTGGTCACCCTTGCCAAAGGCAAATTTGACATTGGTTTAATACTGTAGATAGAACACTACCCGGAGCTAAAGACTGCCACAAAGCTTAATAATTTCCCTCCATAGCCGAAACTTACCATTCTGATCTTATCTACTCAAATATAAAACACAGGAACTTAAGTATAATAAACTTAAATGACTAGGCTTTCAGGAAGAAAATTATGTCAGAAATGTCTGCTGTTTGCCTCAGAGGAGGGAAATGGGAGAGAATGAATCAAATAGAAATTTTGGTCAAATAACTCATTATTCAGATTTTGTTCCTTATTTAATTATTGGTGATATTAATGTGAATTATGATCTAATGTTTCAGCTATGCTAGTGTTTGTTAGTACTCTGCGGTTCAGCTCATGATCAGAATTCAAGGATATATACATATAATAAAAAGATTACACTGTGCCCCAAAGACATATAATTGTGTCAGTAAGGAAAACATCATGACATATTAAAAAAAATCTCCTTCTTTCCTCTCTCTCCTACCTGTACAGAAAGTAAAGGAAAAATTACATTTAAATGTTATCTTTTTATAAATTGTTCTTTGCCTCAGGCTAGTGAAATCCTGTTCGGAAATTAACTGTAGCATTAGGAAGCTGTTGTTCCTTTTACATCCTCAGTTGTGTAGCTGTGAGGTGAGGTCAGAAAGAAAAATAATTAAATTCTTCTGGAGAGTCTCCTCTGCATGAGATTTTTTTTCCTTTACTATCAGTGTCTGCTGGAGGTAGCAAATTCTTTGTCCTTCCTATGTTCTCTGTTAACAGCTTTCAGTGCATGGTTGCATAGCTTCTTCATTTGACAATGTTCTTTGTCAAGGAAGCAAAAATCTAATTTCTGCTCTTTTCCAGTGTCTTACTATATAGGCTTAATATTAATCACTTCACTTGGGTCACTTATCAGTCTCTTTTATGAAAAATGGAAATAATGTCTGTTTTCTAGGCTCTAGCAACCATCTTAGGGCCTACACGCAGAAATATTTCTATTATTATCAAAGTTACTTGTTAGTAAATAATTCTAAGTGACAGTTTGCCTCTCTCTCTGCCTCTCCTCAGTCTTCAGTAGATGGGTATGCTGTTATTTTTAAGTGTGATAGCTAGACTAATAATACACTAAATCTGAAGGAAGCCAACTTTTCACCTTGATCCAAAAGAATTGTCAGTCGTTCATAAATATGATACTGAAGTAATTTTGACTGACTTGTATTCAGGGTAGCAGTGTACAGTAATGGATTGTATTTGTTATCTCATTTTTTGTGAATTTTCTGCCAGAGGCTTTTGATCCAAATTTGCTAAACTTAGCAGTTATATGATCTTTATAACAAATCATTTAGTCCTTGTCATTTTTCAGGACATCCATTGCATTTTTTCTTGACCCCAAAATGCCACAGATAATACTATTTCTTTGTTTGTTTTGAACAATGCATATACATGGACACTGCATAGACAAATAAATGTACAAATCATAGCAGGATTGAACAAAGATATTTTCGAAAATCTAACTCCAGATTAACCTACGTGTCCACAAATTTGGGGCAGCCTTCCACTCTGAAGTGAATGATCTTAACAAAGTTAGTCTTATTTTTAGCCCTACTCTCAATTTTGAGATTATTTACTGAATTTCAGTTTGGACTTTTGTCTTGGAAATTGTCCTTATATTTGCAACTAGCTTTGTGCTGGTTGTTTTGCTGAAGAATAACATTGTGCTTTATTATTGAAATAGCCACTTCAATATAATAGCATGATACGATGTATTGTGCTGCTTCCCTCAAATGTTAGTATAATATTTAATATCACTTGCTGGGAAATCATCAGCAGACTATCACTTTGAGATAGTAGGTTAATGGTCGTGCTGATGCATTTCACTTTAATATTTCCTAATCCTCAAGGTTCAGTGCTGTATAATTCATTTTCTTTTTGTAAATGTATGCTGTACGTATGTCTTGAACTAAATTATGCAGATCTGTAAAGTCTCTTTACCATCTTGCTGTCCACACTGCAGATCTTCATTTGCCTACATGCTTGGAGAACATCAATAACTAAGCGTGCTCTCAAAATTTTGCCATCTGAACTTCAGTGCAGTTGACGTTGTAGCCATTCAGCTTGTCTCCCTAGAATTCTTCCACATATTTTCCACATTTAGATAAACTTTTTGAATAAAATGGTATTGTTTTGCCCCTAGTCTTAGTTCAGATCATCAGTATCAGCAACAGTAGAAACAGTATCATAATAAGAGTAGTACCAACATAATATTCATTATAAACCCCCACTACTACACAATGTACTTTAGCACTGTACACTAGATATAGGATGAAACAATAAGAAAACAATGGTAGTGCCTAAAAAGAGAGGGTTTTTCTTCGAGGACATTTTGCAGCCATGACACATCAATGACATTGCAACAGTTGACTCTTGATGTTACTAATTCATTGTCTTTTCTTTCTCTGCTAAAACAGTAATTCTTAGTTGTGTTCATTCATATCTGGGAACCAGACCAATCAGTTCATGCTGTAGAAAAATGTCACTGTGCTGAACTGCCTAATAGAACCAGTATGATTTATTGTTCATCTAAAATATACACAGCATATTCTGCCTGTCTTGGCTTCTTACTTTCTTTTCCTTGACACTTGCTTCTGATCAAGCATGGAATTGATTTTTTTCAGATCTTACTTCTTGCATATAAAACTGTACGTGACCTGTTCCATGAACATGTCATGTTTATTGTCTTTATATACAGCTCTGTGTGGCAGCTTGAGATTGAATCATATTGGTTTGATAAGCACTGCTATATCATCATTTCAAAGTGACATACCACTGTGCCTTGGAATATTCTGTAAGAAAATATTTGTGATGTTTGTGTCTTTTGATCCTGCTCAGTAAAAAAAAAAAAAAAAAAGCAATACCACATATTAAATTAACTATTCTTCTGCTTGTTTAATATTATATAGTTTAATTTGCCTTTAAAAACAACATCAAGCATTTTGCATAGCAGGTATGAAAAATCACCAAACAGAACCAGTATTTTGAAAACTGCTTGGAAGTTCACCAGGAATTGGGTTTTCTTTGCCTTTGCTTGGCTGTACTGAAAGTAAAATTCAGCCTGTGAGGATAAAAGAAAAGACTGCTTACTCAGTTATCAAAGACCAAGTAAAACGGGAGGTAGGAAGTGGGAAAGGATCATCAGATAATAGAAACCTGCTCTTCCCATTTTTCTGTTCAAACTTACTGGAGCAGAGCCAGCTGCTTTACTAAAGGGGAGAGCAATGAAGAGAGAGTGTAAGGTGCATTTTGGTATATTTTATTCACCTCCTAGGGTACAGGAAATGGGTTTTGCCTTTCTGATCATTTTATAGAGGAAGAAAAAACTAGAAGGGTTATTTAAAGAGTCCTGTTAATCCCAGTTAGAGAGAGATTACATTCTAAATCAGACCTAATTGTGTAAATTGCGTTATGAAAACAGAAGAAACCCCAGAGCACTGAGAACATGAGTACATAAAGCACCTATGGAGATGTCTGTGCTTCAGGAAAATATAGTGCAATATTTTTAATTATTCCCAGAGTGGCTCTTTAAAAAGGTTATACTTGTAGCCAGGAAACTTTTAATAAGACCTCTGTAACATTGCCCCAAATAATAGTTAAAAGGTGGAGTGTTTACTTACCAACAAACACTTTTGTAGAATAACTACATACATATACATCCATACATAACTAACATTTTCTTTGCTGTCTGAACTTGCTTCAATCTAAATAAATCATTTTTAAAGAGGAAGAGATTGTCCCAAGTGGAAAAAAAGGAAAAGAAGAAAAGCACTTTTTTCCTGATCTATGGCAAAAGTTTGTGTATCCAACTGAGGTATACAGTGTAAAATTAAGTGAATTACTTAAAAAGAATCTAAGATAGAATCTGCCAAGATGACTTTTTGAGTGCTGCTCAGACAAAACTACAATATGATGTCATATCAGCCATTCACATTACCTTTGTTTTTTCTGATCCTTCAGTTATATTTGAGGATTTAGACAGAGACATCAGCTACCAATCAAAAGCAGATGCTAATAGATACTGAAATGCTAGAAAATAAAGGAATTGTATGTTAAAAAGCTGATCAGTCTTCAGAGAGAGAACAAAGCGGGGTCTAGGAATCATGGAATTATACCTATTAATCAAAAGAATACTATGATAAATTATATTATTTGGCCTTTTTTTTTTTTTTTTTGAATTCCTAAACTCATAGATGAACAGGAAATCAAATTGTTCTGTAGCTCTGTCTTACTAGTCAGTGTTAAAATAAAAATAGAATTATGGAATAATTAAGAAACCTAGGTGAATGGTGATTGTCCAGTCCATAGGAAAATAGAACAGGTCAAGAAATAAAAGAATGGAAGCATAAATTACTGAAGAATTATGGATCTATCAATTTATAATAAGGACAAACCATAGGAAGCCCAGCTAAGGAAAGCAGAGTAAGAGTGATGGCATTTAACACAGACGAACAGACTTGTGCTAGCTGACTTAGTGCATCAAAGAATATGTGAATGAACTCAAACACGAGAAGCAGAGAAAAAACTTACTATTACACAGAATGCAAGAAAGTATGCTTCAGAAAAAGAAAGGTTTTTAAAGTTCAGAAAGACTACTAATTTATAAAAAGAACTGATCATAGACACTTCAGTTCATCTGTTATCAATGCTAATTTAAAGTGAGGAATGGTAAATGGTAGAACCTACATTTTTACACATGATAGATGGCATATATATAATACAAAGAATTTTATCCGCACATATACAAACTGTTGAATATAGCTAATGTTCTCTGCAGAATGTAGAATATATATTTTTATTTTTACCATGACAAGCAGATGAAGTCAAACTAAAAAAGTATCATAATTTACTACTAATTATAATTGCTTAAATTCATCCAAAAGTTTTTGACAGTATTTTCACAAATATCACCTGCACATTTGTTCTGCTATTTTTTTTCCAGTAAATTTGTATCCTTTTTTTATACTCAGGAAGGATATTTTTTTATTGGCAAGTGTGTTTTCAAAACGCAATAGCAGAAGGAGTGTGTCAGCACTCAAAATACTTAGTGCTGGACTGTGTGAAAATGTTAAATGAAAGAGTGAGTACTGACAGTAGAACAGAAAAAACTGCTGTAGTCTTGACTAGCAAAGATAAAAGAGGATGAACAATTAGGAAAGGGATGACAGGGAAAAGTAACTTGGGGTTATTTTTCTAACTCTACAAACAGTGACGCCTTAAAAAAGGCAGCCTTTTGCATCAATGACCAAGTAAATGACTGAAGACAACTTCCTTATTAACAATAAGAACACTTCCCTGTCCTAACATTTTTCACCTCTAGTGCTATTTCCTGTTGTTTTTCACATTCTCTGTCATCCAAAGAATCATTTTATTCAATGTCATTCTCTGTACACTGCCTGAGCACCTGCTGTGATCAGGGTAGCCATCATCTTTCTAACAAACCCTATCAAACTATTGCAAAGAAACAGCAGCCCTCTTTCCCCAAGGAGAATGATCACAAAAATCACAAAAGGTCTGAACTTGCAGAAACTTGAGCCTTCTCAGACTTCCCCTAGAAGGTCAAGGAGATGTGAAACAAGTTGGAAAACCATGTAAAACCTACTTTGTCTCCTGATCTTGCTGAAATAGGTACAGCATAGCTGTGAGAGTATCTTGCAATCTAAGACTTTGGGGCTGTCTCTCTTGGTTTTACTATGATTGTGTCCACAGTATTGGACTGAACTTCCTGAGATTTACTTGAATTGCATAACTGTCCATGGTGATGTTTGAAGATCAAAGGACAGTTACATCCATTAACAGACACTTGAAAAAAGCAAAGCAAAGAAGCTTTGTACTCATTTATTTTTATTATCCGGAAGTACAGCTTAAGTGGCTATGGAAGTCCTATGAATTATAACATTTGGTGGCAGCAAAGGGAGAAAAAGATATGGTGTCAATGAGAAGCATATGCAGGCTCCTAGCAGAACTCCTGGCCAAAAAAGTATCAACATCTACTCATATTAGAGAAATAACTGAGAATTGAATTTCTCTATATACCCATAGAAACCACTATCCCTCTAGAGACATAGATAAATGAGGAAAAGGAGCAAATTATAATGTGTTAATACATATATATATATTTAATGCTAATCTTCCAAGAATGAAGAACAAACTTTTTTAAGCTCAGCTCTTTTGTTAATTCCTTAAAAAATATGTGAATGCATACCACCATAATGTATATGAGCTTATTCCTGTCAGTAACTTTTGCAATATTCAGCATTTACAAAGAATATATATATTCTATATATATATTCAACATTTATGAAAATCAACAGGTCTGGATTTCATTTTCCTTTAAAAGTGCTTCTCCTTTCTAATTTCAGCCCAAATTATGAAGGTCAGCCTACTGGTTCACTGACCAACTTTTGCAGAAATTTTACAAGCAGGAAATAAATGAGATTGTCATAATGGCCTTTTCCCTGTCAGCCACATGTTTGCAGTTGAAACAACACTGCATGCTGTAGATTTCCATTCACAGGCTTACCAGGTCTAAAACTGATGAGTCTCTTTGATGTCACCGGAAAGAGTTTGTCATGCAAAGGACAATTCCAGTGAATGTGTAATATTTTATAAAACCTGGCCTAATAATGCCTCAAATATAGAATAATGAAGACCTTGCTTGTGAGCTACCAGGCCACAGTAACTCATGACATACCTTCTCAAGTTATATTTGCATGAGTGCATGTGCATGTATTAGTCTCAGAAGAAAACTGGTCTTTAATTTTTGTTTTTCATCTATGTTTGCAGATAGAGGGGTATTTGAACTAGATTCTGATGCCTATAGTAGAAACTCTTTATTATAATCATAACACCATGCCTCTAAAGTAAACCTACATTAGCACAACTCAATGTGGTAATTAAGATAGAAAAAAGCAATATTAAGCTGCATGGCCTATCAGATTCCTCGGGGACAAGAAAACGCTGACGTGACTTGAAATATGTCCAAAGGGTTTACTTAGCCTCCAATTAGCTGCAAAGTTCCTCTATTAAAATGCATAACAAATACCAGCCTACATGTCCCTGAACCTTTCATTATTTAAGTCCTGATTTCAGATGTTTTTTTTTATTATAGCCTGTATCCCAAAAGCTAGCAATGCTTTTAATTACACTATACAATCATTGCTGTCAGGTGATTAGTCTGAAGGACAAAAGACTCCAGAGCACATCTGGGTGAACCACAAGAGTCAACTCTTAACCAAAAGCAAACAACAGAACAAAGGTAAACATTCTAGGAGCAATTTACAATAAAATGAAGGCCAAATGATCATCTCTTCTTAACCTCCTATTTTAAAACTGCCATGAAATCCAGAGTTTACTCAGACATCCAGATAGAGGTGTGAGGACTGGGAATGTGAATTATGCTTGACTCCTTCTACTTCCTCAAGTTCAAAAAGGACATCTTTTTTTTTTTCCCCTATGTTATTATTTTTGATCTTTTATTACAGAGATTATATTGGAGTCGTTTGTTAAAGATTTCCATACTGTGCTAATGCAATTAATATATATATGTATTTTTATTTTTTTAAGTGCATTGGCAGGTTTTAGCTTATGTCTTTGCTTTTGTTTTAATGCTGTTTGCTGTCTCTTGGCTGTTGTCCATCCTAATTGCATCTGTGTGAGAAACTTGACTTTGAAGGTGGGCCACAGTAGTTGATTAGATTTTGAAATGAAGAGGTGTTCATATGTCCTTGGAATTGCTGCTGATTCCAAATTGGGCTAATATAAAGAAAATGTCTATGAAAAAAGCCTTGGTCAAAAGAGCACAGGGCAAGCTAATAGCTAGTTTTGAGTGTCACTCTTTGAAAAGTAGGAGGTCTGCCATAGTTGTGTGCTAGCATTGTGAAGGACAAACATGGAAGATTTACATGAGCATTATTAGTACATGAGTAGCATTACATTGTCATTTTTTATTTACTTTTTGGCTACATTGTAAAAAATAAGCCACTTAGTTTGGAAGACATTGTTTAGTTTATTGTGAACTTGCTCTCTTATCTGTGGAAAATATAACAAATCAACTGATGCACAAAAAACGCTGCATATCCTACCGAGAGGATATTGCAAGGAAGTGTATCTTTCTGCCTACTGTGCCCTCCTTTCTCTTTTCACAATGTTCTTTCATGTGAAAATCTGGAGGGCTTAATATTCAGCTGAAATATGTAATAAACCTCTCTTTTCTTTAATGTCTCTTAGTGCAACTATTTCTCCATAGGAACTGTAATAAAAAAGGAACTTTATATTTTGTTGCATGTGTTTTGCAGAATTATGCAGAGTCATCTTGCCTTACCTAAGCATCTTCTCAAAATCGTTTTTATCTCCCAAAAAGGAGAGAAAAAAACCAAACAAGCAAATGTGTGAAAATACTCTTTGTTTTAAATGTTTTCAAAATAAAATCCACATATTCTAAGTAAAATTAGCATTGCTATCTGCTATATGTTCTTCTTCCCTTTCAGATGGTTACAATTGTGAAGTCAGGATTAATAACTGGTACAGTCTTGAATGTTTCTTTTCCAGTTTCCTCAATCATTTCATGAGAAATTTACTGTGTTAGGATGCAGTTATGTAGGACAGATGCATTTTAAGTGGTTCTATAATAAATACTAAATTTCATGAGGTGAAAGCTTGAAAAGATAATAGGCAACAATCATTAAATGGCAGGTCAAAGGATGCTGAAATCCCAATTCAGTACTGCTATAATTAAGTGCAGGCTATATCCCTGTGCTGAATTTGGCCATGAAGCATATAATAAAAATAGAAGAAGGGTCAGAGGAAGGTATAAAGTAATGACATGAGATCATTCAGAACTTATGCAGCCATTTGAAAGTCCTAGTTTGAAATGTTTAACCACCTGAAATCAGTACTCTTTGGGGCATTTTTTTAATGTTCAAAGGTATTGAAATGTCAGATTCAACCTTAATAAAGAGATACCAAGTTAAGGTGTAGGAAGCTATAAAGAGAGTGAAGAGGCAAATGAAAACCACTACATTTTGCATTGCTGAAATATAATTATTTGTATTTGCTAAGGTTAATATTCTTTACAGATGAGTTACAGAGGAATGAGCTGAACATTAAACCTGATGTAAATGACAGTCAGTGAATAATATTGCTTTTCTGATGCTGTAAACTCAGTGTGAAACGTCTTCTAATGATGTCATTAACCCATAGCAGACAGGTACAAATCAAGAGAATGAATACCACAGTGCCTTCGGTTTACTGAGGAGGGATAATCACAATTAACAACAAATCGATTGTGAGTGATATACTATTAGAGAAACAATTTTTTGATAAAAGTGCTTAAAACAATGTATTTAGGTCAGACTTTGTGAGGCAGACATTAATCAGAAACACAAAGTGAATTCCTGTTTAAAACACTGCAGAATCTATCTTCATGCAAACAAACTAGCTATGAACATTTATCGAGGAAGAGTAGTTCTGGCTGCATTGACCCCCGAAGCCAAATTGTCTGTTAATAGTGTTGGTGATTGAATTAATCTTCAGCTCAAGGTCAAAAAATCCATGTTTTAAATAATTCAGGGCACAAAATGCCAAGAGAATCCTTGGTTTTATATAGCCAGACTGCATTGACAGAAACATGAACTCAGGCTATCATAATGATAACAACTCAACTATCCATGTATTCATGAGTGAACACTACAAGAGATTTGTGAATCTGATTGAAAAATGGCTTTGGAACTTTATCTAACAGTCTGTTGCCTTACCCTTCAAGAGCTCCTTCTACCAGCCTGATTTGACTTCTTTTTTTCCAAGAAACGAATACGTATACTTAACTTTTAGCTAACATTCCTGGATTCAGTCCAATTGGAAAGTTCTTGCACCTTACTAATCTCTTCATCTTTTTGTGACAGGAAATAGGAAAAGATCTTGAGTACAGATTTCTTGGTCAAGCATTTCCATTCAGATTTTTCTTGTTTTCTTGATTCATGGCTGTTTATTAGCATTATTTGAATAATTAGTCATATAGGTTAAAAAAAAGTTTTTTAATCTTCCATCTGAATGTAGTGTGTTTGATTAAAAAAAGTTATAAGGAGATATGGGGGGTTATCTTGCACATGTCCTTACTGATTTTCCAATAAACTTCTTTTTCAGTGGCCGGTTCCTAACAACATCCAGAGTTACAGACTCCACAGCCTCTCTTGGTGATCTATTAAAGTATTGTTATACTACAGTTGGGATTCAAAATACTTTTACTCAGATTATTTATTATTTATTTATTTATTTATTTTTCTCCTTTTACAAGTACTTACTATGAGAGCCGTACTTGCCATAGGCCTGGAGAACAAGTTCCTCCTTTCTCATATTGCAAACTATTTAACCCTTTATCTTATCTTAATAACTTTTATCTTATAAAATCCTGATCTTTTCACTTGTTCCTTGAAGGTGGAGCATGCTATATCCTCAGTCATGCTCTTGCTGTCTCTAAATGACATCCTTGTATAAGAGGAAGGGATGGTCCACATTTTTTCCAAAGCAAAATGCCTTAAGTTCTACCTAATGTTCCATCCAACCTCTCACTGAGTTAGCAAAGTCAGAGGATTGTATCCAAACTGTGGTATGCCAAACATCCACCATGTATCCAATTAAAATGTTCATTTTTTTCACAAGGTGTTGCTACTGTTGATGATTGTGTACAGTCATCTGTTTCTCACTCCACCTAACAGTAAAATTTTGTACTTACTGAATATCATTCCACTCTTTTAGACTTTATTTTATTAAGACAGTTTTGAATTCTGATCTTCTGTTCTCCAGCCTGTATTCACTTCCTTCCATCTTCATGGGCTATTCAGATGATAATAATAAAGCTGCTTTAGTCAGTAATATAATTTGTGAAAACAGATGTTAAAATGAGGAGGACACTCCCTGAATTAATTCTATTCAATACTTTCTTCCATTTTGACAATGAACCATTGGCAGGTACACTTTTAAGTGCCGCTTACCCCCACTCAATAGTACTTTTATCAAAACAATATTTTTCCTAGATTTCTTTTATAAATGGCTTGTGACTGCAAAAAGGTTGTCATGGGTAACATCCTCTGTTTTCTTCATTAACCTCATAGTGGTTAGCATTATCAAGTTTCTTGATTCTCAGGAACTGGAAATAACCTGACTGATTGCCATTTCTCTGCTTTTTCTTTTTTTCTTACCCTCTTGACCTCTATAAAAATTGACAGTGTTTGCCATCCAGCATCACATGAATCTTCAAAGTTATTCAGAAATGTTTCTGAGATTCCTTCAGATAAATAGCTGAGCTTAGTAAAGTTAAATATACTGAAGCATTAGATACTTTGAGGACAGCCAAGAAAACGGACAGAGATATTTGTGAAGTGTTAATGCAGAGCCCTCTTAAAACAACACACTCTGGTAGAGTTCTAATTGAGATCTTTTTCTTATTTTTTTTTTCTTAATTTAAACAGTTGTAAAATTTAAGAATGAACTAGAGTGCCTCATGAAGAATTCTAAAATGTCAGTCAAATTTACGTATCGCTCTCTTGTAGGTATTTTCCTTAATGCAGTAAAAGGGAATATACATGGAAACCAGAAATGGAATGCAACCTCTTTGCTTTTACTGTCAAAGCACAAGTCTCTCCATTCTTTTAATAAACGCACTGTACATTTTAACTGTATATGATGTACAACCAAGACATATTTTTCATCTGACTGAGCTGGTTAAGAAAGAGGAAGTTAATATGAATAACTTGAGAACACTTTTATATCATCTTCTTTCTCACACTTTTCTTTATTATTCATCTTCTTGCTGAATGGAACAAAAGATCTAAGAAGTGAAAATATCCAAAGTTTTAAGAAAAGTCTTTGGAATACATACTATTAGATTTGTTTGTTGGCCGCACAGTGACGTGAGTGCAGCTAATGGTCCTCCAAAACAGTTCTAAGCTTAAGCATCAGTCATTATTGCCTACATATCAGGAAAAACTTTCAGAGTGCCTGGATTTTCAAGGTACATGTTATTTCTGATGTTTAATACTGGATTCCTTTCATCTATCTCGATTTGGGCATGCAACAACTGATTTGATAATTTTTATTTATACTCTCTGACATTGAAACAAGAGAGGACAATTGTGAATGTCAATGCCAACCACCATGTGCCAACCTTTTGAGAGTGGTATGATTCATAATTCTCACAAATTTTCCATTACGTTTCAGTGTTGTGTATCACAGTGTAGAAACAGGTTCATCTTATTGGAAAACAATTTAAAAGTTTTCTCCATACAGCAGTCATATTACCATGCTTATTTGCCGCTGTATTTAGGCTGCCTTGTTTGCCCTGCTTACATCTATTACAGGTGGTGAGCCTGGGGAAGGTGGATGTGGGTGAAAAGAACGAAGTAGGAAAGAACAGGAAAATAAAGGGCTATGAAAATTTTACTCTATTTCACTAAACTCTGAGCACTGGGGTTTAAGATATATTTTGCCAAATGAAATTTTGTGTGCTTTGATGCATCTGTAATCCTAGAACACTTTTTTGAATAGGTATTATGGACTAAAAAAATGATTATTTTCTGCTTAGCTGAGTGAACTACAAGGAGAAGAATGATTCTACAACCTTAAAGACAATAGTCTGAAGAAAAACAAATATCTATGAATCTATGAATCTATGAAATAGCAGAAAGCAATCATGGAAGGGGCAAAAGGATATCAGCCATTCTGCTAAGGAAGAAGCAGCCTTCAATTAGATATCTATTCATCGGTAATGAATGCCAAATAACATTAAATAAGCATTTAACAGAATATTAATCACATACTTAAGGGCTAATTGCAGTATATTAACAATTAATGGTCCTTTAAGAAACTAAATATACTATGGCACATAATAAGTGTTAATTGAAAGCTATTTCAGGAACTTTATTTTGCTTTTCTTAATTGGACAGTGACACAATATACTTAGTCCTTCTGTCCTTATCCTTTTCAAGTAGTGCAGTTACTGCTATGCTGCAGAATGCAGTAGCAGATTTAAACCAGTTGGACTTCAGAAAAAAAAAATCAAATATGTTTTTCACACACATGCCTTATCATCGGTTACCTTCAGTTCATTCCACCTAGATTATGGTTTAAGAGAGATACTCTATATTTAAAATATATTTTAAACAGTCTTCTAGCAATTATTCACCAGAGCCATACTTATCCACTGACTGTCATTGAAACATTACTGTAGAGAGCCCTGAAACTGTCGAAAGGTCAGATCAAGTCCTTTTCAAGCATGGCTTTATTCTTTAGTTGCTAAGATTTCTTGGTTTTATATATTCATATTTTTAGTATATTTTATGTATTTATAATATAAATAATGTTCATGATGTTGGAATATTTTTGCAATAAACTGTAAGCCTAGCTTTTCATTAAAAATTCCAAAAGAAGAAAAAAAACAGGGAAAAAAAAAAGAGAAAGAGAAGGAGGTAAAAAAGCATTTAACTCAGAATAGGGAAAGGAATGAAGAAGAAATTGTAGGGAAAAAAAATGGAGGTAAAGTAAAACTAAAGTACATGCAGCAAATCTTTAGCATCTCTAGGTATCTCATGAGATCCAAGTGAGAAATTTTGCACGTAGCAACATATGAAATTCTGTGTGGAATTTCTGGAAGTGTTTTGCCTCTCTGCTAAGGCTTTCAGATACATAGACACTTAGTTCCCATGAGGTTCCACAACATTTAGCTTTGTTATAAAACAGAGGCTGAAAAGCCATGCAGAGAACCTGTATAATTTTTCACTTTGGCCCTCTTTCTCATCCCCTCACTGCTCTTTCCCTTACACCAGCAAAAATATTCATGCTGTTATGGAGTTGAACATCTTGGAGGTCTGATACAGATGAAATAGCATCAGAGGATTACTTTTAACTTAAGTAACTTCTTAGTGAAATTATGAAAATTTCAAGTGTTCTTAGTCTAACACGACATGACAAGGTTACTCTAGTGATGAACTGAAGCTCAGACTTTAGTTTAGACATCCTGTGTTATCCATTATGGTAAAATGGTAGTCATCATAGAACTACCTGTCTGCAAATGCTTTCTGACTCTCCATAATTCTTGTAGCAAAGTATTGCATCATTTAATGGTCAAAGAAAGACAAGTTCTGCAGTTAACACAGGGCACTCCTCAAGTGGAAGACATGGAAGAAAACAATGTGTCCTAAACATAAGACAGTGCACTTTTTTAGGAGTCAACACTGCTGTTTTTAAAAACCTACTGAGGCTGGTCATTAACCTCTAACATTAGCGCTGCAGTACTGCAGCTCAGCAGACTTCTGTATAGAACAGTTGTACACAGATTTTTAAAATGTGTTGTACGTGGACTTCAGGAGTATACCCATATGAGGAGAATGTTTTTTCTCTGTTTTTTATATGATGTCTGCCACATTCTTACTTCAGTAAAGACATTAAAAAAAATTCTTGCTACAAACTTCTTGGCGTATGAGTTTGTAAATAACTGAAATGGTAATATTCTAATGTGAAAAATTATTACCAGCAGTTTTATAATAACAAGAGGGTCATGAGCCCATGTTTGCTTAGAAATTCTTTCAAAATTTTGTTATCAGTAATTTGGTAGATATTTAAAACTGTTTCTCTTATCATTGGAAGTGTGTGTTTTGGGTTTGTTTCATTTAATTGGGCTTTATATATATAAATATATTTGAGGTATTTGTGGACTTCATTAAATATATATATATTATTTTTATCAAATATAGTACACATTTTAGGTTAATTATTAAGGTGGTGAGAATAGGTGCAATTACCAGAATGTCAGGAGAGTCATACAAATTTTCCACAAGCTAAAGATAAACCCTTTAATTCCACATAGCTAGTAATTATAGTATGTATATAGTACCTCAAAATAACCTACACAATATTTTTTCCTGACCTTATTACTCCAAATAATGTTCTGCTTTTATGATATTTAGGTGCTTTGCTGGACTAATAGAGTAATTTATTTCCACAGTGAAAGATATTAGAGGGTAGAAATCAAATTTGTTTTGCTTTTCTTTTGGTTTGTTGTTTTTTTGTTTTTTTTTTTGCTTATGTTTTTGCAAAGGTAGGTGTGAAACAGAAAGGGTAGCAGTCAAATCTAAAAATACATTTGTGCATTCTTAGTCTTCAGAATATATTCCTAAATCTATGCTTTAAATTGTGGATCCAAAAAATGTTTATGGATAAAATAGTACACTGCAATTTATATGCATTATAATATATTATTTATATAATTGTTTATTTATACAGCATTATTTTTCTGTATTATCATACCATACATCCTGTGAAACCACAGAATTTTGGAGGAAGCAACAAACCAGAAAATAGGTGTCAAACTAATATATGTTGTAAGCCACTTCGTATCTATCTTCTGTCATGGAAATATATAATCAAAGAATGGCTTGAGTTGTAAGGGACCTCAAAGCCCACCTTGCCGCACCCTGAGCTGTGAGCAGGGCTGCCACCCAACAGCTCAGCTGCCCAGGGCCCCATCCAACCTGGCCTTGAAACCCTCCAGGGACGGGGCACCACAGCTTCTCTGGGCAGCTGTGCCAGTGCTTCACTACCCTCTGAGTAAAGAACTTCCTCCTAACATCTAACCTAAATCTCCCCTCTTTTAGTTTAAAACCATAACTATGAGAACATGTAAAAAAAGTTCCCTTTAAACTCTGTGAGGCAGAAAGTGCTTCTGCCTGTTCTGCCATCAACGCTTATCCAGAATGTGCTTCATACTTCAATTTCTCATAGATTCATAGATTCATAGATTCATTAGGTTGGAAAGGACCTACAAGATCATCTAGTCCAACCATTCTCACACCACCATCCCTACCCACTAAGCTACTAAATCAAATCCCTTAGCACCTCATCTAAACGCTTCTTGAACAGCGCTAGGGACGGTGCCTCAACCACCTCCCTAGGCAGGCCATTCCAGTGCCGGATCACTCCCTCAGAGAAAAAATTTTTCCTCAAATCTAATCTAAATCTTCTCCTTACCCCATGTTAAAAAACATGAGTTTACATAGACTGTTCAACAACTATAATCACAAAATCACAGAATTGTAGGGATTGGAAGAGAACTCTAGAGATCATTTAGTCCAACCCCCCTGCCAAAGCAGGCTCCCTAGACCAGGTTGTACAGGTAAGCATCTGGGTAGGTCTTGAATGTCTCCAGAGAAGGAGACTCCACAATCTCTGTGTGAGAGAGTATCAAATACCTTGCTGAAATCAAGGTAGACTACATCCACTGCCCTCCCCACATCCACCGAGCTGGTGATGACACCATAGAAGGCTACCAAGTTGGTTGAGCACAACCTCCCCCTGGTGAACCCATGCTGACTAGTCCTGATAACCTCTTCCAATTGCCTGGAGATGGCATTCAGAACAAGCAGTCCCATCATCTTTCCAGGGACAGAGGTGAGGCTGTCTTCCCTGTAGTTTCCCACATAAACATTATATATTTTTCTGTAGGCAATTCTGAACATTAATGCCACATCGCAATGCCACATTCAATCTGTAGCCAATCTACAGAACATAGCACTCATTAAAAGATTATCTACTAGCAGCATCTTGATGTAAGTTTCTCTGTCTCTGTCTGCCCATTCCTCTCTTTTTAAATCCAATTCTTACTATAATGCAGATTTCTGTAAGTGATAAGTGAGACCACAATAACATTATGTTGGCTGATCTCTGCTGCAAAAATTCCAGAGGAACCTGAAGTAGTTGAAAAGTCAATGAGCTAAAATAGCAGCAGTAAGGTAGCCTTCCCCTGATTTTGATGAGGAAGTGTTCACAATAAATTAGGGCTTACTTCTCCAGATAGTGTCTATCTGCCTCTTCCTATACCTAGTGATAAATGATTATAAAGAAAAAAGTCACATCCATAAGTACTCAGATTCTTACTGTGAGAATTTGTATCTTCCTGTATATATTCAAGCTATAACTCAAGTATAGGCAGCTTCTTTCATTCTTTTTCTGCAACTTTAAGACCTTGGCTATCAAACTCTTCCTTATTTCTCCACATATATATAATATATGACATAGCTAGATAAATATAATTGTGCATATATTTAGTAAAATCCAAGAATGTTTCAGAAATGCTTTTTTTTTTCATACTGCTATCATTTTTATTATAGGTACTGAAAAATATTTCTGTCTAAAAAGCCAGTGATATTTAACTGCAGTATAGCTGGCTCTGTACAACTAGTACAGTAGTGGTGAATTATCCCATATTACAACAAAAAAATGTCAGGGTCATGCAGGGTTGTAAACTTACCTGTCAAAAACTTCCTCTAGATCAATGTCAGACTTTTTCCTAGCAAGTATTGTGTGAACCCAAATGGTCTACTCATTGCTGAAGCTGTTCCTTGCTACTATTTTTTTTTTAACTCAAACCACAAATAGAATTGTTTCAACTTTTTCTCTGTCCAAAAGTTAGTCCATTTTTTTCCTATGTTTTAATTTCCACACAGGTCAAAGTTTCTGCTGCTTACTGTATGAGTGCAAGACTAGCAGGTCTTGGGGATTCCAAGAACTGTAATTCCCAAACCAATTTACACTAAAGCTGTGTGTCTCCAACAGTGGTGTTGCTTCTGCTGAAAGTATGTTTAAGGACAGAAGGCGCACAAATATCCTGATTTCCAGGATTTGATCTTAATGACTATTTGTTCTGCCAGCCTAGGAAAAGAAATTACTTTCCAACAGATTAACACAAAATCATTAATTTCACGTTATGCTCCAGACCAAGATTTCTATTCTGAATTTTTTAACTAAAAATGCCAACAACCCTGTCTGCATGAACAGCAGGGTTTTACAAAGGTACCAAACATTCAGTACTGGCATAATATTCTGGGTTAGGGGATCTACAACCTATTGCAAGTCGAGCTCTAGCCAGTAGAGCTTCACTGGTACCCCCAATGAGAGAGCAGATGGAGAATGAGAGCTCTGAGCCTTCATTAGAATTGCTTATGTCCAAAGACAGCTTTATCTTGGCAGGACTTGTACAAATGCTTCTGATCTGTCTACTCTTTTCCATATGAATTCATTCCTTACCTCCCTCATGTTTGAAGCCTGGACAAGTATTATCCATTCCCTCATGAGGATACTCTGATCCTCTTTTGAAACCAGATAATTGTTGCTCCTCCTTCATTCAATCTAATTTATTCATTCTAACTTATACTCTCTAGAAGACCACTGGGAGGAAAGGTCCAGTTGTAGCATAAAATCCCTGAGATGAGCATTTATCAGAAAAGACAATTCCATTCCTTCAACCCAGGGCTGAAAAGAATTGCTCCATAAGGATAGCTGCAGTTCTCTAGGAGGTTTGAGGCGATGCGCTATCTCAAGTGCTTTGGGCACTGTTATCTGAAAAAATTTTCCTGTTGAAAGGTGGAAACTTTTAAGAGCATTCGAATCTGCCTGAATGTGAATGGAATATCCAGAGGAACTGCAGAGGACTTTATTTTTTTTTCATGTACAGAGATAATCATTTTCCTGAGTTTGTTTTTTGAGATCTAGACGAAGCTGAACTATTCTGCCTGAGGTTTTGTGAAGAAAATGCAACCTGAAACTTTCCTCGTCTATATATAACATTTCAAACAAAGTAATTTAAATGTGAATGAATCGTGAACAGGAGATAAGATCTTATGTGAGTTTTCTCATACTTCCTAAGAAAACAACAGTACAACAATCCCATCTACAATACCAAAGGGGAACAGATATGCCAGATTATACATGCTTATACCAATCTTTTTCTTGCTCTGCTTGCAGAATGATCTCAGGAGACATCTTCTACTATCTGAGAAATGAATGCCTAATAGCAGTTGTTGGATGATCATGCTTTAACATTATTGGTTTTCTATCTCACTTGTCCCTTATGTGCTTTGCCACAATATATCTCAGGCTGATGTACTAGAAATCTCCAAGGGCATTGTATTCTCCAAGGAAACTATACATCAGTTTTAAAACTTTGTGTACAATTTTATATATGCATTTTTCAGTTAATAATAACAGTGTCTGTTGTTGTTGTTGTTGTTTTAACTGATATAAAGTGCTCAACATGGAATTGCAGGTAGGTAAGTAATGTTATTGTAAAATGTCCTTGAAACAAAACCTTAAAATTACAACAACCTCATTAAAAAACTGTGAGGTTCATCAAGATTAATGCTATCACAAACCAAATCAGTGGGATTGATACTGATATCATTAGCATGTTTCATTACAAAAAAAAAAGAAAGAGAGAGAGAGAGAGAGAGAGAGAGAGAGAGAGAGAGAGACTGAGGTTCCTCTGGAAGGGGTAATGTCATTTTAGGGTCACTGAATTAAAACAGAACAAGTGTTTTGAATGACTAGAGATTGTTTACAAAAAAAAAAATAACACATACATGTGTGTAAAAGTTTTATGATTACAATTGACAATTTTTTGCTTATTTACTCACAAATGACTATTCTTGACGTTGCACAACATGGAGATATCAAAACAATCCACTCTATACATTTACAATCTGGAAGACATACATGAATACATACATGAATGATAAAAGACATCAGGGAAGCTAGAGAATAAAGTTCCTTGTAAATGACCCTGTTATTTGTTTTGTTGTTTGTTTGTTTTGTTGTTTGTGTGTGTGTGTGTGTGTGTGTGTGTGTCTGTTCTTCACACAAAGACAGGAAAGAGTGGAGGTCCGCAGTGTTCTCTGAAAGTATTTAGCAAAAAATATCATATCTTCTCATGCTTTTCCTAACTATAGTAGGTGAAGTCTTCCAGTACTGTTAACAGCTAATTCAGTGTGATCCTGCATCCTGCTTTTTAGAGCAAACATAGAAGTAAATAATAATAATTGCTTTATTTGTGAGTTAAAGATATTACATGATTCCAAAATAGCACTCTTGGAAAAATAATGTATTTATCTATATATAAAATTGTTAGAAAAATACTGATGGTTACAGATGAGCTAATACCAAATGTCCTGAACACCTTGGATTTTTAGCTGACAGAGTGAGAGAGAAAAAGAACTGAGGAAGAGAAGGACAGGAAAACAAAGATCATACCTAAGTGTTTGGAAACTATATATGCCATATACATGTCAAAAATGGAGAATAATTTTCCTTGTTTAGTTCCACTATTTTTCACGTGTGAAATACTATGTACGTTGTTTTATTTTATTTTAATCATGATATTTGCCAAAGATGTCATTTTCTGCTAAGCTCTCTAGTCTCTTTAAAAATGATGGAACCTGCAAGGGTGCTCAAATAGGAAGCAAAATACTGCTGGAACGTGAAGTATAGGATTTTTTGACAGTCAAGAGTAACATTAAATTGCCAGATTGTGTGTTCCCAAACTACAACTTGCAAAGACAAAGAAAGTAGCTAACTAAACTTGCAGTGTACCTGGTGGTACAGATGGATGTGGGCATAGACATACCTTCATCTGCAAATCTTAACTGCATTATCCAGTCCTGATTTGATCTTAGTAGAAGCTCAATTTGCTTTCAAAATGAATTGAATTCAAACTGATTAATAGAATACACTGAGATGGAATATTATGTTATTTATCTGATATTTTTATTTATGGATTGTGACTGTACACAGGACAAAGACTTACCACAGATCAGTCTTTTTGTCCATGATATATTTTCTCTGTCTTCTCAGTTTCTTCAAGAAAAGATGTTCCCTAGGTTTTACTGAAAGCTATTTTTGGTAGTTCCCTTAAATAACCATAGTTCCGAAGGTGAGATTTGTTTGAAAACTATTATTAAAATAGATCTGTGACTATTAGAATTTTGTTAAAATGAGTACTTGCCCTTTGCGCTGAAAAGTGAAGTCTGCATTAGTAGCAATGCAAACTGTGTCCATGCACAAATGAGATAATATTTGCCATCCCACTAGAAACAAATCTATAGTGAATCAAGACTAGCAATTAGGTGCTATTCAAACAAAGCCACAGAAAGGTATTAAAATTTCCAAGAGAATTCTTCCTTTTTATTTAGCAATTCTCCATTCTGAGGCAAAAGTAGAAAATACTGTGCAAACAGTGCGTGTCTGCAAAGCTCCAAATGCTGCTTTAGGTCAGTGAAATCTGATCTGTGTTCAGAAGTTCAGTGGGTTAATCTGTTTACTGTCTTTTCAGCCTAACTTAACATTTTTCCCTTTGACGCACCATCCATAATCTGCTGGAGTTCATCAAGAATTTATGTTACTGAGTCTCAAGATAATTCTTTTTTTTAGGATTCTGTTTGCATAAATACGAACATGTCTGTGACAAATGCAACATTAGTTTAAATAGCAGGGAGGAGCAGTGTAGTCTTTGTGCCATGCTAAAAATCCTTTGAGACAAGCTTGTCACTGTAGTTAAATTTCACTAAATAGGTTTTAGGGACAGATCTTTGACTAATATCATTTATCTCCTATGAAACTTCGATTGTTTCTCTGAGGTGAGATGTTGGCTGTTTTTTTCCTTGTTCTGGATATAAGCCAAGAGAGCAAAATCGCACATATACAAATACATATTTATGAAATGAATTTAACTGAACAACAGAAAAAAGCTTGGATCTGAATCATAGATGTTTTCTGTAATCAGCTTAAGTAAATAGGAGGGATCAGATGTTTAGTATCACTGGTAAATCGGGGCCTTCTCATTGCACCTAGAGGGGCACTGATACTCTATCCACATGGGTTTGCCCATTCTTTCTGATGAAATATGTGAATGCTGAAAACAAACGTACCTTCTGATAAACTTGCTTAAAGTCTGAGGCATTTAAAAGGTAATGAAGTGCATACAGTTTGATAGAGGAATGGAAAATATAAGTGGATGACATCAAAAAATGTCAGTTTACCACAATAATAGCAAATGATGTGTACACTGTTAACCTACAGGTATGATTTTTGTCTTAGTTTTCCTATCATTTGACTTTTCGTATCATAGAAAAAGTGCCAGGAAATGGAAAAGCTTTGATTCTACTTTCCGTGGCTGCCTTGCAACCAGTTCTGGAGATATTTTACCACAGCTGTTTGAGGAGTGTTCACTTGGAATCATAGTGTCAATCTTAACACCAGAAAATTTAAGATTTAACTTGGTTTGTTTTAAATATTATTTTAAAGAAATAGTTCAGATATGACCATTGTATACTATTACTAGCCTAGATATGAAGCTAAAATATGTTCTTCCACTATCAGTTATCCTTGTGCACAGATGAACAGTACAGTGCCATGACATGATAGTTTCTCAAATGGGTGTACTCATCCAGTTGTATGTAGGAGGCTTATCTCTTTTTTACTGAAATACAACCCAAAACAAAGGTTTGTGAATTAAAAATAGCTTGCCTTAACAAGCATATTAAAATAGCGCTTTTAAAAACTATACAAGTGTTTTGTAACACTATGAGTGGCATTTTATACACATGCATGTTCCATGTGACCACCAATTAGGAAAATGAAGATTGCAGTTGTGTAAAAGGCATTCAAGCAACAAAATTTTCTAAAGGAAAAAGTAAGCACACAGCAATGCAAACAGGTAGTCATCCTGCTGTGTCTAGAGAAAGGATAACTGCAAAGAAAAAAAGAAAAGCAATAAGGTAAGAAATATCAAGAGCATAGGAGAAGTCTCCATTTCTTTTTAAAGGGGAGGTAGAATAACTGTGTAAAATCATTAGGACTAAGTGAAGAAAACTAGTGACTTGGGACCACCAAGGAGCACATCCTTGAACCAAATGGCATCAGTTCTGTGTATTCACACTTAATGTAGAACACAAGCGTCACAATCAACAGCATTGTATATGTAGCGATGATGATTAATGGTACATAAGAAATAACTATTTGTATGTAGATTAATAAAGTTTAAACCTGGCATGCTTTGCCTGTTTTCTATTTATTCCCATCACAGTAATATCTGATTCCTCCATATACATACAAGTACATGTACTCTGGCAACAAAGAGATAAACTAGCTGTCACTCAAGCCTTTGCTGGGAGTATGCAGAGTGGCATGTTCTGTCATATGCCTGCCATATATAAATTTTCTCAGGGAACAATTTGCTTACTGAATGTAGAAAAGAAAGACTGTGTAGCAATGCTTCTAAGAGGGAGGATTAGAGAGTTCTGGAGTGGTGCCATGCTTCTTGGAGAAGTAAAGGTCATATAACAGACTGAAAAAAATCCCTGTTGCTTCTGTTAAAACAATGAGATTTTACATATGGAATCACCATCCTGTCTATTTCTTCCCTACCCTGACATTTCTGACTATTGTTTCCCTACCCAAGGGACAGTTCCTGGTCATAGTTTTGCTTGGTGTTACAGAAATCACACAAGGAAAGAAAAGGCACAGGCTGAATGGCTGGGAATCTTCCCATTGTAATGGAAAAAAAAAACAACAAGGAGTGTACCAGACCTAGTCTAAAGATAATAAATGGATAGGGACTGTTTTCCCTTCAGGGCTGAAAAAATTGGGTGAACTATTTATATGGACTTCCAGATGCTTTTTGATGGTGTACTCTATGATTTGGATTATGATGTCAACATACTTCATAGATACTGAAAGAAGAACAATAACATATAACAAATACAGACAGAAATGCACAAACATAGAGACACAAATTGAATTGTTGGTGCAATTCCACTCACTTCAGTGGAACAACACCAGGAGATTAAACTCTTCTGCAGCATTATTTAAGGTTCAAAGAATGCATCTAAAGCACAATAAATGGATAAGACCCAACTTGGGCACTTTATTATCAAGTTTTCCTGTTCTCTTGTGGGATGATCCAGTCAGTGAACTGTTATAACCTTTCGTTTCTCATTGGTACTCACATATATCACTACATACTCAAAGTACCGTATATGAGAAAATCAATAAATGCAATGTGTAGATGACAAATGTTTATAATTTATTTCTTTGTTGCTAACATGTCCTAATAAAAACATTACCTTTAAAGATAGTGAGGTTACACTTACGGAAGTGAAAACTGTTCTTTCTTGTTAAGTACGGAGTTGTGCTGCAATAAACACATCTTCTTGTTTTAAAACCCTAGGATGTATGGATGTTCAGAAAGAATTAAGACTGTCACAAAGAAATAATGGCTAAGATTTTAATTTTTCATCCCCTGCAAGATGTCATGCTGAGAATTCTGTGCATAAAGCTCAGGGAAAAAGTAGGTCTGAACTTCATTTTTCCACTGAATCAGTGATTTCTGTGTGCAAACAAAACAAGTAGTAAATGTGAATGAATTTGATTTGTTTTTCTGTCTTACTGTCTCAAAAAACATTCTTGTCGATGAAATATCTCAACTGCTAAGTAACCCATTGTCACTATATTTCACGTGAAATGGCAACGGAGAGTTTCATGCTTCTTTTGAAAGGCAAGACAACACAATGTGTACTTACAACATGACACAAAATTTTTCTGACTTATGTATATCTTTTATTTTAAATTGCACAGATACTTCACAGCTATATGATCAGGTGACATGTGAAAGCAGAGAGTGAAAAGTAGTTTGCTTTCTTTCCCAAATATTTTTTTTGGTTTACTTAATTACTGTCTGACTTTTTAGTAGTTTGGTAAGTGTATAGGATAATGTTTTTAAGTGAAGGGCAACCTTGGGTAAAAATGGGTGGACTTATTTTATGAAAACTAATATTCCTGTAGTTATATATTTCTTATCTCAAAATGTCCATGTTATCTAATATTCACTATCACATTTTGCAATCTGTAATTAAAACTCCCTTTACAACAATTCTATCTTTATCTTTGGTACTCTTTTTCCTGAAAAACTATGTATTTCACTATAAGAAAAAAAGACAAATATTCAAACAAAAACATGGTTAATTTCTCTGTTCCCAACCTGACTTTAAAGTATAATTTCATTCAGACACTCAATATGAGAGTGAGAACAGTCATGGCTATTTCTTCTGACTGTGAAGTCAGTTAAAAATCATCCTGCAGAGAAAACATTTACTAGAATAAGTGTGCAGCTTTTCCTACTCTGAGGTTACTTCTGAAGAGGGTGTCCTTTTTGTAGTAATGCTTAATGAAATTTTTCACTTTGTAGCAATGCTTAATGAAATTTTTCACATCTTCTCACATTTTATACAGAAATACTGAGATACATAGTCCCCTCCTCTAAAATGAGAACAATTGATGTAGTCGAGGAAAAAGGCAAAAAGACTTTCTTGAAAATTAGATACAATCTAGAACCATGTCCCCTTGCAACTAACTAAATAAATAAATTATTTTTTTCCTCCTTCTCTATTCTATTGAAATATACGTGCATGCACACATCATTGGAAAATGTGTTCACATATTTTAAGGTAGCCATATTCAGAGAAACAGTGGCTTCCCTTCATTAATTGTTTTAATTGTAGCAGATCAGCAACATGAGGTCCTTCAGAAATTATGATTCTCTCTGAACAAATCAGCCCATTCCACAGATTTTAGAGAATGACAATGTTAAAAAGTAAATGGTAAAATGAAACCAAGTCTACAAGAAACAAAAGAAGGAAAAATACATTGTTAGTGTATGTAAACAATGGTCAGAGGCAATATTGCCAAAAGAATCTGAAAACAATTAAACAGTTGAAAAATGTAGTTAATACCTTAGTACGACATGGCAATTGAATATTCTTCTTGTAACCGTAAAACAGTAAACAAGGACATTTTATTTTAAGCAAGTAATATGAAAATTGATAAGTAAATTTGGCATCATGAATATGCATTTAAAATGAACAGAAAATGTATATTAAAAAAATAATCAAGTTAAATGGATTAAGAACTAGTTCACTGGAATATTACAGAAATTAAAGTAAATGAGAAATAATCATCCACAAATGATATTTTTCCCCAATCATGTGTTAGATCTATCATTGGCTTGGTACAGTAAATATAACTAGCAATGTTTAAAAAGGAAATAAGTTGTTTGGATGTCAGTGAAGATGGACAAATATCCTTTTGGAACGTGTGGAATGTTAAATAATGATGGGACAAGCTGACGGTGTAAAATGTGGGCTCCTTTGAATAACTGAGTTGTAATATAATCAAATATATGTTCAGACAGTGGGAAATAAAAATGTAGGTCATACTTTTGAGAAGAGCTGCATTCTAGATTGCAGTGACATTGAGAGGGATTTAAGGGTCAAGAGAGATAATGAAATGAAGAGTGAAATGCTGTAACTAACAGGGTGAGCGTAATCCTGGGATATGGAAGCAAGGAAATCTCAAATAGGGGAAAGGAGAATGTCTCACTCATAGCCTTCACTGAAATGAAGCACTTCTGTGTAGTTCAGGTGTTTTCCCAAGAAATCAATGAAGAATTGGGAAGAGTTTCACATAATAGCTGTGAAATAACACTAAACATAAATGAACCACACACAAAAAAAAAAAAAAAAGAAAAAAAATAAGACAAAGAGAAGTATGGGCAGCTTACTTATAGCAAGCCTGTGAAGCTCAAAGTTTTTACTACTAACCAATCAATAAATGTGATTCAGTTGTATTTACAAAAAAGACAAGTAACGAAGTGAATTAGACTTAATTGTCAGTAAAAGACAAGAGAGGATCTAGTGCTTAGAATCAGTAACCAGGAAGACTGGATTTCAATACAATCAATTGCTAGAGGTATGTTGATACAGCTGACAGAAATTTCAAGAAAGTCTGGATATCATTCTAAAATGTATGATGTACTCACATGGTTCAGAGGATTTAAATTGATTGAGATTTGGTTCTACAACCTAGAAGTCAGGTTAGAGAATAAATTGCTCTGTACTGGTCTTACATTTATAAGGAATTTAAGTATATTATAAGTATATTATGTATACAGTAAGGGTGACAGAGCACTGTAACAGGCTGCCCAGATGCGGTGGAGTCTCCTTCTCTGGAGATGTTCAAGCACTGCCTTCTGGACACCTACCTATGCAACCTGGGCTAGGGAGACTGCTTCACCAGGGGGGCTGGACTAGGTGATCTCTAGAGGTCCCTTCCAATCCCTACAATTCTGTGATTCTGTGCATTTATATATATATATCTATCATAAGTATTCAAGTCTCTGGGACATAATCCAAGATGTTCTTCCAAAAGCATGAAAAACTGAGCAAGCAATAAGCTGTTTCTCTGAGGAATTCCCAGATACTTGATAATGTTTGTATGTAAATTTGAAGTGATACAGCTTAAGTGTCTCAACAGGAATTTGATCCAAAACGAAGGACAAGTAAAACCTATGGGTACTGGGAGAAAAAGCTGCTAAAGCTCAACTAATTAGATAGGAAGATTACAGGAAATAGTTGTTAACCTTTGAAGTTAAGAAAATTTATAAAATTTATATCCTAACTATGCTATATCATTATATTTCTCATTATGAACCTTTCCCAGCATACCACTACTTTTCTCTACAGCAAATTAAGCTCTAATCGTTGAAATTCTAAAGGAATCTTAAACTGTGTCTTTTCTGATAGATTTTAATTAGAACGAGAACTATTGCTGTATGTTTAAATAACCTATGTATTTTTAGTAGCATGAACAAAATTTCCTGATCAAGTATATTTTTCTTTCATCTTCCAGCCTTGAGAAAAGAACTTGTCTGAACACACAATAGATTGGTCATCAAAAGCAATTCTCAGGTAAAAGACATCACAAACAAATGCTCCAAAAGGTAATATTTCATTTTATAACTATACAGGATTAAAGCTGCAGAACTGCACAACAGTTTATGTTCCTTGAAGGAAAATCATAATTCATTTGTTATTATTTCTGTTTTATTTTAATTTTACTCATGTATCATAATTGTGACCCATGTAAATTAGGTCTGGGCACTGATTTGGTTGTATCATTTGTATTATAAGCCCTTTTTGAACTATAACATTTTGTATGGGCTCCTCAGGACAGTAATTAAAAAGAAGACGTCAGCTCACTTACTGAATTGTGAGCCATTTTTCCCTGGCAGTGTATTTTTTCCATCTCTACTAAATTACCAAAGATCAGTCAAGTTGCAGATAATTTCCCTCTCTGTATTTCTCTCTGCTTCTCTTGCAAATTTACTGCACGTAAGTTAAAGCAAAAATTTTAAAGCAGTGTTTCAAAAATATCTGTGTAGCTCCATGTGATGGTTTCAAATTCTCAGAACACGTTTCTTCAGGAACTATCAGAAACCCTAAAAGTCTTCAATGACATCTGGCAATTTAGAGATATTCATATGACACTGATGATGGAGTAAAGGAGAGCATTTCCTCATACAAAGAAGTAGGTATTCTCTTTCCTGCCATTACATTTTGTTGCCATGTGATATATGACAACAAAGGGGCAGTCTGGCAAAAAGGTGTCTGTCACAGAATTGAATTCCTCCACGTGGAAAAAATGGTACCCACTGACATTCATTGTTGCTTACTGAATGTTCATGGAGACAAAATAACGGATGTGAGCACAGTGAGGCAATGGGTGGTACATTTCAGCAGTAGCAACAGTGACAGTGGGTCACGGCCGCTTGGGAAGATTCTTACAAGCATGGCATGCAGACTTATGTTCATCAGTGGTGAAAATGCATAGTTTATGGTGGCATGTCAGAAAGTAGCTTTCTATAACTGAGAATTTACTCTATCAAATGGTGTTCTTGTAGCTCTTGTAGTTTCTACGGAAATAAATAGGAGGCATTATTTTGGAGCAACATATGTACAAGTTACCTAGCACCTCCTCTTGACAACATTCCTGTGTATTTGAAACAGAATAAACTGTTTCAAATAGCACCAAAGACCATATTTATTTCTATTTGTGTTACTTCTAACTCTATCAGCTTGAATTGAAAGAAATATTTGCTTAGGATAGACGCACATAAGAAGGAATTTTTGAGTGTTAATTTGTTTTGGTAAATTTTTATTACTTTAGAAAAAGGGAAGAAACAGAAATCTTACCTGTTAACATTGTTGTAGAACATTTACAGCGTGCTGTCCATTTCATTATGGTGCAGTTATTTCTTTATCAATGTGGCTTAATTTCCTGTTCAGATTTTGCTAACTTCTTAGGCTGATAACTACACATAAGAGTTGGACAATGTGGACAACATATTAAATAAGTATGTTAATGACTAGATCTGCTTGTTGTTAGACCACATTATGATCTTAAATTTCCTGTGTCATTACAAACACAGCAATATTCAATTCTTTGGTATGCTGGAGGACAGGTTGGGTCACCATGTTTTTATACCCGGTAATACAAACACAATCATTAAACTGAGAGGAGACAAGTTTGTTAAGCATTAGCAATGCTTAACGAAGGCTGTAGTTTTTCATCTACATTAACTCAGGTGATACATGATGTTTGCTCTCATGACTTTGGTTCTTGTCTGTTTTCCCACTCATTAGCATTAAGGCAGAATTCACCCCTCCCAGCTCTCCACCATTTCAATATTCAAGAATATATTACAAATGTTTTCTTCCAGCATGCAAGAGCAGATTAGTAATTTCCTGGGAACCTGAAATCCAAAGTGCCTCTCTTACTTCAGAGAGGAAGTAACCAAAGCTGGCATTTGCACTTAAGTGCATTCAAGCACTCAGCCCTCACCTGAGTGTGGAGACAATCAGTCAATAGACAACATCTACCCTTTGTGAATGAATTGAAGCACTGAGTTACAGTGTTGAGAAAAAGAGAAACAGGTAGCTTTTGCTGCAAGACATCTAGGTATTTGTTATCACTTTATAACTGGACACTGTGAAAGTGATGTTAATCTTTTTTTGATTATCCATCCAAATATTTCTGTAGTTTAAAACATGCAATTTCACAATCATCTGCTACATGTAAAAATCTGAGTTGGTCCACTACCAAATAAATGATTCAAAGATTCTGAAGTTTATAACACTTAATGAAAGGATATGAGAGAACATCCTTTTGTATAACAGAAGATAATACTTGTAAACAGTCACTGCATTTCTAAGTCTATAAAACCAACAACTAGTGTTCTAAAAATAGTTCTGTTGTGCAACATTATGCATGTAGCAATTATCACAAAGGAATTTGATTATATTCATTCATATTAATGGAGAAGTTTTCATTTATAGGTTTATAAACATTTCAAACTCTATTACCTAGCAGAATTATTTCATTTTGTTGACGGAATATATTATCTTTTGTTTTATAGCCACAATGGAGTGAAGAAAAGAAAGATGCCAATAGCAGCTAAAAAATCACTCTTGATTATAAAACTGAACTTGAATACTATAGCCAGGTTCTTCTAAAAGGTCTTTTCAGGGGATCCAAAATCTATTTGTCTTTCTTATCCATAATTTGAATCCATTCTTCTCAGAATGTTAGGAGTTCATTACCATGGAAACCACTTATCAAATTGGCAAAGCCTAGAATATACACTATCTATTTGGAGAATTTATTTAATTGCAATTGGAAACTTTTAAAAAGCTAGCTCACTACTCAAGATATAGAAATTCTCCTGATACCTGAAAATGTGAAATCATTATCTAGGGAAAGCATAATGAAGAAGGATGAAGAGAAGAGAGGAAGGTGATTTTTCATGGTTGGTCAAAAATGAAATGTATTTGAGTTCTGCAGTAAACTGAACTCCAGGACTTCAGCAAAAGTGACTCAAAAGAGCTCGTATCTGCAGTCTAAAATTTTAGATCCTTGCCGTGGAAGCACAGCTGCAACAAAATTAATCTCATTACAACGTTACCTGACTTTTGCTAAGGTTAGCATGTTTTTGAACATATTATCACCCTACCTGGAAATTATTACCCTCTAACATTTTTTTCTTCAATAAATCTGTAAAAGTGGAAAACAAACAAACAAAAAAAAAGCAAAAGGAAAGAATTGATTAGAATATTCGGGTAGACTAATTCCTGACAGAATCAGAAAAAATATATACGTATTAATAAACATAAAAATAATTTGGTGTCAGACTCTATTGCTTTCATGGCTTAGAAACTCCATTGGCTTAAACAGCAGCTAAAAGCAGGCTTATATCTGAGTACAAATCTCCAAAGAGCAGCATTTCTGAATGAAAATATCTTGCCCTACTTCAAGTGTGCTTGTATGGGAAATGTTGAATCACAGCCTGAACCCTGATTGATCACCTGAGGCAAGCACTGAGTCAGCCACAGGAGCACAGGTGAAGGCAATGTACCTGTGTGACCGGAAGAGGTGGAGTCTGACTCCACCTCTCCCAGATCCCATTTAAGGGCTGACCACCATTAGGGAAGGATCTCTTGTTGGGTATCACTCCTTTGGAGTTTTCTGCTGTGATCCTAGGATATAGGTGAGCTTTTTCTTTTATTTTGATTGTTACTTTCTGTCATGATAATCTTTCCAACTCTACTCTCTAATGGCTACAATGTTATTTGGCATTACTCATTCTGTTAACCATACAGTGCCCCACTCATTTCAGAGACAGTTTTGCCTGTTCCTTCCAAATTTGTGTGTATGTAAATACTCTCAAAGCCCATATTTCTCAGTGGTCAGCATCATCAGACCAACAGCCTAGGGGTAGGTTTGCAGGAGTACTGATCTTCTTTTACAGCTTCAGTGAAATAAATACATTCAAAACTGCTTGGAATATGACATAATAATTCTGGAAGTCCAATCACTTATTCTAAAGAATCAGTGTGTCATGGTTTTATGATTTTTGGTATTGGTATTCCACATCATAACAACATGTAGTGCATTAAGAGTTAAAGAGTTAATACTCCAACTCCATAGATCATTGATATTCTCCGGGTATACCTGTCTCAGAAGAGGAGAACTACATTCCCCAGAGGACTTTGCGATGCTTTACATTTTTACGTATTTTCCGCTCAGAGGGAAAAGATAAAAACCCTCTGCGGTCACGGGACTCTTTTTTTTTCCTCCGGGATCGACTCAGCAGTGGGTGCTCGCTGCTGTATCGCCTTCAGCGTTAGCGTAAGGCCTTCGGTTTATCGGACACTCTCTCTCTCTTGCTCATTTTATTTGATTTGTTGGCTTCAATTCCAATTATATTGTATTATATTGTGTTATTTTGCTTTCTGATATCTTATTTAGTAAATTGGCTTTCCTCCTCAGATCGTTGCCGCTGTTTTGTTTCTAGGCCCATCTCCCTTTTCCCTTTTCCCTTTTCCCTTTCCCCCTTCCCCTTTCCTGGGGCGTGGGTCTGTGGGTCCCCCACACCAATCGTCACGGAACCGGGCTGATCCAGCCCGGTGAACCGTTGACACAGTGAAAAATGAATTCCTGGAGCTCCAGTTGTTAGTGTTAATTTCTATAAAAAGACCACTTATTTCAATGAGTAGGTATTTAAGTCTATTTTAATTCAATATTCTGTCTGAAACAGAAGATGCTGACTTCTTTCCTATCTGCAGTTAACTACATGATGATTATGTTCATATCTTCATTAGTCCAATAATACAGCTAAATATTGGTGGTAGGTAGACAGTTGGACTAGATGATATTAGAAGTCTTCTCCAACCTTAACAATTGATTCCAAAACAGAAATCTTTTGTAAGGTATAATGCCTTCAGTAAACAGAAGCTCTTCTTAGTTTACAAAATTTTCAAAAATATGTTGAATTGTTACAGTTGACTTATGTATATATATATTTATAAAATACTTTGGTTATTGTATTTCTGTGCAGTTTATTGTCAGTTATTCTGAATTTCCTTCTAAAGTTGGCCTTCCATTTTACAAGATAGCATGTCTGTGCTCTGAGTGTCTTAAATTTTAATAGCATAGAAGAAATACCCAATTATTTCAAAGGCATAAATCTTCACAGGTATACCTTTAAAGTAAAGTGTATAATTTCTCTCAGTGTTTTTTTTTTCTATTTGCATTTGAAGCTGATAAACTAACCATCATTGTGCAGCAGTATGCATCAAATGCATGAGCGTGTATCAAAGTGAGTATGTTGTACGTTATCAAGCAAATATCGGTCAACCGCTATCCTATGCTTATCTCTAATTCTGAGTTTATCTCTGATTCCTAGTCATTCTATTGCATTCTCACCTCTTTCCTGTTTTCTTCTGTCTTTTGAAAAATATGTAATGGTAAAAAATACATTAAAAGTGGCATATGAATTGGAACATTATTCTACCTAAAGGATTTCAGCTCTCATATTTCACTTCTTATCATTCAACTTCTCAAGGTTCAGCAATTGCTTTATATACGGTCTTGTTTCCTTTTATAATAGATGGCTGTTGTTAATTTAACTGGATGATACCTTGGTAACTTGATTTTTCAGTTTATTATTTACCATTTTTGTATTAACTGCTAAAAAAACAGCAATAATGAAAGCTTTCTTATTCTATGGAAATGTAAGCAGAATGTTACAATTTCAGAGTGCTGCTTCTATAATGTTTCAAAAAGTTGTAGGTAGAGGAAAAAATGTCACTGATTGATCAATCAATTGACAAACAAGCATGTGAAAGTGAAAAGAAAGTAAAGTAGAGAAATAGGCTATGTTATCCTAATATAAGACAACAGGGGAAAGGCACAGTTGTACTTTGCTAGATGCATTAGCAAAGGCATAATGTATATCTGCACAAAGATACTAAAGGTAAAACTATTGACTGGAAACTTTTCAGATTTATCCTGCTTTCTGGCTGTGTCTCAATTCCTATAACACATCATTCTTTCATTCTGAAAAAGCTGGCAAAAAGTGTGATGCTGAATAGGGTGATCACATGGGAGATAATAACAGCTTAAGTATTTTGTAGCATTGTTTCAGTATCATCTAAAAGATTTGGATTTTTTTTTGTACCATTGTCATCTTCATCAGAAGGTTTCCAAAATCAGTCTGAAACAAGAATCTGGACAGAAACAGGCACATGATCCAGTTCTCCAAAGGGAACAGACAAAACTAGAATCATCCGAGGAGGAACCTAATGTACACCGCTAGTAAAGTAACAGGGAAAAGAAAGGCCCAACAGGGAAGCACAACATTATGTACAAGGAATGTACTCTACCAGATTCATTCTTCCTGGAAGGAAGATGAAAACAACCCAGAGTGCAGAGTAAGGGAGTGAAATAGAAATCAGGATAGATGTGAAGGTATGCTGCTGGTGGATGAGAAAGAAGAATGGAATGGGCATGAGATTCAGTATACCTACTGAATACGGAAAACAACCTCTTAAATAGTCCTTGAAATACATGTTAAATGCTCTTCAAAAATAAATCAGCCTTCTAAGCTGATAACAGATGCAGTCTTCTTTTGAGAAAAAAAGTTAACAATACAGACATTGAGATTGCTCTAGAAATACATGATATTGCTTATTTAGAAAAGTAGCTGCTGTGTATGTTAGCTCTCATGATGTTTTTGCTCCAAAAAAAAAGAGTCCATCATAGTAAGATGAGGTATCTAAGGGGAAAATATAGAGAATCCTTTTGTTCATAGTGTAATCTATATATTAATCTATCATACTTTTCATGTTTTCTTGTCATGCATTTCCCAAACTAACTTTTTCTTTAGAACTTTCTGATATTTCCTAGATGAGCTATCCAGTGTAAACTATACATAATCTTATATTTGTATGGGCACATTGTCATGAAGTTCTGCATCCAAAGGAACCTGTCTCTTTGTAGAAAATAAGCTTTTACAGGGGAAGGGGAAGCACGCCTGTGACAACCTCGACGTTTCCCAGATTCAAAGGATTCTCTTATGGTTCAATAATAACAGGGAGATCCAAAAAGATGTATATCTCTATTATTACCTAGTATTTCTAGACTTTTCTAGTGAAGGCACTACATTGCCAAGCTAAGAGAAATATTTTAATATTCCTCCCTCTGATGTACAAATCCTACTGTCAAACACTAACCGCAGCTTCCTTTCCTACTAGCATCTTGCTAAAGAACTGAGATGAGAGTTTAGTGGGTTAATCACAAGCAGCAGTTAAGCACCTGCACAGCTGCTTACTCATTCCTTTCTCCTGTGGGATAAGGAAAGACTAGAAGGAAGATGAGAAGACTTGATGATCAGCATGAAGATGTTTAGTAAGCGAATCAAAAACTTGCAAACAAGCAAAACAATATGAGAAATTCACCCCTTTTCATTGTTAGGCAGACATCCAGTCAATTTCTAAAAAGCTAGACCACAGAATGACTTTGGAAAAAAAAATGCCAAAAACATGAATGCTATCTCTTCCTCCTTTCCCTGAGCTTTTTTGCTGAGCATGATGTCATATGATATGGAAGATCTCTTTAATCATTTAGGGTAATCTACCTCAGCTCTGCACTTTCCCAAACTTTGGCTCAGCCCACTCACCACAAATGTGGAGTGCAGAAAAGAAAGCTGAATGCTGTGAAAGTAATGGTCAGCAACAGCTATCAGTGCTGCTTTAAACCCAAATGCAATGCACAAATCATTATGAGCTGCTATGAAGGAAATAAATGCCTTTATAGGAATTAGCCAATCCCAGCACAGAAAGTGAAGACTAAGCATAGTGTGACTATTTAATAATGATATCAGATTTAGGGAAGAACATATTATCTTATGTAAATTATTGCAAGTTTATTTAGTTAGCTGATACTTGGATAATTGTCAGTATTTCCTGAGGAGGAAAGTCAGATGACGGCAGAAATTTGACTATTCCGGGATATTTCCTCTTAGGCCTCAGAAGCTAGAAACTGTCAGTGCAAAATGTAAACAATGTCCTTAGATGATTCATGACTAAATAAGGAGAACATGTATAAGGGGACTGCTACCCATACAAACGCAAAATGTAATGGGAGACCACCAAGCAATCCCCCACAAGAGCAGACTGCTAGGGAAGGTAGCCAAAGGGGGTTGGAGTGCCATGATTACTTAACCTTTTTAATATGTAGGCCTGTATTAACAAGTAGGTGTAGAGTAACACTGTATAAATAAAAAAATTTGCATGAGCAGAAGGAGGTAGTCTTGATTTGTTGAAATATTCCACCTGCCACTCTGAACAGTAAATAAACTAATTTCCTCTTTAAACATACGTTGTGAGTGTTTCAGGAGCATGTGGTCATTGTTTTAGGTGTTCCAACAGCATCTATTGCAGCTAAATTTGGCATCCTGCCATTTACTATAGCTGATGCCCACAATGGGGATCCCACCTCTCCCTCATCCTCCTAAAATGTTTTCTACTGGTGTCCTAATGGGGAAAAGCAAATGGAATCTGCTTGTGCCTTCACCTTAGTGATACAATTTCTCCAGTGTCAAAACTATTCTAATGGCTTTCCTATCCCTGTGACAAGGGGAGCAGTTCATTACTTCAAAGTCAGATCTTAACTGTTAAATGTTAATTGAAGAGAAGGAGGGAATTTTTGGAACTGGACTCCTCTTTAAAGAAAATGTTTACATCCTGCTACTTAGCAAACTATATAGTTCTTTATTTTCCTCACACTCACTTCTAACTGTTCCTTAATTATCTGCAAATCACTGAAGTCATATGAGTCTGTGTACTGTTCTTTCATTAACTTTTCTTAAGTTGACAGTGTTTGACAATTGATTCCCTAACAATTACAGTAGCTTTCAATGTAATTACCACTTTCTGCTTGCTCTTACTGATACTTAGTATACCACTTAAATCTCCCATGTGCATGTTTTTAGGAGTCATTCATAAGGTTATTACTTAAGATCACACTTAATCATCCAATTATTTATTCCCAAAAGGATAGTGCAAATGATCATGTAGTATAGTATGTGAATGTGATTCTGATTAAGTTTCTATTCTACAACCTGATTATTAACTAGAAGTTCTTTCTTTAAGACAGAAATTGGTATAATATATAACTGGATAAGAAAGTTGCTCTAGGGAATCCCCAGACATTTCTTTCCATTATAATTCAGGCCAAACTGCTAGACCATAGAATTTTGAAGTTTTCTAATATGTCTTTTGTTATTCTTGCTGTTGTCCTTCACAAAAGTCATGAAATTGAATATTTTTGTTTGAGTGGGAAGTCATCAAATCCAGATAGATTCCGTCATGTGAAGTTTTCAGTTTGTCCAGCAGAATTAATGTTACTTAAGCCAGTTTTCTACTGAACTGCATGTCAAAGAACTGCACGCCTGTCTTATACAGACTCCTTTGATATAAAAAGTGTTATTTATGGTTCGTGCTCTGAATAAAAAAAAAAAGTCAAAAAGTAATCTCCTGAAAGAAAAAGAACAGAAATTTCCCTGATCAGAATTTATGTAGATTTCAAACTGTAGTCAGCTATATGTAGTTGAAACAGTAAAGCAATGTACATGGATGAAGGAGAGAGGAGAAAAAGGGATTCTGATGATGAAACAAATGCTGATTATTTGTTGGAATGATAAGACCTACTAGTGACATTCTGAAGGAGGCTGCATTGACTCTGTGATAAAGAGGCACGGCTCCTTTCAGGTCTGGTTTCTCTTAGCATGTTTATTTGTGGGGTTTGTTGTAGTTGTTTTTTCTCTAAGTTTATCTATCTAAAAGAACTTAAAATAAATTCTTAGACTCATTCAGAGCTGTCTTGTGCAGAGACAGCTGAGAGTTTGTTTACTGTGAGATGTCTCTAAGTTGGGTTTTCCAATCTTCACCTTTCCAAAGACAAAATTATGTTTCTTCTTGTGGTAATTTTTTATTTTTCACCAATGATGCCTCTTCAGTCAGCCTGTTAAAAATATGTTTCTTCTTTCCTACAAAAGCTTTTCAATGAGTTAATGCAACAAAAGATCAGTTAAGCAGTAAAAATGAAGCAAAGGAGAAAAAAAATTCAAATTCTGCAGTTCCTTATTTTCCCAGGATTACAGCCATTTTCCAGTAACTTCAATATCATTATAAGACAGTTTCCCCTTTTTAACCCTCTTTCCTATCTCATAGGTCTGTTATTAAAGTCTGTGATAGTTCTGATATGACGTACTTCTAGGAGTATTCTTGCCCTACCATCATTTTTTAATGCCATTAGTGGTCATGAAGTAGCTTATCTTGACCCATTCTTTTAGTTCAAGCTCCCTATTTTTTCTCTTTATTTTCTCTTTACTATCTATTGTTAAATGAAATCTACTTCTCCATTAATTTTGTCCATTTCATAGTTTTGATTACTTATGAGAAGTTCTAATTTGTGTACATTCTACCCCAACTTATTTGTGAAAGTTCAGAAGGAAGGAACCTGGCAATGTTTTTTCAAAATAATTATTCCAAGATAACATCCTGATTTCAACTGTCACAACCTCTCCCCAGCCAATGCTCATCTTCTATGACAAAATGTTTGTCCAGGGGAGAGCAGTGGATACCAAATGATCTTTGATGCATCTCCCATAAGACTGTTGTAGACAATTATTGGCAAATGAGCTGGATGAGTAAACACTCTATATGAACATCAGAAACAACTTTTTCACTGTGAGGGTGACTAAGCATTGGCACAGAGTTAACAAAGAGATTGCCTTTCACCTTGAATTTACTCAGAAACGCCACACAGTCCTGGACTACCTGCTCTAGGTTACCCTGCTTTAACAGGGTTTTGAAACAAGCAACCTCCACTCTTCAACCATTCTGTGAAAACAAATTAATATTACCCTTCAAAGATAGTGTCATGGTTTTAAGATACTTGTTATCAGTATTCCACATTGTAACATCATGTAAGGCACTGGGCTTCATACTCCAATTCTGTGAATTACTGAATTTCCAGGTACCCAGGTCTCAGAAGAGAAGAACTATATACACCTGAGGATTTGGTGTTCCTGTTTTCTGCTCAGAGGGAATGATAAAACAGCACGCAAGTCCGAAGACTGCCTCTTTTTTTGCTGTTTGTCTCAGCAGTGCGTGCTCCCTAGCCATCTTGCCTTCAGCTTTAGAATAAAGCCTTTGGTGTCAGACTCTCCCTCACACTATATTTGATTTATTAGCTTCAATTCCATTTACATTGTATTATATTGTGTTATTTTGCATTCTGATATCTTATTTAGTCAATTTTCTTTCCTCCTCACACTGTTGCCACTGTTTTGATTTTTAGACCCATCTCCCTTTTTCACCTTCCCCTTTCTCAGGGTGTGGATCCCTCCACCCTGTTTGTCATGAACTGAGCCAAACCAGCCCATAAACCATTGACAGAAAAGTAGCTGATGGATATTATTCTTTATGTCTGGTAAACAATTATATTAAAATTTATATCAGAAGACTCCATAAAAACCTACCACTAAGGTTTCTCTTTACCTATTTCTTTTCCCATCCTTAGGCCTCTTCCAGATTTGAGTTTTCTGGGTGATTAGGTTCCAGCTTTTCTAGTGAATATTAGAGAATCTCTACTGTGAGCCCCCCCCCTGTCAGAGGGGGAAGGGGGGGTGAGGCGTGGGGGGAGCCCTGCGGTTTTGTAACTTCCTTTTTTTATTATTATTTAGTTAAAAATCCAACTCCCTTCTCAGTTGATTTTGTCAGTCAGGGTAAGTAATGACCAAGAAATAAACAGAAAATAGTATTGTAGGACCATCAGAGGCAGTATTTGGTATTGAATAAGAGAATTCCTCTCTCCTGGAAATAAAGAGTCCTTTGAGTGGAGATAATTACCTTAGCTTTGCTGTCAGAAAAATTAGAAGCATACAAAGACGTGGTCAAAGCAGTAGGTTAAGATTTATCTATGCAGTAGCCGCAGGATGCATCTGAGTACAGCATGGCTGTATAATTCTTCCCAATAAACTTGAGCTGAAATCATGGCCAACAATCTAAATCTAGGTTTTTGGATTTCACAGAATCATCTGTTTCCTCTTAAGAAAGAATGTTTTTAAAAAGGAAAGGCTTATCTACCCAATGACAGTATTTGTACCTCTCTCACACATAATATCTAAAGAAGGACATCAAATACTATAAAGATGTAATTTTAGAGAAAAAATTTCTTAGTAATTCACATATCTCAAAATTTCAAGTGTTCTTCATTACAATTACAAAAGTTCTTCTGTACAATTACAAAAAATAATTTAAAGCTAGCTACTTTGAAAGATGTTATCATGAACTTTGTGCTAAAATAGGCATTTATAAAGTCATTTGATGGAATTCAAAGAAACTTATATTTGAAATATTTTGCTTGATAAGTTTAACTATTACATGATCATTTTATCTATGCCAAACATATCATGTGAAAGCATATGAAAACAAAGGAAAAAAAAAACCCAAAACTATTGGGAAACTAGCAAACAAACAAAATAACCCTGTCCATTTTCCAGTATACAAGGAGGATAGATAAAAAAAAATTATGAATTATAAGGGCCAAAATGTTAATTTCTCTAATCCAAAAATAGAGTAAATGTATTTCTTTAGAGTGATTAGAACATTCAGCTCATGTGAATTTGTAAATTATGCCTAAAGTACACTAGCAGGTGCTGCAAAACAGGGGCAAGTGAAAACCAAGACCTGTCTCCTTTCAGAGACCAAATCCCTCCACCATTTCCATTTAAGACTGTTTCCGAAAGACCCTTAAAAGATGAAAATATTTTTATTTACCTCTGCTCTTTGTAACGCAACTCATGTATAGAAATATTCTTCAACATATCAGGTTTTTTGATACCAGCATAATAATTGCAGTTATACACCATTTTGCTATTTCAGTTTAGCTTTCTTTACTACTGGCTCTCTCCAGATTAACTGCATGAGTATATCTGAAGAGATAAGTATTATTAATGATTACATGCAAAGTAAGGAAGACTATGGGCCATAATTGAATTAATGTAGTTCTAGAAATTCAGGTCACATTACACGAGAGTTTATAAAGAATGGACAATGGTAGTCATCCACAGAACTACTCCCCATCAACTGTTTACCTTTTTGTAATCTAATTATCACAGTACGCTCTAGTGAAACTACAGAATGATGTTGCCACTTCCTTTTAATCTAATTGTGTTAGATCATGACACTCAACCTTCTCAGTTGTACAATGCATGTGTCTTGAGTGAAAGTACAAAAGAGTAACAATGTTGTGAGACCTGAATGACAATGAAAAAAAATGCATCCTAAATCTCAAAAACTGAACCTCAGACCCTTCCATTTTTTGGCTTGTATCAGTAGCATTTTTTCACTTTCACTTTAGTAAGAAAGGTGAGAATGGTTTCCTCGGGAGCAATTCCATGTTTCCAAGCTAAATATACATACCTATGTACAAATATTATAATGAGAGCATGTTTTACTGATGATGGCAGATGTCATTACCATTGAGAAACTACGTGAAATATCATCAAGAGTCAGCATAAAAAATCTCTACTGAGTTTAGGCTGACATTGATTCCCACATGTACTCTATTGAACTCCCTTTTACTGGCACCCTGACAGTTTTATCCATTATATATATACTTTGAAGATGAAATATCTTCTGTATTTGAATGTAGAAAGATCAAACTGTATAACCAGTATTGCACACAGTTCACTGCAAGTGCAACTGTAACTTAGCATAAAATTTTAAGTCATCCTGTTGAAGTTATGCAGAAGTGTCCATTGTAAGTAATGGCAGTAGACTGTAGATATTTCCCTAAGAATTGTCTCTGAAAAGCACAGAGGAAAATTTGCCTTTTCTATTCATTTTCTATTCAAAAGCACCTCTAACAGCTGCGGCAACCAAGAGTCACAGAAGCAAAGAAGCAGGGACAACTGCTGCAAGGGTATCAGGACCATCAGTTTCAGATGAAGTGACAGAATGCAATCTAGTAAACAGACGAGCACTAGCAGCTGAATCCTCAGCAAGGTTAGGTTGCTTATATAATTTATAAGAATTTGTGGGCTTCTGAATATTTTCTTTCTCTTACACCCAAGTTTGCCTGCAAAGCTCTGAATCTTAGGAGGATTAAACAATGATTAAGGAAGAGATAAAAAAAAAACCTTTTAACCCTCAGCCTCTAAGCAAAGTATAAACCAAGAAATTTGCAGTTTAAATAACATTCTGGTCTGTACCTATAGTGAATGACTTTATTCAGAGTTAAGCTAGGATTTTTCAGAAAGAGGATGAAATTTATTTAGAACTAGTCTATGAACTATTAACCATAGAATAGTTTGTGTTCAGTAAGAAAGCTTTCAATTACAGCCCGCTAGAGATCTGAGATGATTAGCCGAAGTAGGATACAAAAGAATGTCTACATCACTAATTTCATTGCATCAGGGTATTTGGAATGGAAACATCATAAATAAATGTTCTAATTCAAAAAATAATTAGCAGATACATCTTTAAATGTGACCACAGTTGACACAAATAAGGCTGGCTCTGATGAAGAGAGAATGGAAAAACTGATTTCATATTTGATCCTATTCTACTTTTATGAGTTCATAATAAGATCAAGCAACAGAATTTGCTTAATGAACATACATTAATACTCATAAGTATTTCTCACCTCTTATATTAGAAACTTCTAAGTCTCTGATTCAGTTAACTGAATAGATAACAATAGATACTTATATTAAAAGGTAGAAAAGCAGAAAATGTCTGATGCATATTACTGATATTTTGTTGGTTTACAGTAATTAAAAAAAAGGCTGGAAATAACATATCAGTTAACTGGCAGGCAAATCAATCTGTAGTATGCCAGAAAGTCTCAGAAGCTTAAGCTTTTGCATTTAGACCTCGGAATTATGCCTCTTTCTGCTAAAGTTTCAATACAGCTTATATCACAATGCAAACGTATCAAAAGGCTTGTGTGAAGGTTGCTTATTTGCTCTGCTTTGCTCCCAGAAAAAACACGGAGTAAGTTTCAATCAAAAAACCCAATTCTGTTAGCCTTGTTTCAGGAGGTTGTATAGGAAACGTAAATAAATAAATTAAATAGTTCTCAAAGAGAGATGTGAAATGCACATACAAAATGCCCTGGGTTTCCTCTGGAGGATTATATTTGAAGGCTGTGAAATCTTCATATTAGCCTTTGAATCCTGTTTGAAAATGCAACTTGGTGTCTGGCTTTTAGCTTGAATGCATATAAGATGTTTTATACAATCATAAAACATGAAAGTCCTCTGTAAATTCCAAGCTATCTGAAACACTTACTGTTTTTATTGTTAAGTACTGGACTTTTTAGATTCTTAATGGTTATGTGTTTGTTTTTTTAACATTAGGCCTATCAGAATAAATCTGGTGCTGTATGTTTTGCAACAGTAACTTTTGCCCTTGTCTTCCAATACTCTGAGTGACTTCTCGTCTGTAACATCGTATTATTGCACTACAAACTGTGACAGCTACTCCATTGCACAAGTTTTTTTAGATGAAGTAGGAAGCAGCTCAGAGAATGGTAGAACATCTATACAGAACGTATATATGTATATACATAGAAACTCTTCTCCCTCACTCCCTGGAGTGAGAGACACCACTATTCTCACCAAGTGAGAGACACCACCAATTTTAGGTTCAGATAATGTTTAGGGATTTAAGAGCAAACTGGTCTCCTAATGTTCTTCACTATCAATACTCCTTTGCAGCAACTCCTTCCCACATTTGAAGAGATGTGGTAAAGCAAAATGTTTACTTAAACATTTAGTATATGACAAAAGGTCTGTGGAGGACTGACACTGAGAGACCTAACTGTAAGCACTGAGGCAGAAAATGCCAATGCGTTAGTGACCAGTTTTGCAAAAACAAGTTCCATTCTTTGAAGTAAACAAAGTAAAATCAGTTTTGGAAAGTAAAGCCCAGCAGTGTCTTTCATAAGTTTGAGCATTGTAGCGGTATACATATCTGATAATATGGTTTAACATTCAGGGTGTAGAGGACACAACTGTACAAGAAGCATATGTTTGGATTTTTTGGTTGGTTAAATACTATAGAATCATGGAATAGTCTGAGTTGGAAGAGACCTATAAGAATCATTAAGTTAAATTAACTCCTGGCTCCACACATGATCATCCAAAATCCAAACCCTGTGTCTGAGATCAGTATGCAAACCCTCCTTGAAATCTGGTGCTTGGGGTCATGCCCAGTGCCCTAGGCAGCCTGTTTCAAGCCCACCACACCCTTGTTAAAAACCCTTTCCTAACTCCCAACCTAACAATCCCTTGACACAGCTTCATGAAATTTCCTTGGGTCCTGTCACTGTCACCAGAGAGCAGAACTCAGTGCTGTCCTTCTGTTCCCCTCATGAAGAGCTGTGGACTGCCATGAGGCCTCCTCTCAGCCTCATCTGCTTTGGGAGGAACAAGCATCATATAATTTACCTTCTAGACCTTTCATCATCTCTGTAGCCCTCCTTTGGGCACTTTCTAATAGTTCTATGCCTTCTCAATATCGTGGCAAGCAGTGCTCAAGGTGAGGCCTCCCAGCACAGAGCAGAGTGGGACAATTGCTCCCACCAGCCAGTGGCAGTGCTGGGCCTGGTACAGTTGGCCCTTTGGGTTGCTAGGACATGATGCTAACTCAGACACAGCTTGCCATCAACCAGAACCCCCAGATCCCTTTCAGCAGGAGTGATCCCCAGCCTCTCATCCTCCAGTCAGTACAGATATCCAGGGCTGCACTGCCCCAGGTGCAGAATCCAGCACTTCTCTCTTGTTAAACTTCTTGTTGTCAGTGATTGCCCAGCCCTTTATTTTCATCAAGATCTCCCCATAAGTCCCTCTGTATTCTTGACAGCTCCTCTTGTCATCTGCAAACTTACTTAGTGCGCACTTCACTCCTGCATCTAGATGATGTATTAAAACCCTAATGAGAACTGGCTTTACTGCAGAGCTATGTGGAACCCCACTGGCCACCAACCTGATGTAACCCCATTTACTATAATCCTTTTAGCTCCGGCCATAAGGCAAAATTTTACTCATCTTACAATGTATTTTTCTAGCTCACTGATAGACATATTTTCCACAAGAATACTGTGAGACACAGTGTCAAAGATTTGTTGAAATCCAAAAAGATCTCATCTATCAAATGTTTTACCCTCTGACCATAGCTGGCACAGAAAGGCCAAAATTGTGTCCATTATAAAAGCCATTGACATTAGCTGATGGAGTTGTCCAGGTTATTTCCATTGATCAACATTTTCTGCAAGAAAAAAGTAAATCCTTAATAACAAAAGTAAATAAGTATTCTTCAGTGATGCTAACTATGTGAGAACATCACAGGAATACAAGTAATGAGTTCAAAGTTCTTCATTCTGAAAGAAAAGCACAATGAAGTAAATAGATTGCTGACAATAATGTATATACTATGTTTACAACCGTCCTAAACACAGTAGCAGGAAACACAGTAGCAGGAACAGGTGTAAACAATACATTTTGTGGATGAATAACAGACAGCTGTCCCTAGTGCTTTTATATACACATTTAGATTTGTATTACACTAAATATATACATTTAGAATCATATCACAAACTGAAAATGTTTTCAGTTACTCATTGTTTTCTAAAGCATTAATTAATCAGCCTGCACTTTCTCCAGTCCTAGAATGCAACCAGAAAGGATGACTGAAGACATGCTGTTGAGAAAACTTTTCTCAAAGACGTTAATAGAGTTCACTCTCCTTTTATAAAAATGCTTATTCCCCACTTTTTGAAACCTCAGCACAAAAAATGACTGAGATGACGGAAATTTCAAGGGGAACTTCTAATAAGTAATGTTCAGTGTGGATATTCATTTCTGGTCTGGCAAAATTTAAGAGCCTCAAATACGCATTTCATGCTTATTTGTTGCATGAATTGTCTAACATGAATAGAAACTATTCACACATGGATTTGAGAACAAAAAAAAAACAGGAAGAAAAAGAAAGAGAAAGAAAACTACATAACTTCTCTCCCAGACTTCCTCAGAAGTGGAAAATTATTTTCTGAGACTTCAATTCAGGAAAGCAATGAAACGCGTTTGAATGTTATGCTGCACTGAAGCCAAAGGCAGCAAGAAATACAGATCAAATAGACGTCCTTCAAAATACGTCCTTTTTCTTCCTTGCTCACCAGAAATATATTGCTTATCAGCTACACATGACAAGATGGGTAGCTACAAATGTATTTAGATTTGATTACTTACAGAACATATAAAATATTGGAAAACTGTTGACAGGATTGATCCAGTTCAAAACAAATTCCACAGGAAAAAGCAATAAATCAAAGATGAACATAACATTGCATAATTCTTTATAACTGACACCATTATATTTGAAGTTTTCATATATCTGTAGTGTGTTTTTTGACAATTTACTTGTGTTTTCAACATACAGCTAATTAATATACTTTTTAAAAGTATTGGCTATATTCAAAATGTAGGTGTCTTCCAGACTAAGATATAATGTTTTTTAAAATAACTTACAATTTCAAAACATTTCTACATAATGAGTTAAAATAATTTACAGTTAGTATTACAATTTTGTCCCACTCTACTCCGCTCATGTGACTCAACCTAAAGTACTGAGTTCAGTGCTGGAGCTCCCAGCCTAAGAAAGACATGGAGCTGTTGGAGTGCATCCAGATTGGGACCACAAAATTGTTCAGAGGGCTGGAGCACCTCTCCTCTGAAGAGGGACTGAGAAAGCTGGGGGTTACTTAGCTTGGAAAAGTCTCCAGGGAGACATTATAGCAGCTTTCCTGTAGTTAAAGTGGCCTTACAGGAAAGATGAGGGGAGACTCTTAACCAGCAATTGCAGTTACAGGCGAATGAGTAATGGTTTCAACATGAAAGAGGGTAAGGCATATATTCTATATTTGAAAGAAATTTTTCATAAGGGTCCTGAGACACCGAAACAGATTGCTCAGAGAAACTGGATACCTCATCCCTGGAACTATTTAAGACCTGGTTGGATGGGCCATTAAGTAATCTCATCTAGTGGGAGGTGTCCCTAAACGTGGGAGGGGGAGGTGGAACTAGACGATCTTGAAGGTCTCTTCCAACACAAATCATTCAGTGATTCAATGATTCCATGCTTCAGCAGTATGCTTGCAAAGTAAATGAATAAATAGAAAGGATATAAGGCCCTGTACCTTTACCCTTTTTTTTTTTCTTTTACTGAAATAAAAAGTGATTACTTCAGTGAAACTGTGACTGAGAGTCTGTGATACTGGTACTTTAAAAAAAAAAAAAGCTATTGTTTCTCTGTGCCAACTACACTGGTAGGATTACAAAGTACATTTTTATTCTGTGAAATTATGTAATTTCAGTTACACTAGTGTAATTAAAATTCTTAAGTTTAATTTAACATATCTTCAGTTTGTATGATGTTACAAATGTATGTAAGTTTTTACAAAAATACTTATTTTCAAATCTATCAAATTTGGAGTTTCTAATTTATATTAATTTAGAAAACTCATGCTACTTTCTGATTATATTAAAAGCACATTATTTGACTACATAATGAACATGTTTTCATGTTCCATTCTGATATCATGTGACCTTCTTTTGAATTTTCTGGTTTTGGCACCAAACCTCTATGAAAAATGCACAACAACAAATAAAAGCCATATTGAAAACTGCCATCAAAAAGCTGTTTGATTAAAATAAATTTTGAAATTAGGTAAATTTTTATTGCTATTACTGTCGGAAATGTTTTAGTCTTTAACAGAAAGAAGTCAAATTCTGAAGTTTCATTTTTTAAACACAAGTAGTGTAACTATTGAAAAAGTGCAATTTTTGAAGCAGGAAAAAATAACTGAATCTCTCCAGATTATGAGATATTACCATCTTTTTAAAAAAAAGAATTTTTAAGATCACATCACACTAATAATTATGCCTTGTGACAGAAGGCATGTCAAAAAAACAGTCATAATGAACACCCATTTCAAAGCAGAAGTTTCTTTTTACAGGAAAATTATCAAATGTTAACATCTTTAACAAACAGAGTTTCAGTCAGCTGTGTGTGTATCACACTGCCTGCCAACTGTTTGATTACTTCTAGAAGTATCTAACATGTATAAAATTATATTAAGTGATACTAATATAATAGTAAGACAATGCATAACTTTTTTACAAGGAAAACTCAAATCTTAAACATTCAACCACCTATATATATACATTTAATCCTTCCAGTTATATTCAGAATTGGAATACTACAAACTTAGAACAATTCTATATTTGTGGAGTCCAGTACATTTCAATAAAATGTGTACAATAAAAGCTTTGTCCTAGAACAGAAATGAATTATATCTCAGTGTTACAGTTTCTCTTACAAAAAAGGATAACTTGCAGTATGTAGGGAAAATTAACTTGCACCTCAACAAATGTAAATGAAGATAAAATTAGCCATCTGTCAGGTAAGAAATTGCTTTAAAACAGAATGAAAAGAGTTAGCTTTTCTTAAAATTGAATTTACACTTTGCCTTTGTTGGAGACTGTAGGCAGTGAGGCTTCCCAGTATATATTTTAGGAGACCCTACACAGTTCATCATTATCCTTCCCGAACTCTATCATACATGCAATAATCAGAAGCAAATAATCATAATCATGCAAGTAAGTTTTGCTTAACTTATTTACATGATTATCTGTACATGACACAGACATACAAACCATTTTCTTTTGTTTATAGAACGCTCCTTTCCTTTGAATTTTCAATATTGTTAACAACTTCATCATAGTTTTAACACACACTGATTCAACAGAATTTTGCCTTTTTCAAGATTGTCTTGTTTGAAAAAGTATTCATGGCTGTTAAACTGAAGGTTTCCATCAGCTTGTGAACTCCTCACCCTTAAAGCTGAGTCTACAGGTTCAGAAATACTGTATCTGGAAGGCTCAAAAATAAACATATCCTCCTTTATTATACAAATGTTTAAATTTTAGAGTCCTGTGAATTGTTTATATTAATTTGAAAATAACGATGGAACCAGATAGCTTTGGTACAGCTACAGAACTATCTGCTTTGTAACAGCATTTCTAACCCGAGAAAAGCCTGGGAGACTAGTTAAAGGGTGGCATGCTGGCAGACCTCCCCACTGATGAGTCCTTACAAAGGTAAAGCCAGGCACAGAGCTTGCAGGTAAATCATAACATCTGAAACAGAAACTCTTCCCCACTTCTGGAGACCTTCTTGACATTCACATTAGAAACAATGAATGTAAAACGCTTTACTGGTCCCACTGATAAATGCCAGAATTAACAAACATTACACATAAAATCAGAGTATCACAATCAGAGCTGTGTGTGTTATTTGGTGGGCTCATTGCTGTGTTCATTTCAAAGTCATTACAGTAGCATTTAAATCTGCAATTTTTTTCATTAAAGAAGCTAAAAAGAAATGAACTGAAGGTCTCCTTACCCAGATGGAGAGACTTTAATCAGGCAGATGGAAGAAAGCAATTCCTGCCTGAACTTCTGGCATATTTCTGGAGTCCACAGTCTGGGAAAAGTTGTGCCAGACAGACTGCAGCTCCCATTCATGTTTCTTGAGGGCAGGAAGACACAATGGTTTACTAAGATCAAAGTGAACTTCAAGGATTTCAGGAGTCCCAGCACTAACCAGAATTCAGCTATTGCTACCAGATCCTGAATCTCTATGAGGAACAGAAAGACTTGGAACGGATTCCCAAGGATCTTTATTCTTAGGTAACTCTGCCATATGGAATGCTTGAATGTTTTGAATGGTGAAGCTGTCTTGCAATTAGTGGCCCTTGGAGTACCACTAAGCATCATGCAAGGTTGAGAATATGAAATATGTTTTTCTTCTGAAATAGCTGCTTGCATCTTGCCTCTCTGTTTCCATATACTTGTCTTGTCTGTGCTACTCACTGGCATATCTCAGCACTGCCTCTGGCTTGATAAGAATAAATCCTCATTATTTAGATATTAGGACATTAATCTTGTGTAGGATGAGAAATGAAGAGGTGTATAGCTCTTGTTACATTACTACAGAATCAGTTAAACACCATCCATTTAAAAGAAATAAAAAGGAATGGAGGAAGAATACATGAATACAGAGAGTTATTGTACATGCTACAAAATGAGGCAAGATCTCATCTAGCTGCGCTAACAGAGCTTCCATCAACAAAACCACAAATTAAACTAAACCTCACTACTAGAGAAAGTATTTAGGAAAGATACTGGGATAAAGAAAGAAGTTGTATTTAAGTGTATTATTTTTCAGATGTAACTTTCCATGACAGAAGTTTTCCCATCTGGAAAAACATGTTTGTAAAAAGTTGCAGTTCTCCTCTTGAATATTATTAAATATCTTTAAAAAATCCTGGTTAGGTGTGTCACATTTGGTTTGTTCTTATTTTCAAGAATTACTACAAATACTGTATGAGTACTTTAAAGTTCAATAATATGAACAAGAACAGCTTAATTCTCCTGGTAAAACTGAAAAGTCTCAAGAAAAATAGATGCAAGGGTTCTTTTTCTCTTAAGTGTTGTGCCCATAATTCTATCAAAATAGACACTATACAGCTCAATATGCATGTTTAACATACATTTGTGTACACATGATAGAAAAGCAAGCTACTTACCACTGTAGATTCAAATAAAGACTGAAGAAATATTAATAAATGTGTTTGTAGGGTGAATAACCCAAAAGAATAGCACCCACAGAAAATAATGGAGGTGAATGGCATATTTTGTATGGCTTATCCACATGGTATAAAGACAACCAGTAAATAAGGAAAGACTCACCTGTTGCTGATAATCAAGGCTTGCCCAGGACCCTATAGGGGAGGGATCTCCAACAAGAAATCCTTCCCCTAGTCGTGGTCAGCCCTTAAATGGGGTCTGGGATAGGTGGAGCCAGACTCCACCCCTTCCAGTCACACAGGTACATTGCCTTCACCTGTGCTTCTGTGACTGACTCAGTGCTCACCTCAGGTGATCAATCTGTGGTTCAGGCAGTGATTCAACTGTTCCCATACAGTGTTTGAATTAATATTTTCAAAATAGCAAAATGTCTTTGGATGAAACCTCTGTTCGTTCTGATTTTTAAATATTATCTATTTTCTAATGGGGAATTTCATCTTCCTCAGGTAATTTTCCATTGTATTCCTTGATCCTGTGTTCTCTTCTCTAGAATGACTGGCCTGTACAGCTTTCAAGATTACTGAGTATAACTCTTTTGATGCCAAGAGTTCAGTAGAAATGACCTAAAGCTGTTCCCCTTCTAAACGTTTGGAAAGGATCAAAGCCCTTTCCTTGGAAATAGAAAATTAGAGTATAAAGCGCAGCTAGTGTATTTGGCACGTGCACTCCAGTTTCAGTCAAATACATTCAGATTTCTGGACTGAGTTACAGTATTGCAGAAAGTAATTTGCAAAAAATCGTTCATCCTTATTTGTGACTGACAGTGCATCAGCTTCTTGAATTTTCTAGACTCTACCTGTAGAAACATGACATTTTAATGCAATAGAGCTGCTGCATTTGTTGATTTACTTGTCGATTCTGCTGCTTGTACTGCTTAAATGAATCTGTCCAGTCCTGTGGCCTTTCCATTTTTTACTAATATCTTCAAGAATCTGGACAGTAACAAAGCTCTGTGGAAAACAGATTGTAGACACCTGCAGATGAACATCATTTATAAGTGCTTATAAACACAGTAAAGCCTGAGAAAAAGAAAATAATAAGAATAATTTGCATAATGAAAAAAATATACATGTCCATCATACCAAATGATATTAATCTAAGACAGTTGTAAAATGGCTGCTGCAAATGTAATTGTTCTGTGGAATCAGGCACTGACCCTGGGGGGGCATCACCAATAGTCTGCCTGTGCATCCTCTGCTATCAGAGAAAAAAAATGGAGGAGCGAAAGTGAGATCAGTGTGGCTTGCTATGACGTGGTATGATACAATATAGAGTACAGGCTGGCCATCCCACTGGAACAGGACCTGCCTCTGAAACTAAAGCTTTCACCTGTAATGAGCTGTGAATTAGATTTTATGAGTAGTCCTCACCTTGTCACCAGGACAACACAGACACCAACAGTAACTGCTACCCAAATCACCCTTAAGAAAAAGCAAAAACTTTCCATGTATCTCTATGCTAAAACATACTGCTTACTTATCAGAAAAAGCTCCACTTAAATAATTCAAGCAAATATGAAGAAAGAATTCAGTTACTTAAAAGTCACTGTTGTAAGATAATTAAGAAGGTAACTACAGAATAATGTGAAAGATATAAAAATGGAGCAAAACTATGTTTTAAATGCAGTTTTGCAATAACCTCAGTTTTAGAAGCCTGTTGTTAAAACACGATGAAGATAAGAGTTTAAACAGAACTTCTAGATGGGTTTAAAGAGTTATTGCCTGTCTCAAAGTAGCCAGTTAATACTTTGGGGGTGAGGAAGTTGTTTCAGATACCAAACAATTGGGGCAATAAAAATCAGACATCATGATAAGGGATATAATCAAATACAGAGAGGAATCAAAGGAAAAAAATATGATGATGTAAAGAATGAAGCATCTGATGAAAAACAAGTTCTTAATGGGGGCAAGGAAGACAAAAGCAAACAATCAGGAGGAAAAGAAAATGGATGCTTCTTTGCTATTTGTCTCTTTTCTCTATTTATTCACAAATAAATTATTTAAAGAGAAAAGATAGCATATCATCCCCATTTTATATGGGGAATTACCAAAACATTTCATTTCTGCAAGGCTGAAACATGTTTTTGATTCTTTTGTTTCAAAACAAAATATTAATTACTTTTCTTTTTGAAATATGAAGTAAATATAGTTCTCCCCATTAAACAGTTTATCTTATTCAATCACTATTTCACAGTCAAAAAAGATTTTTTATCTAAAATTTTCTAAGCAAATGTCATGCTGCATGAAAGGAGGATATAAATATATTTAAGTACCTTGCATACAAAGGGTAGGATTAGCACTGTGCCTGTAGGTAGCCACAGGGCTACTCTTGACAATTATCTTGGATATGGAAATACGAGTAATGTACTTTTAGACTTACATTAACATATAAACACATAGTTTAAAAATCCTGTTACTCCTGCAGTCTTCAGTATCATCTGTAGATCCTCTGCTGCTACTGATCATCATAGGTTTCTTACAGATACACAAGAATAAGCCTGCAGTTACTAAGCTTACATTTATTTCAGAAGAATCTCACCTGCATCAAAGATATTTTAGGCATTCACAAACTGAAAAAACACTCATCTACTCTATGTCACAGTGACAGGCAGTTTTTCACTGAGAAATAAGCATGGAATAGAAACACACACAGACTGACACTATACTTGATACTTTCTATCAGAGGTGAGTTTTTTCCCCAAGTAGTTTTAAATTATAAAGTAAAAGGTTTGTACCATCATAGTCCTCCATACATAGACAAGCTTGACAAAATAGTTCATGTATTTAAAGTCTACAGTCAATTCAAAAATGACCACATAATGAGAAATATCACAGGATCACAGAATTGTCGGATTTGGAAGGGATCTCTAGAGATCTTGGGTCTATGCTCCCTAGCCCAGGTTGCACAGGTAGGCTTCCAGGCGGGTCTTGAACATCTCCAGAGAAGGAGACTGCACAACTTCTCTGGGCAACTTGTGCCAGCATTCTATCACCCTCACTGTGAAGAAGTTATGCACTTTTGTCTGGATCTTCCTATGCTTCAGTTTGTGGCCATTTCCCCTTGTCTTATTGCCATGCAACACTGCAAAGAGTCTGGCCTCGTTCCTTTGCCCCCCACACCTTAGATATTTATAGATGTGGATCAGATCCTTTCTGAGTCTTCTTTCCTCAAGGCTGAACAGATCCATGTCGCTCCATGCCCTTTATCATCTTTGCAGCCCTTTGCTGGAGTCTTTTGAGGAGATCCCTGTCTTTTTTTGTACTGGAATGCCCAGAACTGGATACAGTACTCCAGCTGAGGCCTCACCAGGGCAGAGTAGAGGGGGAGGATCATCTCCCTTCACCTGCTGGCCATGCTCTTTTTAATGCACTCCAGGATTCCATTGGCCTTCTCAGCCACTGGGGCACACTGCTGGCTCATGGCCAACCTGTAGTCCACCAGCACACCCAGGTCCCTCTCTGAAGAGCTTCTCTCCAGCAGGTCATCCCCCAACCCATACCAGTGCATGTGGTTATTCCTCCCTAGATGCAGGACACTACACTTGCTCTTGTTGAAAGTCATCCGGTCTCTTTTTCTTCTTGTCCAGACTGCGGAAATTGGTATTTTTTAATGTAGGGGGGTGGAAATCAGGAGTGGGTTTTTCTAATGTTTTCAGCATTTCTTGACTGATATTATCAGTCCTTCCAGTTAATATATTTCATTTTCTAAATGTGTTAGACTACTGTTTAGATGAAAAGCATATCATTCACTATAACTTACTGACTCACTAGAAGCAGTAATACTGGGCTTCGTGGCCTGTGACTATCCTAAAATCAGACATTCCTCATAAATAGGCACCTCTAGGAAGCTACTCTCCTAAATTTGCACAGAGCAGACTGAACAGTAATTCTTAGCCTAGAATAAAGCTAAGCAGTCATGAAGATTTTTGATAAGCCAAACCATTGAGTCTTTTTTTTGCTTACTACTTGCCTTGTATGAAACCTGGTCCTAGCAACGGTACCAGATCAACAGCAAATTTCCCAGATGGATTTCTGATTCTGCTTTCCAAAATTTAGTATTCTGAACAGAAATTCAGCTCACTTTTATTGTATGTGGTCATGTTTCTTCTTCTATCAGTATTCTATCCATCTTTTCCTTGTTCTGTGTCCACACCACCTGTTAATCCATCTGTGCTGTTTCTGTGTCTGCTGCCTAAATGCCGTGCATTACTTGCCTAGTTTCTAGTAGCTCCCAGTCTATCTACAAATGAAAACTGCTGCATTCATCCTGCCAAGATCTGACCCTAATTTATTCGTCTTTCTTATCATGATCCTTGTGTATGTGGTTGGTATGTAGGCTATTAACTAATATTCTAGTATACAACTGGCTTAACCACATCATAGAATTGACAGGCTGAAATGATAACACCTCACAGAGATTCCCAACATTCTTCTTTTGAACCACATGATATAGTTCTCTCTTACTACCTATCTACCTTCCATATTTTAGTAACAGGTTACACATCCCTTCCTCATGCCTAAACCACCATGTATCACTCAGTCCAGATCCTTTCTATGCACCTTACCTATTCTCTGTTCCTTGTCCCTTCCTCCTCACTTTATTCATCCCTCCAATAGATTTACAACTTCCCTCTATGCTTTTGCCAGAAAATTTCTGTATCCTTATGCCACAGATTCCCAATAGCTTCTCTATACATTGCACTGTCCCCGTTTTTTCCACTTATAGGAGGACTCCCTCTGTTTTCTAATTCCTTTTATTCTACCTTATGACAGCACCACAGAATCAGGATGGTTTAGGCTGGAAGGCCACACTAGAGGTGACTAGTCCAAGCATGTCCAACACTCAGCCCACAGACCACACACATCCTGGGTCTGCCAGTAGTGTGGTCTGCCCTTCAATGCTGTGCCACCATGGCAGCACCTCTACCCTGCCAAGCAGCCCACCCAGCCACAGGCATGAACCCATCACTCAGCAGCAACCAAACATCGGCGTGTGATGGGCACTGCCTGGGCTGAAACCATGACAAGGGAGAGCATAGTGCAGTGCTAACTGTATCTTTCATACAGGCCACACACTGGGTTGATTTGAAATCCACATGTATTACACATTACATGCACTTGTGACTCTTGGTGAGTAAAACACAGTGATTATCGATAATGATATTTCAACTTAGTGTCATTTCAAAAGGAAACAGAAGCTAAAAAAGGAAAGGTTTTCGATGAAGGAAGATTGTTGAATGAAAAATTGATGGATTATTACAATTTTTGTCAAGACAAATAATATGACACTGCTTAATTCATAAGGAAACTGTGTCAGTTTTCAAGGATTACAATTTGAAAAGATATTATATGCAGAAGCATGCTGCCAAATTCAATACAAAACAAGAAGTATCTTGTAGAGACAAAATAGTGGAACTGAAATAAGTCTGTCATCTCAGCTTTTTGTTTTAAGTTACAAATCAAATGGATTGAATTATAAAATCTAGCTATGTGCTGGCAAATCTGATTGCAAAAAACAAAAAAAAAGTCAAAACCATTTCCTCTTGGTGAGTTTATTGAGCAGTGTATGGAAAGCATGGCACATATAATTTGTGCTGATAAAAATAGACTTTTTTTAAATCAGTTAGTTTCACCAGACTATAGGTAGGAGGACTGAACAAATAGGAAAATCTGTCTAAAGAAATGTGGAGAGTAAATTTGCTGATTTCAAATTTTATGCTTCAGCTACAGATGAAGGTACTGATGCTCACTGGCTAAACTTGCCAAATTTATAAGATATATTGATAACAAATACATCACTGAAGATACAGCTTCTTTGGTGCCATTAAAAAACACAACTAAATTTCTTAATTTGCATGAAGCAGTAAGAATTACATCAAAATTATTTTCTTTAACCTTTGTCAACAGATCTGGTAGAGCTGATGGTGCTGATGGTGATAGTTGGTAAAAAAGAGGGTCTTATAAAATTAATAGAAGGTGATGCAATTGCAACTCACATTTGATGAAATAATACTGAATTGTACATCAAGAAAAGTGCACAAAAGCTTTAAAAAAATAGTTAATGTGCAAATCATTACTGAAGCTGTTAAGTGGGGTCACCAAGGTAAGGTTGACTTCTGCCATGGTTTCTAGCATGGCAGGAAAGGGGGCTCCTTTCTCCTCCTTTCAGGGAGAAGAAAAGAAAGATGACCCAATTAAGATAAGGAGAGATAAGAAAAATACTACTAATGGTGAAAAAAATGTAAACTATTAATAATAAGAAGAGTTACAATTAGTAATTCAAATGGGAGAGAAGAAGGCTGTGACCATGCTGCTTGCTGCACTGATGGAACTCACTCCCATCACCCAGAATTGGATAACATATTGAGAACAGTGGAGAATCTTGGAGAGCTGGAACTCATGTGAAATTGCTAGAGAACACTGGACCTGAAAGTACATCTCCACAGTCCGCTGTGCCTCTGCATGACATCATGGAATGAAGATAAGTGTAACCAACTTTGGTAGTCTCTTGTTTGTTTTGTAAATATAGTTAAATTAAGAATTCTGGCTCTTTTATCTAGGTCTGTTTCTCACTCCCCAAACCCAAATATAATTATGTCTCTGCACAGAAAATACAATAATGTTTATTCTTCACGACTGTCATCACTAGAATGCAAAATGTTAACATATACAGTCATATATAAGTGATCTGACAAAAGTGAATGTGAGTCTATGGAATCTTGTGTTTAGTATTGTTATAAAGACCTTTTATGTGTATCAGATTATGTGACTGAGTGAGGTGAAACTTGTACAGTTGGAAGGTCTGTGGTCATCTCACAAAAGTTAATTGCAGATGACACAGCAAACAAGTACCTCTTAGAAATCATGGTGACTCAAGTTCTTGCACATTTTTTATTTTTAATAACAATTTCACAACTGTGAAATATACACCTTTTTTTCCAAAACTTTAGGCTGCCAATGTAATTGCTGCAGATGAATTCATGCACTTATCTATAGGCACTTCACTAATTAAATTTAAACTAAAATATTGAAGTGTTGTATTTTAGAAGGAAACCTATATGTATTAATACTATTCATCCTTTTAAACTGAATAAACATAAAACTTTCAGAAAGTTTATAATTGACTGTGTTTCAAAATTTTCTTCTTTATTTCACCTTATTTAGATTTCATTACTTTGCTTCCCAAAAGCAGAATGAGATCACTATTTCATTCCTGTATTTGACTACAATTCCACTGTTAGAAAAGGTCAAAGTTTATTTCCCTCCATATATCCTAAATATGCTCATGTGAAAGTGATTCTTTACCAAGCTATTTATTTCACAACTACAGAAGAAGGACACTTCCACCTTAATTAAAACTTAAGCATTTATACATGGTATATCCAGCCTTATTTCAGTCCAGCAGTTTTATTGAGTCTCCCAGTTCACCTAAATCAGTAGAAGATGATATATTTCTTCATGTTCTATACTACCAATTATTATCTAGTATCTCATTATTGGTCAACTGTCTGCATTTCAGATCATAAAGAAGTTCAGACAGAGGATATGACCTAGTTCTGTAAGGATGAGAGTAGAACTTTTTTTGGAATGTACCATTTCAGCCCAAAGTCATTTTTAACTCCTATATGCAGTGTTACAATGCTATTTCATTATTTGATTTTTCCATAAAGAATGTTATTTTATGTAGTGTCATGTCAAATTAAGGAATATTCTTCCTCTTCTTTAAGATGATGTAGGATGATAAGAGAAGAAAGGTCTTAATAACTGAAGGCAAGGAAAATCACTTATTAAGAGTAGAGTGTATTTTTGTGAATAGAAACATACTTTCAGGAAGAGTATGTTTCTTTCGAAAAGCATATTGAATGTCTAGCAAGGAATTGTTTAGTTGAAATTATTGCTAGACAATCACTGTGGATTATTTTTCATTTATGATTTTATTTAAAATAGATGTGGATGATCCTGACCAAGGTTCAATGAGCTTCAGTGCTTTTCAGTGTTTTCCAGAGTTCACTGAACAGCTTCAATAAAACTATACTTACTGTAAAGGTATATTTTCAAATTATTAAAGAGAAAGCATGTTATGATTTGAAGACATTGAATGTTCAATCTATCTCAGTGCATATGAAATGTGTTTATTGACCTTGATATTATGGATAGATAGGAAGGATAAGATAATAATGTTTCAGACAAGAAATACTGAAACCTATCAGAACCAGCTACATTCCTTCCAATCATAAAGCACTTGAAGACAGAGGCTTTGGTGTGTTGTGCCACACATAAATATAAAACTTGTGCTGGTGAATTCCTGATTCTTTGCATATGATCACAGTTAGGTTTTCAAACCAGTTTGATTTCAAGTTTTCAGTGACCCCTAGAGAAGAATTTCCAGTGTAGTCTACCTAAATATATCTAAGTCTTAAATTGACTGGTTATTTTCTATATATGAAATTAACTGAGAGTTTGGGTGTATTAAAATGGATAGAAAAGATGGACCACAGAATATGTTGATAGTGACCTAAGTTACTGAGCACAAAGGCTAATGGTAAAAGTCTTAATTTGGCAATCAATCACAAAGTTTATTGGATATTGATGCTGGGTCCAGTCCTGTTCAATAGTACATAAAGATTCTAGATAATGGGATTGAGTGTACCCTCACCAAGTTTGCAAATGACACCAAGGTGGGAGTCAGGGTTACCATATAGAATAACTTTGACAGGCTGAAAGACGGGACTAGCAGAAACTGCATGAGATTCAACAAAAATAAATTTGAAGTTCTGCACCTGCAACTGAATAAGCAGCTGGAAATTTGGAATCTGACAGAATGGGAGCAGCTCTGCTGAAAAGGCCTAGGTCTTGGGGCTTAGCAGGCAGGTCTTAGAAGCAAGTCCTGGGCTCAGTGTTTCAACTTTATATATATGCTTGTTCTTGGTATACCAAAAATTGTGTTTGACATACAGCATCGTTAGCAGTTAGTCATTTCAGAGATGGGAAAATGTCAAAAATCCTTTGGGTTAAATTTCTGTCCTTTTTACAATATTGTGAACACAACTGTGCCATTAAGTCTGGAAACTCAAAAGTAATGCCTTTTGGGAACTGTCTTCTGAAAGCAGAAAGCAAAAGAAAAGACCAAAGAATGAGTGCAACAAGGAGCATAATAAAGAGAAATACCTATAGAAAATGGTAATAAAGTAACAAGTAGTATCTACTCCCCATATTACATAATCCAAATGCAAATGTTATGAAATGATGCCAGAAAATATATATGAAAAAGTCAGTGGATCTGGATTAAGTATCTTAGTATATCATTTAATGACTTCATAAGAAAAAGGAGGATGGATATTCCTGTCAATTAGTCAGCTAACCCTGCAAATCACTATCATTTTTGTAACCTTGTGCAGACACTCCTTAAATTAATGGAATTAAGGATATGTCCACTAAGTCTAATCACTCTTATTTGCTAGGAACAAAAGGTGAATGACAAAAGAATTGAAAAATCCAACTTATTTAAACTTCCAAATACAAAATACATTGAAACTGCACAAACTTCTTCAGCTGATTTCACTATTTCTTCAATGACACTGAACTTACACACACAAACTTGAAAGTAAAATGTGTGGTGTGTTGATCTTGTCTGACTGCCAGACACCCACCCACACAGTTGGTCTCTTATTCCCCTTCCTCTGCAGAACACAGGGAGAAAATCAGGTGTAAAAGCTTGTAGGTGTAACAAGAAAAGCAAAAGCTGCACATAGAAGCAAAGCGAAAACAGAAATAAATTCACTGCTTCTCATTAAAAGGCAAATATCTTACCACTTGCTGGAAAGCGGGGCCTCATAGATGTAGCTAAGGAAAGCAAGTGTCATTAATACAAATGTCTTTTCATCCTTCTTCCTTTCCTCAGTTTTTACTCCCAAGCATGACATCATAAGGATGGTATATCCCTTTGAATCATAGAATCACCAAGGGTGGAAAAGACCTACAAGACCATCCAGTCCAACTGTCCATCCATCACCAATAGCTCTCTCTAAACCATGCTCCTCAATACATCTAAAATGTCTTTGAATACCTCCAGGGTTGGTGACTCCACCACCTACCTGGGCAGCCCATTCCAGCACCTGACCACTCTTTTGGAGAAGCAGTATTTCCTAACATCCAGTCTAAATTTCCCCTGGTGCAACTTGAAGCCATTCCCTCTTGTCCTGGTTGGTTAGGTTAGCTGACCCAGCTATGTCACCTCTAAAATTCTACCTATAGTCTACTGGCATTTAGCAGGCAAAACGGTTTAGAGAGATAACCTTGGTGCTGCACATGCACTCAGTCAAAACATTATCAACACTGTTATAGCTCCAAATGTGGAGTACTATATATGGGCTACTCTGAGGAAAATTAACTCCATTTGAGCCAGGCCCAGTACAGCTTTCATTTAGTTTTCCTTCTTTCATCTTGACTCTTCTTAACTTTCCCTTCAGGGTGAATTGTTTTCATCCTTTTATTAAAGGTAGTTATATATAAAATTCTAAAAAAATTACTTAATGTTGTGAAATACATATTTCTTAGAACAATCTCCAGTTTTCCTAAGCTATAGAAGATGTGGATTTGATAAATAGACTATGTGATGGATAAAGAACTGGCTGAATGGCTGCATCCAGGGTGTTACCATCAACAGCCCATAGACAGACACCAAGGATGAGTTTAATATCACTATTAATGACATAGAAAGATTGAGTACAACTTCATCAAGTTTACAGATGACACCAAGCACAGCTGATATGGTTGAAGGAAGGCATGCCCTCCAGAGGGACCTTGGCAAACTTGTGAAGAGGGACCACATGATTCATCCAACAAGGCTAAGTTCAAGGTCTTGTGCCAGACTTGGAGCAACCTGTACAGACTGCAGGATGAATGGACTGAGTCAAGCAATAGAGAGAAAGACTCAGTGTTACTGGTGGATGAAAAATTGGTCATAAGCCAGAAGTGTTCATTTGCAGCCCAGAAAGAAAATCATGTCCGTAACAAGAAGAATTTCATTTTAATTAGAAATACCACAGGATTGTAAGATGTGAGTTTAAAAATGAAAACAATTCTGTATTTGTAGACAGCATTGCCTTTTGGGCATTACAAGGATGTCTATGATTTGGATACAGTATTACTGACTCACAGATATGTATATTTTTTCTATAAGGAGGCTTAAAATTAGCCATTTCCAACAGGAAACATTGAAACACTGAAAAGCTTCAAGTTCTGTAGTAATTCAGGTAATATCAGAAAATGCAATATGTAAGCTGTGTTTAGAGTCAGTGTTAGTAACAGTGCTGAAACTGTACAGCAATTTAAACTTTGATGAATCAAAGTGCTGATGTATCACCTGATTCATCAATATAGTTGAAGTTGTTCTGTATTTTTACTATACTTTGGAAATCATATGGGGACAAGGCAGTTTGATGACATGGCACAATTTTTAATCACAGATGTAGCTTTGTTGTATCTTCATTAAGTATGTGTGTGATTTTATGCACAAAGAGATGAAAGTAGGCAATACCTTTGTATCAAAGGAAAGAATTAAAAACAGCCAAGAGCAAGACCTCACTTTAGTAGATAAAGCACTGAGCAGACATAAATTCATCCACCATTTTCAAATACAGATGGAGAAAAGTAGAACTGGGTGAAAATTATATTACATTAGAATAGACACTTTCCTCTGGAGATTGTTGACCAAAATATTTGGGAAGCAAAAAAAAAAAAAAAAAAAAAAAGAAAGAATTCTATTTCATTAAGTTCAAGTTTATGTTTACTGTCTCTGAAATGTTTACATTTTAAAATACATTTTAAAACAAATGTAAAAAATAAATAAATAAATCAAAAGACTTAATTTAGCAGATTTGAAAGTGGCTTGTTTCTGGATCCTATGGCTTCAAAATTTATTTCAGCTGTATTTGTTATAGTTTCCCCATAGGTGTACTGACTTAATAAGGTATTGAAGATCTATAAGGGCTTCTCAGAAAGTAATGCTTCCTAATTTATGATAAGGGTCCACAGTGTCAGAGGTAGATGCTGGTGGCATGTCAGTAGAGGTTGAACCTTTCCAACAATAGTCCCTCACATTTTGCTGCTGTGCAACAGATGGCAGCAGAGGGGCAGTCTGACAGAATGGTGTATGACATGGAAGTGCTTATGAAGCAAAGGTGACACTGAATTCCTACATGTGGAAAAAAAAATGGCACTCATGGAGTTTGCTGAATGCTTATGGATGCCAAACAATTGATGTGAGCACAGTGAAGCACTGGGTGGTCCATTTCAGCAATAACATTGTCAAAGAAGCTGAAAAACAGTGGGTCACCTCTGCTGGTTCACATTTTTATGAGCACAGTATGCAGGCTCTTGTTCAATACTGGCAAAAATGTATAGCTAATGGGGATGAGTATATTGGAAAACAATGTTTTGTAGCTGAGAATTTTCTCTATCAAATACTGTGAATGTGCTCTTGGTATATGTTGTAGTTTCCATGGAATTAAAGAGGAGGCACTATTTTCAGAGTAGAACAGATTTGCCCTGGAGATATAAACTCTGTGTTATCAAAATTTCCCAACAAAACAATAATGAAACTATCAGAGAACAAGACCTCTATCTCATTGGAGGTTCAGTGTCTCCGGTAAGTATCACATTACTATGAAGAAGTTAGATTAAGAAAAGCCATTTTCCAAGAATATCCCAGATAGATTTTAAAGACATTAGAATTATGGCCTTTTTTCCATGATATATTTTCCTGCTATTGTTTCATCAGATGGTACAACAGCAACATATGGTTATAGGAACACGGAAATTTTTGTACAAGACTGGATTAAGCAAGAAATTACAATATTTATAACCTCATCCAAAATTACTGTTGCCTGACTGACAATCACATAACTGCCAAAAACATTTCTGAACCTCAAACTCTCAACTTTAAGACTTACTGACCTTGGGGCAAGAGAAAAGGGGGAGAGTAGTCTAACTGCAACAGAGGTTTTTTCACTTCCATATCCTAGTAGATTAATTCATTCTTATTCCTTTGCTAATGAATGAGGAGAGTGGAAGCTCTAATTTTCCTGCATCTCCTATTCTGGGGGGGGTTGCCGGTATGCAATATTCCACCTGAGGGTTTCTACTATAGATTAATATAAAGTCCCTAGGATACTCTTTCTGCTTAACATCAGTCCTTTAGCATTCTGATATCTTGGCTGCTGATTTTTTCTTCTAAGGATTTAATTGATCTCTCTGCATGATGTCTGACTGCCCTTCTTTAGTTGCCATATTTAGTAGAGAATCCCTGGGAGGTACAATAGTAGTTCACACTACTTCACGGCTCCAGGCTCATTTAATTCATATGCACCTACACTTACTTCTCTTGTCCCTGTGTAAACCTTTCACCTGATTTAACATAAGTCAGAGTGTCTCACTGTAGTCTTTGACCTCACTTATCTAAAGATCATTGTTGTATCTGGAACTCTGTCTAGCTCTCATCCAAGTTCTTTTCCAGATTATTAATACAGGCATTCAAAAATCCAGTAAACTTCAGGTTTGGTCTCGGTAACACAGAGCATACACGCCTTTGTTCTGCATTCTATTAGTTGATCAGGTTTTGATTAAAAAGCCTGTCATTTCTTCTGAGGATCATTTATCTTCTGTAGTAGATTTCTCTTTGGAAATTAGAATGAATTGCTGACTAGTTCTCCATAACTTCCTCCTTTTTTATACAGTTAAAGAATTTTGAAAGATCATAAAAACAATCTAATATTCTCCTAAACTAAGATATTACTTGTTTGTGTTGGACATAGCAATCTTGCTATCCAAACAAAAGTGAGTGGGTTTTTGAGAACTCTTGATAAAAATGGTATTCGTTTCTGTGATAGATGCATTTCCTGTGCTTAGCACAGGAAAAAAATAATGGTATATCATTAATATGCCCTTTTAAATGAAAAGAAACCTCTAAATTAAAATAAATAATTTCATTTCTGTTAATGAGTCAGTTAAAGCAAATGATCTTGTAATTTGCTAATGAGGCGCAATAAAGTGCTTATCATCTATGTAATGGTAGCTCTTTAGTATCAATAATCTGGCTGATACATTTATTGGATCAGATTTTGTCAGAGAACTTGAACATCAGTGTTGACACTGTTACGATTCTGTAATGTGTGATGGAAGTGCCAGGTAAATATGGGATCAATCAAGATATAAGGTAAGATGGAGGATTACAACACATAAGTAGATTCATAATTATGTGTACTGAGAACAACTAGGATACATTAAAAGCAAACCAGGGAAGGCATTTTTATAGTAAAATTGCATTTTTATTTTCCATCTGGATTTCTCATTCATTTGCAAATCCAAAAAATTATAATATGGATCAATAAAAGTTTTAAGCTATGTGATTGCTTCCATTATTTATGAAATAGTAAAAATGTTAAACTTACACTTTACTTCCACTATACAGTCATACTTCCTACTGAAATTTCAATTACTGTCTTGTAACTTCTTAAAAGGATGTACCTTACTGTTAACTGCCACTATGTATGAAAGTGTTACGGTTAAAAGAGGAACCATTCATTCAGTAGTTTCAGTGTTGCAAATAGCGAGAGAACAGCCTCGCTCCTTTGCTTTAAAATTATGTTTGGAGCAGTAGTAACTAACCAGGTAAAAAAGACAACCTAATTTAATTCTTTCCAAAGAAAGAATGATAGTAATACATCACCAAAGAGATTACTGCTGACAGATATCATTACCAATAGCACATTACCATTCTTAAGACTTAACAACTACTGTATTAAGTTTTACTTTATAAATATCTACAGGGAGTGCCAAAGGAATATCTCACAGTAGAACAATGGCATTAGTGAGATTACAAATATTTCTTCTTCACACTGAGAAGGTAACAGTAGCTACAGAATTCTAAATTAGTGAATATGAAGATCTCAAAGTTTCCTCTCCATGTAAAATCTATATTTTACTGATGAGTGGTTTATCATTTTCACAGACCTGAAAAGCTGACCCTCCTCTATCTATGGAACCTACATCACATTTTATTTTTGAAATGATCTTCAAGTATATAAAACATGAATTAACATCTTCTGAGTCCTACAGTTTAAATGTAACTACACAAAAATCCACTGTTGTGAAATTAACATTTCTGGAGTAGAACACTCACTTCTGATTAAGCAGAACTACATACCCAGAAGCGAACATATGTAAAAAGGGGGAGACAGAAGACTTCAGAATTTCTAATGTACCTTCCAGTTTAAATCTTTCTCTTATAACAGTTGGAATACTCAGGAGACAATTCTATTTGGCAATAAATATATTCTGGAACACATTTGTGGAAACTCTTCATTCTCCAAGGATGCTGAAATAAATTGATTTTAAAGCATCATTATCAAATAATTACGCAGAAAATGAGAGACCACCACAAGTCTTCAGCAGGCAAGAAGCAATATTACTGGGATTCATGTTAGTTAACTGGTGTTAAAACTTCTAAAAGCAGATCAGTCTTGAAATGTATTTCTATGTTTCAAATATTTAGCACTGAAATACAGATATCCAGACATATCCAGTTCAAGAAAAAAACTGGCTGAGGGAACCAGTGTGACCTTTTGGGCACTGCTTCTTACTTGCTTTGCTCAACAGCAGATACTAAAAACAAGGACCATACAGAGGATGTTGCAATTTTCAGATTCAGTCTTAACAGTTCTAATACCTGTTCAAAGCTGCAATCACTGTCTTAATGATGAATGAGTTACTGGCTTCAGTGTAATTCAAATAGATAGGAATAATCATCCAAAGACCATCAATACAGCTGTTATTAATTATAAGATTAAGGATAATGTAAAAAAAGATTAAGCATTGTGAGGAATTTGAGTTGCTGCTGTTGTGCCATCTTGTACTTAACTGGATCCATTTTTATTAGCTAGATAAGAAGAATGATACAAGAAATGAAGAGTAATAATCCCACCATATACCATGCTTCCTGTGCATAAAAATGTTATCTATCACAAAATCTTCACTGTCACCCAGGAGCTGTCTTTATAAATCATTGAAGGATGATAGCAAACGTCCTCAGCAGTCAGCATCCTAAGTGAAGTATTTCTTCAACCTTGACTCAGAAGGCTATTTGCTGTAATTATACTAAGCACACAAACTTTATCAAGCCTGAAACATCGGCATGTATATTTTACGTGTCGGTCCCAATTCTGCCCTTTAATGCACTTTGAAGTCAGTGGAAGTTCTATGACAAAAATGAAGAGCAGAGATGAGCATTTAGGCGTGACCAAGCTAGCACAACAAATACTTTTCAACCAGCTATTTCCAGAATTCCTTAATTCTGTCAGAGAACACTGAGGATTGAGCTGCTCATGCTTGACACATTGCTTTCACAAGCTCTCTCTTGAGGAATCTAAGTAATTTTCTTTATTAAGTAGTCTATTTTGAATTTGTAAAGGCCTTCTTAAATTTGAATGCATCTTGATTTGGAAACAGTTTTAACAAATTTGAGAACTCCTCCCTTTTACATACACATTATGTTAGTGACCCTACTTAGGGCATGGCCAAAGTCTTAACAACTGAGGACTAGTTGGATTTACTCCCTACAAAGTCAGGGGAATGGTTCACCAGAATAGTTGTATTGTGTCTCTACTGAAGAGCTGTGTGAATGCAGATAAAAGCATAAACAGGGCAAGGTTGTACATTTCAGCAGAGGTGAGGTCATGAGAAGGGCGTGGTGAAGTTATCAGAATCAGAATTCATTCCCTTCATCCAACTCCGACACTGATTTACAGTATATTCTACAGCTATTGATTTAATCTCTTCATATCTTAATTCTCATATTATAAACCAAATTCTTTTCTCCCATCCTTCAGAATTTGATTGAATAGTATTAAGACAACAAATACACATTTAGAATTTCGAGTCATTCCTCCTTCCAGACTTGTGAATGTCCTGAGCTATGGAGAAGTAATAGATACCTGTTTCCTGCAGTCTTTTCCTCTTGTGTCAATGTAGGCTCCTTTCCCCCTGTATTCTATAAGTAAACTCAGAAGTTTGACTGAGGTGGTATTTCACTTCACAATATAGAACCTCCCTATTTTACTCAACTACTCTTTGGAGAGAGGGTAATTAGAAAGTATGAGGATTTTAACCACAGAATAATTAATAGTATCATAGCTAGCAAAACGAAAATATCTTAAGGATTTGAATTAAACGAAAGTCTACATGCAAGAGTAGTCCTCATGAAGCCTGGTATGGACATGCAAAATAATTTTGATAATAAAATAATTTAAAGTCACTTTTGTATATAGATGAAAACAGCACTTTATAAACAAAATAAATTGTCACATCCTTATATTATTAAATAAAAGTAATAATCAGAATAACAAGCAAAGACATAAGCAAACAATCAAAGAAGCCCTTTCAGTTGGCATAATACACTGATCTTCATTTTGAATAAAATTTAAATGATAAACTAGGTTACATTAATTGCACTGGTTGTGTTTTGTTCATAAGAGATCTTTTAGACATACATTAAGAAAAAATACAACCCAGTTAGTAATTGCTAGATTTGGGTTACCCTTGTAAATTTGGATAGTTAAAGTTACATCCTGAAATATAAAACAATGTCTTTGCAATGCAAAAAGAACTTCCACATAAACTGTGATAAGCAACATTTAAAATAGGTATCTGGTTTTTAGAATAAAATTTGGGACTATATGGAAAGAAGAAAAAAGCACTGTAGGTTTTTCACAAAGTACAAGAAGGCTGAAACTTTCTTCTGCTTCTAGAAATCATAGGCAATTTGTTTACACACAAAATTGTACTGGACATGAGATTAATAATTCAAAGTGCAACTGACCAACACTGATGATGATCAAGAAGTAAAATGAGATCTGTGCATAGTCTCCTGTGATTTTACAAAACTCTTGTAGTGGATGAAACATATGGTTCTAGTGTACCTGATTTAAAGGAAATTACATAACTCCTTAACCACAGTACTGTGACTATTATGCACTTTACTGAAAGCAAAAATCACATATATCAGATAATTTTCTACTTATTTACAAGCTTTTTTCTTAGGTTCTTTAAACACAGGTCCATCAGTGAGGTAGCTCACAATTACCACTTTCTGAGCCTCATTAAGAGCCAACAAAGCAAGATTTAAGGTGGGTCTCTTTTAATAACTGTAGATCTTTGGAAAGAAAAATGAATCAGAATTAGCTGCAGTCTTGATAACTTTAAGACACTTCTGTCCTTACTTGAGGTTCTGTTTGGTAAACTGTCAACTACAGAAATAAAGCAGTTGATTCCCATATAATCAAAGAAAGTGTTAACAGAAATATGTGTTGATTCATGCATTTTTTGTCACTTTTTAATAAGTATAAGCTCATTATAAGTTCAGAACTGATCCATTGAAGTGATCAGCATGCTGGTATCCTAAACCCTCCTGTGTGTGGATCAATTTCTTCAAAAACACTACAGTGAGATGCTTGACTAAAAAACTAAAAATCTGATTAGATATAGCAAAGGAATTGTCAAGTGTATCTCAGAGTGCCAATTAGCATCAAAGTTCTACTAAGAGCAACAATCTTTTTCTCTACTTTTTTAAAGCACCTGTGATAATGACATCACATCCTGATTGGCAAAAATACGATTTAAATGGAAAATAACTACTGAAATCCTTTCTATTTTCATTCTTGTTTTAGTGGCTTTGATGAGAACTAGTTCCTTAGTTTTGATATGTTTTAGTTGCCAATAAAAAGACACACAAGTTATGTAAAGCTGCTGCAACTATTTTGTATAAAGAATATGGAATAAAAAATATCAAAAAATCTCAGATACAGTTAGGCGTGGTACTGACAGGACTTTAAAATAAAATTTTCCATTGAATGTGCTCTAATTGTTAACAAAAAGGTTGGTCATAATATAATTGCAGTGCCTTAAACAAAAGAGTAATTGCATTGATGGATTGTAGAGATCTTCTTAACAGGCATATATTATAAAAAAAGCTATACCCACATAGTATTTTGTCAGTTTGCAATGACAGAAATTTACCATTTATCACCTCCACCCCCCAAAAAATTAGATTCTTATGAAATGTTAGCATAGAATTCTATAAAGTTATATTTTGTTAGCTGTGCTATGTTAAGTTATATACTATGTGGGGCTTAAAAACACCACAGTCTGATAGACAAAGATCAAATAACAAGTGTCACAAGAATCATGTTTTAAGTTTGAGGAGTTTTTATTTTTATGTTCAATGTGATGTTCATCATCTACTTCATTTTGTTTTCCAAAAAGCATGCATGATTACTGTTTTCCTACACAGTTTCCTTCTGGCAGGAGCCATTTGATAAAAGTCAAATCTTCTTCACCTTTAGGACTTCTCTTTGATACAAAGTTAAACCTTCCACTAAACTAGGTGTCTCAGAGCCTCATATACCTTGGCCTTGAAAACTTCGAAGGGCATCAACATTTTCTCCAAGCAGCGTGTTCTATCCAGTGCCTCACATCCATCATAGAAAAGAATTACTTCTTCTGAATATGTAAACTAAATCTACCCACTTATAGTTTAAAAACATTTTCCACTGTCCTATCACTACACTGCCTGATAAAGAGTCCCTCTCCAGCTACTGTTAGGTCCACTTTAGGCACTGGAAGACTGTCACGATATCTCCCCAAAACCAACTCCAGGAATCAATTTCTTGGTATGGACAAAGATGAATACGGCATATACATGGAGATAAGAGTTGATTTGTTAGTCTAATTAAAATAGTAAAATCCCAATAAAAGGATGACAAACAGTTATAATTAGTCCAGCTACAAAAATACCACCTTTCCTAGAATAAAATATATGTATATATTCATGAGGAAATACTTCCACAGAAATTATTCTATGATTTTACAAATGATTAGGTTTCAGTACTTCTTGAATATGAAGGCAGTTTTATCTCACAGTTATTATCTTATCTGATCTCCAGGAAGATGTGATAGCAGTCTTTCAATATCTAACGGGGAGCTATAAGAATGAAGGTGACAGATTCTTTATCAGGGTCTGTTGTGATAGAACAAGGGGAAATTGATTCGAACTAAAAAAAGGGAGATTTAAGTTGAATATAAATAAGACATTTTTTACAATAAGGGTGGTGAGACACTGGAACAGGTTGTCCATTGTTGTGGTAGGTGCCCTGTCCTCAGACATATTCAAGTTCTGGCTGGACAGGGCTTTGAGAAACCTGATCTAGATTCAGGCGCCCCTGTTTACTGCAGGGAGTTGGGCTAGATGTCCTTTAAGGGTCCCTTCCAACTCATACCATTCCATGATTCCTACCTCATTTCTCTGCTACTTTGTTTTTATGTCTGCCACGTAAAGGCTAGTCTGTGAAGTACATTACTATGATGAAGTTTACAGGAAGGAAATGTATAGAGTACAGATTTTCACAAAGGAGTAGTTTGAAACTTTCTCATGAACAGGAAATAGATTAAAGCGATGAAAATCTAATGACTGCATAGCAAACTGAGGAATAAAAGTCTGGCTTCTTTGGTTATTTTCTTGTTAGGACAGTTGCAAGTTCTTTCTATATTAATTGTCATACATATGAAAACAAACATTTTGCATCTTCATAAAAAATGAGAAAATGAACAAATCATATGACAATGTAATTTGATGTATAGAAACAGGCATAAATAAGTTAGTTACATGTAGTCAATGATGAAGAAAACACAATTAAAAAGCTCTCATTTTTGTGTTCAGACTAAAAGATGTCTTCTACTAAGATATGTTTAATGAAGGACTGAAGAAATACTGCCAGATGATCAGGGATATCAGATATCTATCACCACAGTGTTATCACATGAAAGGAACTGAAAGAACATGATTTCATCAGTACATATGGACTTAAAAGTTATGTGAAATACACACAAAATATTTCAGCTATCACTGTTAAAAACTGTGCATCTTGACCTTCATCTATATTCAAGATTGTAAGTAATAAATATACAATGCCTTCAGTTACTTCAGTAAACAGTAATTTGTAAAGTATTTTGTCTATCTGCTTCGGTAAATGGACAATTACCATTTTTACTTTCAGTGATGGATTTCAAATAAGACAAAATAAATTTTAGGCCTGTGAGAACTGCTGTAAAATACTAGACCACATATCTTCAATAGTTCAGTGCTTAAGTTTTACGCCTTACCCATATTTCCAAGGATCTTGTACTAGAAAGATAATTTAAGGAAAAAACAATATATAGACTAAGAGGGTGGCAAAAGAGTCTCAGAAAACAGCATGCCCCCTGAAAGTGTGGTTTATTTGTCTTTTCATAGAATCATTGAATCATTGAATGGTTTGAGTTGGAAGAGACCTTTAAGATTATCTAGTTCCCACCCACCTGCTATAGAAAGGGACACCGCCCTCTAGCGGTGATTATTCAAAGGTTCTTCAAAGCCCCTTCCAGCCTGGCCTTGAAGGCTCCCGGGGGGGGAACATCCACACCCTTTCTGGGCAACATGTGCCAGTATCTCACCATACTCATAGCAAAGAATCTCTCCCTAATACTTAGTCTAAATATACCCTCCTCCAGTTTAAAACCATTTACCCTCATCCTGTTGCTACATGCCCTTACAAAAAGTGCCTCTACAGCTTTCCTGTAACCCCCATCCAGGTATTGGATGGCTGTTACAAGGTCCCCCTGGAGCCTTCTCTTCTCCAGCCTGAGAAGCCCCAGCTCTCTCAGCCTGTCACCATAGTGGAGGTACTCCAGTCCTCTGATCATCTTTTTAGTTACGAACAAAATAGCACCAATTTTGGTGAATAATTGTGTTTCAGTTTGATTATAAGTTACATTGCACTTAAAATGATAGGAAAATGCATGTGAATTTTGAAATATTTGACTATTTGTATTTTTAATTTCTATCCTCTGGAAAAAACTAAAGAAATATTATTACACTAAAAAAGAAACAAGAATTTAGTTTTGATTTTAAGCCTTCAATCATTAAATATTGAGGGAAATTCGACTGGACCACTAGTATATTAGATTTGAAGGCAAAATCTGGTTTCTGTAGTTGAAAATAAACTATATTTTTTCACTTAGATGACTTTTTTTATCTTATCTATAGTTAAACTTACACTTGAGACCTGAATAACATTAACTTCCTCTACTTATTCTTCGTCATCTTTGTGGCTGTAGCTCCTGAGACAACCAGGATAATTCCTGTGCCATATATGCCCACAGTTCTCTGCTTTGGTTTACAAACTTCATTGAGTTAAGTGGCTTTTATATCCAGAAGTTCTAAACCTCACTCTTCATGAAACTTTATTATTCATGAGACTGGAACAAGTAATATATGTCATCCACCCAATTAGTCTCCTGTAATGCACTTTCCAATTGCAATGCTATTGCAACAGCTCATTGCAGAGTTAATGGAGCTGATTGCAGCAAGCGGACATACGCAACTGGCAAAGGATTCTCTACTCCAAAAATGAATACTTAATTATTTCTTCATGTGAAGCTCATTTCCTGTATATTGCCACTTGGTCCTCTTCATCTAAATGGAAAATTCTTTGCTTATTCTTCCATTATTTAGTAAAGTTTTAACAGCAAATATAATGTACAAGGCCCTCTTGCTGTAGTAAGTCTCAAGGAACTGAAAACCCACATGAACCTCTGTCACATCAGAAGACTGAATACTTGGAGTGCTCCAAAACATCAGTATTACGCTAAAGCTCATTCCCAAATTTTAAACTCCAATAGCAAATTTCTCCTATCTGGTAGACAAGTCCATCAGACAAGAGATCTCATGACATATATTCTCTTTTACTAGTCTACACTTAATCAGTCAAATCAATGAAATTAATTGGTGAAATATCAGAGTGAAAGAGATTTCTACAGCAGCCCTGTAAATGAAGATTTACAGGGCCTCAAAAACAGTACTGTAGAAAAATACTGTAAATATGTAGCAGTTGGCTAGGAGAAATTATGAATAATAATAACTTAATGAAGTACCAGCTTGTTTTGTCTTTGATAAAGAATTGTCAAAAAGAAAAAAAAAGGCAAAAAATGAGAAGAAATATTAAAACAACTTTTAATATTGTAGATTTAATTCAGTACTAAATGCAGACCAGAAGTCACATCATATTCATTCTAACATCAGAATTCTAACATCAGAATTTCCTTAGAAAAATAGATTTCTCCTTGCCATGAGGTAAAATGATAATGATGTCTTCCAAACTAACATCTGGATTGTGTGATTTACTTTCCTGGTGCTCGTAAAATTATCTGAAGTACTAAGATACTATAGTAATGTTGCATCTGAAGTTTGTAATTTTTATTTGCATAGGTTATTTTTTCACAGAATACAGTACAGAAAAAAGCTGTGTTTTCTTTGTTTTGTCCTCTTGGGCGGTGAGTGTTAATTTTTGTTTGTTTCTTCTGTTTTGTGTTGGTTGTTTCTTTTCATGTTGTTTTGTTTTGTTTTGTTTTGTTTAGGCAGAGGGGCCCCATAATGATCTTTTATTTCAAGGCAAGACATTAGGCACTTGTTTTATTATCACTGTTCAAGGAAACCAGTGCCTCTCCAAACCTCCACTGGTGTGTCTATATTGGAAACCAATTTATATTTTTATTCCATTTTATTGTAGTTGTATGTCCAGAAAGGAGAGGGTCTCTCTCTCATTAGGCCCTCTCCATTCGTCCCATACATTGTTTAACTGTCTCTTCCCTCACCTGGGCCAAAGTTAATGTCACAGTGTTCTAGAGGCTACATTAAATTACATTAGTCTTGATCATTTACAATCATTCTTTTTCCATGTTTTCAGTTGCTGACTTCTCTAGAGAGTACAAAATGAGATTCCCTACCTCAAATATCAGTGGATGTTTTTAACACCTACATTGCAGAGGTCAGAAGTAGACCTTGAGCACAAAACCCTGAATGTCATGCAGACAATAGAGAAAACAGTGCCATTCATTGTCTCACATAGATGAGTATTAATCAATTCCATACTGACCAAAGTGGGAAGATAGGAACTTTGGACCTTTTGAATACAAAATTACATCACATCAGCAGGCACATGTCCAGACATTTCCTGAAAAGCAGGACATCAGCATGTAGTATGGTTAGTTGGGAAGACAAACATTAAAACTACTTTCTTCATGTATATATTGGGTTGGGAGGAAAAGAGTGACCACGACTATCTAATCTGCTAGCAAAACCAATCCAAACAGTCAAAACAGAGAGAAAAGATGGAAACTGCTCAAAAACATTTTTAGAATCCTTACACTGATTGAAAATAATTGAATATTTTCAAATAATTTTGGAAGAAAATTGCAGAAGAGAAATGAAGAAAACCAACATGATCTAAGATTTTATTTTGTACAAAGTGAGTTTATTTCATTTGTACATATTCAAACACCATATACTCACTCTTTTCCTTGGCAACAGGCTTGTTTTTCTTTGTATGGGAATTCTGCATCTGTATCTACAATGCCAGGCTCCAGAAAAAAGAAAAAAAAAAAAAAAAAAGAATGAGGCAAAAAAAATGCTACATTTGTCAAAATCCTTAGAATAGACCCGCAGGGCTCAATGACACTGAAGTAGTGCTATCAAATGTAGAAGACAGCCAAAATATATGCACCATATTATAAGAATACTCATTGATATAGTAAAGCAATTCTTCTTATGATTTACTATGGCCCTAGCCTGTCTCCCTGAAATAACTGATGGTGTTGGCATAAATTTCTTGCTTTAAACTGTGCTTCCTTTCAGGCTTCCCTCGTGATTAAAGGCACATAAGTCATTTAAGGGTTCTACCCTGCACTCCTCCATGCATGCAAAATCAGTGGGATTTTCATTTGTCTGAGACTTCGGGGATAGACCTAGGAAGTCCACTAACTGCTATTTTTGGTAGACTAATTAGAAGCAAATTGTATCTCTCAGTGACTTCATTTAAGAAAACTGATCTTTTTCCTCATTCACTGCCCATAGAAATGCCCAAATTTCTTTAGTAAATAGTGTCAAATTTCCATGAGTAGTTAATCTGTTTTCATAAGGTATTTCAGAGAAAAATTCAGAATCATGAAAGTGGAGCTTATATACCAAATAGAGAGAATATCTAAGAGACTTATTGAAGTTCACTATGAATCTGTTCACTGTCATTGTTTCTTACAGTGGTGATCATGAGACTGAAATACAAAACAGTGCTGAAAGAATGACTGTCATTTTGCAACTGAATATCCAAGCCATTTGATTACTGTTTCTACTGACAGCAATTTTTATCTCAAAGAAAGAGATTCCATAATTTTTTCTGCTGATTACCCCACTTGTGCATGCAGCAGAAAACTTAAATTGTTAAGAATTCAGCTTAGCTGATAGATAAATAGAATTGAAGAAAGAGAGTTTACCTGGATAAGTGCTGTTTCAGCTCTCCTGGATGATCAAAGGAACTAACTGGCTAGTTTTAACTGTTCTTAGCAGCTAAACAAATAAGGAAAAGGTCTTGTTGGGAAGGTTGAAGTTGAGATCAAAGCAAAGACTGTTAAAATGTCACTGTGTGGGCTCTTGAATATAGTGTATAATGCAATGTCTGTTCATAAAAGCAAGTTTATTTCCTGCAGATCTTCATATCTGATTATTTATTTCCAATCTATGTACTTTAATATTGTAATTACAAAAACTATCAATTTAGATTGCAGAAGCAATATCACTTGAGCTGCGCATGGGCAATCAAATACAAAATTCAGACTAAAAAATTCTAATTTAAGGATAATTTTTCAGCTAAGCCTGTACTGTTTGAACATAGACACTACTGAAGTTCAGGTGGTTGAGAGTACTCTTGAAGAGAATGTGAATAATGCACAAAGATAGTCGTATCAAAACTGACTTTTGAGTTTAAACTAATATTTGCTTGGAATTACTGTTTGCTCAGTTTGACCTGTTTCTTGCCGTTCCTAATACAAAGTAAGATGCTTGCATTTCAGACTTTGATTTGGGAAATGCTCTTTGCTCATCTTGTGTGGTAACAAGTGCAGAGTTGGTTGACACAATAGAACAATAGATTGAAACTTTGCACCTCATCTGAGATTGTTTTCAAAGAAGAGGTGAGAATATAAGAGGCTATCAACGGTTTACAGGCTGGTTCTGCCCAGTTCAGTGATGACTGGGGAGGGGACCCATGGACCCGTGCCCTGGGAAAGAGGAAGGGGAAAAGGGCAAAAGAGAAAAGGGAGATGGGCCAGAAAACAAAATAGCAGCAATGATCTGAGGAGGAAAGTTAATTTACTAAATAAGATATCAGAATAAAAAATAAAACAATATAATGCAATATAATTGGAATTGAAGCTAATAAATCAAATAAAATGAGCAAGAGAGAGTGTCCATTAAACCGAAGGCCTTACGCAAAACGCTGAAGGTGAGATGGCAGGGAGCACCCACTGCTGAGTCGATCCCGAAGGAAAGAGAGTGTCCCATGACTGCAGACAGTTTTTATCTTTCCCTCTGAGTGGAAAAATGTAAAAATACAAAGCAACGCAGAGCCCCCTGGGGTACGTAGTTTTTCTTCTCTTCTGAGACAGGTATACTCGGAACTAACCACGATCCATGGAACAGGAGCATTAACTCTTTTACTCCCAATGCACTTCATGATGTTATGGTGTGGAATACCAATAACAAAAATCATAAAATCATGACAGCAGCAAAATGTTCAGAAATAAGCTTGCACTCAGTTAACCACAGGTTAGAAGGATGACTCATTCTGACAATGCTGCCATATGAAAAAAAAAAAAAAAAAAAGAATATAATAGCATTTCAGTTTAAGTGGACAATTCCCTTTTACATTTTTATTTTTAACAGCAAACTGAGTCCAAGATGTAATACAGCTCCACAGAAGTAATATATAACACAGAAGCAGTATTCTAAAAATACTGTGAGGAATTCATGTAAAAAGATATCAAGCTTCAAGCACATCCAACAAGCAATATTGTAAAACATCTCCCATGGCTTTACTGTGTGATCTGGAAGTTGAAAAGGAAGTATAATTTAATAATCTAATTCAAAGGGCTACAAAGACGCAAAGGCATTGGATCAACAAAAAACATTCACACAGAATAAAACGTTCTAGAGCGGCAAAATTTTCTTGATACTGTGTTAATCTCACATGAAAAATAGATGAAGAGATGATGGAAATAGTATGGACTTGCACTAAGGGTGCTTTCATTAGATAATCAGTGTAAAGCAAGCTAACTCCACAGAATCAGATAAACAACTCCAATAAGTGGGTCAAATGCAATATTGATGTTAATTCAGATTTCTTTTTACCAAGATGGAAAATGCCATCCAAAGCATGGGTGTTTAAAAGTGAAATGCTTTAAAAGTGAAATATAAAGTTTGAGTAACAGAGGCCAAAAATACAGCTCATGCTCCATGTTAGTTCTGTCCACTTAGGCTCTCAGAATTTTTTATAGTATGAACACAGAAAGCATTGTTCAGTACTGTCAGAGTTTTGTTTCTCCCACTTTGTAGGGTGGAACATGGCATTCTGCCATTATGTTAGTGACTATTTAGACCTGTGAGATCTGTTGAGACACAATCTGCTTTGGGTTTGGGTCACTTTCTAGGCTGTTTGGTTTAACTGTTTGTAGAGAGGAATATGACATTAGAGTGAGATTTTAATTATCTTCTCAGATTGATTTAAGACTTCAAATTCGTATTTATTTGTAAAAAAAAAGAAAAAAATTATCAGCAGGATACACATACAGATTCAGATCTGCAAAATCCTATGTATTCAGAGTTACAGTCTGGTGTTACTGCACTCTCAAGGACTTTCTTTTCTTTCAAGTGCTCTTCACAACCTACAGGAACCCTCCAGGAACACCCACAACATGAGCAGCTGGGCTAACACAGGCAGCATGCAAACAGACAGGAGAGCAACAGTAGCTCTGAAGCCAAGGTCCTCAGCTGTGCTTGGCACTCCAGGAGTAATGTAGCTCTGAAGAAGGACAGAAAAGCTATTCAGTTTAGAGTGAGCAGCCTGAAAGCAGATTTTAACCTCTATTTTGGCAGAGGCAGAAGGGCTACACCAGCAGATTTCTCATTACATCCATCCTGTGATGCTCTGCAGTCAATGTTCTGAGTAGCACTGGCATGCCTGGTGAGGGAAGCAAATCATTACAGACAATGCTAGCTGTAAAATAGAAGTGCACAAAAAAAAAAAAAAAAAAGGCAGCAGCAGACAGTATTTTAAACAAAAGCTTCTTTTTCCTTTGTATTTCCTCCATTTCCTTTTATATTTTATTTTCTTCCATAAACACTGTAGCTACCAATAATGTTCTGCCCTCACTGAAATAATTATAAGAATGAAAGCCAGAGTGAAATATACTATGTGAAAGGTTTTCAGAATCTGGGATTTGTTCTTATACATTCTATAGAGAGAGTTATATAAAGATTGAGCCCTTAACATAAGAACATGATAGATGAAGCATCACTGATTAGAACAAAACATCAGAATTTCTGTTTATTATTTAGCTATTGTATGCATTTATTAGAGGGACAACAAACTCAGGTCATGTTGAGAAAAATGACATGTTTTTGTATGTATAATGATGGAGAGACTGAGGGAGTGACATTTTTATTTTTTTTTTTTGAAAGATATTAAGCTCTCTAGTTCAAATTCTATATTCAGATACTGTTTATTATAGACTAGAATCAGTTTTAGGTATACTAGTAGGTCTTGATACTGATATGTAGGAAAATTGACTTCATGCTATCACTAGAGAGATAACTAGATAAATTTTTCCATATATATATGCATACATGGTATGTGTACCTAAAAATATGTAATGCAGTATTGACAAGCTCTCTGTTACACTTCTGATTTTGTCACATTTTACCTGATTTATCAACATCAGGCACAATGTCTATATTAAAACCATTAATCTGGCAAACACGTTAGTCAGTTCTGGAAGACACAGGACAATTGTTCATAAATATTAAATGTCACAGAGAATGCTGACATTCCAAATGCGGACATACTTATTCTATTCATATTTTTTTCTTTTACCTCAGAAATGCAAAGCAGAACAACACTGGATAGGAATAACTTACGTAAATACACATTTACCTCAATATCCATATTTCATATTTTGTATTATTTAACAGCAGCTTGGTCCTGCTGTTTTATTGCCCAGTTGGATAGGATGACATATGACCACAAGAACAGATAAAGGCTTTCATTTAGATTTGTGGTTATGTTATGGAGCTAAGAAGCAAACTGGTAATCAGAAACATATTCACTAGAATTACATGCTACCATGACAATGTTTTAAAAAATTAAGTGTTCCCACTAGGTGTTCAGAGCCTCAATATTTCAATTAGCATACTCTTACTACAGACCTAGAATTATAAATATTATCTATAGCAATCTGTTATTTGTATATATCTGCATATCTCTATATCTGCTTTATACATGCTCACAGCAGAAGTTTCTTAACCAATACTTCAGGAAAAAAGAAATATTAGGGGATAGGGGATATCAGATAACAGCTGAAGTACTAGAGATGTTTAAAACTGATGGGTCACTTACCTGATCCTAAGGCTACTCAACACACAGCTGGTCCTCAAACATAATTGAGATTTTTCTAATTTGAAGCATGTGCGACATACTCAAAAAGCAAAACTACAGTAAGGAGTCCCTGTGGCACACAGTTACATTTGTGTGCCCAAGGCTACTGGAATCCCTTACATAGACTTCAGTAATCCATGTGCCATAGAAAAGTAATGAAAAATGACTACACACTGGGGATTGAACTCCTCAGTTCCAAGCATGCCACTTGTGATCACACCAAACAGTACAGCCCCATAAGGAATATAGTGACAACAGATGGATTGTCTGACCAAATATCACTTTGATTTTCACAGGGAAAAAAAAGCTACAAACCCAGATCTGTTTTCCTTCAGAACTGTATAGTCATTGTGATTTCAATCTACTGAGAGTATAAATTTGTAAGTACTTTTTTATATTCAAGTGAATATATTTACAAGGGCATGTAGATATGTACACATATATAAATGTGAATTAGATCAAGAGGGCAGCATATACATACATTTGATTAAATATAAAACATCTTCTATGGTGATGGAGCTTTTTGCTAGTCCCATCAGAGTCAACGTGAGTGGCGAATGGTAAGCACTTCTGAAAATGGAATCATGGTTATTTAGGTGACTAAACATTGTAAAGAGCTGTCATGTTTGAATACTCTGGCCAAAGCATTTAGGAAAAACACCAGCTTTAAGCCATTGAATATATCAGCTTGTTGGAAGAGAAATAGATAAATAGAAAATTAACTGAAAAAATAGAAAAATAAAATATGCTCTATGATACAATCTATTTACAGTGGCCTTTTTTCCTACTAAAAATAAATAAATAAAATAATAACCACACCAACATGAATTCCTTACTTAGGTTTTATTCAGAGCCAACAGTACCATCCTCTATATTTTGTATAAGCATAAATTAGTACAGCAAGTTCAGTTTCTTTCATGTAATGCCCATATTTCTGGGAAGATATTTCTGGACCTCAAGTCTTGAATTAGAAATGGATTGGCTAAACACTTCTGGTGTGATCAGAAAGTGAGCGTCCATCCAACCATGACCAAGCAATCACACAGACTTCCTTTGATCAAGATATTTTGAAAGATTGTGACAGAACTAGGGCTACTCCACTGGAGCAGAATATTTCACCTGTATGACTCATTCTGTAGTAGCATTTATATGCTGGATCTTAGTGTGTTCAAAGTGCTATCCTATCCTAGGTGGTCTAATGGTTGTGAATGAGCAGGTATAGTGAGCTGGACACCCTTAGAGGAATTCACACTGTCTGGTGAAGTGCTGTTATAGATTTGTGGAACTACTCATTTTTTGCAACATCCAGGGCCTACTGAACTTAGGAAGACAGTGTGTCCTATGAACTCACCACAATGTAATAGAAAAAAAAACAATCAGACAAAAGACCTCAGAAACAAAAGGTCATACAGTTTGGTTACCTGAACATGAAGACTACAACTTGTAAAATTACTTTTTTAATTAAAAAAAAAATCACAAGGTTGTCTGATTTTTTTAATGATCGCTAAGAATACGTTAGGCTTGTAAAAATGTACAGTGATTTGCTTGGAGTTAATATATAACTCAAAATTCAGTGGAAGGCATTATCTTAGAACTTCCCTGAGTAATAGTCAAAAAAATCAGTAACTTCATGACAGAAATCAGTGTGAGAACAAAAAAATGGAGCCTCACAAATATTTGCTACTGAATGATTTTATAGGCGAGCCAAACTCCTTAGCAGAAAAGAACTCAAGAATTTAAAACGCTTGCTGTGTAAACAGCTGTATCATCTTTTCTAGTCTGTGATTTAAAATTCTCCTATGCCTATAGACTTTTACCGAGCAGTTTCTGTAAGCCTTCCCAAACTGTACATTTATTGTGTACGGAAAATGAGACCAATGAAATATGAACTGCAAGATGTCCTGCAAATCTGAAAGCAGAAGAGATAACCTCTTATGTAGCACTGTTAATTACATGAAAAAATATTTGCCTGTCCTGTTCTCTTTCTTGCAAATTAGAAAAACAGAATAGGCTTTATTATTTCTGTTGTTTGTTTTTTTTTCTCTGTTCTTTTTTGGATTTGTATTACTAAACCACATTTTTTCTTAAAAGCTATCCATAATCCTGGTTGAATTGATAGTTACGGAATTAAGCACAAAGTTAATATTCAGAAAAAGATTAAAAGAATGGATCTTTTGTCAGGGAACTCAAGTAAAACGGCTAAGAAGTCACAGTAACCTCAGCTGTTTCCTCTCACTAAGGTGGTATAAGTGCCAAGCTTCAATATTCTGTCATTGATAAGGAAAGGAATATATATGCTATAGGAGTCAGTTGTGTAAGTAGTTATTTTCCATTATACCTGGAGAGAGGAGTGGTCTCCCATCAGTGTTTGAAACTTGCCCATTTAAATCTTGTGTAAGTCATACACTGGTCTACCTCCACTCACAAAAGATTTTTCAACAGAATCCAAAAAATGGTGTTGTCTGTTCTCGCTCTGACCTTTCACCATAGCAGGAAATATTTTCCAGCTCCTGAAGAAACTCAGAACTCTACAAAACTGCCCTCAGTGCAGTTGCAAACCAATATGGTAATTTCCAGAACAGAAAAGAACTTCTGCCAGTTTCACCCAAGTCTACATTAGATTCAAGGCAGTCTTCAAAAGAGCAGAATGTGGATTGCAGAAAAACTAAAGGTTATGTTTCTTACTAGAGGGAAAACAAAGAGAATATCATAAAAGGACATGAAGAGAAGGAATTTGTACATCCACATACATATACATATATATAAATGTGTATATACATACACAGACAGGACTGAAAAATCTTTCGAAACTTCCTAAGGAAAATTTGTGTTTGTAAGCATCCATATAAAGATTTTGGTTAATAGCTGACTGGACTTCTCAGTTCTTCTAAAGCAGAAATGTGCAGTGTTTCAGGGCATGTCAGATACACAACTCAGATCGTAAAATGAATGTTCAAAAGTACTTTTTTACAGCAGATATTGTTCAGTCCCAGGCCCATTTTATGCAGATTTTTTTTCATCCTTACATTTGAAATATCCTCTCCTGACTGCACTTTGACTAGCTTAAGGTTCTTGGATTGTATCCCTGTCTGCATGTGTGTCTGAAAGGAAGTACAGGAGAAGTAGGAGAGGCTGTTCTCTCACACACAGTCCAGATTTTTCAAAATATATCATACATAAGTGGCTTTTAGGATTATGCAGGAACTAGAAAAAAACATTTTTGGAAGTTTCTGATTTCTTCCCAACAATCTCTATGCATATATTCAGAACCAAATCAGAAATTACAGGATCTTCTCAGGGCTTTCTGTGCTTAATATCTACGGAAGCTCTGTAAATTATAATTGCTAGGAGAAAGTGTATTGGGAATCCTCAGATAAACTTTTCCCTCTGTTATTGTTTACATAAAGGATTTTTTTTTAATTCTCTCCTTTATACCAAAGATATTCAACACTACAGCATAAAATATCTGCATAACAACATTGGAATGTCTACCACTAGCCAAGCTTTGACAATTGGGAAATTTTCAAGTCAGCAGGGTAATTAAAACAGAATAGAAGAAAACCAGAGCAGCTTAATCTGCATTTCCTTAATGTCCCTGCACATCAACTACTATTCAAGAAGTACAATTAGAAGCCAGTGTGTAATACTTCATCTTAAGATGCAAATCAGAGGGGTATTTGTACAAGTATGAAGTTCAGAGAATTTGCAGTCATTTGCAAAACTGGTGAATCAACGTTCCAGCACCTCCCATTACAGCCCATGCACAACCTAACATCTTCCAGACTTTCTACTCAATAATGATCAGTGGTGTCAAACAAGCATATAAAATTGAGAATAATTCAGGTCATCATGGTCTGACCTTTTTTCAATGCTTTTGAATCTCTTAGGAATCATATCATAGCTCCAGAGAGCAAGTACTGTGCACAATATTACTAATTTACACATGACCTTAAAATGGAGAACAGCAAAGTCTTGCTGTGAACCTGTTCTAAAATTCATTTAATCTATCTCTGAGTTCTCCTTAGTGCCATATGAAAATGGTGCTGATCACGGAAGCAAAATCCAGTCCATGGACAGTTGTCATAGCAAACACACTATTTGTCCAACATTACGATTCACCTAAAGGCTTCTGCAGGAATCAGCCCTTTATATCTTCTTGATGTGCTGTTTGTGAAATCTTACTCTGAGTAATCAGAAAGACAAGAATAGAACATACTTTCTTATATCTCTTACTTGAAAAAAAAATTCATTTTGGGCCATAGTTCCAATTCCTGATACTTTCAGAGAGATGTCAGATTAATAGCTAAAGCTTTAAGTACTTTTTCCTAGTAAACTTAGACATACAGTGAGTCTGCAGCAAAGTAGCTTGTTTGTTCATATAAACAGCAGGTTATCAAGGACTATAAATAAATTCAATTCTTATATGTTTTAAATCAATATTTCAAGAAGAACTGTATTTTAAATGAATAAGGACCCTTCTTAAAGCTTTTACCTCTTTTTAATGTGAAATAGGCAAAATGCCCTCCAGTTATGTAGAGGTTTGGACATATCCCAGGTTTGCTGAACTCATGGTTTTGGCTCACCTCTAGTTACTGCAGCAAGGTAATATAAATTACACTGAGTAGCAGCAATTTAAGTAGCGTAAAATATTCTGTATTTCTAATTAAACAGAAGAATTAAGCTTCACCATATTAAAAAGTTGTGTACTTGCTTTTCATATGTACAGCTGAGGTTTCTGTAATAAGTGGTAACCACTTCATCAATACATATATCCTTTCATTCTGTAGATTGCTGTCAGACAACAAGGTGACAGACTTGGTTCACACTTTTTGCATGGCACACAGAAGGAAAGACTGTATACTAGTTATTGCTCATAGTAAGGACCTGAAGCATCAGAATTAAGTGTACCCCATGAAAGTCAATATTATTTCTTTGACTGAAAAGTTTAGAGCTCTGTCCTCTCCTATAATCTTCTGACTTACCTTGCTTCAAGCTGCCCATAAGTCTAATCTAACTCAGCATAGAAAAGTCTCAAGCTGGTAAAAGTACAGATCCTTCTTTTTTTCTATTTTAAAGTGATATTTGAACGCTTATAAAATCCCCTTCTAACTGAAACAATGGAATGAAGATGCAATAAATTTCACATTTTACATCCTAGTAGGCAAAATGTCCATCTTATTATATGATTTATAAGAAATTAACGATATATTTCAAAATTTCATGCCTAAGATGGAAAGAAGCACTTGCATTGTGTTATACTGTCTCACTATGGAGGTTTCATATCTCCATCTGAAACATCTGTTGTTGGCCACTATAGGGCATCAGTCTAGATTGATTGTTGGCTTAATCCCATGTGACATTTTCTCTATCTGAATTATTCTGATGAGTTTGCTTACGTACACTTATTACCATGAGAGGAAATTTAGAGCATATTGGCTGTGGAACCCCAAGGTGAATATGTTTGATGCACTTCGGGGCACTGGATTGGAAGAGTATTTCAGCCCAAAAGGCTTAGTTCTCTCCTTAGGTCATTTCTCTGGAAAAGTCATCCAGGAGTCTTTTCACGCTTACTGGTCCTTTTCACTTCAATGCTTCACAAAATTATTGTCATTCATGCTTCTATTCTCCCCATTTTGGGAAAGCTGGCATCATTTCATCTCTCTAACACCTCAGGGGCTTCAGTCAGAAAGAAGGCCTCAGACTGACCTCTCTTCTTGGAGACCAGTCTCACTGAGGCACAAATAGAGGTGAAGTTGCAAGCCCTTTCAAATGACAGCATGTTAGTCTGGGCACCTTGAGGAGAGTATTCCCAACCTTAAGCAACTAACTTGACTTCGTAAATGCAGAGCATAAGTAATTACTTTCGGCAGTAGCCATTAGATGTGATCCACCCAGTGGAGCCCCTTCCTCCACACTGCAGTTTCCTGACTACCAAAAGGCTAACTTGGGATTGGAAAAAGGAATCATACTAAAACTTAGAGAACTGCTGACCCCTGAACAAAATAAAGCCAGATGGCTTTTGCACCAATTAGCTGCGGGAGGGATATATTTTTTTTTTACTACGTGTTTGTTGTTCCCTTGATGTATTATGAATGTGTTTTCCTAGTCCCTTTTCGATTGCTATGTGATTCTTTTGTGTACATTTCAAACATTCTAATTTCCTTTTATTCTGCTTAAGATTTGTTTTATCCTAATGCCTACAAATATTTTTAAAAAGCACATCATAAATTGATGGAAATAAACAATTAGACAGGTATGCTTTTAGATGATCTTTGATTTAGAAAATGATTCTTTTGCAAGTGTTTCTACTTAGCGGGTTCATTGTTCCCTAGTTTTCAATATGCAATCAGAAAGACATGATAAAATGATGAGGCTTACATCAGTATCATAATGGCAGCTTTCACTATCATCCATATACTTTCCTGATAGTCAGTCAAACAGTATAAATTATGTTACAATTCTTGATTTCTGATTCTGAATTATCTCCTCCAAGTATGATATTCAGTTTAATGTGCTGCACCCATAAAAGCATGGTGCATAATGTGACTGTTGTGTGAATTGTCATTCCAAAAATGATTACTTCTTTGATCAAAATATAGCTGTGCCAACCTGTTTAAACCTGTTGTCAATAAGAATAAATAAGCTCAAAGTGCTTGTCTTAGAGTGACAGCACAAAGCAGCTTGTAATCAAACCTGCATGTTTTGAGGAGAAAGCAATGAAAGGCTAACTTATAACCTTCAGTAATATGATAAACTGTTGGTAAAAACATGCAATTAAATTCAAATCTGGCTTTTCATTACACATACAAACACACACAAAAGATGTAGATTTACTGCTTACTTTAACAGAAGGACTCTTAGATATCAAGCAACCATTTTCTTTGGACACATTTTTCATATCAAATTTAAAACTAGTCCCAGAAATGCCTCATTTTAAATGACAAGAAATAGCAAAGATCAGCTAATCTTTCATCAGCTCTAAAGCTTACAGCTTAGCATATGAAAGTCAGTTGATGTTCTTCCAGCCTAGAGAAATTTCATGTATGGGTAACAATTTTTACAATAAATTCGGAACTTGATGTATGCTTAAAAAAAATAAAAAAGGCCACAAAACACCTGGACCAGCAGCAACAACTGCTACACAAGATATAACAAGATGATTGTCAGTGTCCCAGAACTGAATCTATATTGTTCAAGCAGGCTATTCTAGCTGAGCAAAATTAGTTTTAAGACTTCTTTGATACAAATGATTACCAGATTTCTGAATTTAAGCTTTGATCCAGCTGTCTGAGTATATGGTTAGACAACTGCATGTGAAGGAGCTGTTTCAGAGAGCTCTGCTCTGTGTGTGGAAGTAATTTTTTGCATCATTCTTTTTAAGAATTTATTTGCATCTTTATTTCCACCATTTTTGTATTTTGTATCAATAGTTTATTTGCTAAAATTATTAATTTTAAAGATATCAGAAAATAATAAATTTTGTATTCATTGAACTACCTTTTCATTCTTGACCAAGATGTTTATGATTTTTATATCATGTTGCAAAACTAATGGGACAGCATCCCTGGAAAACACTGTATTTTGAGGTTATATACCATAACTGCAACTTTACTCATACAAGTATTCTCATGGTATCCAACATTATTAGTCATGCTTAAAGACAGTGCTTCACTGCTTTGCTGAATTAAGCTCCAGATATAGTAAAATGATACATTCAGTTCAGCCTTGAACATAGAGTAGAACATAACATCACTTAGATAAGTGCTTTTGGGAAAAAAAAAAGAAAAAAAAAAAAAAAACAAGAAAGAAAAGAAAACTGAGAAGGGAGCCATCTGCTAAGTACTTCAAAATATGGAAAAGTTACAATGTCCCTGCCCCAGAAAGGAGACTATTGGAAAACACTTGCTCACGCATGCTGACAGAACAGAGATAGATGTCAAGAACCATCAGTACCATATTTTGTTTTAACAAGTTTTCTTTTATATTTTATGGAGGATGTTGCTTAATGAACTAGCAAAGGGAGAGAGCCGAGAAAATGAGAGAAACAGAGTAAAAAGATAAAAAGGAGGAAGAAGGCAGGTAGCATGAATCAAGGGACAGGATTTGGGTGATGTTCAGAGGGAGCTGCTACTCAGCAAAGGATATATAGCAGAAGAACTGTGGAAATGTGTTAGCTGCTCCTAATTCTTATATTTCTAGTTCATCTGACTGACAGCTTTTTCTTTTCTGTTCCCTGAGGTTGCAAGACTAAGTAGAAGAAACAGAAATGCAAAAAAACAGTATTTAGTGGGTTCTTCTGCAGTTCTTCAGTTAGGGGTGCTTGTTGTTTCCACTTCCCAGTGTATCTAATGCCCACTTTACATCTAGGACTAGTTCCTTCTTGATGTTTCTTTACCCTCACAACTGCAGCTTAATAGATCAAGTACCATTTGAGAATGTGTTCTTCCTGGAATTACTGATACATTTTCCTTCCTGAAAGGAAAAATAAATAAATTAAAGGATTTAATTGGAAGCGTCTAATTTAAAAACAAATGCATCAACTTTTATTTTACGAACAGTTATTATGGGAGAAAATAATCTCCAATTAATCACCACTGTGAAAAAAAAAAAAAAAGCACCAATCTATTCTTGGCTTTGTTTTCTTAGTTACACTTTTTCTTAAGCAGATAAAACTAAATACCATGATGAAGGGAGGAGTCTGAAATGAGCAGATACTTATTTGTTCTCTCATATTTATGTAAAGCCAACAAAAGGGAAATTATTTAAATAATTGGATCTAAGAATTATTTAAACTTTGATTTTTGATCTAATCTGCATGTTTCTGAGCTAACTATAGGATTTGTAAGAAAATTGTGTTATAGTTATTTTTAAGTACTGAATCAGAGATTACACTGGACTCAGTTTCCTTTACATAAAAGTCATCTAGAATCTTGTTCATGTACTATATCTATTGGCAAAAATATATCTTTCTTGAAAATATTACAAGGACTGCTCCAAAAGTAATGATTCTGGACATCCATGCAGATTTTTTTGAGCGTGGAAAGAAAGCTTTTGTTCATCACTGGTGAAAATGCATAGCTAATAGAGGGTGTCTGTGTTGAAAGAGTGTTTTGTAGCTGAGAATTTGGTCTATCAAATAATGTTATTGTGCTCTTTGTATCTTGTAGGTTGTAGTTTCCATGGAAATAAACAGGAGGCATTACTTTCAGAGTGGCCTATGTAGAAAGTGAGGAAAATTGTAATTAGTAATTCTTAGTCATGTCTCCTGTATTCCTCTACAACAAATGCAGTACTTGATGAACTGTCTTCAAAGATACTTTCAGAATTCTGTCATCTGTCTTCCACACCCTAATTCACGTTTTTCAATAAAACATGCATTTAATGATTTTATTTTATATGTATTAAGCTTGCACAGGCCCAGACATTTGTTTTAATGCCTCCAGTGGCAATCCTTTACCACCTACAGATACTTCATTAAATAAAGGTACTTAATCAGTTCTGCTTTCAGTCCCAAAAAGAGAGAGTGAGTGGCACACCTACCTACATTAATGAGGTGATTCTTTCAGGTCAGTGACTCCTTTCCATAGAAGTATGGTATTCTGTGGTGCTAGACGCAATACTACTCAAGCGTGCCCAAAAAACAGATACTCACTCATCCTATTCTGGCACAGAAATACCACTCTTTTTCCTGTAAGTGATCTGTGTTCATATCTGTTCCAAATGATTTTGAACTCTAAATTGGTTCCTATGTTCATCAGCCTTTCATCATTTTAAGTTAGCTGAGCAATATTCAAGTTCTAGATATATTTTTTTGTCTTTTTTTTCCTAAAAAAAAAAAAAGAAAAAATAGCAAAATATACTGTTGCTCTAAAAGCAAGCACAGATGGATCTTAGAACAAGCCAACATATAATATCTGTTTGGAGGTCTCATTAATATAAAAGACCATTTGGAAAAAAAAAAAAACAAAAAACATTGAACTTCAGTTTTTTACCATGAATATAGATTTTATAGCAAAGCCCTAGAATTGTGGTACTCTTGCAGCTTCTGTTATAAACTCATTTGAAGAGAGATGTAATTAAAATTGGATGAGCTAAGAAGTAAATGTAAAAGTGTAAAATCACCATTACCACAGAAATTGTTTGCTTGATTTTTTTTTTGTCAGCTCATTGACAACAGATGAGAAGTCCTAATAATTAATGTAAGTGAGGAAAGTGGCTATTACTAAATACTTTATTTTTTCATGATATTAGGATACATCAGAAATTAAAACTCCTGCAAATAATACAGTATGTCAATAAAATACAAAAACATAATACATATCACAACTTTGTGGAAAGTTCATTATACAGACCATCAAAAGCAGCTCATAGATAGGAACTAACAGAGTAAACTGGACAAGTGCAGACCTTAACCTTTCCTATATTTTTTTCAAGTGTTTCGATCTGAGTTTATTTCAGTTAGATCAGAAGTTGGAATTTCTAATCTGATTTAAAAGCATGATAATAAATTAAAAAATAGTGTAGGATTAGAAAGTACAAGTAATGTCTAACTGTGGTTTCTCAGAAATTCTTTTAGTTCTATACATTCCATTCTCATGCTATGAAGCCATAATTTCAGAAATCCTTCCAAGCAATTTAATCGAAATTGGCTTCGTTTCCTCAAAGATTTCCCAAGTGGTAATATTTTCCCAAAGGAGGATTTAACTGTTCAAAAATTAATTGTAAGGCTTTCTCTATAGGCATTATTGGGAGTGGAGGAGGATTTTGGTTCCATTCAGGGATCACTAAAGGCTTTGCAGTGTATCTAATGAACATCAGGTAGAGAAAAGCTCACTCTAGTATTATTTGCTCTCTTTCCTAATTTCATGATGTCAGTATTATTACCAGGAATACCACAGGCCAGTTCTGGACACCTATGCATTTGTGTCACGATCACAACCATACCCACACATTTCCTTCAGGAAATGGATCCCAAGACTTGGGATCACACCGATACTGCTTTCTCAAATGATGCTTGTTCCTCAACATGCTACATAAAACCAGCTGAACTGGAAAAGACTAATGATTCTGTGTTTGAGCAGCAGATCTACAATCGTACTGATGAAGTCCTGCTGTCTGTGTTTGGGCACCAGAGGGTTAGCCTGGAGGGTGTCGCAGCCACCAGCACAGTCGGACTGTGTATGTGTTGCAATAATTGAGGCTTGAGAGGCTCTTCTCAGTTACGCACCAACCAAGTGTTCATCTGGAGTGACAGTCAGGCATCGGCCCCTGCTGTCTCTGTTTCTGCCAGCTAAAATGTCACTTCTAAATAAGGCTGCAAATGGTAAGCAATGCTTTTTCCTCCAGTCCTTCCCCTCCTCCTACAGAGGATTCCCCAGGCAGGGCAGGGGAGAACAGTGCAGGTGGGAAAGGCTATCTCTCTCCAATCAGAAATATTTTCTTCCGTCACTGCATGGGAAAGGCAGAACTCAACAAATTGTAAAGGAACTGGAGAAACAAAATTAACAGAAGTGGGGGTACTGGAGATGATAGAAACCTGACTGGGAATACCAAGGACAATATCACATTGACTTCCACTGACTAAATTTTTAATGAAAATTTGCAGTGTTGGTGAGTCTCTCTAGCAAATATCTCATTATTTATCACAGACTCACAGAATCACAGGGGTTGGAAGGGACCTCAAGAGATCACTGAGTACATCTCTCCTGCTAAAGCAGGTTTCCTACATCGTTTGCACAGGTAGACGCATCCAGTTAGGTCTTGAATATCTCCAATAGAAGGAGATTCCACAGCCTCTTTAGGTAACCTGTTTCAGTGCTCCATCTCTCTTACCATAAAGAAGATCTTCTGCATGTTAGTATAGAACTTCGTATGTTCTAGTTTTAGGCCTCCTTGTCCTATCACTGCACACCACTGAGAAGAGCCTGGCCTCATCCATTTGCCTCCCACTTCCCTTTAGATATTTATAAACATTAATCAGATCCCCTCTCAGTCTTCACTTCCCTAGGCAGAATAGTCCCAGGTTACTCAGCATTTCCTCACATGGGAGATGCTCTAGGCCTTTTATTATCTTCATGGCCCTCTGCTGGACTCCTTCTAGGAGATTCCTGTCTTTTTTGAAGGGGGGAGACCAGAACTGGACACAATATTGTAAATGTGATCTCACCAGGGCAGAGTAGAGGGAGAGTGTCACCTCCCTCAACCTGCTGGACACACTCTTTTTAATGCACCCCAGGATCCCACTGGCCTTCTTGGCTATCAGGGCGCACTGCTGGTTCATGGCCAACCTGTTGTTCACTAGAATCCCAAGGTCCTTCTCTGCAGATCTCCTCTCCAGCAAGTCATCCCCAAACCTGTACTGATGCATGTGGTTATTCCTTCCCGGTGTGGCATTGGCTATCCTTCAGTCTTCAGTCACCTCTCTCATTTGCCAGAATCTTTCAGAGATGATACAGAGCAATACAGCAGTCACCTCTGCCAGTTCTCTCAGCACATGTCGGTGCATCCCATCAGGGCCTATGAATTTGTGTGCACTGAATTTGCTCTCTGATCAGATCCACTTTTACCAATGGAAAGTCTTCCTTTACCCAGACTCTCTCTCTTACACCCAGAGTCTGGGATTCCTGAGGGCTATTCTTAGCATTAAAGACCAAAGGAAAGCATTCAGAATCTCTGCCTTCTCAGCATCTCCTGTTACCATGGCACCCACCTCATTTAGTAGGTGGCCCACATTTTCCATAGTCCTCCTTTTACTGTTGACATACTTAACCTTTCTTCTTATCTTTACCTCTTTTGCAAGGTTTAATTTCAAAAGTACATTAGCCCTCCTCATTACATCCCTACTGGCTCTGGTGATATTCCTGTATTCTTCACAGGCAGACAGGGCATTTTTCCACATTTTATGGACTTTCTTCTTTCCTTATGGTTCATAAAGGTTCCTTGCTTATCCACACAGGCTTCATGCCAGCTTTTCCTGATTTCTTACTGTTAGGGATGCATCGATTTTGAGCTTGAAAGCTCAAAACTTCCTCCTCCTGATCAGATGGCCTGTAATGCACATCCACAACAGCAACATCTATGTTAGCTCACCCCTTAATTCTTACCCACAAGCTCTCCACTTGTTCATCATTCCCCTCCAAGTGGAGTTCAATACATTCTAGTTGCTTTCTCATAAAAACAGCAACTGCACCACCCCTCCTCCTCAGCCTGTCTTTCCTAAAGAGGACATAGCCATCCATTACAGCATTCCAGTCATATGAGCTGTTCTACCATGTCTGTTTGACTGCAGTGAGATCATGACCCTGTGACTACATACAGATCTCTAGTTCTTCCTGTTTATTTCCCATGATTCCTGCATTAGTATACAGGCACTTTAGGGAAGCAGAGGGCACAGGTATTTCTAGACAGATGTGGGAAGGTTTAAAACAGGCTATTGGCAATGTTATCTTCTCTGAAGAGTTCTCACAAGATCCAGCTGAATAACTGAAAGGCTTTTCTCCACAGTTTTCAAAAAATGCAGCATTACCAGGCCCCTCTCTGATACAAGGAACTCCACTCCCTTCCCCCACTGAATCTAGCTTAAAGCTCTGGTAATCAATCCAGCCGCCTTGCTCCCCAGAACACTTTTGCCCCATCTTCTCAGTCGCATTCCATCTGACACCTGCATACCCAGTCTCTCAAAGGCTTGCCCAAGATCATAGTACTCCTACCCTTGATCCTGATACCATCCCCTCAGCCAGTAATTTACCTGATATATTCTCCTTCTTCCTTCCAGGACCCAACCTCCAGCTGGGAGGACAGAGGGAATCATTATCTGTGCTCCTGACCCCTTAATCATCTTTCCAAGTGATGCAAAGTCCCTTTTAATCTTACATAGTTTCCTTATTGCAGCCTCTCATGACCCTATCCTATTTGGTGAAACATTCTGATTTTCCACTGTTCTTTTCCAAGAAAAGTCATAAAACAAAGGAAACACATTTTACAGAGGAGGAGTGAATTGTGATAAAGAGTGGGAATATCCAGTGACACAGGGACTCCCAGTTGGTGGGAGGTGTGAGGTGGTGCACCAGGAGCCTCACTGTGTCTGCAGGCAGTGAAGGTCTGGGGTCTTACTTTAAACTGATTTTTTTTGTGCACTCTCATCTAAAGCAATTCAGGCTTGTTGTCTTAATGGTTGTTTCTATGGACACAGTTCTGGATAGTTTTAGTTTTCAGCTCCAGTACACTCAAGAGGATGTCAGAGAGAAAAATGTTATCCTTCAGAGGACACTAAAGTGTTACTACTTTCAAGACAAAAAAAAAATCACCTACACTCTCATGCACACTGCAGATATGGGAAATAGAGTGCTCTCCTTTTTCTCATCTGCTCCAATGATCCTGCAGCCTGTTAAGTTTCCTGCTCAGAAGAGCAAGCCCTTTGCATGGTGGAAGAGACACCATACATCCAGGTTTGCACAGTCTGTATGCAGCTTCCCAGGGCCTGGGTGCTGCCAAGATGACTGAGTAGAAAAATAATATTCTTCAAAATGTGTTCCATGTCTTATTCCAAATATGAATAAATTATTATAATTATGTGGCTCTCCAGCTGAACGTGAAGCTGAGGCACTAGTAATGAATAAAGATTTCTAGATCATACTCATTTAGCCTTTGTCCATAATAAAGTGCTGGCTAGCAGGACAAACCAAAGCAGTTCTCTGGGGACACTGTGTTACAAATGCTTTCATTACGCTGTAAAAGTCTCAGCAAAAAGCAGAGAAATAAAATAAATCTACTGTGATGTTACCGCCATCAGGATATTGTCCAAGAAAATTAGACACATTACGGTGGAAAAGCATGAAACTGGGAGAAAACCCTCACAAAATTAACAGGGCACATTTTAACCACTGTGATTAAGTTTATTGTGTCTTATTTCCTGAGTTCCAAAAAATTGTCAGCAGCCACAAAACACCTGGAGCTTAGACTACTATGTGTTAAACCCTGTTTATGTACCCGTAAAGCAGCACTGCATTGTTATTGGTCTTTTAAAAGTCTCTTCTCTAAGAAGCTCCCCAGAGTTACAAGGTGTGAAAAAACTTTTACATTTGAATTTGTCTATTTACTATATACCTGAGAATTTCCTCTTTTGTAAAAGGGAATTTTTTTAAGATGTGTAACTATAGGAAAACAGGGCAGGGATGATTCTTTAAATACAAAATTTATTTGCAAATCTGGACTTTAAGATGTTGATTTCTCTCTGTTATTTTGTATTGCTTTAGAAGACAGAAACACTATTTCAGAGAAAGAGAGTAAGCCAGAAGCAACAAATAGAAATTTTATCCATTCCACTCACCTGAAGCAGCCAGACTGTCTCTTGCAGTTAATCAGTTAGGCTCTGTTTCTTTGAGAATGCAATTAATTAAAGAAATTATGGCTTCTATTAAAATAGACATAAAATCAGCTGTCATTCATTGTACCTGCAAAGCATTATTTTGAATCAGTATCCTCTGTTAATTAAAACAAACATCTATTAAATATGCTAAAATTAAGCACTTGACTAAATATGTAAGTTATTCCAAAAGTAATGCCTCCAGTTTATTTCCATGGAAACTACAACAGGTACAAAATGCACAATTTTGAGTAAATTCTCAGCTACAAAATACTATTATTCAACAAAGTCATCACTATTAGCTATGCATTTTTGTCAGCAATGATCAAGAGCCTGTTTGCCACACTTGTAAACTTCTGCATGGATTTCCAGAACGTGACTTGTCTTTCACATCATTGTCACCACTGCTGAAGTGTACCACTGTATGGGAACAGTTGAATCACAGCCTGAATCACTGATTGATCACCTGAGGCGAGCACTGAGTCAGCTGCAGGAGCACAGGTGAAGGCAATTCTCCTGTGTGACTGGAAGGGGTGGAGTCTGGCTCCACCTCTCCTAGACCCTGTTTAAGGGCTGACCCCCACTGGGGAAGGGTCTCTTGTTCAGATCTCTCCCTTGTGGGATTCTGTCAGCAAGCCTCAATCTTTGGAGGTAGGTGAGCACTTCCTGTATTATTGGATGTCTCTTTACCATCTGTAAATATACCATCTATCCTGACCAATCAGACCATTTGGTACTATTTATTCAGGTCATCGCCCTGCAACCACCTGCCATCTTACTATGCTCACATCCAGTGTTTGATCTCCCTAAACATTCAGCAAGCAACAGTGAACGTCAGTATGAGTACCATTTTTTCCAGAGGAATTCAGTGATAAACTTTTGTTTCATCCACACTTCTGTGTCAGATGATATTCTGTAAGACTACCCCTCTGCTGCCATCTGTCACACAGCAGCAAAACATAATGAAATATTGGTGGAAAGGTTCAACCTCTACTGCTATACCACCAACATCCACCTCTGATATTGTGGGCCAAAGTAATTACATAGGAGAGATTACTTTCTGAGCAGTTCTCATAATTTATTAACATATCAAGTTAGACTTTAAAATACTTACAGCTTCCCCCCCCCCCCCAAGTTGCATTGAAACCAAACAGCAACAGCTTTCCAGATTATGCTGAAGATAATGTTATCCTTTGCAAAATTTTATGGTATTGTCAGATTTCCTAATTTCACTGCAGCACCAAAGCATTGGTCCTATGAAATAAAGCTAGTTTATTTTCTTACAGCAGGCATTTATATGCATGGTATTGCTCCCCAAATTGACTTTAGAGATAACCTAAAAATAATTCTGCTTTTTACCAGACATAGTGTCAATATTATAATGTTGCTTTCACATTATTGTTAAAGTTGTATTAGCCTTACATAATAAAGCCCTGTTTCTCTGGATTTTATAGGCATGCTTTGCACTGTGCTCCAAGTTAATAATTACTCCAAAAAGTCAGTTATACAGTTTCACAGAAGTCTAAATACATCCATAGTATTCATTTTTTTCTATTCTGGGTGCAAAAAGAGAGACTGTTTAGATATAAATATATATATACATTTATATATATACATATATATGTATATATTAAATATGTGTGCAGTTACACATATCAAAACTTTTTATATAAACATATGTAGGTTTAAACATCCTCTATATCGTGGGGGCCCAACCTTTTGGCTTGCCTGGGCTGCACCGGATGAGGAGGAATTGTCTCCTTAAAATTGTCCACATAAAACCTCATGATTTGAGGAGAGGTCTCGCTGCTATCGTTGCCTGTGCTTGGCAGTACCCACACAAATAGAGATCTGACTTGCAAGTGTGTAGCAGATCAAGGCAAGGACTTTAGGTTCTCAGCAGAGCAATTATGGTTCACGAATTACGCTCTGGTAAGATCAGTCAGTATGGCAGTTAGTAGTGTTCTCAGTGTTTGGTTGTTTCCTATTGTTCATATGTCATCCAGACCAGTTTAAAACCCCTAATTCATTCCCAGGCCAAAAACACAGTTTGGTCAAATGAAAGCCACAAGGAGATGAATAAATTGCAGTTATGACCATAAGCTTTCAGCTGCCTTCACACAGAATTCTGAATGCAAAATAGGATTAGAACTAGTAGGAGGTGAGCCACTGTTCCTTGCTCGCATATTTAGTACTTGTTCCATTGGACAAGACCTTCTCAAGTACTTTTTCACACAAACAACATATTTTCTTAACAGTATACAACTATTGGAAGATGTGGTATGTAAAATTAAATTCTGTACTCATTCACCTTCCATAATGTGACAGAAACCAAGCAGTTGATTTAAAGTTTACAGTATTGCATATTATTATTTTTTTTAAATTAATTAACATTTTCACAGTGCATTTCAACAGAGCTATTTACTGTATGTGGCTTGTGAGATGCTTGGTTAGCTGTCTTTTCTTATCATGAATTTACCACCATAGCCCATACTTGAATGCATCAAAACCAAGTTAGCTTTGTGACATATTGAATACAGTTTTGTTTATCAAAAATTAGGATATACATGATCCTTCAGCCTTTTTCTAGAAGATGATGTCCTTTAATTGGAGTTGTTACAGAATGTGGCCTTTTTTTTTAAGCTTTAGGGAAGTGAAGAACATATGGACAACTTTCACACTTACGTTAGCTGTAACACTTGTTCATTGCTATATCCTTGATATTCTGAATGCAGCATTTCTCAGTACTCATTTTAAGCAATGGGGAATAACTATTAGACCACTTTAAAAGTGCATGGCTTTTAAATTGTACTGAACATATTTTGATCTTGCTTACACTTGTAACTAAACCACTCCGTGCGAGTTTCACTCACCTGTTTCCAAGCCCACAACCTCAGTAATTGCTCATTTTGCCAGCAAAGGTTTAAGGAACCATAAGTTACACAACATGAAAGATTTGACAGCTATTAACAGAGAAATCAGTCTCTTAGTGCAGGGTATAACATGAGTAGATAGGTAGAAACTGTACAAATCCTTAGGATTTTTTAGTGTTTACCACAGATCATAAATTTCACTTTTTTTTTTTTTCTAAGGAGGAGGTGTAAATAATTAGCTTGCATTTGTGATTTGCATGGTGAATATTAAGAATACCAGTATTGTAGTCTGCTCTTTTCAAAATTAGTCACTGGTGAAGGAAGATTGATCGGCTCTTCATATGACAAAAACTGTCACAGGACCCTCAACTTGATGCAGATATACCAACTGCTTCAACTTGTGTTATAATCAGAGGCAGTTAATTGAAAGAGCCTTGAAATTTTGTTTTTTCTTAAAGTTAAGCCTGAAATGGTGTTCTGAAGTATCTGAATATAAACTTAACCCAAATGTGAACATCCTCCTTTGCACATAAACTGAACCCAAAATTACATTTAAAATGCATTGATCATGGTATTTCTTTTTTTATCTTTCAGTTTTAAAATAACTTACTGAAAAAGAATACTCTGGCCATAGTGTTTCTTAAAATATTTATGTCAGATGTATCTTTTCTTTGATACACACGCACCACATTAACCTTTTCTCTGGGGATATAGGTCTACATTTTAGACAATTTCAACATAATAAATATAGTCATATTTGCTCAATAGTTATCGTGCTTAGCAAAAACATGCTTCATTTGATATTTTCTTATTTGTAGTCTACAAAAATTATTATTGATGTTTGTTCGTGTTCCTAATTAAGAAACCTGAAATTAGGGGCAATGCTCTTCCTCACATATAATTAAAATGGTATTTCACAGAGCAGTGTCTGAATTTCCTTCTATCGCTTTATGACAATTAACTTGGCCCAATTTGCTTGCTGAAGAGACTGGGCCAATTTAATTAGCCTGATTTCATTCTCTGATTCCATATCTGAGCACTACAGAGCCAATGTTTAGCTCCATAGAGTGGTCATAATGAATAAGTATGAATTTGAGGAGTAATTACTAAAGTAATGAGGAAGGACAAAACAACAGTCCATGTCATTATGTCAGTTTTTAAGCAGACCTTCTTGTATGAGGTCCATAGTTTTATTGTAGGGCACTGTTAGTTCCTACTAGCATTACGGAGGGGGTGGGTGGTGTGCAAAGGGGTACAACTGTCATAACTCATAATCATAATTCGTTAAACTAAATAAAGATATCAAAAATGATCCAAAAACATTGGTAAGATGCTTAAATGCCTGGGTAAAATGAAATCATCTAAACAAAATTTTTAAACATTCCAAACTATATCAGGAGATGGAAAAATAAATAAATATATAATTTCCCTAAATTGGAATACTATGTTTGTTTGTTTTTACTTAGTTTGTTTCATCTTCTAATGTTTGATAAATATTTTATTCTGATTATTGTGACATACATCACCATTATTATTAATAACACTTATATGAAAAAATTGATGAAGATAGTTGGAGAACTTCTAACAGACAGTTAACAGTAGACCTGACAAGCTTTCTTTGCAGAGAGATCCTATTTATAATGTTTGTACTGAAGGTGACACTAAGCAGTTGATTTCTAATTTGTTTTCTGAGATATGTATAAAAAGCTTTCTGGGACACATTGTATCTTTGAATTTACAAAGAGAAAATAGGCAGTGCAATTCCTAGAGTGGAATTTATATGAGTGGTACTTAGAAGGGTAGATTAATTTTAGAAAATGGAGCAATTTTCCACAGCTTTATCCTGATCAGATCACAAAGCTGTTCGATATTGGTATAGCCCAGCAGTGCATTACCCAACCCAAAATACACTACTACTTGTGCAGTTGAGGGCACAGTGAAAGTAGGAATCCTCCCAAAAGCTACTGATCTTCTCAGTGGCATAGGAGAACATAGACACAAGACTGGATTATTGGTAGTTCAGTAAAACAATAAGCTGTATTTCATTTAGAGAGAATTTCTTCTAGGCCCAAGACAATGCAATTTATATATGCTTCTCTTTATAGTATGAATTAAATTTGAGATGTGGCACTCAATCTTCTTTTCTCCCTTTAGAAGAAAAGTAACATGTGATTTTTCATCTTTTGATCAAATTCATCTCCATGAAGCTTCTTTTCTAAATATTTACTTTACAAGACTATGCAGATAGCTGCCAGGAAGCCATAGAGATGTGAACTTTAAGCTGCCATTCAGGAACAACATCAAAATTCAGAAGATAAATTCATATACCTCCTTGTAGTTATAAATGGAAAAGATAGAAATTACATAAAATTGACATTGGTTGATGATTAAAACTGAGCCTAACATGGACTTGGAATTTATAAGACGAAGAACATGAAATGGAATTAGAGAAATATAATCATTCTCTTCCTCTGTACTTCATAGTTAATAGTGAATAAACACAATACCATGAAATAAGCACATAAATAATGTAGATGAAGTAAAACATCCTTTTCTGTCAGGGCAAGTGGGTAAGCTAGTGTAGGGTACCATCCTCCTTCAAAAATAACCAAAGCTGAAATGAAATGAAAAAACAGCATTGTTTCTGGTTGCATGAACCAGCATGACTCAGTGGCAATCTAGGCAAGATGATATGGGAATCTTGGAACTTAAAAATGCTAACAGTCAATTTACTTATATTTCAGTTAACACAGTTTTGAGTCGTTAGGCAATTCAGATTAGGAAAAGCTCACTTTCCCCTGGTAGTTTCCATTTTATAATTGAAGCTGAAAAAAAGAGGAAAGAAGACTATCCAATATAACATTTATGAATATGCTATTATTCATATACTAAAATTCATTAATTTGGAAAAGTCTGTAAATGATATATATCATCTCAGCCGGTAAAACACATGTTGGGGTTCCAGAGGGCTATCAGCCCAAGATGTGTGTATTTATTGTGTGCAAGCACAGTAGTCACTCGCTGCTGGTGTTTTGCATCTTATGTCTCCCAGACTGGTCTATTTGTAGACATATTGAGACTATAAGTTTTAGTGCATATACTTCAATAATTAAGCAACAGAGCCTAAAATATTTGTCAGCAATAGCTGCCACAGTTTTAATCATTCCTACAATTTTTCAGTTTGATTATTTATTCAAACATCTGGGTTAGGTTTTGCAATTCTTATGTAAAGAAAATATTTAACAACAAATATATATATATATTTATATTTATATATGTGTTTATTTTTTTCTCTTTGCCATCTGGTTATTTTAGCCAATAATATCTGATGACAGTTCTAGAACTTACTAAATAGTGTGGAGTTTGATTTTATTAGTTTAAAAATATATTAGAAACAAATATTATTTTTCTTAGTACTGCTCTCTCTATTTGACAAGCATTTTGTGTAATTCGGGCTTAATTTACATTTCTGCAACAGCATGAGAAGGAAAATGTTCATCTGAATTAACATGCATCAAAAGTCATAAATAGTTTACTGGCTAGAGAGCAATTGCTGTTATGGCTGGGTCATGTGGTCAAGTTAAACAGATAGCTAGAAAATGAAATCAAAGATCCTGAATATATTCACACTCTTAAAAGTGAATGACTCACCCCTGTTTATGTCAGTGTTTTTGATTATCATAAACTTTGTTATTGTTTTTTTCTATACCTGATTCACACCAAAGAGAATACTCTTAATGCAAATCAAATCAATTTGGATTATCAGCTTTAGTAAGTGCTTTCTAGATAGTCTATACACTATAATCTTCTATAAATGCAAATATGTCTGAATTTGCAGTATCCTTTATTAATAGTAAGGAACTCCTTGTTTTTTACCAAAAAAAAAAAACATACCATCATTTTTTCTAATCATCGGATGTGAAAAATTAAGTTGAAATTATTAAGGAATATCTGATTAGATCATATTGCATTTGTCTTTCCTCATGTCAAACTTGTATACACAAAGTATATATTGTGCATTATTATTGTGCGTATATATTGTGCATTAATAAAGCAGGTCAAGAGAGATGATCCTCCTCCTCTACTCTGCCCTGGTGAGGCCTCACCTGGAGTATTCTGTCCAGTTCTGGCCTGGCCTCCCTGGTACAAAAAAGACAGGGATGTCCTTGAAAGAGTCCAGCTGAGGGCTACAAATGTGATAAAGAACATGGAACACCTCCCTAATGAGGAGTGGCTGAGAGACCTGGGTCTATTCAGCCCTGAAAAAAGAAGACTCAGATGAGATCTGATCCACATCTATAAATATCTAAGGAGTGAGAGGCAAAGGGATGAGGCTGAACTCTTCTCAGCAGTGTGTGGCAATAGGACAAGGGGAAATGGCCACAAACTGAAGCATAGGATGTTCTGCACAGATGTGCATGGGAACTTATTCACAGTGAGGGTGATGGAGCACTGTCACTGGCTGCACAGAGAGGTGGTGGAGTCTCCTTCTCTGAAGACGTTCGAGACCCGCCTGGATGCCTGCCTACGCAACCTGGGTTAGGAATCTGCTTTGGCAGGGGGCTTAGACTAGATGATCTCTAGAGGTCCCTTCTAACCCCTTCAGTTCTGTGATTCTGTGATATACTGTGGAATCAACATTTAGAGCTTTGAACAACAGATGATTGTTCATTTGCAAATAGCAATACACTTTCATAAGTATATATTAAAGCCTGAACTGGCACATCTATCACAGAACTGCAGTCATTGGAAGGAACCTCTGGAGATCACAGAATCACCAAGGTTGGAAAAGACCTGTAAGATCATCCAGTCCAATTATTCACCCATCACCAATAGCTCTCTCTAAATCATGATCATGATCATCCGGTCCAACCCCCTATTAATGCAGTTTCCCTATAGCAGGTCACCCAGGAAGGTGTCCAGATGTGTCTTACTTATCTCCAGAGAAGGAAACTCCATAACCTCTCTGGACAGCCTGTTCCAGTGCCCTGTCACCCCCACAGTAAAGAAGTTCTTCCTCAAGTTCTCATGGAATTTCACGTGTTCCCATTTTTACCTGTTGCCTCTTGTGCTGTCACTAAACACTACTGAAAAGAGCCTAGCCCCATCTATTCCCACGCTTTATGTATTTATAAGAGTTGACAAAATCCCCACTCAGTCTTCAACTCTCTAGGCTCAATAGTTCCAGGTCTCTGTCTTTCTTCAAACAGACACCCCAGGCCCCCAGTCATCTTTGTGGCCCTCTCCTGGACTCTCTCTAGAAGTTCGCAGTTTTCAACTGAGGATCCCAGAACTGGACAGTATTCCAGATGCAGCCTCATCGAGTCAGAGCAGAAGGGAAGAATCACCTCCCCCAGCCTACTGGACATGCTCTATTTAATCCCAGGATACCAGTGGCCTTCTTACCAACAAGGACACACTGATGACTCATGGCCAATCTCTTGTCCACCAGAACATCTGGGTCCTTCTCTGCAGAACTCCTCTTCAGCAGGTCAACCCCGAACCTGTACTGATGCATAAGGTTATTTCTCCCTGTACTCTACACTTGCTCTTCTTGAATCTCATCAAGTACTTCTCTGTCCAGCTCTCCAATCTGCCCAGGTCTGGCTGAATGACAACATAATCTTCTGATGTGTCAGCCCCTCCTCCCAGCTTTATATCATCAGCAAACTTGCTGAGAGTGCACTCTGTCCATTTATCCCAGACCAGATTCAGTACCAACCCCTGGGGAGTACCACCAGCTACAGGTTTCCCACTAGATTCTGTGCTGCTGTTCACAACCCTCCAAGCTCTGCCAGTTCTCAATCCACCTCACTGTCCGCTTGTGTATCCCTCACTTCCGAAGCTTACCTATGAGAATATTGTGGGAAACAAGTCTTACTGAAATCAAGACTGATACCATTCGCTGCTCTCATATCTACCCAGACAGTCTATGTTTGACTTGATTAATTGTTGTTTACATAGAGAAGGCATGAAAAATCTTAAGCAAAGACAAAACAGAGTTTAAAAAGTGGAAAGAAGCAAAACATACATTGTCTTTACAAACAAAACCAACATTGTAGTAGTTTTCAAACCAAAAGATTAGTAGAATTATTTTATAAAGAGCATAGAAATAACAGACCCCAGCAGCATCAAAATAATCTGCTTATCCACGAAAAACTGAAATAATTATTTGCCATTGCAACTTTTTTTTCAGCATGAAACTGTCTGAAGAAATATATATACAGACCATAAATTAGATTTATATGGAAATTTTTTGGTAGGGAACTACAGGGATGACTGCTGTGAACAGATGATTGGGGGTGCCCTCTGGACACAGCCACTTCCATCTGTCTTCAAAACAGACCTGCCAATGGCCAAAGGTGAAAACATCAACCAAGCTGGTGGAACTTCTGTAATAACTTGTTTAAGAAAGATGAAAAAAAATTGCTCCAAAGCAGCTGTGAGAAAGAGAAAAATGTGAGAGAAACAACTCTGAGGACACTAGAGTCAGACAATGAGGGGGAGGAGTTGCTCCGTGCGTCTAAATACCAAAAACTTGTCTATCATTTTCCAGAATTACATAGATTTCTTGCAGCAAGATTCATTCCTGGTTGTGGACAAGAATAGAACAAACAAACAAAGTGTGAATGATTTAATAATTGGGTATTTTTTGCTTCGCTGTAATGTTATTCATTTTTCAAAAATGTGGATTGCTTTTTATATCAAAGATTGTCCCAAACTGTTATAATAACATTTAGTTAACATTCCACAACACAAAGGAATTTATGGCATGATTTCAAAATACAATACATTAATGGTCTGCTCCTGTGTTCCCTCTCTAAACAAAACTCCCCCTGACATCAAGGGGAAACGAGTGCAAAAGGGCATTGGGTCTGGGAATGTGTTTAATTATTAGATGTGTGCTACAATGAATTCATTTAAAAGCAATTTTAGTGCTTAGGGAAGTAATAAATTTAATTACAAGAAAGTATAACTTACTGATATATTTAAAATTCTACCATTATGAATACTGAAAACATTCCATATTTATTCCAATGTTTATTTATTATTGCACCATTAAATAGGTCAGATACTGTCACATAGCTTTTGACGATCTTCAACAAATCAACATCAAAAAAAGATTTTTGTTTACCTAGAAATTTGGCAAGTTGTATCCTCTACAAAATATCAGATTTATGTGAATGACAGTAGTTTCCTGGTAAATAACTGAATGCATTAAATTTACCAGAGAAAGTGTTTCATTAACAAAATTACTTCTTGTGATAGGTTTGAAAATACATTAATATTAAGAAATTAGTAACAAAATTGACATGGTCTATTTAATTGATCTCTACATGTTTTTCACATCAGAGCACTATGAGTTCTCTGAATGTTCATTTGGAACTGATTTGAAATATCATATTAATTTTGCTGAGGATGGAAATTGCACATTTGATACAGAGAAAACTTTTCAGTTTTCTGCTGTATTTTCTGAAGAAGCATTGAAAACATGACTTGTCAGATTATATTCAGTTAACCAATATTGAGTCACTGAGCTGGAAACAATGTTCTTGTGGTGTTTATACTTGACTTTTTCTTCATGATTGCACCAGCGAACAATAGTTTTAGTGATGTGGATTTTATAGCATGAAAAGACCTCCAGTCAGAGAGAACATAAACCAAGTGAAAGTATGCTATGACTAGAACAGCTACATTTTGGAAGGGTGAAGCACCATTTCATCATCTGGTGTTACAGGGATCACCATCCTTCTCCAGCAATTATCCCTTCAAGAAAGTGACCATGCGGCGCTGAACTGTAACCTGACTTCTGTATTTAGAACTCAGTCTATTAAATGCCATGAAAAGCTCATGTCTAAAGAGAAATGAACTGGAAATAACCTGAGGCAACAAAGAGCTTCTTAACAGCATACTACTGAGAAGGTCACATATTTCAACATTTAGAGACTGATTGGGACTGTGATGCTGATTGGGACAGCATAGTTATTCTGATTGCTGTGGAGAAAAGAGGCCAAAAATTACTCACATGATTTCTTTCAATTTCCAACTGTCCAAGTTCTAGAAAGCAAATACGTTTGGGGGGTGTATTTACCTTATTTCAAAATGCCATTAAAATATTTTTTGCTGTAGAAAAAAGCACTGCTTTATCTTGTTGGAAAATATTTTCCTTCTATCCTGTCTCACACTCGGAATCTTGTTTGTAATTCAAGCAACAAAATATCAGAGGAAACAGATAAATTTTTAAAACCTTTTGCATTTAGAGAGTTGTAAATTAAGACATCTCCAAGCTTCAGTGTCCTTTCTTGAGGACTACATTTAAGGAAACAATTAAATTCTGATTTGTAAATGTATAATTCTTGTGATTAGCAGAGTGATAGAGGGTGCAAGTTTCAGCCATACTGTAATATAATATTGTAACTGTAATATATATTTTAATAATCTGACTGCAGCCTGCTTGCAGCCTGGTGCAGAGGACTTATTTGAACTCTTCTATTGGAACTTTTTTGTAGCAAAGTGTGGCATTGCCAGCCAGGTGAGGGAAGTCATTGTCCCTCTCTACCCTCTTCTGGTGTGCCTTCACCTCGAGTTCTGCGTGCAGGTTTGAGTAGTACTCAAAGGGCATAAAACTATTAGCGAGCGTCTGAAGAAGGGCTGCACACAAGGTGAAGGATCTGAAGGGCAAGGCATATGAGAAGCAGCCGAAGTTCCTGCGTTTGCACAGCGCAGAGCAGAGGAGCTGAGGGGAGGCCTGATGGCGGCTGCAGCTCTCCCAGGGAGCGGAGGGGCAGCGCTGAGCTCTGCTCTGTGTGACAGCCACAGGGCCCGAGGGGACGGCATGGAGCTGTGTCAGGGGGTTAGGGACAGTGCTGCACCACGGGGCTGCTGGGCACTGGAACGGCATACTCAGGGCAGTGCTCATGGCACAGAGCTTGGCAGAATTCAAGAAGCATCTGGACAATCCTCACAGATATATATCTGATTTTTGGGTGGCCCTGTGTGGAGCCAGCAGTTGGACTCAGTGATCCTTGTGGGTCCCTTCCAACTTGGGATATTCCGTAATTCTATGATGGAATTTTAGTATTGCATGTTTTATTCTCACCACTAAAGCTGTGACAGAACCACAGCATACTAAGAACTACCAATCATGATATTACATTTGCAGTATTCATTTATGTTTTGGGCTGCCTGAAGATACTTCATATTGCCTGTACACCTGTCCAAGTTCCTTAATTGCCTGATTACAAGGCAAATATTAACATCACTGTGAGTCTTTTAGCTATACATGCCCAAACAAAAGTAAATGTTAGGAAAATCTGAAATTATTAGAGCTTGATCATCATGATATTTCCAGAAAAGAAAAGTCTCTTACAATCAGCCTGCTTAGGTAGTGAATTTATGCTCTGCACATTAAATAAAGGTACCAGTAAATAATGACATCAACTTTCAGATGAGTCAGGATTCAGAGCAGTACTGTCATGCCCTGTTGTTCTTTCAGCATGCTATGACTTTATCTCAATGCGCCATAAAGTAAACAGACTGACACTTCCAGGACACAGTCAAGAAAGAGAGCACAGCAGTCCCAAAATTACTTTTATTTTTCCTACTGCTTGTCAATGTTGTATTTAGAATATTTTCCCTGCATTGCATGCATTCCGTAATTTACAGTAATCTAAGTATCAGGATACACCTTAGAAAATTAAGTTCTATAAAAGCCAGAGAAACTTCAGTCATTTTTCTATGTCCCACTCTTAATCATTCCCATAATAACATTACATGCCCTACTGTGTCCCGACTCAGAAAGAGACATGGTTGTCAGTGGCTGAGCAACTACAGATAGAATACAGTTTTGTCTTCCTTCTCTTCAGCAGAGACTCTCATTTGCTTCTCCTCTCTTGAAGATAACAGACTATTGTGCCTGAAGATTGAGTAGTGTCAATAATTTAAGACATCTGTATTTCATTCTAAAGTTTCAACAGGAAAACACATTTAAAAGAAAAAGAGACATAGACTGAGTTAATTAATTAAAAATCAGATATGAAAAAAAGACTGAAAGTTACGAGAAAACTGACTTCAATTCATATCTATCTGTCTCTCCAGAGGCAGAAGCAGTTGAATATCCAGATGTCAACAGAAGCAGGGAGGGCAAAGGAATTTAGCAAATAGGTCCAGAAAATACAGTCAGCAATTCCCGCAGCTTCAGTGGATTTTATGAGGTTATTAATATGAGCTAAATTTAGGGTGGTGGTATTCTCAGTTCAACTCTCACTTGCAGTGAATTATCCTTGGAGCCATTTCTTCTGTGGGTGCAGTTTCGTTAATCCAATTCTTGGCTTCTATATGCCTAATGAACTGTTGCATAATGGGTCTAAACTGCACAGTTGATAATATATTTGTTCAACATTAAAAAAAAAAAAAAGAGTTAGCAGTTTGTTGGGAATTTCTGTTAGCAAATTGCTGCTTTAATTGATTACTTCCTAAAACAAACTCCCTTTGCCCGACATTGACAACTTGCAAAAAACATAAATGAATAATGTCGTGTAAATGAACAGCAAGCACTCATTGGCCCATAAATGCCGAAAGGAATTCAGGCAAGTATTGCAAGTAAATCCAGATGAGCTGAGCATTTTTCTTCTACACTAAGACAAGAATCCCTTTACATGTTACTCACTCATATATGTTTTAAACAATAGTTCTAATCTTTGTGTTTGAAGTGATGAGGATCCTTTTCCTTTTTTGTTATCCCTTACTAAGACATATGAAAAAATGAATGTCTATTTAATATTTTTCTTGTTATGAAGTTTTAAAAAATATAATTAATAAAAATTGTTACTAATAAGCCATATGGCAGTTAGACAATCAGAATTAAGACTTCCTTCTTCGGCTCAGAACTCAATAAGCATAATGATGAGTGACTAGAGTCCTCTTCTATAACTAAGTAACAGTTTTGGAAAGGGAAATTCTAAAGAGTGGGGGACAAAGATGTATACATGTGCATATACATATCCATCATAGACATAGTCATGGACATGAACAGCCAAATATATAGTCATTATATCCATTAAATGCAGTTATGTAAAATGATATTCAAGGACAGAAATTACAAATCACTGTTGAATTTACAAATAAGTCTGAAAATGTAGAAAATATCCCAGTGTATTTCACAAAGGTGTTGTTGTACTGAAAGGTAAGAGATGTCACCAGTGGGGGCCAGAACAGTTGTACGTGAAGGTAAATATGTGTGGGAATGTGCTTTCTTAAACCAGTGTTTTTTGTTAAACACAAATTGTAGATGGTGCTTGCACAAATAGTGTGGTTGAGAATCTTATTTGTAAGTTGTATTGAAAACATGATTTCATAAATGTAATGAAATGGTTCTAAATTCTCACCTACCTTTTCTCTTGTAAACTGTATAAATAAATGCTGTATGCTCAAGTTTACCTTTTTTTTGTTCTTTTGTTTTTGTTTTTTGTTTTTGGGTTTTTTTTGAGTTTTACTCACAGGGAAGAAATAAGAATTAGGTTTATTTCTGTCAATTGTACCATCTGATACTAAAAAGTCCCATAAATACTCAAAACTTGAAGAATTTTAACATCCTTTGAAATTTGCATGAATGAAACAAATCCAGATGTTTTTAAACTGTGAATTTTCTTTGCATTATAAATTAGTTTTGACATCTAAAGCTTATTATTCATAATGAAGAGTGAGAAACTGGAGCAGAAATTGTTAACATATGTACATTTTTTAAAAGCACTTAAAGAAAAAGAGAAAAAAATGGGGAAAAAAGAAGAAAAAAATCTATGATAAAATGCAAGTTTCTTTTACTTCTCTTTTCAGTGTCAGGTAACTTTATAGGTAGTTCCACATCATCTACATATACCAGCAGAACTGTATAGAGGATGTACACTGGAAGCCATGGTATGTTAAACTTGCTTTAAAAGTGCATATGGTATTCAGTTCTTCAGGTGATTTTTAAAGACTTACCATGTCCAGATTTCATTAGGGCTTAGACATTAGAAAAGCACCATTTCTTTTGAGACTCTTTGAGGGAGTCTCAAAAGAAAAAAAAAAAAAGTTTATGGAATGTAAGATTAAATCAGTATGCAAAGCATGATCTGGGTTTTTCTAAACAAGTTTTGATGGCTAATCTTCATCTGAACTATGCCTCACTACTCATGTTCTCTGGGTTTGGCACTGAGGTACAAAGGTGATGAAAAACGGAAAAACAGAAAAGAGCAGATTAATGAGGGGTTGCCTCATTTTTAGTTAATTACTGCCATGTCATCTTGGAAGTTTGGTGACTCCCATGGATTAATGCTGGTGTCAGCAGTAACAATACAGCACAATCAATACATGGAAAGTTTTGTTGCAGTTCTAAGTGACTACCAAGAGAACAAGGTACAGGAGCAAAAATAAATTTAATATTTGGATACCTCATATTTTGGATTAATATTCTAGCCACACAGACGGAATTTAATGTATTGATGATGTGTGGAAATAAAGACAGCTGACAATTTAATTAAGATAGGATACAACTTTATTTTTAATAGTGAGGGTCATAAATTATTGAATGTATCTAAATAACTACTCACAATTGATATGATATTTTTCACTACACTTTATGACATTAATTGAAGGCAGGCTTTCAAGTCCTAGACGTGCAAGCTGACATGATTACCTACCAATTATTTACATAGGCAGTTCAACCTTGGTAACTTTATAACTCAAGATAATCTTACAATATTAGCTCTTCTAACTGCCTTGTGGATTTATTTTTGTTGTTTAGCAGATGTTTTGCTCAACATCTCTCTTATTTTACCCAATGCTAGGAGTTACTTTCTTAGCAGAGGATTAAGGAAAGTTGTTGGTGGGTTCTTGCAATTTCTTTTCCTTTTTTTATTCTATTTTTTTTTCTTTCTTTTAATGTAAGTGTAGTTTTATTGTTAGCCACTTTCTCCTAACAAAATTATTTGCAGGGACTTTTCATGTAATAGCGTAGTTGTCGCCTGCCTTCTCCTTTCACTTCGCAATGCATTTTGGGTTGTTGCATTCCAGCTGTGAACCTGCAACAATTTCAAGGTGACAGAATGATGAAAGATCACACTTCATCAAAATCCTTTTATGCTTCCTAGTGAGTGGGATTTTCTCCACAATGATTATTTTAACTTAGAATTTCAAAAAGTAATATATGAAGTTGTGTTGACTGACAGACTGACAGAAGAAAGGTTTTTTTTCTCTCTATAAAAGAAGAAAATTTTTATAAATCAGGAAAAAATTAAGAAAGAAAACATTTATCTAAAATGAAAGAAAATTTTGAAATAAGATCTCATGGATGTCACTGAAAAGCTGATTATTGATGATAACTGTTTTTTCAAAGTTTCACTTTTTCTTTTAGTTGATGGTGATAGAAAAATCTCTGAAGGCCCATCCTGTAAGTTTCTTACATTAAGTTTACTTTAGCAAATACATCCTAGATGTTACATATTCTGAAGAAAAAAAGAAAGAAAGAAAGAAAAGGAAAAAAAGAAATTCTTAAGGCATGCAAAAGGACAGTATTTATTTTTTGCCTTTCAAATAATTTGCCTTTAAGTGGAACCTAAATATTCTGGTTAGTGCTATAGCACAGTTAAAAAAAAAAAAAATAAGAGAAGCTGTCATTAACAACAGTTATGTACCTGGAAGCCATTGCAAAGTGTACACTCACATTCAAAGTGTCATAGATGATCATATCTTATCTCTGAAACAGAGAAATGTGACATATAAAGACAGTCACAAGGAAGGGGGATAGAGGTGACCTCTGAAGGCTGCACAAAAGCAGAAAGGAACATGAGAAGAGATGAGAGTAAGTTTTTTGTACTCCTGCAAGTCTTTCCATTGTACTCGATCATGGATTTAGAGCAGCCTGTGATAGCTCAAATCACCCAGCAATTATATTTTAGCAGGATTATTTCTGATGTCCTGAGAAAGTGAAACTACATCATATGTAACCAGGGGTGTGGACTTGTTTTGAAGGAAAAGTCAGTAACACCAAACATCAGTCTTAAAGAGCAAAAGGAAGACAGAAATATCCAGCATTGAGTAGATCTGGTCTTCAAAATTAAAAGTATTAAGTTGAAGAAAACATGAACCTGACTGTTCTTAGAACTTGACAGGTACAAATACAACTGTTTCCGCATATTACACAGAGGCTAACCTGGAAATCTGCAGTTTCTGACAGGATGCTCCAGCTAGGTTGTAATTTCTTGTCTTACCCTCTTGTGTTTTGCATTTCAAGGACAACTTGTATGTATGTAGCTCCTACTAGCTTCCTACCTATGTCAGCATCCTATTTCATAGCCTGTTCCATACTCTTCTCCCTCCACTCCACTTACACCTTTAAATAATCTCTTCCAGTTTACTGTCATATTTAATTTATAAACTGTTTGTTAATTATGTGTTATTACACACCAAACTGTAAAGATTACAAATGTATACATTTGATAATTATGAAGAGAATAACTAGTATAGCAAATAGTGAAAGTACCGAGGACAAAAGCAGTTCTTAATCCCAGTACTCTTTTTTTTCAGGTGTTCAACTTGATTTTTAATATTGTGGGTTTTAAATGAGTTAATGTTTGTGCAGAGTAATTAGTGAGAAGATGAAAAAAGAGATTAGCTAAAGTTCAGAATTGCTCCTGTTATTCTATACAGATTTGGATAGTGCTTATCTAAGAACCTTCCAATAAGCAAAGTCACATCTGTCATATGTTGTTTCTTGTCTTATATCCAGCCTCAGGGGAGAAGTGCATGCCAGCTTACCCTAGTGTGTCTTGCTAAAACATGATTTTGGGGGGTTTAGTTGTGAATATGTACATTTCTATTCAAGAAAGAGCAAGATCACAGAGAAAAGCTTTTGTAAGGGACAGAAAACAATGAGATACAATGAGGGCATCTTCTGGAAGAATTAACTCTATATTTGCACCAACAACTGAGAATAACAATCTCTATCACAAGAAGTACTTTCCCCTTGGATCATAGAGATCTTCTGCATCAGGAAGGGGAACGTGATGGTCATTATTTTTGTTAAAGAGCTGTTGGGAAAATGTCTGCAATGGGAAAAAAATGTGAAGATGAGGATTAGAAATCTGAATTTGTTTCAGAGTCCTACCAGAAGTAATAGGGAAATGATGGTAGCCATGATAAAAATATAGCAAGAAGCAAAGAACTTCAAAAAGAAAGATAAAACAAACAAGCTAAAGAAAAAAATATATATTATTGAATACATGTTACAGTATTACTCAGATTACTTTGCAGTGTGTTCTTTCTGTGTGACTGTAACATATGAGAACAAAGATGCGAGACATAAATGACAGAAAGTAATGGAGCATATCATAAGCTCAAATCCTAAATACATAAGCCATTTAGTTAAGCCTAAATCCTGCTTACTTCTCCCTAAACTACAACAAAGTTGGACTGTCTTCATGGGTTCATCCAGGACTACAGTTCCTCCTAAGTTTTCATGATGAAAACTACTGCATACCTCCAGGGAAGGGGTTATAAGTATTACAAGTAACAGCCTGAAAATCCTGTGATTTTTTACCATTATTTCCCTTGACAGTGAGGGGGATGGTTACAAAACCACTGTTTCCCTCTAGCTGGGTTATGGAGTCTAAGTGACGTGAAAGAGCCTGGCAGACTTCATGCTGATGGATGTTGCCCAAATATGGCAAGGATGGTTGCTTTGTAGTTTGTTGATAGTTTTGTTTTGTTTTGTTTCCACAAAGTCCACTCCCTTTCCTTTTTCTCCTTTGGTTACTATAAGAATGTGGTTAATTGATAACCTGCTTTGAGTATTCCATGTATTGTTGAGCAACTTGAAAGGGTTGCACTTATGCCCAGTAAAAAATAACAGGAGAGATAAAAAGGTCATATGTTCTGTACATAGTGAATTTTAGTGGATGTGTACATGCAAACTAAGAGAAAATGTTACAAGGCCACATTAGACATTTGCCTTTCATTACTAGGTTCAAATATCAAATGGTGCACTGAGTTTAATTTAATTTGATAAGTGTAGTAGGTATCTGAAATTCACTCAATGGTCTATAATCAAGATAAGTGTTCTTGTTTGGTAGTCTGGATCATTTTTCATTAATTTTAATTATCAGAAATGAGTATTATGCTTAATGTTCCATAAATACGTTTTAATAAATTTAATATGGCATAAGGCATTTCTATAAGAAAATCATCTTAACATATGACTATTACCCTCTGTCTGATCTGCTTTTCTCTGTCTTATGTGCACACACACACGTACACACACACATGCACACACACAAACACACACACGCATTCTTACAGTCTCCTGTATTCTAATTTAACTAATATGTATAGCTTTCTCATTCTGGTGACAGTACCAACCATTTATGGCTTTAATGCAGTGCATAGGCATAAATAAAATGTGCTACCAGCGTTTGAAGCAATTTTAGAAATTGCAATGCATTTTTTACACAGCAAAGCATAAAGAATGCTACCATAAACAGTAACATTTTTATAATTCATCCTAATTACAAAACCCCAGTCTGCCTTTAAATTTAATTAGAACGCACCTTATATAGGAGTCTCATTGGAAGCCAAGTAATTTGCATGTTTACAGATGATGCATTGTGTTGAAGACACTGTGTCTGTGCCAAATATATATATATATACAAGTCTTTGTATATTAAAGATGCTTTAGGTAGAAATGCAAGCTACTGATTGATGCACCCTGAATTCATGGGGACTCATTCTGCGGATTTAAAGCCATGCAGATGTATTTCCCCTCTGATCTACTTCTAAGCAGATGGTTTCAACTGCATAACATTTTACACAAATAGGCACAAATGGCTACTGCATTGTTATTTTTCAAAACTATATCTGAACATCGTGTCTGTGAGAATTCCCTAATTCTCTTAGATGGATTTATATTTAAGTACTAAAGTGCTACAGAGTAGGAATAAATAATACTGGTTTATATCCAGTATGTTTATTCAGAGGAAGACAAAATGGTGAAGTTCTTTGTTTCTGTACAATTCGTTTTCTTTCTTTCCAACACAATGTACCATAACTTGAAAGAGTTTTTAATACTTGTACCTGCATACTTTTCCTTTGCGCAGCACCTCAGCTGTACAGAATGATGACAAAGACCTACCTCATAGGCTGGTGCTGATTGGAGGGCACTTTAACACAAGAGAAAGCAACAGAAGTTCTGCAGATTATTGCTAATGCATTGTGGCACCCATGCATTCTTAACTCTGTGTTGGATTATCAGGGCAATGGATGAACTCTTCTTTCAGAAATAATGATGTTTCAGAGAAATTCAGCAGCAATGGGTAAAACCTTAGCACAGTACTCATAGCTTCACTCAGAGAAGAGAAAGAATTTTGCCTACCCATAACACTGCAGGTTGACTTGGTATATTCCTGCAGAATATTTAACATTTCTAGGAATTTATAGTAAGATTTCACATGAACCATTTTACATCTGTCAAAAGAAAGGCAAATGTTCAAGGGTCTAAACTAAGATTTTCAAAATGAGTTTTGTTATGAATCTTTCAAGAGTTAATTACCTACAGTCATCTGCAGTTTGACTATGTCTCTTGAGAGTCTATGTACACCTCTTGATTCCTTATGGAAAGAGTTGTACTACCAAGGATTGTGCCTCCAAGACCCTGATTTTGAAAGGATACTAGAAGCTGTTCCAGAAAATATTCCTTCTTTTACAGAGAAGAGTTATCACTAGCAATCTCTTATGAGTTCCTTTAGAAGATATCTAGTACAGATAAATTAGGATATCAGAAATATGCATTACATAAGTGAATTATGTTGATACTTAGGGAAAAAAATCATTTTTTATCTACATGGTCCTGTCTGTATCAGAGCTCTTCTTTGTTATTTGGATTTTTGAGTGGCTGTCTGTTTGTTAATGAGTCCTGATTTGATTTGTTTCAGCTACCTATATACCCTTCTTCTCAGCATCTTCCCAGGCTCTTCTTATAGTCACTTCTCTATTCATCTGGTTATTAAGCAAACTTTGGGAAAAGAACAACTTCTTTCTCAGAGGTGCTAACTTTTGGATGTTAGTGCAAATATTGTCAAACCACTGCTATTTTCCCCTGCAGTCTAAATCTGTCTTTTATGATTGCTGTCACCTGGACCTGGAGTAGGAGTGATCTAACATGGCTGTGATGCCAAGCATGGATTCTGTGACAGTGCTGAATCTTTATTCTTTTAGACATATCTAACCTTTTGATAAGCACTTTAATAGTGCATCAAGAATGCGCCAATAGCTTTTCAATAGACCTTAGAATATTTCAGAAATCTTCAGCAAATGCTGCTTAAGATCATGGTACTTTATATTGTCAGATAATGTTAGCAGTGCTAACAGTACAGTGCTCTAACATATTTTGTCAAGAAGTTTTGTAAAATATTAAACATTACTCAAGGGTCAGATTAAGTACATGGCTTATAAGAATTGTAGCAAAAGACTTGAAGTTTCCTTTCCCAAGATTTTTTTCTAGTTTCATTCAGTCGCATTAATTTCAAATGCACTGGCTTCCTTCCCTGCACAGCTAAATCCCTCATGACTGGATTGAACAGACTGTGCATTTCTGTAAATCTGAACATTACTCAGGTACCCTGATATGTCTGGTCACTTCCCACAGGCTGCACCAATTCCAGAATTCTTTGTTAACACAAGGATAGCCTCGTAATGATGTCTGGCCTTTTAAAACATCTTTCTCCATGATCAACTTTACTACAAAGAACAATCCATAAATCCCACTTTATTTTGCACATCGGTGGGACTGAACAGCTAAGCCCATAAACTGGAGTTGTTCTCCAAGGTGCCTATAAATCCTTTGGAAATTCTGGCTGTAATAGAAGTCAGGTGACCTTTAATGTTCTCTCTTGTCACACTAAACCTCCAACAGCCAGAACTCAACTGTGTAAAACACATTTATGTGAAAGATTCTGGATGCCTTTGAGTGTCTCAGCAGGTAGTTGTGAAGATGTAGCTGATAGTTGTATTGGTTGGTTGTTGAGTTTCAGAGAGTACTTACTGAATCCCATAAATGTCATTCTGTTTAGGGACAATAAATTAGATGATGGATCATACAGTTAGCTCCAGTCATTTAGATACATATCTTTCACCACTGCCTATGTCAGACCAGTGATTCACCTCTTAAGAAGCCTATTGTGCAAATTCCTTCTAAGAAGGAATGTGAAAAGGTTTGTGTTGCACTGGTACCCACAAAAATGGACAAAAATTTCGAAAATTTTCAAAACTAGCAATTAGTATATAAAACAGGCATTTGGTATTGTTTGTTTTAGCAAACACTGTAACCATGTCATCTTCCAGCTTGCCTAAACAATTCTTTTTCTGAATCCTTCCCTTCATGAATAATATAGGCAATGTTTCTAGTTCATATGAGCTGTAATTTCCTGGCACACATAATGACAGTACGTAGTGAAACGAGTAGAGTCTGACACCTTCTTTTTGTAAGTTAATCAGTTATAACACATTATCATAGAGCTATTAGAGAAGCAGACCTGGAGGCAGGAATCGTAATTCTGCTTTTAGATATCTATGAGCAGTTTAGTTTTGATTGACTTCACTTTACAACAGTATAGCAGTAATAGTTTTATATAAGGTTTTATATGTATATATTTATAAATGATAATGACTTTGTGCTTACTTAAGAATCTCATATTAGAACTTCCCATTCAAGACAGGGAATGTTTCTAGAGCTTATAAGAAATCCTAAACACAGTTTTGAAGTTCTTTATATTGTCATTCAATGCTCAGTATTAAAAAAAATAATTGTTTATATGGTACACAGTACGCAGAGAAAATGAAAATCCAGTATAATTTTAATGATGACCTAAATCTAAAAAAAATCTTTCATTCCAGCTTTATTATTGTTCTCATAATCGTTGACGTTGGAGTATGGCTGCAAGTCCTTACTGTGGAGCATTCAAAATCGTGTGCAACCTTATTTTGTTACAACTTATCTCTTTTATACTACATATTGTAATATTATGTACCTAGATGAGCCACCAAGTACAGACTTGAAACCTTTATGCTTAAAGTTAGGAGCTTCTACAGCATGAAAAAAGACTCTGGTGGTACCTTAAAAATCACCATACCCTAACATGTCTCACTGAAAGGGATGTAGCAACCATGAGTACGTCCACTTCTTTCATTCTGCTGTCACTCAAATACAGAGAGAGAAAGGTGGGATTTCATCTAATCTCATTGCTATATGAAATGCTTCATGCATTTCAGTATAGATGTAACATGCTGTCATTAAAATTTTAGTAATTAATTGTTGCTACTGGAAAAGTTGAGTTACAGCTGTCAGATAAACACATTTATTTTATATCCAGTCCCTAGGCAGTGCAAATTTGCAACATATTATGAAAAACTATAGCTAGTGAGATCTGCTTGAAGACCAGGATACTTTTCACCCAGACTTGAATACTTGGAAAAAAAATCTGATGAAAATGTTTGTGAGATTAAGGAGGAGATGAGGGTGTGCAAATAACTTTGATCTTCCAGAATAAAAGACCTGGAGCCATTTACATAAAGTAAAATAAATTAAATTAAGTTTAAAGCTCATTAAAATCTTAACATACTTGCTATGTCAGAAAAAAAAAAAATCAAATGTTCCCCAAAGTTGATGATTTTTTCCTGTGATATTTAAATTAATGGGTGGTGCATTCTGGCCATGAACAACATCAAAGTGTGCTATTCATGTTCTGGGATTAATGTTCTTGTGTTGCTGAAGTTAATCATCATGAAATCATATGAAGAAAGTTAAGTAAGTTCATACAGGGAAGAAAAATCCCTGGTGTTGCTATTCATATCTGAAGTAAAACAAATTCTCTCTGAGAAACAGAACATATTCTTTTAATTTTATGTCTCATGGGAAAATCTGTGCACATAACCCAAGGCTATTTCTTTGCACCTTTAGGGAAGGATGAAGAATTAAAAATGCTCCAAATCATTAGATTTCTTCAGTACTAACTTTCAGTTGAGTGTTACTAATAGAAAAAGAAACCTACAATTAGTAAAGAGAAAGTGAGTCCCTAGCAGCTTTGCTTTCCCATGACATTTGAATTATTCATTAGAAATTATTTCAGAGTGGCCTAGATGAAAAAACGTAATAGCTATCAAACCCTAAAAATTCCAACATCAACAACAAAAAGCCTTTAGTAATAAGGGTGTAGTGGCAGTGAGAGAGAAACCATTAACCAGTAAGATCATTTGATATTTAGATCTAATTAATTCATCTAACAAAAGGAATCTTCTTTCTTATTTTGTATGTAAATTAAATCTCCTGGTGTTAGAGAATTAATAGAAAGTCTGTTGGATCACATGAATCATTTGCAGGACACTGTTGTGGCAGGTAAAGCCATCAGACACAATGACCACAGATGCTACTACTTCCTATTCCGATTAATGTGCAGAAAGATGTGCATAACAGCAAATGGAAACACAAAGTTTATGGTAAATAATACTTAACATCTAATTTCAGTCTGGTACTCGTACAGGCTTCCCCTCTCCTAATTCATTATCATGTACTGAAGAATATGCTTACACCTTGGCATCCTCTGACAACTATTATTTTCCAAGGCTTCACAAAGTTTCCCATCCTCCGTGCTTTTCATTAAACTTCTATCAGCACACCAGCAATGGGGGTACTCATACTCAGGATGGCCTTTGGAGGACTATCTCCATTACCTGGAAGGTACTCTCTCTCCATATCTGCTTTGAGCTCAGCTGCCCTGCCTCTCCTCTACTCAAGCATTTCCTGGGCATCCTTTTTGATTGTTGAGCAAGGTCCACCTCAGCAGTCTCATGTTATCTCTCAACCTTCTATCACTTTGCTCACATCTCAGTGGAATCCTGAGACAGTTCTTGAAGGGAGATACCTCATGTACATGAAAACACAACAGTTTTCTTTCATCGTTTTCTTTCTTTGTTTTCTTTCACTGTACTGGAATCTATCTCCAAGAAGTTTCAGTAACTCCAGAAAACTTACTGAGTTCTAGATAACTCCAGAAAATTTAATGAGCATTTTTGGTATGAAACCCTTTATATAGTCACAATCTCCCTTCTCCCCAGGAAGTAATGAAAGAGAGTTTTCAATCCCATAATTTCAAGCCAAAAATATTGGACTACATACACTTTCTTTATTCCTCCATTGTTCTGTCTTTAATGTGTCTCAGAAGCCCATATGTGAGTTCAGTGTTGCACAGAAAGAGAAAAAAAATACTCTCAAATCCAGATTATAAATCAAGGTCTTTTTTTGTCTCAGTCATATTGAGGAAGAAGTGACTAATTGATTTGGGCCTTAAATAGATAGCTGGAGACAAAAAAAATGAACCCTAAGAACAAAGACCGTAGTTATTCTTGAGATGCTTATAAGCCACTAGGTAGATAGAGCTCAGGAAGATAATAACATTCGCACTGATTAACAACAATATAGAGATACCAGCTTTCAGATATTGTTTTCTATGCTCATTTATGTTGCAAAAGCATGTGTATGCTTCTCAGGTTGCATTTTAGTTCAGTAACATCTGTCTGCTATTGTGAGAAAAGAATGGAATAGAATGGTGTGGTTTAAACCCGGCAGGCAGCTAAGCACTGCACAGCCATTTGCTCACTCCCCACCAAGTGGGATGAGGGATAGATAGGAAACAAAATAGAACTTTTGAGTTGAGGTAAAAACTATTCACTAAAACAGAAAAGGAAAGGAAAAATCCACTGACTGGTGCCCAGCTAACAATAAAACATCCCACTACCAATGCAACATCTCACCACCCACTGACTGGTGCCTAGCTAATTCCTGGGCAACTGCCAGTCCCCCAGCCAACTCCCCACACCTTTATAGCCTCAGCATGATGTCACACAATATGGAATAACACCTTGCCCAATTCAGAAGAACAATCCTGGCTCTGCATACCTCACACTCTTCCCTGCTGAGTGTCACAGCCTAGCCTCAGATGAAGAGGAGGAGAGGGGAGGCGCAGGAAAGTTAATTCCATTAGGAGGGTCCTACAAAGATCACTGAGGTCAACTGCTGGACCATGTCAGGGCTAACCAAAAGTTAAATATATTATTCAGGGAGTTATCCAAATGCCTTGAATACTGACTGGTATTTTGCTCTACTCAAGCAAAATGTTATTTATGACATCATTTACACTTCGAGAGTATTCTGGAAAGCCTCCTAAAGGATTGCCATAGCTGTCCGAAAGGCAAAATATTCATATTGTGTAGAATGTCAGCTTTAAAATAGAAGAAGGTTGAGTTTTCCAAATTGAAAAGAAAAGTTGCCTGGAATTTCCAGGAATTTCCTGTTGCATTTTTTTTCCCATTGTATTCTACCAATCCTTCTTTTCTCTTTGAAGTCTCAGTGGGCTAGGTGTCAGAGATACTCTGCTGCCACAGCTTAAAGTGTGTGCTAGTCAGAAAATTCTCTTCTATTCTTTCTTTTTTGATGAATATTGCTTTGTTTACTGGCATCCTGATTTACCTGCAGCTGAGGTTTCATTCACTTACTGCTTCAGGACCATTGGGTTATTCTTTGTTTTTTTTTTTTTTTTTTTTCTGTTGTTTTTGAAGGAGAAAAGATAATTCTACATCTCTAAAAATGTGTAACTGAGGAATGCAAACTCTGAACATAATTAAAAAAATAGGGCTAAGGTCTCTTGGTCATTTCAAAAATTTGAAAATGTTTTCTTGATCAAATTCAAACACTGACAAATTAGTTTCTTGGGCATGGGTAACACTGGGACCTCCTGTTTCAACAAAAGCAGAAGAGATGAAAGTCTCAGAACTTCACCAGAGTTTTGGGGAAAGAGCAACATTTTGTTCATTTAGGGAAATGTCCATATGTTTTAAAGAACATTGCAGTGCAGGTCAGGTAAACAGATTTTCTTCTTGTTTGTTTGTTTTTTTGTTTTTTGTTTTTTTTCCATCTTACAATAAAGCATTACAGTCAATTAGTCCGTTTTCCAAAGTGTGTAGATTTTTTCCATTGTTATACCATTGAAAAACATGTGCTCTAAAGTACAGAAACAGAAAATCAGACTCAAGTCAAAAAACCACGTCCTTTTTAACTCTTCTCAATAAGGGGTCCAGATGAGGGCCACAGCGCTTCTTTGTAGTTTAAGCAACTCATTTCAGACTTTCAATAGAGAAAACACATAAAAATGTTTTCAGTTGAGCATCCTCCCTATTTCCCTTTTTCCTCACACACAATAGCTCTTATGTACAGCTTTTAAGATTTTATCTGACTTTTCTCAAATGCTGTTCAGAGAAGTCTGGATGCAAATAAGGGCATAAGAATAACAAATAGCCAGAAAGTGACTGTCTCAGAAATTGGATGGATGATGAAAAAACTTAACAAGGAAAACTTGTTTTCCGTTGAATATCTCCAAACTCAGCCTGAGATAAGGAAATGGAAATACAACCAGTTAGAGAAAGAGCATGATAACATTACCATAATTTGGAAGTCGAGTTTGTCAGTAAAAGTGGAAAGCAAATGGAAAGTAATCAGAAAAGTCTAGACAAAGAGAAACTGTAACAACCTAATCAGAACCCCCCCAGAGGATGTGCCGATTATGCCTAGTGCGCTTACTGTGGGCTGCCATACTCTGAATCCGTAATAGGTGTCTGAACTAACATTTCAAAAATATATACTTTTTATCAACCATTAGATTATATAGAAATAGAGATCTCTGCAAGCAGATGGGTATTGTACCATTTTCCACAACTATTTATAAATCTTCCTTCTTGCCACCCACATTAAACATCTATTTAGACTCTCTTAGTCCAAAAATATTTTTCTTCCCTTCTGCAGGAGAAAAAAAAAACAACTTAGATTTATAATATAAGGTTTCATTACATAACTTTAAAGAAAAATAAATTACACCAGTGTCATATAATTAGCTGCATAATAAGCCACTGGTAAATTACTAAGTGTTGTTTAGCAGGTTGGTTTTTTGTTTGTTTTTGGTTTTTTGTCAATCTTAATTATTAACTGTCTAGTCTAATACATGTTGCTGTGAAGAGGAGCTATCAGGTAATTTGGGTTCTGTTCTTTCTTTACAATTGCAGTCTGTGTAGTAAGAACTTCTTTATGATGGAGCTTTTAGGATTTGCAGACATGCAGCTGCTGCTGCTGTGACTGTGTCACAGCCTACCTACGTAATCATGTGATTTTGGAAACTATAAATCCATGATGAAGAAAGCAAGGGTCAGGATCTATGCCCTTTTTCAACACAAGATACAGGACTCAGCAGGGGCTTCTGATTTACTGCTGCTCTCCATGTACTTTCAACAATTTCAAAGAGTTCTCTAGATTATGTCACACGTTCTCTCTTCTCCTCAGTCCCCCTCACCCTTTCCCTACTTCCCTGCTGCTAGGCTCATGATCTAATGCAATGTAATTCAGTGTGAACTAGAGTAGCATATACAAAAAAGAAAAAAAAGGAGCATTTCCTTCAGATCAGATATTTGTTATCAATTTGAACAAAGAAACCAGTTCCCAGTGCATTGCAAACACTGGATTACTGACAAAGAATCCTCATTTATCATGCCAAAGCTATTTTATTTTTTCTCATGTGGTGAATAATAAGAATGTAAATCCGCCCACGGTGGTGAAGTGGTTTTTGTTGCTGTTGTTTTGGTTTTTTTTCATTTTACACAGAAGCATCAATACCATTCTAATCCTGCTTAATTTGAACAAAGTTATAATGCACAGGATAAAAAGTACTGTAAACATCACTTTCCCAGTTAGTATACTTCACAGCCAAGCACTGAACAGGTGAGCCACCATTATGAGTTAAAAAAATAGTTCTGCATGAGAGTGGCATTGTTTTTAGTATCATCTATTCACATTATATCAAATAAAGATGTACAGCAATTTAAATATCTAATTTCAGGTCATGTGTAATTCATGAGTCTGCTTTTAAAAAATTAATTTTCTTAAAACCACACACTATTTTGATGTGAAATTTTGATTATGACTCTGGTGTTTCTTTGGAATATGTCGTGTTTGCTTGACACTAAAGAGGAAATTATTTGTTGTTTTAGTTGAAGTTAAAAAAAAAAAAACAACAAGTAACTTGTAACTTAACACACCAACGAGTAATGACAAGCAGGTCTTCCCTTTATAACAGTGCTGGGTGCATGGGGACTGCTCACCAAACATGCATACTGAAGAGAGAAATGACTACATACTAAAGGCATAGCATAAACATATTAATTACATTCCAAGGACATGGGCAGAAATTCCAAGAAATGATTGACAGCTCCAGTGGTTGTGGGATTAAACCTAGTAGTCATTTTTGCTGTAAATTTCCAACCTTAAGAGTGGGTAACCCAAACTAGTTCCACTGATATTATGTTGAGCTGAGGCATCTGTTTTGCCATTCTATCTTCAAAAACAGGACACCTATTCTAATTTCTTATCTTTACTTAACAAGTTTCACAGCCTCTGTATTTCGTTCTTGAGCTTGCCATGTACGCAAGCCTCCTCTCCTTCTACTCGTACCCACTCAAGTTGTTCTCACAATATTCTCATGATTGACAGTAATAAAATATTTACTGATTACTCCAATGCATTATTTTACATTAATTGGCTATTTATTTTTCCATAAACAATTTAACTTACTGGCAGGCATCATATCAGCTAAAATGGTTGAAAATAATGAAAAAAATTGTAAACATCCAGCAAATTCTCATAATGTAGAAAAGTGAAAAATGGAAAAAAAATAGATTAAAAGGTAAGATGTTAATTATATTATGGTTACAATCAAGTTAATTAAATAGTGTTTGCCATTTTTCATCAGAAATAATTAAAATTATAATTTAAATTCAACTAAAAACATTATTGCCTTTAAAATCTGAAGAGAGTTGCCCCCCGAAATCTATCACTAGATACAGCTAGTAACAATTTATATTTAGCAAATATGAATACATATGTAATATTTTGTTTCATAACATGTCCAAGGTAGTGAAGGCAAGTTGGAAATTGTCTGTCTTAAGGGACATCAGGAAGACCTGACACCCCTGGTGCTTTTCATTTTAAAAAAGAAGAGTCCTTCAGACAGAAGGGAAGAGGCCTTAGAGAGAATCACAATGTCAGTACAATAAGAAGAGTACTGAGACATCTTGGGAACAGCAGGATGGCAACCAGCTAGAGGCAAGATAGAATAAGAATTAACAGAAGTCGGAATTTAATTAACAAATGTAAATCTTCGATAAGATTGTGAACCCAGAGTACCCAGCCAATGTGGAAGCAAAGCAGGGGGTGAGCATGTGGGAGATAAGGTACAAAAGCTGTAATGGTGTTCCCATAGATGCACTTCTGGTGGCAGGATGCCTGCTGTTGCAATCGCGAACTAAAAATTTCTTGACCAGAGATCCAGTCTCTAAAAATTATCTCAAATGTTTCTGATATGCTCCAGAAGAAATCTGGCCAAGAGAAGGTTAGAATCAGGGGGATCATCTTGTTTAATGAGCCAAAGATCATACCTTGAGTGTTCCTTTCTTTATTGAGGTGCTCTCTACATGCTGTAAAGACCCCAAAGACAAATCCTAGACAAGCGAGAAGTAGAAGGAGCCTGTCTTGGGGCCAAACAACAGGGTAGCATTCATCTTGAAGCGTGGCCATATCTGTACCATTACAATAAATGTGCACTGAACTGTTCTCTGCAGATTTGTCTAGTTGTTGTGGAAAGCCCACATGCATGTCAGTATTTTTTTTTTAATTATTCTTTTGGCCCACAGACTGTGGATACACTTGAAGCAGGCCAGAGAGAGTCAGATTTGGTCTGAGCTATAACTGGTTCCAGGACTGCACTGTCATATAATCACAGAAGGGATAGAGTCCCTGTGTCCCCAAAACATTCCCCAGTTCTGCTGAGGGAACTGAGGTAGATGTAGGCTATGATATATTTAGTCTGCAGAGTCCATCCAGAAAGATCATGCTAATCATGTGTTTCAGAAGAGGTAATATTTTAAGTGAAATTCTTTACTTACTATATGAACCTTGGGCAACTTTCGAAAAGGCTTCTTCCTTTAAATACCACTTAGTTTGCACTAAAAGGTTTAAATGAATGTTCTTGCTTGTGGAAGACTGCAGTAAAGCAAAGAATTAGCAAAAGAAGAAAAGTTTCTCATTAGATTTCTATGCTGCATTCCTCATTCCAGTAGCTGAGTGCTACAGTGTGTGACTAGAATCAAACATGATTTTCTTCTTCATTCCTTTCTGCTGGAAGAAACATTAGCATCTTTTGTGTCATTATTGGTGGCTTTTAACCAGATCTCAGATTTTAGTTAGCTACATTCTATTTTATTTTATGCACTACTTTTTCTTGTCCCAAACTCAAAACTGGGCCTTGGGCCTTAAATTATTCTGGAATCCAGTGCCAGACTTGGGAATCTACCTAGCTTCTGTGCTGGGCTGGGAAGTTGCCTCTACCACCCATTTGTATCATTTGCTACATTTTTAAAAGTGTTTTCTTTCAAGAAGTGCTTTTTTCCAGTTTTTGTTGTTGTTGTTTGTTTTTAACTTTAGAACACTTTTTAGATGGAGATTTAAAAGCATCCTCATTTTGTGGCTGAAGGCAGCTGAGAAATAAGTTCCCCTAGTGAAAAAATCATTGTTTGATTTACAGATGCAGGCATTGCCTAATTGCATGAGCAAGGCAAGAAGGAATTGGCCAGGCACTTTTCTTTTATGGCATCTCTCTATCATAGTATTCAATGCATTTCAGAAAGTTATTAAATATACAGAAGATGAAAGGGAAATGCCTGCAGTCTGGCTTAGAGTATATCTGGAAAGTAATATATATATATTTCTCTCTCTACATACACACACAAAGAATATTTTAAATTTCCTGGGTTTGATTCACCTACCTCCAATGGTCCAAAATGTCTCCTTCAGTAACTTATATGTAATGGATTTTTAATTTGTTTTAGTGCTCGATGATGCTTACTAAAATAAATATCCAATCACTTTAGTAGTCTCCCAAATGTGAGTGGCTACTGCAAAAGCTATTATTCTCTAATCTCTTATTCCCAGTTTTCAAATACCTCGAAGATACTGAATTGAGAGAGAAGTGAACTACATTGAATGGTAAAAGACGGATGAGCATGGTCGGCAAACCTAAGAACTGGTAGCTCTAGGCACCTTTCATCAGAGGGATACTGTCACTGGAACAATTTAGTCATCCGTTCAGCGTAGCCTATTTTAACACTTGGCTTGAAGTCTTTGGGGTCTTAGGCACACTTGCAGCATAGTACTGCTAATGAGGCACTTAACGCTTTTTCACCTGGGGCTTTGTTCTCTGAAAGATATGCTCTTTCCCTTGCAGAGTGACAAAAGAATCGCTGTTGGCAGCAATTAAGAAGTTTGAATGCCATTTACATTTTTTTATTGTGCGGGTCAGTGAGACACCAGCACAAGACAGTTTAAATTGAAATAATCCTTTGATTCATGCTATTAACTTCAGACAGAAGACAGAAGACACCTGAAGTCAGTTCTATCTTCTGGCTCACAAAGAAATTTTGTCTAATCTTCCTCTCTTAGTTTGGAGTAAAAACTCTTCACTGTGTAAACTGTATCTTATCTGAGTGTCTTTTGTGCCTCACAACATGTGGCCTACATGGTGGGAGGAAGACAGTTCTGGCCAACGCTCTCGTTCCTGTACGTGTACAAAGCCAGGCTGGATGGGGCCCTGGGCAGACTGATGTGGTGGGTGGCAGCCCTTATGACGTCATTTAACATGTCTATGTCAGCTTAATAGACACTGAGAACTTTTGAAAGGCATGTGCAGACTTCATCAGCCCTAGAAACTGCCGAAGTACATGAAGTAAAAACGTTCAAAACTATCTGTTGAATCAGTTTTAAGTTGCAAGGCAACAAGTGATCATATAACTTTGTTCTGGAGTGATATCCAAAAACATTTGCAGAACCAGGCTTCAGGCTGTTGTGAGCTCCCGGCAAGTGTGTATGGAACAGGCTTTTGCTCCATGCCACTGTCACATCAGGATCTGGGGATTCATGATAATGGGATAAAAGCATGAGGTGAGGAACTTGGGTAGACAAGCACATTTAAAATTTGCAACAGCACTGCTCTCTTCCATCAAGAAGTATGCAAACGTGGCATGAGGGACAAGGGTCAGTGGTTGGACTAGATGATCTTAGAGATCTTTTCCAGTCTTACTGATTCTATCAATTACTCTACACTAATTATGAAAACAATACACAGAGTTATATGGGTGAGCATATTGCAGTCTTTCCTTGCTCCTATCATCATTGTGTATAACAGTAATGGAAAGCAATAAAGAAGATCCAGCAAGCTCTGAAATCCTAATTATTAGAATAGCAACTGCAAATGCTATCTTTAATACTATTCAGGCTACTTCATCTAAGTTTAGAAATGAAGAGCCACTCAGACATGGAAAGCAGAAAGAGGATGGATGATTAAACCAAAAATAAAAAAAATGTTCTGTGTTATCTAGAAGTTCCTCTTTTGGTGTAACTTATTTATTTGGGTTTTGTTGATTCGTTTCACTTTGGGTTTGTACTTGTTTTTTATTGTTTATGTTTTCATTAAAAAAAATTGGAGGGTTCAAAGAGTAGATGTGAGAGGCAGCAAAGGAATTCAATGATCCTTTGGTATGCTGTAAACTCAAATTATATGTATAGATTACAATAAATCATATTTTCAGGCAGGTTTTTTTGTTTATTTATTTGTTTATTTAGCTCAGGTTGTTTTATTTAATAAAATAACAATCCAATTTAATTTCAATATTAACACCCTGTTGTCACAATAAGGGAACTCCGCAGAGACGGTGTATTCTCCGACCCAAAGGCAAGCACACATGCACCAATATGGTGTGGTTAAAGAGTTCTGAGTTCCGCTTTTTTTGAACAGTACACTTCCTTATATACCATTGCGTTAGTCTATGTTAACGCCTATTAGGGCTGGACCCCCAGTCCTATTACAGCACATACCATAATGTCCTCCTATCACATTATGGCACATACAGCAACAGTTATGCCCAGTTTTGCCTAATGCTTGGTCGAGCTTAGCTGTTACTTGTTACTTACCACTACAACACCCATATTATTAAATGGGTGAACTCTTTTAGTGGTGGATATGAATATCATACAGTTACACATAGAGTAAATAATAACAGCATACTTACATAGGTTTGTATAATTTTATATTTATAATGTGTATACAACTTGATATGGTAATAGATGGTTTTCTGTATGTAGCGTACTTAAAATCTTTCCATTCCTGCATTAGTGTAAAACATTGTTTCACACATACAAAAGGAAAGGTGGTCAGATTCACTTCAAAGCTCTTTTATACATAAACCTTCAAAACAGCTGTAAATGACAGAATGGTTAAGCCTCAGTGCCTGCCAGGTCTTTGTCTTCTTTATCACTAACTCTGTTGTCTTCACAGTGAAGATAACAAATGGAGGAAATGTACTATAAATAAGATGTGAAGCTAGAGATAAGGCATACGATCACTTCCCTAACACATACTCCAGCTTGACCTTGACTAACTCAAGATCAATCTCTCCCAGTATTTCTCTATCCACTAAAGGGATTAGGAAGTTGATATTATTAAGGACATGATTGCAAATCTTGTTGACTATTCACACAGAAAATTCTTCTAGGATTCTGTGTCCACCACGGTGTATAATCATGTAGCTGGATCATAACACTTAGAGCTAACTGCTTTTAAGAGATAGAATGTAATAGAGCATTGATAGTCAGAGCCCCGACCTTGCTCACTGCTCACACAAGAGATTGATCTTATTAATAGGAAACCTGAAAACCATAATTTCGGGGGAATGCAGGTTTACTTTTTCATATATAAGTAATACAGTGATTTTTTTTTTATGAAAGCAGCTTCTGGGTGAATATGCCTTCCATCAATGTGGAGAATGGGAAGTAATTTGGTGGAATAGGAGGTGAAAGCTGTAGGAGTGGGGCTTGATCTTAACCGAAAAAGGTTTTTGCAAGATAGCAGAATATCTGGGTATATGTCATAGTAGGTGACACAAAAACACTGGAGGTTCGAGAATGAACAGTAAAAGTTTCAGATGAAGAACAAAGGGGTTGTTTCAGACTGTTTCTGGGCTCTGCATAGGGGAAATGGAGTGAAACTCTATGAACAACTTTGTAGATAGAGTGTTAATCATTTCAGCTACAAAGATATGTTAATTATTACAACAACCAGATGTTATATGTTCCAGCTTAGCTCTGAGGACTTGATCAGTTGAAGAAATGTGATTGAGGTTTACAATTGTAATTTTCTGTACTTTTCAGAATTAAGTTTCTGAACCACTTCTGAACTTCTGAATGGAACATTCAAAATACAATTTTATCTTCTCAGAGCAAAATGTGTACTTTCAGTCTCTACTCCAAGTAAGAAAAATATTTTCTATTGAGCATTTTTTCTCCTTTGAAGTTTGACTTCAACTCAAAACACATATATTTCAAAGATAAATCAAAAATGCAGCAGCAGCTTGTGTTCAAATGAAGCATGTATACGTATTTTTTAGCCCAGACTTCAGGATCTTTAGGGTTTTATGGTCTCAGTATTTAAAATAACTTCAAGACTGTGGTATCTGCAGGCAAACCTTATGGTGTTTTGGTTCTGTGTGCTTTTTTTTTTTTCAAATCTACCTAGTCTTTTTAGCTCAACAGTAGGCATACTTATTTCAGAACAAGTGCTCTTGCTAAATTGGATATATAAAGGAGAGAAAAACTTTGGGAAATCCAAGTTATTAACAATTAAACTCGAGTTGACACTACAGTTTAGGCAATTCATGGCATACATGGGGTATTAGTTGAAGCCTGATGATAAATTCACAGCTGTGAAATACCTTTACAAGAGACTAAATTGGAAAGGTTTGTGATTTTAACAAATATAGTTACATATTTCTAGCCTCAAAAGGTAATTTTCCAGCAATCTAGTGGGGGAAAGAATCAACATGTTGTAATGAGAAACAATGATTTTTACTTCACATCACAGGAAATACAAAATTAAAGAATAGCATTAAAGGGAATGGAAGAGCCAAAGTGGAAAGCAAAAAGTGCTATTGTCTCCACAAGCACTGCCACTCACTCACACATCACTGTGTGCCTTTAGCAGGCAAGAAGCTGTCAATTCTTGTCTCTTCAGACAAGTTTCTCAACAGTGCTTATTTCTTTCCAGAAGAAAGCTGAGGCTATCACAATTTAGGATTTCATCTTGAAAGCATGAGTACTGTTTACTTATTTAACTACAAGTTAAAAAAATGTTTTTTTCTGTTTCTACTATTATTCCAACTCCTTAGTACAGTGATGATTTCAAAATAACTCAAATATTAAATACACTAAATTATGCATGTAATTGATGTGGAGTTATCTTTGACCAATATATTTTAAGACATCAGACTACTGTTACTTGAGGATGTTACAATTAACTTGTCATACACCAAATCTTTGTCAAGCAGTCAATGCAAGAAATAGAGATGAAATCCTAAGATGGGATAAGCATCTTGCATGGAAACTGAATTTGTGATTTCTTTGGTGATTATTTTTAAGAAACATTGGCAAGAAGAATCAGTCACAACACGGTGAATGTTAATCAAACAGCCAAAAAGCTTTTCTCAGTCAGAACAGCCAGTTCTGTACTGGAGCTGCTTTGAGTCCAAGAGATCATCTCTGTGTTTTTAGGACTTGAATTTAAATGGTGCATAAGATTTGTGCTAGCTTTTTTCACAGAGGTGTATTCAGCCATGTAACAATGCATGTACACTATACTTAGCACAGGGCTAGTCTAAGTGGCTCTATATATCTCCTGTAATCAGAAAAGCCACCTGTACTAAACATTCCTTTAAAGCATCTAGAGATTTGAATACCTGATAAAGAATTGCAGTCAAACAATTTGGAGAATATTTTTGTGGCAATTAGCCAATATTCTGTACTCATTACAGTATCCCAGAATGACTGAGGCAGGCAGGGCTCTCTGGGTCTCCTTGGACCACCCCAGCTCCAGCAGAGGACTACGCCCAGGCCCACAGCCAGGCAGCTTCTGGAGATCTCCAAGTAGGAGACCACACAGCCTCTGGGCAGCCTGTGCCAGTGCTCTGTCACCCAAACAGCACAGAAGTGCTGCCTGGTGTTCAAAGGGACCTTCCCATGCTTTATTTTGTCCCATGGCCTCTTGTCCTGTCACGAGGTATCACTGAAAAAAAAGCCTGGCTTCAAACTCTGCATCTTCCTTTCAGGTATTTATAGTCATTGATGAGCTTCACCCTGAGCCTCCTATTCTTTAGACTGAACAGATCCAGTAGAACTGGACACAATACTCCAGGTGTGACCTCGCAAATACTGAGTAGAGGGAAAGGATCATCCATCTTGACGTGCTGGCAATAACCTGCCTAATGCAGCCAAGGATGCTGATAGATTTCTTCGCTACAAGGACACAGGGCCCCCAGTTCCTTTTCTGCAACTCTGCTTCCCTACTCTGTGGCCCCCAGCTTGTACTGGTGCCTGGAGTTGTACCTCCCCAGGTGCAGGACTTTGCACTTCCACTGGATGAACTTCATGAGGAAGAATTCTGTTAGCCCATTCCTCCAACCTGTCAATATCCCTCTGGATGGTAGCGCTCTCTCTGGTGACTCAGAACTACTCTGTTCAGGACAGTGTAGGTCCATTCATAAAGATTTCTCAGAAAGAAATAGCAGCACTGTTCACTAAGAGGCATATTAACAAATTTATTTACCAGCATCAAGTTGCAAATGATGCACATTTATCTAGCTCATTTAATCCACAAATATTTCAGCACCATTGACCTACTTAGGCTTTTAACAACAAACTCACAGTATCTAGAATTCCATGAAATCAGTGGTAACCCATTTTGACTCTGTTTCTGTCCAATTTCTTTGAGCAATGATCCAGAATCTGAGAGCAACTTTCTCTTTAATGTTTGATTTTGATATACATACAAGCTCAGTAGTTCAGTGTGTCCCCTGAAATGTCACTGGTAACAAACATTTTCCTTTCTGTTACGTTTAAAAAAAATACAGCTTATATTCTTGGAGGTAGAAAGAGTACATGGACCCATCCTCAGTGAAGTATTTTCTCTGGGTGTTTCAATTTAATAACTCAGTCAATTGTAACTCTCACTTCTGAAAATGTAAATAAGATCAATCACTGGCACCTGAAATAAAATCCCGGAGCTTTTCAGTTTTTTAAAGGAGTCACCTTCTTTCAGGAGATTTGATTGAAATTAATGTTGCAATAAATGATTGCATAGCCCAAGTTATTTTAGTGAAAAGGCAAAGCACAATTCCATTTTCTCTTTTTTTCCCATTACTTTTTTCCACATTTTTCTTTTGCTTCCGCTTCATCCACATATTTCATTTGTAATAAATCATAAGCATCTCTTACAGCAAAGGGCCTAACAAGGTTCCTGCTGCAAGTATTTCAAAAAAACAGCTAAAACACTTAACTATTGAGTACTAGTTTGATTATAATAATAAAGTTGGTGTGCTTTGAAGAAATTAAAGTAGAAATATAGCTTCCTTTTAGAAGTTATCAAAAGTCTAGATTTCACCAGGTATTTAAACCATTTTTCAATCCAAGTACTTAAGAAGTGTGGTTTCATAATGGTGGTGGTTTATTTTCACTCTGAAAATTGCGTGTTTTCATTTCTTTTTTTTCAGCAATACTTCTCCCTTCATGAAGCTACAAAAGTTCAAGAAAACAATATTACTTGTGGTGAACAATGTATTTGTGAAAGTGCACTATACCCTATGAAATTTGAACTTAAATCATTAAAAGGAGCTACAGTTGCAAAAAATGCAAAATAAAAAAAAAATCAGTGAATTTCAAAGAGACATTATCTTTTTTGGGGAGATTTACTTTTGTTTTCCCCTTCTACCTCAAAGAATTTAAACCTTAACCTCCCATCTTTAAAATACCCTAAATATCTCCAATCTGACATAGAGATATAATTGAATTTGCCCCATTTCTTGTGAATTATACTCCTAAAGGGTTTCATTTTTCACCAGAGCAAATTCACCTAATGACAGTCAATGGTTTCCTGTCAGATTGGTCATTTTTACTGAATTATCTATAACATATTCACTGACCATTGGTAGTAGTGAGCCAAAATATGTATTTCACTGAGAAATATTTTTCTGTTTAGGAAAGCACTTCTGTTCACTTCTGTTTACTTGTCTTTACATGCTCCCTTTCCATGTATCTCAGCTTGGCAGCATGATGGTTATCTACAATAACAATATTTACTTACTTAAATTTCCTCAAGCAACAAATGTATCCACTTGTTTTTCAGCTGTAGAAAACAAAATAAAAAGCAATATTGCAGCATGTCAACATCCACTTACTGGACAGCACCGGAGAGAAATACACAGTGCTCCACTCACAGGGGATACAAATTTATAATACCTCTGAAAATTAATGTTGGACAAATACTGTTTTGCAGCATTTTCTTTTTCCTTCTTAAATGTTTTGGATATGAAATTATATGGCTCAGGCAGAGCTCGGTCACCTTACTTATACATATATGTCAGTTTGTCTTTATGCAGTCTTATAAAGAAAAAAATATTTCTGTATTTTTTTCTCCATCTAAGAGTGCTCACACAATGATCTCTAACCAGATGAAATTCTGACCATGACTTTAAAGACATCCCGCCTCATATTCCAGATGGAAGCATTTAGCCCATTGCCTTCATTTGAACCTTTAATAATTATGTAGAAATCACTTTTGTGCTAAAAATACCCCTTTCCTAACTTGCTATCTCCACATCGTTTCCTTTTGAAGAACCCAAATGAGTTCTATACCTCTAAAACAGACAAGAATTCTATTTATTTGCTCTTTATATTTTAGAAAAGCTGTTCGCTAAGCTGTCATTGTCTCTCCGTAGCATCCACGATTCTTCTGTGAAACACTTTCCCTCTCTGATTAACATTTTACCACTTCGTTCTGATATGTGATTGAATGAATTAATGACATAGAAGAGAATCTATCATCTACCTTTATATATTTTTTTCTGGTTCCAACAAACAGCAAAGGAATGGTTTCTTTATAAAAAATACCAAAACATTATGTATTCTCTTTATCCTCTTACCTTTTATCAAATTCACTTAACAATACTGAAATGAAATTATCTGCTCACAAATCAGACAATGCCATCTTGGGTGTCCATATCTGAATATTGTGTTCTCTCTGTGTAAAGTCTGTTCATGGAGTCATGCTAACTAAGCAGGAAGGAAATCTATACCAGTAAGCCCAGAAATGGACCAAGCACAGTGAGTCAGGATGCTCTCTGCAGTGGTGTGTTCCAGCCTGTGCAACTATAGACTTTGTACAACCCTTTCTACTTCTGTACTGAATCTGTTCACCAGCATACTCCTGGAATGTCTCTCCCAGTAGAAGTCCGTCAGTGAACATTCTACAGGCATTTGGGAAATATGCTGGAGGTGTGGATTGTTAGTAGATACAGTGGCAAAGTTACCAGAAACCACAGCTAAAAACATCTTAATCTCAAAAGTGATTTTCAGATTAAAGAAATGCTTGGATTGAATTCATACATTATGTCAACAGCCTTAGGAAACGGAGCCTATAACTTCATCAAGCACTCAGTGCCTGTCTCACAAACACTGATGCTGGTAATGACATCATCTAATAACAGCTATGCAATTCAGAGCCATTGTTTCACTGGAAGTAAAGTGGGCTTTACGTTAGGAAACCGACACAATAATTTGGTTTTATTTTATGATTTGGCATCATTTTCCACTTGCCAAAAATCCCCATCAACAAAAGGATAACAACTCCTTTTGCCTATTTACTTTCCCCTCACCTACCCCTAGTTTAGACCATGAAGTCCCTGAGCTTTTGGAATATAGAAAATTGAGCATAACAGGAGTAATAAGTGTTTACTCCAAGTGTTTACTTGATTGCATCAAGTGCTGGCTTTGTATGACTGTCTTGTAAAACATGTTTAGCACAGAACAGTTTATCACACTGCATATCTCCTCACTATATTTTCAGCCTTTTTACCAAGGCAAAACACATTAAGGCTGGCAATGGCTGTGAATTCCTAAACCGTATTATTCAGTTTCAACAGTATAGTTTACACTGTTCTCTAATAAACTGAGCTGTCAGGAAAATATGGGAGCAGAGTAACAACAAGTCATGTTTCTGCGATGCTCAATGACATCATTATCTGTCCAGCTATCTTTCAAGCTAATTTCCTCTACTTTTATACTCACCCTGTATCTTTTCCATCTAAAATTTGAGAAAGCTTGCATTTTTCCTAGCTTCACTGTGCTGTATTTTAAAAAGAGGGGAGAACAAAGTAGCTGGAATAATTTCTGCTGTTGGGACTGTTTCTATTTCCTTTTCTTAACAAGAACTTTAAGCTGGAATTTAAAACATAGAAAACACAGAATTTTTTTATGACAGAACAAGATGAAGTTAGTATAAAAATATAATCTTCAACAGAGTTTCTCTTAATGGATGAAATCTTAAATGCTATTTAAGCCACTTTTCCATTTTTGTATAAATTAAACAAAGATTTGTACTACCTTATATATGGGAGATGGAAGAAGTGAATGGCTGTGTTTGCAGCCCCTGTTGAGAAAGCAATTGTACAGGGTCCAAAAATTTCAGATTGTTAACAGTGAGTTTTATAACCTGAACTAATCAGAATATATTTTCTCAGCACTGAAAGATTTGTTTATTGTGTTAAACATCATATTGATTACAAGACTGTGCATATCATGCAACATACTTTTAATATGTTGATCTTTTCAGACCCAAATGGTCTTACTGCTTGTTTCCTTAGCCATGCCTTGCTGAATATCATGATCATTTCTTCTCTCCAAATTACAGTTCGTTTTAAGAGCTTTAGTTGCCCCATTTATTTGATGTATTTTTCCAAGCCAACTGTTTGAATGAAAGGACCTCTGAGAACTTGAATCACTACAAAATCTAAACTTATTCTTCATACTGATTACTACTACTACAATAGTATGAGCACTCTTTTATTTGTATTAGTTTGTTATTTTATTCCAGTTTGTGGCTAAGAACAGTTTCAGCAAGCCTCAAATAGTCTGCAATGGGATAATCCTGTAAGTCAAAAAAGATAGGCAAGGCAATGCAAAGAAAAAGGCAAGGAAAGACAAGGCAAGAAATCTTCCACTGTTTGGCTAGCTTTATTTAAAAGTGGTTAGGGTTCAAGAGGAGGGAGATAAAAGATGGTTTTCCTTTTTTAAAAACTTTCCTCTTACCAATGGCTTTTGCAGTACAGTCCTACATCCTTCTGGGAGAACAGGTTCAGTTCCCACGTCCTGATAAGGTGTCATAAAGCCAAGAAAATTTCCTGCTCAGGAAGTGCAGAAGTTTAATATTGAAATTAATAAATCACTGTCCCTACTGAAAAAATACATCCTATATTAATACATAAACTACATTACTTATCCTTGGTCAACTAACTTAAAACAACTTAATAGAAAAACATTCTTTTTTTTATGGAGGGTGTTACTAGTAATACCAACAACAATGAAACAGAAAACTATTTATTAATATCTGTATTTTAGAAAGCAGCTTTTCTTGTGATTTTCAATATTCTGTAGGAATAGGGACAAAAGCCCATTTCTGCACTGCAGAAAAAACTGTAATATGGTATGACTGAACAGTTCTCCAAGAAAACAGGTTAACTTAGTAAGTCATTTCTTCTATAGCTTCTGAAACAAAAAAAGGAAAAAAAAAAGATATATAAAAAAAACAAACTTATAAGAAAAACAACCACAACAACAAAAATCCATGATCTGTTATAGTACCTGGAGCACATGGATAGGCTGGAGACTAAGGCAGAGCACAGCATTTAGTTTTTTCTATCATTCTGCTGCATTTTATTTATTTATATATTTGTATAAGTATATGCTCTGTACAAAACAGCACTGCAATGGGTTATGGAAACACCACGAGAATTACAAATGTTTTAATAAAAAAAGGTATCTTATTTAATGTACTATATCTAATTTTTTTAGATATGAAATTATTAGTTTGCCAAGATCAGATAATGGAAGATCTGGAAGACACTATATATTTTGGTGAAGAACATGACATTCCCAAAGCCATGAATGTATTTCTCAAAGAACCTGTAATATGTTATCATGACATAACATTTTGTAAACAAAGATGAATGGTTAAAATTACGTTTTCAAAATAAACAGATTACATTTCCCTACATTTATGACTCCATAAAGAACCATTCAGAAATATTCTACTCTCATTCCCTCACAAAATTCAGTTGTTACAAAGTTTTAGGTGAAGTCAAAAAAAGGATAAGTCCTAAGATTATCTTTCTGCTGATTCCAATTCCTTATTTATCTTCCTGTGCAGCACGGCACCTTTCCAAAGAGGCAGGTTTTGTATTGTTTCATCAGAGATAAGACATCTGATCTTAGAACAAGTACGCAACAAGAGCTTGTTGGAAATTTTCCAACACAATATCTTTTCACCTGAAAATAAAGTTACATGAAAACTAAAACTTAGCAGAATTCAATCAAAATTATCCTTTTTTTTTTTTTTTAGTAAAGCAGGAAGGAAGGGAGAAAATCTAAGCATGGCAAGAGTAAAACAGTAATCTGACTTGTGCTTTGTTTGATTATTCCGTTTTTCATGCTCATTTCTTCTTGTTCACTTCAGTATTTATTCAGTATCTACTAAAATTCCATGAGCAAATTTGCTTCTTTAAGTAGAATGAAATCACTTACCTAATTTTTATTTTAAATTCCAGCCATCACTCTTCTTTATCCAACAAGAACCGCCTTTTTGCTTACTTAGCAAAGACAAAACTGTTTGTCTAAGGAAAAAGACTCTGGTCAAAAAATGAAAGAAAAGATACTCTTCAGTCAAAGAAAAGACTATGCAGTTTAAATTCATTTAAAATTACATCTCACTTGACCTTTGGTTATTTGAAACATCACGCATCTGGCCTCTCAGCTATGTTCTTAATACCCCCATTGACTTGAGTAACATTCTGCAGGTGCAACTGAGAATCAAATTTGGCCTGAGGCATATAGATTAAAAGAGGCCATTCTTTTACATGAAACATTTGCATTTTACGTATTCCTTTAAGTTATTTCAAAAGCTAAATATCCAAGAGACTTGAATATCTAATATTGTTTATAAGCAAGATTTTTAAAATGAGAGCATTCAGCTGTGTGCCAGGTAACTTTTGTATTTCTCTGCTCATGAGTTTTCAATTACAGTGGACCACCTGCCAACTGGGAAATCCCACTCCTGTTTGAAACATCACTGCAAATTCTATTGGTGTTTGTAGAACAGAGTAACTTGATTTAGGGAGGACACTGAAAGGTTCATGCAGCACTTAGAAAAATTAATAAATCAGACAGTACAAAACTTTTTATATTTTATTCCAAGCATCTCAAGCCACTCTCCATGAATGGTCATTTTAAGTACATTTTTAAAGTTATTATCAACATTGTGCCTCTGACAGAAGGGTGAAGATGAAAGCTGGGTACCTTGCTAAATTTCTAGCTTACTTTCTTTCTTTGAAATAAAACCTTTCCAGCCCCAAATGCCTTTTATTTTTCCTCACAGCATCTTGTGGTTCTGCCAAAGTAAGAATTTTGTAGGATCAAACATATTGCAAACGTTAGAACTCTAAAGGTAAATTGTAATCAGCTCTAGATTCTTGCATCAGTATACAATGTTTCTCTCAGAAGTAAGAAGCCACAGAATCATATATAACAAGCACTCTTTCACAGATCCTGTGTATGGTCACACAGCTTGATGGGAATTTAATTATTCTTTTCTTAAAAAGTTAATACTGCAAGAGTGTAAATATTAATCATGAAATAGTAGTTCTAACCATATAGTAAGAATTACCATATCTTACCTTTATAGCGAGCCTACTAACACTCCAAATAAACTAACACGTAAAACCCTAACCAACTGACATCCTGTATAATCCTACAAATCAAAGAGCATTTATTTCTACAGTAAACGATGATGGATTGATTAATTGTGACAGGAAGATCTGAATTTAAAAAATAATTCATATTTCTCAGGCGTATAAATTGAATATCTTTATTTTATACTAATTGGACCAAAAAAAAAAAAAAAAAAAAAGAATGTTTTCTGAATGAAAATTCCATCCTCAGTTCTCATTGTCTTCAAAAATTGAATTATAAAACTTGTTATAATAATGTCATATACTAAATTTGTATATTACATACATATAATGTTTGTGTTATATTTTGAAAGAAAAATCATTCTCATTTTATTTCTCTAAGCCACATAAAAAATGTAGTCTTATTAGGGAAACGAGTAAGAGCATTGTCTTATAGGATAGTCATCAAACTTCATATTCTTTTTCACTGTTGTGACCTGTAATTGAAGGAACAGTAGCCACCCGAGTCAAAAAGTTCTGCTTATTCTTCAGGGCAACCTTTACTGAACAGGTAGAAACAAACACAAATTGAGTATCCTATGTTACTATGCCAACATATACTGTTTTCTACTTCCCTCCTCTCAATTCTCTAAAAAAGCAAGGAGTCTGTTTTTCAAACTATAAAACAAATCCATTCTTTCCACAGAAAGAGAAACTTCAAGAAGGTGTGTCATCTAATGTAATAGTTATATTTTTTTTATAGTTATAATAGTTATATTTTTTTTAATGTAATAGTTATATTTTATTTGAAATGACAGTTATTTGAATATATTGCCTTTCTGAAAACTGTCTTCAAAGTTGAGTCCAGGCAGATGCAGTTATTGCCCATGAAATAACCATCAGACAGGTACTAGCTGTAGAGTGTGATGATGTGACTTTTATTTATCACACAAATGCCCTTCATATTTGTGATGAAAAGGTGAAAGAATCCACAGTAGATTTTTCTAAGTGAATGAAAATCATTTCACTGACAAACTGTACCTCTTAAATCCTACCTAACTCCTGATTTTGAAAGTTTAATAGATGATAAGTGATGTTTCATCATAGTATCAGCCTTTTGCAGAGGACTCATTTTGCTTAGTGTAAAATCATTTTACATTATTATTTCCATAGATAAAATACTATCAGTTTTTGACATTATATTTTAAAAGAGACTTTTCCCCCATTTAAAATCCTACCTCTATTTAATTTTTAAAAAACAATTACAAAAGTACAATGAAACACCAATTTAGACATATTTAAATCAAACAGCACTGTATGGTGGCACATTCATTTTATGCTTTGAAATTATAACTTGATTAACATCATTATTCTAAAGCTTATCCTATTGTTTAGCTAATGCATTTAACTCAGATGTAGACTGGGAAGAGTAACATATGTATGACAGCTGAATTTTGCATCCCCTAAGATTTGCATAAGCGTGGGAGTTACGAAAGTCATGCATCAGACCAAAACTAAATAAACTTAATTTTAAAATGCAAAGCTCTTCATAAACTATTAATATTGGTAACTGAATTTTGACACTTACTTTTTAAAAGCTTCAGTTTGAGGTGTTCTTAATTCCTTACTCTCTTTACATTTGCAAATTACAGCTGTACAACTTTAGAGCAAAGTTTTCTTACGACTGACAGGTACCTGCCCAAGGATTTTTACTACAGTAAACCCAAATTACTGAAAGATCTTCTAAAGGTGTAACACATATTCGAGGGGGCAGTTTAAAATCTGACCTGCCAATTACCTTTCCCAAGGAAAGTTCTGTTGATATGATGCAGTATGACAAGAACTGTGGACCATCTTAAGTAGATTTTTGTTTGCCTCTTTCAGACACTTTCAGAGAATTCTCACAGGAGAATATCAGACAAGCTTCCACAATTTTCATCGTCCTACTCCTTCCAGAGCCAAGTCCAACACACTGCATACTAAGTACATCTCTGCTGAAGGAAATGGCAGTCAGTACCTGTTAATAAATTTTGTGCCTTTGTCAAGCACATTCTAGCCATAATTCACAAGTCTGGGGAACTGGGATGGTTCAGGGGAATTTGTAACAGCAAATGGTTCATGAAATCATTTTGTCCAAGTCTAATTAACAGGTGAAGAATACCAAAACTATCAGTTCCACACTAATGTCACAAAATAAAATGCACTCAATTTACAACAGTTATCCAAGTCATCAGTCTAGATCTGAACAAGTTCAACATAGTTTATATATCCTTTGTAACTACACAGACACACTCTCTTAGGTACTGAATTTTGTGTCCATTGCAGCAAATACAGAACAGTGAAGTCCCTTTAAAAGTCAGCTTTGTTCTCATTGCACAGACAACATCATCTCTAGCCCAAATGCACATGTTAAAAAGTGCAAAATCGGCTACCAGATCTTAAATCAGAAAGGAGAAAGGAAAAAATGTAACAGACTTTAGAATTTACTAAAGAGAACCAAGGCTTACTATAAACCCCTCAAAGCATTTCCGATTTTAAGCATATTCATACATCTTATTTTTTCTGCTGGAATTGTTGTTTACTTTTAATTAAACTCACCTGGATGATGAATGAAACGCTAGAAAAAATGCAAGTGAGATTACTCATCATGCCACTTTTCTATAGCTTTTGTTAAAGGCTGATATTACATAGCATTTACACTAAATAGAGAGGGAGAGGAAGGAAAAGTTTGAATTTTTTAACTCTAAATATAGGAAAACTTAAACATTTAGGATCATCATTGCCTCTATGATTTATCCCTTGATGTGTAAAATTGGTGATTCTTTGTTTCTCTTTGTTTCCCTTTTTGCTCCCAAAGTCCTTCTTAGCAACAGATATGAAGCTCTGGGGATGAAGAGAGGAAAAGGTGGAAGTGATGGTTCAGGTCTTGGAGGGGACAACAACAGTAATTTAGTCCAACCAAGAATCCAAATCAGTATCAATGCCATCAGAAAAACAGGCAAATAGTGTTAATAATTTGGGACTCTGCACTGAAGGGTGCTGAGGTACCTGTTTGCCATCTTGATAACATCTCTAAAGTTGTTTGCAGCCTTGTGAGGTCCCACATTTGGGACATTAAAAGATGATACCAAGTCTGATAAAGCTAGTGGACCATTCTCACCTAGTCTTACAAGATGAGTCATGGGAGGCTGCAATAAGGAAACTGCAAAATATTAAGAGACATTGGGATAATGTTGGATGAATCAGGAGTATAGGTAGTGATCTCTTCAATCTGCCTGATTGGCAGCTGGGACCTGCATAGAAGGAGAATGGATCAGCTGAATGAATGGCTGCATGGATGGTGTTGCAGGATCTTGGGTACTATGACCTTTGAGACCAGGCATCTTGACATTGGATAGTGTGCAACTGACCAGGAGGAGAATGAATGTTCTGAGCAGTAAGTTGGCTGGACTGAATAGAAAAGCTTAAAACCAGATCTGATGGGGTTACGGAGAAGAGCCAGAGAACACTGTCACATTAGGAAGCCTTTTATGTGAAGAAGTGTAAAGATTGCAAAGAGCTGCCTCTAAAAAACAGCCATATTTGGGTTGAGAGCTTGTGGGTTAAAAGTAGGGACCAGACCAATAAAGTACATCTGGTATTTAGGGTCTCCTGCAAGTTTCCTGATCAATGGGAACCTGCTGACCAGACCTATTTGCTTCAACTACAAAAAGCATCATGCTCACAGATTCTCCTGATGGGGGATTTCAGCTGCACAGATGTCTGGTGGGAAAGCAACACATCACGTTGCAAGAAATCCAGGAGATTCCTGGATTCTCTTGAGGATGCCTTCCTGTTCCAGGTATTAGACAAACCAACCAGAGGTGAAGTGTACTGGACGTGGTGCTCACCAATGCAGAAGAGATCATTAAAGAGACTGAGACTGGAGGCAGCCTGGGCTGTAGCAAGCATGCCCTGGTCAAGTTCGTGATCTCAAGGAACATAGGCCTGACAAAGAATGGAGTCTGAACCATGAACTTCAGAAAATCAGATTTGCAGCTGTTTAAGGAATTATTGGATGACATCCCCTGGAAGACTGTCCTTAGGGACAAAGGAATGGAGAGAGCTGGCAGCTCTTAAGAACACCTTTCTGAGAGCTCTCCATCCCCCAGCAGAAGAAATTAAGCAAAAGAAGGAAACTGGTAGGGCTGAGCACGGACTTTCTGGTCAAACTGAGAGAAAAGAAAGAAAAGAGTAGGCAGTTGAAACAGGTATGTGTGACCTGGAGAGAATACAGGGATGACTTCTGGATGTGCAGAGATGGGAACAGGAAACCCAAGGAGCAGATTAAATTAAACTTGGCAAGGAATGCAAAAAATAAGGGAGAATGCAAAAATAAGGGATTCTACTGGTAAAGTGGTCAGAAGAGACAGGCATAGGAGAGTGTACCCCCTGTGATAAATGAGAAGGGAGGACTGGCTTCAACAGGCAAAGGGGAAGATGAGGTTTACAACAAGTGCATCAGTGTTCACTGGCTGTCAGTTTTCCCATGTCCCTCTTGCCCCTGAACCTCTGGATGGGGGTCGAGGGAGCAAAATATTTGGTAATATTAAACTCAGTGCAAAAGAAGGAGTTAAGACATATCTATTATTTACAATTGTGGAAAAGTGGTAAATGTTTGAGTATCTACACTTTTTATGTTTATCATCAAAGTTAAGTTAGAAATAAATTGATCAGTATTTGTCACATTAAAGTACTGTGTTCCCCCTCCACCATATTTCCCCAAATGTATGAAACTTGAAACAGATGTCCTGATTCCTTATTTTGAATCAGAACTTCTCACTTCTGTCGACCATGTCAGCTTAGAAAGTTCCAACACAGGTTTTGCGTGGGAAGCTCTTGCATTTAGGCATGTAACCACAATTCATGATGCCAGTATTCTCATTTACTTAACAAAAGACACAGCCAAGAATCTATCAATATTGTATGTATGACAGACAGCTTGAGCCATCTCATGCTTAGATATTTGCTTCAACATTTCCTAATAAAAATCTTTCCTATGAAAATTCCATGATATTTAAGAGGCCATGGCTCAAGATTTTTGCAAGGCCAACAAAAAATTATGCCAGAAGCATCATCCCAATTCCTGTCAAAAGTGAAGATACACATTCCAGTGCATCATCCTCCTCCACATGCAAAAAAGCATTTGTTTATACACACAAACAATTTGCTAGTATACAACAAACCCGGGCCAGCTGAGATTCAGTTCAGCTATTTGGCTTAAACAAATTCCTGGATGAAATAAACAGTACTGGGTAAAATAAACAAACAAACAAGCAAGCAAATACGTTATCAGCAAGCAAGCATTGCTATAGTTACATCTATGATCTTTTTTTAAGGAACATTATTGTTCTGGTTAGGTATATGGGAATTTTTTTTCACACACAACTTGAATAAATAAGCTGAATAGATAGAGGTTGTTTTCTCATTCAAGACTACTAGTTTCATTGGCTTGTCCCTTCATTTTCTTTCAAAAACAATACTGTATTAAGGTATAAGAACAAGAAAAAAGGCAGGAGTCCTTAGAGTACTTGTGCCTTCATATTGGCAATGCTGTAATTCTTGGAGTTCCCCTAATAATACTCATCTCAAAGCATTCTTCCCAGTGCTTGATCAGGTTTTTGGCCACACCAGCACCACATGGTTTCTGTGCTGGCCAGTTATGGAGTAAATTTCTTACTTATTACCTTTTGAGGATTTTAAGAAGTGGTTATGCTACCTGGGCAATAGTTAGTAACTTTTGTATGGTGGCAGATACCTCTAGCATAGAAGGGTAGGAATCAGATCCTGCTAGCTTCTTCATGGCCAGTGAAATGTTTGCAGCAGACTTTGGGAGAGACTACAGCAGTTGAGTGAATACAGATGAGATGAAAATGGGGATGCACTTGTAAAAAGTTTGGGAAATTTTGTGGTGAGATATTGAAAGTGGTATAGAACAATGAGACAGAAAAATCATAGAGCAACGACATGGCAAAACAGGAGAGTGAAAAGAAAGAATAGAATAAGAGGAGATGGACGAGGAAAATCTAGGAATCACACTCAGAGAAAATGGAATATAAAAGCATAAAAAATAGATGAGATAGAGTGAACAGTTCTTTCTCTTCACTTGCTTTTCCAGCTGTCAACTGCTTTTTCTGTATCCCTTCCTGACACGTACAAAAATCATAGCCTATGATCTTTTCTCCCCTCAGGACAAGAGCCTAGCTTTTGTCCATGAAAATCTGATTGCTCTCTAAACCTTTTTCCTTTGCTATTGAACAAATACTGTCTTGAACTATTAAATGTCTGGAAAATCTTTCCAGAGTCTCTCTCTTGGGCATCTTCATGTTTCAGAAAGACACTTCTTGCGTGCATACAGATTCGTTTAACAGACTTTCATACCTAAGGCTATGTAATACTTATGTTTGCCTGTTACCATTTTACCTGACACAGTGAAAACCTAATCTGGAACTTGATTCATTTACAGTTCAAAAAACTTATACCAGAATAGCATTTCTTCTTTATAAAGGTTTCCTTTCTGTATAAAACTAGATCATATTAAGAGCTCTAACTGAAGGAAAAAAAAAAAGAAAAAAAGCTAGGACCTAGTTTATGAAGATTTTCTGCCTCACTGGAGACCTCTGGAGACAGAGATTTCAGAAATACAACCATCCTCAAAAAAAAATAGATACTTTAGAAAATCAAAGTTATAAAAGTTTGGCATACTGAAACTATACTTATAACCATTTCCAGCCTACTCTCAGACTCCTGATGTTTAAATCACCAAACGCAAGTGTGGAGGTAAAATTATTAAAATTTGAGAGGTCTGGGTAAGATTTAATCCTAGCCAAAAAAACATTTATTTGAAATACAAGCTAAATCTGAGACTGTTTCCCAAATCCGCTTCTACCACTCCTACAGGTTCTCCACATTGTCACATATTCACTCTTTGACTTCTTAAAATTGTGGCCATTAAGAAACTACTTAATGAGTCTCCATCCCTTCGGGCAAGGGCACTTGTTTAAACATGTAAATAATTGTGAGATGCTTCGCAGAAAGGAAACCTGCTTTTCGTTAGGTTGGAATGACTGGTTTTGCTCACTTTTTTTTTTTTTTTTTCCTGAAATCATATATAATCAGGTCTCTAAAATCATTTGTCAGAGAACAGGGAAGCAGGGGTACTGTCCAAATGTTCTCTGTGAGAGTAGTTAATAAAGCTTCTGTATGATGTCTTAAACTGTGCCTGGGTTATTTTCACTTCTCTAACATAATTTACCTTTTTTCTCTTTGTTGAGGCAATATTACTGACCGAAGAATCAAAACACTGACCTCTCACGGTTTGAATCTACTGATTTGCCCATGTTCAGCTTCTGAGTCAAAGAAGTAAAGCATACACATAAGTTGGGGTATGGAGTACTGGATCCCAGGGACTGGAAGCCAGTGGTCCACAAGGTAGAAAGGAGGGAGATCTAGGGAATGGGAGGGTTAGGTTAAAAGGGATAAAGGAAAATGTCTGTGTGATAGAACATAAGAGAAAAGAGTGTAAAACAGATAGTAAAGCCAGAAATCATCATTATTATCATCTAAACAAATCTCATAAATATCATACTATAGAACTCACCTGAATTAATTACTGAGGCATTGAGAAAAACTGAAATCAGCTGTGATAACCAAGCACAACTTTATCAAGATCCTCACTAGTTAAGTACTTTCACTGTTAAAAATTGGAGCCTTATTCCATCACTCTAAATTTGTCTTGCTTCAGCTTTCAACTATTCAATTTTGTTACACTTTTGTCTTCTATATCATAGAACATTTGATCAAAGTTCTGTTTGCCAGGAGATACTTCCAGTGTGAGAGACAGTTACTCACCCACACAGGCAAACACATATGCCCCCACCTTACATTTCCCTTTTCTCTCTTTGATAAACAGATTAAAAACCTCAAGGGGACCTGTTTCCAAATCTTTTAGTCATTCTCCTGGACTTTTTTCCAAACTTTCTCCAATTTTGACTACCACAGAGGGCATTGCATTTCAATTGTTCTTGCATTTATCCTAAGATGGAATTGCACCCTAAATTTACTCCCTGTCTATAATTCTACCTCTCTTTTTTGGAAAAAAGCATTTAGCTTGTTATAAATTGTCATCTTCCAGGCTACCATTTACCAGCTTGTCAGTACAGTTTTTTGCTGCAGTAGAATAAACTATGCAAAAATCAAGATTGCCACCACAATTGAGGAACTGGTGAGGTGAAACCCAAGCTCATAGCCCATTCTTAAAAACCCCTTAATAATTTCATTTTCCTTATTTGTCTACTAGATTTTTCTTCTCAGCATCTGTAGAACATCTATAGTAAAGTATTTCCTGAACTGGAAAAAAAATGCCACCATCAAACCAAAGTAGTGTTTTTGTTTCAGCCTCATTACCAGACCTTATTTTTAAAAAGAAATCTCTATACATTGGGATATATCTGTTTATTTTGAGTAAGAGGAAGAGATAAACATTACTGTCACATTCTTGGAAAATAGAGGTAGAGGGCATGTTCATGTAAAAATAAGGGCTCAGTGATTTTCCACCATACTATTCATTTCTTACGTCCTGCGCAGGATCTCTTATCACAGAATAGCTTAGGTTGGAGAGGACCTTAAAGTTTATCAGGTTCCAACATCCCTGTTGTGGGCAGGGCTGCCACCCCCCAGGTTAACTGCCCAGGGCCCCATCTAACCTGGCCTTGAGCACCTGCAGGGATGGGGCACCACTGCTTCTCTCGACAGCCTGTGCCAGTGCCTTGCTGACCTTTCAAGAAAGGAATTTCTTCCTAACATCTAACCTAAATCTCCCCTCTTTTATTTTAAAGCCATTCCTCCTTGTCCTATCACTATCAAACTGTATAAAAAGCCAGTCACCCTCCTACTTATAAGCTTCCCTCAAGTACTGGAAAGCCACAATGAGGTGTCCCCACAGCCTCCTGTTCTCTATGATGAACAAGCCCAGTTCCTCAGCCTTTCTTCATTAGGGAGGTTCTCCAGCTTTCTGATCATTCTCATGGCCCTCCTCTGGACCCATTCCAACATTTCCACATCTTTCTTTTGCTGGAGTCCCTGACCTGGATGCAGCACTCCAGATAGGGCCTTACAAGGGCAGAGCAGAGAGGTACATTCACTTACCTCACCCTGTCGGCCACTCTGGTTTTGGTGCTGCCCAGAATGACCTTGGCCTTCTGGGCTTCAAGTGCACACTGCTGGCACATGTACATCTTTTCATCCAACAGGACCCCTAAGTCTTTCTCCACAGGGCTTCTTTGCTATCTTCTCCTGTTTTTCAGATTAGAGGGTTTTTTTGTTTATTTGTTTTGTTTTGCTATCATGCACTCAGTCAAGGAATTATTTTCTGACTATGCAGAAAGAATAAAAAAAAAGAAAAAAACATATTTGATTCTATTGTATGTTTGAATCTGCTTTATTCCTAGACTCAATTGAATGCATAGCTGGGGACAAAATTGTGTTAGCTGAAATTAGTCATAGAATTATACCCTCCAGTTTATTGAGCGGAGAGAGAAATAAGTACAAGTATGCTTCTGATCATAGTATTCCCCATGAACCAGATCAAAATATTTTCATTAGTTTGTGTATTGTATTGAATCCTGAAGCTTTCAGTTCAGGATCAGAAATCCTCTGCTCTTCCCTATCTTCCTTTTTTAAAACAAAAAATAAAACCAGCAGGATATGAACTATCCAAATTAATTTAATTATAGATTTCTTTCAGCCAGATGCTTTAAAAATGTAAGAAAGATAAGCTCCATAGGAAAAGATAGCATCTTTTACCATATGAACAAACACAGCTGGAGGAATAAGTGGATTTGGGGACACATATGTCCTTGTATGAGTCTTAAACAGAAAAAGAGAGCTTATCTGTTATGATTTTTATTTAATAAATGTCTAATGACATTTTAAAATATTTAAAATGTTTTATATACAAAAAGAGCATACATATACACTTTAGGAAGAATAATTTAAAAATAAGTTTCTCTCTTTAAATTAGAACCAATAACTCATTGCCTAAGCAAGTGTATTTAAGGTTTTTGCTTATGCTATTTTTACATGATTTTTGATTTTTGATGTTTCACCCACAAGTTTTAACTGCCTTATTTAACTGAAGCTCACCAGCACTTTTACTTACCTAAAAGATGCCAGTAACATTTCTCCTTTGAAGTGTGCAGAACATAGGGACATAAGTTAATGGTTTTCCTAAGAAAAATCAGAGATTACACAACATTTTCAAAGTATTTCATCAGTTACATATTCTATGTTTAGATAATTTTAGTTATTAGAGAACTAAAATTATGAAAATGCTGAGTTTCCACAAATGTGCATTCAGGCTTACACTTGGGGGGCTCAGCACATGCCTTCAGATACTGACACTTGGTGAGCCAGGTACTTTGAGGCAACAGGTGATACTCTGCTTACTTTCTGTGTGATGATTGATCTCACTGTGCTGGAGGAACATTGATGTCCCCCAGCCAGAGCAGTTCTGGCAATGTGCAAAAGGACAGAATTAATCCTATTTGAAGGAATGCTTTGCTCGAGGACAAAGATGTCCAGTGAAAAGATGTTTTTCTTTTACTACTGTGTAGAGGTTTTTGGATTTACATCTCAAATTCTGGGTAAGTACTATTTCACGTGTATGCGTTTTTTTTAACCCTTTTTTGGTAGATAGGATTTAGAACAAGCTCTACATTACATTATTAACAGGGAGTTGCCCAATATAAACAGAGTGAGTCATACCTAAGAAACCCTAATTCATAGAGAAGATAAATTACATGGTCGACCTCATACTTCAGACAGACATTTCTACATACCTAGGATTTCCACACTATAATTCTTTCTTCAAGGTAGGTGACAAAACGTTTCTCTCAGAGGAGCATGTCAGGTTCACTCTTTTTCCCAAGCAAAGCTGCTGGTACAATCTTCTCATGGTGGTGTTATACTAATGAGATATCCCCAGTTTTAACCTGCTTTTACCTGATTTTTTTTTTCTTGTGTACCAAATCATCAAGGACTTTATAATCTCTATAAAAGAATTTGGCAAAAAGGGCTTTACCTTTATAGTCTGCTGAAGCAGCATACCTTTCCAGAGGAGATCTTGATTCAGCAAGTGATCAGAATGAGAATATGACTGTATTTATTAATGGTAAGGTTTAGTTCAGGATAGAGAGACACAGATTCTGGTCTTTTACCCCTGGGATGCTTACAGATTTTATCCTTTATCTATTTACTATAAAGTAAAGCAATCTTGAAAGCGCAGGTACTGCCAGATGAATCGTTAAATGGTTGGATAAAAGAATGATGCCTTTCCCATTGTTCCAGTTTCTCTTCTCCTTTAGTTTCAGTGCATTCTCCTAAAAGCAACAAACAAGAGCAGAAATAGCTACATAATACTGCCATGTTAGTCTCACAAATTAAATCATAGCTATTCTTCTAATGGCTTTTCATGTAACCATAAATAAGCCTTAATTTTTGACTTTTGCAATGACTCCATTTAACAAATAAAATTTTGATATATACAATTCCTGTGGTGTAGGATTTCACCTTGAAGATCTGATATAGCTCACATTCTAGAAACGACTTCCGTTCTTTTTCCATCATGTCTGTCATAACAGATGAGTTTGTCTGAGGCAACTCTCCTAACATCCTCACACATTTCATATCAGGAGAACTGAAGGGAATTCCTCTTCCATGTGAGGTCATGAATTTTGTAAGCTAGAGGTCCTCTGACTTTTAGCATGTAAAGTGGTTAGTGAATCTCCTTCACTGTGGTTTCCATTTGTGTGATTTGCATGTGCTACCTTCTCTTTCTACTTGTGATTATGTGACATCTTTCTGGCAATCACAGTAAGAGAAACAAATAGAAAAGTATTTGTGTATTTTTAGTTGTCTAGAATGCAATGATTGTGCTGTCACTTTTGTTCCTCATTTTTTCTCCCACGCCCATCTGTTCTGTTTCTCTGCTGCATCCTGTACATTCTTCTTTGCCACCTGATTCCATCACCCACCTCTCCCCTTCAGTGAACTGGGAGCAAGGATGAGAGGCTGCCATCTGACCTATGAATTCCTCACAGACTGCTATCAAATTTTGCAATGTAAGAACAACAGCTCTTTTATCTCTCATCATCCCAGTGATTTCAGAGCTAACTAATTTCAGTTTACAGTTTTTATCAGAGTTTTAATTTACCTCAAGATAAATGTACTTGCTTTGTGAATCTCCTGCAATTATGCTGTAAAATTTGTTCACATCCACTTTATGCTCATACCTCATTGTGATAGTAGATTCCAGAGTTGCAGAAAGTGATATGATTAATGTGTAGAAGATTTCTTTCTTCTTCTGTCTTGTTGAATTTTAAGTGGGGTGCTGGGCTTGGGCTACTAAACTGTTTTGAGTATATCTGAACTTCAGGTATCCTTACCTTGGACATTAGTCACAGTCTATTTGATATTTCTACTATCATTCTTAATGTATAGGTGTGTATGATCACCTTTAGTATACAAAACAACCTGTGTCACAAGTAAGTACTCAAATGGAGAGCAGACTTCTGACCCTTCTGTACCTCTTGATCATGCCAAAAGTGCAGCCATTTTTATTCTAAACAACTTTATTGCTGGCTACTTTGTGTTCTTTATTTTTGTTGGTTTTGAACAATTTATAATACTGTGGAAATAGTCATATACTGTATTTACTGATTCACATTGTTTTGCTTTCTCTGGCAGAGAAATGAGATTTAATCTGCCTGTAACTGAGTGCATCTTTTTGAAACTTTTTCCCTTAAGAACACATTGCTTAACATCTTTGCTGATAAAATGTAAACAAAGGTTTAGTTCTGCCTCTATAAATTCAGACATCTTTTCAACCCATATTCCCATAGTTGTAACAATTTCAACACCACTGTCTGATTTTGAGTGATCTGTATTGAGAAACAGAATTTATATCTTACATTTTCATTTTCATCAAAGGAGCTCCACAAACTGGAGAGATATCCACAAATCACTAGGTATTTGGTGAAAAAATACTATGTTTGGAACTTGATGCATGCTCCCCTTTCCCCTATCATCTTCAACTGACAAAAAGAAACTATTGACAATTTAAACACCTTCAGTTATGAGTTCTGCTGGAGTAGCAATATACAGGCGATGTGTACTTGGACAATAACAGGCGATTTGATGTGCCAGTCACTCAAACACTTTGAAAAGAGCACATGCTTACACATATGTCTCAGACATATATCTATACATATATACATATACATATATATACATATATCTCAGAAATTTCTTTTTTAGGACATTCTAATGATTAGATGTAGTGGTCTGAGTATTGCAGTGGCAGCAGTGAATATTCCAGACAAGAAAAGGGAAAAGAGGTAGAAAGATTAACTTATTCATGCTGAAAAAGCAACAGAGTCATTACTGAGTCGTTTCTGTTTCTGCTGGTAAGCTACATTATATACCAGGAGCACTTCTCAGACTGGCAATTTTGGTATGTGCATCAGTGCGTGTATATTTTGATACACGTATCTAAGATGTTGTAGCAAAAAATGCCACTCCAAATAAGTCTGGCCATTTCTTTCCATATTATCTTCATTTACAAAACAAAACTCTCTGAATATATATGTGTAGAAAATATAAAAGTCTGTCTTCCTCTTTCATGAGTTATTTGCACTGTGTGATATGTGCTAAACTTTCCCTTTTGAGTCTTGATGTTACTGTTTTGGCATAAATAAGAATAAATATGCCTCATTAATCTTACAGAAACATCTGCACCAGAAGTACTTTCATGGTAAGTGAGGGAGTGGAACAGTGTCTTCAAATAATATCACTTATTTTGTTTCTAGGGCAGAAAGGTCTTTCTTGAATCTAGGGAACACCATTTTGAAGAATGAGCTAGCATATACTGTTCTGCCATGGCTTCATCCTCTCCTGAGTTTTGTGTTTTTCCAAAGAAAATCAGCAAATTCATCTTACTATCATTATATATCCATCCTTGAAAGCTCTTCTAAAGAAGAACTACTGCTTTCCTGGTTGTAAGAACAGGAATGTGTCAAGAAAACAGGGAAGAAGGGAAGGGAAGGGAAGGGAAGGGAAGGGAAGGGAAGGGAAGGGAAGGGAAGGGAAGGGAAGGGAAGGGAAGGGAAGGGAAGGGAAGGGAAGGGAAGGGAAGGGAAGGGAAGGGAAGGGAAGGGAAGGGAAGGGAAGGGAAGGGAAGGGAAGGGAAGGGAAGGGAAGGGAAGGGAAGGGAAGGGAAGGGAAGGGAAGGGAAGGGAAGGGAAGGGAAGGGAAGGGAAGGGAAGCAAGTTATAGTACAGTTAATTGCATACACTGAAAGGACAGAAGGAGCAATACAATAGTTATAGAGCTTCAGCTGGAATGATGAGTTTCTCCCTTACTCTTGTATCTCTTGTAGTTAACAGGTTGTTAATACCTCCAGTTTCTCATTTACAATTCCTAGGAAATTTGTCCAGCAGTCCACGATGTAGAAGGCTACAATTTGCAATGACCTTTATAAAGATGTATTATGTGTGTTATTTAACAAGAAAATAGTTTGCCTTTGGAAAGGTATTCCATATTCTACCTACAACTGTTTATATGAATGTACTTGCAAGAGAGCCAAAGGGCTGGAATGGAGTCCTAAAGACTTGAGCTTATCAAAGTAGTTCATTTACTGAGGAATTAATTAAACAAATGAAAATCTGTCATTCTTATTCTGCATTTTCAAGACAGTTCAGGTAGGCAGACCTTCAAGTCAAAATGCAAACCTTCCACCAGAAGCTGAATTCTAGGACAAGAGACAAGAGACAAAACCAAATATACTGAAGAAATTTTAGGTGGATATAAAAACTGTGCCAGTTAAAATTTGTCTTCTAGAAGATCAGCATCACTGAATACATTGAAGAAAAACTGTCTGACAACGCAGCCAACAGCCAGGAGGTATTTTCCAACATTTTTCCGAAGTTGACAGGTATCTGAATATAGGATATATAGGAGCAGCCTGCTCTGCTGTAGCTGACAGAAAGACGATCACACCATTGCATAAATTCGCATGAGACTGTGCAATGCTCATTATTAGCAAAGTAATGTGCAGCAACATGGCAGGAGGTGCCCCTACTTAGTTCACTATTATGGGTTGCATTGAAACATCTGAGAATTTGCTTGTGTTGTTCTAAGATAATGTTTTTTACTTGTGTGTTTTTGCAATCAGCTGAAGCTGTGAGAAAGAAAAAATTATGTGGAATATCTTTCTCTTGCATTTCAGGTCTGTATTTTAGCAAGAGATTAGAATATGTGCTTGTCTGCTTTTGCTGTATATAAAGTTTTAGCCCAGCTCTGCTTGGCTGACCTTGGGGAATAAGAAATAGGATCTACTTTTGACAGAATAAGATTAGTATGTTCTTTTGTTGTGTTCTATGTGCTTATATATCTAAACTTCAAGTATATGTGATTGACAAAGTGAAAGGAATCTAAGAAGCAGCTACAAAAGAAAATAGTTAAAGTGGAAATTATTAGCACAGAGATTTTTAAACATAATTTGGCAACTAGAACAAAAAAAAAAAAAAAAAAAAAAAAAAACATCCAGCTCGTTTGGCTATCATTCACCTTTTTTTTTTTTTTTTTTCCAGAAACATGACAACACAAAATATTTCTTTATTTAGTATCAGTTGTCTTTGAAATTTACTTTGTTCAGCTTTCTGAAATCAGTCTACCTAGACAGTGATAAGCCAAATGAGTAATAGGATTGAAATTAGGAAATTAACAATACAACAGCCTGGAACATTCAGGGTACCAAAATTATGTAGAGCTGTATGGTACACTCCTCTCTTCGAATCTATTGATTCCGTTGATTTCAGACTGGATGATTCAATGATATCATGGGACTGATTTTATTAAGTAATTTTCATGTGAAGGTACTGTCCTTTTTTAAGATTGTGTAAGATTTGCCAGAGGATTCTTGTAGTTGAGGGATATACTTTATCTAGACATTAGAGTTAACAATTTATTGTTCTACTCAAAGCAATTTTCTTGTGTGTTCAGAGCCCCACAGCGTGCAAAAAGATAGCCCTATACCTCGTTATTCCTCTGAAATCTGCTCTGGGAAGTCATAATTATGACATATGCCAAGGGAAAATCCTCAAATATGTGTTCAACAGACTTCCTAATTGGATCTGATGGCATAAATGTCATAGAAAATGTTCTTATACAGAGTTAGGCTACCAGGGAAGATGGTACAGCAATTACAAACAAATGAATTCTGCTAGTTATATGTATGAATATTTGTGAGGAATAAGGTAAAGTTTATATGTAAAATCTTGTTAGAAAAGCTTGGGATTTGCTTCAGGAACATATGTAGACTGTATAAACAGTGCCATTATCAGCAGAGTGCCTGGGTCACCATTATCCACTAGCACCTACTGAACAGGGAGCTCCTAGGACAATGCTGCTGTGTCTGACCTAAAAGCAGTCTTCCGTTTATTTTATTTAAAGCACTACGACAGAGGAAACATTGTTTACTGTACCTGCTCACTTCAGAAACCTATCAAGAGTATGTCATCACAACTCAAACTCCAACTAAAGACCATTAATTGGATTAAGTCTGAAGCATAAGTGTCTTTCTCTCTGAAGAAATAGGGATACTGTAGAGAAGATGGCTGAAGTAGGTGACACTGACACAGCTGTAAAATTTGTGCAACTAGAATCCAAGTGTGGAAAATCTACCATGGCAGGAAACTACAGTAAGTTGCAAATAGCAGCAATTTTCTGCTTCTCAATACACTTAAAATAGATTGGAGAAAGTCGGTTCAGCTCTTTTTTTGTTAAGGTAATGAATGCTAACATAAAATTCACAGTAAAATGGGATAACCTGATTTGTACAGCCTGACTGCGTATTAGGTTCAGGAATGGCTACATATCAGTGATGGCACTTTCCTTGTAGATATTTTTTACCTGGCTCCTTACAGATATGAGACTTCAGTAACCCTGTGATGGCTGCATGTGTATAAGTCCTTCTGAAATGTTTCAAAGCAGTCAGTCAGCCATATTCAGCTGCCTTTTGCAGAGGAGGAGATATGTCATAAAAAGCTCACTCTATCAATAGCGTAAATATTGACAGCTTGCAGAGTGGAGAGAGATTCTATTGGTGTCTACATTAAGGAAAATATAAAATATAATTTAGTTGTGATTAGATTTAAAATTGAGAGAGATCTTATAACTGCATCAAAGAAAGATAAAATTTCATTTGGCATTTGATCCTTATCTGACAAAAACAAACCCCATTCCAATGTGGATATCCATCAGAAACCCCACTCTATTCTTCTGATCACAGAACATCTTCTATGAGACTTTTCACTGATGAAGTTGTAGTACTATAAGGAACAAATTGGTTTCACTGCCTTCCGAGTTGCAATACTGGTTCCTGAAACTTGGAATCTTCCCACCACATAGCAGAGAGAAGAGTAGAAATTTGATCTGCTATTCTGCAGTTTAGCAATAGCCTGATTAGACTGGGTTGCCAGAATTGCCATAAGTCTTCATAGTGACAGGTAGGATAAAAATGAGCATGTAAGATGTCAGGTTTGCCAAACTTTATGCTAACAGTATGCCGTGAGCAAATACTTGAGGCATGGTCAGGGGAGTAAGATGGATAATAGTAGACATTCAGTATCTGATCTTGGAGGAAGAATTCTTTGTGTGACAGACCAAAGTCATTCTTCCATAAGCACTCTTTTCCAGGCATGCCAGTTCCCAGAGCCTTTAGGTCTTAGAGGTGACATCAGGACAAAACAATGCTATGGCAGTCCTTCTTGAGAAAAAGCAATCTCCTTTTTCAGGAGATTGAAAGATAATTTTTTCTTTTTTTTCACCTTTTTTTTTTTTTTTTACCACTTCATGTTGTGAATTCTGTACAGAAACATGGATAGAAAAGTATCTTACTCTTCAGTTTCTTTCACTTACATTTTCACACTTGAGTTCTCTGACAAGTTTGTACTTTGTCATGAAAGTGTCAGGTTCACAAAATTTACTAAAAATATCTCCTAAATATATTTGGCAAAAAAACCTGTTGACTCCCAGCGACAAAAGGGAAAGAAAAAAAAAAGTTTTTTGCAATTTTTAGAAGTTTATTTTCACTGCTATTTTCACAGGCATGTGTTTGGAAGTTCAAACTACCACTGAATATAACCAAACTATCAAGGCACGTGTCTGACATTATACAGCTAAAGCTTGATACTCTCAGGTGACTTAGGGCTCTAATTAGACACTCGACCTAAATTTTTCAAAAGTGATTTTAGATGTTTCTCTTGAGAGGCGCAATTTAAGGCTGTTTAAAGAGATTCAATTTTTATAGGTTCCAAATGTCTTTTGAATGTAATTACCTGGACCTTTTGAAGAACAGAAGGGGGAGAGAGATAATTTAAGCACTTACTTAAGGACTTAGTTAGGCCTGGCATTTTTGTACTGGCTGAAAGTACTTGCTTATGCATGTAACCTTGGGTGAAGGCTGGCACTAGGCAGTCATTAGAATCACAGAATTGTAGGGGCTGGGATGGACCTCTAGCGATCATCCAGACCAAAACCCCTGCCAAAGCAAGCTCTCTAGACTAGATTGTATAGGTAGATATCCAGGCAGGCCTTGAGCGTCTCCAGAGAATGAGACTTCACAATCTATCTGGGTAATCTGTTCCAGTCACCCTTACTACAAAGAATTTCTTACACACATTTGTGCAAAACTTACTATTTTCCAGTTTGTGGCCATTTCCCCTTGTCCTATTGCCACGCACCACTGAGAAGAGCCTGGCCTCATCCCTTTGCATCCCACACCTTAGATAGTTATAGAAATTGATCAGATCCCTTCTGAGTCTTCTTTTGAACAGATCCAGGTCACTCAGCCTTTCCTCATAAGAGAGGCGCTCCAGGCCCTTCATCATCTTTGCAGCCTTCTGCTGGACTCTCCAGGAGATCTCAGTCTTCTTTGTACAGGGGAGCCCAGAACTGGAGACAGTACTACAGGTGAGGCCTCATCAGGGCAGAGTAGATGGGAGGATCACCTCCCTCAACCTGCCTCACCTCTGTGCCTCGGAAGATCACGGAACAGGTCCTCCTGGGTACCATGTGAAGGCACGTCTGAGACAAAAGAGTGATGCAAGATGCCATGGCTCCACTAAAAGCAGATGTTTCCTGACCAATCTGTTGGCCTTCTTTGATGGAGTGACAACATTGGTGGACAGGGGAAGGGTGATGGATGTCATCTACCTGGAGTTCTGCAAAGCCTTTGACATGGTCCCTTACCACATCTTTCTCTCTAAATTGGAAAGGTATGGATATGAAGTACGGACTATTCCATAAGCCAAAGGGTTGTGATCAACAGTTCTGTGTCTGGGTGGAGACCAGTCACGAGTGGTGTCCCCAAAGGTCAGTCTTGCAACCAGTGCTCTTCAACATCTTCATCAATGACATAGACGATGGAAACCTATGCACCCTCAGCAAGTTTGCAGATGACACCGAGCTGAGTGGTGCAGTCAATATATGGGAAGGAAGGGAGGCTATCCAGAGGGACCTGGACAGGCTGGAAAAGTAAGCCCATGTGAACTTAATGAGGTTCAACAAGGCCAAGTGCAAGGTCGCACTTGGGCCAGGGCAATCACAGGTGTTTATACAGACTGAGGGAAGAACTCCTGGAGAGCAATTCTATTCTCATAAGATAATAATAATAATTATAATATAAAATAATAATAATAATTCTATTGCCCTGAAGGGAAGGACTTGTGGGTCCTGGTGGACAAGAATCTGGACATGAGTCAGCAGAGCACTTACAGACTGGAGTGTCAACTATATCCTGGGCTGCATTAAAAAAGGGGTGGCCAGCAGGAAGAGGGAGGTGATTTTCCCCCTCTACTCAGCTCCTGTGAAGCTCCATCTGGAGTACTGCATCCAAGCCTGGGGCCACCAAAAGATGTCAAGCTCATGGAATGGGTCAAGAGGAGGACCACTAAAGTGATCAGAGGGCTGGACCACCTCTTCAACAAGGAAAGGTTGAGAGAACTGGTCTTGTTAAGAGTGGAGAAGAGAAGGCTCCAGGGGGGCCTCATTGTGACCTTCCAGTACTTGAAGGGAGCGTATAAACAGGAGGGGGAACAACTGTTTACACAAGCTGATAGTGACAGAACAAGGGGGAAGAGTTTTAAACTAAGATGGGATATTTAGGTTAGATATTAGGGGGAAGTTTGTCACTCAGAGGGTGGTGACCCGCTGGAACAGGTTGCCCAGAGAGGTCATGGATGCCCCATCCCTAGAGGCACTCAAGGCAAGTTTGAATGTGGCTCTGGGCAGCCTGGTCTAGTGGTTGGCAACTCTGCCTGTGGCAGAAGGTTGAAATTAGATTATCTTTGAGGTCCTTTTCAACCTAGGCCATTCTATGACATTGTTCTATAATTCTATGCTGCCCACTCTCTCTTTAATGTACCCCAGGATACCATTGGCCTTCTTGGCCACCAGGGCACACTGCTGGCACATGGCCAACCTGTTGTCCACCAGGGCACAGCTCCTCTCCAGCAGGTCATCCCACAACCTCTACTGGTGCATGCAATTATTTCTCCCTAGGTGCAGGACTCAACACTTGCTCTTGTTAAACAACATCTGGATCCTCTCTGCCCAACTCTCCAGCCTGTCCAGGTCTTGTTGAATGGCAGCATGGCCTTCCAGTGTGTCAACCATTCCTCCCATCTCTGTATTGTCAGCAAATTTGCTGAGGGTGGACACTATCCCCTTTTTGATGAAGATGTTGAACAAGACCAGACCCAGCCCCTACTTGTGGGGAACACTGATAAATACAGGCCTACAACTAGACTCTGCACCACTGATGACTACACTCTGAGCTCTTGCAGTCAGTCAGTTATCAACCCACCTCACCATTTATTCATGTATTCCACACTTCCTCAGATTCATTATAAGAATGTTGTCGAAGACACTGTCAAAAGCCTTTCTGAAATCAAGGTAGACTACATCAACAGCTCTCCCTCCATGCACCCAGCTGGTGATGACATCACAGAAGGCTATCAGATTGGTTGTGCACAACCTCCCCCTGGTGAACCCATGCTGACTACTCCTGATAACTCTCTATTTTCTTCCAATTGCCTGAAGATGTCATCGAGAACTCACTGTTCCTTTACCTTTCCAGGAACAGAGGTGAGGCTAGCTGGCCTGTAGTTCCCTGAATCCTCCCTGCCCTTTTTGAAGACCAGAGTGACAATGGCTATCTTTGAGTCTTCAGGCACCTCTCCCATTCCTCAAGACTTCTCAAAGGTGATACAGAGCGATTCAGCAGTCACCTCAGCACACATGGATGCATTAGGTGGTGCTGCATAAATCAAGAAAGTAGCAATGATTTCAAGGTACTGAGAGTGACCTAAACAAGGAGGGATACACTGTTTTACAGCATTTCTGACTGAAGGAATTTTACATGCCTAGGTAGGGGGCAAGATGTCCAACAACCCTAAAATACTACTGATTAAATATTTCACCAAACCAGAAAATTAAAAAACAAATTATTTCATTTGTGGATATATTTCTTGTAAAATAACATAAAATAAAAAAGTAGATTTACAATTACTGTTCCCTGAACACAGCATATGTTAAATTTTAGCAAAGATATGTTTACCCCCAAATGTCTTTTTCTCCAGCCAAATTGCACAGAAGCAATCTGAGCTACAGTTAAAGCCAATCAAAATTCCTTTGGCTTGAAGAAGGACAAAATCATGTAACCTAACACAATGTGATATAAATAAAAGTATCTGAAAAAGGCAATAATTAAGAGGAAAATTGAAATGCTTTCTTAATATTTATTCCATTTCTCCATTAAAAAAAGGATATTTTATCAGCCACTTTATGATGTACTATTCAGCACATTAAAAAAAAAAGGTACATACTAAGCAGTATTATTTGTTCAAATACATATCTTCACTATGTTATTTGATCTTGGCATAATGTAATCACTTTTGATTACAGATGTCACTATCATGTAACACTTGTAATTAATTAATCATCATTTAATTCATTTCCTATTGTAAAATATCAGATGCTATCATATGATACCTTGTAATACAATTTTTCTTTAACCAAATTTGATACTATAAGTTGAACTTTATCTTTTAGAGATCCTACCATTCCAAGTTATCTCTAAAGAATTTAAATTCTCTATAGAGCTGTGTTACATATAATTCAATCTGCTCCGCTTCATGTTTGCGATATTAATTATTGTATATGAAATATTTTTTTCATTCACATTGCCTATAGCAGTTTTGCTGCCAGCAGTGGTCTTCTTGATGATTTTATTTTAGTTTGGGTCCTCATCCAGCTTACACATATTCACAGAAATGACTGTACCTAGCCAAACTGTCTCAGACAACTCAGAGAAGTTCAATATTATTGCATTTTCTGACAGAAGTGTTTGCAAGATCTGAGATTCAGCAAGAATCAAATATTAATAAACATTATTAGGAACCTGTATTGATTTCCTTTTTTCTTTTTGATGATTTTAATTTTCTAGGTTTCCTTTAACGTAAATCTTCCATGGAACCATGTTATTTTTTAATTTTATTTTTTTATTTTTATTTTTATTGAATAAGGTAAACATTAATCTACTTATATGCTGCAGATACCTCTGTCACTATCATAAACGCTAAGATTTTTCTGTGTTTTGTGTGTGTGCGTGGATCTCTTCCATACATACCCAGACTTTTCTGTAGTACAAGAAGAAATTTTGAGTACCTTCTTTTAGTGGTAATTTGTGCATCCAGAGCGATGGAAAGATGTCAGACTCATCACTAGGTTTTCATCCAATATTCTTCTTAATTCTCTACAATAGGAGAGTCTTATAGGGCCTTCATAGATTCTAGAGAATCACTGGAAAAAAAACACAGGGTAGGTTTCTCAGAACATCAGCCTGTACATATTGCAGGGTCCCCTATACTGATTATGCTAGACATACTCTTCCCTATTCTGATACAAATCAGTAACAAAATTGGCTGAGAACCTGCTTTCTTACTATTCCTTTTCCTGGGCAAAGAGCTGGTAAAAGCATTTCATGGTTGTGCTCTACATCCATCCTTTCACATTAGCCACTGTCTGGTCTTAATACACTCATTGAATCAAGCAACAATACTCATTGTTACTCCATCAGGGCCCCTAATGTCATTTAATCTCAATCTACAGTTTTATTTCAATTGCCTTTTAATGCAATTAATAACCATGCTTACTGTTTCTTGTCTGTGGAATAGGCTCTTGCTGTTCATTCTACACTACTTATCTGTGATTTCTACATAGAAAATGCCTGTGAATCGCTTTTTAATAACTTTGGGGGGATCATTAAAACAAATCTTTTGCATGCAATGTTTGAAAACATCCTCAAGTATTTGTTTGAAGACTGGACACTAGTATACATGTAATACAGCAGTGTCTGAGGCACAGACTCATATGCAAACAATCCAAATCATTTATAACAAGTTTAACATCCCTTGTATACTTTTACAAGTTTTCTCTTGTAACTTTCCCACCCGCCTTTACATGTCAACAAGATACTCGCCAAGACACTCCTTAACCATGCATTCAGACACTTATCTAATTAGGGCCATGAGTCATTCCAAGACATGCACTCTTCCTCCAATTGGGGTCTGCCATCACACAGCTTACTTGAACTTGTCTTCCTTTTCTTCTGGAATTGTCCTTGGTTCTGAGCTTTCCTTTGTGAGAAAGGAATGAGGCTGTTTTTCCTGTTCCACAGCTTCTGCTCTAAATATACTTTCTTGGATTCCCACGCAATACCTCATGATAGAATTGAAAGATAATTTTTCCAAGTAGAAGGAGATATGGTCATGTGAAATGTAGAAGGGGATGTTGCTGAAAAGATTCTTTATAAGTGCCTCTTTTATATTGCCTATTATTCAAAAAATAATCAGGATAGTTTTCTAATATGCAGTGATAAATAGAAGCTGTCTCTAGATCCTGGCAATTATTGTCTTTAGTAATACTGGAGCATTAGAAACAGAGGTATTATACATTCTCTTCCAGAAAATGATGTATTTGTAAATTGAGCTCTCAAGTTGTGCAAGTCCAAGCAAAGAGGATTTTTCAAAGCTGTTTTATAAACAGTTAATTTTGGCTCCGTTTATTTGAGGTATATATAACAGGGAACCCTGTTTCACAGCTATGCACACCAGAATGAACTCTCATATCCTTTGACATTAACAGGATTACACATTGCCATCAGGTTCTCACAAGACCATATCTCTGCAGAACTTGAAAACTAAACTTTTTGTTATGACAGTGTAATATGATCAATGAAATGTCCATTTCTTCAATTTTATGCAAATACCATGTTAAATTTAATTAAACTCTGCACAGAGCAGGAAATTGCTTACAATGCAGTCAAATCACTTAAAAGATTTCAGATAATTAATTTATTTTTTGGAGAAAATATGCTACTCTTGTCAATTCTGAAGTATGCTTACCATAAAGCACGTGCTTGCGTAATCTGAAACCAGTGCAGTATCTGCTTTGGTACTGCCCTCTAAAGAAGTAGTGAGGCACAATCTTTTGCTGACTTGAGCTGAGTTGATATAGACTAACAATCCCAATGTTCTCAAGTGGAAGGTTGTTACACTAATTATTTTCTACCGAATTTTGATTAAGCATCAATAACTATTGCACGTATTTGGTATAATTCAGAAGAGTGATTTATTTTTTCCAGCTCTGAAGACTGGTAACTGATAGAATAATTTTGTTATAGATTAGTAATATACACATCATTTATCAATGTTATATATTTCTATTCTCGTAATGGTATGCTTGTGCTTCTTTACTCATACTATTACCATATGTAGCTACAGGATGCTTTTATCTGTACACTTTAGCTCGTCTGCTTCCTGGCAGGTGGTATTTTTAAAAATTCCAAGATTGTCTCACAGCACTTTAGATGAAAACTTGAAAACTATAAAACTTCATTCTTTGTCTATGAACTACTTTATTCTCACTGATAAGCTATCTAAAAGCAAATCCATTATTTCACACATGCAGTATGCTATAAATTTCCAAGGCATATGCAAAACTTCAAGATAATACGTTTCTAATATTTGTGCTTATCAATCTTTCCGTTTGTAGCTATGCATAGCTCCCAAGGACAATAAAGGATACTGAATATACCAAAGGGAGATAAAGAAATGCCCAGCTACTCTCTCGAGCTTTAAGAAACAGTGACGTTTTGAATCTTCTGCTACTGTAAAACTTAATGCATAAGGTCAATATCAGCAAATATGGCAAATATATGGGATTTTCATTTACATTATCACTTTGCAAACTGTGGCAGCGTAGAAAAGCACCATGGGTAAGCAAATGCTACATCACTATGTTCTATAGCAGGCTAAAATTGTTTAAGCATAAATGAGAATTGTATTCACAGCTTTATAAATCTGCAAATTTGCCTATGCATATGGTTACTTTAGTATCATTTCAGTCTTACTGGGAAAGTATCTGACATCACGCATACTTGGGATACTCTGGGGAGCTGTGCTAAGAGCCAAGAAATTGCTGCAAAACATCAGGTGTACAACCAACAGATGTACAGTATGGCAAAAAAAATTGATTTTCTGTCCTCTTTTATTAATTCCCAAAGTGTTATTTTTTTACATCTCTAAGTTAAATTTAGCTTACATAGAACTAAAGAGTTTTATCGTATTTAAAATATAGGTGGATTATTAAAGTAGTATAGTTAAAGTACAGAGTATGTAAGTATTCTTTTCCTTTCCTCATCTGAGAAGGATATGAGAATGATGTATAGATTTGTCTGCTCTTGTCATAAATCTTTAACACTTTGGAGAACCAAGGAATCAGGACCTGCTATGATCCATAGTTCATGACTTGTGCCAAGATTTGTCGATCATAGAATTGTTATAGTTGGAAGGGGCCTTTAAAAGTCATTTAGTCCATTTCCCTGCAATGAACAGGGACACCTACAACTAGATCAGGTCATCCAGGGACTGGTCCAACCTCACCTTGATAGTTTCCAGGGACAGGCCGTCTAACACATCTCTGGGCCTCACGACCCTCACTGTAAAAGACTTTTTCCTTATAACTAACCTAAATCTCCCCTCTTTAAGATTGAAACTGTTTCCCCTTGTTCTTTAACCATGGTCTCTAAAAAGTGTCTGTCCCCTTCTTTCCTGTACGTTCCCTTTAGATGTTGAAAGGTCACCTCACAGCCTTCTCCAGGATGAAAAAACTGGAGCTATTCAGCCCCAGCTCTTTCAGCCTGTCCTTGTAGGACTCACAGTCACTTTGAAAACAGAAAATACTAAAACAATCAGTAAATGACAATAAAGGTATATATTACTGAAATAGTAACTTGGACTAAACCAAGGAAATGTACATTGTGGCACTCTCAGCCACAGAGAAAAAAATAAAAGGAAATACTACAGCAAAGAGCCTTTTCTGAGCTGGGCCAAAGGCTGAAGCTCTCCACTGATGGCAGAGTTAAAATTATAGGCCAGTTTAGGCTTAGACAGCAGTGAACTGTTATTCTAGTTCTATGGACACCAGTACTAGCACAGTCAGTCTGAGCTGGGCCAAAGGCTGAAGCTCTCCACTGATGGCAGAGTTAAAATTATAGGCCAGTTTAGGCTTAGACAGCAGTGAACTGTTATTCTCGTTCTATGGACACCAGTACTAGCACAGTCAGTCTCATCCATGAGTCACAGTAATTACTAATTTGCCAATCTGGCACTGCTCCTGGGAAGACTGTCTCTAAATCACCTCTCTCAGAAGGACGTATCTGGGGTGGGATGAAGTCTAGACAGAGGAGCCAGCCATCTGGAGCAAAGGAATTGGAAAAAAGAGGCCAGCAACATGGTTCAACCACGAAACAGTAGAAAGATATCAAACTGTAATACTTTACCATGAAAAGCAGGGCTTGTCCACATGGGGCATTTTTTAATAAACCTTCAATTAACTTTTAAAGCCAATTAGTTAACAGAATTAAACAGATGGTAATAATATCCTTATTAGAAACCAAAGCTGTTTAATACAATTTAGTTGTTGGGTTTTTTTAATCAGTGGGTTAACTTACACGCTAATGAGTTATCAACTTCTGTTCTCCAAACATGCCTGTGTATGGCTTCTGTAATAAGCACATTATTTTTATTGACTGTGGCTCGTGTCTCTCTGAGTGGCGCTTTGGGATAAATGCTAGCAGAACTCATGCAGATCTTTTTTCTGGGATGGGGATCAAAATGAGGAACATAAACCCTCACCAGGATGTTCACTGTGCTAACATCCACTGTTTGGTCTTCATAAACGTTCAGTAAGTCTAATAATAAAATGACTACACACTCTTCTTGCGGATATCATTCTTTATCCTTTACAGGTGTAATAAAGAAAATTACCCAGGTTTCTAGCTAAATACATTATAAAAATATTATGGAAAAAGTAATTTAACTAAGTTAATAGAGTTCACCTAGGAGAAGAAAAGTTCACCTTCTCAAAGAAAGCAAATATTTTATGAACACATTTCATTTTCAAAAGTCTTGAAAATCCAAATAGCTTTAATAATTAAATAAACTGGTTATCATTTCCCAATAATCTCTCTAAATTTATACTATTAATCTAGAGTCTGGGTTTTATGATGTCTTTCTTTAATCTTTCCTCTGGGATCACACCACATACTGTAGGTTGTGCATAAAGTATTTTATATATTTTTGTGTCTGCTACTACTTTCCTTATAGGTTCTCCTGAAGCTAAAAGCGTTCTCCTCACCTGACAGGGAAATCTGTAACAAATATTTAGCTAAAGTACATACGTGACCTGCCAAGATTATATCTACCATTGCTAACAAATTGTTCAGGATCTGTGAAACACCAGAAGATGGACCAAGAGGACCTAAACAAGTTGCTGTAGGTGAGGCAATATAATGTTCCTTAAATATAAGATCTTCAAACAAGCTTTCCTGCTTTTGCAGTGATGTACACTGCAGAAGACACAGTCCCCTCCAAACAAGAGATGATGCAGCTAGACAGACACGCAACTCTATCAAACCCATGGTAAGTTACAGAAGCAATCATGCACACTCAAGAATATCTGTTGGGTTTATTTCTTGCCAAGCAAGGTCCCTCCAGCTTCTCTGTTCTTGGTACAGTGCAGCTTAGATGTCATTTAGAAAAGCATAATTTTATCCTGATTTAGACTGGGTGCCTATTAAACAAATATTTCATCACACAATACCCTTGCAGCTCAAAAGCATATTTTGTTAACAATATTTTTTTATTAACAATTAAATCATATTCTGTACATTCCTGCTGTGAAGAGAAATCCATGGAAACTAAATTTTGTTAAAAGTGTTTTGCCATTTAAGTTATTTCTCAGATTATTCCTAAGTTGTTCAGTGCCACAGATCTGTGTCCAAGACATGTAGGTTTTGTCTGCAAAACAGCAGTTGGCAAGAGAATATCCCCTCAAAGCAATCATAATACCTAGCTCTGCTGCTTTTCCAGTCCTTGCTCCTTTTGTGTTCATCTGTGTCTGTGTGCCTATGAATTTAGTAGGTCAGCCTAGTAGTATTAGACCTATAACCCTATCTGATGTTTGGGTATAAACACCATGGAAGAGAATAAGAAAGGGAACATGTGAAAAATGATATTCATGTTTTTAGGTCTCAACTTCTGGTAAACTGAAGTTTACTCTTTCAGAGCCAGTGATTGATTATTGTATGTGAATCTTTCTTCTCACTGCCCTGACACATCTTTATCTTCCATGACATCTCTGACTTTTTTTTCAATCTTTTCAAAGCTTTTTTCTGATTACAAGCTGTAGGGTTTCTGGCTTATACTAGCTAGCTAGTCCTTTCATTTTCTACTCCTATATTCTTGTATAAGGAGACAAAAAAGAATATGGAGTGAATAGTCACTCTTCCATATTCTTGAGTCTGGTTCAAAAGTCCAAAAAATGAGGATACACTTTTAATACCTCTTTCTCTCCCATACTTTATGACAATCTTTAAGCAACATTCAACCGATTTCAGGTAGAATTTTATCATAGGAAAAGGAATAATATTGATATAAAGTTGTCTACAATACATTCCTTCAATATAGGTCACTCCAGCAGAGGTGATCCACCATCACCACTCCTGAAATATACCACTTACCACCTCAGTGTGCTCACATCCTCTGGCTGGCCTCCATAAACATACAACAAGCATCAGTGAATGTCAGTGGGTACATTTTTTCCACATGGAGGAATTCAATGTCACACCTTTACTTCCTACTCACTTCCATGCCAGACACTATTCTGTCAGACTGCCCCTCTGCTGCCATCTGTCACACAGCAACAAAACACAAGGGAATATTAATGGGAAGGTTCAACCTCTACTGTCATCCCACCAACAGCCACCTCTGAATTCACTGTCCAACATAATAAAATAGGAGACGTTGCTTTCAGAGCAGCTCTCGCATATATATAGCTGATGGGAAAGAAGGACAAACTGTTTATCAACAAGAAAGTGACCACCACTTTCCTTTTGAGAATGATGTCATGTTGATATCTTCTATCTTTCAATAAAGAAGAAAATGAGGTTTCTATGTATAAAGGATGTAAAAACAGCCTTTATCTTGTCTTTCATTTTCATCCAAGACTTTCCAAGGATTTATAAAACACTTCTTCTCCACTTCTTCTTGCAGAATATTATAATTTTAGCTAGCATACCTACCACTGCAACTGAGTACAGCTGTGTTGACTTGAGGGCCTCCTTCAGCATCAATATTCCTCTATTTACATAACAGAATATTCCATTTGCAGTAAGAACAGATCATTTAGAAGAACTATGGCCTCTGTGATCCATGACTTCATTCTTCTATATATAGCGCCCAGAGTACATTGGCTTTTATTGCTTGCATATCATATTGCCATTCATATCTAATATGTTGCTCACTAACTGTCTTGCAGTATTATTAGTTGTGTGGATTTTCCCTCACATTGATTCATACTAGTCTAGCTTTAATGTATTGGAAGGCCTATTCCCAAGTTGTGGCTCATTTTGTTATTTCCTGCCTGTATTTCTCCCTAGGGCCTTTGCATTATGTTTCTGTCCTCACTAGTATTTGTGACTCTTCCTAATTTAGTATCATTTGTGAATTTCATTAACATGCTGTTTATCCTTTCTTCCAGATTGCTAATGAAGATGTTAAATAGGAACAATCCTGAAACTGTACCCTTCATTACCCTACTAGATATTTTTCCCCTAGTTGCTATCATAATCTTTTGTTTATCGTCTTTCAGCTGTTTTTAACCCACATGTTCCTATAAAAAATCACTGCAGTTCATTTTCCACTTACATTTGCAAAAGACACTGCAGTGAAAAATTCAAGAACATGGATACAAACTTTATCCTCTAAAAGTCATGAGAATTGGTGGAAAAATTCCAGGTAGACAAGAATTTTCTGGGAATCTCTGGTCTTCTCATTGCTGCACATGCCTTCATATGTTCAGTTACACTCAAAGCCATTATTCCTTCTCTGAGTTGTATGTCCAAAGTTACACTGTCAGTGCAATAGATTTATTGTATGCAATACAAGATACATGCAGATACATACAGATATGTAATGGAATTATTAGGTATAATAATAATCCTATTTGTTATCACATGTTATAGAACACCAGATATTAATGTGTGAAAAATAGCATTTACTTTTTTGTTGTTGTGTGGAAACACAGCAGGTGTTAAGAAGCTTGTTTTTTTGTTTTTTGTTTTTTGTTTTAAGCTGATACTTGGCCACTCAGAACCAAGAAAGCTGGGTGAGAGGAACAGATGTATTGATGAAGCTTTGTGAGAAGAAGATTTTCACACAGACAGTGGATAAAAATAAATTTAACTGTGCACACCGGGTCAAATTTTTCCCATTTTCACATTGAAGCACTCTCATTGATTTCAAGCTCAATATAACAGCAATGTTCAGGTTAGCGTAGTGAACTCATATGCACAACACTCTTCATGAAAATAAAGCCTAGCTCTTGGATTTTAAAAAGAACCCCTTTTTTTTTAATTTTTGATAGTTTTTTTTTGTTTGTTTTACTTGATTGCTTCCATACCATTAATCATTTCATCTATTCAAATAAAATTTAAAAAATTGTATTGCATAAAAATGCTCTTTGGCACTTCAAAAGGCCATATATTAGAGATCTAATTGGTACAGCTTTTACACTTTACAATGGATTTTTCTTTCCACATTGATTTATTTTTTCTTCTGGATACAAAAGAGTCACTCTTTTCATTCTGTAACAGCCTTTTTGTGATTCCAGCTGTTCCATTCGCACAGACTTACACAATACTTCATTCTTGCATAGGAGGTGTGAATGACAGTTTTTTCAGGACCGTTGCTAGATTTTCCCTTTAGCACAACTTTACTAACTGTCTATGGTGTTGTTTTCACAGAGTCTGTTTGATGAAGTTGTTGTGGCAGATGTGTGCAGCAGACATAGCCAAGAGAGTTCCTCACCAGTAAGCTCAGCAAAAAACCAAGCTTTGACAGCAGGAAGGGTCAGCAAAGCACCATCACTGTGGTTCTCCATGATAACAGGGCTAACTGGGTAAGAGTACTCAACACAGCTAGTTTAGAGCTCCTACAGTTGTGTACTGCATCTTACAACCCCAGCAGTGTTAGCTGAACTCTAGAGAGGAACCATTTCAAGCAGCTGGCCTTGTAGGTGAGTCATCTGGCAGAGTGTTGTTTAATTTCTAATTCTACCCTCTGTATTCCTGAGAAACCTGGAATTTGGAGGTACAGCTCTCAGTGTTTTCAGTGTTAGAGAGTTTCCCACAGACATGCATCTGTGTGCTTCCAGATTCCAATACAAACTCTACAGAAATCAGGAAATTAAGGTTTGGGGCAGAGGCTTACTTTGTACAAAAAATGAAGGTGAAAGCATTTCCTCCTTCCACCTCGTGGCTGTTTCACCAGGTTAGAATTAAATATATCAGTGTAAAGATTGCATCCCATACAGCATTACTGGAGTGCCTGTTCTAGGTTCTCAGATCTCTTGCTATTACTGTGATACAAATAAATGAGAATACTGAATTACTTTGGTGTATCCTTCTTATCAGGTTATCACATCTGAGTGGGCTAATGTCTGGAATAAGTTCCAGTACATTAGATGCATGTATTATTATCATTTTTTTATTATTGTTGTTTTTGTTATTACTCTTGAATGTTGTACCACAAGAGTTTACAACGGCAACGCTTTTCCTACAGTCAACCCCAAAATAACTGCATTTTTCCTCTGGCTAGATACATATTCTTCCTTTTACTTCCAAAGCCTCCATTCAAGAATGTGGTGATTCTCTTCTGACTGGATCCTCCATGTAACATAGCTGTGTGTAAGCATACATAATAACTTCTCACCTCTGATGCCCTCCCTCCAAAATAACAGTTGCAATGACTCCTATTGCAGTTCACAGTGACAGTCCCTCAATCTTCAGAGATAATGAGAAAGAAAAGCAGGCAGCAATGCTCCACAGCACAGCACAGAATGGTCTGAGTGGTGTTCATTGCCCATCCTTTCTCCACACCAGCTGTTTGGAGCTAGAGGGAGAACACACTGCGATCCTCCAGCAGGTATCTTTGCCACTGTCGCATACGGTCTTTTATGCCTTTGGAGGCTGAATGCCCTTGGGACTTGCCACAGATGGAAATCCTTTCTGCACCATCTCTTTCAATGTATCATCAACTAAAAAAGTTCCAGCCTACCTCTAAGTCTTTCCAAAGGAAACAACTGTAATAATATAATAGATTGTATGCTTTGTTGCCTTTTAAAAATTGAGAGATTTCTTTAAGGCTCAAGAGGGGAACAGTGAGCTAACCTGGCAGAGCTCTACTATCATGGAATAGCATAAGTTTCAGTTCTATGCATTTATGCATCTGTATGTGCATAGATACATCTGGTGCATCTATGCACACACCTACATACATTTGTGTGTGCATAAGAGCATGGAAAATCTGTAACTTAGGTCTCTGGTAGCCTGGGAATCTCCCTATCACACTCCATCTCACAGTGCAGTCATGTCCTATTGTGTCATTCTCAGAAATAATCTGCCTTGCATGCACTACTTCCAGCCATAATTGCCAGGCAGATGGCAGTGGTAAATTAGGCAGTATTATTGGTAATAAAAGCTAGAAGCTTCAGATTTTCTGAACTGCATACACAGATAAAGACTTTTGGAAGCAATATCTTTAATGACAGAAACAACATCCCATTTCACCTTCCTTCTATCTTCTGGAATATTTCATTAGTATTTGTTCCATCCTGTTTTGTATTTTGATATTGACTATAGTGGTTGTGTAGTTTTTAAATACCACCTACTTTCAAATAACTACTCTCTGTTTACTTATCAGCACCAGCTTTCTCTCAAATTGCTATCAATACCTATACTCTGCATAGAGAAAGCACATGGAGTTCCACAGTTTAACACTACTTAGTACAAAAGCATTTGCAAAATAATGTAGGCAATAATGCTTCTGGTTGCTATTACTTCCACTGCAAATAATGCCATCTGCTTATCACTATGCCCCAGTGCATGTTATCTTACATGTGGACAGAACTTGCAATGTGGTGTTGTCTCTGTAGCAAACAGCTTGAAAACTAAGCCCTGGAATAATGTCAGGAAGAATACCCCATTGGCTTTTTCCACTTAATTTCTCAGCTATGGTTTATAATAGAAAATTGTAGTTAAAAGGCAAAAAATACTGACTTGACCTTTCAAATTGAAATTCTCAAGTTTTAGTTTTTGTAGAAGGAAGAAAAAAGAAGTTACAGAGGAAATGAAGTATGAGCAGTAGCTAATAATAAAACCAGAAGTTTCCTAAAGAACAGAAGATGCATGATGTTTGAGGTGCTAATATACATATAAAAGTCAGGTTACTATTCTGCAAAAGCATCACAATCTTATATGATGTTGTTGTCGATTATTGTTCTTTAAACTTCCTAAAAATTGTGATTTAAACTTTGTATCACAGTGTTTAATATGCCATACTTCATAAGGTTTCATGCAGTTTGAGATTCCAGTCCAATTCTTTTTCTGCTATGTAATATTCAAAATAGCTGAAGTCTGTGTGTTTTGTGCCCCACAGACTGCAAATAAGGCATATCTACAGACATTTGTCCATGTCCATTCCAAAGACAGAGAGAGAGAGAGAGAAAGAGAAGTGGATTGCCAAAAATCATAATCAAAAGAGAAAATCACCCTGCCTTTTCAGTGAATAAAAGGTGGGTTTTTTCATTCTTTTGGATGAAAAGAAGATCTGAATAATAATAATAATAATAATAATAATAATAATAATAATAATAATAATGGATTGGAAAAGGTTTTTTCCAGCTTTCCCACCAGCCTGCTCTCCTTGATCACCAACAATTATATTTCTGCAGTTACAGAATCAGTTCTCAGTTGTCTTTTCTCATCCTGTGAAGACAAGTTTGCTTTATTTGTTCAGGTAAGATTAAGGGTGAAGATTAAATACTGAACTTGAAAGTTCTATCTCTGCTTTCTTTGAGAAGGCTGCAATTTGATTTCACTTGAGATGAGGCAATGGTTTGTGGTTCCTGGCAAACATTCATCACATGCTTCAGAATGAATCAAACATTTCTCACATGGTGTATTTTATATATAGAATGTCAGAAAACAGCCTGGAAGATTTCCTGCGGGCAAAAATCATTCTGAATTCTTGCTAATTTGGACTTTAAAACATTTGATTTTGATGTGCTCTGCAGTTTCCGTTAGATGAAAATACATAATTTCTTCTTCAATAAAAAAGTTTCTCCTCTCTTGCAGAGTTTCTGAGCAATATTTTCTTTTTGCTTCTGATGTGATTTAAATGGTGTGTAGGCTTTTTCATGTCCTTACTATGCAGCAGGCAGTGATTTTTACATTAAACTGTGTGATGAGATTTTTGTCTAGTAGTAAATGCAATGAATCATCACTCCATATTCCTTTCACCCACAATAATTGGGCTTTACTAAATAAAACTTTCTGAACATGTAATTTATCCATTTCTATCAAAATTAAATGGAACTAAACAGAGCTTAATTAGCTCGTACTCTGGAATGCAGCAAAATTACTTTTGATACAAGAAAAACTCAGAAGCATTCAAATACTTCTGCTTTCAGAAATGGGTGGGCTGTGGATAGAATTCAGTTCACTTATGGCTGTTTAGAGCAGAAATTTACTCACCTGTAATCACTGTAATGATAATGATTTCAGGCAAGGGAGAGTGGCCTCAAGTTGCACCAGGTGAGATTCAGGCTGGACATCAGGAAAAATTTCTTCTCTGAAGGAGTGGTCAGGTGCTGGAACAGGCTGCCCAGGGAGGTAGTGGAGTCACCATCCCCAGAGGTGTTCAAGAAACTTTTAGTTGATGTACTAAGGGACATGGTTTAGTGGAGAAATACTAGAGGTAGGTGGATGGTTGAACTAGAACAGTTTCCAGAACAGAACTGGCTGGCACTCAGCTAGCTGAAAGCAGGTCAAGCTGGATGCCCAACTGTCAGCATACATCCATGTAGTCATGCTGCAGCATATCATGGCAGTGTAAAAAAAAATTACATCATCACGAGATCAGTGTCTCTTGCTTTGGAATTGTGTTCACTTGGCTTTGCTTTAGCATTTGCACAGCAGCAGGAAGCCAGAGAACTTTTCTGGTGTTAACAAACAAATCATCTGCTACAGCATGCAGGCACAAACACACCCATTTCCCTTGCACTTTGTGAAAGTAATTAAGTCATTGTATGTTTAAGACATTATATGGCGAATCAAGTTATTCTAAATATGTAATGTAGAAATGCAATGACAGATAATAGACAATAGATAATAAGAGGCTCTACAAAGAACTGATGAGGTTTCTTATGAGTCCAAAGACATATTCTGGCAACTTGTTTTGAGCACTCACAGTAATAATTTTCATACAGCTTAAACCGCAAATAATGAAAGCAATGGTAAGAAACTGCAGAGAGATGTTCCCTCCACAAGACTGGTGGAGGGATCCTGCATGGTTGCAGTGATAACCTGCAGGAGCCCAGCCCCAGCCTCCTACCTGCATGTATTCTGCGTGTCACCTCCATGCAGTCTGCACAGCACAAGAACCACTAATACTGACTGCCTGAGGCTTCCAGTTTTGAGATCTCCTTCTCTTTGCCTAAAACCTAGATGAGCACTAATAAAAAGTTGAAACGGAAAATATGTAAATGGAACAAATGACATTAGTAAAGATCACATTCTGAGTTGAAGAGGCTTCCTTTCTATTTCTGAAGCATGTCTCATATTCAGGAATCCAATGCAAAGTTCTTGGGATTCCTATTTTTTGAGGACTATCTTGTTGTGGTGTTGTTTTAGTATCTTTTGTTTGTTTGCTTGGTTTTTTTTTTTCTTTTTAAGCAACTCTATGGGCTGAAATGTAATAGCAAAGTTTGTTTGTGTTTGAATATGGATACTAGGAAGAATGGGAAGGACCACTGAAAAAAAAGAATTTTACAGTAATCTAGAGAATATGTGCACACATTATAATGAATCAAAACATCATATAGAGAAAAAATGCCGCTGAATAAATTATCACTATGAACCTATACCTACAGTAACAGAATTTGCCACCTCCTACTCAAAACACAAAGGTTCCTGACACTTGAGGAAAGAAAACATTTTGCCAAGAGGTACTAGTAGCAGCATCTTGGAGTTAGAGGAACACTCCAGAATTAAAAAAATGCTTTTCACAGAAATCAGACAAAAGGTAATGTTTTACAGTAAGACTTTATGTGCTGTTCTACATTAGGAACCAGGAAGTCAAAGAAGATAATTGGATGTGATGTTTCTGTAGTATTTCCTGACAAGCAGAAGGTTAATAAGATCTGATAGTGGTATTAACAGGCTGCTTTCACAACTTCTGAATTTGGATAAATTTGAGATGTTTATTCGAATAGATTCTCCAAGCCCCTAGCAGTTTTACAGAAAATATTAGCTAGAGAATTACTGACATTTTCAACATAGTCAAAATTAAAATAAGATAGGGACATTATATGTACAACAGTTCAACAGTACACCTGCAGATCTGCATTACTTTGAGATGTCTAGCAACATTTAATTCATGGGAGTCTACAAAGTAGTAAAATTTCACAATTATTTGTGGACAACTTCATTCACTAACAGCTTCTGCTAGCATGACAAAGCAGCTAAATCATCACTAAAACTGACAGCTTAACCAGGAAGGTGTTTTATGTTGCTTCCTCGAAAAGTAATGCCTCCAATTTATTTCCATGGAAAATATGACACAAAAAAACACACAATAAAACAATTTGATTGAGCAAATTCATTGCTACAGAACACTATTTTTCATCAGTCATGACTATTAGCTATGTACTTTCACTGGTGATGAATAGGAGCCAGCATGCTCGTAAATATCAGCACCAAAAAAGGTGATCAACCATCATCACTGCTGAAATGCACCACCCACTGCCTTGCTGTTCTCATGTCTAATGATTGGTCTCCATAAATGTTCAGTAAGTATCAATGAACGTCAGTGGGCACATGTTTTCCATATGGAGGATTTTGATGTCATACCTTTGCTTCCTACTCACTTCCATGTCAGACACCATTCTGTCAGACTCCCCCTCTGCTGCCATTTGCCACATGGCAACAAACCAGAATGGGATTTTGGTGGGAAGGCTGAACCACTACTGCCATACCACCAGCATCCACCTCTGACATGACAGTCCAGCATAATATAATAGAAGGCATTACTTTCAGAGCAGCCCTAATACACTGGGTCTAGCTAGCTCCGCTTTACCATGTTGCCAAAGGCATGTGTGAATAATCAGATGAAACAGACTGAATGCAATAAATTAATGATTTTACCTTACACACAAAGCATAAGATTTTCAAAATTAATTTACCATTGGTTTATTTCTTTCTTCGTTGTTAAAAAAATGTCACACCTTTTCACTAGTTTGTGTGGAACAGGTTTAAGGTATTTCTGAGTATTTTCAATCATTCATTATCCTACCAGATATCCTAAATTATCCAGCTAAGTATCTTTCATTTACTATCTGCCTGATATACTTTCTGAGTATGTCAGAATTCCCCATACTAATGTGGTCCAATAGATATTTAAAACAAATGACTTATCATGCAGCATCTTGCAGGTATCCTGAAACAGAAGCAGTTTGATATGAGCATAGGGTAGGTTGTTTTCTCACTGTTCTTTTGAGCAAAATTGCCATGAGCCATTCTTTTCAAAATGATAAGGGTTACACCAAGCCTCCTTCCCTTTGCTCAGCAGATGGCAAAATATTCCTAAATATATATATCAGTATTTATTCATGCTGCTAAGTACTCATTTGTCTGGCAGACTGGAAAATGCCAGTATCCTAATTAAAAGTAAATGGAACCTAAAAGAATATGTCACGTCATAATGAATAAAATATTGCCTGAATCATAAATAATAAGTTTTATGTTCATGGTCAGTAGTATCAAACAGGGCAGGCTCATCAAGTAAATTTAAGAAAGATAAATGAACATAGTCCAGCAAAAGATTACTCCTTGGAACAAGAGTGAGTTTAGTGCTGCAGTTGAAAATGTACTCAGAAAAGAAGTTCTCAAAGGAAACAAAATTTATGACCTTTTCAGAGCAACGTTTGGACTCTTGAAAACCTCATGGGTTACCATTGATTTTGGTAGATTGCAAGCTATTATAGCAGCTGAGGGCTCTTCCCAAATCATTTCCTTATCACACTTTTTCTTTCAGAACACAATCAAGCAGGTACTGACATGCTAATATATTTGTATAGCGCATACTTCTCAAGGGTCTTATATTGAAAAAACCTTTAGGCTAGCTACAATTTTTCTGATGTTCTCCTCAACCTATTTGCTGAGCCTCGTTATTAGGAAACAGTGTTTCCAAACCTGGAGCTAAATCATTAAGACTGCACAGAAGTAATGTATTAATAGCTGCCAAAAACACTAAAAAAAATAAATAAAAAATAAATAGCAAACACTAAGCACATTTATTTGTAAGAGTACAGAATCCAGGTTCTTCCTGAATCACTTCCTGTCTTACAGTAAACTGGATTTATCATGTACAATGAAATAATTTTAATGGCAAAACCAGCATGGACCACTATGGGAAGTTCTACATCTTTGTAAAAACTGTGAGTCCTTCAGCCAAGAGCAGTTAAAATATTGCTTTCTTGGACAGCACTGCTGTTCAGCCTGATAGGGATCTAATAAGACAAAAAACTGGGTATTTTCATAAGCTAATTTTTGCCTTGGGAGACTGCTAGCTCTCCCTGGGCTCCATCTGCAGTAAGCAGAGAAGAGTTGCTCTCAAAATGGTAATTCAAAGCTGGAGCCCAGTTTAACCACACTGAATAGCTCTCTGGGGGAATTTTTTCCCTTCCCAATGACAGCAGAGCTTCTAGAGGAATATTAGCCTTAGGTAAAGTGAGAATACTCAGTTGTACTAGAAACAATGAGTAATCTTCATCAATTCATTTAATAAACCTGGAGCTTTATTCTCTGTTTGACAGCTTTGTTAATTCCATTAAACATCTTGAGAAGAAAATGAGATAAAGACCTCAGGTCAGCAATAGATTTGTAGATTTCAGTTCTAAAACCTGTTTGAATTCCTCCTACAGAAGGGATTCTTGTTATGGCTTCTGTGGAAATCAGAATTTAAAATGAGCCTTTGGATAAATAAATTGACTAAAAACAAATAAAAAAGTGCTTTAAAATATATGTATCTATGCTGACCCAAAAAATGTTTACAGTACTTTTTAAGTCCTTTAGTTTATATTTACCTCATTGAATGTACCATAATTTTCTGTATGTAGCAACCAAACAGCACACAAGTACTTATGAGTACTGCAGGAATTCCTCCTGCAGTAAAGACACCAGGTAGATTTGTCAGTAGTAGTTCAGCACCACAAATACTATTTCCTAACTGAGAAACGAGACTCGGATAAATCAGAATGCCTGAAAAAAACAACAAACAGTATTTATTTGTAAAGCAGAGAGTTTGCAGCTAGAAAAGACCCTCCCAGGCCATAATTATCGTCCTGTTACAAATGTTCCATTCCTCAGTAAATGCTATAAATAGAACAGTTGGAGTTCCTATTTATGAGGTACACTTCACTTCTCAATGTATATGTATTTATGTGAATAACCCCTATGAACTCTAATGACTGTTAAAAGCATCAGTCCTTGAGCATTCCTATTAAAATACCCCCTTCACATGTACCTTTCTTAGCTAAACGTGGTCTTCAGCTCTAGCTTAAATTAATAGCAATTTCAAGTATCGATAATCACAATTCACCTTTTCTAAAACACAATGGTTAGGAGACAAGGAGTTTTCATTCCTTGGCAGGAATCACAGAGCAGAGCTAGTCCTACAGCACTTCAAAATATGGGCTGCCATCACGTCAGTAAGTCCCTTGAGTCTCCTCATCAAAACTCTTTCAACGTTCCCTGAAGTCACCTTGAACTGGCTAAGCACACATCGTAGTCATGGGAAAGATTGTATGGCAAGCTCAGGCAGGGACTCCTGCAACAGACATTGGAGGAAAGGATTTGACAGACTCCCTCTCTCTTAGTAGGATAGTGTGATAACACAGATGACATTACAGAAACAAGAATGCCCATGAATACTTAAAAATCCCAGGTAGAGGATGTTAGTCAAGAGGGAATCACCAGTGATGAAGTTTGCAAAAAGTCAGTGCAATTAAACAGCAACCAGGGAATAACCTGGAATTTGCTTCTCTCTTTTTTTCTTTTTTCCTTTTTCTTTTTTCTTTTTTCCTTTTTCTTTTTCTTTTTTTTTTCTTTTTTTTTTTTCAGAGAGAAGGAGTCAGTGTGTAAAGAGCAAAAGAAACATTTTCAACCCCCCAAAAAACAGAGAGAAGTGATTGTTTGCTGTATAACCACTACACTGTTCTTCTATAAAGTCATGGTTCAGACACTGAGTTTTACTTGCACTACTTCCGTGTGAAGAATGACTTGCAGTGGTAGTAATAAGAAGTAACAGTAACTGCTGAGTTGCATCAAGCAAGCTATGAAATATAAAATCTACATTTGTTTTACAGAATTTTGATATTTCTTTCCCCTCACTTCCAGTAAAATGCAAGGGAACATATTTCACACCTTACAGTAGGAGAGAAAAGGATCAAGCACAGTGGAAATTTTGACACAAAGATGAAAGGTGATGTGTTTCATCAAGTTCAGATTTCTTTTTACTGAGCAATTTAATAAAGATCCCCCTGATATACGTCTGACTCTCCACTCAGCCCACCAGTCTTCCACAGAGCGAGCTGCCACATATTTGATGAACAGCACTACAATGACTCCTAGATGTAGGTGTATTATACTTTTTGTTGCAAAAGCCAAATATGAACATAGATAGATGCTGGTATAAATTTCCTGCTTCATTTTTTTTTTTAAATGAGTGCAGTGAGTCCATTTTCCATGTGCACTAGCCTAAGTCTTCCCTGGAGATGTTCAAGGCCTGCCTGGATGCCTACCTGTGTGACCTGGCCAAGGGAGCTGCTTTGGCAGGGGGGTTGGACTAGGTGATCTCTGGAGGTCCCTTTCAACTCCTACAATTCTGTGATTCTAAGGGGTATGAAAATAGTATAGTTGGAGAAGATCTTATCTTTTGTAGTGTCATGTTGTGCTATTCCTCCTAATGGTGAGAAACTGAGAGAAGCCTGGGGCGGTGCTCCCCCACCGTATATCTCTATATTAATAAAAATGTACATATATATCCTTCTGTCCTACAATCATGATAGGTAAGGCACACTAAATGTGTAAATTTGTAAGTTGCCCATGTTACCCCATCCATGCTGCATCCCCTCCATACTCTTTCACAATGTCAGTGGTGGACTTCTCTTGGATCACAGGCAACACCACCAGTGCCCAATAGCATGAAGAGCTATAGTTTCACCCTGAATTGTAGTTTCTGCTGTTCCTTGTACAGGAAACTCCACCAAAAGCCAATACCTGAATATACTTAGGGGTACAAGCCCCAGCTCTGTGTAAAATATTTCCTTTGATTGATAGAGAAAACCACAACAGCACCCAATAATTAACCAAAATAATTGTTTATGTTTATGTTTACTAAGCGATCTAAATATATCTTCCAGGAGAACGATGCCTTATTTTCTCTCCTTCTCCCTTCATCCTCACTTTCTCTATGTGACACTAAAGAAGGAAAAGTGTACTAGCTCCCTGACTTTATTTTGTCAGAGATGTCTTTCCCCTAAGTTCTTTTCTGTCCCTGTGTAAAATTCTCGTGTTTTCTTACAGATTCAAGTAACTGCATCACCTGCACTGTGATTTTGCAAAGCACATAGCTTCGTTATCCAAAAAGGAAGCAGGGATTAAAAGGGGCTTTTTTTCTTTAAATAAAATGTATTAGAAGGTACAAAGGGAAAACATCATTCTCTATTATTTTTTTCAGATGTAGCCCAGAGACAGATTTTTCTCTTCACAAAGTAGAAAATTGAATTATTCTATCTGAGTGCTCCTCTTTTCCTTCTCTCTCATCCTCTCAACTTTCTGCAAGCAACAGAGAAATCATTAAAAATACATGGAGTCTGCAAAAGAAAAAAAAGAGAAATAAAGAAAGCTTGTATAAAGCTAAGATAAAGGTTTAATAAAAAAACATTGCTTATACTTTTTTCCCCTCTCTGCCTCTTTCTTTTGCCTCTGAGCCAGGGAAATGTATCCAGTAATAGAATCTGGGAACAGACCACAAAATCCCTTCTGAGAAACAAAGAATGTAATGATGTTAAATTCTGACGTTTATGATGCCCCTCAGTTAGTGAATGGTGGCAGCGGTAATTTTACAGAAACAAATGACATGCAAGCAGCTATTGGTTAGTGGAGGGTTGCTGCAGAGTGTGATATATAAATGCTCTCATTTGCACTAAATATTTAAACATTTTATTAAGAAGGAAAGGGAGGAAAGGGAGGAATGGGAAGAAGAGAGGAAGGGAGCAAGGGAAGTGAAACAAAAATCAGAGGTTCCATTACTATGATTTGTTTATAAAGAAGTAAAAATTATGCATCATTAAGCTGGAAAAGGAAGCCACTGAGGGAATTTTTCCTCTTCTGAGGCATTTGTATCCTCTTCTTTTTCCTTTCATTTTTCTATGCAGCAATACTTTCTGCCATTTCTCTCAGTCAATAAGCAGTGATTCTTAGAAAATGCATGTGTAATTGCATTTGAAATAAAAACAGCCATACTAGTGACTAAGTTGCAAAGGTCAAACAGCTGAAAGTCTCTGTTGTTTAAATGCCCATAACTTAATTGATTTCCACAGAACTTCCCCATCACTTTGCCCCTGCTGAGAATCTGGTCTCACATTTTTAATAATGTATGAGCAGAACAAAAATTATCACTGCCCTCTGAGGAAAAAAAAATAAAATTTAATGGGGTTATCCATCTCTGCAGACTCACCAACAGTCAGCATAACCTTAGATGAAGAGAAGGAATTGAATTCTACTCATTGTACTCTGAAGAAGGAAGAAGAGGAAGAGAGGAATGTGCATCCCATGTTTGCAGAAAAGATACTACTGTGTGGTTACCACTGCACTGGACTCAGCTCTGCCTTGTGCTGCAGGACTCAGGAGCATGCTGTCTAAATGTATGGATCAAAGCTAAAAGCTAGCTGTTAAACCAGATGCTGCAGTGCCTAAGTCCTGGTCACCTGCTTGCCTTCCACCTGCCCACCGTATGGGCTCTGGTCCCTACCCTCCCAAAGCAGTAGTGAGCAGAGGCTCACACCGTGAGCTGCCAATGTATTCATGTCCACAGCAAGCCCTTCTGGTCCTCCCCTCTGGCCTCCAGAGCAATGTTCCTGTGCACTTGTGACTGCATCAATTCGTTCTTCCTAAAGGAGAATTTTTTAAGGACTCAGCTGCATATTAGGAAGACTTTCTTCTCAGAAAGAGTGGTGTGGCACTGGCACAGGCTGTCCAGGAAGGTGGTAGAGTAACTGTCCCTGAAGGAGTTCAAGAACTGTGTGGTGTAGCACTACGGGACATGGGTTAACGGGCACAGTGGTGGTAGGCCTGTGGTTGGACTAAATGATCTTAGAGGTCTTTTCCAACCTTAATGATTCTATGATTCTATTATTCCTTTTTACTTTTAAGTGTAGTTACAATAAATCCACAGCTCTACCTCCCATAACAAAAATACATGTGGAAGAAAAACTTTCTAGCTTAATCCATACACCTTGAAAATGCAAGATTTACATTCAATATTTTCCCTTTTTTTTTTTTTCTTCTTTTAACCAAAAGATTCAGATATCTACTTTTTGAAATGGTGTCTTAAGCAGCAGGTCAACAAAGCAGAGGTGATGAGGTGATGTCCGAGAGTTCTTCAGCTGAGGATGTGCTAAAATGCAAAAAACAGTCAGCAAGTCACTGACCTGGAAATACAGACAAAAGGAATAGGAATATAATAACATGCTCTCAGGATCAGTCTGCTTTTCATGCACTGATTACCTATCACAGAAACATATAAAATTTGTGCCATCGACACTACAAAATATTTTTGACCATTCAGTGCAGTTATTTGGCCTGGCAGCTAAATTATCACGTTTTTGCGCTCATCTTCTAAATGAGCTTTAATCAGATTAAGTGACAAGATGGAAGAGCTTTTGATCAAGTGTTCAGTATCTGAGTTGTAAAGATGACATTAGACTCCTTCCTTCAAAGCCTTCGTCTGAGATGTTACAGTTACCACAAAGAAATCAGCAATTAAAACCAAAGTGATACTTTCCATATGAGAAAGAAGGGGGGGGGGAATCTTAACACCATCTGAACTGCACTGTTTTCTTGAAAAATGAAAACTAAGAAGCTGCAGGTTTTTCTTGCTTTGCTCTTTGATGTTACATGCTTTCTTTATAAAAACAAACAAACAAACAAACAACACCTTGCACGATATCCTCTGAACAGACTTGAGTCCTAGTCTAAAATCTTTTTTATTTTCCTGAAAGCAGAAAAGATTATGTGAATAAACTCAGATATGAGTTTGATAAGCTTTGGCTGGAAAGGAGTTGAAAGGAAGATGAGCAGTGAAGCGAGCCAAGAAATATACACAATTTAACCTTCAACCTTCTCAGTAACATATAAAGCTGGTAAAAGAAAGATGGTGGGTTAATTTCACAAGAATGTATTGCCCCTTTAGTGTAAATAGCAAGTAAGAAATTACAAAATAATAGAAAATATACTGTGAAAAGAAGAGAACATTTCAGGCATTTTACAGACACTGTAGTTGTTTGACCTCACAATTTAGTTGTTGCTTGTAGCCTAGCTTTTCTGTGATATAGCCAAATAAAGCAAACATTCTGGGGGACACTGCATGCAACTGAGATCAAAAGAGTGAAGTTATAGTCAACTTGCCTTCTCTAACGATAATTTCAAGCACTTGTTATTATGAAAAGACTTGACCCAACCATGTTAACGTTTGAGCCCCTTGAATGCTGAGATGCCCAGCTCCAAAGGAAGAACGAGGTGGAAGACATTGAGAAGCCAGAACTGCTGCAATTAAAGATGATGTGGGAATGATGTCAGGAAATATGCAGTCTCTGCTGTACTTCTCAGAAGAGAGTCTCTAGAAAGGACTCCTAGTGAAATTGCTGTTCTAATAATAATATATATCACCTATTCATTCTGGTTGGATTTATAATAAAGAGATATTACCTAAAGAAAATTGTTTTGTGATGCTGACTTTCTGCAATTATATTTGAAACTTGTATTTGAAAATAGTTACTTTTTTCTGAGGGTAGTTTGTATTACATTTCTCAAATCTACAGTATAGAATCTTTCTCAAAAGTCAGGCATAAAAATATACCTGAATTCTATGAAAATAAATAAATAAATAAATAAATAAGGTATTTTTCCAACTCTCCAGCTGCTTTATGTCCACTGGTGCTTATTTTTTGAATTCTGTACAGAGGATTCAGTCGTACAAAATGACTGCCTTCAAATTCATACCTACAAGTGAGAACCTGAACATTCCAAAAGATATCAAATTAAGAATACCATAACTAGGTGAAATGTATGACTGAATTTGGGGAAATATTCAAAACAGTAAAATGCGTGTAGTATATAATTAGCACTGGATTTTCCAGGAAAATATCTGGTATTTTCTTTTTTGAGACATATTTGGAAAAATGCAGAGAAGGCCATTTGCGTGTTCACCCGCTTGAACAATTTTATGTTTCTCATTCTGAATGAGTCTTTAATCAATGTGTCAGCAGCTAGTGGAAGAGTAAGAAGGGTCTTCTTTGGTCTAACTCAATCCAAATTTTCTGCACAGTGTAGAAAGATAGTACTCTAGAAATGTAAATGTATGTTGTGTACATCAGAATAAAAGGCCTCTAGAACTTCACCATTTCTTTTCTTGCACACAGCTGAAGAGACATACAAATTCTTCACGAATCATATATATGCAAAACAATGCATGCTAAATAACAAGCAATTTGGTCCTATGCTCCTTCTTCAAATTTCAGTATGGATTTCCTAAGGGGAACCTTGCTTTTTCTCTGCAGAAAAGTGACAGCAACCTCTTTCTAGTGAAATCAATAGTATGAGCAGAGAGGGATATGAAGGCATATGTGACATCTGATATAAACAGAGTAACTCTTACTGTGATGTTTGAGTACCTGATAATATTTGACATGATTTTGCTGATTATGGCCTCTTAAATAGGTATGTATTTCTTTACTATGTGGGTGAAAAAAATAAGATATAGAGAAGATAAAAACAAAAATTTGGCAAATTATTCAAGGTAAGAAATTTGGGATGAGGCTGAGGATGGATTTGATCCACACAGCTATCTTTATATCAAACTCATACCCTTAGTAGAGGTTACAACCTTGAACAGTTGTATCCTGAAGCACAAAATATTGTGGGTGTTAAAAACTTGACACCACTATCGACATATCAGCAGCAGGGACTATATTGCTTTTTTTTTCTTATAACAGCACTTGCAAGAGTAACAAGCCAGACTTTGCAGAGCTCTGTTGCTGACAGAATATGTACCAGGATCATGACCTTATGATATTTCTTGCCACAAGCAAGTGGTGATTTTCTCTATATCTAATATATTTCCATGCCACTGGTATGAGCAAATGAGAATTTTCCCCTCTATATATTTTCAAAATTGCTTACTGCTTATGCTGCTTTTTACTATCTGCATACTCATCTATTTTGAACTGTCTGAAAGAGACAAATATTTACTGTCTCCTCTGTTTCTGGGGCTACAAGAAAACTGGCATAGAAATAAATTTGAATCATCAAATTCCTTTAAAAATTGAAAAGTCATATAAGCGAGGGAGACTTTAGCTTTCACTGAACTCATGAAGCCTACCTTCTCTTTTCATCTAAGAAAAATCTAATGTCAAAACAGAACATCCAACTGCTTTTTCTGATCTTCCTCTCTTAGCTGTTCTACTTGATGAACTGAGGTGGTATTTGTAAGGATGAACATGTTGTTTGGGACTAGTTTTTGCATCTGATATTCTTATTCCCTTTTCCCTGTTGTGACCAGATCCTTCACTGCTTCAGGATCTATCTCTGTTCTGGCAATATGAAGAAGATTTAAAAGTGTTTAATTTGCTTAGCATAAAATGTCCACAGTAAGTCAGTGGGATTAATTTCTGATTATTCAGATGTCCAGAGATATTTCTGATTCAAGAGTATGTGCAATTTCTCTTCACAAACAGCTGATCAGTGCCTGCTACATTTCTGTCATTGAAATCTGTAAATTCTGTTACAAATGGGGACCCCATCAAACATGTTCAATATGCAGTCCCTGACAATCTAAGTATCTTACCCAAGCCCAATCCACTGTGATTAGTTCACACTTCTCAGAAACATTGTCTACCCCTGCTTTCCTCTCTGCCTTAGTTAATCCTAGCTCATGAGAAGTTGTTTTAGTAGCTTACCGTAATATCTCTAAAATTACCCACGGGGTTTGATTATCATTCCACACAACAAGCATGAGCTGAGAGAGGCTGGTAACTATTAAAGATGGATTTTTCCCAAGACTTTTAGATACGGTAACTGCAGAACAGCTAGTAGAATAGAGAGGGTAGAGACTAATGCCATCCGAACTTGAGGCAGCTTTTTGTTCATGACAGAGACAAGTTTAGGAGCTACACTTAGTCTGACCAGATCTTGAGGAAAGGGTTAGAGAAAGACCTTGGCTGTAACATTCACCTTGAGAAACTTCACTTCAGGTCACCAAGTGAGAGAGTTAAAAGAGGAAGACCAGAGGAAAAATAAAATAAAATAAAATAAAATAAAATAAAATAAAATAAAATAAAAATAAAATAAAAATAAAATAAAATACAACCCTTGAACAGAACAGAAAGCCTTCCAAAGTCATTGTCTGAGGGAGCTGTAGACTTATGGAGTACTTTCTCTGCCCAAAATGCTCATTACCTATTCCTGGAGCCATGGGATTTGACGGGCTCCACCTCATGCAGGGACCAGCCCTGGGTTGCAATGTTACCTGGGAGCACTGGTGGGAAACAGGAGAATAAAGCAGTCGAGATTCTAGGGATCTTTCTTATTCTGGTCTGCTAGGGACCAAAGGTGTATTAATAGTCAGGAGCTTTGGGAGGATGGATGACATGATGATAGAATTGTCCTTTTCCCACAGCTTATCCACCTATACAAGTATTGGCTTCTGTCCTCTTCCAGCAAGTATCTGCAATGCCAGCTAGTAACTGATAATTTGTTCAGTTTCCAGTGGCTGTGACTTTTGTCTGCTTGCTCACCTCTGTGTTAATATAATTTCTCTTGGCATAACTACCTGTGTAGAACACAACTGCACAAAGCCACGGTATTTCCACTCACATTCTTGACAAATCCAGAAATCACAGGAGTGTTCCTATAGCATTCAATAACCAGAGCTCCTTCTGAGGGACAATGTTCCCATCTAAGGATGGGATATTTGATAAGGAGTAAAGCTGGGTGGGTGTTTTTCCCAAAGATTCTTGAGGCTTCTCTTTCTTCTTTCACCACTTAATACATGTCAAGAAAAACATCAGGAGATTGTATGAAAAGCTGTTTTGAGCTGTATCAGCTGTGTAGTGGACCTTCTGCATTTTCTGGGAATGTGTAGTATACTCTCTGCTTTTACTCAGCAGTTTGCATGTACTACAATCAATGCTGAGCCTTGTGGTCATTTTTTCTGCATTCGGATGTAGCCTTGCACCTACCCTAGGTAAGGTTTCTTGAGTGATAGTGACAAAAAAAACTAACTGAAGAACTTGATTGCATAGTTTGCTGTAACATTGCTCCTGCAATGTCTGGTATAGGTCTACAATGCAGCAATGGAGAGTTCTAAGTGAACAAACACAACATTTTTCCCAGAAAGAAACAGACAGTTCTGAACATACCAAACAAACCAAAAAAAACAATTTCTGATGTTATCACCTCTAACTCTATCACTCAGCTCATTTGATTCAAATCAGAACCTCTCCAGGGGTTCTACCATATGCTTGCAAATGCATTGGTTTTTTTTGTTTGTTTGTTTTTGTTGTTTTTTTTTTTTGTATTAAAAGCTATCATTCTCTATTGACAAAACCACATAGTAACATAACAAGAATCTCATACGAATCTCATATGAGATGCTCGAAGTCATCACAAAGTATGACACTATCACATTAATATTTATAAGCACTCAAGTCACTGTTGCAAGTATGCTTCACTCTTCTTACTTCAAACATCACTTTCTCCTGGAGCAAGGCAACTCTTTTGTCTTATCAATTTCACAAGCTGTAAATAATGGAAATTACATTTATTTCCCATTTTAGTAAAGATCTTAAAGATCTACAGAGGAAAACGTTTGTATTATCAAAGGCTGAAACTACCACATGAAAATATCAAAAGAAATTACTGTCTAGTTTTCTTGTTTCCATCCCCATCAGAACCTTAAATCTGAGACATCCCACATAGTATTGGAAAACATATCTTTTATTTTTCCATAAAAAAGGCACTAATCCTTTATTGATTCCTGCTCCCAATGACTTACATCAGATTGGACAATTGTAGGAAACAGTAAGAATGAGATGAGATCAATACAGCTTCCTTCTCATCTCTACAACCAATCTCCCTGGTTATGAATAGTGACAAACAGACAGTTCTGTTCCTCAGCTACACACTATTGGCTATTCTTTTTTCTCATAGTGTCAGAAAGAGTTAACACCTGACATTATCTTACAACAAAAAGGTTTTGTCATTCTACTGTGCTAGAAATGCTGGTCTGGCATCAGAACTAGTAACAAATGCAGCTAAGAGCTGATTTAGCTTGGTTATTATTCTTCACATAAGTCAGCAGTAGTTTTGTAAGTATGTGTAAAAGCAACAAGAAAACTAATTTTGAATTTGAACTGTAACATCTTCAAGAAATAAAGAAGCTTGAAAAGAAAATAAACAGATTTTCAGTTATTAAAGTAACTGAACTGAGCATAAAAATGGCATCAAGATTCTGAATGGCATTTTGTTTTAAAGGAAAATTTTACAGGGAAATTTTAATCTTTTAAAACTGTATTCTTTGTTGTTGTTGTTGTTGTTTGTTTGTTCTTCCATAAACAAAAATGTCAAGTTCCAGGCACTGTGTTCTTTTGTTTTGGTTTCGGTCTTCTTGAACTATCTGAGGGAAAGTCATTAGTTTTACAAAAAGATAACCAGAAAGAAATTCAGCTGCTTCTTCACAAAATAAGAAAGAGTTCAAAGATCAGAAATGTAATGGTAAGTCCTTCAAAGGATGTATACATGAGGCTGTATATACTGGTAGCTTACTAGAAACTCAGCTTCCCCTCCTTTCTCTGTTCTCTCTTTGATCTCAAGCTAAACATCAGAACCTACCTTTTAAAAAGACTTGAAGTGCCTTTCATTTTCTCTCAGCTGCCCGAGGAGCAACAGCTCCCACATCTTACATGAAAGAATTTATTTCTCCCTAAAAATAACTTTAGTTTCAAATGCCCCCCACAAAGAAGTTGAAATAATTTCCTCAACTTTGTGAAGACAAAAGAAGGTAATTACATGGGTAAGTCATTACCTACAGCAGGAGGAAAGGCGAAGGAGTCATTACAGACCTAGCTGGAGCATTAATAGAACGTTTCCTGCTTGTCACTTTTGTAAGAAAGGAGCACAGTTCATAAGTGACAACCTTTCTGCACCCCGGACAAGGATCATTAACACTAGCCATGCTGGCTAAGCTGATACCAGATATAATGTAAAACTGATACTTATCCCCTGAGTTTTTTCCCCTTTCTTCCTGTAAAGGCACTGAAACTATTTGCTAATTCAAGCAATTATTTTTTCCTTCTCCTTAGCTAACATTGCTCGAGGTCAGGTACATACACTTTTGCTTTTAGCATGGTTAATTTAACAGTCAGGGTTCTACTACAGCAGTTCTACTGCTCACAGATGCACTTTTCTTCACCCATTCTTATTTCTGTCACGATATGAGTCTGATGGGGAACATCAACATGTGATGAAAAATCCTCAAAGTTTAAATTCAGTTCAGCTAACCAGCCAAGGTTCACATTCTCCAGTGCAACCGAGATGCTTTTCAGATTTCAAGATAGAAAATTCATGAGAGACATCACCACTAATATTTGCACATGTAAACCAAGAGAACAACTCTCCAATTACTTGTATTTTCCTTTATATCAGCATAGCTCATTGTGCTGTGACAACAGACCACCACTGAAAAAAATGCTGACATCTAAAACATGACAGAGTTTTCAGCTGCTCTTTTGAATTTTTGAGTATATCTTTATTCAAAAGGTCTTTTCAATAAGAAATCAACAGGTTTGAATCGAAAGGTTAGGCATGGCTAGAGGGTGAAATTTCTTCCTTGAGAGCAAAGAACAAGAAAGAATTCATAAGTAATTATATGGTACAATTTTAAGATATTTTTAAGACTGAGAGGTACAATTTTTTTGCGATTGATACAACAAATATGAGGATACGCAAAATGTTCTGACATTTCTAGCTTGAGCCCCATTACACATCGCATGTGTTGTCTCTCGGAAGTGCACTTTGGCACATAAGGTTCTATTCTCAGCCAAGAGCCAGATGGACCACTCCATAAGACTTCACAGCACAAATAAAGTTTGGCCCAGAAAAGACTAACGATTGTAATAGGGACATTACTGTAACAATAGATAACAAAACAATGATACATGTTGTTTCTATGCTGTGTTTTTATTAGAGACTTACGGTCTTCCTTGAATTCCATAAGAGAAATGTTTTCCATAAGCAGGCGACAACTCAAATGCGCCATTATGAGATTTATTGTCTTGAGATTTGCTAAACCATTTTCTCTGTACCAAGATTTCAAAGAGTAGGTTCAAACGTGAGAAAAAGCTCATTTATGTAGAAACTCATACTACTTGGCCCTGGCTTGACCTTGGCCCTTGATCAGTAAAAGTTAGTTATACCTGCATTGCTAAGGGAATTACAAGCTCCAGCACAAGAAACATCCTGCAGAACTGAAGCACAGAACCTTTGTAAGAAGAACATGAAACCCTTTAAGCTCTGGATTTTTGGCCAACTGCCCACTTTGGCACAATTTTGAATGACAGCAGTAGATGGGTCAAAGGCTGAAGAGCAGAACAGGCTGGCACACAACAGGAGGGGTGGAGGAGGCAGGCAGATCCCAAGTAATTTTTAGGAAGCATCACTTTGAAGCTGAACATCACCAACAGAGGTCTTGTCAGGGGGCTGAAGATTTCAACATTCTTTTCTCTATTGTAAGTTGAAAACAATAAATCCTACCTGTAGGTGAAAAACTATAGATTAACCCTTTTATTTATTTATTTGTATATTTATAGTATTTATGTGTGTAATATTATTAATGTGTGTAATTTTCTTTTTGTAATGTGACAACAAGAAAATGTCCAGTTACAATGCCTTAAACAAAAGCAGTCTTCACTGTCTTACAAAAACATACTCAAACTGAGATTATGAAGGTCATCATTCATTAAGGGCAATATATTTATGAAGGACTTATTGCAGCATGAGAGTATACACAGTAGAAAATCTGCACACTAGTGGCTTTCATAATCATTTTATAAACATCAGCAAAAAAATTCACAAGCTTTTTTCTTTTTCAGTACTCTTTTTTTAAAAAATGGTGCATACGAAAAAAAAGTGTACATGTTTTAATGGATCATTCACTTATTTTCATTAAATAAGCCACTTTCATCATAGAGTTCTACAGACATTTCTAGGCCTACATGAAAGCAAATTTAATACCAGTGAAGTCAACTGTGTTACCACATTGTGAGCAGATACTGTCCTTCAAGACACAGGTCAGAGATTTTCCAACGAGATGAGTAAATTGTGTAAATTACCTCTTTATTAAGCAGATAATTGTTTCATCAGTTGTTTATTTGCCCAGGATATACAGAAGCAAGCAGTGTAAGGACAGAGAAGTAAAAGGAGAAGGAACTTCCTCAGCAAAGACCACAGAAAAGCAAGACCATGGTGATTTACTCGGCTTCAGAGCTGCAGTGGCCATAACATTTGCTGTACTTGATTCTGCCTCCTTACAAACCTCCTCTAAGCTATCCTAACCATAAAAAACTGTTTGTTTGTTTGTTTGTTTGTTTGTTTGTTTGTTTGTTTGTTTGTTTAAACAGAGCTGTTTCGGTCCCTGCAGATTCCCAGCACTTCAGCCTTTTGATATTTGCCAACTGAGGGAACCATGAGAACTCTGGAGAGTCTTCAGGATTGCTTGCCGAACCAGATTATGCTCTGATTTGGGAAAATAGACAACTGCCTCTCTCCTGCTTTTCCTTCCCCTGCCCCCCTGTCATCCACAGGTAATTATGGTTCCAAAAATATTCAAAGAGAGAACTTTAAGACACTAGTTTGGCGTGGTACTCTCACTTGAACAGCTGAATAATAATCAGTTTGATTAAGAATTTTTCATCCTATATGCACAGTCATAGGAGGGTTTCCATCATAGCACGTTCTTCTGAAGGAACATTTTGCAGGGGTGCAGACCAGTTGACATCAGTACTAATTCTATTTTGTCAAGTTTCAGAACATTACTACTTTCTGAGTTGCAGAAGTAAAGGATATTAAAAGCAAACTGCTTTGCAGATATATTGAAATGCAGCCTGATGGTGCCTTCAAGTTTCAGTGTCTGAGACTGTGTACTCACCTGTCTAGGGGAGAAAAGATACCTGTTGGAGGAATCAGTTGAAGAAAGAAGGGGAAACAGACCTGGAAGATTGAGAAAAATGGACAAAGCTAGAAAATACTAAGAGCAGAATAACTAGTTACTGTTTCTAAGCTTGGACTGAACTCTGGTTTTCTCTGCCAATTTGAAGATGGAGAGGAGAAATTGTTTTGAAGTAATTCTGAAAAGAAAAATGTTCTTCCTTCTTATGTAGTTAATCCTGGGAGACAACAATACCTTTAACTGACAAAAACAATGTAGCTGGAGTTCTGGTGAATAAAAATGCTACCTTTCTTGGTAGTAGAGTAGTTCCTAAGTGGAACAAATATTGTCTTTTGAGGAATATAAGGTAAAAAAAAAACAGAAACTCCGATGGCATACGTAAAAATTTTGTTTTGAACCTGTACTGCTACTGCTTTAGTACCAGTTTAGTAACCATGGTGTGACAAGTTTGTCTCAAACATGTCCAAGTATCCAAGAAAAGGTGGAGATACTAGAAGTAATGATGTGTCCATGAGAACACTTTGTTTTTATTGCTTATGATGGCAAAGGTCTAGCAACTTGGAATAACTGGCATTTAGTCTCCATTCTCCTCTTTCATTTTTTTAAAGACCGCAAGTATTTCAGTATTCCATAAATTCATTCTCCAGTATATTAAAACTCCAGCTTGACACATACTTTGAATACATTCCATGTTACTGTAATGGTCACAAAAGATGACATCTTTCTTCATGAAAAGCAAAACTCATTTGCTCCTATGCACTGATCAGCCATTGCCAGTTTCTCTGAAAACAAATAATAGTGACTTAAGTAGAGAGGAAGTGAGAATCTTTGAGACCTACATCAGAATAGCCTTCAGCAATTTGTCTCTCACCAGTAGCGTGTTCTGAGGATTCTGATAAAGCCGTGCTTTCTCCTCCTTTTTTAATCTGACAAGAAAATTAGTAGATGGAGAAAATTGCTGGCTGTTGGATTCTTTTCTTGGCTTCTTTGGAGGGAAGAATCCCTTATCCAAGAGCTGATCCCTATCTTCCACCTTTTCCTAAAAATAAACACACTGGAATGGAAAAAAAGGGAGAAATGCCTACTTCTGAAACTAAAAATGAAATACATAAAAACATCGGTTCCCAAATGCGGTAAAACTAGATCTGCTGTTTGAAGAAGGGTGTTGCCTGATAATCATGCTGACAATGAATTTGGGTACACTTCTGTTCCAGCTATTTAGAAAAACGACACTGCTTATTTAGGAGTCCAATCCTGAAACAGTGAGAAAAACAGTGATGTTAAGAGTGGGACAGCATCTTATAAATCCATTGTCACTAGGTTTCATTTCCCAGTTTGGTGACAAGAAGGGATACAATATGATGTTGAACCCTGAATATGCAGACTGCTGGACTGTTGGCTTCTGTCATAGTTTTATGATTTCTGTTATATTATTGATATTCAACATCATGACATCATGTAGTGTATTGGGAATTGAAGAGTTAATGCTCTAACTCTGCGGATCATCGATAGTGACGGATATGCCTGTCTCAGAAGAGAAGAAGAACTACATTCCCCAGAGGACTGTGCGATGCTTTGCATTTTTATGTGTTTCCGCTCAGAGGGAAAGATAAAAACTCTGCTGTTACAGAACCGTTCCTCTTCCCTTTGGGATGGAGCTCAGCAGTGGCTGTTTGTTGCAGCTGTCCGCCTTCCGCGTTAGCGTAAGGCCTTCGGTTTATTGGACACTCTCTCTCTTGCTCATTTTATTTGATTCATTAGCCTCAATTCCAATTATATTGTATTATATTGTGTTCTTGTGCTTTCTGATATCTTATTTAGTAAATTAGCTTTCCTTCTCAGATTGCTGCTGCTGTTTTGTTCCTCGGCCCATCTCCCTTCTCCCTTTTTCCCTTTCCCCCATTTTCTTCCCTGGGGAGTGGGCCTGTGAGTCCCCTGCCTCAATCGTCACGGTACCAGGTCAAACCATCCTGCAAACTGCTGACAGCTTCTCAGTTTTGTTGACCAGCCTCGGGAGTTTTGGCTGACATCTGGCTAAACATGAACCAGCAGTGTGCCCAGGTAGCCAAGAAGGTCAGTAGTATCTTTCCTAGCTTTTATAAGAAATAGTTTTGTTAGCAGGAGCTGAGAGGTGATCATTCCTATGTACTCAGCTCTGGTGTGGCCATCCTTCAAGTACTGTGTTTAATTTTGTGTCCTCATTACAAGAAAGATGTTGAGATCCTGGAGGCTGCCCAGAGAAGGGTAACAAAGCTGGTGAGGGGTCTGGAGCACAAGTCTTGTGAGAAGCAGCTGAGGGAACTGGGATTTAATCTGGAGAAAGGAGGCTCAGCAGAGATATTATCTCCCTCTATAACTACCTGAGAGGAGGTTGTGGCAAGTTGAGTGTCAGCCTCTCCTTCCTCACAATTTATGATAGGACTAGAAGGAGTGGCCTCAAGTTGCACCAGAGAAGGTTCAGGCTGGATATTAGGAAAAATTTCTTCTCCAAAAGAGTGGTCAGGCTCTGGAATGGGCTGTCCTGGGAGGTGGCTGAGTCACCATCCCTGAAGGTGACTTTATTTACACTTAGATATGGTACTAACAGACGTGATTTAGTGGAGAAATATTGATGGTAGGTGGACAACTGGATTAGATGACCTTGGAGGTCTTTTCCAACCTTGGTTATTCTATAATTCTATGATTCTATTAGGTCAATGCTAGATCAGCCTTCTGGGCCATTAGACTATATGCCCTTTGACAGCTAACAGCAGTACTTATGTAGGCATAAATAGAATTAATATTGTGGATATGTGCCTGTTGTTGAAGAATATAATAGCTTAAAAATGTAGTTATTACAATTGTTTTGCATGATTTTCAGAGGTAGAGATACAAAAGGTTATTTGAAACTGTCATTGTGAGCTATATGATTTCAAGTTATGATGAATCATTTGTGGGTTTTTGCAGCTGTTTTAAAATATACTGTTTTCTTGATTCTCTAATAATAAAAAACAAATAAAACAAAGCAAAATGAAAAAAAGGAGCAAAATTTCTACTTAGAAAAATATGAAGATAAATAAAAGGGTATTTAGTGTTCTTCAAAAATGTGGAATAAACAACAGAAACTGGAACGTTCCAAAATTTCTACCTTTAAGACCCATACTGAATTCAGGACGAATTACCATCTAGAGACACTTGTTTTTTAGCAAACAGATTATGTAGCTAGGTGAATGTTTGCATTCACTGTGTGCTTGTACTACTTAAAAATGTCAGTTTTAAAGATGGATAATTAACCTACCCTGTTTATGTTTCACCATTAAATGCACAAAAGAACATGTGCTAATCACTGACCTGATACAAAGTCTGGCATTGCATTCTGAAAGAGAAAATCATTATTTTAATTGGAACTAATGGCTTGTGGCCATGATAGCTCATGGTGAGGCACAATATTAATGTCACTTTTTCTGGTGACAGAATATCTTATGGCCACTTACTCACAGCCTGCCACAGTGCTAGCTGATGAAAACTGACACTGTCTTCAGGCCAGATTCACAAAAAAATGCCTTTGTTGCCTTTCATGGCTAAAAGAGATACTTGAAGTTCTCATGTCCAATGTCACCTGAAAGTGACAAATGCAAGTACAAACCAGTACTACCCCTGTCAGCACTTAATCAAGAGTCAGTAATTACCTTCATACATTTATTCCTTTTCTGTATTCTGTACAAAGTGTGTTCATGTTAGTATTAAGAATAAGTAGATGGAGAGTTCATCCAGGAAAATGTACAGCTAAGCACAAAAAGGAAGGAAGAGAATTTTACTCCTGTCTGTGAGTTATGTGCAGTAGGTAATAATATCTACAACAGTGAGATATTCAAAGAAAGAGAATACTTAGAGAAATGTAAAGATTATCTTCTGAACTATTCAGAATTTGACAACTTTTATAGATTTCATTTCTGGAATCTGCAGAATTCTAGAACAAGGGTTGATTTAACCCTTTACAATTGTCATGATTTATTATTGTAAGAATGGGTATGGTAAGAAGATGGCATTGGACGAGGTAAGTATTTATTTCCCAGACTTAAGAAGAAGAAATGAGTATGTGAGGAATAACAGCTCCTTACCATTTCAACAAAGTCCATGATTAGTAATGCTGGTGTAGCAGAAATGGTAAGTCACGGCTTCAGCCAGTGATTGAGCACCTGGAGGGAAGACAGGGTCTACCCAGGGGAGCTCAGGTGCATCCAATGCACCTGAGTTACTACAAGGGATGTAGTCAGGATCCACTCCTTCCTAGACCTCATTTAAGGGTTGGCAGTGGAGTTAAGGGTGTCTTTCTGAAGGTAAATAGGTTATTTGTTTTTTTTCTCCCATCTCTGCTGCTGTTATGGGTGAACAAATCCTCAATTGGTGCAGCCTGAGGTCCTGCTGCTCTGCTGTCACTGTACTTACAGATTATTTTGTTCTAAAGCCTTTTTGAACCACCAGTTGAAATTTCTCCTCCTGGTTTATTAGATTTCTCCCAAAAGCTGTTTCAATTCATATGCCAATTAACTGAACAACTTTGAGAGCCAGATTGTAAGTCTGAGAATAATAAGTTTTACAGGATGATCCTGTAGTGAGGTGCAAGCTACTCTGAAGTAAATGACCTGTCTTAATACATTACATAGTTTTCTGCATGCTGTAATAGTTATTACTATCAAATATACTTCTTTTTTTATTTTTATTTAAAAACTAACTCCTCAACTGTCTTGTGAACAATACTGAGCTGCATTCTGTTTTGGAGGACTTCCAATTGAAATTCATTTCTTCCCTTTTCCTATTGTGGGAAATCATTTGTGTATATATGCAGAATACGTGTTGTAATGTGTATATACATGTTACCATCTATCACAGAATGGGTGATGCTGGAAGGGACCTCTGGAGATCATTTTTCCAAGCCTCGTGCTTGAGCAGGCTGCCCAAGACTATATCCTGGCAGCTTCTGAGTATCTCTAGTGAGTGGGAACTTCACAGCTTCTCTGGGCAACCTGTACTAGTCCTCAGTCATCTTCACAGATAAAGTGTTTCCTCAAATTCTGAGGGAAGCAGGCATGTTTCAGTCTGTGTCCAATGCCTCTTTTCCTCTTACCAATGAAAAAAGCAATATTTTGTACTCTACCTTCAAGTTTTTTTATTCAGTGAACCCCGAAGTGAACCTTCTCTTCTCTAGCCCGAAGAATCCTAGCCCTCTCAACCTTTTCTCATAGTTAAAATGCTCCTTTCCTTTCATAACCTTCGTGGCATTTCATTGTACTCTCCCTGTTATGTTCGTTTATTGCCTCACCACTCCTGAATAGAAGGGAAGGATCACTTCCTTTGACCTGCTGCTCCTAATGCAGCCGAGGACAATTAACCACCTGTGGGCCCCTGTTCACCAAGCTGCTTTCCAGTTTGGTAGTTCACAGCACATAGTGGTGCTTGAGGTAGTCCCTTCCCAGATGCAGACCCTTGCAGCACACTTTTCCAGGTCCTCTCGAGGTCCCCTGAGGTGACAACAGAGTTTTTTTGTTGCCATCAGGAAATTTGCTGATGTTACACTCTGCTCTCTGAACTAGGTCATAATGATAATATTATTCACCTGGACCCAGTATCGATGCCTGAAGTACACTGCCAGCTACTGGACTTTGTGTTCAGATCAATATCCCCTGGGCCCGACCATTCAACTTGTTTTCCACCCTCTTCACTGTCTACTTATACAGCCCATTCACCAACAGCTTGTCTTTGAAGATGTTATGGGAGTCATTATCAAAAGCCTTACTGAAGCTTTACATAGTAGCTGGTCAGTCTATTATTCTTAGCACTTCCTGTTCCCTAGTGAACTAGGAAGATTTACTTCCGAAACTGGATCTCCTTGTTCTTACCCTGTTAGTGTCTTGATTAGCCATAAATTGCCCTGGAATAAGAGTGGGGTAGTGAGAGAAGAAATCCAGTATATCAGCTTTTCACAGTCATTTGAAAAGTGACTGTGAACTGCTAGTAGAAGAAATAGATCTTATAAGTTTTTCTCTAGTGCATAATTCCATGCTTAAGCAAGTTTTCAATGTGGATCAAACTGTGGTCCATGAGGTGGCATTGTTAGTAAGCAAAAAAAAAAAAAACATTAAGAAATTATAAAGCTTTCTGAAATAGTGGGGGTATAGGGGAAGTTATTGACTATTCCAAAATGATTGCAGTAGCAGTCTGTGTTATATTCATTTACCTTCCTGGAGTTTGTTGTTGGATGACAGCTTTGCTAACAGGGCATTTCTAGGCAGAGGCATGGTCTGCCCTAATAGAGCCATTACAAAAATAAATTATTCTCTTTATTCCCTCTCAACTGAAATAAGGGCTCATGAACCTTCATTTTTGAGGTAGTTTGTAGTAGTGTATATCATCTCTTGATTTGATTCAAAGATAAATAACACTGAAAATTTTTCTGTATAAAGTAATAAAGACCATAGTATACTTAAATCTAGGATATGTTAAAGTTAATATTTTCATGAAATGAGTAGTTTTTTGACATTGTTTTTTAATACCTGAATAAGTTAGTATGAAGTCTGACTTATTTAGTGCTTGAAAATACCACCATGTTAATTAGGAGTGTTACTTAGTTGATAGTCATAAGTAGCTTGGTACTTACTGTTCATGGCTTGAGGAGGCATACAGTTCACTCAGTGAGGAAGTGACTGGATGGCCAGGTTCAAAGGCTCATAACAGATGGAGTTCAATCCAGTTGGCAGTCAGTCACCAGGAGTAATTCCCAGGGCTCAACACTGTAGCCAGTTTTGTTTAATTCCTTTATCAATGATCTGGGTGAGAGAGTTGAATGCAGACTCAGTACATTTGCAAATAATAGCTAGTAAGGTATTCTCTACCTCTGTGCTTGAGTTTAGGAAAGCTTTCCAGGAAGGATCTGCATAGGCCGAGTCTGTGGACCAAGTCCAGTTGTGCTGAATAGTGCATTTGGGTCACGAAAACTTTACATGGAGATACAGGCCTGGAAAGTGTGGCTGAGAAGTTGCCCAGAAAAAAAGGATCTGAGGGTGCTGATCAAAAGCCAGTTGAACACAATCCAGTAGCATGTCCAGGAGTCCAAGAAGGCCAACAGCATCATGGCCAGCACTCCAAATAGTGTGGCCAGTAGGATGAGGGAAGTTATTTCCCCTTGTAATCAGTAATAGTGAATTTGCACCACACATACTGTGTTCTGTTTTGGAAGTCCTCCTACAAGAAGGATACTGAGTTGCTTGAGTGTGTTCAGAGAAAAGCAACAAAGCTGGTAAATGGACTAGAAAACAAAACATATGAGGATTGACAGAAGCAACTTGGGCCCTCTCTGAGGAAGAGGAGGTTGATAGGAGACCTCATTGCTACCTACAACTACCTGAAAGGAGGTTGTAGTGAGGAGGATTTTTATATCTTTTTTTCTAAGGTGATAAGTGATAGGATGCAAGGAAAGAGTGTCAAGCTGCATTAGAGGAAGTTTCAGTTGAACATCAGGAAGAATTTCTTCATAGAGCAGGTGATCAAACACTGGAATAGCTTGTCCTGAGAATTGGTATTTAAAAGATGTGAGGGCACAGTAGAGGTTGATGGTTGGCCTTTATGATCTTGGGGGTCAATTCCAGCCTAACCTTTTCTGAGAAAATAAAAGGCAAATATATCAGCCAGAGTTGACAGTCCACCTATGCTTAATTTCAGTAACTTTTTAAAAAGCTGAGAATTTTAGGTATTTCTACATAAAAGCATCATCCAGGGTAACATGCCCTTTTCCTCTACTTTTTACCCTCCAATTTATATGCATGCTTTTTTTGCTGTTGCTAAACAGCACATACACTATCTGTACTTTCTGGGACTCCAACAGTGCCTTTAAAATTACAAAAGACTTTGAGAAAAGCCTTTCAGGCCATTAAATATTGAAGCCTTTGTAGCACTAAACTACTCAATTATTACTCAGTTTGATTTTTAGCCATGCTTCTTGGGTCTGTAGGTGTGCTGTCTGTGTATTTTGCAGCTACTTTCCTGTCTCAAACTGTAAGTTGTTACCTGATAGCTGGACAACTGTGTTCATTAACACATCAAAAATGTATAACTCCAGCTGTGGAGAAAGGGTAAGTGCTGTGGGGAATGTCTAAAATAGTATGTTTTTTATAAGATATGTATTAGCACTAAAGCCTTCCAAACATTCTGCTGAATAAAGGAGAAATTAAAAGAACACAAATATAGGTGGCTATTCCTAATGGGAAGTGTGAGTGATATAGCCAAAGGCTAGGAAAAGGATTCCTAAGAAGTAATCAACAAGCCTGTTAATATGAAACCTCTAATTCACAGCTAAACATTATATAATTCCCCATTTTGGAATATGAGTAGTGAATGGAAGTAGGGCATGACTTCTGGGAATAGAGTTAATGTGACCAGCACTGTTATCTCAAGTTAGAGAAGACTTCATCACAGGTGGAAACTCCATACTAAGTTCAGTTCTGCCACTGGCTAAGCACCTCAAAAAGATATGAAGGGTGGGGGGGAGGGGGGAAGGACAGTGGTAGGCTACTCAGTGCACATAGCATGGCAAAGCAGTCATACTCCATAGACTTTCAATTGAATAGTTTGGGAAGATGAGATTTGGACATATCCGTAGCAAACTTGACAGTGCCCAAACTTGTAACTTCCTTGAGGGGGAAAAAAATGCAAAAATGTAGTTTTGGGGCACTGGAGATGCAGTGCTTCTTCAGAAGATATTTTTCTAAAACAAAGTTACTTCCTAACATTAAACTCTGAATTTCAGTCCTACGTTTTGCCAACCTGTAGGACAGAAAATGTTGAACTTTACCATTGTTATTTTGGATGTATGAGCTGTCCTAATTCTTTGGTCCTCTAATCAAGTCTCCTGCCATACGTTAAATACCTTTATACAACTCCATAAATTGGGTAAGCAAGAGAGGTTGTACCACTACAGAAACACAAACTGAAGAGGGTAAGCTATGAGTTCCCACATTAGCATATAACTTTTAAAACTGAGATAGTAATGAGGAGAGTAAAAATCAAATTGCTCCAAAATATGAAAGCTAATTAAGAACTTGGGTCATTGCTACTCCCTTTGTTTTCCTTCTCATTTTTTAGCAGGTGGAGAGGAAAGCAGATTTGAAAAAAAAAAAAAAACAGAAATTGATGCAGATATCAGGATGAAGTACCTTAGACATTTGTACATAATAATCTCCTAGTAGCAGAAAAATCTCTTCCTTTTTTCCTCTTCCCTTGCTCATTTAACACTTTGGTTCATTGGGATTTATTTTTATAACTTGAATGTTTATAGTTAGCTCAGAGCCAATCCCCTTCTCTGTTGGAATTAGACTTTTTAATTCAGTTGAATTATATGGTAACAATTGCAAAATACCATGACTCTCCTTCTTAGAAGGAATCTTCTGTTATCTCATTTCATGAGACATCCCTGAATAATACAGCCTGAATTACGTTAAAATTAAACCTGAAGAAATTTGGCCCGCTCATGAAGGAAAAGAGTTGAAAATGAGCGTGAAAATGCAAGACTTAGCCTCTTAGTCTTTGCACCTGGGTCACAAAGCAATAATCCAATGAACTTCAGGGGTAACTATCCCAGCTGAGTGAATCAGGTAAACATAAAACAAATGCTGAAATGAGCAGTAAACAACATGGATTCACTCACAGGTATTCTCAGCAGCAAGAGTAGACCATCATCAGGATATAGTATGCAATAGTACCGCCACTCCAGTGCATAACAACACTGCACTAGCACCATGTCTGTCAAGTAGCAACATAAAAATCAATCAAAAAGCACATTAAAGCATGTGGAGAAGAACTCACAAGTGCCCTCTAAGTAAAGAGGTTAGTTAAAAGTCTGACGCTAAAAGCATTTTGGTGCTTTGGTGTTACACATAAGAAGCCAGAGTAAATGGCCCAAAATTAGAGCAAGTGTAAAGCAGTCTGGATTAGCAGAATTATATTATTTATATTAGTATCACCTTCTGAACTGAAAAAAGTGTGTGGTTTGAGCTATTTGAATGCAGTTTGTCTGTTTACGGTGCTTTCTGACTCTAGGAAAGAAAATATAGAGATGGCCCAACATTGATGCCAGTTCGAAATTTCCACTATAGATAATAATTACTGCTCTCTGTTTAAAAAAAGCTGGCTTCAGCATGAAGAAAAGATTAGCTATGGAAATGTGGAGGACCATAGAATTTTGTCTGCGTTGTTAACTAATTTTCATGAAACCAAGAGTTTTGATATAAGCATTCTGATATCAAATGAAAATAAAGTAAATAATCAAGAGTGTACTCAGCTAAACTTCATTAGAAGTTGAATGCTTGTTTTACTAATTTGTTTCACCCACCTCTTAAGGAAATTTTATTTTTGGGGTAAGAATATAGTCAGAACGTTTCATATAACACAGAAACTTTACTGTCACCAAAGATGATTTGTTTGCCCATGGGGAGAAGGGAATGAGTTGTAAGGAATGTTGTTTTATTACTTAACTTCTTTTTTACATGCTCTATGGCATTCCTTTAACTGTCATCAGATGTAGTTTGGGCTGCAGCCCCATAGGGCTAAACAAGAGTTTTTAACATCCATTTATTCCTAGGTAGGTTCTTTGTTATAGAAACATATTTATGTATTCCTCAAGACTGTCTTCCCATCCTGGGGAGAAAATAAAAAAATAAAAATAAAAATTGTTTCTGTGGCTTTCAGAATTTGTTTCAAGCATGCCAAGATTTTCATTAACCATCAGTCAGAGTGAAGGTTTAAAAGAAAAAAAAGCTTTCAAATGTACTCTAATTTGCTTAGATGAAAATATACATTTCACATGAAATTATTACATCAAGGTGATTGAATAAAATCATGAATAAAATAACAAAGGAAAGCAAATCAAACAGGTATATCATGAAATGCAAATCTGTCTCCAGTTCAAATACTGCTGTTCTAAGATTTTATGACAGTATACCCTTATTTCTTACAACAAGAAAATGCAGCTGCTGACAGTAAGACTTTTACTAATTACGGCCAAAGCATTTTTTTTTTGGTGTGTATTTTTATGGAGGGATTATGAAGAGTTACCACATCACTGAGCTTATCCAACCCCTGCTGCCAGAAACTGAGGAGTGCCAAATGTTTCAATGCCGGCATGTGAAATAATGCTGAAAATAGTAGGCTGCTTTTCCACCTCTAATTCTTACAATATCTTTTTTTTCCTCAGTACTAAATGAAGCTCTATAAATTCAGTTCTATAGTGTCTCAGTCCCCATGCATGCTTATTTAGTAAGTACTATAGAAAAGAGGTTCTGGGGGAAGCTAAGCAAGAGCCAATTATGTCACAAATCTGTGATGTCCCAAAAGATGAAAGCAGTGAAGCATGTTCAAGAAATAGGCAGCATATAAAGAAGTACCTCTTGCACATTGAGAGACCTGGAGCTTCTCTGTATGTCTGTATCTGTTGGAATGAAAGTCAGTGTCACTGTTCTGTAGCTTCAAATGTGTGAAATAAGCACGCACAGGAAAACTGCTCTCTATGGCAGTGAATAACAGTTATATTTGATTTTTGACGATGTGTAAGCAAGAATTGTAGTATCATAAATTCAAGGAGTCATGGAATCACAGGATTGCTTGGGTTGGGAGGGACCTTGAAGCCCATATAATACCAACCTCCTCCTGTGACGAGGATTTCCACCCATCTGATAAGGCTGCCCAGGGCCCTATACAATCTGGCCTTGATGTGCCTCCAGGGAGGGAGCAACCACAAGAGGAAAGCATATGTGCTGTGTCTGAGCAGAGAGAAAAGTCAGGTGAATTGAAACTACTGCCTTTAAGTCTCTGCTCCTTTCACAAGAAGTTAGGTGAAAGCTCTTGCTGAGCTTTGAAGATCCACCTAGGCTACGGGTTTTTGACTTTTATCAAAGGTGAGTGATTCGAGGAGTCAGGAACCACACTTATATTTTTTTCTTATTTTTTATTTAAGATGTGGGACTAATAAAGCCCTTAGCCTATGCAGCCTGTTTATAATACTGTGCATTTCTAAAAATATGGAGAGGGATGGAGGAAACTGAAGCAAAATGTCAGCTGTAGTAGCACCTACTACAGCTCTCACTTCTGCCAACATCTAAAAATGGAGGAGCTTGGGGAACTGCAATAATGATCAAAAGCCTCTGAGGTAAAAGACTTGTAAAATTTAAGTGCAATTATAAGAAGATATAAAATTTTTTTCCTTCACCAGAGTAACACCTCTCTCGGTCAATGGATAAGTCAGTTAAAATGTAAATTAAAATATCCATATGGCCACTGTGAAACTAAATAATTCAAGACAACCTGTGTAAAGTCTTCAAGGAAATAATTCTGCCAAGCAAAAATGTATACCCTACTTTGTTCTTTCTTTCCTCTTAGCTCAATGTAAAGCTCACAATAATGCCTAGCTTCACAAAACAGTTTTTTTTCTTCTTGTGCTAGAACACCAACTACCCCCCAGCTATTTCTATCACTAATGGATAACACTAAAACAGGCAACAATAAAATCAGTGCTACATGTTCTCATGGGGTGGAGTCTCTCATTCTTCCACTTGGTTTGGGAATTCTTAATGTTATCAGACTGTTTGTATACTGTCTCTGCACATCTCTCCTACTCCAGAAGCTTTCCATTTTCTCCTGGAGAAAAATTCATCTTTTTACCTCAGGGAACTACCTGTACACCTTCCCCTTGCTCTCTGTTGAAGTCTTTCAGTTTATTTGTATTACAGTTTTCAGCTTGCTGCCTTTTTCTTTCTGTTTAGAGGGCAGAAACTGGATTTCTGCTAGAAGATATTCAATTGCTTTTGGGAAGGGATCTATTTTCTCCCCTCTGTTTGACCTCCTCATCTATTGCAGAGAGAATAAGGCAAAATGATGGAGATGGGGATTCTTTTTTGGGGGGAATGGGTTTACTTTGTGAATGTGGGTCTGATATGCTCTCTCAAGCCTTTAAACTCCGAAGATTTTGTAAATGGAAGACAGGTCTCTTCTTGGTCCAATAATACCATTTCATGAAATAACTACAAAATATTATCTGACACTTCATTAGTTTGCTTCACCAGCTTTCCTATGAATCACTTAGCAACACAACTCCCCAGACACGTACATGTATGTCATTAAATAAAGATAAATGGCTTTCAGCTCTAAGAAGGTCATCGAAATCGTAATTAAAGTAAAAAACATTACTATGTTGAGCTCATTTGTAATTAAAAAACAGATTTATGAAAGATGTAGCTATTCATCTCAAACGTACTTATTTTATAATTCTCTTCCCATTTTCATTGGTCTCAAACAAGATTTGAGAAACAAAGAAGCATTAAAGTGTTAACTGAGTAAGTATGGGGAAAAGAGCAACATGGAGATATATGGAAATTAGAGCTGTTTAATTCAAAGATATAACAACAAAACCATATGCTAGTATCAAACAGACACTATAAACTGGCAACTAATATTACTGATTCCACATTTGAGAGTGGTCAGCCTCAAAATTAGCTTTCATGAGTTTATTTTTTTTAAGCACTCTAAAATCTTGGGGAATAAGAACTGAACTCTCAGTAGGAACAAGTTCTAGACAAATAAATATAATGATAAAATATTATAAAATATAAAATAGTATTATAGAATATAATAAGCATTATGACTTTGGGAGTTGAATTAACTACCTTCTCTTTTTCCACTTTTCCAATTCTTTCTGTGAACATAACCAGCTTGTGCAATTTCATCTCCAGTCTGAAGAAAGTCAGTGGTAGATTTCTGGGTTTCTGTTCGCTTTGATGACAGCTGCAAAAACAATTTTTTTCTCCATCACTATTAGAAGTCCATAGGCATTGTACTGAATTATTTGTGTATGAACACATCTCAGCTTGTATGGCCTGAGCTGGAATTCCCTTGTTGAGCAAATGTCCAGTGAATTTACTGCAGGTGTTAGATTAACCTTTCTGAGTTCCCTGCGTAGCAATGGTCTCACAAGTCTAGGAATAGGTGCATAACAGCAGCACTTTATGCCAAAACAGTGGGAATCAATGGAAAGTAAGAAGTGTGTTGTGTAGAAAAAAAAAAAAAAAAAAAAACAGACTGAAAGGAAAGAAACTTCCACCATAAACTTCACATCGTTTCCTGCAAAGTCCTCAGGGAATTGATGGCTTATTATCACTATCACCCGTGTGCCACTTAAGAAAGACCCTACTGTCATCTGCAGGATTCAGAAAGGATGGGCATTACAGCAGAGAGAAGGGTGGAACAGAAGTTGTGCAGTAATTTTAATTATATTCTTAAATATATTCTTCCTTTTAATTTGAACTATTTGTCCATGAAAACATTATTTTAACTAAAAATAAATTCTTAGATCCATCTTTGGTGTGTTCCTGTTTGCTCAGAACAAGATTCTGGGGGTAACCAACTGTAACAAAACTGAAATTAGATTGCTATTATCTCCTGAATTTCTACAAGACAGCAGTTTGGCTTTACGTAAAACATCATGCAAAACTGCAACTTGTCTTTATGCGCAATTGCTTAAAAGAGTTCAGGCATGCTTCCAAATCAGTTCCTCTACTGTTGCAACTATATGACTGTACATTGCCCAAATTTTGAGATTTTTTTTTTTCTGTCAGAGGTCTTTCCAGCTATAGGCATCAGTGTACCTGATATAGAATTTCTAATGCAATATCTGTACAAAGCCTAGTTCAAAAAAATGCTGAAGAGGTTACTGTCTCCCTGGATTAAACATTTGTAGTCATAGTAACCCTTCTCTCAACTTCCAAATCACATTATGGCTCTTGTAAACTGGTCTGCTAAGGCATGACTAAACCAGTGCAGTAGAATTGTCTCTCTGGTGATGTATCTGCATTTCAAATTAAATCTTCAGGAATCACGATCTTCCATTCTCTCACAAAATCCGATGCTGAATACAAACTCTGCTTTGCATCATTTGTATCTACTGCTTGACAAGTGGGTGTGACTTAGTAATTGGAAACTCTCTATCACTAATGATTGCTGTGACGCATCTCTGCAGCTTTTCTGAGATTCTCAGCAGTATAGAAACATTAAGAATAGCCAAACTGTTTGCATCTATGGAATTGCTCTGCAACAGTAGAATTTGTACAGTATAAGCATTTTGTGCTGAAGCAAGAAAGAATTGAACTAACACAGCAGCTGCATTAACTTAACACATTTGCATTTGGAAATGGATAGTTAATGCTGCAGTAAGATCAATAGGATTGGGCTGCTTTGCATTTCTGCAGCTTCTATGACTTAGTCTGAGCTCTTTATTACCTGAACTACATTTTCCAGAATGCAGAAGCAATCTAATGTCTCTCTTGAATACTTGTTCATCTTCTTTGTGAGGTTAAAAGCATTCTATTAGATGTAAGGCTAACTTTAATATAAATTTCAGATAAAAGTATTGGGCAGTCACTATTAAAATTGCTTGAAATAGATTCAAACCAGAGATCTAAAATATTTGTGTGAATATTTAGATTTGATAGAGGAAATTGTGTGTGCCACATCTTAACTGCTGACATATCAGAGGTTAACTTCAATTATTTGATGACACCTCCTACACCTAATAACTCAAAAATAAATAAACATATAAATAAAGTTATTAAAAACCTTAAAAATGATAAAATCTAAAACAGTTTGGTGAACTTGTGACCACATCTGAATCAACTAAATCAACTCAATTTTAATTCTTTTGTGTGAATCACTTCAAGATGAAGCATAAAACATAAGACTTGAAGTATATTTCTGATGTCATTGTTACCTAGGATGGTGTAAAATGGAAAGAGAAAAAAGTAATTGCATGTTCAAGATGGACACGCTGTGTTGAAAAAGAGTGCCTGAGCATGCACCAGATCTGCATGAACAACTTTACACCCAACTAGAAAGGAACTTTCTGCAACAGTTCTGAACAGGATTAATGTAATAATTCATGACCTATGTATCTGTCATCAAACAGAAGCCTTTACTGAAACCTTGACTTACAGGAAATGAAGTGAAAAAATGTACAAAATAGCTTTGCTAGGCTGTATATGTACGTTATTATTAGTTCAAGTCAAAGTGAAAAAAAAAAAGCCCAATTCCTTGAACTGGAAGCAGAACAGCCATGGTTATAACTTTCTGGGTTAACTCTGGCTGTGTATGGCATCTACTCCAGAATACCTTGTACTAATGACATAATTAATCAGGAACACAAATAAACTATCCTAATGTTATGAATTGTCTGTATCATTAATTTAATCAATTTATGATTAAATTACTATGTTACAAATTGCATGCATTAATAATACATACAGAATAATTTAGTTATGACACTTTTAATTGACCTTTTTCTTTGGAAACAGTGAATTTGAAAAAAGACCTTGTCCAAATGATTTGATGCAAACAGAAGAAATACTTCTGTAACTACTATTTAAAAATATTATTTCTATTATTTATTCTTTTGTTTTCTTAAAAAAAAAAGCTATGTTATTTAAAGTTTTCTATTATTTCTATTGCTATTATTGTCTCCATAGCATCAATCTGTAGAGTTCTGCTTCACTTTAGATGAAACTTGCATTTTATTTGAAAGGGTTATTATTCAAAATATCTACAGTGTGATAGGCTTCACTGTTTTCACAAACCACTTCTGAATTGTTATTAATGATGTGGAGTAGTAGAAGGGAAAATAATTAAACATATTTTTTAAGAAAATCTTTGCATCTCAGTTTTTGTAGAAATATATGAACTTGTAAGTTTCTATTCTTTAACAGAGAGTGAAAGTATTAAAGTTCATGTACTTTGTGCAACTTGTATTGCATAGCATTTAGTACACAGTGTTCTGTGTACCAAAAATAAAAGGTTTCATTTTTAGAGCCCATTAAAATTGCAGTTCTAGTCTATAAAAGAACTTGTGAAAATAGCATCATGGGAATAAATTTTAAACATGTCTAGTGAATCTGAGCTGAAAAATTGAAGTTTAAAAGAATGATAAAGAGAAAACAACATTCAACTAACAGGCATATTTGCCTTCAGAAATAAAATTTACTTTCTTCATATCTGATTTTGTATAATATTTTTGTTTATATTTTCAAGGACTGTTATCTATTTCTCCAACTGACAGTCATCACCTGTCATTCTTCAAACAATCACTTCACTTCCAAGTAGACTTGCAGCTTCAGATTGGTAACATGAATACAGGGTGTCTGGCACAAAGGTTATCATCTGACTACGATCGTCAGTTTCTTCCACCTCAGACTATTCCATCTTGCTACTGATTACCCTAACTCAATTTATAGCAATGCTAAGATATGTGTCAAGAAGACATGAATAATAGCATGACTAAATTCATGAAAGCAAAAAATAATAATCACTATATATGCATCATTTACCATCAAATCAGTTCAAGAATTCTGTTGTTTCAAACCTTTTTGCTTAATATATTAACGGTCATTTGTTACTGAATATGGTTTCTCTTAAACTCAGGTAAACCTTCTGATCAGAAGAATCTCTGAAGGGAATTTTCAGTTTCACTAGAAAAAAAAGCCTCACCTGAAAATCAAGTCATTTATCTTGCAAATCTTGCCCACAATTGTTCATACTGCATCTTAGTCATAATTCCCAGAAAAGTGTTCTCCTAAACACACTAGGAGTCTCTGAATCAGCTTCATATCCAATTACATTGAGTACTCTTAGTTTTCATGATTGGGAATGATAAAGTACTGTAATCCAGTTACTATGTATTGAAGGAAAATGGCTTCTTAAAGCAGGAGAAAAAAAAAATTAAAACACCTAATAATCAACTTCAAGAGGTGCTAGGGTGACATTTTTCTAGAGGGTTGTTAATTTTTCACCAAGCTTTCTAGATCAAAGAATTCAGGATGACAGCAAACTATCATCAGCACCTTTTAACTAAAAGACTGATCACAAGTATGAAAATAACTACTTGGTGCCCCAGTTTACTGTAGGAAATATTGCTCATAAATCCAATTTGAATGCATAGGCCCTAATCTACCATGACTACATAGACCCTAATTTACAACAACTACAGTAACTACAGGAAAGGCAAGTGTACAGGAAGCTGAGGACAACCCCCAGGATCACTCATACCCCCACTGGTGGGACATCATCTCACCAGGTCTTAATGTAGCAGTCAAAGCTGAATGCTGGTATCCAGGTCCAATGATAGACACAGGCAGAGCAAGAAGTGAACCAGGTCCAGGAATTAACCAGGGACTCCATCCAGCTGGCTGCAAAAGGAGATAAGAGCCAGAACGCTGATGCAGTTCTACAACTTGAGGGATAGGGGTGGGCACAAGCCCATCTACACCACAGCTCAGATCAGCTCTGGGTACTGCTGTGCCTGTGGGAAAGGAAGGGTTCAGGTGAGTCTGGTCAGGATAGCCAAGCCTGGTAATGTTCTCAAGTACCTGGTGGCTGCTAAAGCCAAAATACTATACAATTTGTTTTGAGAAGGAAAAGGTTAATCTGACAGGTTGGTATCCAGTTATACCTTATGCATCACAGGCTTTGGCAGAAATGAAGCCACCGTTGTTTCTAGGGTTTAGTTAAAGTAAAGCTAGAGTTGACAGAAGGACTGGAAATGTTGAGAGAGCCAGACTATGCAGGCTCATTTAATGTTGGTGTAGGGGGTGGGATTTCATCAATGTACATAAATACATGAAGGGAGGGTGCAAAGAGAGCAGAGCTAGACTCTTTTCAGTGGTGCCGAGTGACAGAACAAAAGGCAATAGGTACAAATTGAAACACAGGAGGTTTGTATTAAACATCAGGAAGCACTTTCTGACTGTGAGGCTGACTGAACACTGGCACAGGTTGCCCATCTTCCTTATTGGAAATTTTCAAAAGTCACCTGTATATGGTGTAGGACTATCGTCTGCAGGTGACCCCATGAGAACAAGAAGATTAGACCAGATGATTCTGATGATCTCCATAGGCTTCTTCCAACTTCATTAATTATGTAACTCAAAGAAAGTGTCTTATGAGATCTTTTAAATAATAATATAGAAATAGGGGGAATAAAAATAAGAAACCACTCGCATTTTTATGTTTTCTGAAGAACATCAGAAAGGCATTATAATACTACCAGCAAAAACTATATAGGTCATAAACCATCACAAACATTTCTGGTAATATCCTTCCGGATACCCAGAAATGTATATTAAATATATGGTTCTTTATTTGTAGAGCTAGAGATATCAGTCTTTTGAAAAATGCTCATCATAATTTTTCAATATATAACAAAGTGCTTCATCTAATTAAAAGGAAAAAGTATTTTTACTACATCAAATTTGTGGATGGATTTTTTTTTTTTATTTGGGATTGCTTGTTAAAGTAATCTATGCTTTAAAGAACAAGCTATTGTATGGTTTATAATAGTTGTACAATTATTACAATGACACTTGTGCATGTCCAAATATCATACAAAAACAAACATATATGTAAAACATTTTTTCCTGTTAATATATTTTGTATACATCCTTGATTATCTTAGCATTTATCTTCTACTAGACGAGAGAAAGGAAGGAACTGAATACAGACTAAATTCTTAAAACAAGGAGTTCTTGTTCACTTTATGCTTTCTGGCTTATTAATAATGCTTTCTAAAAATTTAGGTCCTCACCTGCAAAGTTCTATTGACTTTTTTATTCGTTTGTTTTTACTTTCAATCTTTTTATTAAAAACATTTATTATTAGTTTGTAAATATTGATACCAGAAAAATATGATTTTATACATACACAACAGAATAATGTTGGAAGAGAGCTCAAAGATAGAAACATCTATTACAGCTTTTGATGCCATCTGATGATTTTTTTCTACGACAGATTAAGCTAAATGGATATATACAGTTACACTATCTGAATGGAAACCTTTTTTGAAATAGTGTGGTCATTACCAATGGCTGTTTGAGTTGAGAGGTCAGGAAGCTCACAAATTGACAAAGAATGGTGATAAACAACCCGGGTATCAGTGCAATATTCTGGGATATGGAGTTTGTTTAAAGCATGGCTATCCAAACTTCTGGCAAAAAGAATTTTCCATGGGCTGCATATAAAGTATGTAAAAAACTTAATGTATAGAAGTAACAATTTTTTTTTAAATGTGTGTATTTTTATTAAAGCATAAAAAACTGGGAGCAACAAAAACAAAACTAATGGGATATCTGACCTGGTTTTTGTGAAACTAAAACTTCAGGCTGTTTGATAGCAGTGGCTGCCATTCCTAGTGACTTCTCAAGGTGTTTGGCAGAGATTTTTGATGAAATATTACTCTTCCTGTGCTTCATCCTTGTCAATAATTGTTCACAAGTGTTCATACTGTCAGAAAGTGATGACATGAGTAAGTTGTGACTGTGAAGCAAAGGATATTTTTCTCTGGTAAGAAGAAGCTTAGGAAAGTCTGGTGAAGAGACATGACCAAATCTTTAAACTGAATGTCTGTTTGCAACTCCATTGATTCAATGTGACAAATGTGCAAGTAACACCTTTATGCCAACTGAAAATGGAGTCACAAATATACAAATAAAGATTTTTTTTTGAAATCTTGAAACCTATTGTCCCATTTATCATCTTCATATTTCTCACTGTTCACAAAACTGTCTTTAGCCGGTGTATCAAAATGTATGAAATTATTTGCCATAACTTGAGCCTGCCTTGATTAAAGTTTCATTTCAAATGCCGTTATTGTCTGAAACATAGCACATATAAGGCAGTTTTCACCTCAAAGACATGTGTTTAACTCATTTAAATGAGCAATAAAATTCACCAAAAATGCTGAATCTGTGAGCCATTTTCCACCTTCACATTCAGGCACAAATTTTTCTTTGTATTCTATAAAGGTCTTGATTTCTCTTTGCAAAGTCTTCTCACCATTTTACCCTAATTTAGCCACCTTCCTACAGGAAAGTAAATGATGACCCCATACACACTTTTAAGGAACTCATAGAACTGGAAATGATTTAGTCCCTTGTACTTTACAAAATTCACAGCTTTGATGTTGATTTGCATGACACTGTCCATTTTGAAAGCTTTTGCACATAAAGTTTCTTGGAGTTACTACTGGTAGTTGTATCATCTTCTATTAATTTTATAAGTCTTTCTTTTTTACCAACCACCGTGGGGCACCATCAGTAGCTCTACCAGATAAGTTGACAAAGGTTAAAGAAAATTGTTTTAATCTGTTTTGTTACTGCTTGATATAAATCAAGAGATACAGTTGTGTCTTTCAATGGCCCAAAGAAGCCATTTCTTTAATATTATAGTTGTTATCAATACCGCTAATGAAAACATCAAGTTGAACTGTATCTGTAGCATCATTATTTTCATCTATTGCCAAAGCATAAAATTTGAAATCAGCCAGTTTACTCTCCAGATTTTTTATGGATTTTCCTATTTCTTCAGTTCACCTAGCTATAGTCTAGTGAGAAAAACTGTTTTTAGAAAAATCTTTTTTTTTTAATCAGGGCACATTATATCTGCTGACTTTCCATATATTGCTTAACAAACACACCACCAGGAAATGGTTTTGATTTTTTTTGCAATAAGATTTGCTATTACCTTTTACAACAGAGTCGATTTGATTTTTAGCTTTAAAAATATATTTATTTTTTATTGAAGTAACTTTTTTTTTCAGATCGGCTATTGTGTCTTTACGAAGCACTCCTGGATATACAATGTAGAGAATATTAGTAGAAAGATGGAAAAATAAATGCAAATTAGGCTTATGGAGAAAGGAACTGAACGATCTGAAAGGTGTAATTCACCTTCTAGTGCCATCACTACTTCATTTTCATTTACACTTCCCACTAAACTCAATTTTATGGAGACTTAGAATTCAAGTACTAAGCAGTATTTAAGATATGTAACTGCTAGGTAGGCAGGCTGAAGCAAAAAACACAAGAACAGACAGGTCTCAAGTCTTACCTTTTTTTTATATATATAAAGAGCATGTCAAGAAATGTACCAAGAGGGCTAGAGGAAGAGTATACGGTTACCACCTTACCTACCTAACCAGCTGAGGATATGACAGTTTTCACTGCCCTCCTCAAAATAAAGACAGCGCTGGCAAAGAATCTATAACTTCCATCTCCCCAGAATGTGCCTCTCACTGTCATTTATACAATGTCATGTTAAAATAGATTGCATTAGAAGTATCTCTGCTGTAGATATAATTTATAAAATTGTCCTTCATGTCTGACACGAGGAATACAAGACTCAACTTTTTTGTGGGTTTTGTCCTTTCTCTCTGGGCCAATATTTCTTGGGATAGTACTTAAAGACATTTAATATCACTTAGAATTTCCGTGGAACTGCTACTAGCTTGTGTTTCTTGACCATATCTTATTACATTCAACATGCATTAAACATTAATAAACAGGTGTCAGATTCAAGGATTTGATACAGCAGCACTTAAACCTGAACTTGTTATTTGTGATACGTACCAAATGCAGGGAGAACAGACTCACTTCAGTGTAATTTTAAGATGCATCTGTAAAAACAATCTCAGTCATGTTGCTCAGATTCTCTCATGATAAAATAAATGTCTAAGAATGTGTTAGCAGAGTGCTTGGATACTTCATTTAAAATGTTGTTGTCTTCAATATTAAAAAAAAAAGTTCAGGCATTTTATCTAACAGACTTGAATAATGAATAACGATGACATCAAGATATGTTTCTATTTTTTTTTTCTAAGCACATCAACATCTTCCAGGAATTCCAACTAAAATGTATTTCAGAGAGGCAGATTAGAGACGTATCCAGATGAAAACCTTAGAGGAAAGCTTTACTGTGGATGTCCCAGTCTACCTATGATCACTGTCTTGCTTTTCCTTTGTAGCAGGGTAGAAATCTTTAGAACTGGGTTGAGAAAGGGAGTTGACTCAAAGCTTGACTTTGAATTGGGCATTTGGAATTTTGTTTTTAAAGACTAAAGCAAATGGAAGGTCTTTTTTTTGTTTGTAGTGGACAAAAAGAAATCCAAACAAAAAGAATGCATATTATACCCAGCTTTCAATAAAGTAACATTTTCTTGTACTGCTAACGTCTTCACCCCAAATTCTTCTGCACCAACTCAAAGAAGGAATTGGTAGAAACTCTAAAAATAGAAAGGAGAAAACTGCAACAAAGGTATTAAAGGTACACTGAAGGGTTTAGGAGTCTGTACTTAAAGAGGAGGTGAAAAGTGGAAGTATATGACAGATGTGATATTAAGCCATGCATTACAGGGAGAAAGGGAATGGAGGATGCTTCATGTGCTGCAGAATCTAAGGACATTAAATGAAATTCTTAGAAGTTTCATAACAAACGTAAGATTAGGAAAATATCTCCAGTGGATTTGGTTTTACAAGATATAACAGCTCTGAGAAGTACAGATGGATCAAAAGGCAATTAAGCTGATTTATAGACGGGTTTGACAAGGACAGTTGACCACACAGGCATGTGTAAGGGACTATTCTAATACCATTGACTCACAGTTTGCTGATGAGCACGTCCTGGGGCAACGAAAGAGAGATAAGCGGCAGCTCGATGGCCGCTGAACACTCTTTTGTTTGGTACTCATCTCCGTGGGGAGATAGCCATCTCAGGAGACGCCTGCCTGACAAGCTTGCATGGGATTTGTCACGTAGACTGGAGGAATCTGGAAGATAAATAGAGGGGTCCTGCAGCCACGAGTCGGGGGGGGCTTCTCTGCCACCTGTATGGAGTTTCTCTTTGAAGAGACTTCCCGAGCTGATCACTGCTGCTTCCGGGAGAGGCCTTCTCTCAGGAGAGACCTCACGAGCTGATCAGTGTTCGCTGCCGCCCCTCTCGGGGTTGCCTCCCTCGCTGCTTCTCCGGTGCAGACCCGGTGCGGACCCCTCGCTGCTTCTCCGGCCGACTGCTTGCTGCTCAAGGCTGCCCGTCGCTGCTGCTGCTCTCCCCGCTTCTGCCATTCCCTGCTCCTCGGCCTCGGACCGTCGGAGCCGCTTGCAACCGGACCGCCCCTAGGATCCTGACTGGTGACTTTCCCTGCGTTGTACTGACCCTTTGCTTCTTTCCTATCGTTCCTATCGCTCGCCTTCCCTTCCCCATCACCCTTACCAGTGTCCGCCTTCCCCTTCCCCATGTCCCTGGTCAATATTGGTAATAAACTGGTCGGACCGACATCTGAACCGTTGTTTCTTAATCTCACACTGGGTATACACACCTCGTCTCCCTCCGTTATGTTGGAGCGTGACAGCATGGATGAAACGTTTAGCATGGGAAATACTTAGGATGGAATTTTGTCACAACTGGGATGATGCATGCACTAACATCCAGTCCTACTGCTTATTCCTACAGCATCCACTGTAGCCAGTGTCAGAAATCAGATACAGCACTAAATGGCCACTTACCATGATATTTCTTTTTTGTCTTAACTTAGATGAGCTGAGTCATAATACAGCTATATATTACTGAACAATAATAACCAAATTCTATTAGGCTCACTTTATAAATAGATGCAGAACATCGTCAGCATGCATTTAATAAAAAGTCAGTATCAGTTTTATCTTCTCATATTTCAAATTGGAGTCATGGTTTCTGTCACTAAAAGTTGTGAAAATGCTTTGAAATAGTTGGAGTGGAATGAGGTGTCTAGGTAAGCTACATAAATGAAGAAGACCTTGGAAAAATCACCTCTGCTTCATATTGTTAGGCTGCCAACCGTGTCAAGTATCCTGAATTGGTCATGTAACAAGTGTGATTGTGTACACAGTGCAGTTTTATTATTCCTTAGTTCATGTTGGCAATATTTCCCTCCGTATTCCATTGCTGCTGCAATGGAGGTCAGGACAGTGACAAAAAGGACAATGGAAATCTGCACATAAATGAAATAAGAATTTGCAAGGATCCCTGAAGCACGAAATAGTGTTTTAGAGGGAGAAAGAAATATTTCATACAGGAAAAGTATGCCTCTTCATACCAAAATAGGAACTGTCACATCATGAAACAAAGTCTATAAATATACCTCATTTGGATATTTTCAGTGTGGAAAATATATACCAGAACAGAATCTGCCATGTGATTTCTGTTCATGTGTTGCCAGTAGGAGAGTAGAAATGCTTCCCTACTAGACAGTATCTATTCCATAAAATTCTCATGCAGTCATCTAAGGAGTTAAAGTCTTTTTTTGTGGGATTTTTTTTTTTTTTTTTTTAATATGAGTTTACTTGAGAATATGGAGTTTGTATAATGCTGGAAGTTAGGAGGAACAATGAAGTATATAGAAGTCACATTAAGATGCTATTAATTCATATTTCTCTATGTTATGGAGAAAGTTTTATAATGTTAGTCATTATATGAAGGACAAGCCTTGAAGAGGCAGCAAAGGAGGTGAGCTTGGAACACAAATTTTTACCACCATTGATATAAGCTTGATAGGGATAATTCCTGTGTTTATATAACTGAGTTAAGGAGCACTGAAGCCCAAATACAAACATCATGAAGCATGCAGAGGTATAAAGAGAAGAAAGGAACCTTCTCTTTTCCCTTCTTTTAACACTAATGACTACCTAAAGATCCTCAAGGAACATTAAGTAGCCTTTAGAGTTGTTCATTGTAGAAAAAAATAAAATAAAATCACAGGTGACCACAAAAACTCATGACAAAACTATGCAGTTTATTTAGTACTAGGCACAGAATAAATATCATAGATATACAAGCAGATCTATATTTAGATAAACATCCTAAGCTCTCCTTCCTGAGATAGTTGTTACAGTCTTAGAAGTAGTGTTCAGCTGTACAAAGGTTTAAAAAAAATGATGAAGAGATAATGAGACAGAACTTAGAGGTTGGTGCATATTGGTATGTTAGTACAAAACAGCTTTTCCGTTATGAAACTCCTCTACAACTACAGAGCAAGTCTCCAGGACTGTAAGTTTAGCATCTTTCACAAGTACTTACATCAACGCTAGTCTTAAAGAAAATGAAAGAGCCCATTCTTCCAACAGAGGTAGTTCAGAGCCCACATTTAAAAGAGACATAGTAAAATCTCAGTTTTGCAGGAGCTAAAATTGAGGATCCCCATGGCTTCACTGGAGACCCCACTTAGTCCATGGAGTATTTCAGAACTTTGTTTTTTACTAGACATAGATCTAACATGTACAGGGTCCTGGAACCATCCAAAGATGTGCACATATAATTTACATTATCTTAAGCATGGATAGTGTAGATATCTGAGATGTCAGTGCAGGTCTATATGTGTGGGATTGAAAAGAAAAGCATGGGTTATAACCTTGAACCTAAGATATTTTCTTTGATTTGCTTTCCCATTCATGTGCCAATCAAGTCTACACCAGCAAACATGGGAATTTTCATGAGCTTCTTTGCAGACAAAATATATTTCACTGTACTTGATATAGAACTCAGCTGTAACATAGAATTGGTGTATGCAGTCTGAAAATAGTACTTTTTTAGCAAAGGCAACACTGGGCTCCTCTCTATGAAGACTTTTCTCCCAGGTCTCTCTCATAAAATAGAATGCTTGGTTAGTGATTGGAAGGAGGACAGTTATATAAATGTTATGTGGTACAGTAAGTGTTTATTCTGGATAATTTATTTTTAAAATAAAGTTAATAATTTACAAACAGCACATAGTCATTTCTCTTAAACTTGTGTAAATAATCAGGAGCCAATTTGAAAAGTGCTCTCTTTGATGAAACACATTGTTATGCACAATACGTGTCGTTTTTGTTTGCACATGATAAATTATTCAAAACAGTTTCTCTATGCAGTCATGTGGTTGCTTAACATGTCAGTAAGATAGGACTTTTTTAATATTTTGACTGGATCCCTTAAAGTAAGATGAGCGTAAGATATTCAACACTTTCAGAATGTATTACTCCACATTAGAAATAAAAAGAGGAAAAAGGCAAAATATACCAATAAATTTATAAAACAAATATGCTAAGCAATTCTGAGTTTATGATGTTTGTTTTTCAGTGAAGTTATGTCTAAGGGAGATGTCCTTTGTATAATATAGGCAATAGAAAGCTTACAGTGCAGTTTAAGATTATAACAGCTAATGATCATATGTATTCTCCTTTTTAGCCAAACAAGAAAATGAAAAATGAGCTGCTCTGTTAAAGATTCTCTATCAAGTTTTTGAGCAGGCATAACCTGGTAGTTGACCGATTAAAGGTAGCTATTCAAGTTTGTTGACCCCAAATGCTTCAGTGGAAAAATGAGTCACAGTTCACATATTTGCATATGCAATGTTAGGATAATGAATTCTTGCACATGAAGTGAGTTATGATGAGGAAAGAGAAACGTTTTAAAATTGCAGGGACGTATCTATCTGGAAGAACTGAAGCATTAGAAATTCAGGTTTAACTCCCTCTTCTGTTGTAACAATGCCCAGCCATTTGGAGAAGCTGGGCACAATTCATAAATATGATAAATTTCATGTTAGGGAGGTCTTCTTCAATGTCTGGATTTCTGTTACCTTTTGGTTTTTTTGAGTGCTCTTTGGTGGGGTGACATGAAATCTCCTGTTTGAGTCTTATAACAGTTAATTTTTGAAAGAGGAAATATCTTGTTATCTTGCCAGTCACTAAGATACCTACCAGCATAAACACCAGATCCTTCCAGTGTTTTCCTGAAGCTTAGGAACAATATAAATTCTCAGAATTTTTTTCTTGCAGTACATTAACTTTGTCCATTTTATACACCTCACCTGCACAAGAAAAATCATGAATGGATAATTCATAAACTATAACAAAAAGACCTTGAGGTACTGTAGTTTGTTCAGGTTCTTGAAAGGAAGTATGGTAAATCAGTATATCCATTTCTAGAATTATACAGTGTTCTGTATCACGGGAAAAGAGTTTGGAGAACATCAAGAGTTGTTTTGCCAAAGCAAAAATCTCTCTTTTTTTACCTTCCTCTGTCAGAAAATGATGGAATGAAATTTATATGTGTTTTTAAGAAATATTTTGAAATGTTTACGGAAAACTGTCCAGGAATTCTAAGGTATATAAACCTAAGCACAATCAACTGCAAAAAGAATATATTTCATTGTTAATGGACTATTAGTGATGGAAAGTCTGAACAAGGTTTTGATAAGGAAATGTCTTTTTTCTAATCTTTTACTTTTGGAACAGGTAGAAAAATAGGAAAAAATATATATAAGCATATAAGTTGGATGGAAAGCAATTAGCAAAGGAAAAAAAAATCTTTTCCAGTTTGCTTCAGCTTCAATTTGCTATAATTTGAGTTAAATTTTCAAAAATAAATAAATAAATAGATGACATTTTAAAGGAAAGATGCTTTCCCACTGGTGGACTGTATTTTTCCTCACACATTTTATCAGTACTTTCCCCTTGAAGGAATGTAGTCTGTGGATCCAATTGTCCAGCTTTTCATAAAAGCTGCACACCATAGTAAAGTGTTTTGTGTCAGAAAAGGAAAACGATTTTGCAGGAAAGCCGTGAAAATGACATACTCCCTTGAAGCACACACATGGAATGACATGGGCACTATTCACAGTGCATAGAATTATGGTTACCTTTTTGTGCTTTTGTTCAACTGGAGGTAGAATCATATTACCCATGAAGCAGCCACTGTGCAGCTCATATATCTACCAAAGTACAAATACTGAATACAGAAAATTGAATATATAAATACACGTTGAAAATACAGCCTTAAGCACAAAACCCTCATCAGGCCATAAGTCTTATTTAGCATTCATGTACTATTTAGTTTAGATCAAGCTTATCCTGAAGATTTTATCAAGCAAAATTTTCACTGCCTATAAGTCAACATGCTTTGCCAATCTACAAATCATAGACTTTGTTCAGTAGTGAATAATTCCTGTGGCAGGTTCGAAATGCATCTGCCTGCTGTGCAGGAGATGGCAATCTATAAAGCCACTTCATTACTTATAACTCTTTCTTTTTCCTCTGTATTCCATTTTTATGGAATATATTCTCTGATAACTACTAAATCTTATTTTGCTGCCACTTGCTATGTATGAAGTATTAAAAATAATGATAATAATAATTAAAAAACCTGAAAGCGGGGCATGCAAAAAATAAAGAAACTCTGGTTTTATCAGCTAGCTGCACAAAGAAAAAGGAAAACTAAAACTGAAGTATTTCTTCAATTCCAGAAAGCTCAACCCAGCATACCTATTACAATCTGAACTAGGAATGTCAGCGAGGTAAATTTTAGACAGTGATTTATTTTTGCCCTTGTATGCCCTTGACACAAGGTACAATACTGCACTGTGAAATATAAGAACTGATGAGGTTCTAAGAGTTGCACTGAACTACTCTGTATTTACAGGGAGTTGGACAGAAAAGAATTTTTCCAAGCTTTTGATTTGATGGACAGTCTTTTCAAAAACAGAATCACATTTTGCTGACCTGTTTTGTGTGGTGTTTGTTTGGATTTTTTTTAAAGGTTTTATGTCTTATATTGTTTATGACATTTCCTACTGCTTTAGAACATAAGTTCTATTCAGTGTACTGGGAAATGCTGGAGATTTTTTTGTTTTCTTCTTTAAAATTATTTCATGATAAATTCAAACTTGAAACATATTTTGAAAGAGACTGTAGTAGTCTAGGCTCTACATACCTTTTGAGTTTGTACCCGCCTAATTATTTTTGTAAGAATTTACAGGGCAGCCCATAATCGAGACCACAATATATATAAAACCTGTTCTGCATCTCTTTCCTCCTTGTTTCATTTCCCACCATATTCAATGATATTCCAGAAACAAAAGGTAATTTAATAAGTGGGTTATCTTTCCAAAAGCAAAATAAAAAGTAAAAAGTATTTAACCTAGATAAAATATGCAATATGATTGATAATTAAAGCAGCTTATGAGTTCCCTCTTGTTGAGCATTTAAATTAAGCGTTAAAATTGTTGTTATGAAGATAAAGGTGCTCTATCAGTCTTTCTTGTACACCTTTAGGATTCTGTGATTGCCCTGGTGCAATACTTCTCATTTGTACAACAGGAAATGCACTTTGATTTTGTGATTGGCATAAGAGCCAAGGAACAATATCTCTGCTTGTACTCAGTGATTTATGGATAATATGCTAGCTCTTCCTCTGTCCACCAGCATAACCTTGTACCAGCTTACAAGCTGCAGTGCCACAAAGACAGTTGTTATTACTCTTTTTTAAGCCCAACAGTTGTGCTTGCTCTTGATTCCTTATAGCAGCTAGTGGTGACAGTAACTATGATGTATACTTTCCCTTTGTACAGGAGACAGAATTCTGCAGCACTGTTCATCTATATGATTCCCTTGTAGGCTTTTCACCTACTGCTGTAATTTATTTTTCAGAAAAATACCTCTTGAAGGTAAACATGGATATGTATTGTATGTGTGTGTTTGTGTATGCCTGGCTTCCTCTTTATATAACTTTATGCCTGAACCTTTTTTTTTTCTCTATATCTAGCATATATCCTTATCCATAAAACTCCATTCTAAAGGCTACTCTAATTCAGACTGTTTTCCATGATGCTCCATTATGACAGACAGTACTGAAAAGCACTGCCAGTTTATAATGTAGATCCAAAAAATAATACTACTATTCAGAATAGTATTGTCTGATTGTGACTATTTGTGAATCCTCTCTTCTATTTTGTTTGGACTGTTAAGAGAACGTGTTAGAACATTTCTTTTTCTAGATCTGTCACAGCATTATTTTTACTCTAGCACTTTATTTTTTACTTTTATTTTTTAATGAACTGGAAAATTTCATATTAAACTTCATTAACACTAGGAAAGTAAAGTCAATCTATGTAAGAAGTAAGTGACTGCAACAATATTTGAAGGGTTAAATGATTCTCTGTCATGTGCTACATTCAATGGGTCACAGCACATCTATACAGAACTTGCTGTTTTAAGGAGTCACAAGCAAAAAGCAATCATCACACTTGGAAAATGCCCAGGTAACAGGAAAATGGCTCAGCTTATAGGTTTGGAAGGAGTTCCTGTTGGAAATGCAGACCTCTCTCTTTCCTTCCTAGTCAATTTGTAGACCTTGGCAAGAGACCAACAGTGTCCCAGTAGGACAGGGTGGAAAGTCTTGTGTTTATATGTGAGATTCTGTCATCACTTTCTGCGTGAATGAACAGCTACTATTTCTCTCACTATTTTGTCTTTTGTTTTCTCCTTCATTTTTTCACATTTGAGGTAGATTAGCCTTGGATAACAGCCAAACTCTTCCCATGCTGAGCTTTCCTCATTTCCCCTCCCCAGCAGAACGGAGGAGAAAATGGAGAAGAAATAAAAGGAAACAGAAAGCTCCTAGGTTGAGATAAAGACAGGGAGATCACTTACCAATTACCATTGTGAGCAAAACTGAGTTAATTTAGGGAAAATTATCCTTAATTTATTGCCAATTAAGACAGATGCAGGTAGTGAGAAACAGACAGATGTTTAACATGTTTCTTCCCACCTCTCTCAGTCTCAACTGCACTTCAGTACTTCTGTTCCTCCCTCTGTTCCAAGTGGTGCCAGGATAATGGGTGTGAAGGAGATGTTCCAGTCAATACGTAATTATTTCTCTTACTTTTCAGACTTTTCCTCCTCTCCAGTGTGGTCTGTCCACAGGCTGCAGTTCTATGGGAAATATCCTTTTCCTCTGGCATGGTCTTCTTCACAGGCTGCAGTGTGGATAACTGCTGTGTTATCTGGAGCATGTGCTCTTCCTCCTTATTCTCCGATCTCAGAATTCACATTGATGGTTTTCCCTGGTTTTCTCCCTTCTCTTCTGCTTGTGTGGCATTTTGTTTTTTGCCCTTTCTTATATGTGTTTGCCCAGAGGTGCCACACCTACGGTTTGTGGCCTTAACTTGTGCCCTGTGGTGGGGTTGCTGGAGGTGGCTGGAACTGGCTGTGCCCAGCATGAGGCAGCCCTGACTGCTCCTCGCAGAGACCACCTTGTAAAGCCCCACTGACAACTCCTGGCCACCTACACCCATTACAAAATTCTTTACCCATTCTCTCTCTCGAAATTTATGTTTCTATATGCACCTAGAATAAATCAAAAAGTAGAAAGCCTAATTGTAAATAACTTGAATCCTGCCTTCAAAAACAGAAGTTCTCAGTACTGCCTTATGTATCTCAGTCCCCTGTTGCAACCTTCGTTCGTTCCAGATACCTTCCATCTTGGCTGAATCTATGCTAAGTTCTAAGTTCTGCCCTCATATGGAAATCCATTCTTAGCTTTCTCTAAATATTACAGAAACATTAAAAACTGGATTGATGGTAGAACTTTTCAACATACAGCCTCTCAAAATGATTTCAGCTTGTTTGTAAAACAGGACAATTCACAGAGAATGGTCTTTAAAGTCCAAGAAATTCTTTAAATAGCTTAAAGACCTCCTATTGTTCATGTTTTATATGTATGTGAACTGTAAGATACACTTCATTCACTTCAATCAGAAGAGACACAGAGGCATAAAAACTGATAGCAGCCTTTGCAGTCTGATATATTTTACATGAAGACATTGCTTTAAATTGTGTTCCTGCAGATTATTATCATCTGAGCTTTTTAACTAGTTGTCAAATTATATAAAAAACAGCAGGAGTTATAAGCAGAAAAAATATCTGTTTTGTGTATTCATGAAAATAAAATCTTTTTCTGTTAGTTAAATTGCTGTGGAGGTGTATAATCTTCATTTCTTCATTTTAGCTACTCTAACCACTTTCTTGTGCTTCTTTTCTTTTTATTTTTTTTAATATAATCCTCTCTGTGCAACACATCTGAGTATTCTTTCTGTTTTTCTTCTATTTAAATCTTACCTTAGATCTGTTGCCACCTCTAGATGGTTTAAACAGGCGAAGTAAATGGAGATGTACCTATGCCACTTGGGAAACATCAGAAATATCATTTAATGTTGTTGTACAACTGTAATGATGCAAGAAGTTTTATTTTTTAACCACTCTGCATAAGCAGTTTCCCTTTCTGCAACATGTACTTAGCATGTTCTTAATATTCTGTGCACTGTCTTCAATATATTTCACATTCTTCACACTCTCCCTTTTTAAAGTCCAATATTTCTGTACTACTATCTTTTTGAATATTCTCCTGAGTGCCTAACATTTGATTTTGTTACTCTATGATCACAAGAATCAATCTTTATTAACTTTTATGTCGTTTATCACATATGTTTTATTTTCTTAGGGTACATCCAAATACATGTCTGGCCTGCTTGACCACACAGCAGATTTAAGAGGAAATAGCTGTATTTTGCCTTCAGAAGTAACTTTCTACAGTGATTTCATGATTTTCATTCTAGTCTGTTCCTGAGTAATTGAAGCCTTCATGATTAATGATGTGCATCTTTACAATGATGTCTTATGCATACAAACACTTCCTGATCTGTCTTGTTTTTGCAAAGGTTTGTATGTTCTTATCCATTGCATTATAATTCACTTTGTACCTTCTCTATCATATTCTATCCAGACCACTCCTGCTGTGGTATGCTATTCCTCTTGAAGAACACAATTTTTATTATATTAAAGATGTACTGTCTTTTCCTCATATTGCATATACCCTCCTATTACTATGGTGTTTTCCTAACTTTGTATTTAGAGTCTGGAGTCAGCTTTCAGTTAACCTACAGTAATTAAGTTATTTTTGTCTAAATACATGTGGTTACAGCTCTGTAGTTTTCTTTCTTTGTATAACCCCCAGGAATTCATGTAAAACAAACACTTCCTTAATTCATTTTTTGCTTCATTACTTTCAGCAGACTGCACTCAGTTACCTTCATTGTGACATTCGAAAATAATTTCTACTCCTTTTATTTTGACTAAGATCTATGAAGCTGCTGGCCCCAAGACCCATGTTGGTTACTGTAAGGTGCAAGGGGCTCAGCAGCCTAAGGTTCTTACAGAGTGAGGGATGGCCAGACCATCATCCTTGACTTGTGATGATGCATTCAGTACCCAGTAGAGAATTCAAAAAACATGTTCTGCATAGAAAAATGACAACAAAACTCACAGTTGCCAGGAAGTTGGATGTTAAATATTCTCTTTATAGAACAGTCATCTAGAATCAGTAGTAGTTTCACATGAAGAGTCTGAACAAGAGTATTTTGAATAAAAGGCTTGGGAAAGAAAATTTGGTCTTGTTTTCTTCTCTAGCTTGCTTCACTTGTTCCTGTGAACGTCTCTTGTTCTGTACATGTATGCATATTTATATTAACTCTGTTAGACTTTATCTCATTGTTCCACCATCCACAACATTTTTTCCATTTCTATTAGCAAAATTCTGGAACAGAAGTAATGTATCTTATGCTGAAGATGAAAATGGTGTGACTTCATTCTGACATTACTTGGCATGGGAAGATGACAAGGAGGATAACAGAGGGAGGCAAAAAGGTCAAGATCAAGATTTATGTTTAGATTCCTGGGGTAGTTATTTTTATTTAACCGAGCTCTTTGTGTAATCACTTACTAATAAAATCTCAGTATTTCATTGGTAAGCCCTATGTTTAATTTGCAGTTAACCTGTGAGTACCATTTCCCTTTCTTTAGAAACTATAAAAGAAACTGGTGAAATCACCATTGAAGTCTGTAGCCTTTTTCAGACTTTGTCTGGATAACTTTAAAACTACAAAGTTTCTTCTGCCTTATAAGTACATCTGTGTACTCCTTTCTTGATGCTTCTATCCTCAGGCCGTAAGTAAATAAATAAATAAAGCACTGTCCTATCTCCCATGCCCTTTCAGCAGAATGTATTGTCCATCAAGATGAACTGTTCCTATATTGCTGAATGGCCATATTCACCAGTCCATGAATTTGTAATTTAGCCTGTTTACTGCAGTCCTGGGATGTGTACTGCTCAAAATGTTCACAAGGGACTTTGTCATTTAGCTGTGTCATATTATTATACTGTGTAATGAAACATAACCACATAATGTATGTAAATAACAAAGTGTCCGCTCCCTGCCAAAATATAAAGGAAATATAAAATGTAACTTCCATTACAATCCCAGATAAAACAGCATAACGATCTTTTGGAGAAATGAAAATGTTAGCTTGCTGAAATTCTTTTCCTTTATTTTTTTTTTCCAGTAAAATACAGATGAAAGGATTAGGCTTTTCATTTTATAAAACTGAACAAGTTTTGTTCCCCACTAAATTTCTAATCTGTGATTTTGTTTCTTTTTTTAATGTGACCCCTACATATCTGAATCTTGTAAAATACACTTTTCTATACATATCCTTCTTCCTCCTGTCTTCTCTGCAGTTTTCCTTTTTCTGTCTTCCTTTTCTGCAATCTTGACAATAAATATTTGCAGTTTTCTTTCTTTTCCACTAACTTACCCTTAGCATAAGAATGAACTAGAGAGAATCTGTGTCTCAATGTATGTATTCACACAGCTGCAATTCATCTGCAGGCTAAAAATTCTGAAGGTCAAGACATATTCCATGTTCATTTATTCCCAACTGTTTAGCTGTTTTTCTCACTTCTCTCCCCCTCCCTCATCTTTTTCAGTTTTTCTAATATTACAAATTGAAGTTCTCTCTGTGTTTTTAAATGAACAGGTGCTGCTGTTGTACAGATACTAAACTGTTTTAAAGCACCATCTCCCTCTCTTACACACACACAAAGAAATTACAATTAACAAGAAAAAAAAGGTATATCACATAACCAGCTAAAGAAACATACTTAAAATTTAGCTGAGAAAAGAACACATTGCAAATACACTGAAAGAAAGCAGAGTGAATGGCAGTGAATGGCAAATACAGTGGAAATGACACTAGACACATTCTGAAGAGTGTGGATGTTTTTTGAATTAGGGAAAGAAGTGAAACAGTCTAAGAAGTGTCAGTTCCAAAAGAAATTGAAGAAGGATGAAGAATGCCATTTAAATCTTGAACAGAGTAGGGACAGAAAAGATGGGCTAATTTCCAAGTAGCTGGATTTCTGGGGAAAAATGCAATGGAATTTTCTTTTTTTTTGGAATAAACAATACTTTTCATTCTTCGTTCATTTTTAACTTTTGCTTCTTACTTATTTTTCCAAGTACCAGAGAATGATGCTATACACTAACATTTCCTCAAGTTTCAAAAGCCATTATCTCCCATATCATCATTGCCATGAAAATCTGTATATCCTACACTTGAGTATTACCTTTGAAGTTGTACATTCAAATACGAACATCAGAGTTGTCGTAAACTATATACACTATTTTACATTTTACTTTTTATGTGTCAGGAGATTCTTTTTCCACACCATCCTTGTGTGCGAACCTAGAATAAAGCTATTAGAAAAGCAGAGCTTTGACCCTCCCCTCACAAGGTAGTAAAAGGAAAATAAGTCTAAAACTTGAAACATTACCATTAAAATCCTATATTATGCATGCTGATTTTAGAAATTGCATGTGACAAAAAATCCTTATAATCCAGGCAGATGTTAACAATCTGAAATGCACCTTCTATTCTTCGGCCTCCCCAGTAATAGGACTCTACATGAGGGAAACTAAAACAAACAATGAAACCTGGATTTTGAATGTATAACAGCAACGAATAATACAAGTTCAAATTGCAATCTCAAATCTAAAATATTCATAGTATTTTCTTCAAAGTATAATAATAGTAGTAAGAAGAAGAAAGAAAACAACACCTCTGAGTAAAATCAAAATGATAAATTCAAGAATCTTTCCACAGGCAATTCTTGATCTGAAGAGACTAAACTCATTAGTTAAGATATTTGTTATCGTAATCTGCTCAGTTCTCATCATAATGACAGTATAGCTCTCAAGAGCTGAATGACTTGTCTAGCATGATGGATTGTCTCAGGGGCAATCTGAACAACTGATTAATCCTAGTCTGAATGCTTTTATATTTGTTCACGTTGTTTTTTTTCTGCCTTGCCATTTTATCTGCTTGTAGTTAAATAAATTAAATCTGTCCAATAATATAATTTGTCCAATAATCTGTCCAATATATTAAATCTGTCTATCTCTACACCATTTAGAGGAATGGAAGAAATAATTGTGCTTTGGTTAATACAAAATATAGTCAGGAATAGCTATTTAGGTATCTGCTTTTTTCTTTTTGTTAAAAACACAGTTCTATTTCTAAGTAGCGCTTAGCAAACGGGCTGATTAAATTAGGTATGTAATCGATCATCTGACTCTTATTTAGGCTGAGAGCAACCAGTTCATCTCCCAGTACTGCATTTCAGAGCATAGGAAATACTAGTTTATACAAATATTGATAATGAGGTAGACATTTAACCAGTCAGCATTCAATCTAGTGAAATCACACAAATCAAACAGAGGTAAGAACACATAACAAACACAGGCTATTTTTTATTCATGTAGACTTTTACATTTTAATCACCTAATTTTGAAGACTGAACTGGTCTAGTTTTTCACCAAAAGCAATTTCAATGTTGAACTTTTACAGCACCTCTTACCCATGTTGACACTGACGTTTTACAAGGAAATCAGCAGTCGATCTCACAGCTGCCTATCCTAAGAACTTTACTTGGGCTTAAGGACAAACTATTTTGTGTACTTACTTTAGCAGCTGGCTGTTGCAGTTCAGTGGACCACAAAAATAAAGACCGCAAACATAACACTACTCCACTAGGCCAACCAGCGGCAGATGCTCAGTGTCCCCTTGGTAAGTTTTAAAAGTCACCAGGGGATCACTGAGGAAATAACACTTGAGAATTCTTGATAGAGCAATTTCTGTCTGAGACTTTTGTATGATAAGATAGCAGAGCTTTTAGACTCTTAAGAATCACAGACCTTGAATGTCTTCAGGGACAGGGCATCCACCACACCTCTGGGGCGCATGTTCCAGTGCTAACACTATTAGGAAAGATGAAAGAAGTGTGATTTAGGGGGAGGGAGTGGAAAAGGGAACACTTCTGTGGTCTCCCCTTCCCATTAGAAGAGCCACCAGAAGGAATAATCAGAGTGAGGCCAGGCAAAAACAGAGCTTAAAGTGACTTGTTGGCAAGTCCTTTGTGGTAACAGTCCACTGTTTCTGCATCCAGCAGTAATCAGGCTGGAAAACATTTTCAATAAAAGAATTTTCAACAAAAGAATGCATTATAATTTACACAAGCAAAACATTTTGCTTAATTTAATGTTCTGTGAGAACTATCACAGCCTGACAGTAACCATCTCAATGTTACTTATGAGCATTTCTTGATAAGCAGACAGAAAAACACTTGAAGCACATAATCTACATCTTTGTCCACAGCAATTCTGTTTGTTTTCTTTTGTTTTGATTTACTTTTATATTTGATTACTCACAGATGATTTATTCTATTATGGAGCAAAGGCAACTGGTCTTGCTTTGCAATTACAATTTCAAATGATTTTCAGCTATATACTCGATATTTAACTTTTTTCATTCTCCTGAAAAGCATATCTTCTATCATCAAACAAGTCCTCAACTCCCAGTATAGAAAAATTCTTTCCTATATGAATGGCAAAACAATTTCAAATGATTATGTAATTGAGACTGTAAAACATTTTTGGTTGATCATCATGATCACTCAATGAATATTCCCTGAAAGTAAATGCAGAACTGGGGCATGCACTTATTTAAATTGATTAGTAAACGTGTGCTTGCACATTGTCTTAAGAAGTATTTATAGTGCATATTTAGATTACTCCATTTATGGGTTTGGAACATAACTGGGTTATTTACACCACAAAAAAAAAACATGGTGTCCCTGCAAGCAACTGGTTAATGAGTGAAATCTTACAAATTGTGGCAAATTAATCTTTAAAATTATGTTTTAAAAAAATATGTTTTAAATTACAGGGCTGATAAATGTGATCTAAAGCAAAGTCTGATAGCCTGCCACTTCACTTCAAACTGTCACAGTAATAAGTTTTGAAACATAATCAATAGCATTGACTTATAGGCGATTTCCATAATGGTAAGCCCACCTAAATAAAGTTGGAGGAAAAATACCTTTTCAACTTCAAGTTAGTTTTAACATGAGCATGTTCATATTTTCAAACTTCCATGCAATGCCCAATTTCAAAAGCAGATCATTATTTTCAAAAAAATGAGTTAATAATAATAAATTTTCTACTTTTCCACAGAATGAGATCTGGCATTAGAACTACTCTCCATCTAAGATTTGTGTTAATGATCTGAATAAGTATTTTCAATCCTCAAAGAAATATAGCTTAAATTAGGTTCAAGACAGAGATTGAATAGAAACATTGTTTTTGTTCTTTGTTTTTTGTTTTATCTAAGACTAAACTAACTGTTCTGATGCCTGTACTCTTGTATTCTGTACTTCTTCACTTGGGGTTAGATTGTCACAGCGCTTTTTAATCTTTTCTGGTGGTTGTAGCAGCCTCCATGCAATCTGAAGGATGAAAACACATTACAGGGAGGAAAGGCTCTGCAGATGTTTGAAGTCCATCTCGGTGCTCAGTGCTTAAATGCCCACTCCTGCTCTACTGTCTCTGAAATGTTTTTCCTCATAATTATCCCATTCATTTCTGATGCAAAAATTCTAGGCTGTGATATACAAAACACATCAAAAAAGTGCTGCGGGTGCAGCTTTAGGAACCATGTGGTTAGCCACTTTTACATGTCTGAGTTGAAAATCTGAATAATAGGACATGGCCTTCATTTTTCCTGATCCAATTCAGCATTGTGTCAATGGATGTGAAAGGACGATTAAAGTACATCAGTACAGAAAGCAAGAAGGTGGGAGGTACAGGTGAACCACAACCAGTTGGTGCTGTGGGGCTGGGGCAGTGCCACCAAATGGCTTCCTTAGTTCAGCACAAATTATAGATGCTTCTTTCCTCAGTTTTCCAGTATTTGATTCATTCTCCCTCTGCCTAAGCAAACATTTAGTAGCCGATAAAAGTACAATTCTCTGTTTTGTTCCAGTTTCTAGTCATTCAGGAGCAGACACCAGACTGACAGAAACAGTTTGCTGATCATTTCCTTTTCTGTGGCTCAAGAAAACAAAACAAGTCTATTCACCCTAAGCATTGTTCCTACAGGGAAAGCAAGGCAAGGGAAACCAAGTTATTAAGAGCCCTGTATATAGTAATCCTTCACTGGCAATGAGTGTTTACATCAAACTGCTTTAATTGTTTACATTAAGAAAAGTCTTGCTTTGCAAACACAATTTGTAGAACAGTTATGTTCTCTATCATGTATTTTGGCTTGTCTGGGAACTGATTTGCTTATAATTCAGTAGATCTTGGTTACATAACCCCACCTGTAGTTTCAATCAGAGGTTAAAAATATTGCAATTAGCTACTGTGGAAATGATTATGTTGTCACAAACAGAGGATTAGAGCTTCATGTGAGGAAAAATCATCAATAGCAAATGAAGGCTTGAGAAAAAAAAAAATCTGGGACTCATGCTAAGATCTGTAATAATGAAACAGACAGCCAGTAGTAGCAAAGAGGGAAACAGAAAAGAATTACTGCTTGTCTTTAATGCAATTTTCTCCCAAAGGTTATTAAAATCCTTTGGTTGTCAAAAGTCTCTTCACACATGAAGATTTTAACTGATTAAAATGCAGTGTCCGGGGATTAAACCTTTATCCCATGACAAAGTTTCTCAGTGGAAACAAAAAATGACTGCTTTCTAAAATTCTGAGAAAAGGATTTATTTTGAAAAGGGAACAACAGCAGTACAAGCAATTCAGGACTGCTATTACTCAAACTAAGAGTTTCCACCTAGAAACAATGTAAGAACTACTTATTCCTAAAAGCAGCAGTTTCCGTATTCAAACCCTATTTCTGTAGGGTTAACAGCTATATGTATTGGTGCAAATTCTCTCAGGTAGCAGCCATGACCCATCTCTGGCACTGTGCCCCTTGCTACCACTTCAGAAATGAATAATCCATTCTCCCGTCAAAACTAGTTTTGAATGACTCCTACAAACAATTTTGATATAATTGATGTTTTTAAATCATTCTAATTACATGAAATACATTTTCTAAAAGCATTAATCTTCAAGAAAGCTTGTCTTTTATCAGGGTCAATGAAATTCTGTTAAAGCACTAGCAGAACTGCAGAAAATTCACTTGTTCATGTTTAAGGCCAGACATACAGGTAAAGGTGATTGTTATCTCTTGCAGACACTTCACAGCAACAAGTTTGGATCAATAAAGCATTCTACATTTTGAATTTTGATGATAATGACAGAGAAACTTGATAATATTTTCCAATATTTTCTTTACAGTCCCACATTAGTGTTAACTCTGGACTTGAGTGGACACATTTTCATCTCCCATCAGACAGGGTATTTTTTTCAGATCAAGATGGATAACAGGCATTTCTAGTCTCTTGATCTGATTTCCATCAAATGCTGTACAAAAACACTGTGTTTGTAGGGATAACATGTTTAGATTTATTTTTTAGTAAGGGCAATAAATTGTATATGATCACTTTCATCAGTAAATTATGACACACTTAAACTACATCCATTGCTTGCAGAGGCAAAGTGAAGTGCTGTTTTAAACTCTTATATTTCTGGGGTGTTTCAACACTCATGGAGCTTTTAACTGTCCATTTTTACACTGCAGGTACTTTCTTTGTTCCTTTCCTTCCATGTAACATCTATTAATCATACAAAAACACACTACTATTTTGCAATATCACTGCTTATAACTGTATGTTTTCAACCAGCAAGGAAAGCCTGTACAATCGAGGCAGAACCTAGTTTCTGACTTCTTCCTACCTGCATGCCAAAACTTGAGTCATCTTTGATCTGACCAAGTCCTTTCAGTCATGCGTCTATCCCCCAGAAAGGGAAATTAGTGCCTGACCAGAATTTAAGAGCAGAGTTAGCATATAATTTTCCCTGAGGTCATTGCCAAGCCTTCAAACTTTTTGCAGCACAAGTAATTCCTGAGCCAGAGATGACTCCTATTTATATTTAGAAATCCCTTGAGAATTTGTTTTCCATGACCTTCACCAGCTATCCTTGGGATCTACATAGACTTAAATAATTGCAACATCTTCTGGCAAGGAGTAGCACAGTAAACTACACATTACAGACTGCTAGGCTCACCTACATGTTAGTTTTTTGTGTCCTTTCCTACCCAGAGGAAAGAGAAAATGCAGTAAGCAATCATTCCAACTCCCTGCCACTCCAAATTCCTTCACACCTATGCTGTGGCCTGCTCGTTATTTTCTGAAAGAAGCTTCTTCTCTTATTTAGCCATTTCTCACATTTTGATAATCCTTGTTGCCTTTTTTTTTTTTTTTTAACTGATTTCTGAGATGGAGAGGATTGGAATTGTACCTTTAATACTGCAGGGACACTCCTCTCATTTCTGCCATTTCCACAAATCAAACAAGACTCCCAAGGCACTCACTTCAGTCTTTATCCAAACTGGCACAGCGCAAACAAAAATTGTGCAGTCAGTATCACATTTATATTAGCAGAATAATTCTGCTGCCTAAAACTAGTAGCAGAAGCATTGGGAAGAAATAAGTTAAAGCTATCAGATTCAAAATCTGTTGGTTGTTTTGCTACTTCTTTAAAGACTATTAATGTCTATAGAACTTAATTGTTCTCATCGGTGTCCCTTACACAAGAAGTGAGACTTATGGCTCTAGAGTTCATCATGGACTCAGTAATCTCCCTAGTGTACAACACAAAATATTTTTGGGGTAATAAATTAATTTCTTTTTAAAGAGGCATTATAAAAATATTTGTTTGTTCCTACTTGAGAAAAACTAAAAGCTGTCAGCCATTGAAAGATAGTCAGTCTTTACTGGGATGACCATCAGAAGCCACTAAGGTATGGTTTACCTGCAACTTATCTATAGCTGCAGCCATAAAATGACATGGAAAGCTGTCTGAAGATATTCATAATCAGAGATGTGGAAAATAGAAATATACTGTAATTACTGGCTGTTGTGTTTGAAAATAGCAATTTTCTTTATCAAGATGGCAAGTTCTTCTTATGTGGATGGTTATTAGATGTTAAAATTGAGTTTACTTTCTTGATCATCATGTAGTATCTTTCTCAAAACAATCAAATAACTACAATAAAAAATCCAACAAATTAAATAACCCTACCATTTTACTGTTTACAAATAATTCACAAACGAGTCTCAAGTTTACACAATTATGTGACTCCAAGCATCTCACAGAAACCTATGCTTTCATAAACCTCTTGTATATATTTCAGGCTCTGTTGGTATGTCATTCTTATCTGCAGGTTGCCCTAGGATTCCCTTTAACAAATTACATTGATTGTGTTATATCATTTAAAATTAGTATTACTGTCTTTCTAAGCTGTTTTCTGGAACAAATTGTCATTTCAAACCTGAAATTGACCCACAAAATTTTATAGAACCTTTCACAGAGATTTTAAATATTAAATCATAAGCTAATTCCAAACACTTGAAGAAACGGAAGCGTATTTATGAGCAATTCTTTCTCCCAACTTCTACTGCATAAATCAGAAAACCAAATATGATGTAGTAGAACACACAAGACATGAGCTTCAAATAAGAACTAAGCATTCTGCCTCTGAACATAGCTGCAGGAAGATTGTAAATCAACTCCACATTAACAGTGGCATTCTCCCTGATGTCAGATCCTTACGAGAGTTTGGATGATTAAATGTCTTGTCTTGCAGCCTTTATTCCAGAAGTCAGAGCTCACCAGAGATGTCTCAGGTGACAGGCTGAGTGTTGAACAGGGATGGTGGTTACGGCAGATCACTGAACACTAGCAGTCACTAGCAGTACATCAGTTTTCCTTGGAGTTCACCAGTCGAGCATGCAACCTGCTTACCATAGCATGTAAAATCTAGAGAGATCAGAGCACAAGGTGGTATTGCTGGAGGCAATAAGGGGAAGAATGAGTTTTTGTCACATCTTTGAAAGGTTTATCAAAACACAGATTTGTCACAAACACAATCCTGCAGTTTGCAGTTATTGAATATGAAAATGAAGAAACACTTTGGATTGCATCTTTCTATCATCAAATTCTTGATTTCTTTTAAATTAAAAAAAAAATAGTGCAAAAAGAGGTTCAACTACAGGGACTGTTGTCTTTGCAATTTTCATATCACTTCAGAAATTCTTTATAACTTCCATTCTCTAGAGGGATTCCACAGATCTCTGTTTTAGGGTCAGTTCTCTAATGTTTTCTTAAATGATCTGTTTGCAGCACTTGAATAAACACTAAGCACATTTGCAGACAACACTAAATTGAGAAGAGCTGTTGACTTCCTTGAGGGCAGAGAAAACTTGCAGGGATCTTGAAAACTTAGAGACCATAAGAATCATCAACCACATGATGTTTAGCAAGAGACAGTTCTGGATGATGCGCCTGGGATGGGGTAATCCGTTTAGAAGAGAAGAGAGGAAGGAAGAAGAGATGCTGGAGAGCAACCCCGTGGAAAGGGATCTATCTGGGTGTTCTTGTTGCTGGCAATTTGAACATATGGGTCAGCATTGTGCCCCGGTAGCCCAGAGGGAAAACCGCACCCTGGGGTACATCAGGCCCAGCACTGCCATCGGGCAAGGGGAGGGACTGTCCCGCTCTGCTGTGCCCTGTGCTGCCTCAGCTCGAGCACTGCATGCAGTTTGAGTGTCAAAACGGCTTAGGTTCCTGGGTACGCTTAAAGAGCAGAGGAGCTGAGGGGAGGCCTGATGGCGGCTGCAGCTCTCCCAGGGAGCGGAGGGGCAGCGCTGAGCTCTGCTCTGTGTGACAGCCACAGGGCCCGAGGGGACGGCATGGAGCTGTGTCAGGGGGTTAGGGACAGTGCTGCACCACGGGGCGGTGGGCATGGGACGGGCTGCACAGGGCAGCGATCACAGCCCCAAGTGACCGAGTTCACCGAGTATTTGGACAATGCTCTTAGGCAAAGGATTTGAATTTTGGGTGGTCCTCTGTGTGTAGCCAGGAGTTGGATTCAGTTATCCTTTTGGGTCTGTTTCAACTCAGGATATTCTATGAAGAATCATTACAATGATTCTATGATTGACTACTTATTTAAAAGCTATTTTATTTAAGGTTTCATCAGAGACTACTGATGCAAGACACTAATCATTTTAAGACCATAGTCTTCCAGTGTGAGTGATGTAACTAAATCTGGTTTCTGAGTGCAAATTGAATATCTTACATCCCACAATCAATTATTTAAATTCTAACCTAATTTCCTCTATTGTATCTTTTTACTTCCTTACGACCAATGCAAGGAAAGAATGATAGAACTGCCTTTAAAAATATACCAAAAAAAAAAATTCACTCTTCTACATTCTGCCTTCCAGCTGATCACTGTCCCATGGAAGATGGAGAAACTCAGTACTTCATGGAATTGGCCCTGCAGTGCTCTGTGATTGGTATTTTCAGACTTGGTCAACATTATCTTTGGCCACTTGTTAAAGTAACTTGAAGAAACGCTATATTTACTTGGAAAAAATAGTAGACCAAAAATCCCTTTTCTGAAACACTTTTTTTTTTCTGAAACACATTCATTTTTTCTGAAAAATCCCCATCTGAAACACATTGGTTTTGTATAGTCTTACTTAATTTGGAAGAAATAACAGACAGCTATCAAAACTCTCACGTTATTAAAAATCAGGATATCCATGGAATAACAGCCTGAGAATATTATGATATATTAAGACAGCATGTGAAACACTCTCGTTTACATGCAGATCTTCTTACACTTCCTACATGTGGTTGAGCATAAGGTTTCATAGAATTTGTCTTCCTCCATTACATTCTGAAATTATCAAACTCTCTACCACTGTCCCTTAAGGTCAAGGAACAATTTCAACATGCTACAAGGTGCGTGCAAAAATTGAGATAACTGCCCAAAAGACTGTTTTTTTTTAGTGTTCCTGCTGCCCAAGTAATTTCAACAAAAGTTGTTGTCTTCAAAAGCTTATTATTTTTCTTAACAAAGCCCAACTGGCAAGAAGCATAATGTCTTCACTGTTTGATACCCACCACTTTATGCAAAGAAGTACGGAGACGCTCAAATAAAGTGAAGAATATGCAGAATTCTTGTATGTGGCAGGAGGATGAAGAGAAGTAACAATGGTGATGCTTTACGTAGGAGAAAGTGCTCAGCCTGAAAGAAATGAGAATTTACTAATGAATGAATATTTAAGGAAATTATTGGGGGACATCATTATCCACTTTTGTTTAAAAAAGTGAAAATAAATTCATGAGATGATAGAAAGTAAAAATATAAAAGCTGACTTTGAGATTACTTATACCTCAACTGTGAGGTGCTGCTTTTAAATATTTTTTCATGAAGTGATTGGGGCTTGTCTGTCAGTTCTCCTATGAATGCATTCACACTTATGTAAATCATATAGTTGTGAATAGCTTAAGCGTTGGCAATCCTCACATTTCTCTTCCTCATGAAACTAATAGGTGAACAACAGGGAGTACATTTCTCCAAGTATGCACACAGGGAGGCAGAGTTGTTCAATGAAGTTTAAATCTCTCCTTGCATTACCAGACTGCTACATCTCTAGTGTTTTGGGATTTCTCAGCTTTACCAGCAGTAATTTATAGTAGCTCAGTGTATAATCTTTTTCTTTTCTGTATCCTATTTTAAAGTGTCCTTTTGCTTCTTTTCCTCTATTCTTCTTGCCCATGGTAGCATCAAAGTATTTGAAGATGATGAAGTGAAATGTTTGATCCTTTGTAGTGCTTCTGCCTGGATACAGTGCATTATCTTCGGTGACACAAGATAATACCTGAGAAAAAAAAAAAAAAGACCCTGAAAATATAAAAATAATCATATATGAAAGGATTTCATTTCACCTCATAACTTTTCAGCAAACTTAAACAGCTGCTGATAGCTTGAGAAAACTTTGAAAAATGTTCTTTCTAAAACTATTCTTCTAATATATCATATTTGCTCTACATTTCAGTTCTCTTTTTCTTCCTTTCTGAAGATGTTTGCATGAGAATAGGATCTTTCTTTCCAGTAGTTTGCTGACTTCATCTGTTCAGGCTGTACAGATTTGTTATGGACTGATTGGACAGGTCATCTGATAAAGCTTGATGTCTTTTGAATACTTGTAAAGATTCAGAATAGTCAAAGAGTTCAGGGAGGGAGACGTTTACATCTCCTTCCTGCAAATTAGTGAAGTGTAGAGACCATTGCGGCTCCCAAAAGCAGAATTACACTTATGAATTAGAACTTTCTATCTGGACTCTTCACGGTTTGTTGGAGGCAGGCTCTTCCTAAGTACTTTTGGGGCTCACTTTTGTAAAGTTCACTCTCCGAGCCCCCAGTCTACTGCAGCAAAGCATTTACTCTCCTAGTTAATTCCTAGCATACTGATGAGCTCTTGTTGATCTGGGCCAAACACACTGTGTTTCATGCAAGACTGAGCACTGACTGTAATAATAAAGCACAGTGAACACATCACTGTAAATAAGACCTGAGTTGCATTTATCACTCCTTCTGAGATCCAAAACTTTATGCTTTGCCCACTGTCAAGTGTTAAAATATCTGATATGTGTAGGAATTTTTTCTCCATTTCATTTGTTTGTGCCTCTATGCTTTCTGGTTGACAACCAAAATGACTAAGAAAGCTTAAGAAAGGCTGCTCCCTTGTGGTTTTTTGAACTAGAAAAAGATCAGGACTTCTGTAAAATCTGATGTTGTGCAGGTTTTTAGTTCACATTGTTACTTCCAAAACAAATCACTGATGGCAAATCCATTTGAGGAGTCAGCAGTGCTCACCATGATCCCAGACATTCAAATATGTCAGCAGTTCCTGCAGGATTAAAACCTATAGCAAGCAGTAAAGTTCATAATCTAAATTGCACATCATCTTTTCACACAGAATTGAACCTCTGAACCTCAGTAGGTTTGTCATGCCTGGGGACAATCTCTATTAGTATCCCAGAGACGATTGCTGAAAAGCAAATTTCAGGCTCTAGGCCCACATTCCAGGCCGTGTGAAGGGTGAATTCATGCACATGCCATGCCGTTGCTGGCAGAGCTGTCTCCCGTGGGCACACAGGCATAAGATCAAGTGTTGAAGTTGGTGTGACTAGGCAGAACGCCAGGTCAGGAAGCACAGCAAAACTGAGGGCAAAAGCATCCATGGAAATATTTCCAAAGTTTGAGAGTTAAAGGCCCAAATCTGAAAACACAGTAACAGAAACTGAGTGTTCTGAAATCACCAGTATTCTTGATTAATAATCCTAAAACACATAAATTAATTCAGCAAACTATACTGCTCACGTGTAGTGTCAAATGAATAATATTTACCTGTTCACATCTACGAACTAAGTTGTGTGGACTGTATGAAGGTGTGTAAAAACAAATCAGCATACCAGAATTAAATAAACAGTTGGAAACTGCAGGCTCAGGGACTTTGCAATACCATATGGAGTCTTTCAAATGTAAATTACCATCTGAAATTCAGCCTGGGTCAGTAGTAACCTAAGTTGTTGCATTCTAATAATTGTTCAGTGGCCTATATGAAATTAGGTGATTGACATGTCTGCAAATTACAAACACAACTGCTGCTAATAGAGCCTCACAGGGAGACTGGAAATTGCATGGGCATGGAGAATGAACTGCCAATTCATCCTCAAGGTGAACTCTACATGTCAGGAGAGACCTGAGGGAACTCTGTAGTGTTACTTTTCATGCTCAGACTCTTCTGATTAATTATTACCATTCATTATTTGTACAGTCCTCTATTGCAGTATCACCTTTAGGCTGAAATCTTAGATCATCCACTTTACCAGGACAACTGTGCGACAAACACACGGTTCTAGCATCAATTCATTAACACTTCAGACTCAGTCCATTAACTTCTCTGAAAAGCTAGACAGATCCCCTAGTATGGATTAAGGAGAGATGACCAGGAGGTGTGGGGAATGGTTACAGTGACTACTTGAGCTTAAGAATAAGGTCATTTTAGGAATCAGTTTTTCACTCTGGCATGCTCTACTGTTCCAGAGCTCTAATATGCATATAAGCAAAGTGTATGATGCTCTATAATACATCTGCTGTTTTTACAGGTTACTTTCTAACATGACAATAACTATTTCGAGGAAGAAATTACAGATTTTTTAATCTTGTGTTAGTTTGCTAGGGAGGAGAACGGAAGAAGAGGTTTTCAAGTTTAGATTAAATATTAGATTAAAACACCTGATGCTTAATTTTGGCTTTCTCTGGAATTTCAACATAGTAAATCAATAGTAAACCAATTTTCTTTTTTTTCTTTCTTTAATTTTCTTCTTGTTTAAAACAATTTTCAGACACTGCTTAAAGGATTACTTTCCTTCTGTACCTCCATTTTACAAATTCCTGTGGAAAAAAAAGTATCTCAAATTGGTATCACACTTACTTATGTTATCTTTCAAAATTGGCAAAATATTCGCAAAGATAATTTCATCTAGTGTGTGATGCAAGGTCAGGAACAGCTGTCATGAGACAGATGTTACCTTCCTTACTACATGACAGAGTATGCCCGTTGCTTCACACCACCCCCAGCTTTCTTAGCTTCCTTAGCTCTTTAGGCAGACTAGGGTGTACAGTCATTATTAGTATGAAATAATGCAAGAAAAGAGAGATTCATTTGTAAGTCCCTCTAAACTGTCACTGAGGTGAAATGCTGTTGAAATATACAAACAAATAAGCATCAATCCTGATAGATACATAGACTTTTCTGCAACATTATATCTACCGGTTTCTTGAAAATATATATATATGAAAGAAATGGAGTCTCTTAGATAGGCAGAAGACAAGTGTCCACATTGAAGCTGACAGTGTGTGAAAGCCACTCTTCCCAACTGCTGGCATTAAGAAAAAATAGTTGAGGGCTGAAACTTTCACACTCAAAAGACTTACTCCTCAAACAGGGGTAAAATGTTGTTCAGAGTAAGCATGATGCCCACTGTAGCACTCATGTCAAATTCTGCTTCACGTTAAAATGTAGAATGCAAATAATTTCTCCCCTCCCTATACTAAGCAGCATTGTTATGAACACCTAAGTGGTTGAAACTCCTTCAGATATGTGAGGCTTCCTTAATTAACAACAGGACAACTTGCACCAAATACTTATCCATTTTTGGTCCATGTATTTTTCTGACCATTCAGCTTTCACTTGTTTGATATTCGGAAACTCTAGAGTCTCTTTCCTGTTCTGTTAGCTGATTCTCTCAATTTCTGCTGGATATTCTGTTTTTTGTTTTCTGACAAAAGTGACTAGCCTTCTATGCACTATAATACAACAATTAAAATTTCATTTGTCAAGGCCCTTATGGGTCAGTATATTATAGTTATGTGGAATGTAATTAAAATTTACCTCTAAAAATTACATGAACACATAGTACACTATCATGGAGTTATTGATGATTCTGCAACAGAATTGCAAGGAAGAAAGTCACCATTAGTGACAAAAAGATATCTTCCTCTGGAGATATTTTCATCATCCTAAATTTCTCCTGAAAGTAACACAAGTCAATATTTAAAACAATAAAACAATATTTAAAAGGAAGGGAAATATTTTTCCTCCTTTAAAAATATTCACAGAAAATGCATTGTTAAATATATACAGTATGTCTTGTGGTTTATAAATGTTCGTTATCACATTATTCCAAATACCTCTTGTCTATCTTGTAGTATGAAATTTATCATGTAAGGTATCCGTTTTGCTAATTTGACTTCTTCATGTATTTTCCCCATTCAGAAAGGTGTATAAGTCTGTGTTAAGGAATTCTTTGTTTTACTTAAAGTTAGTCATATAGTGATGTAGTTATACAGTTATACTGGTAAATCAAGTCCAAACTTTCTACATAGTACCTTTATCATGTAGAAAGCCTGTTATATTCTGTTTACCTTTTTGTTCTCAGGCTTTGATTGTACTGAGGTGTACTTTAAGATCCTGTATGGAGTGTACTTTTCTTTAGCTGTATCAGAAGTGTTTTTGCCTTCAATAAGAGAATGTCAATAATGAAAGTCTTCACATGGCACAAAACAAACAAACAAGCACATAAATACCTTAACTTGTATTTGGTTTGATTTTCTTTTCTTTTAAATGCCTTCTACCAAAAGCAGTGCTTATTAGGTTTTCCACTGACGAGAGTAAAATATAGCATAAAACTGGAAATTTCAGTTTGATTTTATTATACTCATAGTTTAGGGCTTCTGCCATATAAGAAGTTGTGATTTTCTATTTATTTGATAAAAGAAATGCATTTGCTTTAAGATGTGTTCTTGTATTTTACATTTGCTGGCTCATAAACCACCTGAAATTCTTGAAGATGAAAACATAAATTGAAGTACTGAACAAGGTCATTCCTCTGGCAGTCTTACCAAATCCAAAGCACGTGGATAAATTATTATAGTAAGAAGCAGGAAATATTTTTAGCAAGAAAATGTTTTGTCGTACTTCTTTAGTAAGGTTTCATATATTTTGTTTTACTGCAATAAGAAGAAGGTGTGGAATGACTTTAGAGAGGAAAAAAAGGCTTCAGAAAAAAGTGATTTTGAAGTTAACAAAAAATCAAAGATAATGTGTTTGGGGTTTTTTGAATTCCATGCTCTATTCTTTGGTCTGCTGCTGTCCCACAGGAGTACATTTGAGGGTGGACACAGCAAAATAGTGCATACAACTTCATTGCTATTCCAACTGTCTATTCTGTTTCTATTTGCAGTGATTTTCAAATCAAATGCTACCAAACTAGCCCTCGTCTGATGAGGGTGACTGAGGCATCAAACATTTCTGCAGATGCTTTCATTCAAGAAACAGAAATCATTTTTGTTGAATCAAAAACATACAACCCCTTTCATCTGTAGGTTCCTCTTCCAAAGCATCTTGGAAGAAAAGATGCATCATTAGAATGGTCAGGCAGCAACAGTATTAACCTCAGATGTAGCATGTGAAACAAGTTCCCTGATCAGCCTTTAGGACTATGATTATGTCAGAAAGATCCTGATCCTCACAGGAATGAAGGTGCTTTACTTCCCCGTAAAAATTCAGTGAGAACTAAGTGTTGTGTGTGTCTTTAAGACCTAGGTCTTTCTACCTCTTGAACTGCATCTACATTGTAGGTCACAAAGATAATTCCAGTTAAATTCAGGAACAAGAGCATGAAGGAAACATGGACCTTGTCTCCACACTGGATAACCTTAAGATGGGAAGTAGAGTAATTTTGTGGTCCTATAGTTCAAAATAGCTGCAGTGGCACTTCACATGGAGGTACAGTCAAGTAAGTGCTAACAAAGCAGTATGAAATGGTTAATGCACATAGTGCGTGCTGTTTCCCATTTGTGTTATGGGCCTGGAGTATTCACCCATTTCACAAGACTATTATAGTTGTACTGGTAGTAGAGAAAGACGGGGTAGCTTTGATTATAAGACTGAACCAACTATATTAATTGCTTTAAAATTATTATATAGTGAAAGTGCTGGACAAGATTTGCAAAATGAAGTCACAAAGCTGAACTGGGAAACACTGATTGCAAAAACAGCTCCCAGATTGGCTTGTCAATGAAAAAAAAAAAAAACAAACAAAAAACCTATATTCAGATATAAGACTAAGTGCTAACTTTTAGACTTATTCTTTTTGCAGACTCCTTTCTGTTCTACGAGTTCAACAAGGAGTATACAAAAATGAAGCTTCTTTAAAATCCACGTGAAAAAATGAAAAAAATAAATCCAAAAATCGCCCATAAGCCTCCCCAAGCTTTGGTTCTACGTAAAATGTTTTGGTCATAACATTCAAAAGCTTAATTTTGATTAAGAATACTTCTGAAAGTATTTTTTTACTTCTTCTTCCTGGTGATTTCATTTTAGTTGTTTGTTTTTTGAGATGAATGTGTAGATATACTCATTTTAAACACAGATATCATTAATTATTTCTTCTGTGACAGACTGTGCAGTTGACAGTGTTTGAGAATTATACTGCAGGGCCTAACATGGGCCTTGACATACTGCATGGGACAAATATAATGTAATAATATTGCAGTGCCTTTCACCCAAGGTTCACCAAGCTGTGATAGAAGTGAGTATGTGGATAATAAGGTTTCTGGTTTACAATGATGGAAACTGTGCCTGCATATTTGGCTTTTTCATATTCACACAGAGCATGAGTTTCATTTTATTACAGTCATCTGCAAAATACTATTCTGAAGTGGAGCTACAGTTAGAGAGCCCATGCTAATAGAAAATAACAGGCTTATGTCTTGGTTTAAAAGGAGCCTGAAAGCGTTTAGCTTCTGGACCAATACTAATATTATCTAAATTTAAGCTGTGTTTTACATTAGCTGCATGTCAAGAAGCTTAAGAACCTCTGATCAGCAAAACTGCCACAGTCTATGGAAGACCCCTAACATCCAGACCTGACCCCAGTGTCAAGGTGATGAGTCCCAGCGTGTCAACCAGCTCCTGCCCTATAGCTGTGAATTTGGACTTTGATGCCTCCACTGGGCTCCCTAAGAATCCTGCCTCCATTTTCTTGAAAAAAATCACTGAGTCTAAATGTGGAAAACATCATAAATTCAACTAATTCCCCAAGAAACCTGTCTTCTTGGATAACTTTCCAAAGAGTTTTATATCGTTGTGTTTTTCTCAACAACTGTATAGCAAAATAACTTAAGAACGTTTATGTGTGTTTGTAAAATCAATGTCCAGAAAGCACAAGGAAAAGTCTCAGTAAAAACCTTCAATACAGGTATGCTGGTAATATCTGCTGACTTCTCCTAAAGGCTTGCTGATCCTTTCAGCCTTTATCAAAGAATCAGCCAATTACTTTAAAAAGTGTTTGATTAGCAAGAGTCGTTAGTGTGGAGACAATTAAACACTGTTTTGTCTGTTAAAATAATGAGATTTGGTGAGAAAAAGTAGATAATTTTGCCCCATCAGAGGGTTATAACAATTACCTCACAAAGAGACAAGGTTGTTTCAGCAAAGGGCTGTCTGAAGTTCACAGAAGACACATGAAAGAGGGGTTTATGCAAAAAGTTTTGATCTGCACTAACAATGTTTTCCAAGGGGGAGAATGATCACAGAAAGAAACACCTTGATTTTCCAAGTGAAATTTATGCCTCAGAAAGCACTGAAGCACTTAAGCCAAGTTAAACTTCAGAATTCCTGGGATTAAGTTAAATGCTTATAAATCCTGCATACAACTGTTTAGAACTCCTGACATATCTATGCTATTAATATTTCCTGTATGCTGCTGACTTTCCAGGCTGGGACTTTTGAGGGAGTCTGAATGAATAATGGATTTACACCCTTCTGAAAATCCTAGTCTTAGGTAGCCGTAAAAAGATTATCTAGATATGCTTCTCATAAATAAGCAGTATTTTGAAAAAAATCACCTCTGATCATTTCAGTTGCAATATGATAAACTAAAGATGATCTGAAATTTACTGGAATGTAGAGAAGAGTGCTAAAGATTAGACAGGTTTAAGCAACTTGGATTGTGACCTCTTCCCACCAGGATGCAAAGGGATATTAAACCCCTGTTGAATTGAATGAGAGAGAAAAATAGTCTCTCTATAACTGCTGTGATAAGAGACAGAAAGATAGATTGGTTTTTGAATCCTCTTTCACTGTTCCCTCATAATATAAGAAATCCTTGCTGATATACACATTCAACCTTGTTTTCATGTTTCATTCTGTTATATGTCCAGACAAGAAAATGGCAGTAATATTTCTTCTTCAAAAAATCTATGACTTAGACTTGTTCCTGTCTATCAGGACCTTCTCTCTACTTGATTAAAAGGAACTAGTGCTGACAGCTCACACCTGCCCATTTTCTCACAGAGGTGTCGTGTCCTCTGCACTTTCCTCACTCTCCTGAAAGAGAGGCAGACTAAATCCATATTTAACAACAACAATCTGCTCTGTAGAATGAAAGTAATGAGTTAGTGCTCTACCTATTCATATTTAGTGAGAATTCAGGTTAAGCGTGTATCACATCTTTCTACTCTACGTAAGGGGGAAAAAAAAGAAAAAAGAAAAAAAAAAACAAAAATCAACACTGTTTTTGACTCACAAATACCTGCAATAAAGTGATCACTCAAGCAGATATATTTTCTACACGATCACAGAGGTTAGGGTCAAGGGAACACTTTTCAGCCCCATGTGTAAGTTTAGCTTTTTTCTGTTCTTTTAACTCAGAGTTTTGAAAGAAAGGCAGAAAGCATCAGCAACTGTCTCATCCTGACAGAAGTGGCAGGTAACTAGATTATTCAGTAAATAAATGGTGTACAGCACTAAGCGATACTTGGAATGACACGTTGAATCTACTTTCTGTGACTTGCATGTCACAAAATTCAGCAGGCTGTAAATTACCTTTTTTTTTTTTCCCTGAGAAAACAAACTCGTTTTAAAAATAGAAATCACCCTGAAGTAACATCTTGAATTGTTTTAATATGCTTGTTTAGAAAAGTTATCCCTCTGATAAAGTATAGCTTCTACATTTCTGAACTTTTTAGTGTGAAATACCTCCATATCTTTAAAAATAAGTACCCCACACATCCTGATAGCAATCAGATTTCTGTCTCGTGTGGCCACTCATTCAGCTACTTTTCTAAGTAGAGACTGGTAGGAAAATCCTGGGCAAACAGAAATGTTTTCAAGACATTTCTCAGAAGCCACAATGCAGCTCGTAGGGTAGCACTTTGCAGAACATGCAGGGCAGGTCATTGGCTATGTGACTGGTTTGCCCATCTTTAGTATTTGAGGAAGATATCACCTACTGGAATAGACTTTTGAAATGTTGCAGAACTCAGAGATTTAGATGAAAAATTGTTAGTTTACTCATAATAAGATTAATATTGAAGCATTTTCTTGTGCATAGCACACACATAATGGCTAACAAGGGGTTATGTAGGGATGCTCCACTCAGCTCATAACCCTGGTGAGTAACAAAGGGTTCTCTTGCACAGGACATTATAGCCGAGCTCCAACACTGGAATTGCTAAAGCCTGGTTATCCATGCAACACAACGTTCTTTCTAAGGTTTTACGAGTCTGAGCAAGCAAAAAAAAAGCTTTGTCTGGAGTCAGAAGTGTGTCTAAAGAACAGCCCTGGTACTGTGGCCTCAGCAGTGGCATGAGTAATCAGAATATATGGTGAGAGTGTCTCAGCACCACTTTTAGTGACATAGGCATTAAAGTAGCTGTCAACAGCTGTAACTACTGTTTGTAAACATTTGAGTGTTGATTTAAAGTGGTAGTACCTGCAGTGAATATCTGCATTTGTCTTGAGGAGAGTCTTGATCAAACATTGTTTTTCTCCCTCTCTGTCTGCCCTCTGCTTAATGAACACACACCAAGTTGTAGATTTTTTAAAAATTATATGGTACTTACATAGAATTTTGATCAGGTTCCCCTGTAACAGCTATTGTACATCTCTCTGAAAGAGAAAACTGCCTGGTATTTCCCACTTTGTCCAATTGCTTCCCGTCTTAATGTCAGCTTTTGAATGCTTCTGTTTCCAGGTTTTGCAAGGGGCTGCTGACGCAGATCAGAATAAAATGCATGCACAAATTAATCTTCATCACTCTGTGGATAAGTTGATTCAACAGCCTTGTATGATGCAGATGCTTTAGATCATGCTGTGCATCATGCCTTCCTATGTGGAAAAAAAAGTAATATTCTTAACAGCGGAATGTACTACAGTGCAAAATAGATGTATATACATAGACAATTCAAAATTACTTATAGAAACCTGGAATGATTAATTTTGGAAAAGACCTCTAAGATCATCTAGTCCAACTGTAAATTCCAGTGAAACGAGCTAGTCACATTAAAATACTGATAGAACATAAGGGATTATATTATTTTCTATGTTCACCAACTTTTTTTGTTCTCTCCCTGAAAAGTGGTTGCATAGATGGATGTTATTGCCTGCTGATGCTCTACCATCACTGAAATATGCTTCATTTAGTACATTTGACTGCATGAAAACAGCAAGGGAGAGGAATACTTAGGAAAGCATATCTATCGTGCATTCACTGCCCTAATGGAGAAAAGAATAAGCAGATATTAACTTCAAATGTGCAGAGCTCAAATTCAGTCATCATTTTGAAGCACCTTTACAGGTTTTTCAATATATTCCTCACATTGGTACAAAGCTAATTTTCTAATCTGTTTCCTTCTTCCTTTTCCTTCATTCAATTCCTGCTGTTTGACCTCACCTGCTGACCTCTGGTAGTCACTGGTGGTATAGTGTCTGCTAATCTCCTGTCAGCTGCTCTGTCAGAAAGCACTGTTTTCAGATTTCTTTGCAGCAGGAGAATGATGTCAGGCCTTCAGATAAACTCTTTCTTACTTTCTGACAGCTAAGGAAAGGAAATTTCATTGCCATTGTAATACATTTATAATACTGCAGAGGAAAAGTGTATGAATAACATTTCTCTTTGCAGACTCTGAAAATGATGCTACGTAGCGTGGAATTAGTTACGGATGCAACTTATGTTCATTCCTGATCCCACTTAACGCTGAGAAAGATCTTTGCTAATGAAGTATGACTGTAACCGTGAAACATACTATTGCCACACGCTGAACATACAAGACAGCTTTCCTGTGCACCCCAGAATGAAAAACAAGTGACCAAGCTGTGTCCCAGCTACTCCCTCCACTGCTCTTTAGCAAGGATTGGCCAGAAGTCTTTGCACCAAACTAGAAAACACTGCATAAACAAAATCTCCCAGTTGCTGCTGATTTACCAACTCCATGGCAGTACAAGGAGAGATGGTGTGCCGTGCTTTGCTAATTTTTTTTTTCTTTACACCAAAGCCAGTCTGGACAGCTGACAGAAAGCACAAAAAAGAAAAGTACCTTTCTTATTTAACTTTTTTGTGAAATTACTATAGTTACTTAGAAATCTGGGAGTAGAATTTCAGGAAATAATAGAATACTGGGGCAAATCTTCTCATTCAGCTGTACCTGTGGAGAAGATAGAAGCATTTTATCTATTTTTGTCACTTGCTTCACTGTCTCATTAGCTACAGGTTATCAAATGACACTCTTGCTGATATCTGCTGATATTTTTAGATGTAGGCTGAAGTTCATTTACAATACAACTAGTTCAGATGGTAATTTGTTAAGGCAGGAGGCAGTTTAATTCACTAGATTTTATCACTTTCCTGCAGGGTGATATACCTGAGATACACCAAAGTACATAAAATTAGCAGCTGGAATGGATAATGAATGGTCTTTAACATTAAAGGGATAATAAATACATAATCGTATGATCTTATTTATCAGTTTTCAAATACAGACTTTACTGTCCTTGTCCCATAGACTTGTGTGCTCCTTTCCAGAGAAACCAAGGTTTGTATATTAATGCACACTATTACACTCAGTCTTGTTCTGGGCAAAGAGGGATTACAGCTTTTATGCAGAGCCAATAATTTATTGTTGTTCTAATTATAGTCATAACAACCTAATCAAATACAAGAAATATTTATTATTCCATTTGCAATTAAACTGAAGCTCTTAGTCCAAATAACTTAATTATTAACAAAACAACCTCATTAATAATAATGCTGCTACAGATATTGCACACAAACTTCCTTTTTCTCTGATGTTACATTCCCGTTTCAGTGGATACCAGGTTGGAATATCAGGATTCAACAAGAATGAGGTACAGTTATTCCTTAGCACAGTAACCTCTGAGAGGAAGATCAGGAAAATGATGCTGTGAGTGCTCCTCTGCTTCATTTTGACATTTCTTTTTTACAATATCAAATGGAATCCTATTTCTTATGCTTTTTTCATTGGTTGTGAATTTTCCCTTTAACCTTCTTTTTCATTCGCTTTGTTAGCACTAAAACTGATGAAACTGGTTTGCAAGGTTACGTCCTTTGAATGAGCAGTAACTGACTATGGAGATTTATGTTTTTATACAGTCAGAAGCATTTGGTATTATCCTATCCTTTCCTACACTATACTTATATTTTAGAGTCTTGGAGAATTCAGTCTAGAATTCAGTTTAGAATTGCTATTTAATGTTTCTCTCTCAGTTAATATTATGCATTGCACTGTGCACTAAAGAAAATTTAGGCAGTGGGGACCTAAGTGGTAGACTGCTTCAATGATACCTGAAAGAAGATAATAGTCAGCTCAGGTCAAAGCAAGCCAGACAAGTCCTGAAGCACTGCACTATTAGGTCAATAAAAGCCTGTGGCCTGTTACAGGTATTGTCAAAAACATATTTACTGGGCTGCAGCACAAACCTAGTGATGAGTTGTCAGATGTTCTGGTTTTTCCTCAGACCCTCAGGCCAGAGCACTCCAAAGTGTTCCTGGGTCTGAGATTACAGATATACTCTTCAGATTCAGGTCTTTACAAAACCTGAGCTTGTGACTGAGAGCAAGGCTATCAAAATACTCTGTTGGTCCTTATTGCATGTCTGACGGTACCTCTATGTTGGCAAACCATGTTTCAAACTAATCACCAATTAGTGAAACAAAGAAGAGTTTTGCTATTTCCTATTTTTACTTCAACTTATCTATTTAAATATTGAAGTTAGGAAGGAATGACATTTCACACAGCAGTAGTGTTTGTGGTAAGGTTTATCAGTGATGGTAAATAATGGCATACTGAAAATGGCTGGGGAAGCAGGGGAGGAGTTCTCCACAAAGTGGAAGTTTCTCAAGGTGAAGATTTTCTTTTAAAACTCTGAAAGTTACGTTTGCCAGACATGACTTTCTTGACTACTTTTGGCCTCTTGACAATTCAGTGTTATCCTGGGATTCATTCCTGTCTTAACAGCCTTGGTAGAAGTCATTTATCTGTATTTGTTACGTATGTATATGACCTACATTTTTCAAGTACAGAATTCCAAGAGATCATGTAGACAATCTGAAGGGAGAAAGAGTTTTTTAATCTATTAATTTGTAGCTATAGATAATGAATGAATGATTTTTTTTTAATAGTCCTGGATCAAAGCTTTTAATCAGTTTCAAAGGCTCAAACATTGCCAGTTGCTTCCTGGGACTGAATTCTGACTCTCCAGCCTCCCAGTACGGACAAGCCTGCAGGGCAGATGCCATAAAGCAATAATTCCTTCCTTTTGTAGGAATAGATGTACTAGTCTGTAGCCCCCCACATTATTGTAAAGGGAAGAATGTAGTCTCCTGGCATTTCTTTACTGATGCACTTTGATCCCATTGCCTACTCACATATAGCTAAGAGATGTGTTATCATGGCCATCTGACACGCTGGCCTAATCAATAACCAAGATGTACAAAAGCGGAGAGTTCTCTGGTGAGTCTCTGCAGCCTCCTGCATGAGGAAGCATCTAATTATAAGTGACAGTGCCCACACTGCCCCCTCACAACATTGGCCTGGGGCGTATGAGAAAAAATGATTCCATTTTCTAACACAGCTATGTCTCACCTTTATGGGCGTACACCAAAGAGGAACAGAAAATAAATAGCACTTAATTTTGCATTTTTATAATAAGTTTGAAACTAAACACTGGGAAACCTTGTCAGCTCCTGCTAAGCTGATTCCAATTAAAGCTTCTGGCAGAGTTCCAGCTGTTTTACTACCTCAAATAGCACTGAACATAACAAGGTTTATGAAGCATTCAAAAGTCAAATACCCTATTAACATAAACATGTAGTGAAATCAACTCTTCTACAATTTTCAGCTTTCTTTCTTTCTTTCATTTATGTTGGGCTAATCTAAGATGATGTCTGTTTTCTTTGTTGCATCTCCCTTTTTTCTGCTTGCTGGAATGCAAAACAAGATTTAGTATTTGAACAGTACATGGTTTGCCCTAAGAACTTACTCCCTTTGGCAATTTTATTACAATGCCTTCTATTCCACTCAATTTTGATAGCAGCATTCTGAAGGTTGGTTCCTACAGCACTTTTATCTCCAAAGTAGCAAGTGGTTTATGTTTGCATATTTCTGTTCCAGATTATTTGGGAAGCATTCTGCAAACCCGTGTACTAATGCCAACATTCTATGAAGAATTCAGTGCTTGATTCAATGCATTCATAATTAACAAGCAATAAATAAAAATGATTGTGAAACTCAAAGGCATACAGATTTTTCATTGTTTAATGTTAAGTCATTCCTATTTAAACTGGACAAAAAAATTGCAGCATACACTTCCCTGCATCCTCAGTAGGGTGAATATCTGCAATGTTCCAAAATATTCTCTGCTTTTTGACAGAATTATGATTAAAGCAGTGGACAGAAGATAATGAACATGCTGTAAAATGAACCATGACAAAATCGTCATGGATATATATATTAAATAATTATGGCTTATAAAAGTAGGAGCATTAACTAACAATGATGTATGCAACACTCCATGTGAAACTCTTGATTATGATACTGAAATCAAAGAATTTTTGAATAAACAGGAGCAGCAATATGAGATTAAGGTCAATTGTTCATAAATCTAGTATTGGCCACTATCTCACACTTTGTGAATATGATAACTTAAAATAAAGCTTTCTGATGTTGTCTCACCTTAACATTCATTTTGTAGTACAGTAGCTGATAAGTCAGCTTCACATTATCAAAATATTTATTACATTTTTTCAGTATGCCATGTCACAATTACTATAGATCTGCAAGCTTTCCAGTGCTGCTTAACAAGTTTGTTTTTCCTGGGGTTAGGAACATCTTCTTTCATAAATCGCCTCATCCAAAACTCATGCAGGTTTGCTGATAGACTGATTTCTACAAGCTTTGAATCAGGTGGATAACATGTAAGTGATTTCTGTTTCAGGTGAAATAGGTACTGACAAACAAGGAAAGTCCCTTAATACAAAATAAATACAACCCTAGAAGCTATTTTTATGTAGAAATCAATCTATTGTTTTGAAGGCAGATAAATCATATCTTCCTTTGCTTGCTATTTAAATATTTCTAGGAACATGTATGTTATGGATTTTCTGTTCCTCTTGTATTCTTAGTGCCATCTCCAACAGTTTTTAGCAAGTTGAAGACTAAGTGAGTCCAGAAGAAATTACAAATATATCAAATTTCTGTTTGGAAAGGATAGTTCTTAGAATTATATGCAATCCTTGAATTTTCAAAATACTTTATTCTTTTAATATTCTGTTTTCTCTTATTGATCAAAATAGCAAGAAAAACAACAGAAGAATTCTTTTAAATTAATCTTTGACTTGTAAAGCAATTCAAAAATCTGAAGAAAAAGGAGGGGTAGTGTTAAAAAACACTTGATAGGAATATTTCATGCTTAATGTCTGTTAATATTTTTTAGTATACTGAAACACAGATATCAAGTACTTTAGTACTATATTGTATGGCCTTAGAAAAAAATGTGATTTAGAAGTATTTTTAGTTAAACAATATTTGTTTTCTAGTTTGGTAAGAGCTTTCTGAATCTTATTCAGAATTCATTATGATCCCCTTTTATACAGATAAAATTCTTTTTAAATCCCAGCATTTCCAGTTTTACATGACTTAATCTCTTTTTGAGGTTTAAAATTAGTATAAAATGTGTTGAGGTGAGGCTTTTTTGTACTATGCTAAGAAGAAATCTTTAATTCAAAGTAAATATTATAATAGAGTATTGCACAATTCAAACAGTATTGAGAACCTGACTTTTCTTTAACTATTGGAGTCATTTGTACTGAAATGATAGCTCACTGTGCTAGAGTTTCCACACTGCCTTCTCCTTCTTTCTATTTCATTGATGGCAGACTTTAAGGTGAATTGCTCTATTTAGTTTGCACTTAGGATGTAACAAAGAAAATCTAGTCAGATCCTATTGGGAAGCTCTGCAGCACACCTCCCACGTTTTCTTTTAATACTATCATACTGTCTCACACAAAGAGCATAATCACTGAAACATATCTTCTTATTTAAGAGCCTTGATTGTAGAAAGCACCAGAAAGTTAGAATTGGTAATGTTTTACCTAGAGTACTGAGGAAATGCCAAAACAAATCTAAGTACACTGTTTTTTAAAGTGTGGCTTGAAATACCTGTTCCTTAAAAAGATCCTTTATGAATGTATTAATCCTTTCCAAGAGGGCAACTTACTCCATGGATTTTTATTCACATCTGCTTAGTTGTTAAGCCTACTAACCTAATGTTTGCCTCACATCCAGACATCAGGATGGATTATATAAAAAGTTAGAAGAAAGCAGCGGGACAGTTGATAATTTTGAGTTCTGTATATGAAGGTTGATTAACCATGACTAGCTCCAAGTTAAATGTCTGCTGTTTACAGAGGAACACAGGGGGAACAATTTTCTAAACCTTTTTTATTCTTTTTTGAATGATCAAGGTACTTTATTGTTTGAAAACGCACTTCTTTCTTGAAATATTCCTTTCAGTAGTGTTCTGGTTTGTTTTGTTTTTGTTTTTGTTTTTGTTTTTGTTTTTGTTTTTGTTTTTGTTTTTGTTTCTTTCTGAGACTACTGATAATGTAAGGTATGTAATTTTAAGATTAATAGACGTGGGATGCAAGAGATGCAACATTCAGAGCATGAAGAATCATTAACTAGCAATGATGTCTGAGGGATGTTCCTGTATTTCAAATGCTTCATTGCTTCATTGAGTAGTGAACACAGCAGCTCACTCTGAGGCAGATGTTATGCCCGCACATGTTGCAAATGCAAACAGTTATCTCCAAAGCATGCCAAGAAAAATCAGAGGAGGGGAGGGGAGGGAAGGGGAAGGGGAAGGGGAAGGGAGGGGAAGGGAGGGGAAGGGAGGGGAAGGGAGGGGAAGGGAAGGGAAGGGAAGGGAAGGGAAGGGAAGGGAAGGGAAGGGAAGGGAAGGGAAGGGAAGGGAAGGGAAGGGAAGGGAAGGGAAGGGAAGGGAAGGGAAGGGAAGGGAAGGGAAGGGAAGGGAAGGGAAGGGAAGGGAAGGGAAGGGAAGGGAAGGGAAGGGAAGGGAAGGGAAGGGAAGGGAAGGGAAGGGAAGGGAAGGGAAGGGAAGGGAAGGGAAGGGAAGGGAAGGGAAGGGAAGGGAAGGGAAGGGAAGGGAAGGGAAGGGAAGGGAAGGGAAGGGAAGGGAAGGGAAGGGAAGGGAAGGGAAGGGAAGGGAAGGGAAGAGAAGAGAAGAGAAGAGAAGAGAAGAGAAGAGAAGAGAAGAGAAGAGAAGAGAAGAGAAGAGAAGAGAAGAGAAGAGAAGAGAAGAGAAGAGAAGAGAAGAGAAGAGAAGAGAAGAGAAGAGAAGAGAAGAGAAGAGAAGAGAAGAGAAGAGAAGAGAAAGAAGATCATTTCCTCCTGAAGCAGACTGAATTTCCCTCAGACTTTGGGTGACTTTCCTGGCCTCCCTCCAAAGCCCATCCCTGACGCTCTACAAAGGCCATCTACTTTTCTGTCACAACAGATATGGCAGTTGGTTGCTGGGGAAGGTGATGGGAACAGGAAATAGAAGGGTAACTTATAGATCAGAAGAGGCAGCTCCAAAAGAATTCAGAGACGCTGAAGCCTTGCTCTGTTACTCATGGAAAATCCAACTCTGAAAACAATATTAAAAACAAAAGCAAAGAGGAAGATGTTTTAATCTCAGAGTCCTGCTTTCCTCTTCAGACAAGTGACATGCTTTTTTTTTTTTTTAATATTATTATCTTTTTAATATTGAATATTTTTCAGGTATTTTAAAACAAGGAAATTCACAGGTTTGTAAAACATTCAGTGCTGTCATGGGCACAACTTAGCAGTAGCTTAGACATACATGCTCTCAGTACCTGCAGTCCCATGAGACTTCAATGCACACCCAGATTTTGCATCTCTCCTGCGTTGCTTCTGACTGTCATTGACAATTAATGTTCTGGATCTAAACTCTCTGGGAGTCTTACAATGACAGAGACAGACAGACTTAGGATGTATGTAACAGATCAGCATAAATGGGCAGAACATTTCTTTTAAGCCATCTTTTTTTCACTTTGAGGATATAGGGAGATGAAACTGTTCCTGCTGCTGCCTTGTGATGAAAACAGCTTTCAGACTTACAGCCACAAATCTATCACAGCCAGTAATCTTCTTGTGTTAAGTAATGCTGGAATGTATCTCCTTGCAGTATACCTACAGTATAATCACAAGTGAAAACAGTCTATGTGTGCTTACTCCTGTCGAAAGCAAGTGCCAAAGAAAGTCTTCCCAGATTGTTTTTTCATTGCTGCCATGCACTGTCAGAACAGAAGCTAAGCTTAACCTCAAAAATAATTCTTTACCCTTGCAAATTAATTTTCAGCATGTTAACTTCAGTCAGAGCTCCTCAGAACACTGCAATGCTAGTTGTCAAATACTTGTGCAGATGTAAGTGGTTATAGCTTTTTTTCTTCTGGAAATCCTGAGCCAGTGAACTTCAGTATTCACTTATGCCTGAAGTGCAGATCTCTTTCTAAAATTATCTCCACTTCTTTGGGAGTTAAATCTATTTTTGTAATTTTAGTGCTAAATGCGTGTCAGATTAATAGGGAATACACTGTATTTGTGAAACTCCAGGTGGGTGACACAATAGAAAAATTCATCAAGACACAGCAAAGAATCACATCTAAGATAAAATGCTGTTCTCATTTCCTCTCAGTCAACTGGGAAAATAGATAGTCAGACACTTTGAATGCTATGTATTATCAAAATACCTTTCTTCCTGAAAGAAGGCATAACATTTTCCATACTTATGCTGGAGGAGAGAATCTGTAATATTACACAGCGTCCATCTTGCAAATATTATTGATCCAGACCTTATTCAGGAAGCAGTTTTAATTTTCCTACTCTTAGATTAGTGACTGCCTTGTCAATTTTATAAACATTAATTTCCTTGTGGCAGAGGAAGTATTGCCTTCTGTACTTGACTTTGCAAGTCATTAGACTACCGACAGCTGAAATACATTCTCTGGTCTGGTGGGGAGCAATGTTCCAATTTCAGTATGAAACCCTTCGACACACTGAGTCATATTTTTCATATGTTGTGGAAATGTATTCATAAATACATGCACATTAGTTGTGGGACTTCCCAAATATTTATCAAAACTTGAGAAAAAGATTGATCTCGTGCATAGACTTAATTAATTAACAAATAGACATTCAGAGACAGAAAGTAAAACACCATGCTCAGATCATGCATCATAAAAATTAGTACCTTTGTAGATGACCTGCTCATTATTTGTGTTCTGCTTTTTATTTGTGGTTGTTTTCTTCTTGTGGTTTTTTGTTTGTTTGTTTGTTTGTTTGTTTGTTTTCTGCTTGGAAGCACCTGAAAAAGTTTCAGTTTCCTTTAAATGCAACAAATTTGCAATCCTCAAAATCTGTTGTTATCATTTGACATTAGGCTAATGCTGGTTGGTGAACACATGCAGTGCAAAAAGTTTTTTCTATTCAGCACTAGCTATGTTGTGACTGGAAGATAGATTGTTCAGGTCTATAGAAGTTCAGGCTTACATTCATCTTGTAGAATCACTCTTCCATGTAGGTTAAACCACTGTTGTGCTTCGTATTAGGTTGTAGTAAGGTTCAACAACATAAATACATACCTTGAAATGGAGATCTAGTAATTTCAGTACAGCAGTATCACAACTATTCTGCATGTTACTTTTCAGTGGTATCATTCATTCTCTGAGTGGCTTAGTTAAATTTTGCAATGTTTCAGTGTCAGAGTTGTCAGTAACCTAAATGGCATTATCTCTATTGGATTTACCTTTAGAAAGCAGCAGCCTGAAGGAAATATGTTTTATCACACATATTTCGTAGGTTTAATATCACATGGCATGTTTAAATAGTCCTTATAGTCTTTTTTACATGCACAGCAGTAATAGCAGAATCTCAGTATGCGTTAGCACCTGGGGATATTGAGTTACTTGGTCACTGCTGCTGCTGTGGACGTGAGCTTGTCTTTAGCAGGCTGGTATCTTTCTTTTGAAGGGTTGAGATTTGACTTCCATACTGTAAAAGGAAATAAATACAATTTTTTAGGAAATATCTGCTCTACTTGAATGTGAATCTTCAGACAGATACTTCTGTATTTGCCTGTCATCTCTCAGTCCACACACAAAGTAAAAAAAATAAAACTTAATTGCAAATCAATTAGTAAATCATAGATAATTGTAGTTGTGTATCTAACATATAAGTCTAATTGATGATGTATATGGTTTTTTAAAATTAACTCCATGGATCATTCTGTTGTGATAGGAATTATCCTTTAAATCAATTTTAGATGTAGAGCCTTAAGCCACTTAAATGCAAGTCAACATTAAGTTCTTAGTAGGAATAATTTATTAAGGGTTCATCCCTGTAGAATTGTAAAATGTGCTTTTTTAGACAGTACTAAAACCACAACTGTAATGTAAATACATTCTTCAGGTACATTTGAAGGCCACTGGTGCTATCAGCCAAAAGATTTAGAAGTCTCAAGTAACCCATGTAAAGGTCAATTAGTATAGGAAAAAGGATTAATAAAGATCTGAAGTGTAAGAGATTTGGGAACTAAGTAGGAGAAATGTATACTAATTATCTTTGTTCAAAACTAAACTAATTCATAATGCTGAACAGGTTCACTAATGTCAGAATACAGCCTTGGTAAAACACCTCTACCTTCTGAGAGAGAACATAGTTCTGTTTCCCTGCTGTATTTCTTCATTTATAGGCTGTCTGAATTGAAAATGCAGATGTTTTATTCTGGGAATTGACTGCAAGGGTGATTGCTTTCAGGTGAAACAATAAATTAAAATTTACAGAGCAAGATAATCTTACTCAGAGAGAAGAGCTCAAATAAGTTAATGTGAAAAGGAAAAATGCCTGGTGGTTTGTTTTACATTTCTGTGCCTAATTAGATAATTAGAAGGTGGGGACTTAAGGGTCCAGTAACAATTAGTTTTCTGAAAACAACGTCACTGAGAACAAGGGCACAAATAGGAACTGAAAACATTTCGATGTACAGTTTATGCTGGTCACTTTTAAGAGCTTAACAGTTGTCTTTGATAACAAAATAACATTTTTTTCTTAATTCTTGGAGCCTGTAAGAATATTGTGCAAATGCAAAATTAACATTATTTAGATATTTGCTCAAAATGGAAAGATATTGCCGTGGTCAGCGCGTGGTTCTTTTTCTTAAACATAAGCAGTATATGCAGTACTGAACATTTGAAACCAACCCATGTGTGGCTCACCAGGCCACGTAATGTGTTTTGAAGTCCACTAACAGACAGGAATCCTCACACAAGCCTGGCTGTCTCAGATACCCTTAATACCCATATTCCTTGCTGTTTTCCATTGGTTTTGGTTGTTTGGTAGCTTTTTGGTTTTTTTTGGAGTTTCTTTTTGGCAGGGATGGTTGAGGGGAGACATTCAGTTCCAAGATTTCTGAGAACATTCATTCACGAGCATCTCCGTAAGTGTTTTAGACCCCCATAAATAGTTAGCAGTGAAGTAAACCCTTATTTCAGAAACATAGAGTCATTGCAGGCCATAGCTGAAAACAAATTCCCAAACTGATCAGAAGCAGTGCTTTAATATGCAGTGAGAATTCTTATGAAGTTTCTCCTGAACTAGAAGAAATTCCAGGAAAGATGACTGTAGATTTGAGTAATTAAAACTTCTGTATGCATTCTCCAACCTTTGAATAGCATTGCATGGTGTGACCATGCATTTTAAGTAGTGCCTCAAAATATGCAATGCTGCTTACTGTAATAAAGAATGCAACACCTGATCACTCAAATAGAGTGAAAAAAAGAGAAACTTACAGAAACTTAGAATATTACAAGAACACAATAAAACTTACTTGACACCATTTTTTTCATTTTCCACTACTCTGTTACTCAGCAGCTACAGGTAACTCTTCCAAGCAAATGTTGTCATAAAAACACTGGGATTTCATGAAAGAACAATATTTGAGAATCAGAAGTATAGAGTTCATTTCACAAATGACAACAACTGTCCTCAAAACTTATTTGTATAAAATACTAGCTCGGGAAAGTTTTCTCTCTTCTAAATTCCAGTAATATAATCAACCAAGTATTGTTTTGCTAAAAGTCAGCTTAATGATAGTCTCCTACCAAAATTCTGCTTTTTATTTATCCCTATAAATCCTCACAAATATCTGACCAGTAATTCTTCCTCCTCTTGGATTAAGTACAGGAATGATTCACATGATCTTACAAGTACTCCACCCTAGAAATGTAACAGGCAATAAATAGTAAGAAGATCTTAACGATGTTCAAGTATAGTGTAAGTTATTCTACATCCTATGTCCTATATTCTATAATCGTAGATTAACTAGAGAATGTCTGGAGTTTATCTGGTCCAATTCCCCACACAGAGCAAGGTCAAGCTTGAGAACAGATGCAATATTTTGAAGTTTGACCAAACTTTAAACTTATAAAAACAACACTGATAGTTAGTAGACAAAGTAGAATATGTTTTGCATTCTGTTGCTTTCTCCAGAATTAAAACAGCTGCACTCAGCTAACTTTCATATTGTTCACTGGTTTCTCCTGGAAGTTTACCTTAACACTGGCTGGTGAATATATGTGTTTACTAATGCCAACAAACCAAAAAAAAAAAAAAAAAAAAAAACAGTTTATTGAGGGAAAATTAAACCTCCTTTGATTTCAATATCAAATTGTCTTAGTCATAGTCTGTATAGTTCAGTACTCTTTAGATTTTAGATATGATTGATTTGATGAATGTTGCCTGTAAGCCATGCTCCTTTAAACAATTTAAATCAAAATTCAGTTAAAATGGGACAATAATGATGTTGTTTTCACGTGAGATCGCACTGAATGGCTAGTAACATCAATGATACTTCTACAGGATGTGGATCAGTAAACATTCCAACTTGTGCTGTTGAATAAAAACTTATAACATTTTGAATTTCAGTTACAAGTACTTCCTCTAAATGAATAGCATTGTATTGTTGATGAGTTATTATTCAGTGAATATTGCAAAACCAAATTAAAATCTATTCAAAGATACCTTTGAATAGATTACATACATACAACTGTATGTAATGTGCTTCTTTTATTAATCTTGAGGTGAATATGCATAATGAGAAATGGTGATCTTATCTGACATTATTTCTTTACAAATTTCTAACTTTCTTTCAACCCACATTATAACCATATGCAAATTTCTACCATTCCAGTGTGATGCATTTAATTCTTTTTGAGTAGCATAATCAATTTAAACTACTCAACATCTGTTTGTGAAATTTGTTAATGACATCAAGCCTGAAGTAAATGCATGAGGGCTGCTCCAAAAGTAATGCCTCCTATTTTATTATGCTAGCCCAGTGAAAGAAATGGGATAAAACCTTGACTTTTTTGTTTTGTAATTAACGTGCAGGGACCTCAGTTTGATAAGTCTTCTCTACACTAGACTATTGTGAAAGCTGTAGGAAAATCACAGAGTACATGGAGGATGAAAAAACAAGGAAAGACTGGTGTTATTTGGATCATTTAACAGAAACTGGAGCCAGTACGGATCTTTGGATGTTTATGTTTAAAAAATGATATAAAAAGATACATCCATTAAGAGTAAGATAAAGTATTGATTTCCATGACTGGAATAATAAAATATACAGGTTGCAAGGATTGATAAGGATTGAAATAGATTATCTAAAGATGCAACTGAGTCTTCCTGCTCCACACAGGCAGAAACAGACTAAATGTCCTCTTTTTATCTCATCCAGAAGTTGTTGAATATTTGCAGACTGTCTCTTATCAGCACACAATGCTCCTGCAACTCTTCTCAGAAAGCCTTCTTGTGTTACCTACAATTGGAGAGAAGAGGGTACTTTATAGAAAGCAATATTTGAAATCTTTCAGGGCTCTCTCTGGTCAGTCAAGATGGGCACTCCATTTCTTGTGATACCATACAACCAAATTTGCTTTAACTATATCCTAGGTAACTATTCTGTGGCCGTCTTACATGATCAAAACTGACCTTCAAAATAAAAATTTACAAATTCTCATTAAAGTGAATTGTTGTTCTCCTAAACACGTCCTTAAAATATATTTTGTTTAAAGTTTCATCAGAGGCTACTAATGCAAGTCATGATTGTTTTACCTTCATAGATTTTGTATGAAAGAGGCGTAATTAAAGCTGTTTTCCAGTGTGTTAAAATGAAACATCTTAAATCCCATCATCAATTTTTCAAGTTATAACCTCATGTTCTCTATTGCTTATATTTACTTCTGCTTGGTTGTTTTTCTTACCTTATTTTTGCTATGATCCTAAGTCATCTAATTGACCTAAGTGTCATCCTATGACACTTGTTCTGTATTTCTTCACGAAATGCATAGATTTCATTATTAAGAATACATAATCAGTATGTGATAATTTGCTTTGTAATTGTCACGATTGCATTTCAAATTATATAAACAAGATTTCACTATATTCATATACAAGCTCATGCATGAAGAAAATACATCATCTTGGGGAAAAAAATGGGTAAAAAATATAAGGCTTTCTAAATGCATGGTGTTTCCTCGAAAGAAGGGAAATAAGCTGGGGCATTTGTTAAGGACATTTTTATTTCAGATCTTCATGGTTAATTTTAACTCCATTACCCTGTATACCTTAAGGTGTACAGGTCTCTGAGCATGAAAGATGAACAGAACAGATTATCAAAGGTGGGATCCACTTGGTAGGATCTGAAAGAAGGATATTGCTTTAAACTGATTTATCCAAAGCTTCAAAATCTGAGCGCAAAATCAAACTCCATTTACTGTAAGCTAGAGTAGCATTTCCCACTTATGGCTTAGCTGAATCAATCATCAACACATTTTTCAGTCTTGTGAGCAAGTGGCAAATTCTTCAATATTCTTGAAGAGCATGTAGGTATTTTTTTTCTTTTCCTACACTATATTTGTGCCAAACAAATCTAAATGGACCAGTAGTAATTTTTAGTTTTCTTTAAAGTCAGCTCTAATTCTTGATTTTAGACTAAACAAAAGATGAGACAAAGAACAGTCAAGAATAACCAAAACAAGGAAACACCTTGTGGTTTATTACTAACTTAACAAATATGCATGGTAGTTTCATCATAAAGAATTATCACATCAACTTACAATCTCAAGCATAACATTCTAAAATACTGTATTTGCTTAACAGCACTGTACAACCTTTTTTGAGCCTGCAGTGTGCCTTTTTTTCCCTTGCACTTGTGTATAAAAGAAAAAAAATAAACACAGGATTCACATGTGTATAGACTGAGTGAGATTACCTTTGGGCAGAAAAGTTTAAACATTAACAGCACCATGACATTTCTCTACAGAGCAGACTGGTGAGCTGTAGGGACTATACAGGCTGCAAAGCAAAGACCCTCTGTCACAATAAATTGGCATGTTTTGGCAGAAGAGATTTAAATGCAGAAATGATTATATATCTGGCATGTCATACTTACTGTTTATGAATGATGAAAAGTTTTTTCCTTCCTTTGAGATGGGTTTGGATTACATTTTCAATTAAGAAAGTGTTGTATGGCTTGCATGGGGCCAATAATATTAAGGAAGAGCTTGAGTAGAAAAATTGTTCCCCAGAAATGCCACTATCTGCAATTCCTGTTTTAATGACTCTTTCCTTTTTCAGTAAGAAATCAGAGGCAAAAAATTAGGATCATTTAAACATTAATGATAAGATACCTAATTATAAATGTTCTGTTTTTCAAAAATTTTAAGATCTTGCAGTTCTTTTCATTATCTTTATTAATCATTCTGGCTTTTTACTACCTTAAGCAGTAACCAAAGAGCAAGTAGCTGTGTATTCAGATTTACAGCCTTAGGGACCTTTACTTAAGTACACGATATGAACTTCTTACTTTGGTGAAGAAGTAGAGAAATGGGAAATAGCGGTACTGCCTTAATATGGTGATTTTAAGATCTTCAGGCTTTGGTTTGTAAACCAAAAAAGGTTCCAGTTTCTTCAACTTCATTGAATTACTGGTAATAAAATAGGAAAAGACATTTACACTGTGGCTTCTGCCCTAAAATACAATAATTCACTTTACCAGAACTACTTACAGATACAACTAAAACACATCTCCAAGAGGGAGTGTGACAGCAAACTGGGACCAGTGCAGATGTAATGAGTCTGATGAATGCTTTCCCCCAGGAGAAAGCTTAATGCTAATGAAAAACAGTTAGGAATACTTATTAGTAATGTGGATAAGGGGAAGGCTTTTTGGCTTTGGCTTTTCCACAAAATTATATTGACAGTGGTAATCATAAGGTCTCTGTCTTGTGAAGAAGGTGTTTCCACTGAAAAATGAAAATCCCTGTTTGCAAAAAAGTAGAGATATTAGGCTTCAAAAAATAAGCCAGTGCCCTGCAAAAATATAAAAATAAAAATAAAATAAATAAAAATAATATAATAATTAAAAGTAAAATTAAAATTAAAGTAGACTAAGTGAGCAATTCTCAGATTCTGTTACCTTGTGAGTACACAAAAATGGACACACAAGGTTTAAATATAGAACTGATTCCTATTGTCATGCCTTCCACACTGCTGCTGCTCTCCCATCCTAGAAGTGTGGATATGGTAGCAGATAAGAAGCAAGAACACATTCCACAAAATTAAACATGATGATATACTGAAATTAACTGCTTTTTTTGTATCAGTTTAAAAAATAAAAATGGAAAAAAAAACATAATCCAAAAGTACTGTCGAGACAATTGTTTTAAACCAAAATAACAAAATGCACAGCTTTATGTTCTTGAAAGAATGTGTCAAAATACGTAATTCTGATACTGCTTAAAACATTTCCATTTATATGAACTGCAAAGCATAAGCAAAGAGGCAAAACTGCTTCTCTATTGTAAAGCTTATGGTGTTTGTGTATAATGCGATCTAATTTAGAAAGTCCCTTGTCATGGAAGCAAATCAAGGCACTTTACATCCTGAAAGGAATTATATATTAGCTCAGTTAAAAGCCATCCGTATTAGAGTTTTTTAATCTTATTTTAAAAACATTGAGCAAGGGAATTAAATAAATGGTTCATAATACAAGCAGATCCAGAAGTTCTGCATATTTATGTACTGAATACTCAATTCTCATCAAGTGTGAATGCAGTAGGGAAATTTCAGTATCACAATATTTGTTCAAGGTCTCTGTTGAACATCGTGAATTACCCCATCTTTCATTTCTGATGATCTTTTGTTCATTTGTTGCTATATATGGTCACAAGGCTGATGACCCAGAGCAGACTGAAGCTCTTCTAATTCTTCACAAAGTCCAAAGTGTGTCAGCAACATTTTCCACATACTCCAGTCCCCATGACAATTGTGCCACTTGTTTTTCTTGAATCCTTTTGATTGGGAACCAAACAGAGTGCACAGGCAAAATTTAGGCACAGGCAAAATTTAGGCTCAGGCAAAATTTATCTTTTCTATTTGAATATTCCTGCTACCATTTTGCTGAATATTAATAATATTATGCTTATTATAATGTGTATTTCCTTGGTAGTGTAGCATGAAGATTTCCAGACCATTCCATAGGTCAGAAACGATGTTCCACTAAGGTACATTCAGTCATCAATATCATGCAATTTCCTGTGAAGAGAAGGAGCTGACACTCATTCCCACACAGCCATGGCTAAAACTTTGAGTCATGAGCTGCCCCACCAAAGAAATCTCAAGTATTATAGCACCATGCTACAATCTGTCAAGCTGATAAGCCCATAGTTTTGTCTGCCATCCACTCGCACATCTCTGCCTTCCTCTGGCTGAGCAGTTAACAGCTGAGCTGTCCATCAAAGTCACTAAAAAGAAACATTGCTCCCAATGGTCCATTCCCTTCTTATGTCTAGATATTCTTTCAAGGACTTAAAAGCAAGGTAGTGAAAGAAATTATATAGTAAGACAAGTAGTTGCTATGACAGAAAGACATGCACTCATGCTTTTGAAACCCTGAAGTACTAGACGCTAAGTCAGTGTCCAAACACTTCTGTAAGCTCTTAATGACTTTAAGGAAGAGCACTGCCACTGAGAAGTGCCAGACCATAAGAGTAACATTGTGCATACAACACAAGGTAACACCAGTTTAGAAATATTAACCTTAGCTAGAACAAACCTGAGATTATATAGCCCAGAGCACCCTTACTGAGTCAGTCATTCTCTGGTGAGATGTGTAGAACTGCCATGTCAGTGTTGTGCTGTACAAATTCTGTGTCCTGTCACTGAAGATTCTCCACCATTTCTAGCTCGGCAAACAGATTTGTATTGCATGAGGCTGCACCATGCGTCTGAAACGCTGAAAAGTCGATTTAAAGCTTCTTTCTGTAGCTCTGTACCATTCTTACATATCATAATTTTTGGTGAATTTCAGGGTTATTGTAGCACTTATAGGGTCTGTTTTACAGGAAATGAATGAGTTTCCTGAATGCAGAGAAGATGTGAAAGTGTCAAATTGTGCAGTGCAAATGTTTTTCTCCTCTGCCCACACAGATAAAATTTTATCAGACTTATTTATCTCTTATGTAAATCTCACCACTTCAGGATCAAACCATTCCAACGTATGAAAACAAGATATGAAAAACTTCTCACTGACACAAAATGACTGTTACCTGTCTAAGGTAGTATCACCTTTTAGTAGTTTTGTTCCTATCACAACGGAACTGAGTGAGCCAGATTTAAGAACCTATTTTATTTTAAAATTTATTTCCTGTGTCAATGCTTTTCACTTTCCTCCACTTATTTTGTCTCTACTTTTTTTCAACCTGACAAGTCTCTTTATTACTAACCACTTTTGTCTTGTTTCATCTCATTCCACATTGCCTCACATTTTGTAGGTCTTGTTTTTGTTGTTGTCATTGTCTGTTGAGTTGCTGATGCTTGACTTTTCCCTTAATTTGAGATGAACAGAGGAAAATGAATTATGTTCGATGTTGAACATATGCACACAATAAACACCCGACTTTTAAAAGATGTCATGGTAGCATCTGCTGTGCTATATTTTTATGACTGGTATAAAAATGAAATAATTGGTATTTACTTTTTATTTTAATCTTCAGATGTCATTTCTGCCCACCCCCTCTATACTCACTTAAATATGTAACAGTATATTAAAGTTAAATCCAGACACACACAGAAAAAAAAGTCAATTTAAAAGCATTTTTGAACTTCTGAAATTAAAACATTCCCAGAGTAAAAATAATCTTAACTACTGCAAAGTTTTATGCTCTCTTGCACTCTATACTCATTACTGACTACAGCTTAAAATGTGTGCTCATTAAGGCCTTTAATACCTGTTGGTGTGCATGTAAGTGAAAGGCGTTTGTGTCTGACTACTTAAAGTGAACTGACATACCTAATAAAATCGACATTTGAAAATCGGTAAAAGGTTTTTTGGCACCCCAGGAAGTGAGTGGGATCATAACATAATTAAAATATATAGAAGGCTTCTGAGTCAGCAAGGCAGCTACATTACTTGATAACTGTCACTTGATTACTCTTGAAAGCCGATAAAAATCAGAAATAGTGATTGCCCACCACAGGCATAAGATATCCTTGATGCTTTAGAAACATAATCATAGTGTTGCAGGAGGTCTAATCAACAGCTACCTAAAATCTCTGCAATCGCTGTAAGAAAGCATTAATGAAATATTCATGCAGGTTGCTGTCATAGGCATAAAACATCATAACCTACTCCTTTTTACTAATAAATACTTCGGTCCTGTTCCAACTTATATACCTACACAAGCAGCACTGGTTTACCTGCTGATATTTCTCTAGCCACAGTTAGCCACAGCTCCACAAAAACATCAGTCTTGAACATAAACAAGTAAGGATCAGATGTTGGAGCCTATTCCTGGAGAAGCTGGATGTTGGAGACTATTCCTGGAGTAAATGACATTATTTAGCACCATAAATGCATTTTAAAGGTAGTTTCTTTTGCTTAAAATATAATGCTAAAGCTTTATTTTTGAAGGCAGAAGATTGTGTGTCTGTTTATATATGCATACATATATATATATAATTGTATAGTATGTATACATATTCATAGGTCATTTCTGCTTTTACATTCAATGCTCTGAAAAACATTGGAGAGGAAGGATTTTGTTCAGCTAAGGCATTAGAGTGACGTGACAATCTGTCTATCAGTTTGGAGAGGTCATTTAATTTCTCTGCTTGTCACTTTACAATAATCAGGGAGACAATACTTATTTCTATTTTGCTTACAGGCAGAGTAAATATTAAAATAGACCCATCAGTATGTGGCTGCAAGGTAACTGGCAATGTCACACTAATAATAGATTGTTTAAAATATTTTCTATCACATAGAGAGTTTGCAATTTACATTACAATACCTGTGAAATGTATATACAAAATTAACCAGTCTAGTAATGTCTGATCATGAAGCCTTAGAATACCTGGTGTGATAGCAGATGAAAAATAAAACCTCCAGTTTTTTATTAAGAATTAAGAACCCCTCTCATTTCAAGACAACAAGGTTCTTAAAAGACTGTTGAAAACTCAGACAACTTAAGCAGTTATTTGGTAAAATACAGCCTCTAGTCTGTTTAACAAGGATAGAGATTATTTTTGTGTAGAACAGACAATGAAAACTTCACTTATACAGCATTGCATATGAACTTTCATGCCTTTTTCCTCTGATTAGTATCTTCAACTTTCTTATCTTTAAAGCCTGCAGTGATTATATCCTTGATGGAAAGGATTTAATTTTCAAATCCTTGTTGAATTTGTTTTGTCAATTCGGTACCATTAAAATTTGCCCTGTATTGAAAAAGCCAACGCGGAAAATATTTTTAAAGGCAAAAAATCTTCTGGATAAAAATATCCATTGATGATATCAAATATACCTCTTGACTCACAATCTAGCCACCCACAGTTCTGCTGTCATTTCAATGGCTTTACCAGAATAATCTTACAAGATTCATTTGTGTTAGCTGAAAGAATATCTAAGCTCCCTTTGGAGCATCTTAAAATATGAAATACCGAACTTAGAGTAGAAGAACTTAAAGATATATCCAAGAAATAAATTCGGTTGCTTCAAGCAAAATTTGCAACCCTGCTCAAAAACCCCTGCTTAGTGACTATTTGCTCTAGATATGTGATAAATATTTACCATTAAAAGTTATCAGGCTACCTGGAGCTACCTAGAGATGTGCCCAGGAGTGTTTCAAATCACTGCAACCATGGATCACAGACTCCTAGTTCAAGAGGAGTCCTTCAGCCAGAATACAGCAGATCTCTGCAGGCTACATCAGAGCTACTGCAAATGCACCACACTGGAGCTCCAAATAGCTAGACTTGTTAAACATAAGCAGAGGAGCTGAAGTTCAACCTACTGTCACAATCAAGACTTAACTTTACATCATGGTCACAGTCAGGGCAGACTCACTGCAGAGATGCAAATGAGCTGCTCAAGATATGCATTCGGGGTGTGAAGGCACCTCCAATACTCTTTCAACTCTGCTACAATTCAGCCGACTGTGCTGGGTAACTCGGAATATGTCTCACACTCCATATTTCAAGATTCACAGATGAAGCAGCAATGTCCTCCTCATCTGCTTGGGAATGTGCTTAATATGATGAGACTGCTCTGAAAATGTTTACCACAGCTTATCACAATGAGCATACAATGCAGAAACAGGCACAGCTGACATTGTAGCTTTTCCTCATGGGCTCGCATTTAATGCCATAGTACAAGTTATGTGGGTAAATGTTTCTTTCTTTTCTTTTTATTCCCCCAAATCTGTCTGTCCTCGCTCCACAGTGACTTGCAGAAAACTAATTACTCAGGTTTTGATTTGTTGACGTTGCTCCCTCATTTGCTCAGCTTCCTCGGAGATCTCTGAATTGTCAAGTGTACCAAAAAACAACTTCAACTTCAGCAGGAGAAGCTGGTCTTATCAGCATACAGAATAGCTACCAGACTGGAAGTTGCATCCTTCCCAAGGAGTTCTGGGTTTGTATGTCATAAGGCAGAGAAGGTAACTGAGTCTGAATTGTCTACATCCTACTTGAGTAATGTGAATAAATTTATTAAAAGTTTATAAAAGACCTTTGTTGCACAATCTCTTAAAAGAAAACTTTTGACATTTAATGGTACCCAGTATTAAAAATGAAATAAATATGATGATGAAAAGCAAGGTTTAGATTGTAAATTCCAAGAAGTAAAACTCCAAGGAGCTTTGGCCTGCTCGTATTCTGAAAGACGTGGATTAACCACTATAGCCAGATTTCTCTGTGGATGTCCTGCACCTAACACAGCTGGATTTGCATGCTGATGCATTTATCTCCATTCAAAAACATTCATGCTTGGTGTCAGATGTCCTGTCTCTAGTCTTCAATACTTAGTTGTGTATCTGATCAGTTATCTCTCGTTTTATGTTCCTAGCCATTGGAAAATAAATCTGGAGTCTGATTTCTCAGTGCTCTCAAGTAAGAAACTCAATATTAGCCCCTTGGTGATATGGTAATATAAATAAAATAATTGTCTCATTTATGCTTTCTGCGAAGCACAATGCAACCATCAACTAATTATTGTTAATTAAAAAAATATTTGAAGCCTCTTTATAGAGGTGTGAGAACAAAACCTTTGATTTTATAATGACAGAATTATAAAATGTTTTCATAGAATAAATGATGGAACAGGGAATAACATACTGAAAGATCTGTAAAAACAACACATTATGTTCTATAATAAATGATCATAATGCAGTCTGGACCAAGGTGTATCATGAATGGAGATTTAGTATTTTAATATGTTCAAAATATTTCTGCTTACACTCAACACAGTACCCTGAAAATATTCAGTTACATATTATGTCACAAAAACCAAAGGCAGTGAAATTTCTCCCTGTCCAAGCCACAGGATATGAAATGGCAGAAAAGTGCTATTAAGGCTGCATAGGCTTCAGTTCAAGCTCTAATCAATTATGATTTTTTTTTCATTTTGGTTCTGAATACTTGAGCAATCAACCCTTTAAAATTTTCTGGGCAGTCTAGGAACTTAGGACATCTGACATGGCTCAGATGTGACATGCACTGTCACAAGTCATTATGAGATGAATAATGAATCTTATATATTTGAGATTAGGTATGTGGAATGTGTGAAAATGCTATTTTTCTGATTTGTGTTCCATAGAATTAGAATCACTGCCGGTCAAGTAACAACTCTTTTTTTTCCTTAAACTGGAATAAATATTTCAGCCTGTCCTTGCTGGAAAGGTGTTTCATCCCTTGGATAATTTTTGTGGCCCTCCTCTGGACATACTCCAACAGGTCTATGTCTCTCCTGTGCTGAGGACCCCATATCTGGACACAATACTGCAGACGACATCTCACCAGCACAGAGTAGAGGGGCAGGATCACCTCCCTCACCCTGCTGACCACATTTCTTTTAATGTAGCCCAAAATAAGGTTGGCTCTCTGGTCTGTGAGGGTAGATTTCAGGCTCATGTCCAGTTTGTCATCCACCAGTAGCCCCAAGTCCTTTTTAACAGGACTATGCTGTCTTTGTTCACTACTAACATGACACAGTCTTTGTAGTTTGTATTTATTTCATCCCTACAACTGAAAGCCACCTCTCCCAAATCAAATTTTCACTAAAAGCCCTTCTTGCAGTCTCCTTTTCTATTTTGTTCCTAGTCACTGCCAAATAAGGTTTTACTTTGTTTGAAAATAGAAGTGGGTTGTGTTCACAATACGTTAACAGTAGTGAAGTTGTGTAGCAACATGAGTTTGTAGTTGCAAGCCTCTTTCTTCTCTTCAAATATGATTTTAAAATTAGTTTATGCAATCTTCAAGTCAACACAGTCTTTCTGCTTTCTCTACCACATTTTCAGCATAAACAAACCAAAAGGAGCCTGCATCCTCCATGGAGACATTACTCCATCTCTTCAGGCAGACAAGAGAAAGATGAGACAGAACTAGAGATTTAGGCAATAAGAACAGACAGAATCCTGTGTATTGGTCTCCCCCACTTTTTGAGACTTTCAGTTTTCAGAGTGGAGGCATTTTCTGCCCTCAACCTGTGGCTCCAAGCTGGTTTTTATTCTGGAAGTCTAGCTAGCTTGCATTTAAGTCTGGATCGTGGTTGTGAAATAAATGGGAAATATATGTTCTTCTGCTCTTTCTCTGTTCCTTTTTTACACACACATCATCTGCTACTTGGCTAATGCAGATAGATGTGCCTGTGAGTGGGGAGGGAGAAAGTTCTGGTTTCATCAGTCTTAAATCACCTGTTTCTGTATGATTTAGTAGAATACCTTTAATCTTTTCATGCCCCCAGCCAAAGGGTAAGCACAATAATTATGACCAGTGAAAAAGAATGGATGAAAAGCATCATTCGTTTTATCCTTTGATTGAGAAGGGGAGCAGAATTCCCTCCCCTAAAATGGTACCTAAGGCATAGTAAATTATTCACAGATGCGTGCTTTCTTGGAAGAGGTCAGGTCATTGAAAACTCTGTGAAATTCCATCATATCCTCTCTGGTTGTTGTAACTGGATTTTCAAAGCACCACCTCCACTTCTTTTTCTTCTAATCAGTCATTCCCTGTTGTCTTTCCTCTGCTAACATTCTTGGTAAGGGTGGTGAAATTAAACCAGAGTGAAAGCATGGAAATGTCAAGAAAATTTATATATTCATGTGAAAACAATATCTAATTTTGTTTTAACTTTGACTGGGATGTTGTCAAAAAAAAAATAAAAAATAAAAAGAGAAAAAGTCTCAATGTTTTCCGCTTGAATTGTCTTTGCTGTACTACTGACAGACTTTCTGGTAATGTACATTCTCTTAGCTGAGACAAGGAAATGCTTGGTGCTAAAATGACAATTTTCAGGGCAGTGATATTTGACATATTTTTGACATCACTTCAACAATTTGTCTGGTTATGGCTTCTGTCCGATAACACGTGATTGACCCAAGTATCAGATGAAATAAAAGTTAATGTGGTTTGTTCTCAAACTTTCATCAAAGTCTATTAGATGTTAACATCCATTCAAGTCGATTATTCTTGTTTTGCTCTAAAAAGGTTAAAGAATTTGGTCTTTTACATCATACTTCAATCATATGTGTGTGACATGGCATTCTGCCTTCCGAGAAAGTACCTGTCTCCTGAAAGATGTAGTTGGGTTTTAGTGCTCTGCAACCATGGTTACATCCACTGCACTTTCTGAATTTCATGTAAACGAGAAACAAGTTTAATACTGTTGCAGCAAGAAAGACTATTCATTCACTTGATTTTTTTTGGATGGTAGTCCATTCTGTCCACTCTTTGCTCAAAATAGCTCAAATGGAGAAGCACATCACAAACTTTTTTGCAGTTGTTGGAACTATATTTTCTTTAATACTAGAAGGAAACAAATTTTCATTCCTAAGTGTGCACCTGTATTTGGAAATAAATTCATCTTAATTTCTGAGGTCTTTTTGTACTATATTTTCAGTATAAACATGGCTTATTTTTTGCTATGTTTTTCCTGGTTCATATAATCTATTTACTTTCTGAATAGAAAATGTGGTAATAATTCAGAAAGGAAGCTAGGAAGAGAAACCAAGGGGAGCACTTAACCTCCAGCCAGGAATATTGGTTGCAAATCTTCCATTTGCTTTTAAGGCTCATAAAGCAGCCACAGGCCAGGGGAGAAATGGAAGATTACAGGCACAGATGGTCTGAGGCTGAAAGACGTAAAGGTAACTGAGGAGGCCCTCAAGAAACTGAAAAAATATCATTTATGTTCTGGCTTTGTTTAGCTCTGGGCAGCTAGGAGCAGCTGACTATGAAAACCTGAAAATCTTTACAGCTTTTAATCCTTTGGTAATGTTCAGGGCTGAACAAGATCTAGGACAGTCCTAGACTTAAAGAACTGCTTATTAAATCTATGAATTTGTAATTGAAGTCATAATTATTTTCAACAGTTTTCCCACAACTAAATTTTTCAGTGCTGAATCTCTTTTTCAGACATTTTTATAATTGTACATTGTCATATTAATTGCTGAACAATGTACAGAAATATTTCAGAAATTGTGTTATTACCTGCCCATATATACATTTGGTATGCAAGTCGCAAGGGCTAAGTTGAGACACTTTCTAGGTGTCATGGTTTTATGATTTTTGGTATTGGTATTCCACATCATAACAACATGTAGTGCAGTAAGAGTTAAAGAGTTAATACTCCAACTCCATAGATCATTGATATTTCCGGGTATACCTGTCTCAGAAGAGAAGAAGAGCTACATTCCCCAGAGGACTTGCATTTTTACGTATTTTCTGCTCAGAGGGAAAAGATAAAAACTCTCTGCAGTCACAGGACTGCACAGGACTCTTTCCTTCGGGATCGACTCAGCAGTGGGCACTCGCTGCCATATTGCCTTCAGTGTTAGCGTAAGGCCTTCAGTTTATCGGACACTCTCTCTTGCTCATTTTATTTGATTTATTAGCTTCAATTCCAATTATATTGTATTATATTGTGTTATTTTGCTTTCTGATAACTTATTTAGTAAATTAGCTTTCCTCCTCAGATCGTTGCCGCTGTTTTGTTTCTAGGCCCGTCTCCCTTTTTCCTTTTCCCTTTCCCCCTTCCCCTTTCCTGGGGCGTGGGTCTGCAGGTCCCCCGCACCAATCATCGCGGAGCCGGGCCGATCCAGCCCGGTGGACTGTTGACACTAGGAAATCAACAGGTCACCAGCTGTAGAAGCAAGGATCCCAAGCAAGCAGGTGTCAACGGTTTACCGGGCTGGATTGGCCCGGTTCCATGATGATTGGTGTGGGGGACCCACAGACCCACGCCCCAGGAAAGGGGAAGGGGGAAAGGGAAAAGGAAAAAGGGAGACGGACCTAGAAACAAAACAGCGGCAACGATCTGAGGAGGAAAGCTAATTTACTAAATAAGATATCAGAAAGCAAAATAACACAATATAATACAATATAATTGGAATTGAAGCTAATAAATCAAATAAAAGGAGCAAGAGAGAGAGTGTCCGATAAACCGAAGGCCTTACGCTAACGCTGAAGGCGATACGGCAGCGAGCACCCACTGCTGAGTCGATCCCGAAGGAAAGAGCGTGTCCCGTGACCGCAGAGGGTTTTTATCTTTTCCCTCTGAGCGGAAAATACGTAAAAATGCAAAGCATCGCAAAGTCCTCTGGGGAATGTAGTTCTTCTTCTTTTCTGAGACAGGTATACCCGGAAATATCAATGATCTATGGAGTTGGAGTATTAACTCTTTAACTCTTACTGCACTACATGTTGTTATGATGTGGAATACCAATACCAGAAATCATAAAACCATGACAGCAGGAGGCAAAGGGAACCAACAGAACATCCTCATTGTGAAGAATTTCTTCCTGATCTAAATCTTCCTTTTTTTTTAGTTTAAGCCATTATCCCTTGGCCTACCACTACATTCTGTGATAAAGAATTGCTCTCTGTCTTTTTTGTAGGCCTCCTTTGTTCACTGGAAGGATGCTCTAAGGTCTTCCTAGACACTTCCCTTCTCTAGACTAAACAGCCGCAACTCTCTCAGCCTCTGGTCACAGGAGCTCCAGTCTCTGAACATTTTCAGGGTTTTCCTCTGATGAACTTAAACAGCTCTTCGTATTTCCTGTTTTGGAGGCCCAGAGTTGAATGTAGTACCACAGGTGAGGTTTCACAAGGGCAGAGTAGAGGGGAAGAATCACCTCTCTCACCATGCTGGGAACCTTTCTTCTGATGCAGCCCAGAATACAGCTGGTTTTCTGTACAGCAAGAGCATATTGCCAGAGCATATTCCCTGTTTTGTCCACCAATATGGAGACATGGTCTAAATGGAACTGTACACAAAGTACATTTATGTTGATGCTCACTTCTTAGCACTGCAGCTATGTTTATCACATAATGTTGATCAGAGCATTTACTGCATAAACCTGCACAGCCCTGGCGAGTGTCTAATTTGTACTGAAATTCACATAATAAATTATAAGCATGATATGGAGTTCTGAATATCCCTATGACTGGGATATAAAGAAAAATCTGAAGAAAAAAACTGTTCTGCCTTTAAAAGAGTGTAACACTTAAAATGATCTGGGGAAACTTTGGTTTTGAGACATTACATTTTAATGGAAGCATTTGCTCATGGAAATCAGACAAACCCTCCCCTTGCCTGGTAGCAGTTCTGGGCCTGATGTACCCCAGGGTGCAGTCATCCCTTTGGGCTGCCAGGGCATACTGCTGACTCGCGTTCAAGTTGCCATCAGCCAGAACCCCCAGCTCCCCTTCAAAGGAGCTGATCTCAAGGTTCTTGTCTCCCTGCGTACATATAGCCACTCGATCCCGGGGGCAATGATATATGAATATCAATTAGTATACTGCTTGAATTTCAATTTTACTGTGAACAGTGTGAAAGCAATCTATTTTGTCAGTATGGCTTTTTTAAAAGAGAAATGACGTGTCCATTTACCATATCAAAATTTTATACAACTGCTTCTGTTAATGAGATTTTGAGAGCTGATACTTTCAGATATTTCATCTGTCACAGAAAGAGTGATGCAACACTTAGTCATGTAAAACATCTTGGGGACTACCAGAAATCAACTCACTAAAATAATGAGAACATCTGTTCAGCATCTGTTGTTGAACTTAATTTACTAGATGTGAGTACAGGAAAAAGCACTGTTCCCATTACTGGTCCATTGACAAATAAAGTAAAATTAAATCAACTGGAATTATTAGCAGCTCCATTTCAAGTGTGCGTTAACTTTCTTATCACTGAAGCTGCTTGAATTAAGAACAAAATACTGTTTTTTCTTTCCTACATTGCTCCATGGAGAGATATGCAACATCATGGAACACAGACCTGTGCTAAAAAATATAGTTTTGCAATACTTAGAAGTCTAGAGAAATTTCTAAAATCTTAAACAGTATTCATTTTTAATCCATTTTATCCACCTTAACTTGAGCTTTCTGCAGTATGCAACTATTGCATTATTTCCTTTAGCATCTTAAAAGTAGAATGTGTGAACTGAAATTATATTTGTTCTTCAGTAGTGTGAAAATTCTTAATCTTTACATGCCAAATCATCAGCGTTTATTGTTAATGTAGCTATTAGCTATTAATATGGAGCTTTCACCCGAGCTAAAATCTTGGGCGAAAAAGTTTGTATTAGACTTGCATTAAAATGCTTTGAAATTGACCTAGTATCATATTTTATCACCTCTATTTTCTCTAATGGGATTATTTTGCAAAGCGTTTAAATTCATAAGCTACATCTTGAAGTTTTTTAATCACTTTTTTTTTCTGTTATGGAAATAATTCATAACTGAGTCATATATAGTGGAAAAGAATCTACACCTCCTACTAGAAAAGTACAGTTTTAACTTGAGACCTTCAGAGGGGCCCACTTGCAGAGGAACCCTCACACTTCAGAGGATTTTGTCCTCAAGAGTTAAAGCAAGGTTCCTTGAGGAGGAGGAGGAAGAGTGGGGAGGAAGAGGAGATTTAGATACCAGGAATGCATATAGTGAGTCATCCTGTAAATCTGTGTCGCCTTTTCCCTTTCAGCAATTCCCACAGACTTGCCTGAGAGAGAGGGTTAACATCTGAGGGAAAATTAGACCTCATATATATAGTGGGAATGGTTATTTTCACATAAGCATGTGATTTAAGGAACCTGATGAAAAGAGCTTTAAGTCCAACAGATTCCAGCTCACAGCAGTGTGGGAAAAGCATATTACTTTCTAACAACTCAGCTGTCTGACAAGAAGAATTCACTGGGATTCAGCAAACAAATGTTCAGTATAAAATAGAGCATAAGCTTGGTGCAAAATTCAATAAATTATATTGTGCATAATAACATAAATATAAGCCCAGATTTGTACGAATGTTATAATGTCAGATGATTTTCATGTGTTACTGCTGTGTGTGATTTTTTCCTATTTCACTACAGGCTAAGTTAAATTACCAAAAATTGACATGGATTGACTGCATTCAAACTGGTAAGTGCTGCAGCTCGCCTTATGAACTTCCAATGCCACAATAATTTGTTTTTGTGTTTCCCAGTGCTTCACACATCAGTGTTTTTGACATAGAAGTTCACAAAATAAGCCAGATTGGTTTAGGTGGACATTTTGCAGGGGAGTAAAGTATTAGTTCCAATCTGTTTCCCTTGCTTAATGTTGCTCCCCTCTGGCACCATGTCCAAGCATGCCAGACTGGGAGGAGGAGGAGGAACTGCTTTTCTCCCACTGGGCACTCAAGTGGTGTCATCAATGGGACAGCAGCAAAAAGAGGAAGGAGCCTCAGACTTTCTCCCAGACTTGTGCCTGACGAAGTATGATCCATATGACTAGTGGGGAGATGCACACACTTTGACATATGGCCTGACATAAAATTTACACGGGTATTGGGACTTCCATTCACCTGCCCTATCTGTTAGTCTGCTCTTATCTCTTAATTTTCTCTGCAAGTCTAAGATGAAAAACTGGAATGATTTTGACCAGAAAGAAGAGAATGAAAATTGACCTTCCAGTTTTTTTTTATCTGGCATTTAATTATCAATTGACTTGTATGTGACTGAGGTGACATCTTTCTTATCACAGTTTGCTAATCATAGAAACAGTATTGTTCAATACCTTCCACATGCTATGTCTGGCTCCAGGCTGTGCCCCCTATCCACTTCAGTGGACAGGGGAGAAAGTGGAGCAAAATGAAGGATGGTTTTCAGACCATCACCTACAAATAAATAAATAAATAAATAGAGGCTTGTCCTGCCTTTACAAAAGCAACAAGAATATATTTCTGTCTTGTTTTATTTTCTGTCATGACCATAGTGAATTTCTGTATTTTGAACTATTTTTGGTTTCTCTGAGGCAGATGGAGTTTGCCTTTCACATGATGTCCTCAGGGTGAAGGTTCAGTAAGGATGAACTATGCAATCTGCTTCACTATAACACTTGACATACTGTTGATCAAAGAAGAACATGTTAGGGACCAGATGTTGCAAGTAGTAATAACATGTCCCAAGCCCTGCTTTCTCCTAATGTGTAACATGGTGGAGCTAAAAGCATCTGTAGGATGTGTTCAATAGGGAATATGTAAGTGAATACCACAGAAGAAATATCTCACTTAAAATATTATTCTTCATTATTAATTCTCCTCTTCCCGTTTTTAATATTCCTCTGTAATTTCTCTCTTGAGTTTAATTTCTTCATTACTTTTTTACCCCATTGGGATATTTAGCTTAAAATTGGATTGATAGCTATCTTTAATTTATTCTATTCACTTAAAATACAAGGGTCCATTTTTTCCCCAAAAGAGTACAATACTACTGAGAATTATTTCAAATCCTAGAAGAAGCAAAACACTCTCTCTTCATTTCAGTATGGCTGCTGAATTCTCCTTGTTCTATTTACTCTTATGTAATCGTTTGAACATCTAAGTTACTGAGATATGAATTTGTTGAGGGTATCTTCGAGTTAAGAGATGGCACAAGGAAACTGATCACTGTTCCATTTTTCAGATTTGCTATGGCATTCTAATGTGTTGTGGTACTGTTTCATCTTTCTGTTACACTTTCACATCTATCAAATAAGTTAGTACAGAGCACTTGCAGAACATGATTCAGTAATGTCACGTTAGGAGGGGAGGGGAGAGGAGAAATTACTCCCAAAAGGACATTTTGTATTAAGTAAGTTCTCTAAACTAATCCTTCATTTTGTTTTGTCAAGTCTTCAGCTAGGATATTCAGTTCAGTGTAAAGCATTGCCGCTTGACAAAGCCATCTAAAGAGTCCAGAGGAGTACAATATTCTAAAAAAAAAAATTTCCCCCCCTACCCCCCCCAAAAAAAAGAAAATCAATAAACAACACAACAGTAAAAAAGCTGTGATTTATGAGGAAATCTACTAGGATTGTTTGGAATAAAGTAGAAAAGATTTAAATGAGAGTATGCTAATGGTTTTCAGAAACTGATATTTGAGAAGTGAGGGCATTAATCTTTCTTCCATGTCAATACTGAGCAGAATCAGAAGGAATGGATTTAACTTTCAGAAAGAAAGATGTGGGTTAGAAAAAAGTCTGTAATAAAAAGGACAGCAAAGCCTGGGATATTATGGAGTCTTTAAGTTCACTTTGGACAAACATTTGTCATAGAAATTAATACTTTACAGACGGGTTTATGGCCAAGCTGATCTCTGGAGTTCTCTGTTTGCTCTCTCTTTTTCTAAAACTATTTCTTTCTTGAATCCTTTGCTATCTTTTCTGATCCCTAAGAGGAAAAAGTGATTACTTCTGATGAAGCATTGTGCCTGTCACTTTATTACAGGTGGGATCATGTATGAATCTCTCTCTAGATCTCTAGAAATACTAATAATTTATGCAATGCATCCTTCTATAGATAGTTTATAATAAATTCCTACCTCTAATATTTGCTTACATAGGCAAATATTACCTTTGTTCATAAAATGTATTGTTCTGGAAACGAGTTTTCTGTATATTCTAATTCAAACTACAATGCCATCTCATATTTCATGATCACAATCTGCCAACATTGCCTACTGACTATCTCATTAGGTAATCAGGATGGTTGAGAATTTTTTTCATTTTTTGTGTGATTTGTCGTGGTTAAAATAGAAGGATTTTTTGGCCCTTAAGGTTGATTATAGTTTGACCTTAATTTCACAAAATCCGTCTGCAGATTTCAACTGCAACTGAGGTAGTACTTGTGGTCTTTCTTGAAGCACCAGTACCCAACTATTTTCATAACCACTGTTCTATCAGACATCTATGCTGCAGACACACCCTTGTCCCTGGGCTGGAGCATGCTAGCATTTTCAAATTATGTGAATTCTCCTACTGTAGCAAGAGACGTTTCAGCTTATTCAAAGAGAAATTTTAAGGGCATGTACAGAAAGAGAGCTAAAGCTGGATTCTCTGCTGCATGCTTGCAAATGTCCTAGAAACTAGAATAGGATAAATATCCTGGCAGTTAATTACTATACTGTAATGAGCATCTGAAAAGCCTTCTTTACTCAGTGATTGACACTGGGGAAAAAGAAGGGAATTCTCAGTACAGCAGCCTCTTTTGCCCATGTAGCTATGGGGACAATTACCATTCTGATTTGAGCCATTTGTTATACAGCACAAGTTAAACTCAGTAGAGTCCAGTGGTTGCAAACTGCTTCAGAGAAACTCCAATAACAAGTTAATGAGTGTGATATAAATAGATAAATAGAATTGGCTGCTGAATATCTTTGTAATTTGTGGAAAGTAATGATGTTCTAACACAATCAGTTAAGAAAAATAAATATGTGCTTAACATAACATTGAAAAAGATAAAAAGTTTATATTAGTAATGACTTTTATTTAAAATCATATTGGCTTAGGAAAATTATGAGTCATACCATAAGAACATATTTTGTGTTCAGTGCAGAAAAGCTTTAATAGTGTTTAACCCCTTTATATTGACATATTGATGCTGTAAGGGAACTGTTTAATCATGGCTTGAACCACTGGTTTATCATCTGAAGCGAGCACTGAGTCAGCCATGGAAGCACAGGTGAAGACAATACACCTGTGTGTCTGGAAGCGGTGGAGTCTGATTTCACCTCTCCTAGACCCCATTTAAAGGGCTGTCCACCACTGGAGAAGGATCTCTTCTTGGAGATTGCTCCTTTGGAGTTTTCTACTGCAAGCATAGGACACAGGTAAGATTTTTTTTCCTTTTACTTTGATTGTCTCTTTTCCATTGCAATAATCTGTCTAATTATGTCATCTATAAAATGTCTTGGCTATGATACCATTTGGTAGTATTCATTCTGTTAACCTCACATGTTACAGATGCAAAGTTAACAAGTTTCCAGTTCAGCTTCATAGGTATCTAGAAATGTTCTATGAAAATCCAGTTTTGCCCATAAGATGAGAGAATTGATCACCAACATTTTTCAAGTAAATTTGAGCTATCAGCTTGCTCTGAGACCATTTTCCAAAGCCTATGAAAAAATTTAATAAGTAACTGACATTAAACAATAAGCGAAAATATCTTAATAATCTAACATTGCATTTAATTGAAGATTTTAATAAAAATTTAATTAAGGATCCCACATTTCTACTTGGGGGCTATCTTGAACTCAATACTATTCAAATCCCATTAGTGCTAATGGCCAAACACCAAACATGGGGAGAATGTAAAACACATAAAATTTACTTTTAATAAGTCATTCATCCTACATTATATATAAAAGCTTTATTAAAAACACATTAAAGAGAATTAAGTACTATTATAACAATGAATGTTTTTAATAATCAGTTGATATTTATTTAGTTTATAGTACTGTCTGATTTTTACACAATTATGGTTTTATAATGCCCCTGTAAATCTTCAGCAAATGAAATGTCTGTCTGGAAACATCAATTTAAAAACTTGTGAAAATGTATTTTAATTTCAGTGGTTTTTTTTTTTTTTTTTTTTTTTTTAACAAAGAAGAGAGGAAAAGTTTTATTGCAAGATCATTTAGGTGAGAGAGTTTTAGAGAAACTTGATGTGCAATGTGCCCCAAATGTATACAATAAGTCTGTATCGCATAGAAGGATCAATTGTTAATGCAAAAAAAAAAAAAAAAAGTATTTAAGTGAAAGGAGTCTGTCTCCTGTCTGAAAGAATATTTTAATGATGAAATAATAATCAATATCTTGTAGACCAGAGGGAAAATGTATGGTAATCTGAGTACAATGCAGCCAGCAGGTATGTTAGGCAGATGAATTGACATTTCTAAGTCCTGAAACAGAATGGGGTCACTTCAGCTTTTGAAAGTAAGGTGTTTAAAATGATGGGGAACGGTCAAATTAAAAAGAAAATTGCTGGAAGAGAGTGACTTACCATGGACCAGCTGTAAGATATTTCTCCATTTGTCATACTTTAACATTGTTTTGCATTGTCTCCTATTTTCCCTTTTATTTTCTCCACACTGATGCAAACAAAATCATGTATTGCCATGTCTGTTTCTTTGACAGACAGTATTAAACATTTCATGGGGATTCAAACAGCTTCTCTAACTGAGACACGAATTTCTTCCTGGAAAAGAAGAAATGTTTATGGTATCATGAGCCACTGTCCCTATATGCTGAACACTTGGTAAGCATCACTCTCAAGGAACCTGTAGCAGATGCAGGTCCAGACTAAATAGAAGGTAACACTCCTCTACGTGAAATATGATTATACCCAGAACTAGTCATGGGTAATGGAAATGTTTTTATATTACTTATAATTGTCCTCACAAATGCACAACTGTCAAGTGACAGAAAATCTCTGAGAATAGGCTTGTTGTATCCAGTGAAAAATATCTTCAAAAAGTTTAAATGGTACACATACTCTGATTCTACACTTACTGCGGCCAATGTGCATATCTCCATTGACATGAGAAGGCTATGAGTCACAAATTATGCCATATGCCTGGCTTGTATTAATCAGTTTAATGAGCCACAGTTTTATTAAAAAAAAAAGATAGAGAAATGAAAGGGTTTGCTTTGACTTTTAAATCCTTTGATTTAACTGGTTTCTATCCTAACATTAAAGTTATTTAAACATCCTTTAATTGCTTTCATTACAAACATATAAGACTTTGAAACAGAATTTTAATGAGTTTTTAGTACTCAACCACAGCATCTTATCAAATGCATGTGATTTAGCTGTATTTGGTGAAAACCAACTCCAAAATTTTAAATTCAGAATCTTTGTACTTATGTGAAATCCTAGGCAGCTTATTTAATAAGTTAAAAAGATTCCCTTACAATCCAAGGATTATACTTCAATCTCAAATCATTGATATATCCACATTTTAAAATAAAATTGAGATATGTTATTTAATCTTCATAGTATTTTATATAATGATCTGAGATTGTTCTGTTGTCTTTTAGGGAATGCCTATACTTTATTTCAATAACAGTGCTGGGCTGGGACAGACAATCTCTTGAACAAAGTCAGTTTGCACTGCTGAGAAGAGTCTGGCTCTCTCTTCCACATTACCTTCTATCAGGTACATACAGACATCCTTTATTTACAAGGTCCTTTTGAGTCTTCTCTAGAATAAACATCCTAGCTATCTCAGCCACTCCTCATATGAAAAATGTGTCAGTCCCTTTATCATCTTCATGGTCCTGTAATGAACTTGCTTCTTTAAGTCTACATTTGTCTTGTACTGAATGGTCTCAGAACTGAACACAGTACTCCAGGTGTAGCTTCACCAGTGCTGAGCAGAGGGGAAGATTCGTCTCCTTAGACCTGCTGGCAAAACTTCTCCTAAATGGGGCCCAGGATCTCACAGGGCTTTTTACAGTGAAGGTGCTCACTGTTCAACTTGTCCACAGGGATCCCAAAATCCTGTCCCGAGAAGATGCTCTCCAGCTGAGTGTCCATCAGCATGTACTGGTGCATTGAGTCTTTCACCTCCAGTTGCAGGACTCTGCATTTCCTCTCACTGAACTCCATGCAAATCTTCTGACCTCAATTTTCCAGGTCTCTCTGGATGGCAGTTCAATTCTCTGGTGTATCAAGAATTCCTCATGGTTTTGTATCTTCTATGAATGTGCTGAGCTCTCTCAGAACTTCTGTGCACCACCATGGATTTCTTTATGTCCAATTTCTTTAAATGCTCCCTAGACTGGCCCTCTCCTGCTGACTTCCTTGCTGCAGGCTTTTCTTCTGATCTCGGGGGGATGGAATTTGATAAAGTTCTAATTTTTACCCCAGTTAACAATTATGCATTCTAATTAATTAATTAATTATTTTCCTTTCTTACTATTGATTCACAAGTTCCACTGGCAGGTATGATTTTCAGAGGAGTTTCAGATGAGTTAAGATACAACTCTTAGAAGAATCTCTGGAAATGCGTAATTAATGTGGCATATAGAAGGTAAGGTGAGAAAATTAAGCCTTTGTAAATCAATTGTATGTCTCCTCAGTACACTGCAAAACCACTACATTATCAGAAAATAGATAAATGGATGGACAGATAAATAAATAAATAAAGCCAGTTTTCCTCATGCATCCTCCCTCTGCTTAGGGAGCTTTTTCTTCCATGGATATTTCTGGATTCTTCTGGGAGGAAGAGTGAGATAAAAAGTAGTAGAACTTGGAAAGATGGAAAATAGTGGTTGGCAGTCCTGCTCATGGCATGGGGGTTGGAGCTCAATGATATTTAAGGTTCCTTCCAAACTCAGCTATTCTATGATTCTATGGTAGTGAGCGTTTTTTTCTATTTGCTCATCTTACTATTACACTTTGCACAATGCTAAAGGATTTTTAAAATGGTAGGTTTTGAATACAAATATTTCTTTGAGTTTTGGAATGAATGTTTGGCTGCTGACTGCTGGAAGATGTTGTTTTGCTGTCACTCAAATGGATCTGCCAATAGAAATGGCTTCGTTGGTGAGCTGGAGCAGTGCTATAGGGGTTGATCTGGCACATGTTGGCTTCCCCACTTCATGAGTTTATTATTATGAATTGTTCCTATATTTGACCCACAGTTTATATGTAAGTCTAGTGGAATTCTATTCAGATCCCTACAGAATGTGAATAGATAAGCAATATAATGCTATGTAGTAAAAAACTAAACATGGAGACTAATTCAAATATTGTGAGCATAAGCACAGATTTTGGGTGGTTGAGTACTATAATTTAAAACCAGATGCACTAAAAAAAAAAAAAAGGGCTTTCAGAGAAAAGTGTGTAGAAAAATCCTGCATAAAATTAAGGATGTTTTACCTTCATTCATGCCAAGAAAATAATTAAAAAGGAAATTGCAGGCCAACAGTAGAATCACGAAGAAGAGAAAATTAATGTAGAAAAATAAGATTATTGTTGAATATTCTACGTCAGAGGCCAAGACCTGGTTTGAATATTGGTTCTAATAAAAGAGATCTATTTTCCACTTTGTAACTCAGTTACTGGTGTTTAATAAATTTCCTGTGTAGAATGTAATTAAGTGAAATTAGTCAGGTTTTATAGACATTAGATGAGATCCTATATTTTTTCCTTTTTAGGTGGCTAGTGGTTGTTTTCTTAACAAATTGACAAGCAAATATGAATTGGTACCTATTAGCAAAAAAGTATTTATTATAATATCTTCAAAAAGTATTTATTATAATATCTTCATTTTTAGGAGAGTCTATGTGGTTTCAGGAAATGACAGGATTCTGAGCTGCTCTGAGCAAATGAATAGTTGTACAAATAAGTATTTTCTGTGTGAAGTCAACTTTTTCCAGTTTCACAGAAATAGAAATGTTATAGCTGCCAAGGCATAGATTTCCAGCACAGCATCATCCAATAATCACGCATTTTGAACATTGTATTCTGCCAATATTCACCTCACTAGCAAAAACATTTTTCAGTATGGTTTTTTACTGAGTACTGAAAATAATTCCTGGTAGAAATGCTGCAGGAATACCAGTTGCCAAACTATGAATCTTTTGGGAGCTGTAGCAGCAATGATGAAGCAAATTTGGGAAGTTATTCTTGAATCAAAGTATTTTAGTATTTTTAAGGTTCCTAGAATTTTCTTAATATCTCCATTTATTCACTCCTCCCAAAAGAATCGATAACAAAAAGTAACAGCAAAGACTCTGCTGAAATGTTTTCGGTTTACAGCCCCAAGATGTGAGTGAGTAACAACTAATCTTTTTTTACCATCTGGATCTAATAGAGCTACCATATCTTGGTTTACACAAACTTCTTGCAGCGTAAAACCCATGCTTACTTTTAACAAAATTACTTTGAGTGAAACTCCAACACCTCACATTGAATGTCCCACATGAATTAATTTGGGTATTGAACAAAAATAGATTCCATAACGGGAAATGTAAATAAAAAGCAGCTAAAATTTTGGAAACGCATTTCATACTATGTCAGTGATGAGAGAGGTTGACCTTCAAGCACACATATGAGATGTGAAACTTAGATTTTGAGTTCCTGCTTTGTCCACTTCTGGAGCGGAGCTGAGGTCTGTATTTTCCACATACCTTAGAAATACTGCTGTGTAAATGAGAAAGTCCCTAACAATGTAAGCTGTGAAAAATCCAGATGTTTGTTCCTCATTCACCTCCCTGCTTTTCTTTGTTGGTGAACACCTGACAATCCTAATTTCCAGCTAAGAAATACTGAGACCTAGCAGAAGTCTCCATGCAGCTCTTCAGAGTGCTGTGAAGGGAAATATGGCTGCCAGTGTCTATGTGAACGTGGGTTCTAAATACATACTGCCAAAGTTTAAAAAGTGAGCTACCTTTCCTACCATCTGAGCCATGGAATTCATTCTTCTGCTTTTTACCTCTAAGCATCTATTAGTGTTTTTCTTGTATGCCCATGTTTTTGAGAGCTTAGGGTTTGGCATAAATCGTTGATTCTACTTTGCTTTCTTGGACTGGTTAGAAAAACAAGAAGAGTGGCAGTTTCTCTCTTACACAGCTTTAAAAAAGAAAAAAGAAGAAGAAGAAGAAGCAAATGCCTCCATCATCCAATGCAAAACAAAGTAAAAGCAATTAAAGTTGATAAAGGTTGCCATGGAAGTCTGGGTGGCACTTCATCTTCGGTTCCCACCCTCCTGAGATCAAGAAAGGAAGACAAAGTATGTGAGTGACTTAATGAAGATATACAACAGCTCAGCTGCTTATCTCAACCCTGCCTATCTGGCACTGCAGCATCAGATACAAATTACAGTTCTCAAATGTAGAAAGGCATGCACATTGGAGGGCGGGAGAAGTATTCAAGTTAACAGGCAAAGAAGTAAGGGGAAATAAGGAAGGGCATGAAGAAGAAAATACCACATGTTGGGTGCAAGGACAGCAAGGCAGATCTGAACCAAGATGGTTACAAGAAAGCAGGAAGATAGGATGTTATCAGCAGTGGCAGATAATTGTGGCTTAAAGAGAATCATGGAATGTGTTACTAGGGTTTTATTTTTGACTGTAATAGACCAAAGTTTTCTGTTGGTCATCAGGAAGACAAGCTAGAGGCAAGGAATGACTTGCTATCACTAAAAAGAGATTATTCTTTTCTTCACCTTCCAATCTCTAGAAAGAAGATGAGTTTGAGAATTTTAGAAAGGATGCAGTAAGAGAAGAACTGAGCTCGCAGGCAAATCAGAGAGATTTTCATGACCTGAACGGAGTAAGAAAGAGTAGGGAAAAGATAAGCACTGAAAATTGCGTTGATATAGTATTGGAGTTGAGGGATGTAACAGGTAAGACTGTGTGATACAGTTCCTCCAACACTTTCTAAGCATCCATCTCTTCTCATTCCTATGCTTTAGAACAAACAGATTCCAAGATTATTCCTTTGCCTATGAATAATTCTTTTGATACAGCATGTTAAAACAATTTGAAGTACACCATCTCTCTACTCTGCTTGGGACTTTGGGACTTAGAATACTTATAGTGACTTATTCTTTACTCAAAATCAATGTATTCCATCTTCCAGAGATCTCTGACCTCTTTAGCCATACATTTGGCTCAGTTTCAGCACTGTCACTCAGGAGTCTTCAATTGCAGGGCAGCAAGCAGTAAAAGATAATTGTTCATCTAAAACAGCTTTGTGGTGAAAAGAACAAGGCTGTGAGAAGTCTGTCATCATGTCCTACAAGTATTCCAAGACCAGAATAGCCAAGTCACAGGATTCAGCTTTGACTGTGATGTCAAAAGTGATATAGCAAGATAAATACACAATGCGATGGTTCAATAAGACAAATACAAATTCATAAATACCTGAAGGGAGGATGTAAAAAGGATGGAGTCAGACTGTTTTCAGTGGTGCCCAGTGACAAGATGAACACAAACTGAAATACAGGAGGTTCCCTGATACATTTCTTCACAGAGAGAATGATGGAAAACTGTCACAGTCTGAGGAATCTGTGGAGTATCCTCTTTGGAGACATTCAGAAGTTGCCTGTATGTGGTCCTGGGCAAACTGCTCTGGGAAGCCCTGCTGCAGCTTGGGGGCTGGACCATAGAACTGTCAGAGATCCCTTCCAAACTCAACTATTCTGTGATTTTGTGATTCTGCAACAAAAGAGTGAGTTATTTTGGGCTAGTTCTCAAGCACAGCTGAAGTTCTTAAGACATGATGTTCAGTAGTGCTGAACAGAGAGAAATTGGCAGAATCTCTAAACACTACTTTCACAGTAACTTTAAAGTAGCAGAAGCCAACCTAACTGTCAATGAAAGATGCTTCTTCATCTTCGGGCACTTGTTCTAGTCTCTGTACCTTCCCTCCCTGGGGCCATTGGAAAGCACACATGCAGCTGCACAGTCAGGAATGTCTTGGAAATATTTTTAGAAAAAAAAAATCTTTTGACAGCACCAGTTTCTAGACCAAAATACTGTTCTGAGAAAGGACGAAATTATGGGTGGGAAGAAGGTCCTTCTATTTTCAGGGTGAAGTCATTTCTAAGTCACTCCTCAGTTACCTTCAAGAGTTCAGATTGGCTTACAAATCAGTACCTGCCGGCAGCTCTCCATTGTAGCTGTTAATTCATGCTTTCACAGCTGTTACATTAGCATGCCAACAGAACTTACAGCCTCCTTGAAATTTCCTTCAGGATAGTTTGAGCATAATTGAATATTAAGAGATTCAAAATTTAATTTTTATATTTTCTTAAACAAGACTGTTCAAATATGCCCTATGCAATAGTTACCTCAGAGTACTAGGTGCAGAACAAGGTCAGAACTTTTACAAGGAGCCATTTCATAGTAACATATAAACAAAAAAAGGTTGGAACCTTTTCTTTCTTTAAAACTTGAAAAGCCCAAAATGTTTCTAAGCAATTTAGCATCTACTGGGCCATGCTGCCACCTGTCAGTCTGGTAACACTCTCAGATTTATAAAGATAGCAGAAGAATAGATGAGTTTAAAAAAAAACATCATTTACCTATTTTTCATTCTAATTCGGAACATGCAGTATAAACTTTGTCAAAGAGTAAAAGGAAAACAGCCCAGAATAAGAGCTCAAATAGGCAGTGAAGCTGCTTTTGCTGCCTAGGTGCACATTTGTAACAGTTTTCTTTGTACAAGGATCAAATTCTTTCATTAAATATTCTCATTTAAATCCAATCTGCATAAATAAGGGCCCATTTCTCAAAGAGCACGCTCATTGAAAGAAAATTAGATTTTACTTAAAAATACACACAACTCTAAATTTCTCATCATGATCTCAGCCTATGTGAAACATTTATTTCCAAATGTGTCCTGCTGTGGTTCTCAATGATTTTCCTCCAAGTCTGAGTAGAGCCAAAAGTCTGTAAGGTATCAACATCTCTCTGGGAGTGCATTTGCTTCCTATATCAAAGCAAGATGCAAGACCTTGGCATACACCTGCTTCTGCCTTGTATCAGTTCTCAAAGGATGCATGTATGCTCTCCAGAGGAGAGTTGTGATATGTTCTGGTCAGGTCCTATAGGATGGCACAATCTGGATTCACAGTCCAACTTCAGTCTGTACATAGGTAAAATCAAGTAAAGTCCACACCTCCACTTAGTTTTAAAGCAGTCATTTAGGGCACAGATTAACCAAGTCTCTCTCTTTGTTTCCTTTTTCCTTTTCCTATATCAACATCTGCCCAAAATTCTGAGTATGGGAAGGCTGTTCCTCTCATCTTTTTATGCTTTTCTGACTAATCTCCCAGCTACATAGGTATGCACAGGACCACCAATGGAATCCATACTTTCTGTTGTTGTCGTCAGAGAAAAGTAAATTGTTTGCAAGTAATTTTTGTTTATCTGTCCTTGTTCCATTTGGATTTTTTAAGTCTGTAAGGCTTACTGGTTTCCAATTGGCAATTTGGATTCCAATTTGGATTCATCCAAAAAAAGTCTCTGAGGTTAATAATGGACATTGCAGTTACAGTAAGACATAAACATCCACTGAGTATGACAAGGGATTGAACAGCTGAGTACATTAATCTATCATACCAAATTCCTAATGTAGCTTAAAAGTCCATGAAAATGGCATGGGAAAGTCACAGATTCAACAGAACAGCTGTGGAGAACTCTCAGCTACAGCTACTACTGTATTCAGCACAGATCCCCATAACCAAATCAATTTTGTCGGTACTGTTTTGAGGACTACTAAAAGATGTGGCTGTTTGACATTTCCAGAAAGTTTTCATTGCTTTGAATGAATTTTTAGGAATCAGCATCAGTTTGAGACTTATTTCTGCTTTTTTTTTTTCTATTGTTGTTGTTTGTTTGCTTTCAAGCTGAAACACTCTAGCTAGTGCTGAAACTGATCTGTATTACAAATATTGCATTTATCTCAATTTTAAAAAGAACGTTCGCAATTATTTATGTTGAAGAACTCCAGAATCTCTATGTTTTGAATGGAATGGAGTTCAGCAAGACCAATTGTCAAGTCCTGAACTCTGGCCACAACAACTCCATGCATTGCTAGAAGCCTGGGACAGAGTGGCTCACAGGTCGTGCAAAGAATCTGGAGGTGTTAGTCAATGCTTGATTGAACATGAGCCAGCAGTGTGCCCAGGTAGCCAGGAAGGCCAACAGCATCCTGGCTTGTGTCAGAAACAGTGTAGTCAGCAGCAGCAGAGAAGTGGTCGTCCCTCACTCTGCTCTGGTGAGGCTGCATCTTGAATACCATGTTCAGTTTTGGGTCCTTCACTACAAGAAAGACATTGAGGCCCTGGAGAGCGTCCAGAGAAGGGCAACAAAGCTCTTAAAGGGTCTGGAACACAAGTCTTCTGATGAACAGCAGAAGGAACTGGGATTATTTAATCTGGAGAAGAGAAGGCTCAGGGGAGATCTTTTAGTTCTCTACAAGTACCTGAAAGGAAATTGTAGGAAGGTGGGGATCAGCTTCTTTTCCCAGGTAACAGTTATGGGATAAGAGGCAGTGGCCTCAAGTTGCACCAGGGGAGGTTCAGTTTGGATATTAGGAAAAAAATCTTCTCAGAAAGAGTGGTAATGCATTGGAACAGGCCATCCAGGGAGGTAGTGGAGTCATTGTTCCTGGAGATGTTTAGGTAAAGGGTAGAAGTAGCACTTAGGGGCACTGTTTAGTGGGTGATACTCATGGTGGGCAGACAGTTGGATGGGATGATCTTGGAAGTCTTCTCCAACTGTGGTGATTCTATGATTCTATGATTTTGGCAAGAAATTCACTGCATAAAATCTCACCCAGGTTTGGTCAGGTTACGAGCCTCCATATCTACAGTGATGGCAGACAAATTTTGGCAGCCAAGTTCTCTGAAAATTTCATTATGCATGGAATATCTTCTATCATTCTTGGCTCCTACATGCCATCTTTATAATGACTACACCATCTCTGTAATGACTGTAAAAGTTTATTGGTGCTATATTTGCTAAGACTTTTCTTAAAGCATTATCTAGTGTTTCTTAGAAGTGAACTTTCATAAAATTCTGAAATCGTGATCATAGAAACTTTTTGTTTTGTTGTGTTCCCTAATTAGCATATCCAGTTTTTCCAGTATGTTGAAAGAGTTCTAAAAAATGTTCTATAGATGTTAGTTTCCTTTTTATGTTTCGGCATAGTTTCAAATGTTAGATGTTTATCATATTTTCTTGGTTGGATAGCTGATTGGGTGGTGTAATTTGTTTGATTGGTTGGTTGAAATTAAATACGCAACAGTGTTTAATCATGTGAAATTAGGTGACAAAAGTTTGTAAATTCAGTCTTGTTTATCACAGACAATGAAATTCATATTTATAGAAATATCTGTACTTCATCATTGATTAGAATTAGTTGTTATACTATAATTAAAATATATTAATAAGAAATCAAGAAATTGAAAATTTTTGACTACTTATATTCACTGTGTAATTAATTATACTTAGTATTTTTTTTCAGTTTATGAGATGTTTGATAATTTCAGTATCCAATTATGATATTAAAATTACTTCATTATCTATCTCAGATGGCATATTTACAGCACGTTGTACTCTTGAATCTGACTTAAAATACATTATTTGCAGTGACTTTGCACTGAATGCAATTCCTGTCATGGTTCTTCGTAACTAATTTGCTTTCTCCTGTTTACTAACTGAATAATTGTCAGAGTATAATTAACACAGATGTCACATGTGCTTAGTTTTCAGGTTCGGATTAAATTTATACTACTGCATATGGAAGTGTCTAATTAGACTGCTATCAGAAATGGTGAAGGAGTTGCTATATTTTGAGTAAAGCCTTTTTCACAGACTTTTATTGAATGGTACTATAATGTTTTTATTAGTTTGCGAATGAGGCTCATATTAAAAACATCAGCTTGTGCACATCAGTGTTTACTGAGATTGAAATATTTGCAAATTAGGCACAAACCACCCTGAAAATTTGGAGAGATTCTAAATTTTGTAAGCCAAATTTTATACTGGTCAATTAAAGCCAAGACGCTACATCTTCTAACTTTTCGGTGTTCAGAGATCCAAATATATTTCTAATAAGATGTAATAACATCTTCTACATAGTATTTTGGGGGAAAAGAAAGCACATGTTGAGAACAATTGAAGTTGCAATTGAGCCTCCAAGCTCTGTTGCAGTGTTTCCCATCAGACCAACAAATATCAGGTACTTTGATTCAAGTAAAATGCACACTGAAATAATTGCACTTCTCTATATGAACTTCTTTGGTAAGTTAATTGCTGATCATGTACAACTAAGAAAAGTAAATTTTCTATACATGAGTGTGGAATTATGGAGCAGTTAATTACTTATACTGAGAAAAAAAATGGAAAGGCAGAATTCCTCAGTACTGTTTCAGTATTCAAAATCATCCACATTAGATTTATTGCACTGTGAATTTTATACATGGAAATTTACTCTGGACATACATAATGGGAATATTTCCTATATTAACCAAGATAAGTGGTTTTTAAATGTAACTCTCAGAAATTTAGATTCTCTTTTTAAACAAACAAATGTACAAACCAAATCAATTTGTTGAACAAGTGTGCATCTGTTCTGCTCTAACAACCTCTCCCAGTATTTTGAGTTTTTCCTTTTCATTATGTTCCACAGTAGCTCTGGATGCTTCTTTTTCAATGCTTTGATTATTGTCACTTGCTCTGCGTAGTAATGTTTTGTTACTTACTGATAATGAGTGTCTTAAAAAGAGACTTAATTGGGATTTTGTTACTTTCTTTCTTTAAAGGACAAAATACCCCAGTAAAACTGCTTGTGGTTTTAGGGACCATTAGATCAGCTATATCACCTGGATTTCTCTTTTGAGATTTAATGCCTAGAGGTCTCAGTGTACCTCAGGACACCATAGTAATATAAATAAATGTAATCTAAAGTAGTATACTAGTAAGTCCACATATACAGCAATAGACAAGAGAATATCAAGGAACTTTTTGAATTGGGGAATTTTTCGACTAGCTTTCTTGTGCTAAGTCTTTGCAAAACTGCAAGAGTGATTGTTGTTTAACTGTTCTTCTTCGTGGTATTTGTAAGGGGAGAAGAAATCCCAGTAGTAAGTGCATTCATTTTTAGAGCTCAGGCTACACCTGAACATCAGGCTAGATCTGCATATCACATTATAGTACCATCTTTCTGTGGGAAGAAATGAAACATGCCAGGGAGATGGGAATAATTCTCATGACTGAATTTACATAGCCCATTGTTGTCCATAAACACCACCAATATAGAGATGATCTGTATCCTAACTGACCTTGAAAACCTATCTATTTGAGTACCTTTTATTTTTTTATCTAACATCTGTTAGCTACGTTTTTCTGAAGAAGTGAAAGAATTTGTTTTGTGATTCCTCATAATAAATTCTGTATTCTCTTTCAGAAATGCTGCCTAATACTTTCTGTGTATGCTTAGCCCTATATTTCGCCTCCATGACACCGGTTCCATCTAAATTTATTGGCTTTTTTCATTCACCAAGGTGTTAAGTTTCTGCCATTTTGTGATGAGCTGTCATAGTGCAGCAACCAAAATAGGAAATAGGCATCTATCATGCATGTGATTTTTTTCTTTGATACCAATTAATTAGACAGAACCATAGATTGCAGAAGAAATACATAGAACTGAAGACATCTAAATGATCTCATCAGCAGAAAGTTGGATACTTTGGTTGATGGTTTCTAATTTACACTGTAGCAGATGGATGATGCTGAAGGTCACAATTACAATATAAGAGTAACTTGTCTGTACAGTTTGAACCCCGCATAGATAACTGCCTCATTTTTACTGAATGCTGGTGGTGAAAACCTTTTGTTCTTTCAAACTCTATTTCATGTTGGTAAATTATACCCCTGTGATGAAACAAAAGGAGATTTTAGTTTATCCTTCATTTCATTTTTCATACTGGATCTGTAGCTCTCTAATTATTCTGAAGAATCTTATTGCCATCAAAGAAATGAGCAAGTTTTGCTATTTGCTTATTTGTGAAAGATCTGAATAGGAAACTTATTAGGCATTCATTCTAATAAGAATAGAAGTAGAACACAACTCCTTATTGAACTAATAGATCAGAAATATTTTCTTTTTAAGGCAAGAAGTAATCAGGTCAATTAAATTTGAAAATAGAACAAGCTAAAATTTTCAGAAAAACACAACTCACTAAGTGACTTAGGAGCAAAAATTTCTTAAAAACTGCTGCCTGCTATAGTGTAGCCTATCACAAGTGTGTATACATTTTCATAAGATCAGACACTCCAAAACAACTGTTGTTAAATGGTCTTTCTGATAAATGAATTTCAAAATGAAATACCAAAAGTCAGTATGAGATATACCCTTATGTATATCTTAGGACAAGATGATGTAAATGAATAGTTGGTACGTGGCACTTCACATACCAAAAGCCAAAAATCTACCTCTTAGTTTCCTTTGTGTCAATTTGTTTTTGTAGTTATATCCCATCATTCAAAAGACAGAATCCTGGAGAAAAAAGAAAAACAAGAAAGAAAGAAAGACACACAAAAGAAACACAAAAACCTACCTATTGTTTTGGTATTGTTTGGTAGAGGTTGTGACTGGAGGCATCATAAAGTTGACACTGGGAGCCTCAAGTGAATTATCTACAGAATCATTTGCAGTGGTCCTTCCAGTATAGCTTGTGCTGTGAGGCTGGCTGAAGTATTTTCATCTGATGGATATTCACTGATATTTATAAAAAAACATTAAGGATCACATTTTCCAAGTATCCTTCTGCCTCTATTGCCTTACAGAATTCGGGATGAAATAGCCTCCTGAATGTTCTCGTCTTTTCATTACCACCTCTGTAGGTCTGGTTATTTCTTAAAGCTAACTACTCCCTTGAAATCTAGAAAACTCTTGATCTATGAAATGATGGAGCCAAAATAGCTCATTCTGGGACTGTTTCAGTGAAGCAAGTGCAATTGATAAAAAAGACTCCAGCAGGAAGAGCAAGCCTGCAGAGTGATGCAGGCAAACACTCAGGAACATTAAAAAAAAAAAGAAGAGTAACTGCTGAGACAATTGCATGCTCTTTTGACCTCACATACACACGTGTGCACTTCCAAAGATACAGGCTTGATCCTGTGAAAAATCCTTATAATTCCTGAGCACTGAAATTGAGCAAAGCAGTATTAAATTAGCTCATTTTCTTCAGTATCTGTCATTTCATATTTCTTTGCTAAAATTTTGCACTAATTACATAGATTTGAAAATGTCAGTGTGCTGCAGCAAGTCAGTGAATATTCCACAGTGCTGAATGATGTGCAGCCAGTTGACTCACATCTCAAACGTATGTAAGAGAGACTTGTAGTTTTAAGTAACAAGGCTGTCTGTTCAAATATATACACATCATTAAGACATAAAAAATCAGGAAGTAATGTCCTGCCAAAGTGATGTTACACCACTGAATTCAGTCTGACCTATGTTAGTATGTAATTCCAAATCACCTGAGATACTATTATCCATTCACTCAGCTACCTATGTATAATGATCTTTTTCCACCTTGTTTCCTGCATCCTCTGTGTCCTCTACAAGTCTCGTTTTAGAAGGCTGCAATTGTCTAGGCGTCCTCTCAGATGTCTCTCAGCATAGCAGAAATGGCCCCCTTGCTTCACCTCTGCTTGAGCTTTGCATACCAACTTAAAGATGTAATCCTGAATTGTTCACTGTGACTCATTCAGACTTCTGCTTAGACTAAAAATGTGTCTACATTAAGGATTCCCTTCTTACACCTTAGTTACTTGCTGTTACATCACTATTAGCAATATCAGCAGTGTTCTGCTACTTTAAGCACAAACTGATTCCATTTTTCTCCACTTTCCTGTATAGTACCAAATGAACTAACTAATGACTGTACAGGGCCAATAAAAATTATTGCTGCTTTTCAATTACGTGAGAAATTTAACTTTTAATTTTTATTTTCCACACTAGTGGATTTTTTTCTCTAGCTGTGTGCAACTATCTAAGATATGTGGCATTTAAAGTATAACTTGTCTCGAAGTTAGAATTTAGCATCTGTTTTAGGGTGTGCATGGTGGCCTTTTAAAAAAAGAGATCCAATTCATTTCTGCAATTCATGTATCTGCATACATGCATTATCCAAAAATTAGTGTGAATTACCACTGGTTATTTATATGTGTGGTCATTGTAAGAGCAATATTACCAGCAAATACTGGATTTCTGTTTCTAATAGTGAGAGTGGCCCAGGCAGCATGTATATCTGGTCAGAAAAAATGTATACATAAGTTGGTATCAGCTCTTTCAGTATCAGAAATTTGTTCAAGTAATTTGCTTGTCAAGAAAAAAGAAAGAAAAAAACACACATTTTTCTCTGCTGTGACTGAAGCCAAGCCAGAACACTGGAGTTGGCATGGCTTTGGTACATATCTGTGCTAATGTAATGCATTGCATTTTTATTGCAAATGTGAAATTAAAAATTACTTCTGAAAGATTAGATATATTCTTATTGTGAATACTGGAGGCAAAAAGTAGGTTATAATTCAGAGTGTGAGAAACCAACTCCCTGGATGAGTTGAGACCACAGTATACACCAGATATTCATCCAAAGTTTCATATGAACATGCAGATCAGAGGGTGTCTTGGGCAGGTCACCAATCAGGGAGGCAGAAACAAAGTACACTTGTCCCTGTACATGAAGAAACAAATGAGATGTCTGCACATTCCATGGCATCCCATATCTGGATGTCATTAAAGAAGTAAATCTTCTATTCAGTGCCAGGCACGGTTTTGTAAATGGTTTCTAACCCCTTTTTCACAGAAATCTCTTGATGGCCTGAGAAAAGCCATGGGCTTTATTTGGGCAGAAAATGAACCACTTAATCGTTACATGGCTTTAATACATTCAGATACGGGTTTAGTGGAGGAAAAAAGAGAAAAAAAATGCATTTTTACATTTGTTGCACACAGGCTTCTATATAATCAAAATCTACTTTCTCAGAATACAGTTTCACTCATTATAATAAGGGAACAGAACTCCACAAGAATGTTCTCTGCATGGCTTTGTTGTTATTTGGTATACAAGGGACCGTGAACTGGGGAGCTTTGCTTCTCTGTCATGCTGGTCAAGTTCAGTTCAGGAAGCTTGAACCCTGGTGAGGAAGAGGAGTCATGGTGCATACTTGTAAGGTGGCCTGCTGCTCACAGCATTAGCCAGGGATAACGGAAAGCTGCATGCTCCCACAAATTATCTGAACTAGGCAGGGCAGAGGCAGAGATTTAGTGCACCGCATTTTAAGAAAGGTTGAGTTTCCCTGGATCTGGCTATACAATGAGAATCTACTCCTTCGGTAAGAAAAATCCCATCAAGTTAGTGTTGCTGTTGTGGAATTTGTTCTTTTTTTGCTCTATGTGTAACCTAATATCTATTTCCCATTACTTTTTCATCTTCTAAAATACTCACAAAGAATATCAAACATTATCAAATAAACATTTTTTATATTTCATTTTAACATATTTGTATGCAAGCTGAAGCCCAAGGAGCATTAGAGAGTTAAAACATAAACAAGAGCAGAGGATAAAAGAAAAATGATGAAGTAGTAGATGAGGGAGAAAAGATAGGGGCTTGAACAGAGACAGAGGAGCAATGAAGCAGTGAGATGCAGGAAAGCTGTTACAGATGGCAGAAGCAGCAGTTGGAAAGGCTCTGGCACCAACAGTGGCAAGATTGCAGGCAGGGACAGTGAAGAACTGTGCACTCTGCAGGGAGAGGAGGAGGAGAGAAATACAAGGTCAGGGATGCACTCTGACTCAACTGCATGGAAAATTATAAAGCCCTGGCTGCTGATATTCTGTCATCCTACCTTGTACAGCTGATTTACACCTCTGCAGAACTGAGCAAACTGGTGACTGAAAGGTAGCAATCTTTCACCTCTGTGGTGAAAACTTTCACTTACTCATCATCCAGTGGTATCTGGAAGACAAGCTTGAGGGATGCAGATAGAGCAGATCATTTAGGAGGAATCTGCTCCTTAAGTCTGTGGGAAGAATGGAATGAGATCTCTAGATTCAAGTAAAGATTTCTTAAAGCAATTTCCTTTTCAGGGAATCGCCTTTGAAATGAGCTATCATGTAAAATGCTCCCACAAGAACACTATTGTGTCACATCTGCTGTGGAACCATACCCTTCTAGAAGGGTCATTTCCTCTCGGATGCTGTGAAAATACCACAATGATGACAAAAGACAAGATTTTAAAATTTACTCTTTTAGTCTAGCCAGTTAAAAAAAGTATTTTTGAATGTACATATAGCACATTCCCTTATGTGAATTAATAAAATGGTGCACTGTGGACAAAGCATGGAAAAAAATCTCTGAAATATCTGTGGAGGATTTTATGATGATAGTTGTCTGCTGCACAGTTTCACATAGATTGATCCTACTTCTTCACTTACAGAATTTGTCATGTTACTGCCAGAGATTGGTACCTTCATTCCACTGCCTCTGACCAGGCATCAGTCTGGATCTGGGTGCCCAGCACATCCAAACAGATTTGTTATGTGCTATGCCTTTGTAGATGAAAAACAGAAGTACTGAGCATGCTGTTCAAATGCCAAGATCGTGAATGTGATCAGGGTCTGTCCTGTGCCGTAAGCCCTGTCAGGCAGATGTCAGGGAGAGATGTGTGTTGAGCAGATGGATCATTCTTCTCCTGGCAAGACAGACTTGAGACTGAAAGCTAGCCTCAAAGTGCTAAAGCCTCGAAGTATTTAAAATTAACATCAGAATGTAGTCAGTGCTATACTGCATTGGACCAATATGTTAATAGTTTGTACTGTCCTACTTTGTCTGACAGTGCCCAATAAAAGACAGTTCAAAGGAGGCACCAGAAACTTCACGGCAAGCAGCTGGGAAATAAGTGACCAGGAGGAAAAATTTCTTAATCACCTTTTAACATTTTGTTGCCTGAAACTCCTGTTTAGTTGAGAAAACATGATCCTGCAACACTCCAGATGCTGCAAAATTTTTCCTTGATTTAAACAAGAGTTAGAGCAAGTGAATGATCGTTTACATCAATTTTTTTATATTCTCATTTGCACATCTGTTTAATGATATCACATAAAATGCTTAAGAACACAGAATAAAAAAAGAAGGAAAGGCTGAAAATGTTAATTGTCTACTTAATTATGTTTAGCTCCTGAGAAAGTATTTCTTGTAACATCGATATTTGTAGATGATGTTTCTGGAGTACCATTCATGAAGATCTAAGTCAAACCAGACTTGGGGCACTAGTTATCACTTATCCCACATACTCAAATATTAATTCCACATTGTATCATTCAGGTGGTTGATCAACAACAGTGATGAGTGGCATCCAAAAGCATGTTTGATTTGTGATGTCAGTTCCACTTTTTAAAGTGAGAATGTTCTTTAAATAGAGAGAACACAGCCATGTGTGCATCATATGTGAGTCCACAGAAATGTTATTCATTATGTACAATTGGAAAGGGGAAGAGAGCTGTGGAACTACTACCTGGTGCTCAGCTTTCAGAAGATGACTGTGTAAAAGGAAACGTTTATAAACTATCCAGATCAAATCATTTGCATGAAGGTGACTGGATGTAGTTCAGGTGCCAAACTCTGATAACAGGTTTGATTATGCATGCTCATGAGAATTTGTAATTATCACTGACTTGCCTAGCAGAACAAGTCTTACCACTCTTCAGAAGAAAATTGTAGGAAAAATGGTGGTAAATATTCCCTTAACTCCCTGAGAATCAATTAAGTACCATGGAGCACCACCCAACACAAAATACACCCGGTAACGACTAGTGCACTGTGCATTTCATATTTTTGTTTAATTCCATTTGGCACTGCAATTTAATTAATTTCACTTGGTCTTATTAATCTTCAGATAGCATCTTGATACAGACAAGCATACAGCTTCATCCCATACAATAAATTTTTCTAAGAGGCTCTTTGTCCACACTTTCTGTCTTTTTCCCTGATGGAAGAGTATGTGAACATGCGATGCTAGGGTCTCTGAATTCGTGATTTCTAATGTTATAAAATTATCTTGTGGGGAAAAAAAAAAAAGGTGTTTATGCTTTGAAATTGCTTTGAAATACGATGCAATGTCTAATCTTGCTTTTTCTCTCGTTTTGAAGTCGACTTTTGACATTATCCACGCTGCTGTACCGGTGGCTGCAGTATTTCTGTACCTGTTTTACTTACTTACCCGTGCTTTGAGAGCTGTTGCTATCTAAGAGCGCTCTCTATCGATGAAAAGTAAAGAAAAAAACCTTTCATTTCAGTGCTTTTCTACATGTTTAATTTCTCCCAGAAGCTGCTAAACTGAACTAAAGTAAAAATTTTAAATATCATGCCAAATCGACAAAATCAAGCTGATCTGTGTACATTTTTTGGTCTTCTTGTTTTTAATTTCTTATGAATTTGCTTTTTCAGTATGTTGCATTTGCACATTGGAACGACAGTTATATGTCATAATACTGAAATATTTCCAAGCAGAACCTGAGTGTTTGATGAGAACAGAATTTCCACAGGCTGTTTTTTCTAAATCCATGAGGTTTTTTTGGCAACAATTTCCCATCATTTACAAGTTGACAGCAGGGATCAATTAAATATTAGACAGCAATCTCAATTTGCCAATGAATGTATTATGCCATACACGAAAAATGTATTCTGAAAGCTATGAATGTGAGGGCTAACTTCATTTTTGAAGTCCTTACTGGATTTCAAGTCTGTAAAGCCTTCAAGATGAGGCACATAGTTTACATTTACATAATCCGATACAAAGTTAAATGGCAAGAACTGTTAGAATAAAATATGCTTAATAAAAAGGAAGAAACAGAAGAAACAGAGAGAGGGTCATTGGATATAAATACATAATGCTTTTAGGAATGGAGGTGGGGCAGCCCATTTGCAGTGATGTTCATGGTGCAGTGGGCCTATTGTCTTTGGTGGGATAGAATCCCCTCTGGTTGCTGTCTGCACCTTCTGTGATGCACTGAAAATGCTTGGAGCTCTTCTTTTCTGGTGGTCTTATTCTAACTGCTTTAACTTCAGACAGGTATTGCGCATCTGTCCACTGCATACTAAACCTACTTGGTCATCTATTAAGAGTTTTCAAGACATCTTCTATGAGATATATAAATAAAATATGTAAATAAATTGGTAAAATGAGACCACAATCATAAGAACAAAAGCATTCAATCATATTTCTTCAGCTGTAGGACTTTCAACATCTTATCATGAAACAAGACAGTAATAACTTCATAACCTTCCTCTAGCTGAGTTGAAATTGTGAGTGGGGAAAAAAAATAAAATAAATCTTGCCTTATTTGCAGTACTGATGCTTTTTGAATGTGTATTATAATTATTTCTTTGCATTGATTTTTGTAGTTTTAATTTATTTCCCTTTTGAAATCAATATAGAAAAAAAAAGAAAAAAAAAACTAAATGAATCATAATCTTTATCCTTGAGTAAACTAGAATTGCAACAATCCTAACACTTCTTCTTCCTTCTCCTTCCCCTTCCAGCAATGAATTTAGTCTCAAACTCACACAAATTGTTTGGTATATTTGGAATTCATTTGACATTTTGCATGGGAAAAAAAAGTGTGAATGGTGTTTTCTCTGTTCCTGCGGTATAAATTATTCATCTCTGTGATTTACCAGACAACTTTTTTGGGTAGATAAGGAGTCATCACTCAGTTGCTCTATAGATCAGGTAGCCTTAACAATAGAAAATGAGTTAAACCCAGCAGAACAGAAGGAGTTCTGAGCACCTGCTATTTGTGTCAGGATTATTAAAAGAAAATGTTATGGCTCCAGGCCTGCTTAGCTTTGAATGAAGTTGGTTACGCATGAACTAGGTTACCTGGTGTGTAATAAAAATGCAGGTAGTGCAGGAATAGATGTCCAGTTGCTAAATGTAGCAGGGAGAGTTATGCAAATTGCGAGGAGAATACCTGTGGTCTAAGCTTTATACAGGGATCCAGGCAACTGCAATAATTCCTTTAATTACATTAGGCACGTTGAAATGCATTTTATGTCATTTTAATAATTCACTTGTAAAGAGGTTAAAAATTCTACTGGTTCTTGGTTGGTTAGTTGACTGTTTAGTTTTCTTTTCGGAGATGTTTTAGCTGAGTTTATAATTTTACTTCTTTAGGACATTCTACTTAAAACCAAGTAGTGACCTTGCTAAGGGAATCACGTACGTGAACAGGGGGGTGTGATTGAAAAGCAGTCATGTTTGAACGTCCAGTTCTGTTTTGGACAGTCTCTCAGTCACACACTGCTGAATGCTAAGATGATACAAATGAAAATATCATCTTGTACTTTCCTTACTTCTTTTCTCTTTCTCACTTTATATCATCAGTTCCTGAGGCATGTAATGGGTATCAGGACCCTTATCCTAAACCAATAGAATCATCTTTATGTTTTTGCATTTCTTAAGATTTTATTCAAATGCTGTGCTACAGCAAGCATGGAAGAATTTTTGGTTCTGAATCTGACAGTTTCTAACAGAAGTTTTGATATTTTTCTTCTTTATCAAGTTTAAGCAATATATGCTACTGGTGATCCCACAGCCACCGCTATGACAGCAATCAGAGCAGGCCATATTCTCTAGCCTTGATGGCAAATGATACTTGTCTGGGTAGCTAAACTTCCTTATCCTCAGAAATAGTATTATTGTTATTTTATTTTATATTTGTATTTATTTTATTATATATTTATATTCATACTTCCTATTTAAAAATCATTTTTATCATTGTCTGTAGGGAATGATCCCTGACCTTGGCTACCCCCGGAGCCATTCATACAGTGCCAGAGTCCAAATCATGCGAGGAGATGGATAACTGTATACTGCCAGTAGTCAGGCTCTGCTCTGCCAGTGTTTAGCTTACTGATGTATACCTATGTCAGTAACTCCAATAAACAGAAGACTAAAGATTTAATCTTTTGTAAAAAAAAAAAAAAAAATCAAAAAAAGTCACCTAGACAGTATATTTTGTATATGGTGAAATGGAGTCTGGTATGTAAGGGGATACATGGAAATAACAAAATTATAGAGGTTGAAGGCTTATTCCACGGTTTTCACTGAAGGTCAGGATAGTCTATGTAAACAATATGAAGCTAATAATACGCTACGAAATGGATCCATTATTTTTCTTGAATTCTAAAGCTGCTGCTGCAGAAGGAGATTATAGTAGAACGGTTTTGTTGTTTATGGCTTGATAAAAGGCTGCAGATTTCATCACTGGAAATAGCCTTTCAAGGTACTGCCTACTTCCACAGGAATTTCCACCTAGAATTCCTGAAAAAATAAAACCTCATCTTATAAGTGGAAAATCTGCACAGAACCTACCAAAATACTTCTGAAAAATATACAAAATGTTTCTAGTCCCCTTAAAGAATTACTTTTTTTCACATCTGTGAATTGTTCAGCCATTTAAATTTTGCCTTAAATTGTACAAGCAATAAAAATCTGTTTGTTTTACCAGTTAGTAAAGAGGAGATGTATTCTCATGTACACATCCCACAGACATGTTAGTGAACTCCAATATGTGTCATAGGCAAGAGGGGTTATCAAACATCAGTGTGCAGAGAAGTGCAGTTTGACCAAGGTGCTCTGTATTATTCTTAATTGTACACATAACCTGGATGAAATCAAGTATCTGTAAGACAAAACCTTAGCATTTAAAGTTCTTACTGCACAAAAGTTGTTCCATGGGGTTTTCATGGACAACTTCACAGAGGATGGTGGGTTCAGTGTAAGTTCCCAGATAGGAACATACAAAATGAGCAAAAAAAAAAAAAAAAAAGAAAGAGCTAAATTGGCTGCAGGTAACAGAAAGTGAAGTGAAACCTTTTATATCAATATTAACTTTGTACCTCTGACAGAATTCTGTAATGTCATAGACAGGAATGATTTTATGTCTCTTGTCAAGACTCCCTCAGATAAACTATTTTTGAATCCCTTTTCCCATTGATTATAACTCTGCTAAAGTTTAATTCCTCGAGGCAGTGATTTTCCATGCCATGTGTTTGCCTGAGGATACATTTTTAATTGATTTTGAAAGTAGATTAAAGCAGGTTTTTGGCTTAGGTAACTTGGCTATTTCTCATAAGAAATCACAAGCAAAATATGTTTTATTCACATTAAAGAAAATAAAGAGACATGTGCCAGTACACCCACATTTAGGCTGCAGACTTGGACACTAGAATCCATTTGGAAATGTATATTGACCTGAAAAATATAATCTGAAAAATTTCTTCAAACTCAGTAGTTTGGCCATTGCATTTATAAAAAATTTTGTTTACCTCAAATAAGTTCCATCCTACAGCTCTCAGAGGTTAACTCAAGTAATCTTTTCCGCAGAGCCCTTCAGATGTTCCTGCCTGGGGACAACAGGAACTGATCAGATCTTCTCCAGTAAATGAATCACTATGGTTTTCAGGACCTACACAAATGCAAGAAGGAATAGATGCTTTGCTTTCTCCCTTGATCTTTAAACATAAACCTTAGTCAGAAACACTGGAATAGGCTCATGGAACTAATATAGAGGTGATGGGCAGAAGCAAAATAAAAACTAATCACAGAGACAGTGACAGAACATTAAAAATGAGTGACAGTGATAACAAGGATATCAAACAGTTGGGATAAAGCGTCAGGTGTAGAAAAATCAGAAAAGAAAAAAAAAGCACCTACTAAATTTCGTGCTTTATATTGGTATATTGCAGAGCAAGCCATTTTGTACTCAATTTTTCTGAATGACTCTTGGGATGTGCTGCACTTTTGTGTCAAATTCACACACATGGAAAGTGAAGTAACCACCTAGCAGTAGGAAATCCACCAAAAGGCACTTGATATGGAGGTCTCGGAAAAGTTACAGGATGTGCTGAAGGGAACATCCCATGCGCCAAAGGCAATTAGCTGATCAATCAACCTATTACCTCCCCCATTTACTCCTGGTTGAAATTGGGACCTGTAAAGTTAACGTGCTTGCATTTGCAAGCTAAAATAAACTCATCCATACAGCTTTAATTCTACATTCGCTAAATTTCATAAAGCTGATCATTGACAAACTTATTTATTAATATAGTTTTAAATACAAAGAGAAAATTGTTGGACTCAGAGATTAAACCTTGAGACAAGAAAAGGTAAGGGTGTTGGCTGTTTCTAGAGTACCTGACTGGTTTGGTTTTGTTAGTTTTTCGCTGAAATACAATATATGTCCACAGAGCACACTGTGAAAGTGTACAGCATTTAGGTAGTATGGCAGTTTCAATAGAGTTCCTAGATATTAATAAGTATTTTTAAACCACTAAATTCATCCTAGCTCTTAACCTTTTGAATGGTCATAGAAATAGACTGCTCAGAGGCTAATGAAGGGCACCAAAGCTTGAATGTTATAACAGGTAAATGCATCTACATTGTTGTGGTTTCATGTTCTGCATTGTACAGACAAGTAAGCTGAGAGTGTCACTTCATTTATTTTCTCAGTGCATCATGTATTCGAAAGCAGAGCTGCTCACAGCAGCTGGCTGTGTTAGTTCCAGCTGGTGGTACTGTTGGTAGGCGAAGGAGAAACAAAACTGCAGCAGCAGATCTGCGAACAGGACTGCAAGCCACAGTGCTGAGGCAGGAATATAAAATGGATTGTCACTGTGGTTCAGCGCCTGGGCTTTTCCACTCCACGTGGTGCTTGTCTGAGTGACAGGGAGAAATGTCTAGCGTACTGTTTGCTTTCTTTATATGACATTGAAAAGGAGGGGAAGCTTAAGAAAGCAAACACATGCTGAAAAGATTCTTGAAAGCTGTGTGTAATTAAACAGGTTTGGGGTTATTATTATCAATAGATTCACTGACAGAGAAGACTTTTGTGCTACTTATAGAAGAAGAATAACAAAGATGATTTGCTGATTATCTCATTTTACCTATCCAGCTTTCAGCACCTTGACAGTGTTAGTTCAGCAGAACAAAGAAACTACTCCTTTGGATTTCTGAGTCTAAATGCATGTAGAATGAGTCACAATGTCTTACACGACCAAACATTTTGAAAGAAAAAATTTTGACATCATTTCTTCCCTTACTTTCCTTAAATTTTAAACTAAAACATATGGATATTTTACTTTTTTATCATAAGAAAAGTGTTGAAAATCTTAGAAAGCACTGAATAGATTGAAAGGATTCCTTCAGGGGTCATTGTCTTGCCTAAAGTAAAAATCAGCAAATAGACTTTTCAAGTATGTCTTCACCTCACAGCTGAGGCTTTTAAAATACAGCCACAGCTATTAAGCCAAACAATCCAATAAACATCTCCTGTAATCTCTTTAATTCTTTTTCCAACATGACCTATTTTTGTATTACCTAATCCCACGTTAATATTTTAATACACTTCATGTGTTAGTGTAAAGTCAGCATATATTATTGTGAAGTCAGCAGGAGGATCCAATCCAGAGATTTATGGGATTTTTTGCCCTTTTATTGCAGTGCTTTTCTGTGTTGTTTGATAAATAATCCCTATCTCAAATATTCTAAACAGATTCTTCTGTAATACTTCAGTTCCAAATTACTGCTACTCTGATTATTGACTATGGGCCTCAGCCTGTTAGTCTGAGATGGCTGCTGATAAAGATTTTCATGTAGTTGAGATCAATAGAGGTACATAGAAAAGAACACTATGTAAGGTGCAGAATGCATTAAAAAAAGGGTCAGCATGTCAGTTCCTGTTTCCCAAGGCCATCAGAGAAACCATGAGTCCAAATCATGGAGCAGGATGGCACTAGAGTTGCATAATATACACCAGGAGTCAACACAGGTCAATGGGCAGCATAAAGTGCAGAGAGCACAACTGTTCTTAAAGCCTTTGTTCCCCTTCTTTATGTTCACTCTGACTATAAAAACAGCAGTTGAGCAGAGACTCAATTTTGTGCGGCCATATAACAGCCCCAAGAATTCTGATCCCTCCTAATATGCACAAAGAATTCATTTCATTAAATCCAACAGACATTGTTTAGTGTAAGATTAATGACTGTTTTAAGACTGATCAGAATAATCTTAATAAGGTAATTGTTAATAAGGTATTTTTGGCAGAAAGAAAAAAAGTTCTAGATAAATCATTTTACCATGATCTTCAACAGTTTTTTTTAAATATATTCTCTTAGCAAAAAATTAAGTAGATGTGAAAAGAACATGCTATGAATTTAAATATATATGTGTCAAATAAATGTTCTATACCTTTTTTCATTGCCATTCTATTTTTTCTCACAATTGTTATTTCAAGTGCAAAAATAAATAAATAAATAGTATTTTTGTATAACCAGTATGAAACTCCTCAAACATTGGATTAGTTATTCTAAAAGTGCTAAAAGTGTACAATATTTCAAAAAAATCAATCCTGTTAAGATATTTAACAGCATCTCACAACTGTGGTCTCTCTGAAAAAGTCAGGAATGTAGATAAAATCTTTCTGTTTATTCACATCCAAAAAAGAGCAGAGAACTGGAGAAGGATGAATGAGGCTGAAAACTATTTCAGAGATTTTTGTAAATCTGAATGATGATATGCTTGAAGAAAGAAGATCTATATGTGATGGATTATATACTTCCATGTTAATTAAGTGTACTGTACTTAGTATGAGAGTGTGAGGATTTTTTGGTCAAAAATCATGCCATATATAATACAGCTTGCTATTTCATGAGAAGCACCAATCACTAAATAAACAGTTAAGGATTACTTTCCAATAAATACTGTTGGCAGTTCTTAACCTGTTTATGCCCTTTTCATGTGAATACCGCAGAGATCAGTTGTCTACTACAGTTTATCCAAGTAAGCAATTGTTCTTTCAGATGAATAGCCAGAATTTGAAACATTGTCTAGGGGTTTGTAGCAGTTATTTAAGAGTGTGGAATTGTAATCCAAACTATTTTTTTCTGAGGCAAATATACATCATTCACTTAGTGGATAAAAGAGAATGTAAATATATTAAGTCTTCATATTTTTGCAGCATTGAAATGTAAATATCAAGAGAAGTTGATGTGAAAATGTTATTTCATTCATTCTCTATTGAAGACATTGATGTGTGAAATGGATAACAGTATGCTATGGTTAACAATTTCACTGCAGCATGCAGGAATCCTCAGCTGGCAAAGGGTTGTACTTCTTCACTTCTTTTGATTTAAAACTGTCCAAAGACTCCAGAGAGGGAAAAGTTAAATTGCATACAGGGAGAAATGTAATTAGAGTTTAGAGGGGCTTGTTTGTTTGTTTCTTTTGTTTATTTGTTCAAAAAAATGAAAGAAAAAAGAAGAAGAAGAAGCTGTCATCATTCAATAATGAAAGAAAACAATTAGCCACTGCAGTTCCTCAACTTATGGAAGTATTTTTGCTTCTATTTTTAAGACCTTGCAAATACTATGATTCCCCTAATAGTATTTATTATTATTATCATTATTAGACCTTTTTCTCTCACAAAGATCTCTCTCTTCATTAGAATAACCCTTCTCTGACACATAAAGGTCATTTTTCTCATATGTCACTCACTGTGCTATGCAATGTGGATCTAGTTCAATTCGTGCCCCAGTGTTCCACTATTGGACTTTGTGCTTATGCTTCCTACAAGGCTGAAGACACTCAATGTCTCCATGACATTTTGGTTCAGTTTGTCTTCTTGAGGTGCTGTCCCCGGAAGCTCTCTGGGAAGAATTTTGACAATCAGTAACAAAGCTATTTTATGTCTTAACACTCTTATTTTTCTTTTTAAGAACTGAAAAGAAATTCTGTACTAGACTTGATCTATACGCTTCTTCCATAGTGTTGTTCTCAGCAGTCACGAAAGCTGCATACGGAATCAGAACAAGAGAGAAGCAAATGTATGTCATGCAATTTACCCATTGTGAGAGCCTATGCCACAAGATGAATCCTTCCTCTGCTGGTGATGTAATTGTGTATAACTGATGTTATACTCGCTCTGTTGATGAGCTGTGCAATGTTATTTCCTTGATCATGTCTCAAGGCACAGAACTTGACAAGATTAATTGGACAAGATTCAAGAAGTATATTTTTCAAATTCAGCTTAAAAAAAAAAAAAAAGTAGACACGATTTTCCTTTAAGTTAAGTGAGTATTTTTTTATTTTTAGCAAAGCAATATATAATACATATGCTTGGCAACCTTTAGCACGACTTTTACTTTTCTAAAATGCTGCTTTTCCAGTTTCTCTTGATCAATTATTATTTTTAATTATTTCTTCTCTCTGTAGATTTCCATTTATTCAAAATCTTAAAAGATTACCATTGAATTTCCCTATCACTTGGAGGCTCTTCTGCTGGTATGTAGAAAGATGAAAGTTATGTTCAAGAAAATAGTGCAGTGGTATATGCCATTTTCCATCTTTTCTTTGTACGTGCTAGTTTATAATCTTGAAAACATCCCACTGAGCTGCCCACCAACTGTTTTATCTTCAGGGTTTTTTTTTCCTCTTGGAGTCTGTACAACTAATTAAGAACTGACAAACTAGTTCACGTTTAACAACAGCCATAGGACTGAATGGGCTTCATATTTTAAGTAGATCCCTTGATTCCTCATGTTTAGTAGCTATGTCTACTTTCTGAAGGACTTTTGAAAAAAAAAATAATATAGAAGAGGTATAATTTTGTTTACTAAACTCCATTGTCAAGTCCTTTCCTCAAAGTTGTTTACTCTTCAGATCTTCTTCATCAACAAAACCAGAGCTACAAACTTTCTAAGAAATGAAACAATATAGAAATAAGCAGGCTTAATAAGCAACTTAAGTCAAAAGTGTCTTGTTACAACTTCCTTTCTCTGAAATTGTTTTGGAAGCCACTGTTACCATCAGTTTTTGGGTTTCATAGATGCTAGTAAGTTTACCTCAATGAAACAAAACACTGCCTTCAAAGATGTCAAAAAAGAGACAGAATCAAACACTGTCAGTGTCATATGAATTACAAGAGTGCCTGCCATGAAAACTATTTTGCATGCTGACTTGGTATCATCCACCCTTCCACAACAAGGATTGTGTACAGAGTGCCAAATGTGTAAGTACGTTTAGCTTTTCATAGGAAACAGCAGTTCTGGCACAAGAGAACCCTCATACAAAGTAGGATTGCAAATATACTTGAAAGATACCTGCAACAATGTTGCTAATGAAAAGAGGATCTTACAGCGTAGTAAATACTCATTCTGAGTTGATCAGCAAGGTAGACTGTCATTTTAATAAAGATTTGGAAATGAGTTCTAATAAAATAGTCTTTATGGGAAAAATATTTTGTGCATATTTCTGCACTTCAGTGACCTAATTTCAATTCAGTTCACAAGTGTTGTAAACGTACCAGGTTTTGGTACTGGGAGTCTGCAGGGGAATCTCTGTGAGCAGAGCCCATCCCTGCCCTGTGCCAGCTCACAGCTCCAGCTGCTCCTGCTGGGACCCACCACTGCCACAGCTGAGCTGCGTGTGATGCTCGGCGTGCTCTGGGAGAGCAGATTTCAGAAAGGGAAATAACGCCATGGAACAGCGGCTGAGAGAGGGGTGAAATATGTGAGAGAACTGCTCTGCAGGCAGTGAGGTCAGTGCAGGAGGAGCTCCAGGCACACAGCAGCAGCTCCCTGCAGCCCAGGAGAGGCCCACAGAGGAGCGGGCCGTCCCCCTGCAGCCTGTAGGCACTGTGCTGGGCACATCTCCCCGTGCAGCCATGGAGAAACCCACGGGGCAACAGTGAATGAGGCCTGAAGGTGGCACAGTTCTTAGCCTGCTTTAGTTCTTGCTGCTTTTGTCTGTTAGTAATAGGTAGTAAGGTATATTCATCTCTCAACCCTAAGTTTGTTTTGCCCATGACAGATCTTTGTGATTTCTATGTCCCTATTTCAATCCTGGAGCTCTTTTTCACCATATTTTCTTCCCCTATTCCTTTAAGAAGGGGGAATCAGGGTGGTATGCTGGAGTTCAGCTGCCAGTCAGGATGAAACTGCCGCAGTGAAGCACTGGAGTGCCATCTTTAAGTTATTGGGGAGGAAAAATAAAAATAAAAATAAAAAACCAGGCTTTAGGTTGAACGTTTTTTAATAAGAAAGCTATGTGTTGGTATTAAGCAAAGATGTAGCCTGCTACTTAGCCACAAGTAGGTGGATTACAACTATTTGAATCAAGGAAACAATGAGGTAACCACAGGTTGTCTGAAGCACAGTGTTGTCCAGGTCAAAACTAATAGCAATTAAGCTTCTATGAAATCAGTAAAGTAAATTGCTTGCTCCTAGTATGAACTTCGCACAGCTGTTGGCAGACCAAGCTGTGGATGCCATGTCACTAAGAAACAGATTGAAATCACACCCATCAGCACTGCCCATTCCTGGTACTGCATTTGCTCAGCTACAACAAACATTTATATTGTCAGGTCAGTCAGTTCAGCCTGACTTCATGGATCCGATGTGATACAACACTTGGGAAATCTCTTCTGGCATCATCTGGGCACTCAGTGTTTTCCTCTCACAAGTTACATACTACATTTCAAAGTCTCCAAAAGCTTTATATCAAACCAGTGTCATGGGAATTAAAAGCAGGAAGTATTGACTCGTTCTTTTAAGATGGCTGGAAAAGAACTCCTTTTTACAAAGTTGCTGACCCTTGATATAAGAACAATGCATAAAAGTGCCGATAAACTGAGTCAATTGGTGAAACAATCAGTTAGAACACATTGATGCAGCAGATTTGAACAGGACAAAAACTATTATTTTCTAGATAAATAGCCAGAAGATTTTACCCCAGCATGAGGTTTTATGCATCTGGCTCCATCGGGAAAGAAAAAAGAAACCTAAAGTACAATGTTTACAGTAGTATCAGTGTTATGAAGCAGGGTGAGAGAAAGGATTTGATAATAAAATACGCTTAGAAAACTGAAAGGCAGAGTCATATATTTTCAAGAGGTATGAGACCGAGTTTACATAAGAAACAAATGGAAGGTAATTTTCTAAGCTTGACAAACTTGTGTTGCCAATGAACTGCAAATGCAATGTGCAGTTCTTGTCTTCATTAACTGAAAAGGATGTAGCACAACTGAAAAGTACAGAGCAAAATGGAAAATCAGAGTTATGGAGTAGCTTTCGTAATATGAGGAACATCTAAATATAAACCAGGTTTCTTCTTTCTGGGAAAAATAAAGCTAACTACAGCTGATGCTGTCAAGGTCCATATGGCATGGATCTGTAAAACAGTGAGTAGCTCACAAAAAAAAAAAAAAAAAAAGTTCATTATCTTTCCTGCACAGAGCACAGGAGAACCATGTGAAAGCAAGCAACAAGCTCAGGCCAACTTGTGGGGATCAGCTGTGGAACTCCTTGCTGCTGGGTGTTATGAATACAGCTTTTACTGGGGAAAAAAATATATATATGTATATGCAATATGATGGGGAAAATCCACAAAGAAACATCAAAGAAAGGATTTCCTCATCAAGATATTTCCTGCCTATTAGCTGTCGGAGGCTGTTCATCTAGCAATATTCAGTTGTTTGTCATTGCTCTCTACTGCTGACAAGACTTGGGTAAATTAGACCAGTAGTTTGTTCCTATGGACATTCCTACACTCTTTTGTTGAATTACAGATGTAATTTTAAATAGCTGAATCTTTATTCATATTATTTATGTTCCAAGTACACAAATACACATTTTATATGTAAATTATTACCAGTATTGAAAAATGATAATGCTCCAAAACTGAACACAGACTCAGTGTATCCAAAGCTATATTCAGGCATATTTCATAGTTCCATTAAGACAATGAGATCACTTCTGCCTAAAACCTGTGGAAGCAAGATGAAAAGTTATCACAAAAATACAGAAAAATACAACGTTTCTCAAAAAAAAAAAAAAAAAGTGTCACTGCTATCAGATATATTGTTACTAATTTCGTACTCTGGTAACAGGAGAGATTCCTAATAAGTATAAACGCCATTGTCATTGAATGCTTCTCTCCTTGTACTAATGGCAGTGCTAAAAAGGGAGGAAGAGCCTGGTGTCAGTGAAGCAGGAAAATGTTGAACTTGGTTTAAAGCAAACTGTTCAAAAACAAGATGCATGATAATAAGTGATTACTGAACCTTTTGAAAAAACTTTGCAGCCTAGATCCCACAGCTGATTAGGAGAAGAAGGTCATACTTTTTCTGTATTAACATTTATCTCTGTACTTAGCAACAGATGTAAATATGGTGGAGATATAAAAATCTGATTTATTTTTTATATTCACATTTTGAATATTATGAACTCTGTTTCAGATTACCTTCAAAACTGTTGCTATGTCCTTCTCTATCTACTATGTAAAAAACCCTAAAACTACCTCAAACCACTGTGTACTGTTCTTCACTTCAGTCAATGAACTTTAACAGAAACCAATGCATTTTAACTGAATTTTTGTTTATCTCAAGCAGCACATTTTAATGAAATCAATACATTCTTGCTGAAAGCTTCATGAATCTATTGGAAAGAATGCATTTTTACTGAAGCCAATATACAGTTTTATAATGTCTGTATGTTTTAGTGAAAGCATGGCAATACACTTTAGCTAGAACCAATATGTTTCTCCAGGTCTGATACCAATGAAACTTTATTTTATAGTGAAACAAATGCATTCTTAGTGAAACTACAATTCCATATTCCTGAGCCAACATTTTCAGGTTAAATGAAAGCTATGTTTTATCTTAGTGGAGGATTAACGTACTTTCAATATTATCTTAAAGCAGGGAGTATTGCAAAGCTTACACTTTAGCATGGACATGAAATAAGAAGCACATCATAAGAAATCACTTCTAGATAGATGTATCTCCCTGGTTTTGCATTTTATGTAGTTTAGTAACGTACTCATTCTATGAAATGAGAAATGATATAGATAGCTTATTTTCATTCTCAATAGACTGTCACTATATCATTTTTTCCACTTTATATGCAAACTGACTTTAAGTAAGTAAGAATTATGGCTGATTTACACCTCAGAGTAGAGGAACTAAACAGTGGTTAATGATTTCACTGTAGATTAGATGTGATTTACTATGTAAGATTTCTTTTGTAAGAATTGTTTTCAGTACATCAGCTTTGGTATTTTTCTTGGCATTTTGACTAAAGATATGCTGATCTGCATTACTGAGAAATATTTTGAGTAGTCTTGTATATGTAGCTAATGATTTGTGATCCTTCTAAGTGTTTTAATTGATGCAATTAATATGAATTAGAAGACTCCAGATGAAATTCAACGGTTCTGAAGAAATGCATAATCTGCTTAAATTTTAGATACAGTTTTTCTTTATTTATCTCTTCAGCATAAAGAGATAAAGCAGACAGAGCAAGAAAATGAGCAGTAGGGTGACTTTCAATTAAACTGTTTTAGAATTGCATGATACAGCACAGAACCACAGGGCAGTTAAACAAGGAGAGTGAGAAGTAATTTTAAACTACATTTTTTCACAACACATCCACCCCTCAATGTTATTTTCAGTTAAACCAAATATAGCATTATTTGCTAACTAGAACCCAATTGTGATGAATTATTATAGGATTTTTTAAGAGCTCACAAGGCTAAAGAAGTAGCTGTTTGAAGGCTAGAAGTCCAGATCCTATATCTGACCATCTACAAACAGAAGAGAACAAAGGCATCCCTAATTCCCATAGAAAATTTATTGAAAATTTTCAGCATTAACTAGCTCTGAACTCTAATTGGTTTCCTTAAGATTTCCTTGTCTGAGGAAGTATTAGGGCTTTTTCAATTACAGTATCCACTTGCAACCCCGCTGTTCATGGGCTCCTTGCCGATACAGAAAAGACAGCAGGAAGCAACACCTAACACTTCCAACTCTTCAGCTGCAGTTGAGCATTCCTGTCTGTGTGGATGATATCCTGATATTTCAGGGACTAAGGAAAATGTAGGCTAGCCATAGCACAGCATGCTTTACCAAGATTGCCGGTTTACAGTGCTGACCTACTTACAGTCCTTATTAAAACAAAATGGACATTTTATCTCTGAAGTTATGCTTAATCACGTCTTCAAAAAAATTCTTTCTCCACTAATGATGTACAATAAATAATGAATAAAATGTAAATGGAATGTAAAGTTAGAGGAAATATTGAGGAAAATATATAGTTCAATTAAAATGATTAGCGTAGAAAATGGTAGTCTGTATTTCTGCTGCAGCTGCTCAGTGTATGGTTTTCCTTATGTACAATGGGTTGCCTTGGGGGTGATTGATCTGCTTCCAGAAGGTATAATCACTGGTTTCCAAAGAATCTCAAAGACAAAGTGTAACAAGACCATGCACTCTACTAGTATTGGATTTTACCTCTCCTCATTATTTAGACCCCTCTGGCAATTTTCCCTTAATAAGTTTCTATAGTGCTTTGCTGGATTCCTTTTTAGTATAACATATTTTATTCTTCCAAATGAATATGTTCCACTCATCTTGACATGATTTCTACACCATCTCTTTCTAATTGCTGCTCTTGGTGCCATATCATTTCTCGCAAAAATTATGCAATAAGTGCTGCTCTTCTTTTTTTTAGAATTCTTATTTTAGTTAGTCATTTTCTTCTGACAATGAAGGACACAGTTTCATCCTTTCCTATGTCCATATCAGAACATACTTGATTTTAGAAAGAAATTAATTTCTTAATATAAGTTAGCATATAGCCGATACTTTTTGAAAGAGGTTGAAATAAAACCAAAACAGAAAAGAATTTCAATACTCCACTGGAATCCTGTGTGTCAATTGCAGGTTTCCATAATCACAGAATCACAGAACCATAGAATGCCTTCAGTTGGGAGGAATCTTAAAGATCATCTAGTTACAACCACTCTATCATGGGCAGGGCTGCCACCCAGCAGCTCAGATGCCCAGGGCCCCATCCAACCTGGCCTTGAGCACCTCCAGGGATGGGATACCCACAGTTTCTCTGGGCAGCTGTGCCAGCGGCTCACCTCCCTCTGAGTGAAAAACTTCCGCCTAACGTCTAAGCTACATTTTCCCTTCTTTAGTTTAAAAACCATTCCTCTTTGTCCTACCACTATGTAGGATTATGTAAAAAGTTGCTTTTCCTCCTGATCGTGTTCCCACAGCCTTTTTTAATCCACACTATACAAGCCCAGCTCTTTCAGTTTAAAATTCTTGCTTAATTTTAGAGGCATTTAATAACAATCACACTAAATTGGGAATTTGGCTTCCATAATTACATTAAATGCAAGTTTAATATTAATTATTTCTAGTGCTGACATTCAAACAAAGTTCAAAGTCTTGGCTGATCAAGCACATTATATGTACTTCATGGATGTAATACAGAGGACATGAAAAAGGTCATTAACAGGATATATGGTTGCAGCCCAGTGTTTTTATTTTAACAATCTTTATAAAAGTGTAGAGAAAAAAAATGTTGCAATGTCCATTTGAGATCTTGAATGTTTTAGCTTTTGATTGAGGATTGCTGCAGCTGTGCACAACTATGGGAGCATGATCTGATCATGACCCTCAAAAGTCAACAGAAGGAACTGATTTACGATATAAAGTATTTTACAGACTGAGGAATAAGGATTCAAGTATGTGAAACTGCTATTAGGCTTGAAGTTAGAAGTAGGAGGAATATTCCCTTGAAAGATGGCTAACGACTGAAACAGTTAATCTTAGAACCCAGTAGTATACTGTGAGTGCTTTGAAGTCTTTTAGCTGACATCAAAAGACAGTGTTCTAGCTTGGCATGGAGCATGGAAGTGATCTAAGTATTTCTATCTTTAGATCTCAGGCTATTTTATACAGAAATTCAGCTAAGCAAACATACTATGTTCTCCTGCAGTTGATAAAAATCATCATCTTCAAAACCACGTCCATAAGGCACAGTTGTTAAGAATTGTAAAACATATAACTTCGACAAGGTTATTCTGTATTTAGTTATAAGGAAGTAATTATTTTTTAAGCATATTTATCATTCGGGATGATGTCTCTGAAGTTACTTAAAGGAGAAAATAAAAGTAAAGGGACAGCAGTGCAGGATATCTTTCCTTCCAGATACCTTGCTACACAGTGGAGAAAACTGTTCTTCATGTTTGTTAGTGGCTTGTAACTTACAAAAGCTATAAACTTAGCTTCTTAACCATAATGCTCCTCTAGACACTGATGCTGTTCACAGCACTATTTATTCTCCTGCCATCATTTACGATCTTTTCACCCTCTGGTGTTCACAAAATTAAACAATTCTCCTCTTATTATTTTTAAGATTCAGAAATTTCACCTGTCCTCTCTTGCATTTTTCTTCCGCTAACTGTTACAGCAGTCTGATTCAAAGGCAAATATATGTTGTTTCTACATAGCTCCTACCTAACCAAAAGCGAAAAGAAAGGCCTACTGGGAAGAGACAGAGGCCATCAAGAGCAGCAAGAACACCAGGAACTATTACCATTTCCATCATGGAAACATTGTCCTCTTCTATATCAGCCAACATCACAGTTCTTTTTTTCATCAGTTGTTGTATTGATGCCACAAGTATCTTCTAAAATACTGTCCCTTTTCATTTCTGCCACCAAAAAAAAAAAAATCCTAGATGATGAGCAGATGGGAACAACACTATCCCAGAAAAGTATCTTCCAAAATCCTAGCTATGTGATTACTGCATCACTAGTAGCACTGCTGTATGTTTCTATCAAGAGATTAGTTTCAAGGCATAGATCACAGAATGCTTTCAGAAGTAAAAGAGGTAGTGATATTTCAGACATGCTTGTGAGAGTTTTCTGCCAATAAAGTTTATTGGCTTGGACTTGGATGGCTAAACACATTGTGCAGTTATGACTGAGTGAACTCATATAAAGAAAGCCAGTGCTGCATGTTAGGAAACCATGTTTTCAGATTATCCAAGACACAGGAAAACTGCGGCTAATAAGGTGCTCCTTTATGAAGCGTGTAAATTTGGCAATTATTGGGCAGAGGAAAAAAAAATAGCACAAATAAATGCAAAGCTACCTAAATGACTGCAAGTGCAGGGTCTGAAATCCAAATGAACTACCACCTCTAATAACGATGCACTAAGTTTTGTTAAAAATGTTGTGTATATCATATCCCACAGAGTCCTTTCTACTGAAGTGTTAGCGCAGTAAAAACTGTCTCCTCCTAATAGAAAAACTGCTTCAAATACTCAGCATGTTCACTTGGGGAAGCTCATGTAAAGTTATGGCTAAAGGTGCTCTGACAAGACAGAACAGTACTTGGCAGTAATTAAAATCTCTATTAAAGGTTGAATGGTAACCCTCGTTAAAACAAGTAACAATATTTCCGATACTTCAGAAAGATCTGTACCAGATATGAGTGATTTGAATTGTCTTCTTTCTCTTAATTTCTGAAGAACTTTTAATAGAAAAAAAAGAAGAAAAAAAAAAAAAAACACATAGCGCAGCGTCCCATGTGGTTCATGGAGTATGCTCTGACATTTCCTGTTCTCAGAAGTCACCCTCTGTTGAAATGCACTTTTCAGTTTTTTTTGTGCCTTTTATAGTGTCATCTGAGAATATCCAAGGCTCAGAAAATTTTGCTAGCTGGCAAAGTCTTGTGACAAACAAATCAATGGTTTTCATTTTGCTGTTGGCATGCCTGACAGAATACGTGACTATCAGATGTCAGATTCTTTTTAGTCTGGATTTATTGATCAAGTCTATCCAGAACATTTAAAGCTTTCCCTTGTGTTTTGAAGTATATAGAAAATGTCTTGTTGCAAGGTTCCACTGAAGTTGAGTTATTCATTTTCACTTATCATTAGTTTTCTTACTGGCAGCTGTATGGTGGTCATGCCTCTCTCCTTGCTTACAATCTTTGTCAAATATCCTTTCTCATATCTGTATAAATTAAAGGTGCCCACACAGAACTGGTAAAAGTCAAACAAAGTAATTGCAGTGACTGTTAATAACCACCTTTTCTGGATCTTTCTAATATGTTCAGAAGAACTAAGAATATCTTCTAAGAACAAAGGGATGGACTGACAATAGTGGATTTGCTCTTTTGTGTGTTCATTCCTACATTTTGTTCACATTAAAATTTTAGACTTTTTCTCACCAGAAAGTAGAATCAAGAGTTCTTTTGAAATTCCTACCCTGTGGCATTTCTATTTTACATGTATCAGATGCGTTGCCAATCCAATTGTTACTCTAAATACATGGTAAACTGCGGTGTTTCTGTTATGCCTGTATCTAACAAATCACTCATCTGCCCTAAGATTTAATTAAATGATCTGAGCCTATAGAACCAATGGGCATCTTTTATGCTTTACCAGCTTGACATGGCACTTCACAAAATATGTTTCCAGTAACCAGCACTACTCCTGCAGCACTGTTTAATTAATAGGGTCCTGAAGAACAAGGTGCATCACACAACAAAGTAATTCTGCTCATGCTAGCACGTGACCTGGGATTTGCCAGGATCAGTCTACCATTCCTTAGAGTCAGAGGTGGCATTTAGGTACAGAGAATCTGTGTGCATGACCTTTCTGTTCTGTAACTGCTGTCTTGGAAGCCCCTGATAAATATGAATCCAAATGTTTCTATATCTTGATTTCTTTCCAAAAGCACATACAGGTCTGCTGCAAGTACAAGTCTCATGCAGAAGAGCTGGGTCATGTGGGTCTGTGTTCTTAGCTAGAATGAAAACAGATTCCAAAATTTTAAAATCATTCAAAAAGCAGTTTCTTTCCTTTCTTTACACATCTTAAGGAATTAACACTCTTTTTTGCTAAACATTTTTTGAATAAAATTTGGGCTTGCTTGACTATTCACAAAAAGCAAGTAAATAGTGATCATGACAAAACAGATTCTCTGTGAGATTGTGTGAATAATTACAGAATAAGCAGTGCATTTCACTTGGTTTCACTCTTTATTTTTATGATTCCATCAGAATTCTGAAAATAGAGTGGTAAGAACTAGACAAAGACTAATCTGAGTGCCTGTATAGGTCTGTGATAATGGCACTGTTAAGGTTGTGTGTCCTGTAGTAGGAATTAAACTCAAGGATATCTGTGAAAGCGGCAAATACTGAATCCATTTTGAAGCATCAGCAGGAAACAATATCTCCCTCTCACTTACATATCTCTGTGTTGTAAAGGAATACTGGAAGAAGTGAGCTATTTCCCCAACTCCCCTTCATCATTAACTCACCAATGAGAATATGGTTATATTAGGTGAGCTGATATTTGTGTGAAAGCTGTGAAGATCTGAAAAGGTTTATGCAGCTTCCAGTCAACTTGGAGTGTGAATAGAGTGCTACTGCATTAATGTTGTAGATGATCTTCTGGGTGAAAGTTTAAGAACAAAGTGCACCTAATACTTGTGATATGAGTCCTTTGGTAGTTGGCCTGAGGCATGGGATTCACCACCTAGGAAAAGCACCCATTTCTGAGGCTCATCTCAGTTCTCAAATCCCAATGATATATATTGGCTGAAACAGCTGATGATGGAAAATCCTAGTTCAAAGCTTCATGCTTCCTATTCAACATTGAAGAATTATTCTCCTCAAATTCATAAGTGTTCAGATTTACCACCGTGCAGTTTTGTTGCACAGACATAAAGCCAAGTATTTCTGTACTAACCCTCTAAAAGAAATATCAGTAAATGGAAGAAAAAGAAAGAAGTAAATGGAAGAAAAAGAAAAACAAATTGCAGTTTTGTGGATACGAATGTGTACATATACACAAATATATACATACATGTATATACATACTAATGTACGTGCATATATATAGAGAGAGACAGCCACTGAAGGCAAGTGTCCAAGAGTCAGGCAATAATCCTCAGTTATATATTCTTTTTATGTGAGGCAGGTCATTGCTAACCAGACCCCTCAAAACATCCGTGTGGTGACCGCAACTGTACAAATAAAGAAATGGGAGGCATACACTTATGACAAATGATCAGGCTGAAAATGAACTGGAAGGAGGTCTGTAGTACATCATAGAAGCCATGTTCAGTATTGTATGGAGGAAAACATAAAGCCTGCTAAGCATGCTAATAGAGTAATAAATAGTATTATTTTAACCAAACACATAATCCAACCAGTGATTGGAGCATGATGCTATTCCTAACTCATAGTTGAAATTAATCTATTTAAAATTTCATTAAAACTATCAGAGAGAATTCATAGCGTAAGCATACATAGAAAGAACTGGTAAAACTCATTTAAAAGAACAGCTGTAACTTGCATGCTGGGGTTTGTGCTGCTGGAAAGTTCAAACCCTCTGAGTGCTTCTTGGACACCCATACTCAGTGGTTCTCTTTTTACCTTGTCAAATTTAAGAATTCTACTGCTCATATGTTTCACCCAGTTTAGACATAATTCAAATTTCACAGAGTGGCACCTCCTGACATAAGACAAGCTTTTTAATGTCAGGAAAGCTCATCTGATTTGCTAAGCTCCTTTTCAAATTCCCAGGCAAATGAAGAGATGTTCAACTTACCCCACATCAGTCTAGATGTGCTTATTAGAGGTCCTGGATATCTGAAAACAGGATATTTTTCTTCATATTTAGTTGGGAAAGAGAATTCCAACTTTTACTGGAGACATTGTAAGTAGCTTTTTTGTACGTTTCTTAACCTTTACAGGCCTTGGTTTCTTATTTCCAGAGGCACTCTTCTGCTTGTCTTCTCATTTACTACTCATTCTGCAATTTAATATTACTAATATCATATAAAAAAGCAGAATAAAAACATAGAAATACTAATAAAATAGTCTGTAATGACCAGATTTACTCTGTTGGTTATTGTAAATTTCCTCATTTAAAAAGAGCAATTTTATACATACAAAGCAACTTTGCAAATGACTCCTGACAGAGCATTGATGGTGCTGCAACCCACTCTTTCAGTGTTTTGAATAGAGCCAACAGATAGAGAGTGATTACTCAGCTTCATAAATAATTATTTCAAGCCAGTTCTCTAAATATTTTAATTGAACTTCTAATTTCTTTGTGATGCTCAGAAAGATCTGTTGAATAGCTGCACTGGTACAGACCAATGGTGACACCAAGTGGTGATTTACATTTTGGTTGTTGGGGAAGAATCATTGTGTCACTGTAATAAGAGATTTCATCAGAGTATTTTTCATCATTGATCCAATCATTCTTCAGAATATTACACATATATTCTTCCCCCGATATTGGTTACCAAATAAGGAATAAAATTGACAGAAGTTGGTATTTTTTGGGTTTTTTTTGGTCTTGTTTCTCACTTTCTACTTTGACAGTAGTGCTCCTCATTTTCAGTTTTGTAACACCCAACCAAAAATGCTGAATAGCGTACAGCCTGGAAATTGATTCCTTATGTCTTCTATCATAAAAGGGAAAAGGTTTTTAAGGTCTTCACTGCTACGTCCAATGTGACAGTCAGAGACTAGCTTGGATAAGCTGTAGTCTGTTGATATTTCACTACAGGTATTTGAAAATCTCCACCTCCTTCATTCATGTTTAGAAAGAAATGAGAACTTATACTTACTGGAAGATATGTGATCTTTTTAATCTTAAATATTATATAACTTTGATAACACTGCCAGTAATCAAAATAGGTTGTTGTGATAATTATATCATACTTGCACTTCAAGCACTTCATACTGGCACCTTCTAATAAATTGCTACAGGATGATTAAGTTTGGAAATTTCATTACATCTAAATCTCCAATGGTATAAAAAGGCACACAATTTATTTCTAATTTGATTAAATATCAATACTAGTCTTTAATCCTGACACTCTTACAAACTACACTGAATGTTATTTTCATTGGTCTTGGTAGTTCTGGTCAGCAAATTATGAGCCATAGCCTTCCAAGAAGTCTACACATTTAAACAAGTAAAATATTTTGCAGATGTAACAAGAATTTAAGTAGCAAATTGGAAGTTTTTAGTCGTCACAGGGCATAGAAAGAAATGAAAGCCGCTGCCTGTATAGTTTTGGCTTCAGGAGTCTGAGTCCTGTGCAGATGCATGGTCCAGCCTTGATCTTCACACACCACTCCATGTCCCCATGTCTTCCTAGAAGCTCACTTTCAGAAGAGTCCCATGTGTTTGGGGTTATGACATAGTCACCTGCAACTTTTTCTCTTTAAAATGTAAAAGAGAGCCACAGCGCTCCCTGTATAATACATCACAATTCAAACTCTACTGCATAATTAGCCTTAAAATCAGCTACAGGCATAAATATCTCCAACAGTAATTACCTTTTGAAAAAGAGCTTAGCACAGATAGTTGCCACAAGAGGTAATTATTAAAATCAAGTTTCACAGCTTTAGTTTTGGCTTTTTATTTTGTTGGATTTCTTGTTGTTGTTGTTGTTGCTGTTTTAACTTTTATCATATTGTTAACAAGCATTCACTCCCAGGTCATCCTTTTGAATGTGAAAATGTGCATAGAAATGGCCCTGCATGCAACATGCAGAACTATCCCAGCTATACCTTGAGCTGCAAATTTGTCACCTGCTTGCAAAAAGGAGCTAAAGTCCTGTTTCTCCAGCAGAAAAAAACCTTTCATAAGGAGAAAATTGCCCTTTGTGAGGATTCTGGGTCTCAGTAGAAGCTGCAAGTGGAAAGAGACTTAATTATTTATATGTATGGGTCACATAAGAGTGAATAGGTCAAAAGGGGCACTCCCAGGCATTCTCTAGACACTGCAAAGACAGGTAATGGCAATCTGGCCTGGAGATGTAGCTGTAAACAGTGAGTATTCTGAGTTGAATGGCATCCACCACAGTAAGTTCACCAGCACAGTAATACCTGTATTTTGAAATTTATCTTTAAGTATTCATAACATAGCAATGTGAAATAGCAATTAATGTTGTATAAAGACTACCAAGCAGAGCAAAGTGTCTCTTTTCCTAATATTCCTGGAGGAATCTGACAGAGGAAGTATACAAAATTGATAAGAGAGCATTAGAAGCTTTAGATTTCCATTAATGTAATGGAAACACGTGGTTGAATTCATCTGAGTAGGATTAGATATTTGAGCCCACAGTGTTCAGGTTAAAGTGTTAAATCCTGTTGTCTTAGCTGTAAGAAATATATTCTTAATTCCAGATTGAGTATCCTTTATCTCTATTTTCAGCTTCCCTCTATAGAAATTCATTACATTTTTTCCACCATTTGCCAAATAAAATCTCCTCCTGTATTCATAACTGGAGATAGCAGCCAAGTTGGTTTTAGTCTTTTTTAGAGTGAATATGTTTAAATGGAGTTTTATCCTCTGTTTTCAAAATACAGGTTTTTGTACTTCGTTCTTCTCAAGTACTCTCAATTAATCTTTCATCAAAAAAAGTTGTCTATTATCAAAGTATGTGCATTCATTTCTCCCTGAGAAAAAATATTTTCTAAATGCTTCTAACAATAAAAATTAATGGGTGACAATGCAGCAACTGTAATCAGAATCAGTTACTGTAAAATTTATCATATTAATAGAAGACATAGGATAGAGTTGTAGCATAGAGGCAGCTACTAATTTTCAGAGCAAAATCATTTATTATGTTGAACAAAACTGTCTGAAAAAAAAAAGGCTTTAACCTCAACAAAGAGCAGCATCGGGAAGTATCTCTCACTTTAAAATAATGGAATGTTAGGCAAATTTCAGTGCACAGCTAGTCTCTGATTTGTGTCTACCAATAAAGTTAGTGTGGATTTCCATTTTTTTTGTCCATTAATTCCTCTTCTAGATTGAATCCAGTGTGGTGGTACATGAGCAGTTCTGACTATCAAGGCCTTGGAGTAATTAGCAAAGTCATCAGCTACAGGAGCAGAAAAGGTGGGGGGATGTTCTTAGCACCACACCTCTGACGATTCAGTAGCATTTTTGATGAGTAACAGAAAATAGAAACTAAGTGATATAATAAATTAATCTTACGCAAAATGACATCTTAAAGTTCATGTACCCTTCAAGCCCCATCTTGAAGGCTGAAGATGGGACTTAAGTATACTCAAACCCTCCTTTGCACAGCTTCATTGACCACTGTGAATACCTTACAAAGGAAACTATATGAGGTTCTAGATAGGAACATGGATAAAGATAGTGTAAGAGGCATACATCATATCAGCTATAATTAGCCATCATTCTGGATGGTTAATAGAATAGCCAACATTCAAGAATTTCTAATGTATTCAGTGTGATGTAAAAAGGCACCACAATAGATTGAGTCCTCGATGCAGCTCTATTTATCCTACTTACAAAGTCCTTGACATGCTACCAGAAGGGGTATATGAACAAGAAAGCAAAAGTAAGCATAAGCAAGATCCACATTTCCATATCCTAAAATTTTAGTATTCCTGCATGCTCTTTAAAAAATAAGTAATGTTGCGATTGCATACAATTTTGTGACACATTCAAAGCGTATCTTGTCACATATATGCAATTCATAGGTTACAGATTTGGATATATGACTGTATTTAGTTGTGGTAGACTTGCTGCTAGATATTAAGACTGTCTTGATATCAGGAGAGTTAAATTTTACAGGTGCCAGTGTCATGCAATATTGTTTAAAGACAGTAACTTTAACAGTGCTACAAGAATAAGATTGTTAACAGTGGGCAGTTACTCCCTTTTTCTCAATTTTTTTTCTGTGTGTCAGTGATGAATAGGACCCAGCTCCTCAGATACTGCTTTTTAACTAAGTCACAAGGTGAGTAGAAGTTTCTGAACTTGGTTTTAAGTAACAAGTTCTTGTTTTGGATTTTGCACTTTTTTTTTTAATGTTACACACTTTTGTTTTTATTCCTTTCCACAAGGAGGCAATAGTGACCTACAAATATATATTTGGCCTGTGTGCAATTCTGTTGATACGGTAGTGACATTTAGATTTGAAATGATTAGTCATCATGCTACAATAATTCAAAATCATTCCTTGAAATTAACACAGCGTACACCCCTAATATATTCCATGCAGAAAAAAATAGATATCTAGGAAATGTTTTCAGCATGTTTTAATTCAAATGCACTCCAGAAAGAACCTGGAAGTTAGTTACATGACTGAAGAGTTCTACTCATGCTTCTACCAAAGGAGTAGTTTTGTCAATTTTTATGATGTTCTAGATTTTTATTTTTAGCTCTTGTTTGGTGTGGGTTGTTGTTGCTTTTTTCTATCGTTATTTAATTACCATATTTACGTTTTTATGTATTTATCCTATGCAAAATATTTATTTCTCTTTTACGTTTCATCTCATTTTCTACAGCCTTCTTTTCATCCTTTTTTCTTGCCTCAGGTGTCAGTGTGTACTACTTTTTAATTGATCTTATGTATTTCTTAGACAATTATCTTCAGAGTATGTGGGTATATTTTCCAATGGAAAAAAATTACACAGTGGTAACTGTGACATTTTAAAGAGTAATATTTTATTATTTTTCTAACATTAACAAGGACAGAAAACTGATTTCTCAATTACATTTGTTATGATGTGCTTAACAATGAACCAATTACTCTTGGATTCTAGAGAAATTCTTTTTTAGAACAATTAAAGTTACTTCTAGGGATCATCTGAGTTTTAAGCCTTTAAATAATGCTAATCATATTCTACAGAAATCATGTCCTTGCTTTCATTTTTATTGTTATAGGAAACACCATTGTGAGAGGGTTATTCATACCTGTGATCTATATTTGTTGAAAGTAAATTAGGTTGGGAATTCAAAGTTAAAATGATTAGATCTTGCAATTAACCAAATTCACTCAAACTTTTTAAGAATTCTATACTTTGAAAAAAAAAACACATTAGGTCTTATAAAAGCTAAGCCTCAGTGGGCATGAGTAAATTTATGAGAAACGATATGACACATCTTGGGCAGAGAAAAGGGGAGATTAAAAATAGAGAAAATGAATGCACTACTCCAAAAACTCAGAGAAAGGGAGTTTAAAAACTATGAGGAGGTTTCTCTTGGGCAATTTATTTTATAAGTTGCTTTTGTGTGATATTTCTTCTACTACCAATACCTTAGTCTTATACTGTAGTTTCCGAACAAACTCCTAAAAATTCATGTCTGTTTCTTTCTCGTGGCTCAGGAGAGTAGAAGTTAATCTAAAATGTATATGTTTACATTTGTCAAAGCTGACCCACTCTCCCACCTTTTTTTTCTGTTGCTGATGCTGCAAGCTATCAAGCTACTTTTGTGCATTAGGAACCCAGAGTTTCTATCGCTTTACACCATTTTTTCAGAGCAGGAGAATTAACACTGTTGTTTTTTTTTTTATCTTTATTGCCTGTAATCACAAACAAAAAGTCACCCTGAAATGGGAAAACAGAAGTTGTCACAGGCAATAAAGATTAAAAAAAAAGTGTTAATCTTGAGATTCTGTCCGCATGCGATATGAAACAATATTTCCTAGAAGAAGAGCCCCATTTACATGTTTAACAAACTTTAAATAATTTATCTTTGAACATTTCAAATAATTTTATATTGTAGCTACTCAATTAGGTTTTCTGTATGTTTAATCCTTCCAGAATTAGCCTGAACGTCACCTAATGATACTGCAACCCTAACCACACTGAAGCTCTACTTAACTATTGAAATACTTTTCATGAAAAAAGCAACAAAACAAACTGAGAAGTGTTGCACTGTTTATTCACCTGAAGATGATCAGCAGATCATGCTCAACTCTTGTGTCGATAACAAAAATTATTTAATTAACAGAGGGAATTAATGTCATTTTCTAATAGTACCAGTGCAGTTAACAGTGTTTTTAAAGCTAATTTGAATATAAAATCTTGTACATTCTTTGCTGAAACATGCAGCATGTGGAAGCATCCAGATTATAAGCCCTGTTTTAGGCCTGAAATTATACATATGGAATTTGTTCTCTACCTGCAATACACCTCTCCCTCTAAAACTAGTTTTCTCCATTAAGGAAGAGTAAAACTAATCTTAGACCAAACCATGAAATATAAAGCAGTCACTGAAATCTAATGAAACAACAGAACATATTTTCCTATTACATTCAAAAGTTGAACCTGAAAAACCCATAAACACAGGATAAGAACTCTCAGCAAGGAAGACAACTGTCCTGCCCAACATGGTCTCTATAAGACAATGGAGCTCTCCAACACTGGCTTGTCAAACCTTTCTTTCCAAGCTTCGTCAGGAGACAAAACAGTCTGATTCATACTTGTAAGCTGAATTGACACAGTGAGGGTGGCAAACTGAGATGAGGCTAAGGGAGTACGAAGAGGGAAGGGGAGATTTTTCAGAAGGATGAAGAGAGGAATATTCGTGATAGTGGAGGACAAAAAGTTCATGGGGCATAGAGCACTGTGATGGGAGGTCTACGTGACCTCTGGAAGGAATGAAGGATTTCAGCAGTGCAGCAGGAGAAGTGAGAAGCTACAGGGAGGAAACAGGGAAGGCTTTGAAGTGTGGAAAGAAGGACTCTAGCACCTGCATCTCTTCTAGGTCCTTCAGCTCCTATACAAATGTCTTGCTGACACTTCAAGACATCTCTGCTCACTTGAAAGCTGTCATAAGAATATATCCATGAGTCACTGACTTCAGAGTGTATAAGAGTTCAGAGACAAGCACAGGGTAGCTGACATTTGACATTAGAGGACAGAGACTTTTAAATTGCTTGTGGATGGATAGAGTGCAGAAGATCAATAGAGCCAAGAGAAGCATACAGCAAAGATGAAACATATTTCAATCTAGTCATGCAGAGCAAATATTTGAAGTAGGACAGTGTCATGTCTTAGAGCAGGATGTCTTGTACTCCATTTAAGGAAGATTCACTGGCCAAAATGCCTTACTTTGGAAAACAGCCTAGTGAAAAAGGCTGTACCAGCAAGGAGGGCTGATCAGAAGCTATCCTACAAGACAGTACAGCATCATCCTGAATCAGTATGCTTCACAGCTCTAATTAAAAAAAAAAAAAATCAGTTAAAATTATTGGAAAAAAAATTTAAATCTCCAGAGCAATAGATTATTCAGTGAGAGCATTCACTGATACATAAAAATTGATAGGTCAAGAAATTACCAAAGGGAAAGAAAATCTTATAAACTTTGAAGTTTTAACTTTTAAACTGCATGGTGTGTGGAAAATTCAGTTTCATGACTGAATTAACATAAAGTGGAACTGAAGTAACGTTAAGTTGAACTTAAGATCTGACCAGCTGTGAAACACGTAGAGAACACAGCATACATTCATCAGAAATACAGATCTAGTCTCTTTGGGGAACAAAATGAATGTTATGAGGATTTAAAATTGAATCAACAGCATGATTTAAGTTAAACTGCTTTCACATGAATTCACTCTCTGATGTCATTTGTTGTGTCATATTATCATAAAAATCCAGCAGACTTCTCAGGTAGATTAAAAACGCTAACACATAGTCTCTATTCAGAGAAAAGATTGATTTTTCAATTTTTTAGAAATCACAATAATATTTTCTGTTTCCCAACCATTCTTCTTCATCTTGCTAATATTTTGCTCTTTAGATTGATGGGTAGAATTTCCACGAAATTAATCAAACATATTTATTTATTTGTTTGTTTGTTTAAAGTTGCTTTCCGAAAGGCTTTTTTTCCTTTTAGCCCAGAAGGCCAATTGTATCCTCGGATGCACCAAAAGAGGAATGGCCAGCAGAGAGAGGGAGGTGATTGTGCCAATATGCTCTGCCCTCATGAGGGCCCATATGGAGTATCGCAACCAGGTCCAGGGCTCCCAACACAAAAAACATGCGCAACTGTTGAAGAGTGTCCAGAGGAGAACTGCATATATGATCAGAGGGATGTATCGTCTCTCTAATGAAGGCAGACTGAGGGAGCTGGGCTTATTCAGTCTGAAGATAAGAGCATACCAGGGAGACTTCATTGCACACTTTCAATACATAAAAGGGATCTTATAAACAGGAGGGAAATCAACTTTTTACATGCATAGATAGTGATAGGACAAGGTGGAATGGTTTTAAACTAAGCACTGTTTTTTATTCTCTTTAAAATTTTCAGATAAAACAGTCTTTTGAAAGAGATCATGGGTTCATACATTTGAAATTACACAGCTTCCATTTGACGGCAGTGACATTGAAGCTGGGATGGCTTCAGGGAAAGTAATGATTTTCAATGTTAGCAGCATCCCTGTGCTTTCCTTAATTTACTCTTTGTCTGTGTATGCAATCAAATTTAGAAGAGAAATGTCATCTGAATTAGAACAGGGCTGATACCAGACTTCAGCACAGACTAAGGTTTTTAATAAGAAATAGCATAAAGAAAGTGAAAACAAAAGGTTTGCAAGATCAATAGAGGTGACCTGCAACGTCATATGTGCTATCTGAAAATTATGGCTGTTGAAAATTTGTGATGTAAAGGATATTTGTGAAATATATTTAAATAACAAAATCTTTTTAAGCTCTGTTATATCTGTGCGTATGTTCTAAAGGATGACAAGATCACAGAGTTACAGAAGTGAAGAAACTTTCTATTGGAAGACTTCATAATAAAGCATTAAATTTATCAGGTGAGAGAAAGGCTTCTACAGTAGAGTTAGCCATTGAATTAGATACAAAATTACCTATTAAACAAATTACATTGACAGTGTGATACTAGAGTACCTTAATAAGATAATGAATACAAAATATTCAGGAGAAAACAAACAAAAAACTGCAGGTTTACATTTCAGAGAAACAGACATCAGTCATCCAATAAGGTATATTAAGAAGAAAGCTGAATGACTGGAGATTATAATAGGCTTTTACCACAGAGCAAAAAGAATTTGTCAGGATAAAAATAGTTGTTTCCATTAAGGATAATTCTATTGTAGGATCAAGACAGTATAAACTGGTTCCAGTTCTGAGCTGAGTAAGGCTCAGGAACAGGCTTCCAGAAAGCATAGTGAGGATGAAAATACCTAATCAATGTAAAGACAGTTCTACGTAGATTATAAAAAAAAAAAAAAAGAAAAGAAAAAAAAAAAGAAAAGGTTTCATTCAATAACGAAGTAATGTAGTAATTTATTTACTTTATCTACTTGCCCTCAGGTGGCTAACATCAGTTTGACATAGTGAGATTTTATATTGTCAGCTGCAAAGTGTCCTTGAAAATTCTATCTTCATTGTCAAGTAAAATACTGAAGTGCATGCATAACTAGGCTGATCTACACAGAATGATAATTACCATAATAACTAGAAGTGAAAGGAATTTTGAGATGTTAGGTAAAGACTATGTCATGAATTGATTATTTCCCAATACATCTAATTTAAAATAGCGATCATTTTCTATATAAAGTTAATAAAATACCAACAGGCTATATGTTCTCCACTCTTTAAAGTTTTTTCTACTCTTCTTGTGGCTATACATTGTATATATGCCTTGAAATGAGCCAATGAAGATCAAAAATATGTAAATGTCAGCATATATCGCTACTATTCACCTTAGTTATGTTTTAAACTGATGTACAGACATGGTCACAGCAAAAATACTGTACCACTTATAAACGCGTTCAGATACAACCCAACTTTTTGGAAAAATATTTTACAAAATTTTGTCTTTTGTTGTTGGTCCAAGCTGAAGTCACATGAACAGTATGTAAATATGGAGTGTGACAGAACACACTGATACATCTGCTGTGCCTGAGTGCATCTGTTAACCTGACACATTACATTGCACACTGTAATTTTTCATTAACAACACTTTTTCCACCAGAACTGGATGAACTGAAGTAAATGACACTTTCCCTCTTAGCTGTCCCATGTGTCACTGACAGTGCATGCAACCTGTAATCAATTCCTATCTTAGGCAACATAAATTAGTTCCACAGCTAACTGAAACTGATGAGAACAGCAACTCACCAACGGAAATGACATATATTTCAGAAGAGAAACTGAACAAGTAGACGATTAGAAAAGAACACTTAGTAAACTTTCTGTTTTTCTACATCACTCACTACTTTCTCTTCAACCAAGAAATAGTCAGCTCAGACTCTTCTTTGAGTACTCAAATATTTGTCTCTGTAAGGTACAACACAAGCAATTTATGCTAAGAAGGCTTCCCATAAAATCTTCAACCAGCAGTCTAAAACTCATTAAAGGAAAATATTTAGAGCCAGATGATCAGAGAAGTAATTTTGTGTTTAATTTATACACAGTTAGGACACACTAAAAAAAGCATGACCAGCAGGCCAGGAGGAGCTTTGCCCTGGAGTATTGTGTTGTTATGGGCTTCTCAGTTCATGAAAAACAGGTAACTAGTGGACACACTCTAGCAGAGGGCCACAAAGATGATGTAGGGCCTGAAGCATCTCTTGTATGAGGAAAGGCTGAGAGAACCAGGGCAGTTCAGCACAATTTGAAAATGCTGAGAGGGGATATTATAGTTGTTTAAAAATATCTAAATTGTAGGAGTCAATTGGATGGGGGTAGACTTTTTTTGTGGTGAGTAGCAATAGAACAAGGGGCAGAAACTGTTAACGCAGGAAGTTCCATTAGAACACAGGGAAGAACTTCTTCACTGTAAGAGTACTGAAAGTACACTGAAAGAGCACTGAGACAGGCTCCCCAGAGAGGTTGTGGAGTCTCCTTTGGAGATATATAAGACCCACCTGGATAGCTTCCTGTGCACTCTCCTGTAGGGAACCTGTTTCAGTAAGGGTTGGCCTGGGTGACCCACAAAGGTCCCTTCCAACCTGTATAGCTCTGTGATTCTGTGATTCTGTGACAGACACAGGAGCCTGCACATCACAACCATAAAGGTATTATTCAGAGACTGTACATTTAACGATGTCTTAAATATGTACATGAATACATAATTCAATGCTTTCTCAAGATGAAGGTGTCTTTCCGAGATGTGAAATTAACCCTTTTTTTCAGTTTTTTACCTAGCAATTTTGTTTCATAGCCAAACTATTCTCTATTGTTATAGCAGAATGAGGTTATTACATGACAGAAGCTCAAGAAAAAGCTACAAGAAAAAAAAAAAAAGAAATAAAAATGTCAGTCTTTAACATTTTTGTGGTAGATGTCTGCAACAAATGAAAGAAACAGTCAACCTACACAACACAAAATGAACACAACTGTGTCTATGGGAATTGATGTTGGCTGTCATTTTTTCATGAACACTCAGGTAATTGAAATCTGGTGTTCAGAATCTACTCAACAGCAGTGGAATTGCATTTTGAGCAGTAATCTGTGAAACAACTATATTAAGACTTCACACTGGTAAGTATATTCTGTGCCCTTCTCATACTGTCTGCACCAGCCTATAACTTGTGTTAGAACTGCATACTGATTTTCATAATCATTCCAAGGGGGAATGGTTTTAAACTAAAACAGGAGATACAGGTTAGATGTCAGGAGGAAGTTTTTCACTCACAGGGTGGTGATACACTGGAACAGGCTGCCCAGAGAGGTTGTGGATGTCCCATCCCTGGAGGCATTCAAGGAAAGGCAGGATGTGGCTCTGGGCTTCCTGGTCTAGTGGTTGGTAACCCTGCCCATGGCAGGGGGGTTGAAACCAGATGATCTTTGAGGACACTTTCAACCTATTCTATGATTCTATGATACGCAGATGAAATTAGTCCATACAGAGGTAAGTGGAATTCCTTTGTTTCGTGCTTTTTCCATTACCCAAATTGTCACGGAGAGCATCAGCATTATACTATGATTGAATGAAAGGAGAGCACTGAAGAGTGTAAAAAAATAGCCATACTCAAGGAAAAAGGAAAAAAGATGGAAAAGAAAAAGAGGCTAAAAAACACACATTTTTCAAGAAAGGCAATATTTAAAGCTTGTCAAGCAAAATAAATGCTGTAATAGTTAGGCTCACATTAATCAGCACAGGATCACAAAATCCAAGAAAGACTCAGGAAAATTCTGGAGAAATCAAACCAGGTAGCTCCACGAAGCTCACAAAGAAAGAAAAAAGAGGTGGACAATAAACAAACCAGAGAAGGCTGTGAGACAGACTTATTTTCTGGTATATTCCTGCTTGAGAATGCTCATACTATGCAGTAGGTATATGTATGGGCTGCTTTCTGTTGAGGGAGATGTAGTGTAACACATGCATTTGAAAGGACAGAGTGACTGTCATTTAAAAATATTCATGATAAGATGAGAGAAATTATGGATTTTCTGGTATGTGCCTTGCGGAGGAATCTGACCTAGAACTGGATTTTGGCTGCACTCTGCATATAGGCCATAGCTTGGAAGAGGATATCTTCACAGGAGCCTACCCAATACATCATGTAAATGAAACTGAGGAGTAATGGGGAAAAAAACAGAATTTGATAGGTGTTTGTATAGATTTTACTGCTAGTACATCTAACTATCAAGAATACTAACAAGGGGGGATGCCTCTGGTGCCATAGACCAATTGAATCCAATAGAAATAATGTGTTGTCTGTATGCCTGACAACTATCCTTGCGGCAAGCAATCTAAGTAGGCTTATGAACCTCAGTCTGAAAATCTGTGATGGAAAAACAAATTTTGCTCACTGCTAGGAGGCAAATGACTGTGAGTTCCGGCCATGAAAAAGAGACGGCAGCTCGTACTTAGGGCTAATGCTCTATCTCAAAGTAGCAGTCACTTTCACCTCCTTAAAATAGGGTATATTCCGTACACAAAGTAATTATATAGGATCTCTCAGTACAAGAACAGATTTTGACACACTTAATAGGATACTTGACAGAGGAAATACACTGATTTAAACCAGCTGTTTTCATTTTTTAGTTTCTGAGTTTGATGTATTCTCAGGAAACTTTTCAGATACCTGGAAGGCACCCCTTAAGGACTCAGGTAATCTAACTTTTTCCATCATAACTTATAAACAGTGCTGGGCTTTTTCTTACACATGTCAGGAAGTACTGGTCTAATTCTCATGGAATCAGAGTGCCGTTTTTCTTCTTCCTGCCAGAGAACGAAGTATCACTCTAAGAGCATTTTTACTTAGATGTCCAGGCAAGTTCCCTCGCTGCAGGAAGAATCCAGGTGCTGACAGATTAATAGCTAGCACCATTTCAGACCATTTCTTGTGGCCAAGACATCTTCTTGGAGATGGGCCACAGCACTATGAGACCACAACTGCACTGTAGTGGAAGCTGGTAGAGGTAGAGAGGTGGCATCACAAAACAGACACCTTTGTGGAGACTCCTGAATCCCAATCTCTACATCTTACCTATGCCTCAAGGCACAGGACATGTCCCTGTTTGAAGCAGATGAGCAGCAAACAAACAGTGATTTATGAAATGTGAATCTGCCTGATGAATTAGATGTCATTCTCGCTGGCATGACAGGAAGCATCAGGTTATCATTAGTGAGAGGGGAAGGTACTGACTTAGAGTTTTGCCACGAGTGCAGCCTAAATATTGTCTGTGGAAAAAAAAAAGAGAGAGAGAGAGAGAGAGAGAGAGAGAGAAAATGAAGGTAGATGTAAAAACAAAAACAAGAAGTGTAAAACCTTGACAGCAAGAAGATACTGAAGTGATGAGGAAAATCTTGAGGAACTTTTTAATATAATACATATGGTGAGAAAAGAGGGGAAAAAAATGCCAGCAGGATGTTTGCTTGTCTGAAATGGCAAAAAAAATAAAGATATATATAGTTGTCTGAGCGCAGTATCTTCTTCTCTCCACAGGAGACTAAAAGCAGTCAGCTCAGGTGTCTAAGAGAATTACGAGCTCCAAACTATGGCATTTCAGTAAGATGAAAAACTTACTTGCCTTAGACCTCTTGTGAACTCCAACTTCTACACTGACTGGGAAGTAAATAGTGCATATTTACATACAACAATCACTATGCTACATCTGATATTTGTGTCTTATTGCACTGTGTAGTACCTTTAGAGGAAAACAAAATAACTATTGTGAAATAACCTTCCTGTGTGTGGAACCCGGTTTTTACTTAGTATCTAATAAAAAAAATGTTTTCCCTGTAAATCCTGACTCATAGCACTGTTTGACATACTCTGGAGTTGTAAAAATATTAGGATGCAAATAGAAATATATTTAATTTATGCAGCTTTCTAGGGTGCATCACATTCTGTATTGAGAAGCCTAAGATGAGTTCTGCATGTACTCCATTTTTTTCCAGAAATTCTATATTATTTGAATTTTCATGAAATATGGAATATAACACTTATTTTCTACTAACATCTTATCTTCATCTGTTCTTTGTCATAAGAGTTTGGTTTTTTTTTTCCTAGTACTTTACATTTGTCTTCTAAGTTTTGATTCATTCTGGAATTGCACAAACCTTTAATTGTCAACAGTTTGTGATTAAAACAAGAACAAGGAATTTGGTAAGTTTTTATAATGTTCTTCTCTCTTTCAGAGAAACCCCACTGATTGTCTTTAATTGAGTATCTGAGAAAATACCAAATATTCCTCCTTCATTTTATCTACTCTCCAGACTTGAAATACTCTCAGCACTATTTCTCATCTCATGACTAACTGGCCCTAAACGCTCAGTAGCTCACAGAGAGTCACTGCCAAAGTTCAAATAATTAAGCTGTGAACTCATTTTATTTTAGCTGAACTCATATTTTTTTTCTACTCTTAAGAAGGCAGTGGTGTTTATTAAGCATAAGGTCTGTAATATAGTCAATAGAAGTAAAAGGCCACAGCTTTGCACAGACTTGACAGAGCATGATTTCGGGTCATGTCTTGTTTTTGTTTTTATTTTTGTTTTTATGTTGTTCTACATTTGAGGTGACTGTTGCACCAGCTTTTTCAGCTTAAACCTCATGAATGCCATGTAGGTAAAAAGTCCATCTGAAATGAGGAGTCAGCAGGTGACAAAATCCAGACCTTGAAGGAAGCCAGGGCTAAGAGGAAGAAAAAAACATAAAAAGCTCTACAAACTCAACACTAGTATTTTAGCATATTCTACTCCACTTTAATATTGATCAAAGTTCTTCTCAGCAATTTTTTCATGACTTTTCATGTCACTGTAATTCTCACTACATATTGAGCATCAATCTTGACTGCAATCTCAACAATGAAGGTAGCTGCATTATGGATGTTACTGCTAATTATAGAATAGAATAGAATCACAGATTTTTTAAGGTTGGAAAAGGTCACTGAGATCATCCAGCCCAACTGTCAGTCCATTCCCACTATGCCCACTCTCAGTGGCCCTCAGTGCCATGTAGTCCCAGCAAGAAAGAAGCCCTTGCACTCCTTTGTGCATAGAGCTGGTGTTTGTTGAAACAGTTTTAATTTCACCACACCATGTAATTTTGGGGAGTTTCAGAAAGAGCTGTTGATAAACTCAAATAGTTCTATTTAAAATTTCTGGGTTTGACCATTTTTCACTAAATAATAGACTATTCAGTGACTACCAGACATATATTCGATACACATTGAAACTACATCGCATTCCTCAGATGCTATATATATATATATATATATATATATATATATATATGTATGTGCAGTGGCCACTTCTGGCCTTTCTAGATGCTCAGGAGACCTGAAAGCCTGAATCACTATTCAAAGTGTAAGCATAGAATGCTTCTATGGATAGTAATCAAGCTTAGAAATTTAGGGCTGCCTACCTTGCCCCAGCTGTGACTGGAGATATGTGGTTATTAGAAGAAAAAAGTCACTGTAAGAGGTATATATGTTCAGTCTAGATCAAGGATTTGGATATATATACTTACAAGAATACAGTGATTTCAAATCTTTTAAGGAAGCAGAGAATACCAATAAATCCCTTTATCTGAGATATATTCATCTAAAATTCTGTAGGGAATTTAGAATGATTTTAACCATCTCTGGAACAGTGGGAGGCAGTCACCCTCATTACAACATAAACCTTATTTACTATTCCTCCTTCATGGGAAGTGTTCACAGAAGCTGTCAAAATTATTACGTACTGGAAGTATTCTCTCCTCAGCAGAGTAACTTTTATGAAGCTTGTTTATTTCAGACACGGAGGGAATACTGGTGAATGTGAAGAAGCAGAGAATGAGAAGTCATGTGTGTGAGTGTTCATCTGTATGAATGGCAATCTAAAGAAACAGATTGTCTCCAAAGGAGAAAGCAGTGCATTGAGATGAGATGCACAAGGATATGATTTGAAGAATGCTGACTTTTTCAGCCATAGTAAATGAAGTAACTGGTTCACACAGCCTCAGGGAGTGAAAAATGGTTTTCAACAAAAAAAAGGAAAAAGAAGTTGTTTTCCTCTATATTTAAGAGATATTATCATGAGATAATTAAAATTGCAGAAAACTCACTTGCTAGTTTAATGCACCATCCCTTCTGATAATTTTCAGAAAAAAAGGGGAACATTTGGAATTCTGAGAACATGAATTCACTAATATAACAATACAAGAGAAAATGTAACTCGTGGTTGGAGGCCCAGTCTTGAAAGCTGCATACTACTTGTACCCTAATTTTGTGTTAGTCATCATGTAACTGTAAAGCATACTAAAAAGTGCTTAAAAAATCTAATTTAATTATAAAAATATCTAATTTAATAATAATTAAATGCTCTAAAAATATCTAAAGATAGTATGGATACCTGCAAACCATCTTTAGGTGAAAAGTTTCTGCTTGGAAATAACAAAAATTGCAGACATTAGTTCTAGGGCTTTTTCTGGGTGGAGAAAGAAAACCATGATAAAATTTATGCACGAATGAAAAAATCACTATCATCACAACTCCTGCTTATCAGTTCTGAATCGTGATAATTGACCAGAGGATTACATATATATATCTAGCACCAACCTGACCCAATTCCTTCCTGCAAAGACCCAGAAACAACTTGTAACCCTCATCTTTTTCTCCAGAATTGACTGATAATGTCATTTTCCCATCCATACTGGAAGGGTGCACAACACAACAGAAGGAAGGAAGAATGTACAGGGCAAATACAACAGATACAGCAACGTGGCAGTTTGGTGTACAAAAGGAGACTGGAAATGGATGAAGGCAGGGAGGGTCCACTACCATAGTTGCGACAGCCCACAGGTGCCTCTACCTCACTGCATTTATGAGGAGTTATATTGATGGAGCCAGGCTCCATCAGTACTTCACAGTGCTGTGTGAGGAAAGAGAGACAACAGCTTTGCATAGAAATAAGTGAGGTTCAGACTAGACATCAGGAAAACCTTTTTTCATCATGAGGACAGGCACTGGCCTGTGCTGTCTGGGAAGTCTGTGGAGTCCCCATCTGAACAAGAATGACAGGATAAAGTCCACAGCAGAGCTCATCTCAGAGCTGGGATGCACCAGCAAATTCTTTACAGGTAACTCATTCATGTTGCATATTGAAGTATTCTATTTATATTACATTTTATTGATTCTTTTGCTTTCAGATTTTTTCTTATGATTTACAGCTTTGGTTAGCCAGTGCCCACTAGTGTAAGACCACTGTGCTCTGTTTCAGTGCTGTAGAAACAAACATAGAACCTACACTACCATGCCTCCTGTTCAGAATAGCTGCTCTGCATGATGTACATCACTACACCAATCTAGCTCACTTATTGTTTCAGCCCCTTCATCCTGTCATTCTAGTAGAACGTAGTGTAAAAATTGCAGTTTTCCTTCATTTTGGACAGTAGAACTACCTTCATCCTAAGAATTTATTTTCCTTTTCTTTCTTAACAAGAGTAATGACTTTATATCTGCGTCCTTGGAAGTCCTGCTAGTCTTATTCTCCTTCAAGAGGCTTTGGCCTCTCCATGATTCACCCTTCATCTGTTATGTCAGGCTACCAAGAAGGAAAAATACGGTCACTCTTCTCAGACTTTTCAGCTTGAAATTGTATTATTGGAAGGGATTCTTGATGGAAATCTTGACCACTGGAATAGCAGTAAGCTATGGAATATTCACCAAAAGAAAACAGCCATTAAAAATGGCAAGAAATTCAGTAAGCCAATAGCATCTTACAATTTTTTAAAGGAAGCTTATTTTGGGGAAAAACTAGTCACTTATCAAAGAAACACATAAATACAGCAGCTTTCTGTCCCAGTCATTGTTTATTATAATTTTTTTTGGTTGACTGCACACCTCCCGTATATCTTCAAGATGCATCAATTAAAATAAGAAACTATTAATACAGATGAAGCAGGGCCAGGAGAACATGAGGACAGTCAATATTTAGTGGCTGAGTTCAGCTCAAGAAACATATTGCTGCAGCAAGGTAGCTACCAATGCCAGTGTTCTGCAGAAGCACTGCTGATGTTTTCTGCTTAAAATAAATATTTCAGCATAAGATGTCAGAAGCAATAACTTCAACATGTTTATTAGAAGTTCAGTGATTCCTGAGGTGTGAGGGAATACAGCATGAAAACTGTGGGCTGCCACACAGCCATATGACATGTTGTAATTCTGACTGGGTGATACGCAGAGGAAGTCTGTACAAGCAAATAAGAGTGTGTGACTGCACACAACTACTAGCTACAAGCACGGGTCTTGTGAGATCCCACCGCTGAGAGAAAGCAGCACCAAGCAGAAGGCTGCTGCTTCACAGCACTGTTCATGGCCACATTCCCAGAAACAACCATTTTAGTGGAAATAACACAGTTTTTATAAGAGGAATAGTGGGAATGCTGGTGTTTTACTTCTCACATAGGAGTTGACTGATGATAGCACCTATCCACTCAGATTTTTAATTTTGCATTCCTTGGCGATGGTACCATTAAATAAAGAAGTTCAACAACTGATATGGACAAGCTGTCCAGAAGTGAATGAAACCTACAGACTCAGAGCATCGCATTTCCTTAGTGAGGTGAAATGGGGTATGCAGCTGAAGGAAAAGTGAAGCTGAAGGTATAATGTATGTTTTCTAGTTCTCTACTTCTTTTTGTTTTCATGAGTATATTCATTACCATTTCCACATCTTTTGCAGTAGGGTATTCCGTGTTCATTTCCTCTCACTTAGAAGTGCTCTCAGTGGTAATTTCATGTTTTCATGAGACTGCACAACTTACACTGGTTACAAATCCTGTGCATTCTGAGAAGACCTGAGCAGAAGAGACTTATAAACATTGCAGATAGAGTCCAGAGAAAACATGCTCTTTTACACACTGTACTGGAAGTGACTTCAAATGGAAGTTAACACCATCTCCAGTAAAAAGAAATGCAACATTTTAATAGTGATATGAGAGCCCTAGAAAAAAGAGCTATTGTTTACCCAGTGGAGGCAAAAGTTGTATTCTGGAAGTGAAGCACTCCTCACCCCTTTGTAATCAGACTGCAGAAAACATGGTGTAAATGTATCATCCATTAGAAGAAAAAAAGAAAAAAAGGAAGAAAGGATGTAAGAAAACTGAACATGGGTTCACCTGAGGTTCCTGCTAGTAAACAGCATCTCTGTTACTATATATTTCTATCTATTTCTTAATATCCATTTCAATTTATTTGCCGTGTTTTGTGACAAAAACATGGCTGCTGAGAGAAGACAGTTAAATATAGATATATATGTCTTGTAAACACTTCTTATTTTTCCCCCCTTTTCTTAAACTTTTTAAACTCTGAAATTGGTCAGCAGGATTTCATGAAGGCTTAGCAAGTATCATCAAAGCATCAGATGATCAAAACCTAGGCTGTGCCTTTCAGTAGGCATCATATGTTTTGACATCAGTGGTTCTCAAGCTTGGCACAAGTGTGGGCATTTGTAGAATTGTAGAGCCTTACAATTCTATTTTTCAAAGCACTGCTTGAACAGAAACATTTAGTTTTCTTCAAGACTGAAACAAGAGCAAGAAAAGTATAAAATCATTACAATAGAATATGTTCACAGAAATTTTATTTTGTTTTTGTGTGGTTGAACACTGTATTTTCAAAATTCTACATTCCCTTTTCTCCTGAACCAACCCACAGACCTCATGAATAGTTCCTTTGGAGATTAATATTTTTTAAAGGACCAAAGGATGATGCCAGTAGAAGACAGGAATTAGCACTCTCATGTATTCTTGACAGCTCCTCAATTGAAGATTTACTTTCAATATTTCCTAGCATGCACACACAAAAGTCAAAGCTGTAGACACAAGATCTTGAAAAAAGATGCTGAATCATTCATTATCTTCAAAATTCCATTTCTTCAAAGTTCTCTTTCTTTAAAAGCTCAATAATAGAAAATGTTCCTGCATGAGCCAAGAAGCATTAACAAATTATTTTATACTCTTCCTAAATGCTTCAGGTGGGCCATTCACATCTAGGTACCCACTACAGCCTATTGTAAAAAATATGCTGTCAAGTGAGTGACTTTGAATCCAGCTAGAGTTTTCAATAGCACAGCTGGCTTGCTATCATTTCCAAATAACTACTTCGAATGAAAATAAATCAAGTATGTGGAATAATGATATAATGTACTTCTGATAGAATTACTATGTATGCAAAATTTTAGAATATATGAAAGCCTTATTTCTGCAGAATTCTTTGTAGCAAATGTACTTTCTCAGTTAGACATGGTTTCATCTTTCTCATTATTTTGCAAATACAATCATATTTTTTACTTCAAATACTTCCTTTATGAAGAAAGAAAATACAATTGCAATATGCTCCTAGGGAAATGGAAATGTCTAAACATTTGCCTATGAAGTGCAGCTCATATTTCATTTCTGAACAGTAATATAGTAAATCTACTTATAGTCTAATTTCCATCACTCCCCAATTCATGCAGGTCTTTGCAGCCCTGATCCAACCTGTATTGAAGGTCAGAGACAGTGTTCTCTTCACTTCAATGAATAAGGCTAAGTTTTTCTGCATTCCTATATTCTACTGAACTAGATTCTTTCATTAGGTAGTTCCACAACTTTAAAGATTTCTTCTTTTTAATATTCCCATTAAATTCTCTCTTTCTCATCCTCTCGCTCCAGGCATCCATGCAGCTATGACCCATCATCTTCAGTGCTTCCCTGACATCCTTGGTTAATTGTTTGACTTCATATTATTATACAAGCCAATCCCTCACACTGATTTAATATGCAGTAAGAATATAAAATAATTATTGCACTATTTATGTCAACTACATGCAAATCACTTTAAAACTGATTTTGTTTATTCTTAAATATCCAAATACTCTTGCATCTTAGATTGTTTCATCCTTAGTGATCCCAGATTTTTAGGATAAAAAAAAAAGAGGAAAGAAGACCACAAGAGTGCCACTACTCTGCAAGCATAAGTGCAGGAAGTTCTGGATCACAGAAGAAAAGCAAGTGAGCGCATGGCAGCCAAAAGATAGATTGGTTTAAACTGCTAGAAAAACCTGCTAGATTACATATGCCAACAGAAACTTTCAGGTTGCTAAATAAAGATAACTCCGTAGAATGTGAAAAACCATACCACTACACTACTCCACAGCCCAGAGAAACCGTTCCAGTAAGAGATGTTATCAGCTATATGTGATGTAAAATAGATTAAGCTGTGATTCCTGTAAATTTGAGAGACAATGTTCTGGCAAAATGTGGTTTTAAAAGGTTTTTCATCTGGAAAACATTGAAATAATATTATATATTTATATGAGTTCATTTATATACTGGAAACATGTGTTTGCGAACAGAAATAAAATGGTGAAAATATAGACATTCTAGCAGAATGCAAAAAATAACAGATATTTTTCTGGTGTCTGAATTATTGCAGTGACAAAGAAAGATTTCACAGGGGCAAAGAACATCTGAATTTAGGACTAGGGGCTGGATATTTTCTTCCCATTATTTCCACAAAGAGATTATTTCAGTCTGTCAGTGCTTTCTTTGTATAAATTCAGTTATGTGCAACATACAGCCTTTTTATTCTGCACATCTTTCTGTACTTCTGCTCATACATTTTTTACTTCTCTGACGTTACTTAAAAGGGTTGTAGAAAGCAACTGTTTCTCATCTTTTGCTTGCAGACAATTTCTTCTTTGTTCTCCTGGTCATCCTCAAAAATTACAACAAACGAAGTCTACCAATGGTCTAGAGTCACGTGTCATACACAAATCTGTGGGAAACTTTATTTCTAGGCATTTCCAAATAAACTAATAAAAAATTTCACTATTAAGAAATTGATCATAAAAGAAAGTTTGTGGTTTTGAGGGAAATATTCTGAAGTTAACTCTGACTGGAAAAAAAGATTGCTGTGTTTCTGAAGGTGTAAGCATAATCTCAAAAGTATGCGACGTTAAACTTGTTATGGTTTATTTTATCTTATAAACCTGAAATTTGTTCATTAACAGGAGGAGTACATTTTACTGTTGTGTGAGCAGGATGGCAGTTACTGATGATATATTTTCATCCCAGAAACAAGCTTTACAGAACACAGAAAAGGTGAAAGCATGTCTGATAAGAGGTTACTGAAAAGTATGGAAAAGTAATAACTGGCAGAAATATTTGGATAGTGACTGAGATGAGTCTGTCAATAAATTATTAATTTTAAAGGCTGACAGAAAACAATCTTCTTTAATAATCACAGCTGATCTTAAGTATCAAGGAGAATAATTTGATTGCACTGGTACAGAGCATTTAGATTGAAACTAACCTGTTTAAAATCATTTAAGATATTTTCTAAAAATATATCTGAGGCACATCAGTAATATACATTCATTTAAGCTAAAATTTGCTAAGATTGTCAAAGTACCCTTTGATATTCTAGTGAGGAACATCTACAAGATAGAAATATGATAATTCCTTTCCTAGGAAGTCTTTCCTAAAAAAAAAAAAATTACTAAAATAAAAATTGGATACTAAGTCATTTTAAAATATTCAATAATAAGAGACTTTATGAAAATGCATGGCAAAATAAAATTAACTCCTGTTAGTTGTCTTGGCAAAGTAATGATGTCAGTCCAAATTAATAACATAGTAAATTCTGCTCTAGGGGCTTCTAAATATATCTCACATCTACTAAATATATATGTATGTCCCTGCATAGATGACGTTTGGTGGAGGTCAAGTTCAGGTGTCTTTTACAGTGTGTGCATATTACTTACTGTATGTTACCACACACGAGTATTAAGTTTCCTTTTGACATGGGAGGGCAGGAAAGGAGTAGTGCCGATAGTTTCATGTTGCAAATGGGCAATTCAGTGAAAATGTTCCAATCTCCAAGAAAATGTCACCTTAACATATAGGAAGGAACTGCAGTGCAGCATGATAAACCTTGATGAGCATACCATGTCTAAGGAGTTTCTCATTGCTAGTGTTTGAGCACTAGGCAAGAAACCTGTTATTTGAACCTTCATGCTTAAAGAATGAGGATGATTCATGCTACTGACCTGTAGAAAATAGGAACTTCGAAAATTAATTCACTTAAAAAAAGAAAGTATTTTCTCTCCGAAAATAAGAGTACAAGTAGTTAATATTCTCTGCCTTCATCAGCTCCCTGTAAGGTTTCCAGCCCTGGGAATTGCTTTTATGGAGTTTTTTTTCTTTGTTTTTGTTTGTTTATTTCTACTTTGGTTTTTAATAATTTCCTAAAGCCCTGCCCTCAGGAACTAATAAATATATTCTCTTGGGTAATTAGTTATTCAGTATATTTTTTTAAACCTGTGGTTTTGAGTTACTTCTCCTGGGCAAAAATCAAAAGGTTTTGAAAGTGTAAGCTACTCTTATGAATATATTATGTGCTCAATGCATTCCAAGTCATCTTATCACCTTTTCTTTTTTTTTTTTTCTTCAGTTTGATTTTCAAGAGATCAGGATGTATTTTGTTTTCTGTGAGGGTTTATTTAGGAGGGAAATCAAGATTATGCATATACCCATATGCAAGAGACTCTTAGATATAGCTGACTAAAGGGATATTTAATATTGATAGCAGATCATCAGTCTGGTTTTGCAACTATCTTCAAAATAAAAGACAAGATAGAAATAAAAATTTTTAATGAATATAAATCATCATGCAGTTCATTCTGTAGCCTTAGAAAGGTAATTTTCTGAGTAGAGCTTGAAAATGACAACTTTTTATGCATACCAGTAGTTAGGAAATGAGCATTAAGTTGTTTAGTAGTAGGTTCAGGATGAGGCTGTTTAGGGTGTTTTGATTATTTTTTTTAATGTAATGGAAGATTATATCAGAATACTGAAACCCTGAGAAGGTGAAAATGGCATATGGCAAGGCACTTTGCCTTAGAAAATAGAGACATGGAAGTAATTCTCTAAAAAAACGAGGGAATTAGAAAGGAAACATCAACAACTATTTAAATATTTATTGGGAAGTTTTCATATTTTTTTGGTAATAGCAGCCAGTCTTGAGGAAAAGTTCAAACTGCAACAGCTGTTAATTTTTTTGTGATCTGTGGAAGATAAAAAAGAGAGTCAACAGAAGAAGAAACACAAGATAGAAGGTGCTAAACTTACTTTACATGTAACTCTTTTCTGATCTCCATTTGTAAGCTCTCAAGGAAGAATGTTATGAATGTCATGAAGTTAAATTTCAGTTTTCTTCATATGTAAAAAATTCTCAGCCAAAAACAAAAGAAAGAAACCATATGATTATCTTTTATGATAGGATTTAAACAATGAGTGATGCTCTGTAATGCCTTCTATTTTATGATGTTTGGTCACATCAGAGGCAGATGGTGATGGTATAGTAGTAGAGGTTGAATTTCCCATCAATATTTCATTACGTTTTGTTGCCATGTGATAACAACAGAAGGACAATCTGACAGAATGGCATCTGACATAGAAATGTGGATGAAGCAAAAGGGTGGAACTGAATTTCCTTATGGGAAAAAGATGCCACCCATTGATACTTTATGAACATTTATGAAGATCAAACAGTGAATTTGAGCACAGAGAGATGGTGAGTCGTATGTTTCAGCAGTGGACACAGTGATGCGAAAGACAAGCTATGTTCCAAATGTTCAAGCAGATTCTTATAAGCATGGCATACAGGCTCTATGTTTCATTATATTGAAAAAAAGAGCTTTGTAATTGAGAATTTGCTCTGTCCAATAGTGTTACTGTGCCCTTTGTGTCTTTTGTAGCTTCCATGGAAATAAATAAGAGGCATTACTTTTGTTGTTTGGAAGCTTGAAGTGCATTTAATAGTATACAGAGAAAAATGATTAACTTTTAAAAGTCCTATTTGAGAGCCAGCTCTCATATGAATTTTGGTGCATCTGCGTCCTTTTAGCACATGTGTGAAATACAATACATACTACATGAACACTTTAAAGCTGAAGAGTAGAAAAAAAGCAGGTTTTTTTCTTGGCAAAGCCTCTCCACAATAACTGATTAATCTTCAAAGTCAGGAAATCACTGGAGTCTTCGGACCCACAGTTGAAAGTTATCCTTCATAGTCAAAATGAAAACTGTAGCTTGTACTCAAATATGAGCACAAGTAATGTAGTCAATACAAAAAATTGGTTCCCCAAAGTTCTTGCCTTCTGAGGTACTCTTCCCTCCCTATTCCTAGCTAAGTCATGCAACAACATACAAACCTTAACTAACCTTTTGGTTTGATTTTGTCCTCTCTGAAATAAGATCCCTAGGAACATATGCTTTTCTTATGTTCTTTTGAGAAGTGGTAAGGATAAATCACACAAATTCACAATTATTATTTCTATTACCAAGGGGCTGAGCTATTGGGAAAAAAAGTGTTGTACAGTTCATTCTCTATTATTATATATGTAAGTACTGCCTAGAAAAGAAAGTTCCACTTCAGGTATATAAAGATCAGCTAAATACATCCAGACATTTTTGTTCTACATAGTCATGATATTCTCCAGTCCCTGGAAGGCTTACAGTACCGTGACATTAGAGAAAAATAAACTAATATGCACTAGGAAGACAGGAAAATTAAAAAGGTATTTATTTTATTTTGATGTGCATTTTTCCTCCTTTTAACACTTCTTGCTTGAAGTGAGGATTGGTTGAATCACAAAGAAGAAATGTAATGCCTGTTAGTGCATCTCATTGTAGAAATTAAAGTGATTAAGGATTTTGTTAATAAGTATTTTGACACACTGTAACAAATCAGTGATATTGCTCCAAGTTCTGAATATTCATTAATACATTTTAAACAGTTATTTTTCAAAAGTACTCCTTAAGGAAAGAGGGTTCCCATTCATTTTCTGTTCTTGGATGGTATTTGAACGTGCCATGGTACAAAGTGCTGTCCAGGGTTCAGGTTTTGTTTGTACTTCAAAATCATGATTTTAATCCCAGTGTTAGAACACCTTCTGTATGCTCTCTTTATTATCCTATTATTCTTCAGTTACATGGCAGTTCATGCGATGGGTGTGCCATCAGTGCTCTTCTCTGCAGTGATGTCCTTGATATTCTCTAGGCTTCTTCTGCAATGCTGCTGCAGATGTTTTTGCAGATAGACGTAGCTGAAGTTATGTCTGTAAAAGAAGCACACCTTCGAAGATTCAGATGAATGTCCCAGCTTCCACAACAGCTGATAAAACGTTGCTGTTGACCTCTTCCTCTGGCAATACAATAAATCATTCAACACTACTACAATGAGTAATATTTCAGAGGAATCAGAAATTTTAGGCTACTTAGAAATACTTACTTTATAAATAGACTGGTTTTCACCTATACTTTCTTTAAAAAGAGGCACATATATACTCAAAGAAGTATTTTTCAAATGTAGCATTGTATCATTAGCTGACATATCCTGAGGAAAAAGTTAGAAGATAGTAAAATTAAAACTGTGTTTCGTGCTTGATTTTATATTGAGTATAAAAGTTTATCAGAAAGAGTTCTGGGTTAAGAAAAAAAAATCCAGCACAGCAGATGTGCATTAAAGGATTATTCTAGTTTACTAATTTTGCTCAGTCAGAATTAATCCGGTAAAGCCCAGATTCTGTTAACACAGGAAAAGTATTTATCTCCTTTATTCCTCCTGGGTGTTACTCTGACAGCCTTTCTCTAAGAAGGGAGTGTATGGCATTTTTTTAGAAGAATATTAGTTTTAACATGCAAGGATTCTGATGTGTTTTGGCGTTTTTTAAGAACAGTTGTTATTTCTATAATTTGTGATGTTTTTTGCCACAATGAGAATATGGGAAGTACTGTCCTTTATTCTACAACATTTTGATATCTTTCAATAGACTTCAAATGACTTAGAGGTCTTTTCCATCCTCGATTCTATGGCTCTGAATTTATCTTCTTGATGCATGGAAATAAAACTTTGATTCAAGTTTAGTGAAAGGGATGATACCTCACCAGAGGACAAGTATAGCCTAAAGAGAGATCTATATCTTTCAAAAATGTTTTTCCAGAAGAAGCTCACTCACTTATTTCATTTTTAGAGAAATTCTTAGAAAATTTTAATAACCAAGTATGTATCCCTTTATCATGACAGTGAAAAAAAAATATTTGATTTGGGTATTACAAGTAGGGATATCTCACTTATTTTAGCAGTAAGACTGGAAATAAACCAGAGAATGCACATACCCACGACCTAAATAAAAGTCATAGTGACCCTGTTCCAATTTCAAATTCCAGTCAGCAGCTCTCATTACTGTTGCATGCAGCTACTGAGTGGAACATTGTTGACGTGATCACTAACATTGACCTGTGTAACAATTTAGTAAAGTTAGGACAGACATAAAGGACACCATCATTGTTGAGAAAGTCATTTAGAGGAGGTATCTCAAATCTGCTCTTCATTCATCTTTTCCTCCACAAGACATCTTGGTTCCCTGAGGATGGAGAACAGTGTTAATAATCAGTGTCATTGTTCAGGATGAAGCTGGAAGCAGGAGTGAGAAAAAAAAAAAAAAAAAAGTAAATATATGTATTTACTCTGTATCTGAACCTCAGTAAATCTGTTTTGCTTGCCCTAGAAATTGAAAAGATGAGTGCAAAACAAAATATTTAATGAGTGATTATGCATTACTTGAGCATCAGTGAAGTCTCTCTAACTTTCCAGAAAAGCTGAAAATATCAGGGCTAATTTTTTATAATTGTTTATTTTTTCTAAACACTCTCTCAGTCCTTGCAGCCTGAAGTCTAAAGACCTACTTTTCCAACAGAAGATGAAACAAGTAATAGAACAGAAGCAAGTTAATCGTCTCTATTCTATGGAAAGCAAGGAAATACAATTGCATGGTAATCAAGTCCTGATGACATTTATCACTTCAAAACTTCCAGATTATTGCCTACAGAGAGCTGCACATTTGGTATTGAAAACAAATATGATTTTTTATATTTATATTTTCTAAAAAAATTTGTCTTCTTGCACAATTAAAGTGATAGTAGCAAAACTGAAGGGAGAGCAGTAAAATATTTTTTCTTTCCAGAGGGTAACATTTTCCATTTATTTTTTATCCTAATTTTAGACAAAGATGTAATTTATCTAGACTTACAGTTGTTAGAAAGGTATTTTAGATGAAATGAATTAGAACTTGTTCAAAGAAGGTGAAAAAATAGAAATATTTTCAATCTGTTTGGAGGTTTAAGCTGATAGCTTTTCTCTACGCGTTTCCTTTTATGTCACACCAGAATTCCATGTTAGACTGCTACATTATACTTTATTTTATAAATCTATGAGAATGCTGCTTGGGATTTGTCCATTTGTCCATTTCTCAACACAGAATCTAACACATAGAGTAAATCCTTTAGATAAATATCATAACTATTTCAGCTTCTCTCAACTTCTGTTTTTGTAATATAGAGAATGAAGCAGACTGACCAGGAAGGACTAAGACTGATCTGTCTCTCTGCTGACTTGGTGAAAAAGCATGTTGATTGTGATATGACTCAGGCTGGGCCCCATGGATCTAGTCCCTGGCTCACGGTTGGTCAGCGCTTGGATTGCAAAGCAGGTCTCCCAGGTCATAGGCAAGTTCTGTAAGAACAAAGTTATCAGTTTGTCATTGCTTCTGCAAATAGAATAAGAATTAAAAAGCTAGTATTTAGCTCCTCAAGAAGCTAATCTGATCCCTGCACGCCATTTTTCTCCCACTTCTGAGGCTCTCTCCTGACTCTCATTCAGACTGGGTGGTTTCGTCCTTGGATAATTTTTAAACTTGATTTTAAAATCTCATCTACAGTGGCAATACCAAACCACCATTTCTCCCTGCTTATACAGAGAAAAAGCTTTCATTTGCACATGCAGCTTCCATCTGCACAGATAGTACTGCACTCCGGGGGAATGCCAGTGTTAACCATCTACATTCAGTAAATTCCATCTCAGTACACAGTGATACCTATGATATTTCAGGTAGTGCGTATGATGTGCATGAAGACTGCCATGATTACACACTGTGAACCAGGGCTGAGATGTGGGCACGCTATGGCATGGTCATGCCGTGAAGACAGAAGTGCTTTGTGGGAACATGCACTTGCTCACACTGAGCAAATCTGAAATTTCAAATGTGTCTTGATACGTGTTTCTGTATCCATTTTTGTTTTGTTTTAGTGGAAAGGAAAAGACTTTTATGGGAGTCTTGGGCATGAATGACTCACTGAAAAGTATACATTGTTAAGAAAGGGACAAGACGATTACAAAGATTACAGTTTCAGACATCTTTTGCAATGAAAGGTAGCAGGAGGAATCATTTTTAAGTACCAGGTTTAGTCTTCTGTTTAAAAAATGTGAAATGGGACTTTGAAAAATTAGATGACTTGCAGTGATTTCTACAAGAATTAAAACAACTTTAATGCATTAATTGAAGGATAGACATTTCTTTTCTGTAAAATGTCTGAAAAATTAGACTATGACATTTTCTGTTCGAGTTGTCTTTGACTCTTTGAGACATATCTTGTAATTGCAAGTGAAAATATAGAAGAAAGAGAGGGGTTTTTTGTGTTTGTTTGTTTGTTTGTTTGTTTGTTTATTAATTTTGGTTTTTTAATCCTTGGAAAGACCAAAATATGTCATTAGCTTCCTGGGAAAGTCCAAAATATGTCAATGCCTTCCTGAAACCACTGATGACAGTTATGACAGCACCACACTTAGCTCCATCAATTACACTGTCAAAGACAAGTATGTAGTCTGTTTGGAAAACGGGTATGGAGGGGAAGATAAACCCAGGGCAGAGATACATTTTTTTTGTGCTCTATTTCTTATACTCCTAGTCTTCAAGTAAGCATGTTTTCCTACCTCAAGAGGTATTTAGCACCTCTCATACTGAAATGCTGCAGATCTTTATCATATATCTGAGTACAAACTTCCTCGTATATCATAACTGCTACTAAATGTGCTACTAAATACTGAGAAGTTTGCACTCCCTTGAAGCAAACTATAGCATATAACCTTGGAAATCACCACCTAAGATTACAGCAAGTTCTGAGTCAGTATCTTTGTTTATAAATTAATCTGTTAATAATCATAGTAAAAGTCATGAAGGGAGAGCTTGCAGTAGAGAAATAATTCTCTAAAAAATGCAAATATCCAAATAATATGCCTGTCCATGTTGTTTGCATAATGAGATTACTCAGAATAGAGTAGAGGGTGCCTCTATTCAGAAAATATTTGAAGTGAGGTTACCTTGAAAGTAATTATAAGAATCAAAAAGTAACTCATGCATGTGCATCTGTGAGTGTATATATATAAATATATAATATATATATATATATAACTGGTTGTTGGGTGGATTTTTTTATTCCTCACTAGAAAGGGAAAATTAAAGCTTCTGCGTAGAGAAAACATGTTTGGTTTTTTCTGTTTCTTAGGGTTTTTTTTGCTAGTCACTGTTAATTGGAATCCTCAAAGGAGTCTCCACCTGAAGACAAAAAGGCTTCTCCTAGCTCTTTGCGAAGACAAGTTTATTTTGCAAAGGACAAGCCTTCTCATACCTCAGTTGTTAATGAGAAGCCTTGAACAGCGCATTTTGTAGTTATTAACAAATAGCTTTCTCAGACCTCTGGAGGCTTTTAATAAGATGACTGCTAAAAGATGATAAAGCTTCCCAAGAATCGCTTTGCAATAGTCGTCTGTTTTTGGTGACCCTTAATATTTGCTAACCTCAGAAAAAATTAAGGAAGTACTTGTTTTCAGAAATTTGTTTTTAAAATATGAAGAGTCAGCCCTGACTTTTTTCCCATGCTTTCAAGAACTCAAATAATTTTCAGCAGAAGTGTCAGCTTTTTCTAACTTTTAAAATTGCCAGATTGTAGAATAGTTTAGGTTGGAAGAGACCTCTGGAGATCATCTAGTCCAATTACCCACTCAAAACAGATTTAATGATAGTGGATTTCCCAGTAACTTGTGTTTGGGATATCTTCAGAGATGGAGATCCTGAAGGTGTCTTTAAGCCTGTGTTCCAGTGAGTAGATTACCTTCACTGTGAGAAAAGTTTTGTACTAATTTTTCCCTCTTTCAGCTTGTGTTTCTTGCCTCTTATCCAGTCCCTCTGGACTTCCAAGGAGCCTGGCTCTGTTTTCTCTACCATCACCCATTAAGTAGATGAAGACAACTGTCAGGACCTTGAAGGCATTCACTGCCTTATCTTAGGATGCCCTCTCATTTACTATTTGACCTATTTGATGTGGAATTTTTCCACATCCAATTGTGATTACTTTTCAGAAGTAACTGAGAGCAATCTTAGAGTGAGACCAGTCAGTTCTGTCAACATTTTTGGTTTTGTGGATGTGGGTGTGTCCAGCTTTCTCCTTGGTGTGCCTTTAACTTGAGTTCTAGTTCAGTCCCCTAGACAATCAGATCCATGTGCTTTCTTTATGAGATGCCTAAGGGCAGACTGTACCACAAGAAATGGGAGCAATAAAAACATTGAAAACCTCAGCCTTTTCTATCTCCTTTGTCATCAAGACCCCCATCCCTTTAAACAGAGGTCTCACTTTAGTTTGGACTTCCTTTGGCTGACAGAGAACTCATAGTAGCATTCCTTCTCTTTCTTTTTCATCTCTACTAACTCATCCTAAGCTTTAGTTTTCCTAACTACAGCTGTGTGCATTCAAGCACTATCACAGACTTCCTTCTTGCTTTCACACTTTTTGTAATTCCTTTTTCATCTGAGCTCTGTCAGTAGTTTCTGGTTCATCCAAGCTGGATTCTTCTGTACCTGCCTGAATGTCTGCACATCAGAAAGCACTGGTTTTGTTCTTTGCAGAATTTCTTTGAAACCAGTTAATTCTCCTAGGCTCTTTTGCCCACATGCAATGAAGATCAATATAAAAAAAATCTATTTGATTTTAATGATGATTGATAGAGAGATTTTGCATTCAAAACAGTTTTTTGAATAAAGTGATACATATACAGTGTTTTCGTGTAGCTAATTTACAATGTCTTCCAATATTTATAGAGCTGGAAATAATTGTATTGTTGTTAGTTCCATATTCAAAAGTATTGGTCCCATGTAGATGATTTTGCCTAACACTTAAGTCGAAAACAATCCTTCCACTGATGCTAAAACCTTGTAGTCAATGAACCTTGGACAGAGAGCAATGGTTGTCTTTTGCAGTAATGTTCAAGTTTAGAATAGTCTTGGGTTTGTTTATTTCTTTGTTGTGAAGAAAACAAAGACCTGATTAGTCTGTAAAAAATTAGTTTCTGTAACAGAGCATATTCTACATGGGAACTGCATACTGACCAAATCCCCATAAATGTTTACTGTTTTTGCTAAGAAATAGTTGATTTTCTTCACTTAAAAGTCTTAAGATGCTGTGGTTTGGATCTATGACTAGAACAGTGTTGATAACATGCCTATGTTTTAATTGCTGTTGTACAATGCTTACGCAGTGTCAAGGCCCACAGTCAGTGGGGCTACACTGAAAATTTTGGGGAGGACACAGCAAGAGCAGTTGACCCAAACCCAAAGGGATGTTTCATACTTTATAACATCATGCACAGGAATAAAAGCTTTTTTAAACACAAAAGAAAAAAACTCAGCTCTACTTCTCACCATTTCAAGCACACCCTAATTTGATTGTGCTGAGCTCTGGCTAGCATTTAAGGATTGTGTAATCTGATATAATTTAACAAAGCTCTAACAGAAGAAAAAGAAGGGGAAAGTTTGCATTTCTTGTTTCTTATAATTTTTATTATTTTACTGTTAAATACAAATATTAAAATAAATATGATAAGAGATACATATAAGTGACTGATAAACATTTATAAACTGAATTTTTCTTTCCTGTTAGCAGCTACTTATGCATCATATCTAACTCTCAAAACGTCTCTTTTTTTTTTTTTTTTTTTTAAATAATTGTGGAGGAATACAAAGGGATTGGAATTTTCTGGCAGAAACTGACAGAGAAAATACTTCCCAGAAAAGTTGTTCTAAAAAAAAAAAAAAAAAAAAAAAAAAAAAAAAGACACCCTTCTTTTATAGGAAGAACTATTATCTACTTTAAATAAATTGCAAATATACAAGGTCTGGGGTCCGAAACAGGTCCTCTGAGAGCTACTAGAATGCAAACTGCAAATAGATCATCTGCCTTGTCGTGGCTTCATCTCATTATGTAAGGGGTGAAGCTCAAGATGAAGTACTTTAATGAATCAAAGCTCAGCAGATATTTCTGAGTGACCAGTGCCAGTGACATCTTAAGCCACTGACCACCAAGCCTACTTCTCAGGTCTGAAGTATTCAGTAATCCCAGCCTACACAGTCAAATGTTTTATCCCACATGAGAAGCATAAGATACAACTCCTTCAATAGCAACAAACTTACTGTAACATTGCAGCCTTCCTCAGTATGTGTGATCTGAGTAACTCTACTGAACAGGAAGGAGTCTAGCAAAACCCATTCACTGTGTACAAATTACAGTTGTTATCAGAGCTGCATGATTTATATGTCAAAGACAACAGATATTCTAAACTAGCATCATTTAAAATTGTTAAAATAACCTAGGAGTTACATGTGCTCATGCAGAACATACCATAATCAAACGTTATCAGGCAGCACAACAGGAAGAAGGGTAGGTCAGACTAACCAGCAGGCTCAGGACACTGCAGGTTCCCTGATAGGACTCCTCTTGAGGACTGTCCCCTCAGCAGGGAACAGGTATGTAATGCCACCAGTGAGATTTCAGGAGAGGACATGAAGATGACAACAGTTTAGAGTCACTGATGAGAAAAGAAACATGGTGGAGGGCTTATGTGATAGCTGGTGCAGTTTGTGAAGTGTTTGATCACCCAGGGAAGACTGTAAAAAAACATTCAATTGGAAAGGAAGTTTCAAGTAAATGGCTTCTGCATTAAGGAGAACAGGGCTAGGGAAGAAAACTTCATCAGCCCTTCTGCATCTTGATTGTGTCATCCAAAAGTACTGACTATCTTCTGATTAAAGAATACTTTCTACTATTAATTAAAGTTATTTCATACTGTAGTTCACACACAGCTGTGAGGATAAGAGCCCTTCTCATAACTTCTCATCTTTCACTTTGAAAGAACGTAGAGGCAGATACACCACAGGGACCTTCAGACACTGTCCCACTGGTCAGGTCCTGGATTAGCACAGTGTGAGCTCCTTTGAAGTACAGAAGTGATTTCCAAGTATTAGAATCTCTGTTCCAACCTCTACAGCTGGCACAATATCACTGCAGATGCTTCAAGGGTTCCTGCAAAGCTTGAGCTTCGCAACTGCAAACAGTTCTAAATAAAATAGCATACCCTTGTTATCTACTTCACCATTTGCCTTGAGACAGTACTTCAAGAAATCAAAAATTTCTACATTTTTCCTCCAAAACAGCAACATAAGGCTACCATTAGCTGCTTATTTTCTCATTTGGAAAATCACATTACTTTACAAAGTAGTCTGAAACCAGAAAGTGTCTGCTACTGCTTTATTAAAAATTACCAAAACTACAAATTTCTCAAAACTAAAGAAGAAAAAAAAAGTGATGATTAATTCCTAACAAGAAGAGTATATTTGATACAGTGCAGAATGTACAGTCACATGAAACTGTCAGCCTCCAAAAGCAGCATAAACATATACATGTACATAATTCTGTGATGATCTCTAAATCTTGTGACTCATATTGAACACGACTAAATACAATGTGATCTTCTGTGCTTTTTCAAACTAATATAATCTTATTCTTCTGGTTTTAAAGGTACATTTTCAGGACAGAGAGAAACATTCCTTTTGAAGGGAAAGCTTCAAAAGTAAGGATGCTTAAAATACTTCAAATTGCTATTATTGGTTAAAGATGTCTCTTTGAGACCACCTCTAAAAAACACACCAATGTACAGTGAGGAGAGAAGGAACTTCGGAAAAAAAAATTCTGAGGGAGGAAGCAGAATGCATGACCTCAGCACAAGAGAAGTTGAGATAAACTGGCAGAATCGTTTCATGTCTTGCATAGAAAATGGTTTCATATTTTTCTTCACATCCTTAAGAATCAAGTCACTTCACAGCGTAGACTGTGGAGGCTATACCACTGCACCCATATATATATATATTTGTTTTAATTCCTTTATGTGAAAGGTGACAAACGCACATACTTTGTTGTCTCTAACATGAAGCAGGAGACTCTATGAAGAAATCGTAGGAAGAAAAAGTCTATGAAAGTTTCAGAGTACCTTTCCACAACTAGGATCCTAGAAAATGACAAGCCTTATGCAACAAAGACAGCTACACTAACAAATGGTGCTATCAGCTCATTAAAAATACATTGCACAGGGACAAGGACAGTCTTTGTTGGGAGCTTTACACGCAGCTGGAAGATATTCCTAGCATGACGGCATAGAAATAAAGTCAAATTAACCCTTTTGAGTTAAACCACCAATTTCAGTAAGATTGCTTGTCTGGTATTCTGGATGGAGGTCCCCCATGCTGATCCCTTTGGTCATTTGACAGAGCCAAGAAAAAGCCTAATAAGCTGGAAATGGTGATATTTGTTTGTACTTCCACCTGCCTTATAATGAAACATAAATCAGGATTTTGCCATATTAAGTATGAAACAGTCCTGATTTTTTTGTCCTTGAGGACAGTAATTGCTTAATTTGTGATTTCACTTCTATTTGCCTTTCAGTTATGGAAGAGAAAATTATATTCACGGACAACTGTATGTCCAAAACATTTCAGCATAGCTACTTCATAAACTCTCTGCAACTATTCCACAAGAAAACCAGTATAAAGGAGGTGTGGATATAGTAAAAAGGACTGAAGAAAACAAAGACTACAGACTGTAGTGAACCATTTAGAAAAATAAAATCTAAATAGAATGTTTAGATATATCCCAAATATGTAGTTGAATATGATATACATTATCATCTAAAATAGGGATCTTCTGGAACTGCAGTGTTGATCAGTTACACTGAAAGACATTTATTTTTATAACAATGTATGCATATATTACTTTTCCATTATTTGAACCTATGTGAAAATATTCTGTTGTTCTAGTCCTCCCACTAAAATTCATGGATGTTAATATGCATCTAAGTGTCTACAGGGATGAAAATTTAAATCTCAGCTGAGCACCAGTTCAAGCTCATCAGAAATGAACATTAGTTTCAAAGCAGAAAGATCAGCACTATGGGATTTGAGTGCTTACCAGATAAAAGTTTTCTTTTTAAGCATGAGCAACTCTGAACTTGAAGATGGTCGTGTTCATCAGTACCTGAACTTAATAACTGTAATTATTCTTGAGTCTTGTTTTCTCTCATTCATCTACAAACAAGTTCAATGAATGTGTTGCACTGTAGCTCTTCTTGGGGATTTCACTGGCTGCCTCAGTGAGAGTTCAGAACTCAGGCTGTGCGTGAAAGGGTGCATATAGGAGAAAGACACTGTGTCATTCACAAAATAAAGACAGTTTCATTTTTTCCACACATAAATTACTGCAGTGCAAGGTCATTCCAATGTCAAGGGAAAAGCTGTCAAAAACATACTATGCTGAATCATAAATCAGGTATTCGCATGTGCTGTAGACCCATTTATACCATGTAGGATCTTATTCTTCCTTGTGAAACTAATGCTTTCTCCAAAAAATGTGTACTAGTCGCTGTTGCCCAATATTTTGGAGAAGCCAAGCATGCTATATTGTGGAAAAACATATTTTTGACATCCCAGTTAACATTACATTTATTGGATTCATTGTTCTCCGGTCATCCTACCGGTGCCGTATTTTATATAAGGAACACTACTGAATCCAGTTTATCCTCTCACATAAACCACTGTCAACCTTCCAACCCACAAGGGACCACCAACATCCATGTCTTCAACATGCTGAATGAGTACTCTAGTAAGCAGAAATTTACCTAATCATTCATGGCAGGTGGATGTGTTCCTGATATCTGATTTATTTTATCCTTTTCTTATTTATATATATATATATAATATCTTTTTTTCTTATTATTAACTGTTCATTGGTTCCTACTGTTTCATTAAAAAAAAAGTCTTGTCAAAGAAAGGGTTCAAATGGATGAAATGTTTCAGTTGAAAAACTGGAACAATTAATATTACTTTAAACACCAGAATGTTCAGAAATTTTATTTTCCTGAAAATAATTTGGAAACAAAGGGTGTATATTTCTATGTGCACTACAATTCACTTCTTTTTTCTTTCACTATGAAAATTAGGTTGTTTTCAAACTGTCTCTGTACCTGAGAATATACACTGCAACACTGAGAGGGAGAAAAATTATTTTCAGTCCTCATGGGTAATTACCAGGAAAAGCAAACAAGCAAATGAGCAATAAATAAATAAATAAATAAATAAAAATCTCCAAAGAGTCTGTAAGTACAGATAAAAAGAAGGCAAAAGAAGCAGACTGGGAACAAACTGAAAAGCTATGCCTTAGCTATTCCCTGGAAATTCCTGTGGTCCATATTTGAGTCTTGATGAAGACATTTATTTTTTTTTATAAGTAGTCTCTTAATTATTTAACATTCATATGCAAAACTGGGATACCAAAGCAGCACAAGACAGATAATCCGGGAATTAGTCCTCAGATAGGCTGGATAGACAATGTGACCAAGATAAACACTGACTGGGACAATGAAAGAGAAAAAAGAACTTCAGAGGCCAAATACCAATATTTGTGTGTAAATATTTCACTGGTGAAGGTAACAAGGCCATTGGTTATTGGAAAACAATGGAGTAGTCTACATTTGTCACAAATATGAACTATGTTGGCCGGTGTGAGAAAATCATTTAATCACAGGAATCCTAATAACAACTGGTTACAGTCTGGGGAACTAGAGAAGGTTATGGATGAGTTATTAAGAACATGAAGATGAAATGAACTTTTTATACTGCCTCAGTTAAAATAAAATGAAAATGTACGATGGTATACAATTCATACAATTCAGATCAGCATGAAAATAGGAATTTGAAGAGACCTTCCATTAGTGACAGATCCTGTGTACTGCATTTGTGTAATGAGGAAAAAGTTTCTTTCACTTCTGTTTCAACCAGAACTTGAGAAAACAAAAGATCATTTGGAATATCTTTCTGGAGTATTTTTAATCCCCTTCAAAAAATAGACTTCTTTTTTTTTTTCACTAGACAGTCTACGTGAAAAAAGTCTATTTTTCTTCATATAATTCCTTGATATTTCAACTTAAGACTTTTCAATCTTTGGAAGAAAAAATATTTTCTGCTCCATTTACAGCTATGGATTTTTTATCCAGCTTCCAAATTTCTCTCTTGTTTTTGGAGCTAAGGAGGTGACTCTTTTTCAAGGTTTTCCTGCAAAAGTAAAGAAATTTTTAAAAGTTCATTTGGTTTAATTTAGAAATATCCTACAAAGACAATTCATAACCCTTCAGGATGGTGTCTTTACCAAAAACGAAAAAAAAAAAAAAAGATTTATGACAGCATAATTTTTGTTACAATGAAGGCTGTCACAGCAGTGTTCTGCAGAGGACAATGTAACTGAACTCTATATCTCTAACCCTGCCAATCTCATTTGTTGTTGCTATTCCCTGTGGTAGCATTACTGCCAGAGAAAAACTGCATACAATTAAATTAGCATCAGAATAGTAAAATGGGAAAGAAAGTGATCTATTCAGGTCTCACCTTTCTAAGAGGACAGTATGCCTGAATCAGTTGGCATCTTCAGAAGTAAAGCAGCTTTGAGGCTGGACTTAGCTATGCATCACTTGCTACTTCTTTGTCATAATGAGGATATACTTGAGACGTGAAGGGAGTTCAGTGTGTTTGATTCTGGTCTGTCTGCAGCAGACCTTCTGTTAATGTGATCCTAATGCTAGTACACAAGACCATGTCCTCCCTAACTCATACTGAAGCTGCTCATAGGATCACTGCCAATAAGTAGTGTTTCAAAGTTCCCTGAGACTGGTTTCATTTATATAAATTCACGTTATATGCTTTATGGAGGAAGTTTTATGACACTGAGAAATTAGCAGAAGGATGTTTTACTATGATGTTCAGGATTTCTGTCATAAAATCGTAATGCAGAATAAAACCCAATAATATCTGCAATTATTTTGATCATCCTGATATTTGGTCTTCTGAAGATGTAATCACAGTGATTACTTTTATAAAGATTAAAAAACAGTATCAGTTATTTCAGAAAGTTCTGAGTTCCACTGATTAACTGCTCTCATATGTATACCTCAATACTACCTAAAACATCTTTCCTTCTTCTCCACAAACACTTCCTGCTAGCCCTTGCTCAAATTCTTGCTCTAGTTCAAAACTTTGACCAAATACCAGATTTTGATGTTTTCCTTTGGGATGTCCCTACTGAAGCACATTTATTTTAAAGGTGCCAACCTCATAATGCTGTTACTTATCATTTGGGATCTATTTTCAGTTTCATTTACCTCAGTTTCTAGCATTTTCCTATTGTAAGTCCAGATAGAGACTGATGACCTGTGATGGCAAGGTTGTTCATCACATATTCTAGTGCTACAAATAATTTTTTAAGGATTTTGAGTTCTGCATGCTGCTGCAAAGGAGGCAGACCTGACAAGATGGCTCCCATAATGTTCTTTCATTGAGCTAGTGTCACATCCCTACATACAAAGCAGGGGTAGGCTTACTGTAAACCACCTTTTCACATCTAGGAACACAGACTTAAATGATTTAACAGTGACGGTGATGCATTTCAGAAGCCTCAGAGCTGAATTAAAGTCTGAAAGGAGAGGAGTTTCATTCTAAATATGGATGGAAAAAGGTATTTTGAGAAATGCTGTTTCTTCCTACAAGCTACCCTAGTCAGAAAGCATTGAGTTTTCTTGCCATGAACTGCCCCTCAGGTCTATTTTAATCAGACGTGAAAACAAGCAGAGAAACAGCTCTTAGTGACATACTGGGCTATACTTGAATGAGGGTCCCACTTTTTCTGCTGGCCTCCAGCAGCATCATGACCCATCATCCTCTCCCTGCAGCTCTGGGCTCCCAAAATAGCTAAAAGATTTCCTGCCAGTTGCAGTCTATAATCATTACACTCAATTAGGCCCAAGGCTACAGAGGGAGAGGGTACACTCTGGCTTGAACAGGAAAAAGAAAAAAAGAAAAGAACAAACAACACAATATTATTATGCAAGGTATAATATTCAGCAGAGAAACATGGACATTCTTTTGTGCAGATGAAAGCTGACAGTATTTTCATACCTGAAATTGCCTCTATTTTAACACCTGCAAGGTCCTTATTTTTTGCTACTGTTCAGTCATATTCCCATCAGTCAAAAAATAAAGCCCTGTTACAACAACAGATATCATCTTTCTGAAAGCTAGAGCAGGAAGTAGAGAAGGAAAAGGAAAATCTTTTCCTCTTACTAACTGCTAAACTCTCCATTTGATGGTTACCAGCTGTGTAAATATAAACACAAAAATCCACACTGTTTAATCCATCAGATACTAAAGGTAGTGGGGGTATTAGTCAGAAGCCAGCTGAACATGAGCCAACAGTGTGCCCAGGTGACCAAGAGGGCCGATGGCATTCAGGCTTGTATCAAAAATTGTCTTGCCATCAGGATCAGGGAGGTAATCATCCCCCTGTACTCAGCACTGGTAAAGACATAACTCAAATGCTGTGTTCAGTTTTGGGCCCCTTACTACAAGAATGACATTGAGACCCTGGAGCATGTTCAAAGAATGGCAATGAAGCTGATAAGGTGTTTGGTGCACAAATCTTATGCAAAGGATCTTAGGTAATTGGGATTGTTCAGTCCAGACAAGAGAAGGCTCAAGAGAGACCTTATCACTCTCTACAAAAACCTGAACGGAGGTTGTAGTAATGTGGCAGTTGTGATCTTTTCACAAGTAACAGCAATAGGATGAGAGGATACGGCCTGAAGTTGAGCCAGGGGGAGTTCAAGTTGGAAATCAGCACAAACATCTTCTCAGAAAGAATGGTGAGGCACAGGAACAAGCTGCAAAGGGTAGTAGGAGAGTCATAGTCCCTGGAGGTTTTCAATAAACATTTAGATGCGGCACTGAGGGATATGGTTTAGTGGGAATAGTGATGATAGTTTGACTATTGGACTAGAAGATACGAAAGCTCTTTTCCAGCCATAATAATTCTATGTCTCTCTGATTGCATGGCATCTGCCTTTGATAAATAGTAAGTTAAACAGGATCTTCAGACAAAATTAGAAATGGTTGAAGAATAAAAATTGTTTGCCTCCTTTTGATGATACTGCTTTTTCTTATCACTGGCCCACTGCCTGCAGGTTTGTAGCAGTATTAATGATAACTGTCACTCTTTACAAGGCTTATTGTAACTGATATTGTCAGAGATATTATGACTGAACCAGGTGAGAAAAGATAGTCTAGCAAGATCTTTGCAGTCTCTGGATTAAAAACAGTCCCATAAAGTTGTCTTTTCCAAATTAAACTTGATGTGACGTTTTTTAAGTGATATTCCTTTGAATATTCATGTCTCTATCAAGGAACTGAATGCTGTGAACAGTGAAGCTGAAGTACATTTAGTATAGAGTAATTTCTTCATTGTGTTAGTGCATGATGGAGATGTCTGCAAAAGTTAAATTAGTTAAAGGCATCTTAGTCATGCTATTAAGGCAACTTTCTGATGCACTGGCAAAGGAATAGCTCATTAAAAGGATATAATCTCATTAAAGAATTCTTTTTTCTTGACTGAAATACAGTGTGAAAAGAGCAAAAATGAACTCCAAACAACTGCAACACAAACTGTTAAAGTTCAAAAGGTTTTTTTTCTGTACACAGAAAAGTTGTGTTTTACGTCATATGCTTTTTCTTTCATTAAATATTTCTTTCTTCTCGACAAGACTCTGGTCCAGCCTCTGGGCACAACATGTGTGCTCACAGACCCCATCTGTTCTTGGCTTCCACCTCTTTTCAGATCCCACCTGCACATGTCCCCTGCTATGTGTGCACTATGAGAGGGTACTTTATTTTATTGACTTTAACACAAGAGCTGCAGCATGGTTTTAGCACAGCCTGCTAACCTCCACAGCCACCTGAGATGCCAGCATAACCTCAAGTGGCTGACACAGTTGTCTCAGCTCAGCTGTTAACAAAATTAGTTAATTTCAACCTCACCACGCTTAAGCACATCTATGTCACCTATATGCTGAGATCCCTCTTTTGACGCACCTGTATGTGCACCATCTTTCTAAAACCACAGAGGGTGTGTTATGAATGAATGGCCTCCTGCAGTTACTACACTTGTAGCTCTCAGTAGCATTCTCAGAAGAGAAATAGAGAAACTTCCTACTGGTAGTGATGGATATGACATTCCTCATTAGACATTCTTATTGAAAGAAAGTAAAATTTGTGAGCTTTTCACTTTCCATTCTGTATTTGAAGACCCAGGTATAAATTTTGAAATTTTAGGCCATATTCTGCTACTCTCACCTACTTTTGGCACAAGTTCTGGAACATTTTGTCATAATGTAGAGGTGCTAGTTGCAGAGCAATGTTCTACTAACAGTGACCAAACATAATAGGATTTAAGCCTTATCAAAATGACCCTAACACTGATGCACTTGCAACTTCATTTCAGTTCACTGTATTTAAAATGCTTTATAAATATTAATAAAAGCAAAAACGGATAAAGCAGCACATTCTGAGCTCTGGAAAAATGCCACAGTATCATGCTGCTATAATTTTAATACAATTTAAATATATATTAAATTATATAAGTAATATAATGCAAATGAATATGTATGCATTAAAAATAAATTAATTTGATATAAAGTGTATAACATAATGATAACTGACTATCATTTTTGGATGCAGAGCTCCTGAGCAATATACCAGATGTTCAACTGTCCATCAGCTCCCCACCATGCCACCCTTCAATGCAATTTTGTGGAGTTATGTATAAAATACACTTTAAACATAAGAAGCTCCTTTCTATAAATAATGAATCACATTGTAAGGGAATAATGTTAAAGCAAACTCTTCTGTTATTTGCTGGTAGTCTCTGCTTCCCTGGAAGTCAGGACTTTTTTTTTTTTTTTTTGCATTGCAGTTCCAGTTTCTACAAATTCATGCATTTCTACAAATTCCTAATTTTGGAAAATGCAGAATTAATATAAAATGGAAAATACATGAATTCTCATTTAAATATCTATGTAGTTAGTTACCAAGATAACAATTGTTAAGAATATGGTATTGTATTCAAATCCTTTCTTCTGTTATGTAATTTGGACCCTGATAATACGGTACATGGGAGCAGTCAAAATATTGTTCTCCCTACTCCTAGCCAACGCACAAGAAGGTCACATAAAGAAATTCAAGAACTTTGAGATCCCTGTTCTCAAATATCTAACTTTGATGATGAAGCTATGGAGGAGTAATTTAATGCCTTGGGAAGTACTCCTCAAACTAATTTTCATGTACCTTGAGAAGATAATACTCCCTAGAAGAGAAGAGGTTCTATTTAACTCTTTTTTTTTTTTTTTTTTTACACCTCCACATCTGTTCTTATCAAGGTGCAAGAAGCATTCGCTGGGGCTGGTTTTCTGTGTCTTATTTGAGTATGTAAGGAGAAAAGATGGCTTGTGTTGGTCTAATTGCCTTTTCTTATCCTACTACCAATTCTCCCCATGCAAAAATGAAATCTGGACTTCTGCTTGATTGCATAAGGAATTAGCTCCATTGGGAGAAATGTGAACACTAGAAACACAAAGTGCAGGCAGGAACTGAGGAGGAGGAAGACAGAGAAGTTGCTCTGCAAGGCCAGCTAGTAGCTATACTGGCTCCATGTCTCAGCACACCACCACTTTGGAGAGAACAGTCTTCTCAGAAAGTCTGGTCATGGCTGTGCCATTATATTGTAGCAGCATGATACAAAGAGGTCATATATATTATCCATAATAACTACTTTAATAATAGGTTTCCCAGACAGGTGGTGGATGCCTCATCCTTGGAGACACTCGAGGTCAGGCTGGATCAGGCTCTGAGCAACCTGACCTAGCTGTTCATTGCAGGGGAGTTGGATAGGTCCCTTCCATTGCAAACAATTCTATGATTGTGTGATTATCATTTTAATTGTCCAGAGATCTTAACTAAATAACTGAAAGTATTAATTCCATCTCTATGATTTATAATAGCAAATCTATCAAGAGAATCTTGACTTCATTGCCGTCATATTAGCTTCCTAAATGTTTTCTCACATTTTCTCTTTCCCTTATTTATTTTGCAAACAAGTAACTGTTTTTTTGTTTGTTTTCCAAGAAGACAAAGCACCATTCAGACATGCTTTGTTGGAGACTGAAATGGCTTTGATATCATATGACAGCTGACAGAAAAGTATTAATGGAGATAGTATATTTGCCAGATATAAATTCTAATTTGCTACAGGCAACTGTTTATGCACCACTGACAAATGCCTCTAAGATGCATTAAAAAAGAGAGTCCCCTTCCTTTGATTTACTGAACGGTTTGGACTTCATAGAAGAATACATTCTATTAATTTTTTATATTTCATTGCATTATATTTTTAAGATGAGCAAGTCTTGTGACTATAGATGTTCCTGTGCTTTCCTCTCTTAAGCTGGGATCTTTCATGACTTTTCTGCTGCTGTTCACTGCCTTTTGGAAGATCCGTAAACACTTTGAATACTTCCACCCTTGTTCTTCTGTTGCTGAGATCAGAGGGTCAATATTTTTCATCTGGGGAATTCTCTCCCTTCCTCAGTGTAGGAATACATTTATACATATTTATTTCACACATAGATTTGGCAGGTATCAGCTAACTCAGCACAGCAATACCCAAATTTTATCCATTACCTAGATTCCCATCAGTTGTTCTGCATTATTTTATCCGCTTTACTGTGATATCCTTAAATATTTGAATGGTAACCCAGTATTGTTCCTTAAAGTCCTTCTTTTCACTGCTGCTAAATACCTTCATAATAAGCTCCTCCTTGAATGCCGCAGTGTTGTTGTAAAATCTGTCTTCAATTATAACAGTTTGGAAATCAGAAGTATTTTTGCCACTGCAGAACAGAACCCTTCATGATTTATTTTATAACATCAAGAAATATCGTTGTACTCCAGTCTGATAGGGCAAGTTCACTTCAGAATATAAAAAGCCCCTTTTTTGTAATGCAGTTATGTGAAGAAAATAGCTGAGCAGCATCACTTCAATAAAACTTGTTAGTCTTCTGTGCTGTAGTATCACTTAATACATGTCCCTGTAATGTCCTTGCACTGAGAGAAGCATATAGCATACTCATGACTGCTACAAAGGTGTTTAATATCTTAACCCCATTGCAAATCTGATAGAATTTGCATTCTAAAGAAAATCCATCCATATTTAATAACCATGCTTACACAGTACAGCTAGAGGCTTTTTTATGTGTTCACTGCTTTGCATTTTTCAGTACAGCAAATACCCTTTCAATATTTTTCCACTGTGCATACAGGTGAAATTGCAACTCCAAACTTCATAGAGGCAATTTGTTTCTAAGTGTCGTGGCTGGAGAATTAACATGGAGTGGCCACGAAAATTGTCTGAACTTTTCTGTGGAAGAACAAGAAGTATTCCTCTTCTCCAGTGTTATTTCGTGTGAGGTCGAGCCATTGACTTCTAACTCCATGATTAGGGCTCATTTGATCAGAGGCTCATGTTACCATGACAACATGCAGGGATCAAACTCAGCTCTGTAAAAGACAACCCAGCTGATGCCAGCTGCCTCCTGCATAATTCTCACAGTGCTTCTAGCAGTCCTTCACCACCGACAGCACAACTGGTCTGCACCAGCATTCCTGCACCAGCTGCAAGGGCAGATCAATCCTCCCAGGCTCCCGTCCTCAGCAGCACCAGGTGAAAGAAATCTCTGGCAAATGGGAACAGAGGACTGCGTGACATTTTCTGCTTCTCATGTTCATACTTCACATTCATTAATTTGTCTCTAAACTTCTTCTGTGTGAGTCACTTTCCATTTGTATTTTTAAATGGGTGGTCTACGTGCTCACCAACCTCTAATGATAAACACTTTATGAGAGTGCTCTAATTCATCGCTTCTTCCTGAGGTCATTGTATCTACTTTCCACATCACAAGCAAGACAACTGTGGATGCTGCAATTTAATGCATAAAAATATTTTATCAAGAAACTGCTACTTCGTTGTCCTAGAAACACAGGTGGAAGAACAATAGTAGCCTCCAGGCACATTTTAAATGTATTTTCCTAACCCCAGCTTGCAGCTGGAATAAGACTGATTAACTGAAGTCTGTAACATAATACATTTGTTTAAATAATTAAATAAAAGTTAATTATTAGCTTAAGAAATTATTATATTTCTAGATGTAAAATTCTTAAGCTCATTTGTTGAAAATATAATCTTAATTCAGAGCAAAATAATAATAGGAGATCCCTGATGGTCCCTCAAGTTTCTTTTCTTAATGATAAACATTTATTCGATAGGTTTCATTATAGATGATTTTATGTGATAATTCTTTACTGCATCTCTGAGTACAGACTTGTCTTGATTATTTGTTGGAAGTTTTTGCCCTAGAATCCTTATCCCAGAAAAGGCTCATAAATGCATTCCTAAATGCTATTCTTACCTTGTTCATGTGATATTTAAGTTATGTTTATGCCTTTAAAACTTCCTTTTCAAAAGCTAGATCACTATGTTAACAGCAATGTTATAGAAAGCAGATTTGCAGGGACTGACCAGAGGGTACCAGTGCACAAGAAGCTGACCACAACCAGCAATGCACCCTCATGTCAAAGAAAGCTAGCAGCCTCCTGGGCTGCCCCAGGAAGAGCACTGCCAGCAGGTGGAGTGAGGTAATCCTGCCTCTCCATTTGTCACTGGACCTGGAGCACTGAGTCCAGTTCTGTGCTCCTCAGTAAATGAGAGACTTGGACATGCTAGAAAGAGACCAGCAAAGACACAGAAGATGATGAAGGGACTGGAGCATCTCTAACATGGGGAAAGGCTGAGAAAGCTAGAATTCTTCAGTGCGGGAGAAGCTTGGGGCAATGTCCTCTATATGAAGTAATACCTGAGGGGAAAGCAAAGAAGGCAGGCAAAGCCAGACAGGGAAAAGCTGCTCTTCATTCAGTACATGATATGGCTGGCAGCTCTGAAATCAGTGAAGTTCAACTGTTCCTAACACTTGCACCTCTCCAAGTGTTTCAGTATGCTTAATTAAACATGAGAGCCTTAGAGATCAAATCACAGGATAGGATGGGAGAAACCGCACTTCTGTAGAGATGCATATATCTGAAGAGAAAGAGAGAGAGAAAGGAAGAAAGGAAGGGAAAGTGGGAAGAGGGAAGGACAGAGGGAAAGAGGGTGGGAGGAAGGTCTCATAGAATGGCTTGAGCTGGATCATCAAATTCCAAGCCCTCTGCCACAGACAAAACCAACAACCTCAAGATCTGGTACAAGGCCAGGTTGCCCAGAGCCTCATCCAATCTGATCTTAAACACTTCCAGGGATGGAGCATCCACAGCCTCTCTGGTCAGACTGATCCAGCTCCTCACCACTGTAAAGAGCTTGCCCCTGACATACAGTCTAAACCTTTCCTCCTTAATCAGGTTGCAGGATCCAGAAAGATCCATCAGAAGATGCTAACAATGAGTATGTTTCCAAAACTGGTTGCTACAATGGTGTTTGAGCTGCCAGCAAATGCCTCTTCTTCACGTGGACGCACACCTCCAAGGCAGACACCAACAAATGTTCACTCCCTTGTAGGCTATTATTCCATCATTAGCAGTATAAGCAGACAATCCAAATGTCCCAAAGCTGTCTAGCACCCATGTCTTGAATACCAAGCTCCTCTTGAGCTCTGAAGAGAATTGCTTACTCCAAAACAAATTCTCTGAAAAATGTTCTTGTTTTGGAAAGTGTGTTTCAAAGCTGTTCTCTTGGCCTGAAAATATTCTAATGAGTTTTCGTTCACTAGTCTAATTGCAGTAAAAATACTCAACCACCTGTTGTGATTTCTGTGCATTAGTAGTATTTATATGAGGTATTTGTTCAGCGTTTTTTACTTCAGTGGTTTGAAACCCAGCAGAAGACCCACATTATCTCTGAAATACGACAATGTAGAGCATTGGTGTTGATGTATATGTCCTCCTGGGCTGCTCTGTTGTACACCTCTGGTACATCATACAGCTCTTTTCACTAAAATTATTTAAACTGGGGACAAGGGACTCTACGCAAGCCACAAGAAACTAAGTTAAAACAGCTAATTGGAATAAAATGCTGCTCTTTTTTTATTTCTTAAATTTTCTAGTAATCAGATGTATCATTGCTGGTCTCAAAGCTGGTACACAACTAAGTGTATAGGTCACTTCACATCACACAAATCATTAATTTTCAGACCTTGAGCATCATTATCAACCAAATGGTAACATTCAGTTACATTTAGTCAAGTTTTTGAGGTTCTCTACGTAACTATGAGAGAACAGTCTTTGGCAGTACCAGTGAAGAGTAAATATTGCTCCAGGGGTATTACCATGCACAGTATCAGTCCTTCCCAGTATATGCACATGTGCACCGAAATCCCATTTACATCTGTAGAGGAGAAGTTACATTACCTTTAGCATGTCAGTTTGCAGAGGCTGAACTAGGTGAAAGATGATAGATAGCCATTTTCATGAAGAGCATGATTTCATTTGGTTTTTTTTGTTTGTTTGTTTGTTTTAATTTTATTTTTGCATTCGGAGGATTTTCCCTATTAGATTTGAGAATGCTGACAAAGTAGTTTATATTCATAAATATCCTTAAATACTTGTGGGGAAAAAAAAATGGATAGAAAGCTCTGCTTCACTGCACACATGGCTGGTAAAGCAATCTTCATTCACATGCTACTACAGGGAATCCTGCATTCAAAAGGATGAGCATCTGTGCTTCTTCTTCTGCTAACATCTACATTTTCAGTTTAGAAAATCTTGCACTATTTAGACCTTCTTTGTCCTGTCACCAAATGCCTCAGGCCATTTCCTCCACACACCATTCCCACTGCCTTTATTAAATCAAGTAGTTTAATCGCTCCTTCTGTTACATCTGAAAGATCATTTGTTACGTCCATTCATTTTATGAGTGTGTATCCTTCTAGCTGAAGACATTATGCCAGTATCCATTAACTATTTTAAGCCTAAGCAGTTTTGTTCAATTCTTTTTTCCCTCGTATAGTAATTGTAGTGAAGTCTGATTAAAATAATTCCCTTTAAAGTATTCCAAGTAAGCAATTTATAGCATGCAGAGAAGTCCACTGCCTGATTTCTTCGTGGTAGGAGATCACTCCATTAAAATGGGCACAATTTGGTCTTCTGAAAAAACTGAAATAGGTTTTTCATAACACATTCATGAAAAAAAACAAGTTTTTCTATATACAAAAAGTCAGCACTCATTGCAACTGCAGCCATCTGGCACTGAGGAGTTTCAATTTTTTCCTTTGAAGTTTACCTCTATCATATATATTAAATTTCAAAAAAATACAGTCCAAAGTAGGATTTTGCAAAGAGGGGATATAACAAAAATGATTTTTAAAGCAGTGATATATGCATGAGTTCATGTGTAAAAACAGAATAATCAAGAATTTAAAATTAGTAAAAGGTTTTTTTGATATTCAAATCTCCTCACTATCAAGGTTCAAGTTGAGCAAATGTCCTTTACAGTAACAACAGACACACTTCCATTTTAATCCATTGGACAATTTTATGCTTTTTCTCTTTTCTTTTTAACTAGATATTACTGCTTAAAAGTTTGTAATACATGCTTGTATGAGGTGGTCTGAGTCCAGTGTACAGTCCTAACTCACTTTCCTTTTAGCACAATTTGTTAAAACTTGCAGGGTTTCATAAATCAGCATGGAAGGAGATTGGCATGATCTTTCACAGCAGTGCATGAAGATTCGGAATAGCAGGATAACCTGAATGTGCAGCACACTTTTCAGTCTCTGCTTAGTGATGTGCCATTTTTCTGCTGACTTTTACTCTCTCTTCCCTTTCTCTAGTTTTCAGTCTTCATTTCTATTTTCTTTCTTTTAAAGTGGACATTAAATATTTGTGGAATTTTTTTGTTCTGCATAGACTGAAAATGTAGACTAGTGTCTGCCCAATAGATTCTAAGTCTCTTGCCACTTCCTCAGGAGTTTCCTCATCTATGACATCAGGGCAGCACTTTGAAGCAGGCCTATTTAGGAGATTGACCAAAAATTAACATTACTCTGTCTGGATAGTACAGAATCATAGAATCACCAAGGTTGTAAAAGACCTCCAAGATCACCCAGTCCAACTGTCCACCTATCACCAATGGTTCTTACTAAACCATGTTCCACAACAAAATGTCTAAATGTTCCTTGAACACCTCCAGGGTCAGTGACTCTACCACCTCCCTGGGCAGCCCATTCCAGCACCGAACTACTCTTTTGGAAAAGTAGTATTTCCTAACTTCCAGCCTGAATCTCTTCTGGTGCAACTTGAAGCCATTCCCTCGTCCTGAACATCAATAAAGATATTAAAGAGGATAGGCCCCTGTACCAGCCCCTGGGGAATAGCACTAGTGGCTATATCCAGCTATAGCTGGATTTAGCTCCATTCACCACCACTCTCCGGGCCTGGCCCTCCAGCCAGTTCCTTACCCAGCAAAGAGTGTACCTGTCCAAGCCATGGGCTGCCAGCTTCTGCAGGAGAATACTGTAGGAGACAGTATCAAAGGCTTTCCTGAAGTCTAGGTAGACCACATCAGCGGTCATACATTCATCCACCATTCACATCATACACTTCATCCATTGCCACGTGGTCATAGGAGATCAGGTTGGTGAAACAGGACCTGCCCTTCATGAACCCACGCTGGCTAGGCCTGAAACCCTGGCGCATGATCTCCCTCAAGACAATCTGCTCCATAACTTTACCTGGCACCAAGGTCAGGCTGAGAGGCCTGTAGATCCCCAGATCCTCCTTATGACCCCTCTTGTAGATGGGAGTCACACTGACAATTCTCCAGTCTTCTGGGACCTCTCCAGTTGACCAGAAATGCTGGTAGATGATGGAAAGTGGCTCAGCTATCACCTCTGCCAGTTCCCTCAGCACTCTCAGATGGATTTCATCTGTCCCCATGGACTTGTGGTAGTCCAGGTGGAATAGTAGATTTCTGACTGTTTCCTCCTGGATGTGTATTCTGATCCCCATCTGCAACTTCCAGGTCAGAGGGTAAAGTACCCTGAGGAAAACTCATCTGACTTTTAAAGACAGGCATAAAGAAGGCATTGAGAACCTCAGCCTTTTCTTTATCCTCAGTGTTCATGTTCCCAGCTGTATCCAATAAGGATGGAGATTCTACTTGGTCCTCCTCTTACTGTTGATATATTTGTAAGAGTTTCTTGTTCCCTTTGACCTCAGCAGCCAAGTTGACTTCAAGCTAATGCCTTTCTAATTTTCTCCCTGCAGCAGTAGATACCAAACCCAAAGAATGATCAAGGCAGAGCTATGCAAAGTGAAGATACCCTTTATAAATTTTTACTGTGAGAGTTTTAACACTGTATTGGTAGCAAATTTCAGGGTTTTTCATTTTCAGAATAAGAAAACATCTGTACTCCCCTGAGGCAAAATTAAATGTTAGTTTAGGAATCAGCTCCTCCAGGTAGAACAACTACAATTATCTTGCTCATAGAAGCATACTTCAATTAAAAGCTATGACTATTTAATGATATCTAATAGTTTGCATTTTAACATCAATCTTCTCATTATTTCTCTTGATAGTACAAAAGCAAGTATACTTACATCCTCACAATTTTGTACCATATAGTATGTTAAGCTGATGGCTGTGAAGTCACTAATTAACTTTTGTTTTTGCCAAAGGAAAGGAAATTTCTATTCATAGTACTTCCATTAGATACTCCACATTCAAAAATAATACATCAAGAATGACTTACAAATACTCTTCTACTGCCAATGTGTGTGCAGATTTTTTCAAAGCAACAAGAGAGCAGATCACTATGGTGTGACACTATTTTGTCTGTCTCTCACTAGGACCTCCGAATAACACAGAACTGTACCCTGCAAAAGAAGAAAAATTGAGAATTTATAAACTGCCCATTACGCTAGCTTTTCTTTTTCCCTCCCATGCAATTAACTTTTTAAATACCCTTTTACTCCATTTTTTTTTACATATGGCTTTCTTGATTTGTTTTGTTTCATTGTGAGCCCTCAGCAACAGACAGTGTCTATTCACACCTGTGCTTCACAGGATCCCAAACACACTCTTCACAAATGACAAAAAGCAATATGCCAGCTGTCTGCCTTCCTGTGTTGGGAGGTAGTTGATAGTTGATAGTCCTCTTGCCATGTGATTATTCTGTTCTGCAAGGTTTCATTCACACATTTTAAAACCAAGCTTGAATTGATTGATAATCAAGATCTGGGTCAGTGCATTTCTTTGAGTCTGATGTATTTCTACGCACCTGAATCTCAAGAACAAAGGTGAAGCATTTAATTTTTTAAAAAATTCATTTATAACTGGATACTGGAATACAAGTTACAATTTTGTATTTTCTAGGACTAGATTCAATGAGTCTCTATGTGGTTATCCTATTGGGCAAGAAATATCTAATTTTTTTTTCATGCCACTTAAAAAATGCATAGTGGATTGTTCACATAATAAAAACTGCCTGTAGAAAAAGAGAGGATGTCAGTAATATATAAAGGACACAGTGCACTTGAAAATTAAGATTTAGGATAAGTTCCCTTTAAAGACATGGAAGAACTATCTGGAAAGTCCACTCAAGACGGTCTGTAGTGACAGTCCTCAACAAAGAGAGCAACAGCGTGTTTGTCCTAGACTGAGATTTAGCACCACTGACTATGAAAACTTGCAGAGGGAGTAAATTCAAAATGCTTCATCTTAAGACCAGCATGGCCTTTGTCAAGACATCTCTTGAAGAAATTAAAGTTGTCAATTAGTATCACACAGCCTGGTTTCTCCTTGGAAGTGAAGACCAGTGCACACATAAGTACAGAAGCCTGACAGCTCATGTCAGAAGCCAGTGATTGTAGAAAATCTTTGGAAATGTACTTTCACTCAGTTTTTATGCCTGAAGATATTCAAATTCTCTCTTGCTATTTTTGTATTCAAGTAGTGGCAAAGAGGCACTTACAGTCAGAGACATGTCCCATTAGCAGTCTTTGAAAGTCACCCAATGCCTCCTAAATATGTGTTGTTTCAATTTATGCTGCTATCTTCTGACAGTCCCTATCACAGATAGTTCTCACATCCTTCTACTGGGCTACACAGTGTTGGCAGACTTTCCACACATGGACTTGTTGCATGATAAGCGCTGCTTTTCCTATTCTTTACTATCTTATTTTGCTAAATCCAGTCTGAGACTACTTCATATATTTCAAAGATGACCACTATATTTCTTCATTGCTGAAGCATAACTTCTATAATTTAATACCAAAGTATAAATCAATTTCTTGAAGTTGGAATCAAGGACTGAGTTCAAATTCTCATTGCATGTAAGGATTTAACAAAGATCTAAACAGGTAGTTATTGAAAAATGATAAATTACAATTCATTGCAAACATCTGTGCTGGCATGATTAAGCATGAATAATTTTTTACTATCATTTTGAAGGTTCCTTTATGCTATTACTTCTCTACTAGAGTTAGAGAAAATAGCTACCAGACACTGGAGCAGGGCTGATTTACTAATTCTTTGAACTCTTCTGTATGATATTCTGCAAAACAAGGACCATGTGAATATCTAAATTCTCAGATATCCAACACCTTGCTGACAACAGTCCTGGCCAGTAGCTACCATAAAGATTTTGCTCAGAGAGTATCAGGCTAGAATCAGCTTGTTACCTGGCTAATAACAACTCACATTTCCTGTGTTAACTCTTTCCAGAAGAGATCTAAAGCCTTAACCACCTGAAGATAAATGATGCAGATCAGGGATTATTTGTGAAAAGAGGCTGAAGGCCCAGGCTTGCTTCAGAGTGTAGAGGTGTGTCTTTACATTTATTACAATGTACTTTGTGACAATAGGTGTAACCTTTTTTGCTTCAGATATCTATTGCTCCTCACCAAATATGCACACTGCTCTCTTTCCATGCAATTTACTCAATTCTGCTTTGTACAAACTCCTATTCACCTCCTTAGCATGCAAGTCCCTTGACCTTCAGCTGGTTTCAGTTCAAAACCTCAGCTTATAAAACTACATATGTTGTTCCCAATAAGATTTCACAGCAGGAATCATCTCATTTCTTTTCTCTTTCATCAGTTCTCATTTTTCTGAATTGAAAAATGCTGATAACGTTTAATCAGCCAGACAATATCCAGCTTTTCCACCTAGATGCCATTCTTTAGCATAGCAACTTCTGACATAACCGATAACTGTATTGGAAATTGTCAATCAGATCTTTTTCAGACAGTATTATTTTTCTGTAAGTTGTGACTAATAACTACTCACAGATAGAATCATTAATATTGTTAGGCTTTTGGGACATGCAAGTGACAAACAGTGGGCCAACCCCCGCCTCTTCTACTCTGTTTCACTTTGGCGATGTTCCCAGTTTGATTAGTCATTTTTGCAACATAAGGCCACATTTTGAGATCCTTGTTCTCTCTTTTTCAGGTGAATGCTAATGGAACTGCACCAATAAAGAAGAGATCACAGGATGAGATATGATCCTAAGTACAGTCTCTAGTTTGATCTGCATCATCTTTAGCACTATCAGATTTGTTCTTATAGTAAAGTCATTTGAGCTGTTCTTTTGAAACAACTGTGGACCCTATGCCTTCTCCAGCAGAGCCTAGGCCTGGTAGTGTCCTTCTGAAGCTGAGCTGGGTCCCTGAGTGAATACAAGCAGGTTATAGCTAGAAGTTTTCTAACATCAGTACAATCCTTTACTAATACAGTAACAATAAAACTTCTTTTGTAAGTGTAATGAAAGGCTGTTGTATTTGTGTTTTTAGCCCTAGCAGTAAGGTCAACCTAATGAGTCCATAAAGGAAAGGGACATACCTGGCTTTTTCTAGTGAATGCATTACCCAGAGTCAGAAAATATTCCACTTCTGGTCAAGAGGAAGTAATTTATAATTACCTGATCTTTTTTCAGTTTTAGTATTTGAGATTTTGATGTCAGAAAACAATGCCAGTGTTGTTCTTTGAATTAAACTACAATATACAAAAGAACAGATTCTGTAAAGAATGACATGAGGACTGTAACTGAAAGAATTAAAAGTCATGCATAATAATTTTCCTATGGTCCTCTATATAGCAGAGATTAGATCCATAGTTGCTCTACCTGCTGATGGTGTGGTATCTATATAAGCTGGTTTTCTGGCTCCCTTAAACAAGATAGGTAATTTTGTGGAAGGAAAAATGATAGAATGGCTTAGGTTGGAAGGGGCCTTCAAAGTCATTTGGTTTGAACCCACTGCTATGGGTAGGGTAGGTGTGATATTTATCATGTTTTTTTAAGAGTTTAACACCATTCATTCTCAGAGAATAATTTTAATTTAGACTAGGATGGAACTCAGTAGGTCAGCTCATTATCCTCTTCTGCTAGAGTTTTACATTTATGGACCAAGTCCTAAATCTATACTGTGCTGTTCTGAAAACATCAAGCACTTCCAGCTCCAAAAAAAAAAATCAATACAAGAGTAGAAAATGTTTTTCCTTATGTCACCATCATAGTCCAATATACATCTTAAGTTACGTGATTTGGAAGTTTAATGAAGAAAGGTTAGGAGTGTGATGGAGAAAGCCCTTCTCTGGGATGATAATTTTCAAGGAAGTTCGAAATACTTTTCCAATGTTTTGCTCAATTTTCAATCCAAATTGACTCAAGCTTTTTATCTTCCCTCTTACATAGGTGTAACTGATGCTCTTTCTCACATCTCCCTCCCCTGTAAGGTCTGTATCAGGGTATGTTTTACATCATTGGATAGGTAACAGAAACTGAAAGAACAGGAACTTGAAGCCAAAAAATACCATTCATTTCCTCTGCTTCTGCCGTCATTTCTGCTCATTCCCTGTGGAAACAGAAATACTGGGGAGGCACATCTAGGGCACTGACCTCTCCTCTCTTACAGCAGTACTGCTCATTGTAGGGTAATGATGACATAACTGCCTCTGTGATCTTGTCCACTACAGTGACACCATTGCCACTGTGGTGTTCTTCACTGCAAAGAAGTGCCTGAACTTCTTTAACAGTAGGGCATGCTTCCCTTCACCTTTTGGACAGATGGGTTTGGCAGAGCTGCTGCCATGATGGGCAGCACATCTTCCACTGCAACAAGGCACTGTCATGGCTGCCACTGTGCACTTTCCATCTGTGTTGAGGCTGTTACTTCATGTCTTCCCACTGCATCACAGTGCTGCCTGGCAAAGAAGTGCCTGTGAAAAAGCACCTAAAATTCACTGCCTCTGAGAAGCCTTTTTTAACTACTTAAAATGTTGAATGGCTTCAGAAAGCATAAATACCTGTTTCATAGTTAAGTTCACCTTGGTTTAATTCTGTCTACCATGACAGCTCTGTTACTGAGAAAATTCTGTTCAGTAATTTGTTTCCCCACAGGATTTCTAGTTAAAGACTGCACATACATTTTTTCCTACCAAGTCAACTGCCAATATTGATAGCTACTGTTGCCATGCTGCTACATCTAACAAACTTGCCAAAAAATAATGCATTTTTCATAACAACAACCTCTGCCCATGCAGCAACTAACTACAATTTTGAAAAAGACTTTCAGCTGGTGAAGATTAATTCATAAAAATGAACATAACAGGACTAAAGCAAACCCCTTTGGAGTTCAGAAGTAAACAACCGGGAGGAAAAGTACCTTTTTGGTACAATAATGTGTTAATTTTTATCTTCCATTGTTTTTCTGTGAATAGATCTATGAACTTTATTGAGATACATGGAATATATTAAAAGGGAATAATTGGATTCCAGTTTTCAGCAGTTTCAATTACCAGCTCAGTGGAGGAAAATATGGTTTGTGAGCAACACAGGTTTCTTTTTTCTTACCCTGTACACCTTCCTTGTTGGAAAATATCCAGGACCAAATTACTCGGCAACACAGACTAGCTGTTTTGTCAGCCATAGCCTATATCCAACTGTTTGTGTTGGGTATGTATGTACTCTATAGAATGATTGTGCTAGTTGCTGGTGTGTCTCTCTTATTCCATTGAAAGGGCACAAGTGTTATGAGTTTTATTGGAGATCAAAGTGTGCCCACAAAGTAGAACAGTATTTATACAGGACTGTTATACATGTATTATCCTTGAAAGAAGAAGAAAAGAAAATTCTCTGAGCCTGACCATGAAGGGACTTAATAAGGGAGGATTTGGGAAAGAAGTGTAATGAGGAGTAGAAAATAAGATTTATCTGCAAGTTGTACTTTTCTAATGAGATACTGAGTTGGGAAAAGGAAAAATTCAAAGTCTGTGAGCTCTTGTTCTCTCTCTGTAAGGAATGGTCATACTGGCATAGCATCAGCTTATATATTAAACCTGTAAAACCTGTTCCTAGTTGCTGAAGGCACCATGAAGGTCTTTTCTTAATAACAGTAAGAGATTATTCATTCAGGTTTGACAGATAATAAAAGTATAAGATTTGGAAGTACTGAATTTCTTATCTACAACTTATAGAATCTGTTCATCTGCACTTTCTGGTTTAGTCTGGTGAGCACCATTGGCACTATCTTCTGACCTCAAAATCTCAAATGCTAAAAGTGAGAAAAGATCAGGTTATTATAAATTGCCAGTTCCCCTGATCTTCCTTTCTCCCTTTCTTAAAAACTAAGTGATATTTCCCTATTTCCAGTAACCAGGAACATTGCCTGACTACTGTGATTTTTCAAATCTGATGGAGAGTAGCTTGACAACCACAGCAGCCAGTTCGTTATGGACCCTGGGATGCTTGTTTTCTGGACCCATAGAACTGTACACACTCAGCCTCATGAGGAAACCTCTGATTTTTTCTACTCCAGCTGTGGGAGGATTTTTTCTTTCCCAGCCCCTGCCTAGAGGCTTCAGGGACATGACAGGCAGGGGAAGTCTGGCTGCCAGTGAAGACTGAAGCAAATAACTTACTGAGTACCTTCACCTTCTCCAAGTCTCTTGAAGCCATTTCACCCTTACCATTTATCAGAGGAGGTAAACTCTCTTAGGCTTTTCTATCTTACCAATGTACCAGCAGAATCTCTTGATAATTTTCACATCCCTTGCCAAGTTCAGTTCTGTCTGCTCCTTGTCTTCCCTGATCCAGCCTCTACATGTACAGACAGCATCCCTGTATTCTTCCCTGTTTCCACCACCTGGACGTGTCCTTCTTTTCACTCAGTTTGACTAGCAGGTCCACGTTCAGCCATGCCAATTTCCTGCCTCTTCTGTTTGATTTCTTATGCTGGGGGATAGAGGACTCATGGGGTTCTGGTACAGTGGGAACAGTTTTGAATACAAATGTGCAATAAACTGTCAATTATGAAAAGAATCCAATTAGCTTGTTCTTGAACATCGAATATTTGTTTTGCATACATATTCTTTATTATGCATTTGAAGAGTCAGAAAAAGGCAATTGTGGAGATGACAGGAGGGAGGATTTTTTTCTTACTTTCAAAATTAAAAGAAAGCTAAAAGCTTTATGGTACATTTGGCTCAAAGTTATGGGAGTAGGGGAAGGAAGGAAAAATTAGAAAGATAATAATAAAGCAGTGCTATTATTAGAAATGTCAGCAGGAACTGCAAATTAAGCCAGTATTACAGTATGAACAAACTTTTCAGGGACTGTATGTTTCATTTTTATACCAGAAAATGTCCCCTGGTTTGGATTCATTAAGTTTGTATTGGAATCCACATTATTACTGCATCTTGGTGGACATGTAAAATTGAAAACAGCAAGGGTCCTTATTCATTTGTTTAATTTAATTATTTTTTTGTCTAGATAAGATCCTTCTTAGATGGCAGTTATAGAATTATGAAAAGCTAGTTTGAATATTGCATTTTAGTGATGTACAGTTTTATCCAGAAATATAAAATTTCTTCTCTAATAGCTTGCCTGCAGGGTTCCTGTTCTCATCAGTTCTTGACTAAGATCCATCTTACTTTTTAACTTCAAATATTGAATACCTTTCTATTAACATTTCCTATCATCTTTCTTTTCTCCTTTTATTTTAGTTTCTTGGAAAGGTCTGTCGATGTAGCTGGACTTAATCTGTATTACACAATTTACTGTAGGCATTTGGACTAGCCTAACTTATTTGCGTGCCTGGGGCATTTATACTTCTGTATCTGTCAACTTTCATGCTTACATTTGTTGGGAAAATAGAAACTGTTTATTTACCAGTGTGGCTAAGCAAGCAATCACTAAACGCTCAACAGCACTTACAGAAAAAAATGAGAGCAAAAACACTGCATTTAATGTCTGTCACCTCAGACACTGGCAGAACAGGGATATGCTGTTTCTCCCAAACCTAAATGCACCTGTGTAGATTTTCCTTTAGTGAAGCCACAAATGTTCTACCAGCTCTATTTTCAGTATGACCTCTATGCAAGAACAATCTGGTTTCCTGCTTCTGGAGAGACTGACTGGCTCACTAAATCCTTTTAAGAGGTAATTAAGTTAGCATTAGGAGTTGTATAAAATACTGTTTTCTTAGTTTCTTTAAATATCCATAACAAGGAGATGACAGTTTGTGATTTAGAAGTATCATCACAGAATCCTAGAATGCCTTAGGCTAGAAGGAATCTTAAAGACCATCAGCTTAGCATCTAACCTAAATCCCCCCTCTAATAGTTCAAAGCCATTCCCCCTTGTCCTATCACTATAAGACAGTGTAAAAAGCCAGTCTCCCACCTGTTTATAAACTACTCTCAAGTACTGGAAAGCCATAATGAGATCTCCCCAGAGTCATCTCTTCTTCAAGATCAACAGCTTCAGCTCTCTCAGCCTCCCTTCTGAGAGGTGCTCCAGCCCTCTGATCATCCTCACAACACTCCTTTGGACCTGATACAAAAACTCCATGTCTTTCCCATGCTGGAGACCCTAGGACAAAGGATTCCAGATGGGGCTTTATGTGGCTATAGTAACGGGGTACAACCACCTCTCTCACCCTGCTGGCCACCTTCTTTTGATAAAGCCCAGGATACTGTTGGCCTTCTGGGTTGCGAGAACAAACTGCTGGCTGACATCTGGATTTTCTTCCACCTGAAGTCCTTCTCTGTAGGGTTGCTCTCAATGAGCCCTCTCCCAGCCTATATGCACATCTGGGATTGTGCCAGCCCAAGTGCAACAACACGCATTTGGTTTTGTTGAACACCATTCAGTTCCAGTGAGAGCACTTTTCAAGTCTGTCAAAAATGGCATCCCTTTCTTCTGTCAAACCAGCTGCATCACTTAGCTTAGGCAAGGCAGCTGAAATGCAAAACTACAGTGATTCAGTGTTTTAGAATGAGGGAAAAGGCAACAAGAACAGAACTTGCAAACAAAAACCCCACTGAATTTTCTACAGCCCTGAAAAAATGAACTTATCTTCCTTCTTGACAGGTGAGTGTGAAAATAAAACTGCCTTGTAGATCTGTCCAATAACAGAAATGATATACCAGGAAAAGGATAACATTATGTCAACTCAATGCTGTAAGCTTCTCCAGATCCTGCAAGTGTTCTTGAGAGAAGACCAGATATCCGGGTTGGAGCACTGTTGTATTATTTTGCAGGTGAACTGATAAAGTATAGGGGCAGATTTCATTGTTAGAAGTCAAGTTAGTAGCCAGCACAGTGCTAGTGCAAATGGATGAACCCAATGGCCATGGGGATGAGAGAATGATATAGGGAATGAATGGAAAAGAAAAAGAATGATCAAAATCAAAATTTTCCTCTACACTGAAATAATTATTTTGTTGGAAACACAATTTCTAGCTCTTGTAAAACCATTTCCAGACAACCTAAAGTAGTTAAATTATGCTCTCTCTTAATCAAAATGTTGAAACATGATAGAATAATTAGACAAAGTTTTCTAAATTTGTTCATTTTTTAAACACCTCATTGCAATGAAATACAGAGAAAGGAATCAGAGAATAGAAGGCATTGTCAATATGATGCTAAGCACCATAATAGAAGCAACAGTTTTAAATTCAAACAAGTATACTTCTTGAAAAAGGTAAAGAACTGCTAAAGCAGCAAAGTAAGCCAGGAATCATACTCTCACATTTTTATTATGTCTTCTACCTACCTGGTAACTGTGCTGGGTTTTCTTCAGCACATTTTATCATGGTGATTAAAGTCTGCTTTTAGCAGCTATGTGCTGACTTAGTTCAAGGCTAGCATGCAGTGAAGGTAGCAGAAAAATAGCAGCTAGAAGTGTGGTCCCCAGCCATTAGACGTCACATGAAGATGCTGAAGTTTCCCTCAAACTATACAGGAGGCAGTTATGGATTCGGAATACCAGTGCTCTGCAACAGAAAAGCATGCCCATAGCAAATGTCAAAAGCAAGTTTCTGTAAAGTCTTTTGCATGATCTGCTCTCCTCATTGTCCAGTAGGCACTTGTGAAACTAGAGCTTAAGGACGGAGTCTGTCTCTTCATGTCAAACTGCCAAGTTTTCACACAGATGATGTGCAACTTTCACCTTAGATGATATGAATATGAAAACAGAAATAACCCGGATAACAACCCTTCTCAGGTAGAGAGAATCAGGCAGAAAAAGATGCCAAACCAAATAGCTCAGTCAGAAAAATTCTTACTGAAGAGGCTTTACAGGTTTAACATGACCAGTAACACAACTGTGAATACCCCGGAAACTTTCTACACAAAGCTTTAGACATTTATCAGTTTGAAAGCACCAGCCAGATATTTCCTTGCAATATTTTTCTGACCACAAGGTCCTAAATGCCATTTCTAGAAGTTAAGTGGTTTATTTAACAGTATTTCCTAAGCTTGATTAATGAATTTGACTCATTGTTTTTCCTTGGAAGTAAAACAGATTTTTTTTCTGTAAAAGCATTCTGCCCTCCGTGATATGTATATTTTTATAAACAAGTACCAACAAGTTGAACACAAAAGGGTACAATTGTCTTTCAAATCCTTCACCCATCTGAGTTTCCTACAACAGTTCTGTGCAAAATTTATTTTGCTCTTCCACCTCTCTCCCAGCATTTTTTGTTTCACTGTTAAAAATGTAAAATACATAGTTGACTAGTATAATTGTAATATCTAAAAAGGTGATCATAAATAATATCAATCATTTTTACTTAACGGTATTTTGCATTGTTAAGAGACAGTCTGGCCCTGGATGTGTTTAAAAACCATTTTGCTGTGCTGCTCAGGGACATGATTTAGCAGAGGGTTGTTAGAGTTAGGGTAGTACAGTTAGGTCGCGGTTGGACTCGAGATAATTAAGGTCATTTCCAACCTGAATGATTCTATGATTCTATAATTCTATGAATCTATGATCTCATGTAATATACAGTCCATTTCTACCAGAGAAAGATGGACTTGTAGGAATTCTGTGGAGTACAAAATACAAGCAAAAAAAACCCAAAAAAATAAGAAAGTAAAACAAAAGCAAAAACAAAAGTGAAAGTAGACATCGAAATAAAAATAAAGCTTACTCTTGTTTAGATTACAGAGGAAACATACAAGGAAGCACTGTTAAACTCATACTGAATAAGCAGTAGAACCAACAATTTAAATCACAAATTTTGCCTCCCTTTTTCTTATTTCTCCTATGTAAGAAAGTGAGTAAAAAATGATTCCTTTTCAAAAGTAGTGATAAAGCCCCTGGAGAGCAAATTTTCATCTAATTGGCCATTTAGAGAAGAATTTTGTTTCTTATGCTTAGATCTTTAACACTGACATCTGTCATGGACAGAATAAAGGAGTGTTCTGATGTAAGATCCTATTCCTGTTTTCCTAAAAATGCAACCATTGTTGTAACAAAGTAAAAACAAAAGAAGATATAATCCTAAATAGATATATTTTATCTATATTTTTATATCATAGCATTTAAACATAGAATATTCCACCTGTCACTCACCAAATAATTCGTAGAATCACAAAATGGTTTGAGTTGGAAGGGACCTTAAAAGTCCATTCAGTTCTAATTCCCCTGCTACACATGGGAACATCTACTGCTAGATCTGATTGCCCAAATCCCCACCCAACCTGGCACTGAACATTTACAGGGATGTTGTACCCACAGTTTCTCCAGACAGCCTGTTTCGGCTGCCCTCATTCATAGTAAGAAGTTTCTTCCTGAAGTCTAACCTAAATCTGCCTTCTTCCATTTTAATGCTGACTTTTCTATCACTACACTCCCTGATAAAGACTCTCTCCCCATCTTTCCTGTAAGACCCACTTTAGGTACTTAATGCCCTCAGTGAGGTATGTCTGAAACCTTCTGCAGGATGATCAAGCCCAGCTCTTTCAAACTCTCTTCATGAGAGGTGCTCCTGTTCTCTGATCATCCTCTTGGCCCACCTCCAGACCCTCTCTAACATGTCCTTGTCTTACTTGTTTTATGAGCCCCAGAGATGAATACAATACTCTACCTGAGGTCTTGTGAGAGCAGAGTAGAGCAGCACAGTCACCTCCCTCAACCTGCTGGTCATGCTTCTTTTGATGCGTGGCTAGGATATAGTAGTGTTTTTGGGGTACAGAGGCACACACTGCAGGCTCACATTTAGTTTTACATTGACAAATACTCTGAAGTTCTTCTCCACAGAGCTGCTCTCTATCCACTCATAGCCTAACTCGCATTTATGTTTGGGATTGAATAAGGGACTGGAGTATCTCTCCTATGAGGCAAGGCTGAGAGGGCTGGCCCTGTTTATTCTGGAGAAGACTGAGAGGGCATCTTATTAATGTGTACAGATATCTTAAGGGAGAGTATCGACAGAATAGGCCCAGCCAACAGGACAAAAGACAACAGGCTCAAACTGAAGCACAGGAAGTTCCATCTGCATATGAGAAAAAGCTTCTTCACTATGAGCTTGACAGAGCACTGGAACAGGCTGCCCAGAGAGGTTGTGAAGTGTCTTTCTCTGGAAACATTGAAAACCCACCTGGATGTGACCCTTTGCAATGTGCTCTAGGTGACTCTGCTTGAAGCTGGACTAGATGATCCTTTCAACCAGAACCATTCTGTGGTTCTGTCACCCATGAGCAGAATCTTGCATGTGGCACAGTTGAATGTCTTGAAGTTTTCACAGGACCACCACTCAAGCCTATCAAGGTTGATCTGGATGGCATCCCTTCCCTCCAGTATGTTGACCACACCACCCAGCTAGGTGTGTCATCTGTAAACTTGCTGAAGGAATACATCAGAATATAAAATCTCACTGTATAGACAGGACTAGATTATAGAGATGAAGAAATACATAATGCTTACTCTTATTCTGAAGAAAACTATAGCAGTAATGCAAATGGAGTACTGCTTTAAGTATACAACCAAAAAAATATTCAGTTCCTATTCACCGTCTAGGCATATTTTCATCATAAATATAGATACCACATCTGACCCCAAAGAGCAGACAAAATTTTTAAAAACTGTGTTCCTTTGAGCAGGATTGAATTTTGAAGAATTGCAGAATTGCTGTTGATGTCTAAGCAGCAGCACTGGATTCAGTTCTCAGTGAATGTAAAACACTAGAAATATTATAGTAAAACCTTACTTGTCAAATAAACAATGAGATCGGGGGAAAACCTGGATCACCAAAATGCTTTTCCTACTTCTGTCATCAGGACATCCAGGTTTCTGCAGAGTAAACCCAGACCTTCACTTTTAGGTTAAAGTTAAATGATGATGGCTGCTGTATCATTATTCTCATACAGTTTCCTTTTAGATGTTTTTAAAGGTGAGTTTACAAACTTAAACCTTTAAAGGCTAGAGGAGATTAAACTTTTAATGGTTTCTATTTGTTCAGGATACAGCTGATGGGTAGTCACTGCTGAAGAAATAATTACCAAATAGAAGAATTTCTCTGCTAAAAGAATAAGATTTCACCAAAGATTAATGGTAATCTTTCCTTTCCACGTTCTTTGAAATGCTAGGAGAGAACAAAAGTATGTGGAAATAGCCATAGGACAAGTAGCTTCAAAATAAAAACTTTCAGCAGAGATGTTTACTGAGTGTAATTGTTTTCATTAATGTGCATTTCACCTTCTTACACTTAAAATCTGTTGGGTGTTTTTAAGCAGGAGTGAATTCAATTGATACTAGTGGTAGTATTCATTTCATAGCAGTTTTCCTATTTGATTGCAATTAGCACAGGCAAAAGACTGTAACCACAAGTTCTTTTAACAATAAAACAAGGCTTTTCATAATACAACCCCTAAGATGTTAGAAATGTGCAATTATACACTGAGAAAAGCCTACTTTGTTTGGAATAAATAGCTGAGCTGTAGCTGTTTAAAAAAAAAAAAAAGAAGGTTGCCAACTACACTGTGCTTTTTTTTTAACACTGCCGCTTTGCACAGATATTTTAGATACAAAAATCTACAGTGTTGGTCGGATGACAAGCACTGCAGAATCCAGACTGCCACAACTGCAGTGCTTATGACTGAGGCAGGACTCCTGAAAGCTGACATTTTGATTGCAGAGCCTTTGAAAGACTTATGGACTTCAGATCTATAACAGAAGCAGACTTACAAATACACAGATATATAGAAAAGCTTGAACAGGAGCATTGGTGTAGTAACTGCCTTTAAATTACTTCCATAGACATAGAACCTATACAAAATTACATATATAAGCATAAACAGGGGAAGGCAGGAAACTTGGCTGCAACTAAGACACTTCTGTCTTAATCATTATAATAGTCTCTGATGAACTTTGGTCTGTGAAAGTAGATGTATACCAAATAATTCTCAGACATGTTCTGTGTCAATAATGATTGCTAGGAATTGACTGGTTTACAAGGTTAAGAAGCTTAATTAAGAGTATTAATTATTTGTGGAGCATACCATGTCAATCAGTGTTAGAAATAGACAGTTCTAAACCTAATTAATTTACTAGTGTGGACACATACTGACAGGCTTTGAGAAGAAAGAATAATGAAGCACCAGAGGAACAGACTTCATTGGCACTGTGTGTTAAGTGCAGAATGGTGATTCAAGTCACAGCATATTCTGAGTTAAAATCAGAGTTTGAACTTGTACTAGCCCCCAACACCATGCACAAATCCTTCCATCCTGCTAATTTTCCTATCTTGCTTTCTCATATACAACAAATCATTCCTGAGGTGTTGTATTATTATTAATAATACCATCAGTATTAGGAATCTCCAGGGCTGGCTGCCACTGTTTGAGCAAACACTGAATAAACATTAGCATGTCCTGTTTTGCATTTCTAAGGCTTCCAGCCTACCCAGGGACTTGAAATCTACTACCAGAAAATAGAAAGCTTGAATAAGTACAGAAGGTAACCTTTTATCCTTGTGAAAAAGGAACTTATAATCAGAAGGGACACAGACGTTTTAAAGTCTGATCACAATAGGACAAAGGGGAAAGACTTTAAACCAAGACAGGAGATTTAGGTTAGTTGTTAAGTGAAAATATACTCAGAGGGTGTTGGAGCACTGGCACAGGCTTCCTGGAGAAGTTGTATATACCTCATCTATGGAGGTGTCCAAAGCCAGGTTGGATGGCACACCGTGCAGCCTGGTCTAGTTGCTGGTAAACCTGCCCATGCAAGGCATTGGAACTAGATAGCCTTTAAAGTCCATCCCAACTCAAACCACTCTTATGATTCTATGCAAAATCTCACTGCACATTTGTAACGTTGTTAATGAGAGAAAACATGATAACTAGGTGTGTCATGGAAAAGTAGAATGCAAGTTTGCTTTAGATGCAATGAAAAAGCATTTCATTTCAGGCTTCATTTTTAAAATATTAGAATGCTGAACAGATATAAAAATTTATGCTTAAACAAAGTTTAATTTTTATTTCATTTCTTAAATGAAAGCTTTTTAAGAGAGAATCAGTACGATACCTTAGCCTTCTCTATTATACTAGTTTAAATTGGCTCATGAAACAAGGACAAGAGGAATTAGGAAGCTTCTTTTTTATACCACAACATTTCTTTTAAAACCATTTCTTCAAACAGTAGGATATAGTACAAACTGGTCAACAGACAAAGATCACATTACAGCCTGATAGATATGATTTTGCTATTGATAAAAATACCTCTTAGTGACTTGATGCTGCAAGATCTCAGGACTTATCTGGGCTGGTTTTGAACTGAGAAAACTTCTGTTGTTTAACTGTGATAGTAATTGCTTCTCAGTCATGCATCCCTTGACTGCATTTGTTTTAGATCACATTTAATCTCAGCAACATGAAGCAGAGATTCTGTGTGATTGAAACTAAGATTATAGAAGACAACATGATGGCAAAGAATGCAGATACATGTGACGGCAGCAGGTCCCAAACTGCGAACACCAGTTGTAGTGGTCACACCAGAGTCACTACAGGAGTGCAGCCTTGTGAATTAGTTGCAATGGGTTTTGTAGTTAATAAGGAGAACAGAAAACAAATCAACTGGGAACCAGCAAAAATAGAGAGCATGTCAGGTGCCAGTCTTAATTATAAAAAAAAAAAAAGAGAAGTGCAGTAGAAAATAAATCCATAAACACTGTATTTATCCCCAAGAGGAAGCCATGACACTGCTAGCTTTTAGGAAAATATCTATGCTGGTCTTCCTGGGAAAGGCAGAAGCATCGGCCTTGGGGCCCAAAGCAATATTAGAAGGCTAGCTGAAAAGAAGGGGATGATACTATGAAGCTTAGAGATAACATTTGATGTTGTATAATTAATTAGACCTTTCTGTATTAATTTGAACCAGTAACGATACTAATGATAACTCTACATTCTAACTTGACTGCAATGTGAAGATTTAAGTTACGCTAACATCATGTCTCACCTCCCCACATGAGGTTTATTCACCTGAGTCTGTACCAAGATTTTAACAGTATCAAAATGGACTTCGATAGTGAATATATAGAGTTGATGATAGCTGCTTCTGGAAAGCTACAGGGGCTGTGAAACTGACAGAGAAAATTTGGAAATACATACACTAAAAAGAGGTAATTAAGACATGGTATGTATAATTTCCACCATTTTCCAGTAAAATAGTAGGAGACATAATTGGAAAACGATGTCCAGCCTCAACCATTCTGTGATATGCATAAACAGAAAAGCGATAATCAGATCATGTTCATTAAAAAGAAACAAAGATAGAAATTCATTAACACTGTTGATTGTGTACCTTTAGGAACAAGGGCCAGAGGAGATGTAACTGATAGGACAAGCTGTTCTTATATAAAATACATGAAATAATGAAAATTTGACATAACACACCAGCCACCATGTATTTCTCATTTTCCTAGTGCTGACAACTGAGTCAGGCCCACAGGCTCTCAAAATCAGTAAACAATGACATGTATTGACTTGTTCTGTATAGAAAAATTATATATAAGTGACTGTTCTGCAAGGTCTGCCAAATGAACCAAGCATTAGTTTGGAACCGCAGACACATACTGATGCTTCAGTGAATCAGTGAATCGTTTAACCAAAAAGGCCTCAGGGACTATTGATAAACTGAGTTTGATTTAACATTTTAACCAATTAACATAAGGTGGAAAACAGTGCATTAAATGGAAATGAAAAAATAAGAAGAAAAGAGAGAGAGAGAGAGAGAGAGAAAACAGTATTTATATTCTTCCTATTTCAGCACGAAACCATGAAGTGACAAAATAAAGGAAGGTTTCTTTTACCCTGTTAAATTATGCCAAGACCACATGTGGTCATAATCTTTTTACTCTTATGGATGTCCAACCTTTTGGCTTGCTATTTAATGAATAGAAATTGTCTTGGTAGATCTCTCCGAAAGTAATGCCTCTTATTTATGCCCATGGAAACTATAACAAATACAGATCACAATAACACTGTTAGATGAACAAAGTTATCAGCTACAAAACACTATTTTTTTCAAAATTTTTACCACCATTAGCTATGCATTTTCACCAGTGATGAACAAGGACCTCCATGTCATGCTCTTAACAGTCCGCGCCAGCAGTGACACACTGTTGCCACTGCTGGAATGCATCGTCCACCACCTCACTGTGCTCACATTCACTGTTTGGTCTTCATAAATTTTCAGCAAGCATTGGTGAATATCAATGGGTGGTAATTTTTTTCCACAGGGAACAATTAAATAACACATCTTTGCTTCATACACACTTCCAAATCAGAGGCCACTTGATCAGATTGCTCCTCTGCTGCCATCTGTCACATGGCAATGTTCGCAATTCTCAGTGAACTATCATGGAGTTCATCAGAGATTTTTGTTGAAATGTTATTCCTCCTGTACTTCATCCTTTACAATAATTGTTCAGAACGTGTGCACTGCCAGAAAGCAATGACATGAATAAGGTGTGAATGTGAAGCAAAGGATATTTTTCTGTGCTAAAATAAGGATTATGGAAGGCCTGTAAGGAAACATGATCAGATTTCTGAGATGAATATCTGATTGCAACTCTATACATTCCTTTCAAAAATTTGCAGGTCATGTATTTATATCAACTGAAAATGGTTTTGCAAATGTAAATTGATATTTTTTGGCTGTCTTGCAATCACTAGCTGAGGGGTGCAGTCAGTATGCTTAAGGGATGGGATGCCCTCCCCATTCTCTTCTTTCAGTCCACACAGCCTTAATAGCACACTGAGGGTTTGGCTGTTGCTGAGCCATGGTCATGTGCCTGGGGCAGCTCTGTGGGGAAGAGCTGTCACCTTTAAATCATGGGGAGAGGGTGGGCATCATCACTAGGAGCTGTGCTGGGACACATGCAGCCCACAGTCTGCAGGTTGGACATGCCTGCTCTTGTGGCTCTCTGACAGTAATGTGGCTGCAAAGGGACTGGCACAAGCTATCCAGTTCCTAGGCTTTTAAGTTGGGATCTTACTCAAATTCCAGCTAAAAAGGTTGGGGAAATGTGCAGTAATTTATAAGAAATTGTTTTTAAAATTTCTGTAGAGTATTCCCAACTACCAGCTTTGGAATCTCAAGATTGGGGGTTATGATCAGTGGTTCTACTCCCACCTTTTCTACAAATCTTCTGAGATACTGTGTTCCTTTGCAGTACTCTGCATTCCCTCCAGACTTTTCAAAGGAGGCATCTTGCTTTTTCTGTGTTACACTTTTTTTAATTACTATAAAAATATAGCTTTGCATGCAAGGACATGATCTTTTCTCCAAGGAACATCTTACACTGGAAGAGAACTGATATGCAAAATGTGACAGGAGGTAGAAACAGTGAGCCCTAAACAAAAGATGAACTAGCATATTTTGCTGTCGTTCTTGAGAGGTTCTTACTGAGAGGTTCTTCTATTAATCCTTAAACCATAGTTATTGGATAACACTGGGCAGCATTGTTCTGAGGAAAAAGACAAATGAGAAGACAGCACGAGAATTCTGTATGGACTGTTACCTAATGAGTCAAGGTTAGGCTGGCAAAGGATAAATAAGAAGGGAATTTGAGGTCAAGATAAAGAAGTTAGCATTACTAAAGAAAATAGGTGACCAGGCAGGAATGGAATCAAGAAATATCTTGAAGATTCACTTGACTTAGTTCTGCTGTAACACAATGAAACTACCAGAGTAGTTGTCAGCAGCACCAGGACAGAAATAAGCTGCTTAAAATAATGTGTAAAAAAAATGCTTGGTATCAGTGAAAGCTAGAGTCAAAAAGATATTGGAAAAAAGGTCTTGAGTCCTGATGATGAGTGGGAGTGTTTGACTCACTAAACAGAAAGAAAATGAAAATGAAGACTGCTAATAGGGAATCAATATGCAGCTAGCACCTTTTACATGAGAGAAGGCATACATGAAAAAATGCCTTGCTCAGGTCTGGTAACAAAAGCTTCATTGCTGACAATGTTCCAATGGACATTGGACATTGTTGACAGTTCCATTAGCATTCAAAGACTTACTGAGGGAATCCTGAAGAATGAAAAGTCTAGTTGCAAACAAGCAATAAATTAGGAAAAGTCATGATCAAATCTTGGACTCCATCTGAACAGAATGGAAAAATTAATTCTAAAGACCATTCACCTAACACTGGCAGTGCCCAAGTTACTGGTCACAGTAATTCTATTTATAGTGTCTTGGCCTTTATGCAAAGGCATACATTTTTTAAATTTTTTCACATCTTCATTGCTCTGACAAATTAGCATAGAAACTTGTGTATTAATAGACAAAAAGAACAGAAAATTATTTCGTAATCTAATATTATAGTAAACCAGATGGCAAATTGTTATTCTTCTCACTTTCATTGCCTTTTTGTATTTGAAATCTATCGTAAGCTTTTAGAATTGATAACCATAATAACTCAAAAATCTTCACATATGTCCACTCAAATATGTATTTTGTGATCAGCTGGGTTAGGAGCTTAGTTAGAGGTCTGGTCTAAGTAATTAACACTGATCTTCTCTACAAAAGGATGAAAAAAATTCCTCCAGAAAAAATATTTATCCACCCTTAAATAATTGGTTGTGAAACAGTTATTTCACCAAAGGGCTTCTTATCAGCTGTGCAAGTGTTAATAATTAGGAGACTACCAAGCTTCTTTTATTGCAGTAATTGCCATATTCTAGAAGAGCAAGGAAGAGATAAAATATTTCTTAGTCAAAACAGTCTTTATTAAAAAGCTCATGACTAAGTTCATCTAAAATATCCCACTTAGTTAGCGAAGACTTTAGAAAAGGTGAAGAGGAATGGTGACATTCATCAACCACCATGATCCCTGAAGAATTAATCTCTGATGGTAGTACTTCTCATGTACCTTAAAAAACAAACAAACAAAAAAAAAAAGAGTAAGAAGGTCTAATTTTACTCCATTTCATGGTCTGTAGCTCAAGAAGAATGTCTCATCCTGCAAGAAATAATTGCAGTTGAATCACCAGTTTAACAAACTCTTGTAATCTTGAGAGTATTAACAATAATTCAAATGGAAGCTCTAAGATACATAATTTATGTTCTCCAGACAGAATAGTCAATGTGCCTTAAGGAATAATTATTAAAGATATAAAATCACACACAAAGAAAAAAAAAAAAAGGGGAAACAAAACAACTACGTAAGAGTAAAAATACTGAGCGATGTTCAAATATTTCACACCAAGTCCCAAACTACACTTGACTTTATACTGATAGGTTCCCTATCGAAAGCAACAAAAAATCTAAGGCAATTTAATAAGACTGGATTATGTGCAATCACAGACAATCCCACAGAAGGGCTGAGGTTCACATAACCCTCTGGGTACCTCTAGCTCCAACTCCTACTCCAGCAGGGTCACCCAGAGCAGGGTGCCCAGGCCCATGTCCAGGCAGCTTTTGGCAATCTCCGAGGAGAGAGAGAATAATTGCCAGAATAAAAGTGCAGAAGTAAACTGAAGTCTATAATCCAAGAAAGTCCAGAGTGTTAGAAAGGTCATTCATTTACCTTCAAATAGAATTGTCTGGATCTTTACATTGGATACAGATTTTTTCTTTTGTCAGAAATCAAGTTATTAATTCCCTGAGATTAATCTCAAATTTAGACCTCCTGCACTCCCATCATTCATTTTCCAAGTCATTCGGCATTATGTTTCACAGAAATACATCAATCTATATCAAAGATGAAGAAATAAACAAGAATTCATTTGTGCCAGTTCCATTATAATTAATGTTGGAATAAAAGTATCCAGTGAGATGCCACTCAAGGAAATATATCCTTTCATTTCAGGGTTGTTGTGGAAAGAGAACCATTACCTAGACCTAATAAAATGCAACAGTTCTCATCACTACAAATAGTCAGTATTTACCATTAGTCTTTGAACACACAGTAAAGGAAGAAGAGGAAAAAAGATAGGAATAAGGAAGAAAAGGAAAAGAGATAAAAAGTATGGGGGGAAAAAAGAAAGGAACTGAGAAAGAAAAATCAACAAGTTTTATAGCCACCATTCTGGATTCTGCTGTCTTACGTCTTTCCTTTTGAGTGCCACGAATACAAAACTGTTATGAAATGTAGTCCAGTGTAATCAAAAATATGTGAAAGTCCTCTCACAAAGCATAGGAGTCACATGTGCTGCTGAAGCTCATACTTTTTGAGCAGCAAAGTCTTGCAGGCACAAAATCCTACTAATGGAAGGCACTGAACTAGTTTCCTTCTGCATTTGCCAACTACATGACATCTGACACATTATAATGAGGAAAAAACCTCAAATACTTCAGTAGGAGCACCTGCTTTTTTTCTGTCCTGTTATCAGACTTCTACCTGTCTTCTTCATGAGAACCATGGAGAAAAAGTGAGCGAGGAACAGTTGAAGGTCACTGTGAATAGCTCATACACTAGTAATCAGTAGCAACATTCTCCTGCATACGGATAAAAATACGAGTTTTATTTCATCTTCTTGCATTCTCATTCATGATTACATGGTGTGGGTGTGTGTATGTACTAAGACTTGGAAGTGTGGGGACTCAGATGAGCAATTCCATATAAAAGAAGGAAAAAATGCTATGATGAATCACTGTGCATTATAAAACAACTATTTGAAGGCATAATATGTTGTTTTGTTCTTTACAGGCTTCATTTCACTAATGATAGTGTTTCATACTTATAAAAAGAGCAGTTCTACTAGTAAGGTTGAGATTTCATATCAGTTAATAATGTGTTGGGCTGGTTTGGTGTGGTTTTTTTTGGAAGAGATATTTTCCCTGAACGATTTTTTAAGCTGAAATTTTCCAGTAAATATAGAACTTGAATTAGGTTACTTGATGTCTTTGTTTCCACAGTAGCTCTAAGACTCCTAATAGTCTTTCTATAAGCAGAGAAGACAGTGATCATTTTCATATTACTGAAATCTGGTTCAGGTTTCTGCACAGCTTAGCACACAGTTCTTCAGACTGGAGCATGATTTCCTTACAAATAATGTTTGTATACATTGGGATGTGTCAGTTAAACAAAAATGTTAGCTCATTTTTGCATCTCATGGACTCAGATGAAATAAAAATGCAGGGCTGTTGATGCTGGTGAAATTCTAAAGGCCATACTTTCAAGTGAGAGCTATGTAATGACAAATCACTTGAACATCGGAATACCATGTTCAAATTAGCTTTTTTTTTTTTTTTGGTATCGAGGTAGAAGTGCTTTCATTACTAACTTTCCTCTCATGACTGAGTTAGTTAATACACAATTATGCCTATTCAGATAAAGTTTGTGAAATGATACTCATAACCACTAGATAAACGGAAGTGGGATTTTAGTCTCTTAATATTTATTAAGTATTAGGTGGACTACAGAGAAAATAAATGGCAGTACTTGGTAAAAAATAACTGGGATTAGGCTAAAATCTATTTAAATTCCATCCTAACTTTCACAATACCTTCATTTTGAGAATACTATGAAAATATTATTGTTATTTGCATTGTGGAAGTATCTAAGAAGCAAGTTCAAAACCTGGCACTACATTAAACTGTTTCCTTCTGTCACTCAGAGTCTGTAATTTAGCACATATTCTCTGCATTTACATGATGTGATTGGTAGTTATCACACTCTTGCTGATAAGAAAATGTACATTTCTTCAATGTAATTACATTCATATACCTACTTTTTTTTTTTTTCTTATTGGTGGTGGTGTTTTGCTATATCCTGAAAGGGAAATGTAAACCTTTTTTAAACCTTTATGTTACTGAAGTGAGCAAGGAGCAATTACCCTACATCCATTCAACTTCTTAGTAGAACCAGAGCTAAATGGCTTATCATCATAAATAATTTGTAGGAGGCTTGATACATTGAAAAAGTTTTGTCTTTCTTACTTTATCTCGCAGACAGCTAAAATCCAAGAATATCCCGTATTTCCAAGTACAGGCCCTATTATTAATATGAACTCGTGCAGAGTTGATAATGGATCAGGTCTTTGTAGAAAAAAAATCTCCAAATAACTTTCTTTACAGAAGTGTAATTTCTAGGCATGCAAAAAGTGTCTCTTAAAACAGTCACATAAGTATGATCAGGGAGAGCTTGACAATGAGGCGAAGGGATGAATATTAAAATCATAGAATCACAGGATCACCAATGTTGGAAAAGACCTCCAAGATCTTCCAGTCCAACCATCCACCTACAGACAATATTTCCATACTAAACCATGTCCCTTAGTACCATACCTAACTATTTCTTGAATACCTCCAGAGATGGTGTCTCAACCACCTCCCTAGACAGCCCAGCCCAGTATCTCACCACTCTTTCAGAGAAGTAATTTTTCCTAATATCCAACCTGAATCTTCCCTGGTGGAACTTGAAGCCATTCCCTCTAGTCCCAGCACTAGTTACACAGAAGAGGCTGACTTCTTCCTCACCACATCTTCTTTTGAGGCAGCTGTGTAGAGAGCTGTAAGTTCTCCTCTGACTCTCCTCATCTTCAAACTAAACAATCTCAGTTTGCTCAGTAACTGTGCATAAAGCTTTTGCTGCAGACCCCTCACAGCTTCATTGTCCTCTGGACAGACATGAGAGCCTCAATGTCCTTCTCGTAGGGAGGGGCCTAAAACAGAGGCTTGGTGCTGTCAGATTGGATAGTTGAGTTCAGATGAACACTCCTGAGAGATGGTTGCATCTCACCCAAAAAATACAAGAGAAGATTCAAGCAAGATAAAGTGAATTCCCATAGCACACTACCAGAAGAGGACAGCCAGGCACCTTATAAGAAGACAATGCTTCAGACTCATAGTAACAAGAACCACAAGAACAAAATTATCTTCTGCTAACCTTTCCTCCACAGAAACTAGAACTGCCATATTGCACAGCAGAATTATCCAAAATTTATTGGTTCTGATCTTTGCTATCTCTCTAACAATATCTCCACAATCTCTCTATTTATTTTCACTGTTTCCTCTTTAGTATATTTACTTTTAATGCCTGTATATCTATACTTAGTGATATGGTAACAGAAGCAGCTTCTGGATTCATTTAGAGCAACACCATTCATTCATGGTAACCAGTGAGAAGCCTTGGGATAAGTCTTACTAAAGTGTGGTTTACCACAGTGTGATTCTTTGTCTTCCTTGCTGCTATATCTCTATTTCTGCTGAAATCAAATCTAAAGTTGGCATCTTCTTCAGGGTAAACAAATTAAAATTGCCCATAAATTTTCATACAAATCACCCTAGAAAAATAGAGTGTAGTTGTGAAAGGTAATTTTGGCACCTTATCTTTAATACTTTAATTTATGGCTAAATTCTTGACATCTAGCTGAGGCAAACAAAGAAAGCAGAAAGAAGAAGAGAATATGATAAGCAATATCATGGAGTGTTAGATGCAGCAAAATAGCTAGACAATCCTAGTCTTCGTGGTCATTTGCAGGGCTAATTGCATTATCAGAGAATGAGTAGTATCACCAAGCATGTGAAATTTGCTTTTCTTCTACATGAAATTATTGTTTGCAGCAGATATGTATAAAAATCTTTCTCTTGTCATGAGCAGAAAGAGGAGGAGGCATTGGTAACAGGGATCTTGGAGAAAACTAGTGGAGAAAAATAATTAGCAAAATGTTTGGAGCAAAACAGAGTGCTGAAGTGGTAAATTCATTGGATAAGAGCTTGATCATCCCAAGGTGAATGGAAATTCATTCAGTGTCGACAGCAGCAGAAGCTCTGGGAGAGCACTGAGCCAAGGCAATATAAAAATGAGTAAATAAAGGAAGGGAAGCTGTGTCTCTGACTTAATTTTTGGTGAAACAGTAAAAATGAACTTGCTTGCCACATCTTGTTTCTGTACTGTTATTTAGATTTGCTGGCTGCTACAATATTTCTTAAGGATAAGAATTTTAAAAAGGAGCAAATGGAAGGAATGTTATGTACAGTTTCCTTGCCGCATATATTCATTCAATCAAAATATGCATCAAGTAAAACATAGGAGTTAGTAAAATTGGCTATGTACTTATATAAATTGTATCAGATAATTGAAATAGCAAGAAGCTTGTTTGGAAAAAATCACTGACAGAAATCCCAGAGAGGCTGGAAGTACTTGGCTTAACTGATAACATACTTAAAGGTATGTATATCATATACCTATTCTATATATTACCAAATATACTCACAGGTGTATTTCATGAGTCTAAAAACAGATATTTGCATCTGAACATTTAGTTTCATTACAGGTCAGGTAGATCACAGGATCTTTCTTTGAACAGATAAACATTTTCAATTTTATTCTAAAGTTAATCACAGTAAAAACGCAAAGCATCTTTCAGAACACATGAATTAACAACCCAGGGAAGTTGTATTTCCTGAAGCAAAATCTTGTGGGATGCACCTATTTTTCATCTTTTTTTTTTTTTTTTTTACAGAAGAAAATGTACCATTTCATTTAATTCCATGAACATCCTCTCAGCCACAAGCTGTGAGGTTTGTACTTGCAGATAATTTCAGTAGCACATTTACATTCTTTTTATTTAAATTTAATTTCTTCTGTTTTGTTGACAAAAAGTCTTCACGGCTGACATGTTTGTCAACAACAACAAAAAAAAACAATATTTCTGTTTGGTTTCACTGCAGGTGACTTGGCTGGGCTCAAGTGAAAAACTGGTTTGCAGCTACCTGTAGGATAACAATTCATTACACATGCTAAGTGGCAAAGCTTACAATTACCCATCAGCCTAACAGTACTGCGAGAACAAGCACTGCATGCTACTTCCATCACTGCAGGGATAACATCAGCACTTTTGGCATACGCATAACTTGGCCACTCTCTAAACCTCACTTTGACCTTGCAGGTGTTCCTAAGTTCCTGTTCCACTAAGACTAAGCAACTGATCATGATTCCTTAATTTTTATAAAAAGAAAATAATAATAAGAAGAAGATTCTGCAGCTTTTATCTCCATTGCTTGTACTTATTTTGCCAGCAAGTGTACTTGGACAACTGTTACTTACGTCCATGCTGGAAATCTGCAGCATAAATGAGAAATGGTTTCTTTACAGACCTAAGTCTTTGTGAAATACTGTTCACCTGTTTCATTTAGACTTGCTGGAAAGATAAAAAGCCCAGAACCATTTTCTGGTTCTTCTCCTGCTAGTATAATATTTCTAGCTATATCAATGAGAAATACTCACAGAGAAGATAAATAGAAATTCCTGACAGTTCTAGCTAAGGAGAATATACCCAAAAATGCACACCATCAAAGATGCCCGCTTTTTGTGTCACAGAAATACAGAATAGGATCAGCTCTCTAGGGAATCTTTTTATTGTCTTTATTTTAGTGCATTTTGGTTTTGTTTTAAATGACTTATTCTATGTGTGAAATAAGTTCAGCTGTAGTTGTAATCTTAGTCAAGTCCTGCAGAGAGTGTTAATGTGATGCAGATTGCTCAGTTCAAATCACAGAGAATCATTCTATAGAAAGGATGTGTTCATTTTATGTTACTTAGTAGAACAGCAGTGTTTGAAGATGTTTGATTCAATATTAATAGGAGCATTCTGTGTCTCTCAAAGGGTAAGATTATGTCCTAATTGCTGTACTGTGTGTAAAATTTTGCTCATGCCCTACTCCACAAGATTTCTGATTGAATAAGGCACTATTCATTTCAGTAAAGCCAATATGAACTACAAAGTTTTGCCAGTATAGCTATGTGAAAATACCTCAGCGGGAAATTACTCTTTTAAGACTCAATTTCTACCTGAGAAGCAATGTCATTCTGGTAGGTAATTTAATTAACCTGTGGAATCATAGAGTGGCTTAGATTGGGAGGGACCTTAAAAATCATTGAGTATCAACTGCCCTGTCACAGGCAGAGTTGCCAACAACTAGATCAAGCTACCCAGGTCCCTGGGATGCATATCATCCAGCCCCATAGACTCACATACATTCAGTCTCATGAGGCGAACTCTGACATGTTTGGCTCCTATAGTCGGAGAGATTTCACTCCTTGAACCCCACCAAGAAGTCCGGGGACTGCAGAGGCACAGGAAGTCTAACTGCCCCTAAAGACTGAGGCAAAGAACTTGCTGAGTGTTTCAGTCTTCTCCATGTCTGTTGAAGTCAGTTGTCTGTCTGTTGAACACCTTTAATGAGTACAAGCAGCTACTCTATTAAATGTATAATAATTCTAGTGCATACAAAAAGAAACTAGAAAACACAGGTAAGTTCTGAGTTGAGTTCTTAAATAATAAGACATAATGGCCCTTCCATCTCTTTCTTCATTCCCTCTATTTTCATGTCCAGACAGGAGGCTCATTCCTCTCCTCACACTGCACTGGCTCTGGTGCTGGCTGGGCATTTTGCTCAGCACATTCCCTAAATTTGCCTCCCTAAAGAGGCAAAAAGATAATCCCCTTTAATTGTCATGTTGTTTTCTGACAGCATTGGAACAGCAGAGGAGCATCCGAACCAGTCAAATGCATAGAAAGGCACTGAGGTGGGGCCGGAGATTAATTAGTTTGGGATGCCAAGTATTACTTTGCCCCCATGTGGGCAGCCAGACAAACATGCTCTTGCAGTACTACTGTCATTTCAAACAAATCAGTCCCTGAAAGGGAGTCAACACTGTTAAGCTTCTGTGAATATGGAAATTAAGTAAGCTCATTGTTAAGGGTGTTACTCTGGCTTCTGTCTAAAAAAATGTAAGCTTAATCCTTACACATTTTCTCTCCTCTGCTACTCTGTTTTACGTCCTCCTGGTGTGATCAGTGATGGCAATGTTAAAGTGTTTATGAACTAAGCATGAATGAAAAGGCCCAGCCAGCATGTGTTCATGAAAGGCAGGTCCTACTTGACCAACCTGATCTTCTGTGGTCAAGTGACCCACCTTGTGGACAAGGGAAAGCCTTTTGACACAGTCTAGCTAGACTTCAGCAAAGCCTTTGACACTGTCTCCCACAGTATTCTCCTGCAGAAGCTGGCAGCTCATGACTTGGACTGGTACACTCTTAGCTGTGTAAGGAATTGGCTGGAGGGCCGGGCCCAGAGAGTGGTGGTGTATGGAGTTAAATCCAGTTGGCAATCAGTCACAAGTGGTGTTCCCCAGGGGTTGGTACTGGGGCCTGTTCTCTTCAATATCTTTATTGATATCTTTTTTGATGATCTGGACAAGGGGATTGAGTGCATCCTCAGTAACTTTGGAGATGACACCATGAAAAGAAGAGTCAATCAACCTGGGGGTAGGAATACCCTACAGAGGGATCTGGACAGGCTGGATCACTGGGATGAGGCCATTAAAATGTAATTCAACAGGATCTAGTACCAGGTCCTACGCTTAGTCCACAACAATCCCACTCAATGCTACAGGCTTAGGGCAGAGTGGCTGGATGACTGTGTAGAGGAAACAGACCTAGGGATGCTGGTCAGCACTCAGCTGAACATGAGCCAGCAATGTGCCCAGGAAACCAAGAAGGCCAACGGCATCCTGGTTTGTCAGCAGGACCAGGGAGGTGCTTATTTCCCTGTACTCAGCTCTGATGAGGCCACATCTCAATTACTGTGTTCAGTTTTGAGCCCCTCACTGTAAGAAAGACATTGAGGTCCTGAAGCATGTCCAGAGAAGGACAGCAAAGCTGGTGAAGGGTCTGGAGCCCAAGTCTTATGAGGAGCAGCTGAGGGAACTGAGATTGTTTAGTCTGGAGATGAGGAGGCTCAGAGGAGATCTTATAGCTCTCTACATAACTGCCTGAAAAGAGGATGTGGTGAGGTAGGGATCAACTTCTTCGGCGTAACTAGTGCTAGGACTAGAGGGAATGGCTTCAAGTTCCACCAGGGAAGGTTCAGGTTGGATATTAGGAAAAATTTCTTCTCTGAAAGAGTGGTGAGATACTGGGCTGGGCTGTCTAGGGAGGTGGTTGAGACATCATCTCTGGAGGTATTCAAGAAACATTTAGATATGGTACTGAGGGACGTGGTTTAGTATGGAAATATTGTCTGTAGGTGGATGGTTGGACTGGAAGATCTTGGAGGTCTTTTCCAACATTGGTGATCCTGTGATTCTATGAAATATGTGTATAAGCACCAAAAGGAAAAGCAGAAGGAAAAAATACAAAATTTGCCCATGAGAATGATGCAGATTCACAACCCAAGAGAGCCAGTACCAGCAGCAAACCAAGGGCCTCCCCAGCCTATGTAGCTGCACTCCAAAAAGCTACTGGCTCATAGCTAATCATTACTCACTAAGATTCACCTAAAAATACAAGGCACAGGAGCCACTGTCTAACAAATATGTTTTCCCTCTCTTACAGCTATCTTTGCCTGGTAGAAGAATACATAAAATATAAAGTTGTCTTTCAAACTTGAAGCAGACTAACAAGTCTCAAAGAAAAAAATATGTCTGCTCAATTGACAGCTTCTACCTCCTCCAGCTGGTAACGAGTGGAGAATGACAACTAGAATGACAACTTTATAATAAAAGCAGTGATATAAAAGCTCAGATTTTTTTTCCTAGGGGAAGGGAAAAGCATCTAGGGATTTGGGCTAGCATATTAATTTATTCACTTTGACATGTTTTTTGTTTTGTTTTTTTTTGGCACCTGATGACTCGAATAGATAACGCTGTCATGTAAAATATAAGCAACCAAAACAATGCATTACCAATCATATTGAGAGGTCCTCTTAGTTTGACATTTCTGTCCAGGTTTTTGACATCATTACAGCAACTTCCACAGGCAGTTAATCAGCAATTTGGAGAATTAACAGCATGTGTAGAAATGATAGTAGGGTTTTCAGGAACAGGATCCTCCCAGTGCAAATAGATTCAGCACTGTCTTGTATGCCTACTGCCTGGCCCAGCCTTCAGTGTAGTGATAATGACTTAGCATCTTCAGCAACCAGAGGAACAGAAGTTAGCAGTTAGTTAACCAGCAGCAAAGGTCATGGGGAGTAACAGGCACAACTGAGATATACATTTCTTAGATATGATACAGAAGAGCTGCTTGCACATTTGAACAGCACTTCAGCAATCAGAGGTGCTTCCAAGGTAAAACTATTCCCCAGTACAGTCACTGTGTATTTGGAAAAGGGAAAGATAGATTTATTGGCTTCCCTTCTGTTTTTTCTCCAGCCCCTTTCTTTCTTTTTGCATTTAAATATATTTGTTTTTATTATTATTAACACATTTTTCTTTGGAACAAAAATCAGACCTCTGTAACACTATTCCACCATATCCAAGAATAGTACCATCTCAGTTCTAATAATAACTAGTAACTGTGCTCCAAGCTTTCTGACTTTGATTTATGGATCTGACCTAGAGATCAAATCTTATTTGTTTTGATTTGAATAAACTGCAGGAAACTGTCCTGGAACTTTGCAGTAAAAAAATAAAATAAAATAAAATAAATAAAATAAAATAAAATAAAATAAAATAAAATAAAATAAAATAAAATAAAAAGTAATATGCTGTGAGCAGAACCTCACAGAAATAGAAAGTCTGAAATGTCACCACAATTTAAATTAACCCAGTAGATCATTGCGTTGTTTAGAAATCCATAAACCCTGACCCAAATGTTCAAAAAGTTTTCATCCATTGTAATTTACTATTAAACCTCTTTTCTGCTGTTTAATTGAAGTATAAGTGGAGATAATGGATTTCTGTCTTCTTTATGAAAACTATGGACAAGCATCTCTTTACTAGGTAGAGCACCATCTTATTTTTTAACCTTACCACATAAATTATGGCTTTCAAGTGTTTCACCGATGCTCTCCTGTGAATTTTGCTTCATTAATTAGTTTACTTTGAAGTGTAGATTAAAAATGGATAATGGTTGTTTTGCGGTTCCAGCTCCACAAGAACCCTACTAAATATGGCAATAGCTATTTCATACCTTATGAATAGTCAAAAATAAAATAAAATCAGCAATCCACAAAACTCTTAAGCTTCGCTCATACAAGACAGGATGTAATTCACTCCAGCATATTTAGCAATAATAGCCATTTGCTTTTATCAACAAACCTCATTAACAGGCAGGAGATAAAACACTAGTCCTTTTCTCTTAGCCCTGATATAAACTTATGACAGATACAAGTTCATTCACAAACTCTGAAATTAGTAGGCTCATATTAATCCTTTACAATGTCAAGTGGCAGATAAATTATATGCCATCTGTCATTCCTTCAAAGGTTCTTCTTTCCACGTCATGGTTCAGACAACACCAATATTCTCAGAATTAGGTAATGTTTAATCCTGGAGATTTCTGAGCTCCTACTAGATGGACTGAGGAAATATATATGGGAGCCATCATCCCATCATGGGGAAAAACACAGAGAGAAAAGTAACTCAGTGATCCTTATGGGTCGCCTCTGACTTCAGTTATTCTATGGTAAACAAACTCCAAAATAACCTGTTGTTTTTTACCATTCAAAATCAGCAGGCAGGACAGAATGCTGCCCATGATTGGTGAGAGGCTAATTTTATATTTATGCTTTAAATTTATGCTTTCAGCTAAATAAAATATCTCCAAAATATAATAATAAAATATTACTCCAATAGTAATACAGTGGAGTTCACAAAAGATGTCTGTGAAAGCCTATAGGAGTTTTAAGAAGAGATTTATAATCTGTCGCTTTCATAATACAATACTGATTGAATTCAGTGTTAGGGAAAATTACAGAGGAATTATGGAAATGAGGAAGTCAATAATTACCTAATTATATTAATTTGCTAGAGGACTGGTATTCTTCACACAACTATTGTAACACTGCCTCAAATTGTTTTTTCTTCATATTGAATTATTTATGTATGTTTACAATGGTTCTTGTGAAGTACCACATCTTGAATAACAGATCTGAGGGCAGGAAAAAATGGATGATTTACCAAAACCACACTTTAAAAAAAATTCTATATACAAAGCCTAAGATACTGATTAAATGCAATCAGATCATCATAAGCTAATGACAGGGAAAGATGACACTGTATCCCACTTGCTCATTCTACTTTGATTTAATTTGTGCTTCACAGCTCTGACTTTCATTCCTTGATTGCAGCAGGATTCTGCTATGTTTATACTTGAATATTTATGAGCTATAAAACAAGAACAGAGCAAGTAAATCTCTATCACTTAGGGACATGCATTTGTGTTGGTTTTTTTTTTAATTGAGAATTTCTCTTTTTTAATTGAGAATGTCTCTTCACAAAATAGAAGATTTAACCTATCAAAAAGGAGTGGATCTTGATCCAAGGATCACACTGAGTATGTCTGCACAGCCTCTTGCAGACAGACGCATTAAAGTTCTGCCTATTCTTCCATACAGTTGGCTTCAGATCAAATGCGACTGAGGCTATCAGCTCAGATCCTGCAACCATCTAACAAATCCCTATTACTTCCAGTCAAGAAGCAGCTCCAAATACAGACAGAAGAGCTGGTTTCTGCTTGCAGTAGGATCTCACGTGCCAGATACAGCACAGTATAGGTGGTCAAGCCAATGTGGCTTTCAGATTCTGATGGAAAAATGGGATGCTAAAAGGGTGGCTAACAAAATAAAAAAAGTGCATTCAGTGCAATACATATGCATGTCTCCTCTGTCTATATTATCTGCAGCACTGTATACTTCAATTTTTTGTATGACTCACATTACAAGAGAAGGTAATCAAAGGGTTTGTCACTTTAATCAGCACGTGTATCTGTTTAGACACTAGAGTTTGATTAAATATGCTGCAATTCAAAGATATTGTCACTTTGTCTTGTAAAGTAATTTATACAGCAAGGACAGGAGGTAGGTCATTGCAGTAGAAATGCTTAAGTACCAGAATGCTTAAAAAACACTCATTTCACCAAGCAAGGGGTTCAGTTATGCATCTCAGTTTGTGTCAGAGCGAAGTTATCATACGTCACTATTTAGCTCAGTTACAGCCCAGTCTCACCACTGAGCACAGATACCACCAAGTATCTTCAAAAGCAGGCTAAGTCAAAGTAAGACATTTAATGTAAAAACAGCATACAAAAGTTCATCTAGGTATCAACTCAACTGTTGAAAATTGTTACACGCTGTACTTGAGGAGGAGGAAAAAAAAATAAATTAGAATTTCTACACCAGTAGAATTCTCCTGAGAAAAGCCAAGATGAGGCCATGAACTGTACCTGTAAGGTATCTGTTTTTCGAAATCCTAATAAAAAGTTCCTGGCAATGGCTACCAGAGGTGACTGCTGCAGAGAAATATCTTGATAGCTCTGCATGTTGCACAGGTGGCAGCTCTTGGAGAAATGCCCATGCCTACCCTGCACTCTGGCAAATGCACTGTGTATTGAGTGGGATGACTCCAGGCTCATATTCCTGCTGAAATCAGTGGCTAAATATCTGCATGAAATATGGTGTTCATGGTTAATAACACTGGTTGGAACAATAGCTAGAGGTTAATCTGAGTTGCAATGGGCATGCACCCTGCACAACACATGGTGTAGACCCCCTATGAATTAATTGTTTTCTCAGGTCCAGTGTTTGTGCTTGAGCAATACTTTTTTGCGTTTGAACATACTGTCCCTATAGTTAACTCTTTCAATAAATAAATACACATATACATAAATAAATAAGACTCTGAATATGTCTATCTTATCTGAATACATTCATCTTCAACTTCTAGTATTTCTGCCTTGATCAACAACAACAACAAAAATCATAAAACCATGACAGATATTTAAGATCCTCTGTTTTGAAGCTTTTGACTTGGATACCTGCAGTCTGTGTTAGATCACCTCTTCCCTGTCCCACTTGCAGACTGAATGAATGTAGGAAGAAGGATCTGTTGTTACATTGTGCTAATAGGCTTAACTCTTCGTAGGGAAGGCAAAGTTAAAAATATTTTGCTCATATCTTTAGAAATCACTTATTTTGGCAAGTATTTGACACATACTATAGCTGAGAAATAAATGTTTATGCATGGTATTGTGGATCAGATTTCCAAGCAATAATACACGCAAACTGGATGTATTCCGGCTTCTTGAGCAAGCCCTGCGGTAGTGCTAGTGGATATCTAATCCAGTGACAGTACATGTTCTGAATATGCAAATTTTAGTTTGCTCAAGACTCTAAATGTTACTGGTGGATAGTGTGCAGGTGTGGTAAGACTTACTCCCCTATTTTTCAGTTTAAAATTCATGACGGCTTAGTATGTGCCTAGGGAATTCTTAACTAAAAAATCCATGAGCTGTGGACAGTTTATGAACGCTTTTGTACTTGTTCAATATTCTGAATGCAAGATCATGCCCTTTGCGATGCTGCTATCACAAACTGAGTTTATAAATAGAAAATGTGCATTATCTACACATTTTTTTAAGACATTTTGTATTGTTAACATAATAACTGGCTATTTCACTTTTCTAGCTTTTTCTAGGTGAGCTTCCTGTATTTCTCCATTTAGCACAGATGGCTCTCAGTGAGAAAATAAAATAGGTCCTTTGAATCCAGTTGTTAGCAAGACTCCAGTACACACAGATGTGTTTGCAGCCACACGTAAGCATTTGTGGAAGCATGAACCTCTTACAGATAGTAAAATGCAGTCGCTCTCCTTTTCAATGCATCATTATCCTAAAAGGTGATAATTAAAATGATTTCAAAGTTCAGACTTAAATAACATTTTGATTAATTACAGATTGCTTATAATTGCTGTAGTTTGAAATCTCTCTCATTAGCCTTATATTCCACAAGCAAATTTGTGTGACTACATTATTTTTAAAAACTCTAAATAGAAATAATTTTCACAGTCTGTACACTGGATGTGTCAAATCTTTTATTTTCTTTCACTTTCTGAACTACTCTGTCTTTTCAGACTTAATGTAATTGTACACCTTCTCTCAGAGTAAAAAGCTGGTTATTTTTACATCTGTTCAGGGCAAAAATAGCTGTTTAATGGTACTGAACTATAATATGGAAAGACAGAAAGCTAAAGCACACAAAGCTTGATGAAGAAAAACATCTGCTGAATAAAATGATGAGGACTATAAACTTCTTGAATATTAATATTTTTCACATTTTCACTGTTCTAATATAAAAGATCAGAGATGAAGAATTCAGACAATGTGAAGGTAATTCTGCATTAGATCTCAGATAAGTGTGACCAGATGAATCACTGAATCATAGAGTATCCTCAGTTGTAAGGGATCCACAAGGATCATTGAGTCCAACCACTTCGTTTTCTTTTCTTTTTTTTTTTTTGGCCTGAGAGTATTTCAAACTGTTTCAAAATTAACTGCTGCGTATAATAATACTAGTGGAGAAAATTTTTTCTCGACTTATTTCTGAAAGGCGTGTTCATTTCAAGAATTTTAACAATCAAAACTGTGATAATGCTTCTCTAATTAAATGATCACTGTGGCAGACCCATCTCACAGACACATTTTGTATTCACGCTACTTACAAGTTGTACCACAGTGAACCATACAAAAAGGTCCAAGAGCTCTCATGTTCCCTTAGGGTTGCACTGCCTATTGCTGGAAAAGAGAGGGATGCTGAAAATTATCTGGCCTGCCTTTTGGATCAGGAACTATCCCAGCTTTGTACACAGGAAACCTGTTGGTCTTGTCCCTTAGAGAATAAATATCACAGAATACTCCTTGGAGGATTGCCTCCCAAACCTATTTCCCCAGTTAATTGAAAACTCAGGAAGTTTTGTTTTAAAAATAAAGTTGTTTCTGGAAACACTGTGAGGTAACTGCATATATGGAGTTTGGCTGGAGTAGGCTTCAGCCCAGGTCTCTCAGGGCAGCTTTTCCTTCTCATCGTGCCTTGCGATATGTGTAGGACCCCAACAGTCAAGTTAACAGGAGCCGCACAGGCTGCTGTGAGCCAGTTCATTCCTTGATTCCTTCATATCAACTGCAGGGATCATTACTGTTACAGGATCTTCAACAGCACCTGTAGTTTTTAAGTAGATAAACTTCTGTAAAGATCTGGGACATTTTTCCATGTTCCGCGTACAAATTGTTCTAGTATTGATAAGTCATCATTTGTAACTTAGGAAGATTAAAACGTGAGTCATCACTGTTCCGATCTTTGCTTCTTTTGTTGCTTTTTAATTTACATTTAGAATGGAGCTTCAAGCACTGATGAGAGACCGTAAACAACAATATTCATTAAAACCTTGACTATCTCGCTTTTAAATTGTAACAACACCAATACGACCAAATCATATCAAAGAAAAGTGCCTGCTAACTATTAGACCACAGGGTGAGAAAGTGAGACCCTTGACAAAAGATACAGAAAACTACAAAGTAGGAGGCCATTCGGCAAGAAAGAGATAAAGACAATGCTTTTTGCAGGACTGTGAGTAAGAGATGCAAAATGTGAAACTGTGCTAGCAGGTATAAGGATCTTGCACTCCATAATTGGGTGTGACAGAGATTCAAAGATAGCTTGGGTGGGGATAGGTGTGGAAGAGGTCAGATCACACTGCCCACACTTTGTAATGTATACAACAGATATATGTGTTGCCTTTTCAATCATCAATATACCGAGAAGGATATTTGGATTAGAAACCATTTATAGACTCTATATTTGTTTAATTTTCATATTTCTTTTTATTCTTGGTGGCTTCAGAAGTACAAAATTCCTGGAGGTTCAAATGGCTTAAAATTGTGATGCCTTAGAAAGATTATACTGAAGTTACAGAAAACTTGACAGAAATTCCAAACTGAAAGCCTGTTAGCTTTCAGGAAAATAAATAAATAAATAAATATATTTTTAAAAAAAGGACACAGAGGAAGAGAAATTACCTGTTGGGCCATCATCCAAAAGGAAAAAACATGGCTATGTTTTTCAAGATACCGATATCCACCTTCTCCCTTCATCAACATCCAACTTGTCCTTCATAAAATGGAAATAAGTTCAATATTCCAAACAGTAAAAGCAGGTTGTTCTTTCCATAGGAAAAATTCCTTCAGGTGATAAACCTGCAGAACTCATGGCACTAAAAGAAGCACTGAGGCTAGATGTTTACATGAGCAACAAGGAACACCAGACAACTTCACTAAAAAAAAATAAAAAATAAAAACAAAGCCCTCTTCTACTGAAGCTTATAAAATACCCAGAAGTGAAATGAAACAGCTGGAGCCTTTCACTTGAGGCATGCACAAATGTTTTCTGCTGTAAACAAAACACTTCATTGACTGGACTTTTGTTTTGACCTGAGCTTATTGTGCGTGTGTACTTATACCACTGGAATCACAGAATCATAGAATATTCCAAGGTGGAAGGGATTAACAAGGACCATCAAGTCCATTGCCTGCCTCCAGAAAGTACTACCTAACAACCAGACAACATATCTAAGAGCACTGTTCAGACACTTCTTGAACACTGGCAGCTTGGGGCTGTGCCCACAACTGGGGCAACCTGTTCCAGGGCCTGACCACCCTCTGATGAAGAACCTTTTCCTAACAACAACCTGACCCTCCCCTGATGCAGCTCCATGCCGTTTCCTATGGTCCTGTCACTGTCACCAGAAAGCAGAGATCAGTGTTGCCCCTCTCTCCCCTCATAAAGAGCTGTAGGCCACCATGAGGCCACTCCTCAGCCTCCTCTGCTCTGGGCTGAACAAACCAGGAGACCTCAACTACTCCTTATACATCCTGCTCTCTCAGCCCTTCACAGTCTTTGTAGCTCTGACCATCTTAGTGACTGGTCTCCTCTGTCTGACGCACTGGTAGCCCATACCAGAAAAAAAGTTACCACTGAAAATTTCTGTATCATCATCCTCCTGTCTTCTTCCTTCAGCAGTCCCTGTGGTAGACTTTGACAGCAAAGCAGACAAATCAGCTGCAGAAAGAAACACTGCTGCTGTGCTCTGTCATAGCACTCTGCAGCCCATCAGGCCCATGGGGTTTACAGCAGACCAGGGGAGCTAGTACTGAAGCTGATGCAGTGTCATGCAAGTTGCCTTGAAATGAGAAGCAGCAGGTTACAGTGAAGTGGTCTAAGGGCTCAGATGCCTCTGTATGCCCACTTTCCACCACAGTTCTGTGCAATTTGCTGTTCACAGAATCTATGCTAATACCAATTTCTAGGCTAAAACAAGCTTTGGGGGTTGAGAGGTTATTTCACTATAAATAAGTTCCTTTAGTTTCTCCATGACTCACATATTTGCTTCTACCTATTGAAAAATACGTTCAGCTTTTTTTTTTTTTTTTTTTTTGTACATCATGGGTACTGTACACATGAACACACTGAAAATGATTATATGCCCATACACTGCAGCAGTAGACACCAAGATAATGTCTAATTCTTTCGTTTTCCATTCTTCATTTCTATCACCTTCATCTTTTGATGAAGATTTGTGCTGCAAATTGACTCATTATTGGATATTTTTTCTATCATAGAATCATAGAATTGTCAGAAGGGACCTTTAAATAGCATCTAGTCCAACTCCTCTGCAATGAGCAGGGACACCACAGATAGAACAGGTTGCTCAGAGCCCCTTCAGACTTCCCTTGAATGTCTCCAAGCATGGGGCAGACACTACTTTTCCAAGCAATCTGTTCCAGTGGTTCACCACACAGATTGTAGAAGACTTTTTCCTTATATCCAGTCTAAATCTCCCCTTTTTTGGTTTGAAACAATTTCCTTTGTCCTATCATCGCAGATACTACTGAAGTCTGTCCCCTTCTTTCTAACAGCTACTCTCTAGGTACTGAAAAGCCACTGTCAGATCTCCCTGGAGCCTCCTCTTCTCCAGGCTGAACAGCCCCAGCTCTCTCTACCTGTCCTCACAGGAGAGGTGTTTCATCCCTTGAATCATTTCTGTGGCCCTCTTTTGGACACACCCCAACAGGTCCATGTCTTTCCTGTACTGAGGACTCCACATCTGAACACAGTACTCCAGGTGAAGTCTTACCAGTGCAGGGTAGAGGGGCAAGATCCCCTCCCTCAACATGCTGACCACGCTTCTTTTGATGATGCAGCTCAGGATATGGTTTGGTTTTGGGCTGTGAAAGCACACTGTGGGCTCATGTCCAGCTTGCCATCCACCTGTACCCTCCAGTCCTTTTCACTGGGGCTGTGTTCATTCCTTTCTTCCTTCAGATTGTATTGGTAACTGAAGTTCCCATGTACCAGGCGCAAGATTTAGCACTTGGATTTGTCGAGCCTCATGAGGTTCACCTGAGCCCACTGCTTGAACCTGTCTAGGACTCTCTGGATAGCATCCCATCTATAGGGTGTATTGACAACACCATGCAACTATTGATACTGTATATATACAGTCAAACTGCCTCAAGATCCACTGCCTCCACTCTCTGGCTCTGGACCTAAAGATTTTTAAACAGGGAGAAGTGAGGACAACACAGACACAGGATAGCAGAGTATCTCTTGTTCTTTCTTTTACTCCTTACTGAGACTAAATGACACTTGTGATGATTTGTATGGGTGCAAAAACAAAAATCAATTTAATAGTGCAAACACTTTCAGATTTTTGCTCCAAGTTTGGTATTTATGCATGACTGAGAATTACAAATGAACAATATAAGGGTCTTTTCAATTATACAAAACAGGTAACTAAACAAAGTCTGTGCAAAATGTATTTATTCAGAATAATAGGCAAGTGATACAAACTAGACTGAAAGCAAAATGCAAGCCTTTGTTGGTTTTCTGTTGCACAAAACTAATGAACTATCCAATAAAAACATTCTCTGGATTAACTAATATTCAAAGGAAAAAAAAATACAAATGCCTGAAGAAATGTACTTTTCCTTCAGTTTCTATCCTGAGCCCAAACCAAAAGCTGAATGCTAATGTTGTACAAGGAGAAAAGCAATAGACAAAGCTCTTATGTTGGTTATCTCTGTTCCTTGCATGTAAAAAAATAAAAAAATAAGCATGTTATTTCAAATCATAACTTTACCACACTGAACAGAATACAAAAGGTACACAAACGGCACTTTAAAAATCACCTGATTCAGAAAATTAGAAATAGTGTAACAAAAAGATACATCAATTTCTTAAAAGTCCAAATTAAAGAAAAAAAAAAAAGAGACCTAATCAATGCATTTAGAGATTACCTACATAAATTGTTCTTAAAATCCATTTGGACTATGTTTTCATTTTTACCAAGAAGCCATATAGAATAGTCATCAGAAAAAGCACACTCTTCAGCAACAGCAGAACCTTCACTTGTCTCTTGCTGTGCATTTAAGTGGTACAAGAATTGTATGACCTGTGTTTGACACTGTAGTGAACTTTACTCCACTTCCATAGTGACTGTATTACAGGCATTTTAACACTGAGACATTCATACTTCAAATTGCAGACTTCCTCTCTACAGTTCTGCTGAACTCCATCATCCAAGCTTTCAGCATAAAGGTAAGTCAGTATTTATAGAACAAAAGGTAGCAGATGTGGTCAGGTTAAATGCGGTTATAAACCAAGCATGGTAGGGATGATGCTTCTGCCTGACATGAAGTCCTCATATACACTATTACTAGACCTCTGCACAAAATGAAAAGAAAGTAGGAAGAAAGGAGAATTTCAACTAGAATTATCAAAGGATTACACCCTTTCACCTTCCCAACTGATCCTCAATACCAGTAACAGACAGGTTGTTGCTCTTGCCCTCATGCAGTCCCACTGAAGTCCTTGGGGCTCCAGTTTTTCAGAGAGCAAGATAAGAAAAAAGGAATGTAAAACAGTTGAGATAATGCGTCAATCTCCGATTCATCAGCTAGAGTTTTCAATAAACTGACAAATGATTTCACTGATTTTACTCCATAGAAAGGAACTCCACAAACACTCTGGGCAACCTATTCCAGTTATCTGTCACCCTCACCATAAAGAAGTTCTTCTGCATGTTCATACAGAATCTCCTATATCCAAGTTTTAGGCCATTACTCCTTGTCCTATTGCTACACCCCACTGAGAAGAGCCTGGCCTCATCCATTTGTCTCCCAACTCCTTTAGATATTTATAAACATTTATCAGGTGCCCTCTTAGTTTTCTTTTTCCCAGGCTGAACAGACCTAGGTTACTTTCCTCCTAGGGGAGACGTTCCATGCCTTTCATTATCTTTGCAGCCCTCTGCCGGACTTCTTCTAGGAGATCCCTGCCATTTTTATACTGGGGAGTCCAGAACTGGACACAGTAGTCTAAATGTGGCCCCATCAGGGCAAAGTAGAGGGGCAGGATCAGCTCCCATGATCTGCTGGCTGCACTCTTTCTAAGAAGCTTTCAGATTACTTATCCTACCTATAGAGAGAACATGAAGGTACAGAACTTTATTTAGAGATGAAGACATACACTTCTAGAACAAGAAATAAAATGTCAAATTAGTAACATGAAGTTTCAAATCAATAAATCATGCTGTATTCATGGTGATCCCATGCAATTATTGCGAAGTTTAAGAGGTTTTTTTTTTTTTAAATAACTACACTAGCTGAACTCTGACATGAAAGTTCAACTTGTCAGTAGTAAACTAAAATAGAAGCTCAAAAGAATACCTGCTAATGTGAAACATATTTTTGCTAACCTTAGCGTGCTACATGTTTTACAATTAAGTGATAATTTTACTGTCTTTCCCATCAGCCAATAAAAGACAAAAGCAACCTATCCCAGAGAAGACTTAAGGTCAAAAGCTACCTGATACATGCAACAGACTGTCCTCATTAGCAATGCTTATCAAGGCTGAGGAAAGTACACCTACCTTGGAGTTCAGAAGAGGGGAGTGTAAAGTCCTAGATAGTTCCCTTTTAAGTAGCGCATTGGTTCTTAAATTTCAAAAAGCTGTATGTATCAAAATAAATAAATAAATGAAAACCTGTATTATATATATCTTGAAGGCTTCATTGAATTTAAGTTCACGTGACACTGAATGTCTCCAGGACATTTCCTATATCTACACGTTTGCTTTTTTTTAACAAGTATGATAATCCCAATCTACATACAACTATAATTTATGTAAATGTACTGTAAAATGAAGTATAAATTTATTCCTTAAAGGCAATTTTATTAATGAAAACAGCTCTCACTGAAACTACAACAAAGCCAATTATTTTGTTGCCAGTACTCAAAACCAAAATTGGCATGAAAAATAAAATATAAAGTTCAGGATTGTTTATGTATTTGTTTTTGTTTGTTTGTTTGTTTAAGAAAAGAATCACGGAAATGAAGTGTCAAGCTTGTTAACAGGAGTTCTTTGTTATCCATCACAGTATTTGCTTTTCAAAGGTGAAAATAATTACATTGTTGTTTTGATAGTGGATAATTATGTGAAAATCAATTAGGAAATGCCTCTTGTAGGTTCTCTTCATTTAGAATTTCAACCAAAAGTTCCATAAAGGAAGAAAGCAGCTGTGTGGTACTGGGAACCAAGTAAGGAATAATGGCTGCAGGCAGAAGTACACACGTGCTGCACCCTGGACTTCATCTAACCATAATTCATTCAATAAAAAAGATCACAACTGGCATTTAAATAATATCTGAGTTATCATTACACAGTGTATTTCAGCATGTAAGACAAAACATGCTAACATCTAAAAAATTTGCTTAATCTTTTTCCTGTTGAAGAGTTCTTTGACCATGAGGCACTGCCGTGGGGATAAATTCCTTACCCATGTGCCTGTAGACATTCACTAAGTCTTAATTTTGTATCATCTTTGTCGAGTCACCGAAAAAGAACAAGTAACATCTTTGAACAATATTAGATTATTATTAATAAAATTGCAAATATTCACATATTCTTGACTTACAAACCAAAGACAATTAGATCATATTTGCTTCTGAAAAATCTCTGCAAATGTCTTCTGTAGCAATCTGTCCTCAAAACAATTGCCATTTGCTTTTTGCTGATAACATAGCATAATAGATGATCTGGGGGAGCTGTTAAGTTAGGGGTCAGACTGGCAATGGAGTGCCTGGTGAAGGGATGCAACTGGCCCTGGAGACACAGGCACATTGTTTGCATCTGTGCTCTCCATGTGCTCAGAAGGGGTGAACCCAGGTTGGAGCCAGAATGGGCTCATATAATTTCATTTCACTGAAATGAAAGCAGATCTTGGGCCTGGGCTGCTTCTTTTAAGGAAGTGCTCTTTGGCTGGAGTGCCCTTCAGTGTCTGGGTGAGTTTCATTCTTTGTTCCGTGTATGATTTTTAGCCTCTCTGTGAGTTCTTTACCATGGATCGCCTAAAACCTGACAGAGGCAAATTTGTTTCTTCATAACTGCAACAGTTGCCTTTTCTGCAACACTCTAAGAGATAAATTTCTTCCTGTGATTTTCCAGGACTGGTACAGAATGACATAGTTAATCTTTTTCCTGTCTACTGTATGGAAAAAATGCATATGGTGTGGAAACAGCATTCATGTTTTTCTTGGCCTATGTTTTCCTTGGTCTTAGTTTTCATGCACTCCTCTTTTAATCAACATTAGCAGACATGGGTTCTCCTTGAAAGCCTGATCTATTTATGGACTTACTAATTGCTAAAATTTCTTTATCTGTTTTTCTTTACGTGTTGTGAAAGCACTTTATTTTCCCATGTGCTCTTCAGAATTGAAACACTGGAGTGAGGATGTGCACATTAGGGGTATTAATTTGGCTGTAGTTTTTCATGCATGGGACTAGTAAAATAATTGTGAAACTTCTTTCAGGTAATAGCAGCTTTATCTAATTACTTTGTATTGTTTAGTCTTTGAACTAGAACTGTCTACTGATTTTATGACTCAACAGATAGAAATAATACACTTTAGGCAACGTGATAACAGATTTTTTTTTACTTACAACATGTGATTCTAGCTGTTTTTGCTGTAATTTGTCATCGTACACTTTGTTTCTTTGGAAACATAGTGGAAAAACTCTTGGCCTCTCTGACATGTTCTTTCAACTTTGCAGACTCTACCACCACAGAACAGAATTAACATCAGAAAAAATTGCTCTAATTTAAAATCATACTGCATTATGCTTATGTAGATGCTTTATTATCATTTATACCTCAACTCTGAACCTCTGTGGATCTAACTTTCTAAATGCCCCTAAGTACCCTTCAGAGTCAATATCTGAATACAAACCATACTATTTCTTACTATTTGGGCATGCAAAGACATTAACAGCAATTTTACCCACAGATTTCTGCTGCTGAGCAGAGAACCTGTACAGCCAACTCAAAAAGACAATAAAGCCAGATCAAGCTAATTTATTCCTGTAGCTCTGTACTTCATGTGCCTCCTGAAGGCTGCAAGTATTGTGAGCTGCAGGTGGAACTGAAGGCACAAAGTTGTCTCTTGCACACCCATGAACCCAGCCTTATTGAGCTGGTGAGAATAACATCTGACCGTAGATACTTGAAATGTCAGTAGACTGTTAGCCTAATGCAATCTGGAGACTTCTCTGAGGGCTTTTTGCTGTTTTTCAGGCTTTCCAATAATTAAATGATCACAGGCTAAATCATGTTCCCAGTTCTTTTTAATCACCTGGTAAGTCACCAGAATCCAATTAAAAAATGCACCACTCTCTTTGTTCACAGTAGGTAGCTTCTGATGATTTAGGTTTAAATGAAAATAAAATTTGAATTTCTGTATTGTACATGAACCTAAATGTCATTATTATGAATTGACTCCACTTTCAAAGCAGACTTGATCCACTACACCTTATGGTATCGACTTTTTTGTGCATGCAGTACACTAGTAGATTGTGTATTGAACTTTTAGACCATAAAAATAATAGTGTGAGAAAAGATGAGGACTTTCCACAATTATTTTCCAAGGCACTAATGAGTGCCTTCAGGTTCAAAGCAGTGCAAAGAATCCCAGTCTGTTAGGATATGAGGGCCACCTGACACAGCATAGAATGAGTGCCCTTGAAGCTGGCCCTCAATAGCCAGCAGCAAAGGTATACTTGAAGGAGGCTATTCAAATGATGAGCAAGCTAGGGGAAAAGAAACAGTGAGAAATGTTCTGTACTCCTGTTAAACAGTTCTGCTGACTGTGTCCTATTCTTCCAAGCTGTGCCCACTTTCACTAGTAATTATCTTTGTGCACTGTAATTGCACATGGTAGGTTCAACTGGAAAAAGGAACAGGAATTTAAAAAGAAGAAAACTGCCTGTATTTGAAGGTGGAGAAGGAGAGAGAGGCTTTTTTTTTTCTCTTTGGAAATCCAAAAGATGTCAGAATATGATGAATGTACATTCTATTTGGTTTTCTTTTTTCTTCCTTAGTTTCCTTTTTCTGAATGTGTTGCTAAATGTTTTCATCTCCAATTACTATGGGCCAAGGATTTGCTCAATTCTCATTGGAGCTGTCAGACTGCTAATTACAGACAGTTGGAGTTTTCACCTGTCCTACACAGATATGAATGAAATTCTCAGATTCTCAGCCTCCAGTTCTCCCTTTCTATAGTAGGTTTGAGCTTTTGAGTTCTGTGACAGTTCTCAGTTTATATTATTGAGAATATATTCTTGTTTTTAGACATCACTATCTCCCAATCTCTATTTAATTATTTATTTTTTGTTTTAAGGGAAAAAGCAGAGTAGTTATTCCTTCCCACCTGATTGTAACAGAAACAGGGACTGCCAGTTCCCCATGAAATATTGTTAAAGCTCTCTAGACTTTTTTTTTCCTACAGGACCTGAATTACAGTTCTCTGCAATGATTTCTTAATTTTGTCCAAATTAGTACGGTTGTACTTTGGTGTTTTTGAGTTTTTCTCTCTCATTAACATGCAGCTTTGCTGCCAGTTGTGCCTTTGGTAGAGGTCTTAGATTGAAAAACAGACAGTGACAATCTTTCTCATGACAGTAAACATCCCGTGACATCTCAATCAATTACTGGCATGTTTAGACACCATTTTAATACAGGACATGGACTTATTGTGGATAAACTTGACTTGCAGTCTCACAGATATCAGGAGGAGAGGGAAAGTTAATCCGATGAAACATGGAGTGTTTTGCTGCTTGTTTTTTTTTTTTTTTATTTGTGCATCTTTCTTTTCCATCATGAGCATTCTCAGAGAAAGTAAATGAGTTATTTTAAAATGACCCTAATTCAAGGTTATGCCAATAAGACAACTGTCTTTCTCTTTGATTTAGATGTTCCATTCTTTCCTTTACGTAAAGACCGTGTGCTTCATTTCCTTTATAAGCGATCTTGCTTCCAGCATTATCAGCACACTGGCTCACACATTGTTTCACCAGCAGGTAAGTGGCAGTTTACTAAACCTACCTAAAACTCAGAAAACCTACTTGGAGAAAGTAGTGAAAGATGCAAAAATATGTGCATAATTAAGTCTTAAATTTCTAATGATCCTTAAAATCTTTCATCTTATAATTCTGTAACATAATTTCTGGAGGGATTTTTTACCTATTTTAAAGGAGCTTGAGTACAATTTTCTTCTTTAGGACCTGAAGAAGTACAATAGGAAAGCTTCAATTGAAATGCTTCTTCTGGATACTGCTTCAATTCAGTTTTATCACTTTGTCAGCCAGCGTTCACACATCTCTTCCTAAATGGCCATCAATGAGTCTTCTGGCCCAGCGCAAGGAGTGTAATTCCTGTCAGGTACAGCATTGTTACATTCACTCCGTGGCAAGAAGACTGAACTCTGTTCTCACTTACTCTAATATAAATATTCAGCAACTCCATCAGTCTATCTAATATCGTTAAAGATTTTCAGCAGCATAGCTGACACAAGAACGTGTGGTTTGGGGCACTTCAACTGCTAAAATTCTTGGATATTTAACCTTGCATCATTCTGCAGCCCGCAGCCAAGACAGAGTATAGATAATATTCATCCTTGAAGGAGCTGGCTACAAGGGAAGACTAGGCAGAGTAAATGCCTTTATTTTAACACACAGTATTACAGATACTTGAGCTAACATTTACTCTTCTACTCTCCTTGTAATCTTAATAGACTATAAGCAGAAGCCAAACTACACTGCGCACATGCAGTTCTGTACAGAAACAGAACTATTTGTTCTACCACAGCACAATTTCCATGGTGCTTCAGATCCTAATGCAGGAAAAAATATGCAAGGATGACCTGCTATGGGACCTTCCTATGCTACCTGCACCTTTCCAGAGGTGAGTTCAGATGACAGCACTCCATTTGCAATGAGACTTTGGCTACTTCTACCCATAAGAGAAGCTATATCAGCACTGGATGCCAACTTATAGTCAGACTGAGGTTTTGCATGGCCTCTGTTCCAAAACAATCAGATATTTATGAGCTTGCAGAATTTGGGATTGATTCTTCTCATGTTTGCTTCTCTGTCCATTACTTTTCCCTCCCAGATCCATGGTCAAGAATACAGCTCTGAAAAGCAGCATCTCCAAGAGGTGTCTTCACCATACCTCCGTCCAGAGAAAGAAAACATCTGTTGAATTCATTACCAATCACTTTTCCCTATTTTTACATTTTTGCATAAAAAATGTATAGCAATATAAATAGCACAGTGGTGTTTTTAATTAGCTCACAGGAAATAAGCTTGTCTCATATATTTACTTTCAGTAAGACATACATGGGTTTACAAGTTATAGTACATTCACAGCTGTTTAAGCACACTAGATCTACATCCTTTGTTTCTGTCATTTAAAATTACAAAAAACATTTCTTAGTAGCTCCACCTCTTTTAACTATTGCTTTGTTTGCAGCTACTACTGGAGTATTCATAGCTGGAGAAAAAGATGGATGGCTCTTTAAAAAAAAAAAAAAGGAGGACAGTCCTTTTTAAAGCAGAAATGCAGATTTTTTTCAAGAAATGGTTAATGTTTCTTTGTACAGAAGTTTTCCTTGATGCTTGTTGATAACATATCTGTGATGGCACAATTACTGGCAATCTTGATGATTTACTGGAAAGAGTAGGAACAGAGCATTGGCCTCCGAAATGACATTTGAAGGCCTCTTGATTGATTCTCACAATGATCCCAGATTACTATTTGTCCACTATTCAAATTCACTATTATTTTTTCATTCCTTGTAGACAGTTACAGTTATGTATAAGATTAAAAAATAATTCATGCTGGAGGTAAGTATAAAAGAATAGTGTAGTATAAGCGGTCTATAATGTCTGATGCATAGTAACCAATGTTTCTAAAAAAAAAAAAATCAGTTGGTGTTTGTCTTTGTGTCTTGTTACCAAGCCAGTCTGGTGCCTCAGTATTCATGTACTCAAGTTAAGGATTTAAAGCCTAGGGTTCAAGTACATCACTTCTAAAGCAATTAGTTGCATCAGGAGTATTAGCGACTTCTTCCTTAGGTAGGTTATCTTGCTACAAGCTACAATGGGGTTGACACTTTTCTTACTGTATCACAACTTTAAAAAGGGAACTTGTAAGTATCCTCATCCCTAGGGCATAGCATGTTTCCTTCAGTGTTGGGGTAGGCCCCTCCAGAATGCAAGGACTGGACAAGGAAGCATAACACTGGTCACTGGTGTCCTAGTACATTTCCAGCTCTGATTTTGTACATGTTCTGTTTTTATTCTGTCTTGATTGCTCAATCTCAATTAACTGATAACAGGATCCTCTTGAAAGGAGGAGGTTTCTTCACTGATGACTGTGGGAATTTGGAGCTTATGTCACGTGACAAGGAAAACATTTGTAAATAACCAACATTTTACATAATTCTTTTCTGTTCTAGATAACTGAAATAGCAGCGTAGCTTAAAGCCTCAGCAATTACATGTGAAAAAATGACAGTGCCTTAAGTAGTTAATCTGTTAGGAAATATTTTCTGGTTTTGTTTGTTTTCCAGCTTTAATCACTGTCATTTCCTTCATAAGCACGTTATTGCTTTTCCCCTCTGATATTGCCAAGGTTTGAAACATAATGAGAACTCAGTTCATCTCGTCTTAATGTAAGCCAGAAAAGTGGAAAATATTCTCTTTGATGAAGTACCCAGGGCTTGAACAATGTTTTGAATTGAAGCTATATTAGCACTGTACAGAGATGAGTAGCCCCTGCTAATACAGTGTATTAGCACTGTGTAGCCTGAATGTGTTCTTGTTGGTTTTTTTTTTATTGTTGTTTTTGGCAACAAAATCATGGCGTGTTGTATATAACCAAGCTTAAATATGAATGAGATATATGGATATATTTATATAATATGAATCCCGATTTCCTGGTGACACTTCTCCTTATTCCTAAAACAAACATAGCTGTCTTATCTCAAAGCTGATCTTATGGGGAAAAGATGTGGCAGTAAGAAATAAACATCTTCTACATTTTCTTCATCTATATATTTTATAAAACCTTCAGAATGTCCAATTCCTGTTCCAGTATGAAAATACTTCTATACCATATCTAAAGTCAGGAAAATATTATATAGACTTCTGTTTAGTGTATACATGTGTATCTGACATTTTAAATGTCAGTGAGAGTGAGATTTTACTCTAGAAATGTTGCTTATAATTAGGTCAGAGTTATAACTGTGTAGGAAACATTTTGCCAAAAATTACTCCAGTTGGCATGAGTGTGGCTTTAGGTTCAACAATATTTTTTTCGGTATTTAGATTGTATGTGTGTACGTTTCCCTTTTATTGTATCGTTGCTGCCTTTTATGCCTAGCAGGGTAAAATTTCTGTGTAAGTACTAGACATGAAAATTGTACGGGACATGTTCCTTATTCTGATGCAGTAAATCTCCAAGACTTACAGCAGCAAACATACTTATATAACAAATACTTATTTAGGACTGATGCCAGTCCATGAAATAGAAATTAGGCTACCTAATGTTATAGAATCCTGGGCACTCATGAAAAAACAGATGAGCTGTGATCTGTCATTAATATCTGGCTAACTCTATTTTGCTGAACACTAGAGGGAGATGAAAGCAAAAGAATAAATGACTAGTAGACTATGGTTACTAATTCAGTTTGTTCATGACTTTTCAACTGATAAGATGAAACAGCCGGTATTATCTTATCCTAATTTTTCCCCATTGTTTTCTCATGCTATTATTTGATATTGTTCTACCTGAAATGTAATTTTAAAAAATAATGAAAACCTGAGAAGGAAAAGGACAGTGTTTACATTGATATTTCAATGAATGAATTCTGTATGAAAATATTTTTTTGCATGAGATGTTTACTTTGATGAGAAGATTGAGATTTCAGCAGCTGAAAAATGAAACAATAAGCACACAGCCCATCTGTCTTTCTGTTTTCTAAATACACAGGACTTTGTTTTGGTACATGCCTGCAGCAGTAAGCAGAGGAAACTCATTTATCTGCAGGACATTCATCAGCGTGTAAGCAACTGAGACTGCTTACATTCAGAATAGGGTACAACACTTTCACAATCATAATGGCTGTTTTATTCAATGTTTGATGAACAAAATTTGTAAAATAAAATATGCCTTTTAAGATGCAGATAGATAGATAGATATTTAGTTTTATGTAATATAAAGTTATGAAATGCACACTTTTCTACCCTCTCAATTACTGCTGGGAAATACCAAAGGCTTTCCATAGAATTCCCAAAGGAAGAGCCCTTAGGGCATTTAATAGTTTCCTAAGAGGAAGGATCTGGCTTATCAGGCTCTAGCAGAAAAAGAACCCTGGCATCCAAGCTTCAAAACTAAAGAATTATTCATGCTGCAGTTTGTACAAAGACTGCTATGCTCTTTGGGATGCCTGAGTTGGGTGGAAACGGCACTGTGTTGGTACTTACTGAAGAGTTCAGAGTGGGTTAGGTCACCCTGCATAAATTGTCACTGAGTGCCATGCTCCTACTGCATTGCCTACCAGACACGGTAATGCACTAATGTATGCATCCAGTGCATGTTGTTATTTTGGGGGAAAACAAGGATTGGTATAGGCTTAGAGAAGGTGACAGAAGGGAGTGGAAAAAGAAGCATAGGTGGGTAGGGAGAGGTGGAACTTGGCTGCTCAGCAGAGCAAGCTGCTACAGTACCTTGTTGCTATTACTGCTAACCAGGACAATGTACTTCACACTTTGGAACTGAAGGAAGTGGTTTGTTTATTTAATTAATAACTACTTATCCAAATAAAAAAAAAAAGTATCAGTTGCAGACCTGACTAGTCCCAGGCCTTCCAGGTACTAAGTCACTGCACTTCTGATGCATGGAAATTTGAATTTTGTTATCAGTGTGCACTGGGCATGCAGGAAAGAATTATGCATTCTGTCTGCGGCTAATTCTGCTCAGTGCTGAGACTTGTTAACATGCACTGGGACTTTCTCAGTATGGCTACAGGCTGTAATACTGGTGTTACATCTTAGTTGTGCAATATGCACAGTGCCAGCATACTTTGTCAGTGTCAGGGTGTTGTAAAGAGACAAACTGTAATCACAGTGAATGAGTTCAATTGACAGGTAATCCAAATTACATTTTTTCCCTACATTTCTATTCCATTGTCTGTATACTTCCCAGTCCTGGCTTCCTGTCCTACCTGCTTTGTCTTGCTTTAAAAAACTAGAGACTGAATGGAAAACACTGATAATATTACAAATGTATGCATTTCAGCTACTTCACTATTGTTGTCAGCTCATTTCTCATTATGCCAGCTCAGGGCACTGCCTCTTTTTACATAAATAATGTTTTAGCATATGCAAAATGACTGAGCTATTGACTTCTCCCTCCAGGACCTAATTTAAACATGTGAAGGAAAAGCCCGAGGTTTTTTGCTGGGTTTGTGACACTTATCACTAAATTTGAAAATGTGTTTCAAACTGAATGGGTTTTTTTGTTTGTTTGTTTGTTTTTGTTGTTATTCATTCCTTATTACTATGCTATCTTTGCTTCCTGATACAGGCAAAATTTTTATTAGATTATGCATCACCAAGAATGGGAAAATCCAAGTAGTTCAACCATTGATGGGGGGGACAAAAAGGACTGTAGTATAAAGCACTGTGTTATTCTTAAATTGCTGGGTCCTATTTTTAACATGAGCACTAGTTTTTAAAGGTTGGATTTTGCAGAAATCTGCAAAAGTAAACTCTGAGATTTATCCAGAGATAAACCAGAGACTGTTGTCTGTGAAATGACATTGGTCCTTCATCTGGGCAATATAATGATAAAGCAAATGAATACTGTATTGACAATGGAGAGGAAGTGTGTTCCATCCAGGCTGTCTCCAGTAGTGCAGCCAACACAAGAGGTTAATTTTTTCAGTTGATGGCCACTTATGGCTTTACGCAAAATGACCTTGACTCTAATTTCAGTAGGTAGCCAGTGGAAATATGACTCTTAGCACCAGGGTATTCTTGTGTCTTCCTTCTGTGAAAACTGGTAACTTTTAGGACACACTGAGGTTACCGATCATGTTCACAAGAGCTTTACACTCCATATGTAGCTTGTCTATCCCATGTTGCTTACAAGCATTGAACTACTTTGTGCACACCGTTTGGTCATTCTGCTACTGAAAAAGAATCCTGTAAATGTGGGATTATGGCAGAGGTATGATCAGATACTACCTGTACTACCTGTATACAACAGTGTATGTACACAAATACTTTTGTCTGCGAAGTCTCAGACAGAAATGGCGTGACTGCACTGCACTGAGGTATCAGAACAGGGATAATTGGGAATATCCTTCATGGAATCCTAATAACACAGTCTGCAGTAGCCATATATACATACTGAAACGAGAATCTCTGAAATGAGAATGTCTTTTTTTGGCTGTTAATTGTCTGAAGACAACATTAAGTGATATAAATTAATCGTTCATTTCTATAACCACTAACAATCCGATATAAGATCTCTGCCCTAATCAAGTACTATACTCAACACAGAGTTTCTGCAAATTTAAGAACTTTTATATTCTGAAAAAGCAGTAAATGTAATATGTCATGCCATTAGTAATGCTGTCTTCAGTGAAGGGCCATCATTTTTATCAAGGGAATAAATTCAGCAGCATGAGTGTACCAGCAAAGCAGCAGTATTGAAAATGAAATCTGTGAGAATAGGAAGATAACAAAGGCATTATTTCCAAATGATTAACCTCTTAAAATCCCACTTAAATGAGCTTTTGTTTGCAGTGTCCATGTTGACATTCTGTTAAGAGTGAAAATCAGATTGTGAAACAGATTGCTAGACTTATATAACAGAGCTTAACTAGGACAGTATTTCTAGGTGAAGATAGAAAAAACATAGCATTACAAAGACATTGGTGCATCTCTTGCATGTGCTGGCAGACACTGACCTAAACGTCCAGATGTGCTGAAGTGTAATTCAGTTCATTCATTCTATTACAGGGTCTTTTTTTTCTTTTTCAGGTATGTATGTGCGCTCTCTTGAATGCTTTCTTTTCAGTGAGATAATAGCTTTTTTCAGTTGAGAAAAAAGTTGTCCACTTTTCAGCACATTTCACCAAAAGTAGCACCTTACTGTAAGTCTCAGCAGATGATAATAGCAAACCCTGATCAGAAACTCATTATCCCTTGATATGTGGCCAAACTCATTTGAGATGAATGCTCAAAATGCATAAGAGCTGATCACATACAAGCAGTGGTTCAGCTATGCCATTTACAGACAGCCACGAACACTTAAGGAGGACTTTTATAAAGAGTAATCAAAACATCTGAATTCTTCCCTTGAAACAGTACTAAAGGGCATCATGGCATTTAGCAAACCTGACTAGGAACGAATGCCCAATGCATTTCAAGACATACTGGTATGAAAGTGTCAAAGAACTAAAGACTGTTTTGAACTTAAAAGCAGGAGAATATTTCAGTTCTTAAAAAAAAGGAACATTCCAAATAGCAACTGCATCCGTACTTCACAAATTAAGCTATTAAAATTACAAGAAAATGTGTGCCTAATTCTCTATGGGTAATATCTGAGCCAAATTAATATCACATGCATTTATGCCTTAATGAACAGCTTAAAAAGCCTAATCCTTTGGAAAGATTCCTATAGGCTTTCATGTAATTTAAATCAGGATAATTACAGAGAAAGATAAAGAATCATTTCAATAGAGAAACAAAACATTTGATCCTTTATATAGTTGTAAAATACAGCCAAAAAAGGATTTTGTTTTGGATCTTAAAATTATGTTCAAACCAAAAGAATGTTTCAATTTGTCTGAAAAGGCAGTTTGGCACTACTACCTAACATACCTCTGAAAAAAACAAAAACAATATTTACAATGTTCGCGTAGAAATTAAGAGAGTTTTATTTCAGCATCAGCAATGTGGTGGTAAATATGTTACTGTTCTGGACAACGGCTTATCTTGGCATTGGTCTCATTCCTGTCTAACAACACTACAAATCTTGTGAGAAATGCCAGACTTTCTCAAAGAAAACAGCTGGACCAGTAGAGACTGCCAACTTCTTGAAGTCTGTGAAACATGGGTTGTACGTTGGTAAAAAAAAAAAACGTATGTTTAAAAAAAAAAAAACTCCCCTGAAGCTAACAGACTTTACACCTTATTTTCACTGGAGTACCCTCTGGAGCCTGGAGCAGCTCTTATTTTATCCAAAGCAACGTTGCCTCACTGCAGTGATGTAAATCCATTGAAGTGCAAAAGGTGGTGTTTCAAATGTTTGGTTGTTTTGGCACGTGGCAATTTTCTTCTTGATATTTATGTTTCTATATGCTCTATTGCAGGAGAAATTGAAAACGTTTCAGTTGAGACTTCAAATTTTTCCTGATGAAGGAGAAAGCCTTCATCAAAAGGATGGTCTGACTGACAGGTCAGATTCAGAGTAAAGCCAAGCCTGAGAAACAACAATACAGAGGCTTTTCACAGGCAGAAGAAATGAGCACTGAGAGACCTTCCAACCTCATCAAACATGCAGAGCAGACAAGCATTCTATCTCTCAAAAATATAACTGATTTTTCCTTAAATATCACTGACTGCAATCAGGTTGTGGTGCCAGAGGAAGTTTTTTTCACTGTTGCTGCTGCTGGCATACTGGAAAATCTACTTGTCCTTGTTGCTGTCATCAGAAATAAGAATTTGCACTTGCCCATGTACTTCTTCATTTGTAGCTTAGCCATTTCAGACATGTTAGGTAGCTTGTACAAAACTCTGGAGAACATCTTTATTATCTTGTGCAAAATGGGGTACCTGACACGTCGTGGGGACTTTGAGAAAAAGCTGGATGATGCCATGGATTCCATGTTCATTCTGTCTTTATTGGGGTCCATTTTCAGCTTGTTAGCTATTGCAGCAGACAGATACATCACTATCTTCTATGCTTTGCGGTACCATAATATAATGACACTACAAAGGGCTTTGGTTATCCTGGCAATCATTTGGACGTTCTGTGCTGGCAGTAGCATTGCCATTGCCCTCTTCTCCCATGAGGTAGCTACAGTCATTCCCTTCACCATCCTGTTCCCTTTAATGATGTTTTTTATACTATGCCTTTATATACATATGTTCCTCCTAGCTCGTTCTCATGCTAAAAAGATTGCCTCTCTGCCAAACAGTGCAGTCCATCAGAGAACTAACATGAAAGGAGCCATTACACTGACTATTTTCCTTGGAGTCTTCCTTTGCTGTTGGGCCCCCTTTGTTCTTCACATCCTTTTAGCAAGGTTTTGCCCACATAACCCTTACTGTGCCTGCTACATGTCCATTTTCCATGTGAATGGGGCCCTTATAATGTGCAATGCAATCATTGATCCTATGATTTTTGCATTTCGAAGCCCAGAATTACGGAGTACATTCAAGAAGATGTTCTGCTGTGCCAGATATAACTGGAAATGGTAGAAACTAAATGAAGGTGAATATTACAGAAGCAAGCCCGTGCAACATCAGTTCACAGAGTTAAAAATACAACCGAAAATAATGCTATACTTACAGGACACTGCCAATGATCTTCAGAGGACAGTAAAAGAATACGTACGAGCAATATATCCAGACAAGTCTTTGCCAACCAATCCTCCAAAAATATTACTGATTAATTCTTCTGTTAATTTTCATGTATTAGTCTAAAAATAACTGCATTGACCAGCTTTTATCATTTCAGAAAAATTTAAACATAAATCTTCTGCAGCAAACCTTGTGTTCACCCAGAGTTGAGTTAATGGCAACACATTTTGTATCAGTAATTTCAATTTAAAATGTATACTACTTTAAAATTCTGTTGTTTAAATCACAAATAAATTAATAATTATTTTAAAACTTCAAGTTTATGTAGAAGTCTATGATAAAGCAGAAAATATGGACACGCATTTGTACTTTGCTGGCAACACTAACTCATTACATTGTTCTTCAACCTTGGGGCTCCTTAAAATCATGCAATTAGTAATTTTCAAGTTTCAAAAAAAAAAAAAAAGTTCTTCTGGTTTAAAAGCTGTTTTTAGTGACTGAAGAGTTTTTCCCTGTGTAAAGATGTTGTGGCTGCACAGATGATAGATTTTGAATTTTAAAACCCCAAAGCCAGGTCTGGATCAGCAAAGGGAAGTGCTGACCTTGCCAGCTCCTCATTAAAATTCCATAGGCCAGTTTATTTTAATAAAAGAATAGGCTTCAAAAGCAGTAAAAATACTTTGATATAGCCATGATTTTCTAAACGTGACACAACAAGAAACTTTAAAAAATAAAATACCAGACAAAAAATTGGAAGATCTCCAAGGAAGTCAGTCACCTGGATAAGGGATCAGCTAGCCAGTTTGGAAGGATGCTACAAAACAGACTGCAATTTACAGAGCCCTAGTGAGAAATTTTTGAATTTGCCCTGTCAAAATAATAAAACGCTTGGAAAACTGTAAGGCAGAATACTTTTCACTCCCAAAATATCCTGAAGCAGTACAGAGCATATGGTGAATTAACCTCACAGTAATTCCACAGAGTTATTCAGCTGTGCCAGAGACAAAAGTTTTAGTAAGAGACAGACATGAAACTGGGGGAGCCAAGGCATGGCTAGAAAAAGGAGAGGAAAAGAGAAAATATTTTCCTATATAAATAGAACTTATGACATAATAAGAAAAACACCTATTGCAAGATATATGGGATACAGACAAAAGTGTAAGTATTCAGAGGAACTTGGGGTTACAGATAAAGATGTAAGAAATAGAGCAATAAATCTGAAAGTCTCAACAGAACTAAACAAAGAAAATAAATGAGGAAAATTGAGTTGGTAAATGTCAAAATGATAAAATGTTTTGGAAAGAAAATCATGATATAGACAGACCTTATATTAAGTCTGCGACACATGAAATATCTACCAAATGCAGTTCCTTCAAAACCTTATTTTCCATCCTCTTCCCTACAACAGAAATAGATAAGAGAGCTAAGTAACCTCCATCATTTTAGAAGTCACTGCATTTTGTAAGTCCCCTCTAATTGTACACATACAAAGCTTGAATGTTCAGACTGCTCTTCAAAAGCACATTTTAGTAAAATATGTTCATTAAATATATATATAACTTCTAAACATGGAGAAGTAATAATTAAAGAAAACACTATATATTTATCGCTACAAAGAGGAAGGAACATGCCAGAGTGACTCATATCAAAATACAATTGTAAAATATCTTATTGAAATCCTGTATGAAGTCTTGCAAGAAGGACCACTCATTTTGTGTAGACTGTGGTAGTTAGGAATAAGAATAGATAGGAATAAATGTGAGAGTATGGGTTGGAGAGGACATGCTTACAGTTATAACAGGCTCCATATGGTGCCAACACCTACTGCTTTCTTCTACCACAACAGAATAGAGCAGCTTGGAGTAGTTCCATGATAGGGTGGCTTAGCTTGCAGGAAAGAGGATAACTTGGACTCCCACCTACACAAGCCTCAGGACCCAGCTGGAATCAGCCTTTCTTACAGTATCCCCAGGCCCAGAGGAAAGAGAAGGGCAAGGTGTAGCTTACAGACCACAGGAGCCAGAGCCCTTTCTGTCCCAACTATCATTTCCATGCTACTGGCACTTTGCTTTGCAACAAAGACATGGATTTCTCCTCAGTGCAAAACCTGATCCCCAGGTTGCGTAGGGGGTTTGGACAGGGGACCATGCTCAATCTCATTCCAGTCTTCCAGCCTGCCTTACAGGCTCCCAGCCACCCTGTCTCCCCAACCTCCAACAGCCTCAAAGCATAGCAGGTATCAGCAGCCATGGTCTCAAGACCTTTCCTGCAGCCCTCATACAGTGTGTTGGACACAAAGTGCTTAATTCTTGACCTAGGACCCTAACTTTTAAGAAAAACTTAAGATACAAAACCACTTCTATAAACACATCTTCCATCCCATTCCTCTTGGATATACATCAAGGGCTGAACAAACTGGACTCCAGTAACCCAGCAGCTATCTGCCCCTTGCTAAGTTCTCCCTCCACCCTTTGTAGCCATCTCCAAGCCTGCAGCAATGTTTAACCTGCAGAATACAGAGCAACTATCTGAACTGGAAAGTAGATGAGCTCTCAACACATGTCCTGCCTGAAAAACGTCTTTCACTGTTTTTTCTGCCCCACACTTAGATTAAGTTGCTCTTAATCTAAAAGAGAGGGTAGAAATGGCCTTTTTCTGAACCCTTCTTTTTTTCTTGTCTTAATGCTCACTTTCTGGGGCAATTTTTGTGATAAGACTCTGACTTATGTAGGAGGCGAATGGCGGGTACCCCCATGTGGCAGTCAGCATCACTTTGTGGACAGTTTTACATTTTAAACCATTTCTTTGGAGCTGCTTGCCTTCAAAAGGAGTGTTTACTGGCAGAAGATCTGAACTGTGACCAAAAAACTCCAGCTTGGTATGGGAGACTAGGGGATAATACTGTTGTATCCTGTGAAGTCAAGATAAAACTTGGCATCTCCCTGCGTCCTCTTACCTGCTGACTTAAGTTTGGAAGGCCTAGAAGATGGGAACAAAGGAATTCCCACTGAGATCTAAAAGCCAGAAGCTGTCTCTCCAAAAGGAGCTGACTCAACCACCTTGGACTTACAAATAAGTGTGAACTATCATTGTTAGAATTTGTCAGCTGAACAACACTACCTCTGATGACCCATCACTACTGAAAATCAACAATTGAACTATGAGCAACAGTGAAATCACAGTGGTGACTATCTACAATGACTCCTTTTTTTTATTACCTCGTTTTTATCACCCATCTTCCCTTCCCCATCTTCCTAAGAAACTACTGATCAGGCTAACACTTGACCCATTGTGTCTTAATTCTCACCACTGGGTACACATATATCAAAACAACCCCCTCTCTGTCCTGTAAATTTGAGTGAGACAGCCTTGCATTTCAGAAACACCGGTGCTATAAAGAAAAATAGATTGCATTCTACTGGGACACCTGCATGTATATTACTGCCCAGTGGGATTTTTTTCTATCCATATCATTAAAATGAGGAGTCAGTACTTATGCAGAAAATATTTGGCAGGTGTTATCTCACATAGAGTGCTTTGACTTGGAAGTATTTCAGCAGTCACTGACACTGGATCTCAGGTTGCCATAATATCCAAATATTGTTTGGAATATTTCTCACATACTGTGACCAGGAACTAACTGCCACTTCTTCAAAGCCTACCTGGTGTACTCTGAGCAACACTTAATATTATGGTTTGAGGCTTTGCCTTCAAACTGGTTGTAGAAACATGATGGCTGTTAACGTTAGATTGTGTGCCTAATACCTAGATAGTCAGAAAAATGAGGAGAAAGCATAAAGGGGTTTAAGACAAAGCACAGAGAGAACAGGCTTGTAAACTGTAGAAAAACTACTCTTGTTCCTCATTTTTAATATGTCCAAGACAACAGAACTTACCATATTCTCCATGTAAATTTTTAAGACATGCAGATCCTATCTATTTTCCATACAACTGAAAACTGCAAAAAAATATTAGATCTCAAGCTGAGATTGAAGTCATATAAAATAGTATTAAAAAATAAATAAATAAACAAACAGCCAAAAGTTATATAAAGATCAAAAGACACTTGTGAGAATTTTCTTTTTCTTAAAGCCATGATTTGTGAAGTTTTCATTGTCTTCTACAGAAGTTACTCTAGTTATGTGATTTTCCTTCATCTGCCCAGCATTAAATTACAAGTGTTTGGGAGTCAGAATTGTTCTTTAACTTTGAGAGAAATAAGAACATCTTGGATCCCACTGGAAATTAATAAGCCTGGATGGAACAACAACGTTGCCTGGAAGATCCAGTCCTTTCAAAATCACAGACGACACTGCAATTAGTGTTTCACTTGGAAGAGCCCAGAGAACTTTTCGTGCCTGTGGCTACAAAACTTTTCCTAGTAACTTAATGCAAAACCAAAGAAGAAAAGCTCCTCCTCTGCTTCTGTTTTTGAACTGAACTTTATGTTCAGGAGCAAAGTGAACAAATCTGATAAAGGCACCCAGAGGAATTAAATACACTGAAGCAGTTGGTATGCCAGCAAGGGACAGACTTGCACAGCAGCTGAATTTTGTTCACAGAAGAACAAGACATAAACTACTGTAAGAAAATTCCTGTTTCCTTATGACTCAGCACAAGACTCCCAGCAATGCGTTTTGAACTCCTATTAGCTGAATAAAATTGCAGTTTTTCAACAATATTTAAGTACCTGAAAAGGAAGTTTCCCTTCAAGTGCAGAGCACCATCAGAAGGTAACAGTATTTATTTATAGTATGTTCATAATAAGAGTTATGGCGAGTTAGTCTTTCCTGAAATCCCAAGCAAGATACTTAACGTGCAGTCAGCTGGAAATACAGGCGAGAAGAAAAAGATAAAAGGGATCCTGAAGTATTTTTTTTGTGAGACCTAATACCACTTGCAATTGTCCTAAATTGAAGTTATATTCATGAACTTACTAACTTTGTTGGTTTCCTGGATTTGGTTTAGACTTGAAGGCTCGGAAATGACTTTTCTAGTATTACTCATCTGCATTTCAGACTAATGCTTTTTAAAAAAGTCTTTTTGAGTTATATTTTACCTAAACTCTTCAAACGGTACAGTTATTCAAACAATTTATTCCCCAAGGAGAAACAGCGCCTGTTCTTTAATTCACTCAGGGTAATTACAGCAGATAGCCATTTATGAAGATGTTACATGTTCACTATTCAATAGTGCTTTGATATGGCTTTGTTTGAAGCGTCACTTTTACAGAAGATGCAGTGCTATTGTGAGCTTCTGATTCAAAGAGAATGGCTTACGGCATAATTCTGGAGAAAGGAGCAGGACTATTTAAGAAAACTTTTCATATCCACTTGAAAGCAGTTTTCTTATGCCAGTAAACCCTCTCAAATTACTGCTATAACAAAAAAACCTATATTTTTGAACAGTCACATAGTATAATGAGTGACCATTAGCTTTTAAGTAAATCCAGCTAAACCAGCAGAAGTACAAATGCTGAGTGAGCAATTAAAATTACCATTCTTTTCCTTTATATTTGTATAAATGTTAAAACCATAAGTCAGGTTTGTCAAACCTGGTCATTGTTTTAGCAGTGTTTTCACACTATCACTTTTTACAACTTCATCCCTTCAAATGTTTTGCCTGGAGTTTGTACACACTCTCTCAATAAACAAAGAGCTATTCAGAAACCATCTGCTAATGGGAGAATGCAACTTTACAGCAATTTTACATCCCATAACAACCTGATTGAGGATAAAATAGATGGAGAACGGGACCAAGGTATATACTCATTGTGACAATTTGGCTGCAATGTCAGATACATGATTTGTGTAGACAAGCAAACAAGCCTTTTATCAGATCTGTTGTACGGAAATGTTTCCAGAACAAAAAGGCGGGCCTCTTTCCCAGCCATCCAGGCCCAGGACCCTACATCAGCCCAAGACTGTCAACCCTTGCCCCAGCAAGGCAGCAGCAGGTCTGGACTCCAGTTGCCCACAGCCCTGCCTGGGCATGGCCCTCAATAGCCAGGCCTACATCCCAGCCAGGCATGGCCTGGCTTTGTCCACAGGAAGTTCACTCCAGTGCATGGGGCTGGATTTATTCTATTGCTCGTGGCCACCCTGCTCCTGATGGAATGAAGAGACTAGGTCTGGCTGCCAAGGTCTTCCCAAGGGAACCCAGGGAAACCTCCAGCCCCAACAGGGCCTTAACTTTAAGATCTTAGTTACAGCAAGGCGTGTAAATGCATAACTAATATGCATGATTTACTGCCACAAAGAAGCCTCTGCACAGAGCATGAGAGCATTCAGTTCTGAAGGAAGCATGTCAGGGTTACATCAAGCAGTTCAAAACAGTTTTTAAAGACATCAAGGAGTATCTCCTCAGACCATTTGAAATCTTGTCACAATGGTTATTCTAGTTAAATTCCTCCTCCTGACAACTTGCTCCCAGTATTTGATGGCAATGAAAGCCTTGGATAGACATCTTCCAAACCAGCTTCTCAGTTTCAGACACTGCTTCAGCTGATCATTTTTCATCATTTTCAGAATAGATAGATATAACCAACCATGCTAAATATTCATTTGAGTTTTCACTCAAATTTTAAAGAATGATTTACAGACTCAGCTTCTGCTTCACTCGTGTAGTGGTTCAACCTTACATTTTCCTTTGCTTGGGAAATGAAACCAAAGTCAAGCAGTTTGAGTAATCACATAATCTGATTTGACAGCTAAATCTGTCTTAACTACCAGCCTGTGCAATGAGGAAGAAAGGAATAAAGAAAAAAACCTCTTCATCCTGGCATGGAGCAGCCCATGTCAGAGGGCAAGCCAAGATGAACTGATGGAGGCCTCTGGTCTCTCATCTATGCTTAGCTTCATCTCAGATCACAGCAGAGCCTTCAACACAGGAGGAAATTTGGATGAAAGGCAGCTGCTGGCTTCTGGATGATAAGGCGGATGAAAGAAATGAAGTCTTGCAAGTGAGAGATGACTGGTTAATAAGAGGTTGAAATTGGCAGTGCTTCCTAGTAGAGAAGTTGGCACTACAGGTTGCTAGAAGTCTGGGAAAAGGATCAAGTAATAGAGCAGTTGAGGAATAATGCTTCTTTAAAACATTGGAGTTAAATGAAATAAATTAACTGTAAAGTATTTTTCTGTACATAAGGTCTTTAGAGAAGGCTTAGTATAGTGTGTCAGGAGTACTGGGAGTATGAAAAAACTTGTTGGGTAGAGAGGTCTCTGCTCTCTGGACGCTCAGGTTGGAATTGTTATCAGCAAAGGACAGACTAGGAGGGAGAAGGGCAGTGCTGAGATCCTGATATGAAGAAAGAATTTCTAGGACAGCACGGAACAGCGAAAGAAATTGGTGAAGAGGACATACTCATCTTGCAATGCTTGGGAACAACACTAGACACAAACACAGCTGGAAAGCAGCTTTGCAGAAAAAAAACCTGGAGGTCTTGCTAGACACCGTGTTGAATATGAGCTGTCAGCATGCCCTTGCCTTAAAGAAGGCGAACTGTACTGCTTCAGGTACACTAATGCCAGCAGGTCAAGGGAAGTGATCCTTTGTCACTATTTAGCACTGCTGAGGCCACATTTGAAATGTCGTGTCCAGTTCTGGACAGTCCAGTACAGCAGAGACATAGAAATATTGAGGAGAGCCCAACAAAGTGCAATGAAGACAATGAAGGGCCTGGAGAATCTGCACTTTGAAGATAGGCTGACATAGCTGGGATTGTTCAGGTTAGAGAAGAAAAGGCTTAGGAGGAGATCATATCAATGTGTATAAATATCTGAAGGAGGGTGTAAAGAGAATGTAGCCTCATTTCAGTGGTGCCCAGTGACAGAATAAGAGGCAATGGGCACAAATTGAAACACAAGAGCTTGTACAGAGGCTTGGAGTTCCCCTCCTTGGAAGTATTCAGAAGCCACCTGGACATGGTCTTTAGCAACCTGCTCTGGGTGACTCCACCTGCCCTGAGGTGTTGGACCAGATAAACTCCAGAGTTCCTTTCCAACTTCAGCCATTCAACATTGTGATTCTGTGATTCTGAGTGTTGAGATATGAGTGAAAGGAGCAGGAACATCTAGAACAGTTCTTGCCTGTGATTTGTAATAACAACCAATAACTGTTGCTTTTTTTCAACTGCTTTCAATATCAGTGTGGTGAGGTGTTTGCAGTACGGGTGGCCTTACGAGGCTGGGGATGCCCCATGCTGAACACATGGCTCCAGCCAGCTGCAATGGCCCCACCACAGTAAATGGTTGGGCCCAGCAGCCAAGATGGTGGTGCCTTGGGAGAAACCTGTGGAATAAAATGCAAAATGCTGTACAGACATGAGGAATGAGGAGCAAGTGTGAAAAATAGCTCTATAAGCAGCCAGAAAAACATGGAGGGGAAAGAGGTTGCTCCAGGAGCCATGACAGAGATTCTGCTGCAGCCCCTGGAATACCCATTGAAGGAGATGGATGTGCCCTTACAGAAGCTGCAACCTGCGGAGACTGTGCAGTAGCAGGTTTATCCTCAATAACTGGAGACCATGAAGAGGATCCATGCAAGAGAAAAGCAAGAGAGTTGGACTGTGACAGACTCATTGCAAACTCCTTTCTCCACTCTTCCCATGCTGTACAGGTGGAGGGAGGAGGAGGAGCTGAGAATGAAGGAATTAAGCTAAGCCTGGAAAGGAGGGGAGAGGTATTTTAGCTGGCAATGAAAACTGAAATCACTCTCTCCAAGTTGAGTCTGTTTTGTTACTGATAAGAGGTCTCTTTGTCTTCATCTCAACCTATGAGATTTTTTCACCTTATTTCCCCCATACCCCATCCTGCTGAGGACAGGGAAAGAGAAATTGGCTGCATGGGCATATTAGAGATGGTGAAGGGCAATTCACCATAGTCTGTTAATCCTCCAAACGAGGATTAATGTTCTAGTATAGAGATCAGATTCAGTAGGACTACAAGGGAAGGGGGCAAATCACAGGTGAACAGTGTCCAGTAGTAGACTAGTTTAGTGAATTTGCATCAGCTATCTTAAAAATCTCAACCTGAATTATCCTTAGCGCTCTTACACTTACATGAAAATTATAATTTAGACTGAAAAATCACACAAAATTATGTTATGCTCCAGTCTGTGCATAAGCTCTCATCACTGACTTGAAAACACCAGAAAAGTCTGTGAGAGCAAATTTTGCAGGTACATAAAGATTTGTGTGCTGAGTACCATCTTCCAGCTTTCTGATGGTGAAGAGTGAGGGACAACTCCTCTGACAAACTGAATTAAACTAAGGGGTGTGTCATGGTTTTATGATTTTTTGATATTGGTATTCCACATAACATCTTGTAGTGCATCGGGAGTTAAAGAGTTAACACTCCAGTTGCATGGATCATCAATCGTTCCAGGTATACCTGTCTCAGAAGAGAACTACTTATCCCCCAGGACTTTACATTACTTTGCGTTTTTCCATTTTCTTCTCCGAGGGAAAGATAAAACTGTTGACAAGTCACAAGATCATTCTCTTTTCCCTTGCGGATCATCCCAGCAGTGGGTGCTCGCTGCTGTCTCACCTTCAGCATTAGCATAAGGCCTTCAGTTTTCGGACACTCTTTCTCTCATTTCATTTGCTCTATTAGCTTCAGTTCCAATTATATTATATTCTTTTACTTTGCATTCCAATAACTTATTTTAGTAAATTAGCTTTCCTCCTCAGATCATTGTCACTGTTTTATTTTAGGCCCATCTCCCTTTTCCCTTTCTGCCATCCCCTTTCAAAGGGCATTGGCCCATGTGTCCCCCCCCACCCCATGTGTCACGGAACCGGACCAAACCAGCCCATAAACAATTGACAGGGTGACAATAAAGTGTCTTCAAATGTTACTAGTATAGCCTTTATAGCATGAAACAGTCTAGAAAATCAAGAAAAAAAACTTCACGCTGAAAATGCATAGCAGTAGCTTCTTTAGGATAATCCATGTCGGTTACTTACAATTGTTCTCAGAATGGTCCACATATTTTTGGTTTATTTAACTGTTGCACACATTCAAACTCCGTAATACTTCTGGAACTGATGTGAGCCTTGTCATGACAAAGGCACAATTTTCTGGCAATTCTCAAGCAAGATATAGAGAGGCATAGCCTGACATGACATGTGATCCAGTTATTCACGCCTTGCATATTAGTGCCAAAGCTGCAGTACCACACTACAAAAAGAGAACTTGCCCCAGAAATCCCAGTTAAAAGGTGATCAATATGAAAAAACTACCCTGGGGATCATCAGTCTAACTGTTGCCAAGGAGGAGGGACATCACTAGTGGAAGCAACTGGAAGGAATGGCAAGACTGGAACTGTTTCACCCAGATCTCTCGCTGTGGCTCCTCTCAGTGTCCACAAAGGAGTTGAATTATTCCTAAGTATCTTCACAGATATACAGATAGCTATAGTTTCTTTATATCCTTTTCTTCATAAAAAATCTTTCAACTTAGTCACACATGCCTTCAATATCAGCCCTGGATCTGTTTGATTTAGTGACCAAAGAAGACACAGAATGCATTTCCTGTGTTATCTATTCAGATATTTCCCTGTCAGTCTTCAAGAGGCACTTGGATAACCTGCTTAATAATTTTCTTAACATTTGGTTAACCCTGAAGTTGTTAGGCAGTTGGATTTGATGATCATTGTAGGTCCTGGCCAACTTCTATAATATTTTATTCTGTTCTACTCTGCTCTATTTTACGTGTAACTAAAGTGTTATCACAAGAGGAACTCAGAACAGGTCCTGAAGAATCTAAAACGTCAACAGGGATTATCTTTGTGCTTGATGGCTCAATTATGAATTTAATTTTTATCTCCTTCCCCATATCAAAATAACTTAGTTTCTTCCTTAAATTATCATCCTAAAAGTATCTGCCCTAATCTCTGTTTATGTAACATGAATCATATTAGAGTCAGATTCCATGCACTTTCTTCAGGTGATTATCCTCACAGTATTATCCCCTCCAGCAACAGCCATAATCACAACGTCTCATTTAATGACTGAAATTAACTAATATAATATCTGTACAGATATTGAACAGTCTGTTCAAATCTTTGTTATCTTATATTTGTGTAGTGGAAATGCTAAGTCATGGCTTGAACCTGTGACTGAGCACATGGTGGGAAGGCAGGAACAACCCAGGGGAGCACAGGTGTATCCAATGTACCTGAGTGACCAGAACAGGTGGAGACAGGCCGTATCCCTTCCCAGACCTCATTTAAGGGTTGACAGTGGAGATAAGGATACCTCTGTAGAGATTCCTGTATACCTGTGGTTTTCCTAAAGCTAAGTAGCTTCTCCTCCCTCCCCCCTCTTTTTTTTTTTTTTTTTGTGCCTGCTGCTGTAGTGTTTGAGCAAATCCTCGCTTGCTGTGACCTGGGACCTTACTGCTCTTCTGCTGCTGCTGTGCTTTCCATTGTGTTACAATTTATAATAGAAAATGTGAATAAGGAGCTTTACTGTGGAAAAAGATTCCAGTACTAAACAAAGTGGAAGTCTTTGGTGTAATTTGGTGCCTAAACTAAATCAGAAGCATCTTTAGCTCTTTATTTTCTTTGGGAGCAAATGCCTACAAGCTCAGAGACACAAGCAAGTCCCAGGAAATGGGTGACCACTACTAATGTTCTTCTTATACAGGAATAATTCAAAATCTATATAAGTCTGCATTTTTATTTGTTAAAAAAAAAAAGTTCCAGTTGCATTTCCTTCAAGACATTCTTGCCTTTGGAAATGTACCGTGAAGGAATAAGCATTCTCCGAAACAGAGAGACTTCTGGATCAGAAGCACTCCTGTTGGTCAGTATACTTATTTTATTTGCACTTTAGCAAAATAAGTATCAAAGGGACTCCCCAGGAGGTCTGACCTATCTGTCCATTAGCTAGGAACAAAATCTAGCCTTGTGTGCTTTTGGAGGTGTGGTTTAAACATTTGATTTGAATGGTTAACGATATTCATAGTCTGTCAAAAGACATTGACCGTATCTTACAAAAATGATTCTTCTCCAGACACTACAGAACCTGAAGAGAACCTCAGAAGCAAAATAGGAGAGAAGAAAGCCTAGAGAGCTGAGTTAACCTATATGTCCATGGAGTGGGTTGGGACAACTAAGCTGCAGTCACAACACGCTCTGTGAAAATTCAGAGCTTGGTAGCGTGTCCTTGGCCTGTGCAAATTGCAGAATGTAAGTCATTCAGAAAAACAAAGTATGAAGAAGTACTATATATGTGCTTTTTTTTTTTTTCCTGCTTTTGTAGAATGTCATTTTGTATTACAGTAAGCTTGTAATGGAGAATTTCTTCCCTAAGAAACTCTACTGAATGACCTCATGTTGCCTGCAGTTAAGTATCTAGAAGTACAGAACCTCAGCTAAAGATTTTTCAAACCCTTATCCTGAAAGAAAGTGGGAAACAATGAAGAGGAAACAAAAGTTCTAATTTAAGAATGTCTGCACTTCTAGCTTTCCTGGCTATCTTGATGACAAAGACTTCCCCACAAGGAATATGCTTTACAAACTGGCAATGTTATGAAATAAATGCCTTAGAATAAGAGTCAGAAATGGCATCTGGGGGTTCAGAAGTGCATCTGTTCTGTTAATGGCGCTTTCAGAACAGTATTTGTGTCACAGGTTAAGCACGTGGAAAATAAAATGTAGGTTTTAAATCAGTTTAATTTGTCTCATTCTAATTTCCAGCTGAGATTTTTTTTTTTTTTGTCCATTGGTGAATCCCTTCAGTAAATATCTTCTCGGCTCTGATTACTAAGTTTTGTAAAGTCATAATTAAGCTGTTTTGTGCACCTGACCAGTTACCACCTCTTCCTCAGAGGGTTGCGTAACAGGTGCCTGAAGCACAGCTTTATTCATACAACAGAACAACAGCCAGCAGAAGATGCTGTGTAAAAGAAATTGGGAATCTGGGGTTTTTTAGCACTTGCAGCTTATGGGGTGATATGCAGCATGTTTTGGAAGTGGTGCAGGTGGAAGAAGCCATGCTTTCTGAAATGCAAGAACTTCTGCAGCAGAGCGTGGCAGCTGGAGTTACAGAGTATGTAACGCAGAGCACTAGTGAAGGAGTTGTCTGCAAATGTCACCTCAGAAGGAAAAGGCAAAGGAACCAGCTGAATCATGGTAGTGCTTTCTAGCAGCAGTAGAGCAAGAGGTAAAATCCACAAGAAAAAATGTGGGGTACTTCTCTGTCATTACCCCAAGCATTCTAGAATCTTTACTTGGCACAGCATCCTTATCTCATTCAAGTAATTAGAAATGAGTCTAAAGATAGAATACAAGAAATTGAAGTTATAACAGCATATAAGTCAGTAGTAGTAATGGAAGTTATTAATTCAAAATTTTTGCTTAAAGCCTAGCAATCTATGAATTACCTAAAGCATGCACTTACTTTCAAGATGGTTGGATTTTGAAAGATATTCTGAAGTATATTGTAGGTTTTCTTATCTGTAATCCCTTTTGTACCTCAGCATTAGGGACGTTTTGCTCCCCATTGAAAATCACTTCTTCAAAAATCATAGTGTGTTTTCAATACCTGCTCTTTCCTGCTAATACCTCACTCCTTCTCTCATGACCCACTCACCACTTTTTTCCTGCTAGCTGCAAGGTGAAGCCTTACTATTACTCTTCTAGAGTAGCTACCTAAAAGTACTTTTTATATGACATTACCCAGGTTTATAGTAAGGATATCAGCTAGAAGGAAGGTGTCTATTATTCAATTGTGAGAAATATGTTGAGGTGTGTGAAGTCCATGTTTTGATCATGTGGAGAAAGTGTTCTCACACTAGGAGCAAAAGCTCCCCCCCTGCTTTCCTTCATGATAGCCAAGGTTCATCAGACAAATGGTATTATCTGAGCCCTATAACAAGGAACAGCTGCAAAATAGTTTGTCCCATCCTCACCATTGTGACTCCAAGAAAAAGGGAATTCATACTACCAACACCCATACCCATCAGATCTCTGGAGAGGAAGAAAAAAAAAATAAAAAAAAAAGCATAAAATCTATAGACAAGATCATGATTAGCTGGGCAGGAAAGAGTGTATTGGGATATCTCCCAGAATGCAGATAGCTAGCTTTTATTTTTGAGGAGGTAGGTGAGAACCAGGAGGCAAGACATGGGCTGATGCTCCAGGGAGCAGAAAATAAACAATTTTGAATCAAAACAGGAAAGAATCTAAGGATTGAAAAATCTTCCCTAAAACAAACAGAGCAATGAATTAATTAGTTTTAGTAGTTAGTAGGATAGACTGACCTCTGTGTGTGTGGTTATGGGTTCTCAATTCTTGTTTAAAACCACAGGAGCTTTATAATTAAATTGTTCTTTGGCTTTTTTTTTTTTTTAACCAAACACACATAATAAGAGTAGTGGATTACCTGTGCAGAATTTCACAGCCTGTAGGCTAGCTTCCCTAAAGAAATACTAGCATCCCTTCAAGGGAAAAACACTGTAGCTAAGCATAATGTTGAGAGTTAAAAACACATGCTTAAAACAAGCTTTCAAATATATGTTTCCATGGGAGCAAATTAGCTATAATATATGGAAGGAATATACCCATGCTTCAACCAGCATTGTTTCCTCTCTGCTCCCTGGGCATGCCTTGCTGTCTGCATTTTGAATGTCTGTAAACACGTTGAAGGTTTAGATGCCTGTCCTCAACTGACTTTAAGTTCATGGGGGGTTTTTTGGTTTTTTTGTTTGTTTGTTTGTTTTTGTTTTTGTTTTGGTGCATTGCATAGACCATTTGAAGAGCAGTGCATTACCAGAACTGTAGTTTCATGTGTTTGGAATAGAATTCTACGTGCTCCCAAGGCTGAGTAGGGCAACTGAGAAAAACTAAGTAAAAGGGATTTACCCATGCACCAATAACTCGTGTTAGAGCAAACTTCGAGGAGAAGAAATGCAAGGCTCTTTTTTTCAGATGTGAGGAAAATGGGAAATTGACAACCCATCAGGATAAAAGGGAGAACTAACAAGGACCATACTTCTTCCACTAATGTACAATTTGTTTAAGTCTATCTTTAGCTTTCCAGCTCATGACCTTTGGATCTGTATACAGATGCCTGTTGTTTGGTGCCCTTTTTGTTCTAGGAAAAATGTCTTTCCCAAGCATAGTTCCCAGCTGATTGCACAAGTTACCTGAAAAATAATTGAGCATTACACTGTTATTGCCTTGGATCCCTTAGGAGAGGTCACAAGCTGCTGTGCCACAAGAAGAAGTACAATTGCATGTAGAACCTGGTCTAAACAGATGTTTTCAATTGAACTTATTACAAAAATAAATCATTATGCCATTGTTAAAAGGAATTGATCTCTGCCTACCCTGAAAACAAGTAAAAGGAAATACTTAGTGACTTCACCATGTCGTTAGTCATCCCAGAGATTTGTCTTTGTGAGACTGGCTGAGTTTTTAAATCATGTGTTCTTTGCCGTCAAGTCTACATATATCTGTGATGCAGGATGAATTTCCACAAAGCTGTGGGAAGAAGGGGAAGATTAACAAGAGCCACCCTAAAATTTTGTTGAGGCGATTTGGGTGTGTTTGACAGTCTGCTAGCTTTTCACTCACCAACATGTCACTTGTCAGATGAACAGATAAGAAGTAATGATATTTGCCATTACAGAAGCAGAATTAGCCAACGAGCATAACAGCCTCTGAGACAGAAGTTTGACTGATAAGAAAAACATATGTTTTGAGGGAAGGACAAACAGAAACAGTCCAAAGTAATGAGGCCAATATGATCAAAGCACAGAGGACAATGACTTTTTCCTATTAATAAGTGCATGTGAAGGAGTGGTGATTTCCAGTCAGGATAAGAACTTCATATCCTCATCTTCAGTGTACAATAGAGCAAAAACAAAAATAGGATTAATGTTGCTTTCTACAGTTCTGATGAGGTCCAAAACTGTAACAGTGAAGGGAAACCTCTAATACAATCTAAAGATGTACTGATTCAAATGTTGGAAGATGTGGAATTTTAGGGTCAGAAGCTTCTTATTAGTAACTGTAACTGCAGCTTTTTTTAGCGGGAGCTCAGCAAATATAATGAATGATGCTACTAATGAAGACAGCTTTCATATTAGTTCCAAAGAGAAAACTGCAGACTATGTAAAGGGCCAGCATTTCTTAAAATGGAAGTATAAAGCTATGTCTTTTATTTCCCAACTCATTTTGGCAGGATTTTTTCATCTGCCAGCATACATCAGTGACTTACTGCTTCTATTCATCTCTTGAACAGATGGAACCATTTCATGGTCAGTTACTGTGTTCGATGGATTTAACAGTGCTGGTTTCTCTGGATGTAAAAGCACCTGTTTTGCAGCTGAAGGTAAGCACAATGTAATTGTACACATTCAAGCTTGGCAGGAATTGTTGATTTAAAGCCAATGAAGTGATTACAGACAGGTATCTCTAGAATATTATGCAGACAATCCACTATAGTGCCTGATCTCTGAAATCTCCACTGATCAAAACAAACTTTATGACTTACAGAAGAAAATGTAAGCAATTACATTAATTAATCAAGGAATAATAACAAAAGCTCCATTATAAGGGCAAATGTATTCCCTTCTGAAAGAATGCATCCCAGTGTGTCTTGTTAACAAATGCATAAACTTGAAGTGAGATCTCACCTATGGAGGCAGCATTCTTTACCTTTCACAGAAAAATGTATTAAATCTACTTCAGTCAGTGGCCATCAGAAAACAGTAAATTCTTCTCTTCCTTTATTCCACATCAACTGTAGCAAAAACCTGTTTCTTTACCTAGTCATCGCAGATTGAACCAAGGTATTTACATCATCTTTTATCACTGTGGCATCTATATTTATTGTATTCTTCATTTTCCCAGCAGCTCTTACTCTGCCTGATGTAAAGGAACTTTGGTGTACTGAGGGACAGTCAGCTGAATATGAGCCAGCAGTGTGCCCAGGTGGTCAAGAATGCCAGTGGCATCCTGGCTTGTATAGGAATGGTGTGGTGAGCAGGACTAGGGAAGTTATCCTGCACCTGTACTTGGCAATGGTGAGGCCTCACCTCGAGTACTGTATTCAGTTTTGGGCAACTCAGCACAGAAAGGGCACCGAGATGCTGGAGCAGGTCCAAAGAAGGGCAACAAGACTTGTGAAGGGCTTGGAGAATATTCCCTATGAGGAGAGACTGAAGGAACTGGAACCGTTGAGTCTGGGTAAAACCTGGGAGACCTTATTGCTCTCTTCCAATATCTGAAAGGTGCTTACAGTGAGAGCAGAGTTGGTCTCTTCTCACTAGTGACAGGTGACAGAACGAGGGGAAATGGCTTGAAGTTGTGCCAGGGTAAGTTTAGGTTGGATATCAGGAAACACTTCTTTACAGAAAGGGCTGTTAAGCACTGGAATAGGCTCCTCAGGGAGGTGGTTGAGTCACCATCCCTGGATGTGTTTAAAAAACATTTGGATGTGATGCTCAGGAACATGATTTAGCAGAGGGTTGCTGGAGTTAGGGTAGTATGGTTAGGTCATGGTTGGATTCGATGACCTTCGAGGTCTTCTTCAACCTGAGTCATTCTATGATTCTTGTTGGTTTTTTATAAGTAGTGTTAATAAAAATTAAAATTGCTCGAAAACAGATTCATAGATGACTTGTCTCCCATAGAGTTTTACCTGTTTCCCAGCTAATTAAAGCAGTATTCTGCAAGGAAATTACTTTTCTATCAAAAATTAACCACTGATGTTATTTTAAAAAGCTTATGGAGAAGCTAAAATGTTTCAAAAACAGAACCAGTCCTTAGGAGCTAGCAAGCTGTAAGTGTTACTTGAGACAATAAATGGAACTACAAAAGGAAATTTTTGTAACATGAAAGCAGCTATCTTGGGGACAAAGGTTGGTAACTATGGTCCTTTCCATCTCTAGTAGTTGCATAACTAGAGGTTTTGAAAGAGTGTGGGGGAAAAAACTACCTAATGGCACTGCCAAAAAAAAAAAAAAAGCCTAAAATTGCTGGGAGCCAGAGTGAATAGTTACTAATTAGTCCCTTCCCCAGCTAGAGATAAATATCTGTACTTCAGGGAAACATGCTTCAACTTCTTTTTATTATTATTATAATTACAGTGACTAATTGAGGATTCACACACAGTGTGTGTTTGTAGGCAATAGAATAAATAAATGCAGTGAGCTCCAGAGAGATGACAGTAAAGGAAAAATAGTAAGCAGGCAGTTAGGGATGTTATGTATTTCACCCAAGCAGAGTGTCTATCATGGTAGTTTTTCTGCTGGCTGATGACCCATTTTTTTCACTAGAAGACCTGTTTTGTTTAGACACAACTGCACAAATAATATACTCTGCTTTCACACTTAGGTTTGTCTTCTCTTTCCTTCCCACACGTGATGATCTTAAAGGGATATATTCTGTCCACATACATGGGATTTAAATGTACAGAGCTATTCTCCCATCTGTAGTCAATCTGCCTTTGATGCTTGAAATTATTCTTGAGCCACTGGGAAACTGCACTCGAAGGGATGTGCTGATGAATGGGTGGATGCTGCAACCCCAATTCAAATAGAAACTGCATTCCAGCCAGTACCTGTTCCACTACCTTTTATCTTAACTTGTCACCTGCCAGTACATGACTACGTAATTTCAAGTGTTGCATCTAGGTATCCACTATATTAACCTCCAGAACATACAAATTTTAGATTTCTAACAGAAATCCATCACTAACTCCATGCTTGTTTAAAACGCTTCAAGCAGTTTTCCACTTTTTATAAAGCCAGGGTGCAGACCAAACGCCACTGGAAGACCAGAAGAAATCACAATATTAGATCTCCTGGGGCTAATGGAAAGGGGAACTCAAATTTCTCTCACTTGCAGCTGAAGCACAGGCTTCATTCACTTACTTTCATCCAGAGAAGTTAGGACAGGTCAATAACTATCGGCTTTTGGATTCTGCCATAACTGCTAACCTTGAAAGTCTCTGTCTGCGTCATCTGAGGTCTCAAAAATTTTATTTCACTGGAAGGTTTAGGATCCTTGCCTTTCTCCCTGTGTAGTGCAATGAGGCTTAGTGGGTAAGAAGTAAGGCAACTCAGCAGGCTTATCTGGAAAGAATGGACTCCCTTCCAGTACTTGAAGAGAGTGCATAAATGGGAAGGGGAACAATTGTTTACACAGGTTGATAGTGATAGGATGAGGGGGAATGGTTTTAAACTTAGATGGGAGATTTGGTTTAGATGTTAGGAGGAAGTTTTTCACTCAAAGGGTGGTGACGCACTTGAACAGGTTGCCCAGAGAGGTTGTGGATGTCCCATACCTCGAGGCATGTAAAGGCAAGGCTGTATGTGGATCTAGGCAGCCTGGTCTTGTGGTTGGTGACTCTGTTCAGAGCAGGGGGGTTGAAACTAGGTATCTTTAAGGTCTTTTTCAACCTAGACCATTCTATGACTTGATGAAATACTAGCTTAGGAAAAATAGCTTCATTTTTAAGAAAAAGAATGAAACCGCAGCATTCACAAGTGCAGATTCAGTAAAATTCAAGTTCAGACTGGCTAGAGTCAGGTCAATTCTAGCAGTCAGTAACCTGAGCACAAATGTGAATAAACTCAGAAAACTATTTGGCTCACTGAGTCAAACACTACCAAAAGAACTAGAAAATTTCCATTTGCTACATGTAGAAGTAACAAAAGTATCTGAGTCATAAAAGAAACCTGAAGATGATGAAAAATGGTAGCAACAGGAGAGGAGCCATTTGATGTACAATCAGCAGAGATATGAACAAGAGTGAGGTAGGGTACTACTTAGACCAAAATCTAACATGTTATCAGGAGGGAGCAGAAAAATTTTCAGTGATAAGCTGATAATAATTAAATCCCTGAAGTCCTAATGAAATGTTAAAAGCTTGTACAAAAATACTCCACAGTAAATAAACGAATATTTAATAATTAATAATAATAATGATAATAAATCAGCAAGGACAGCACAGGTTGCAAAAGAGAAGGTGAAAAAAAAAGTCAGTCCGTCATCCTGTGCTGGGATGCTACCTGAAGCTGTGCTTGCCACAGATTTCCAAATAAAGGAAGAAGTTTATTTTAAAAATATAGAGTTCTTATGTTGTGTACATATAATCTCGTTCGACCTTGTCACAACAGGACAATGAAATGAAAAGAAGCAGAAAAGAGCACTCATTCATTTATGATGAATGTTTTCAGAAAATATTCTTTTGCAGAAAGTTGTTTGGAATAAGATCTTCAGAGGACCATAGTGACACCTGTAGTTCATGTATTGCAGATTTCTTTTCAGAATTGCAAGACTGTTGCTTTTACAAAGCACTCTTCCACCTCTGCCAATTTTGACTTAGTCCTGCTCCGTTCTAAACAGTCAGTGGTAAGAACTAATGTTTTCTTTAGATATATAAGCAGAGAAAAATCAAAAAAGAAAGAGGAAAAAAAAAAAGGATTGAGGAAATACTATTGGTAAAGCTGAGAGAAGAAAATAACAAGAACACTAGAAATTTCTTTAGTTTCATAGAATACACAAAACACCTTGAAGAAAAAAACATGAGAAAATGTACCATAAATTTTCCATACAGGAGTAGTCTCCCGGGCTCCCTCTTTGCTTTTAAAATTGGAACTTCAAACTCTAAGATATGAACTCTTTCAGTTTTAGTATTTACTATAGTACTGTACAGTACAATTGTACAACTTAGCAAATAGAGCAGTGCCATATCTTAAAATTCACATGGAAAGTAACAGAGTTATGGTCGATTTTGATTTTGTATACACAACTTCTTTTGTGCTTAATGTGTTCTTATGCATGAACATACTGTTATAACTGAACACTTCCTGAAGAATGCACTACACGGGAGAGAACAAAAGTCCTTTTTGTTTATATGAACAGTACTTGCCCACTTCTTTTGTTTAACTTTTGCCTCTGCTATATAGAAACAATTAACAGTTTTCTGACGTGAGCTTGCAGGAAACTCCACTGAATGAAAGTGGAGAGGCAGGATGTACATTTTTGTTTCGTCTCCCACTCCTGTATCTCATTTTTATCCAGAACATCGAGAACAGTCAAGGGCCTATGCTTCCTAAACTGTCAAGTGAAAGAAGCTTAGATTTCTGGGGCAAGATGTGCAAATGCTCAGGCAGAAGAGAATTAAATACTATCATATTTTTCCCATTACCCTTAGAGACTTAACATTAGTACAGTTCAGGCAACCAGGTAGTATCAACACTGAAACAACACGCAGTTTTGCAAATTTAGGTTGATACATACTGGCAGAATACCTAGATATATAGGGTATCTATCTTACCACATTCATCAGAGCACCATTTTTGAAGCTTCCATTTGTAAGAATTTACATATATTATATCCACGTCGGAGTTATTTAATAGATATTAGCTACACACTGAAACAGAATTATTCAAAAGAAACAGAAAGGCTTCCTGTTTTGCCACTATTTTCCGCCTTTAAGGAAAAGTTGATCTTCATTACATTATATCTCATTCTAAGACTGGTAACTACCTCCCTTGTAGCACAAAAGCAGTGAAAAATCAAGGGACACTGTTACTCAACTAATGCAAAAGGAGATAGAAAAGGGATAAGCCTAAATGAATGAAAATATTTGAAATCCATTCCTTTAGATCTAAAAAGCTTTGGATCAATTCAAAAATGAAATCCTAGCTGGCTTCATTTGCCTTGTAATTACTGAGTTTTCTAAGGAAAAGATAACATGAGAGTGTATTCCTTCAGTGAATTCTTTCAAATGCATTTGCAGATGAGTAGCACTTCCCCATTTGTGCTCCTACCGAAAAGATCTTAGACATGCGCATAGAAATCTCTCTGTGTTCAGTAGGTTCAAAAATACTGCTTTCAGGATGTAAGATAGTTATGGAACTGTTTTATTCCTGGTAATTAACTAAGAAAATAACTCAACATGGCAGCAGTGAGCCTCTCCCTCTGGAGTTTTGAATCATCAACTGGTGTGTATAACTGCACTCAAATCAAGAGGTCAAGTCTGTAAGCAGTTTAGAACCTAAGTGTTTTTCCCTTTGATAGCTGTTGTTCAGATGTGTGAGTATTATTCTTGAGGCAAAGAAAGAATTACAGTCTTGGGCGTGTTTATTGTAACATAGCATGAGTTGCCACAATCACCTTAATCCCATGCTTTGTTTGTTATTTCTCAGACTATGTAATAGACTCTTTTCTTCTTTCCCCTTAAATCAGTCCACCCAGTTCCCAATGCAGTGTTGGTTTTCTCTTTTTGGAAATGATTCCAATGTGTTAGGATCTCTGCTGTTTAAATGCTGAGAGAATAAGTATGAGGTTGGTAAATCCTGATAAGCTACTTTCCAAAGCAAAAAGGCAACATGATGGACAGAAACACAAACCTTAGAGGAGAAAAAAAGCTGCTAGGCAAAGTCAGTGTGAAACAATGACATTGTTTCAAGTTCATTGTGAGCCTGCCCTATACACGGTAATGCAACAGGCTGTCTGGTAGAGACAGCAGAAATGTTTGTATTGTTTCTTCTCGCTGTGAAATTCTCTGATTACTAATGAAAATGTGTGAAAACCTTAAGTCTCAATTATTCCTACCCTTACCCTGGTTTGTAGGTGATGATAGCCTGTGTATGTTCATTGTTTCTACTACATAAAGCAAGATATCAAGGACTGCTGTAACATTTACTAAAATGACTTTATAATAGACCTAATCCTGATCCCACTTTCCAGGTCAATTAGGTTGGTGGCACCAGGTGAATAAAGGGGAGCCATGGGACAACAGCCTTAGCTCAGTGCTCTTAAGTTCTTTGCTTGGCCATGATTGTGCAAAATGACTTCTCACCAAGTCTCCCCTTAAGACATACATCTGTGCCTCTCATTTTATTTCTTTTATACACGAGGGGAACACATGAATATGGATGCATAACTGCAACAAGAGAGAAAAGTCACTCACAGTTTTTTCCTCTGTTTTCTTGCAGCTCTGTATGTGTCTCTATCATACTTACGGTCCACTTGTCAGTTACAATACAGGGCACAAAGAAGGAGAAATACACCACTTTATACACAGTTGATCTATGAGTTGAATGGGTGCTTGAACTGGAATAAATAGAATAATGCATGACAATTGTCATTTCCTTCTGCATGATTCAAATGGTCCGCCTTCATGAGTATTTTCAGATGTTTCGTCTAATGGCATTCTACAGTTGGCACTGTATTCACAAAATTCCTACCCTGCAATTCCACATTCTTTTAGTTTGAGAAAAGAGGCTGAGGTAAAATTGTTACTTTTAAGTCCAGTATGGGGAGGGGGGAAAGCCTAAATCAGAATATGTTTACACTGTAATAAGAATTTTAAAGAAATAGACACAAGGGGGAACAATATCTCCAGAGTCCTCAGTACTGACTACCTTCTATTTTGTAGCCAAACCATAGGTTATATAATCATGTATGTAAAATGAGGATCAACAAAATTCCAGTTATATCAGTTAATTAAGCCCTTGAAATTTCTTCCTGCCTTTCATCTTGCCTAGAAGAAAAAGAAGTACCATCAGAGGACATCTGGAACCTGTGTCTTCATTCCAACATCTTTTCCTGCTCCATAAAGCATGATGCTTTTATGCATTTGCCAGTCAATTTTTTAGCCAGAGTCTCTGTATCACATCACCTCTCATGACTCTTTCCTGTGCCAAGGTAACCAAAAGGTGAGGTGTTGGTAAGCCCTAAAGGTCCTGCAATCTCTGCTCTGCATACAGTCTGCATCAAAGAACTCAAATCAGTTTTATGAGGACCCTCTGAAAAAACATAAGTAAATAGAAACTTGCACTGTACAAGTGCTAGCAAGTAATGATATCTGTTTTAAAATAACTCTTAACCAGATGGATTGTGAGGCTGCTAAAAAGATATCTGGCCAACAGAAATGTTAGTCTTAAACAGGAATGTCTGCTCAAAAACAGCTTAATATTAAACAGAACTTGAAAACTTCAGAACTTCTATAACAACCCATAATTCACCATTTCTACTTCTACTATGTTATTTAGACAGTTCTCCATTCAGATGTCTGAATGGATGTCTAAAATAACAGCTTACTTGTGGAAATTTAAAAAATGAGCATTGACAGGCATGAATTTATGGTGATTTGTATTATTCCCATGCATGTTACCTCCTTCAAATGTTGTAATTCATTGCTACCTACACTACATGTTTTGGAGGCAGCAAAAATACAGAAGTAACCAAAGCTCTGAGATTTCTGCAGATACAATGACCAGAATTATTGTAAAACCTGAGTAAGGTTAATTGTGATTTAATCAAATAAGATTAAACAATTCCAAGAAGTTAACTGATGAATTAAACATGCCATGTCACTGCTAGATCTAGATAAAGTAATTTTATTTAAGTTATTCCATGGGCTTCATTCATCTTTCTGGGTTGTTTTTTTTTTGTTGTTTTTTTTTGTTTTGTTTTGTTTTTTGGAGGGGGGTAGTTTTGTATTTTGTTTTGTGTTATCAATGACTTATTCTTCTCAGTTTAAGAAAAATCTTGTATTAAGTTACTTCATAATTCACTCTGTTGACTTGTACTGTGATTTCTGGTTCAGTTCTTATGTTGAACTTCGTATAGTTCTGATGTTCTGGTCTTAATATGGTCTAATGAAGGCTTCTAGCATGAACTTCTAAATTTACAAGCGTCTTTTGGACCATACTGCTTTACCCCTCAAGACCAGCAGTTATCACTATTCATGAACCTTCTTGGGAAAGAGAGCTGAGCATGTGCTTGCTTTCCATGTAATCATTAAAAAAGTGTAGGACCAGAACAGATTGATACAACCAACCAACCTGACTATCATAACAAATACCATAAAATATTCATCCTGTTATTTTTGCATCAAATTTTGTTTCACTTTTAACAACTCAATTTCAGCATGTTCCAGCCACAGTGTTTTCCCAGCCTCTTGATTTGTTATGTTAAGACAACAGTGGCACCAGGCATGAAAATGAACACTTCCACGTCTGGTGAAGAATTTATATTATCAATTTACATTGATAGTATCTGTTATGTCTTTTTATTTATGTCTTCTTTCTTATTTCTAACTCCAGAATGTGCGCATCATAAGGAGAAGGGGCAGAGATTAATGTTATTTTGCAAAAAATAAATGTCTTGATGAGTCAGCTAAGATCAATAGGCACTTGAATCTGACAAGTACAAGACACAGACTTAATGATCGGGCTTAGCATATCACCATGGGTACATTCACCCCTAGCAGGGTTCCACAGCACAAATACCTCTGATATAGCCCCAAAGCAAGCTTGACCCAAGTCTCTGGGAATAACTAGGTACTGATATTGCTGTCAATCCTAGCTGGTACAATTGGCCCAAACACAACACCAAATTTAGGTGGCTGGGTTACCTGCCAGACTCAAGTTAGTCCTTGTTCTTCAGATATGCTGGGCCTAACCATGGGATCTTAGAATCATAGAATCACTAAGGTTGGAAAAGACCTCCAAGATCATCCAGTCCAACCATCCACTTATCACCAATATTTCCCACTAAACCATATCCATCACTACAATATCCAAACGCTTCTTGAACACCTCCGGTGCCAGTGATTCCACCTCCTCCCTTAAAATCCCATTCCAGCACCTGACCACTCTCTCAGATAATTATTTTCTAATGTCCAACCTGAATCTCCCCTGATGCAACTTGAGGCCATTTCCTCTAGTCCTGTTGCACCCTAGTTCAATCTTAGCACCCTCCTGTTGCCTCCAGAGTCGCCAAGTGTGCTAACTGTCCTACTATATCAGAAAGACTCCTTGTAAACAGCAGTCTGTTCTTATGTATTTACTTGACTTGGAGACTAAATCAAGAGTACTGCCATAAGGCTAATGAACAGCAGATGCCAGTCAGCTACAGAGCTTTTCAGTGAAAAACCTGCAAACTACAAAAGGTGCCCTCAAACCATCTGACTGCAGAGACTAAGGGAATTTTAGACCAGACGGGTACGCGTACAGTGAGTAAACAAAGACAACAACCTTCATAAAAGCAAGGTGTTTTAAAGAGCTTTACTTGTTTTCATCTATATCTGATTTTCTTTTTTTTCCCACAGGAGGAATTCATTTTAAATTTTGTCTGTTTCTGCAGTGCAGAGAAATGTATTGCTGCAGGAAGCACTAGCAGCTATCACCAGCTGCTATGGAGGTCCAGAGTGAGTCAGTCCCTTATTGGCCTTACCTGACCTACCATCCAAGCCAGCAGCAATGAACATGAAGCCTTTATGATGTGAAATCCTATTGCCTATGGATATTTTCATTAATTAACAAACAAATTCAGTTGTTTCTGGTCTCCTATCAGAATACTAACCAAAGTAGTAACATCATTTCAGAGAACTTGGGTACACTAGGCTTACAAGTAAGGCAAAGTGTGTAAAGTGCTCATAAACAATTTGAAAAATCCTCCACACACTTTCATATCCTGCAAGTCACTAACACAGTCTCTCTCCTCAACCCACACTCTAGCAATTGTATTTATTTATTCAAGTTCCATTCATTCCAGTGATCACAGCTGCAGCTTTGGAGATTTTCATGTTGCAGAGAGGTTCAGGACCTGTTACTGCTACTCAAGCCATTAGCCACAGCTCAGCAACCAGGAAAAAAAAAAAAAAAAGGAATACACTCAATTGTTTTTATTGAGGTAACAACCTTGGCAGCAAACACTGCGCTGTGATGTGAAAGCTTCCTCCTGAGCTGGGTGTCAGAGGGGAGGAAGGACACAGCCGGGAGAGCTGCTTTTTGAGCTGCCTGCAGACATCAGAAAGAGGCAGGTGGGAGCAGGAAATGTCCTCCAGAGTCATGGCCAATACTGCAGCACAGGGCACAACACTTTCTCGCCTCTGCCTCAGGAGGAATCTAAGCTGAGGATAATAATGCCACCCCATGTGACACTGCATAGCTCTTTTTTGTTCCTTGAAGCTCAGCTCAGACTGTGCAGTGACCTCAGAGAAGTACCACTGAACCCCAAAGAGGTCAGTTCCGTATTTTGTGACCCCACTTACAAAAGTAACTCAGCTCCAGCTCCCTGCCTTCACCTTCAAGGTGGTGGTGTGCTTCTGCAAGCAGTGTCACAGTGGTGGTTTGAAATTTCATTCATTAGTGTTTGCAAAATACTTTGAGATTCTCAGACAGGAGATGCTATTGAATTCTAGATATCCGTTCGATTAGCTCTGTTCAGAAGTTATTTCATCCAGCCAAGTTGAAAGATCAAAAATATCATAGAATGGCAGGTGACAGAAGAAAACAGAGCAAAATCAATTTGGAGATGGTCAACTACTTCCCATTTCTCTACGAGGAGAGTTCACTACATCCCCACAACTATCCCAGTCTCACGGACAGCCTCCTCCTGAGCTTGGGGCAGTGGTGGCCTCAGCCACGCTCTGGGAGCTGCACCCATGTAGCTGAGCTGTAGAGGTATCTATGTCACATCCCTGTCCCCACAGCCCAGAAATGCCATTAAGCTGGTCCTTGTACCTTGGAAATACTTGGCCCTTGCAGCCACAGCCAGCTGCTGCTCCTCACCCACACACAGAGGCTTTGGGGATGATGGTGAGCTGTAGCTGCTATTCACCTTATTTTAATCAAACAGTCGCTGAAGAGGCAAAACCAACAGACTGCTCTTTCTCGTGCTCCAGGTTTTGCCATCTATATCAATTCTTGTTAGAGGACAGTGGATTTCCTTCACTATTATTAGCCATATTCTCATCAGCGAATGTTTTGTCACAGCACTAACAGCACTGGTTCATAGCTCTTGGCTACCCGTTATTAATTCAGCAAAGTTTTAAAAGAATTGTAATGCCAGGTGTCCAGCCTCCCCAGATCTTCGGCCTGTTTCTCTCCCGAGCATTAAACCTTATTCATTATTCCATCCAGTTATTTATTACCCTCTTTATAAATTCTGAACAAATTTCTAACTGACATTTTCAGCAAAAGGTCAGCTGAAATACACACAGTGTTGCTTGTACTGCCTACCTTCCCTCCTAAAGGTCCGCTAGAGCTCATGTTCTGCATGTCATCTATTTACTTGTTGCATTGTGCAATAGGCCTTTGATCCCCCGCTCACCTGCCTGCCAGCACTCCCTCCCATGAGGGAGCTATGGGGTGTCTCTCCTCTTTTCCACTCCTTTCTAATTAAGCTGGACATGTTTTCAATAGCCCCCTCTCCAAATACAGAGGAGTACATTGCTTAAAATGCCACGATCCAGCTCAGTTACTAATCACACATGATGGAAGCACCAGGCATGTGCCAACAAAATCAAGGGACTGAAAGGAGCTAGGAGCCTAAAGGCACCTGTCTCTTGATGAGTGTAAATTTCTTCCATATCTGGGAATCCTGGGAAGTTGAACATCTGTGCTTTACATGAATACATCTATGGGCTACATACCACAGATTCTATCTTAAAAATAAATTCAATTCAACAAAATGATAGCTCTCTTTCACCAAAGGGACTGAGATTAACAGATTTTCCCAGAGTATAACTGGAACTGCACGCTATACACCAAATATAAATTTTTCTTCACTAAGTTTTCCATCAAAAAGTTACGTCCAGATTCAGATTCACTGGATGTGCTAGTGTCCCTTTTTGTTGTGAAAACCTGAATATTTAGCAGCTTCACTGTGAGATGAAACACCTGGACTTCATTCAAGGACTTATCTCCCACTTCTTCATTTTTAATGCACTTTATGCAGGGACATGGACTGTCGCTGGAATGGCACTTGAAATTCGAGTGATTCATCTCTACTCTGTCATTTTGAAAGGGATTTTTAAGCACCTGCATTACAAACTGTGATCGCCAAGCAGAACAGCAAACCCAGGAGAGGCCAAAGGTGTAACCTACCTGTTCCAAGAGCTTTAACTTTCAATACCAGGTGACTTTGCTGAGACCCCTCTGCTCAGAGCACTGGATTCTGGGGTCCCCTTTTGGAGACCTGACACAAAATGTGGGATGCAACCTCGGAACCTCTGTCTGTGGGTGGGACTGAATGTGTAACAATAGTAAAAGTGCCTGAACTTGGTCGGTACCATGAAGCACACATCCATGTGGGCAAATAAATCATACACTCTGGTTAAATGATGGAGATAGCCTGGTCCTTAATAATGAGCAAATCAAGCAGCAAGCCATTGTATGGCAGAAGTTTGGACCCAAACCCATGAACCCACACCTGCAAATCCAGCCATCACACAGAAATAAATGTACTTTTTCAGGCACTGGTTTTCTACAAACACTTAAAATATTGCTATTTTCCTAAGGAAGAAGGAAATAGAGAGCTACCACATCCAGAAATCCTGATACATGTCTCAGCAATGAGAAAACATCTCACAGGAGACTTCAATGAAATGGGATCCTGTTACACCTAGTGAGGATCTCACAGAGACTTTTAGTCTGGTTTCCAGTGCTTGCTGACTTTCTTCCTCTAAAACTGAAATAGGCACTAGTTCTTCCGAAACATTATTTAGTACAGCCCTCACAGCAGAAAATGCAGTTCATCCTCATTCTCTGTAAGGTGAGCTGTGAACATAAATTAAAAACTCTTGGCTCCTCAAGCTGTACCACTTTTCTACAACAGTATAAGCAGAGAGCAGGAAATATCTCTTTGCCATAGCCAGAGCACTTTATGCCCTCTTGGTGAAAATTTTTGGGAAAGAGTTACTTTTGGTTTCAGTGATGTATCTCAGATCTGTGGTTAGTGTCAGCACTGATGACAACTATGCTACATCAGATTTAAAATCATGGTGAAGTACCTGAGTACTACCTGCTACTCTTCAAAAGGAAAAATATTCTGGACTCATTCCATTAATTTCAAAAGACTCAAGGAGCCTGTGAAGCAGAAATAACAATATGCTCACTATGAACTGTATAGAAATTCAGGCATTTGGGTTCTTATTCAAACCCACACAAAGCTTTCTTCAAACCAGTTCAGAGCAAAGCTATGATAGATGAAAGCATAACTCAAAGATAGGTAGTCCAAAGGTCACCTTTTCAGGATGGGTTAAGTAGGCACTGATTTTCTGTGCAAGGCAGAAATGACAATGAAAAAGCCAGCTTGCAAGCAGCAAAGCTTATTGCTTGCCAGAACGTAACTACTTCCTGACAAAAACTGGCAAACTGGAGAGAAAAAATAATCCACTTTTTTGTATGCTTTTGTTTTATTTTGTTGCTGCTAGCTAAGGCATTCATGCAGCAGGTTATCAAAGCAGCTCACTTGATGCCTTTCAAAATCATCTGGAACAGCATACAATGTTTATAGGTCTAATTCTTGTCATTCTTTAATCAGGGGGAAACCTGCCTAATTGAAAGGAGATGAGTGATAAATCCCCATCAGGAGTTAGCTGTGCAAATGACATTCATACCATCCCATTCAAAGAAATGATGGGTTTCCAGACAAAGTTTGCACCTGAACAGGAGGTCTCTGATCTTGATCCAGACCATGACTGTCCGTGAAGCTGGGCTTCTTCCCCATCAGAAGTGGGGCAGGTAGTAGCTTTGGAACTCAGATGAGGTCTGCTACAGAGCTGGGACACAGCCAAGGCTTATGCTTGGATCCAGAACTGCAGAAGCATTCTGAAGTTCCTCATTTTTGTCATTTTTTATATGTTTACACATGACTAAAGCTCCAGCCATTGAAAATGTTAAGTTTATTTGGAGAACAGAGAGCACATGTGCCTATGAACTCTTGCAGAGAGGTATTTCATTAGAGATGTTGCAGTTTTCTGAATTATGAAGAATGTTGTGCTAAATGGAAGCATATTCTTAAATACTGATAAGAAAAAAAAAAAAGAGAGAGAGAGAATAAAGCATGCAGCATCATTTGTCAGTTCAGAAATCTACTGTTCACCTATCTGAATTTTCATATGATCATCCAGTCCCCTCCAAGTCCAAAGAATGGGAAAACAACATAATGACAACAAGAAATAAAATACCAAAAGAAATTAAATAGATTTGTCTGGAAAAGGAAGATTTTGTAGGTGAATATACAAGAGTAGGATGACAAATAGCATAGGGAAGTAAATGGGGATTAGTTATTTATCTTCCTTGCAACATAAGAACTTGAAGGAATTGAAAATTCCCAAGCAGATGTTTTAAAAGAGAGAGAGAAAAAAAAAAAAAACACTGTTCCACACAGCATATCTAAATGTATAAGAAACACTCATGGAGACCTACCAGTCACAGAGCTGTAAATATAATCTGCCAATAAATCTCTATTGCTTGCTGGAAGCTGTGAGGGTATTCCACAGGATTATCATGCACATGTCCAGCCTTTGCATAATTCCTCAGAACAACTGATTTTTGGTTTGATGGAGACTGAGCACAGTTGCATGTTCTGAGGGGTTTTTAGACAAGCAGCTCAAATAGAAACTGCTCAACAGATATTCTTAGAACCATAAGAATTTAAATTTCATCAGCTCCTTGGTGTGACAGGCACTAGTGGAATTGTTCTGTCACATTGATTCACCATAATATTCAAAATCTCAGGATGCAAAAGGCATGTATGTTTTTTTCTTTGTCTTCAGATGTAGATTTCTGCTGGTTTGCTCCCAGCTGGAAGAAATACTCAAGAAACAAGATGAAAATTGGAAAGCAGTGTGAAAGAATAACTAAATGAGAGAGCAGAAAGGTTAGGGAGAAAAATAAATATTATACATATTCACATACATTTCATTTCTTGATGTTTTTTTATTTTACTCTGTATTTAGCAGTAAGGCCTCATACCCATGTAGGCATGAATGTAAGAACAGAAACAAATCTCCCTTTCCATTCCGCATGAAGAGCCAGCTGGATCCAAGATGCTCATAGACTGCTGGAAATTATAAGAATTGGAAAGGAGAAAAGCATTTCATAGAATCATTGAGGTTGGAAAAGCCCCGTAAGATCATCCAGCTCAGTCATTCACCTATCACCAGTATTTCCCACTAAACCATGCCCCTCAGTACAACATCTGAATGTTTCTTCAATACCTCCAGGGTCAATGACTCCACCACCTCCCTGGACAGCTCATTCCAGTGCTTGACTACTCTTTTAGAGAATAAGTTTTTCCTAACAATCCAACCTGAATCTCCCATGGCGATACTGGAGGCCATTCCTATCACCAGTTACAGGAGAAAGGTGGCCTGTCTCCACCTCACCACAACCTTTCTTCAGGTATCTGTAGAGAGCGTTAAGGTCTTCCCTGAGTGTCCTCTTCTCCAAAATGAACAGTCTCAGTTTCCTTAGCTGCTCCTCATAAGGTTCGTGCTCACAGTCATAGAATGGCATAGGTTAGAAGGGTCCTTTAATATCATCAGGCTCAAACTCCCCTGCCATGGACAGGGTTGCAGTAATCTGGCAGAAGTTTACATTTCAAGGTTCCAGATAACCTAGCAATTCAGTCCCTGTCTGCATGACTCTCTATCCCTGCTCCTCATTTTCACATCCCAGCTCCCTCATTATTAATCTGCCTCGCCTGACAAGAAGGATAGTGTGCATGCAGAACAATGTGGCTGAAGCCTGGGACTGTCCATTGCAAACCCTGTACGCAGCAGTGATCACTATGATATGATCTGTGCTTAAAGCTGACCAGCAGCAATAGAAGGATTTTCTGAAAGAGACGTAGATAATCACAACTAAGGATTTGGAGACAGAAATATTTGAGGTTTCAGAGAGTTGACTGTGGGAGGGGGTTGACTGTTTTCCCACCAATTCATAAATGATCTGTGTCTTCTTGAAGTTTCTATGTGCAGGAAATTCCTCTGGTTTCTGCACTTCTTTTGCACAAGCTTCCTAAGAAGTGCAACCAAAATCTCCAGAATGTCACTCACAGACTCCGGTGCTTCTAAAAGGAAAAGCATAAGAAGCAGGACTCTGCAATCCAGGACCAAAATGGGTATGTATCACAGGGCTGAAAACAATACTTACACCCAGCCCAGAGACAGAGGTAGCAGCATAGTAGTTAGAGTCCTTGTTGACAGACTTGTGCTCATTTGCAAAGTTGGGCTGGCCCAGGTTGTGATGGCCTAAGCAGAAGGACCTCTTTACTCCACTCTGATAAGACTGCATGTTACAGGAGATGCTAAAGCTCTTAGAAAACTAATCTTTCCATGTGGCTTAGTATGGACTTGGCTGAGATAAAAGATTCAGGTTTTCCTAATGCTGATGTAGGGACATGAGGGGTATGAGATTATCCTGGCAATACCATCTTTGGCAAAAGCCAGCCATCTGCTTCAGTCCACTGAAGGAAGTAAACATTAGAGCAACAGCAGAAGCACTTCAGTGTAATCTGGAGACAGAGTCATTTGCACACCATCACCCCCACTCTGCATTATTATGGAATGAAGAATCCAGTCTCCAGCTTCATGAGATGAAGTTATGGTGCAGTAGAAATGTTGGTGGATTTTTTTTCTGTTTGTTTTGTTTTTAATATTCTCCCAACTCCTACTAAACTGCTTAAAATGCAGATATAATTCCATAACCCTCTGTGAGTTTATGGAAGTTGAATCAAGATTAGAGTTCAGAGTCATTCCTTAATAAAAAAAAATATTGACCCATAAGTTGGAAGCGGTGTTAGTCACCAATGCAGCAGATGGGAAAAGAAAGTTGGTTTTGAAGCTCTGGAATAGAAATAATGCGATCTAAGCTTGCTTCTTTTCAGTGCCTGACACCAACCATAGATGTCTAGCAGTATATGCAAGAGCAGTACCATTAGCTGTAGGGATATGGTCAACAAGTGCCAAGCAGCTAATTTTTTTATGGCTGTCCTTTGACAGGAAATTTCATGCTTCAACTGTGCTTGTCTGTCCCAATCTGTCAAATGCTCAGTGTTTTCCAAGAAGGGAAAGCATGCTAAATGTTCCTTTCATTCTCTAGTTAAGCAGGAGAGAGAAACAGAAAAAAATGTGTTATGGCCTTATATGTGTTTGATATGCAGTCCTATAGCATAAACACTTTTTTTTTTCAGGGACTGTTCTAGTCTGTTCTTGAAAATGATTTCATTTCCCCCTCAAGGTGTCTTAGTTCTCATCTGTGAAGATGATAATGGGAATGTGATCCTCACACCAACAGAAATATGGTCTAGAGTATAACCAGATGTGTGAACCTGTGCCTCATTCAGAATGTTTTTAGCAAGACATCTGTTTATACTGAAAATTGATTGACTTGAATGTAATATTTCTTTTGTGAATAATCTACAAGGTATAGATTAGTGATAAGTGTAGGATACATTAAATTAAATAATCAAAAATAGTGGGTTTTCCAACAATACAGTTTAATAATTTCTTCATATGTTTGTGCTTTTACATCAGATAAAATTGCAACACAAGAGAAAAAAAAAAAAAAAGTAATGTACATTTCAAGAAAATACCCAAAGCCGTTACAGTTTTGGCTTCTTATTCATTGATTTACAGTTATGTACAAGATCGTTTTATTTGCAGTAACCAGTGAAAATATAATGATTTATTTACAGTGTTAGCTGGTGCCTTTTACTATGCAATTCAGCCATTTCATTTTTGGTATTTACATTCATAGTAACAGGAGCTCATCCCCAAAACTCATTTAGGGATAGGGCCAAGAGGAGGACTGAAACAAGGCAAGATTCTCACCACCAACCATAAATGTACCTCTGAAATCCCATTTTTTATAAAACTGAAGGAAGAATCCAGCACCGAATGCACTACTGTAGCCTTTATATTGACAGTCAATATTATATGGTGTCTCCACTGAGAATAGTATTCCCACTCGTGTCTGGGGGAAGTATGTGCAAGCTGGAGGCACTATATTTTTCAAGCTGCAACAGATAGAATGTATAACTCTGTCAGTAAAGGGATGCCCTACTTATCTTGTCAGAGACCCCCAAAGCAAATGAAGATACAAAGTACGTTATCCTTATAAATGTGTACAGAGAATATTTTACAGTTCTTACACAGGGGGTTTAGCTAGGAGGAGAAAAAATGAACATTTCATCATAATACACAAGTTGTTCTATAGAATCACAAAATAGCTCAGATTGGAAGGGACCTCTGGAAGTCTTCTATTCCAAATCATTCAGAGCAGGGCCAGCTTCAAGGTTAGAGTTAGCTTTAAATGTAGAACAGGTTGCTCAGACCTGTGTCCAGTCAAGTTCTGAAAGACTCCAAAGACAGACAGTATGCAAATCTGGACACCTATTGCCATGCTTGAACACCCTTTTGGTAAAGAAAAACGTTCATAACACCCTCTGAGAACTTTCCACCTTAGAAGGATAATCTAGGGTCCTTTAAGTAAGTCAATTACAATCCTTTTATTGACAACAACAGCATTAGAGCATCCCTAGACCAAGTATAACAAGCATTATTATTTCCGTTTTTCAGAAGGAATGATTCATTTTTCTAAATTATTTTCTGACATCTAGTCAGTAGGGTACCGCTGCTTGAAATATTTACCTAGATTATATGTATCCACTTTTTCTGGCATCAGGAAATCAGTGCCACAGTTGCACTTCCTTAATCTGTGACAGATTCAATATTTTGCACATTATACAGCTGTTGCAGAACAGCGTGCTTATGGGAGCATGAGTAGGTGCGAATTGCTCACATAAAATGCATGAGGGTTCCACCTCAGAACCCACTCAGCAAAAATAAAAACAGTTTGGGGAGCAAAAGCTAGTACTCCATATTATAGCTGTATGTGCCTGAGTTTGAGATCCCTGTTTTACCAATGCCTGCTGTCCCTCCTGACTGTCAAACCTGTTTTGTCTCTCACAGCATGAAAAATGCAATTGACAGCATAGCTTCCTCCAATAAATGCTGCTCCTAGCTAAAATGCTTTTCTGTCTCCTATATAAAGGCAGCCACTCACCCAATCACTCCTTCCCAACAAAACATTAGAGCACGAGCTACAGGCCACATGCCCTTTACTTCCCCAGCCCTAGGAATGAGGAAAACAAACTAAAATTAGTTTAGCCTTTGTATTCAGGCTTAAAATCTCCCCACAGACACAGTTACAAGAACACATACAGTCGCAGATGAAAACCTACTGTGTCCACCCTAGGAAATTTGTTGCAATGCTTTCTTCTTATATAACACACATTTTGTGACAGTAACCATCACAACCAGAATACAAGACTGCAGATGTGTGCTTACACATTGACCATAAATTTGTGAACCCTGATAACTGGAGCTACTTCTCTGACTTAAAATGTAGAACAGGTTGCTCAGAACTGTGTCCAGTCAAGTTCTGAATATATGGACAGTATGCAAATGCTGGACACTTATTGCCATGCTTGGCCACCCTTATGGTAAAGAAAAATGCTCATAACATCCAATGAGAAGAAAGCAGGAAAAAAAATAATTCTAGGCACCAAAATGAGCCATGCTGTATCTAGAGAGACAAATAATACCAAGGGAAACATGTATTGGGATGCTAATGGGCTTATTTACATAGCCAGTCACAATTGTCACATTTGTTAGAAAGGGAAATAAGGCTTCCCCCTGTGCAGTCCTCTTGTAAGATCCAGACTCTTCAGCAGGGTAAAAGAGATGCAAAATATTCTTTCTCCTCTCAGTGTAGATGCACAGAGTAGCTTCTACCATCAGCGCGAAGGCAGTGTATGGAGGGAAACGAAAGTCAAATCATATTAAAAAAAAAGTTTCTGATTGCCACAAAAATTTTGACAGCTGTCTAGAGGAAGATGTTCCATAGGCCTCTCAGCAGAATAACAAGGTGACGCAAGATGCTGCATTTCAGTTCTCTTCCCTGGTTTTCTTTTTCTAATACTTGTTTGATAACCCACAGACCATTCTCAGGCTATAGCAACAAATTATCTCTTTGAAAGTCTTCCTCATCTCCTGGCTACGAAAGGCATAGATCAAGGGATCGATCACTGAGTTGCACATAATGAGAATGAGGTACATGTTGAAGTGAGACATGAAGCAAACGCAGTACAGGTTTTGTGGGCAGGAGATCATCAGGATGAGATGGAGGAAGAATGGAGCCCAGCATACAATGAAGATGCCGAGAAGCATAGTCAGAGTGATGGCTCCCTTCATGCTGGTTCTTTGATGGACAGAGTTGTACCCAGGCAAAGCAGCTATTTTCTTCACGTGAGTACGAGCCAGGAGAAACATATGGATGTACAGTGAGACCATGAGGAATAGCATGGTAAAAAACATAGTGATGAGACAAATTATAACATAAGTCGATTCATAGTAAAGGATGAAGACAATGCCACAGCCTGTGCAAAAGGTCCAAATGCATGCAATGATAAGACCTGATCTTTTCACTGTCATGATGTTGTGGTAACGCAGGGCATAGAAGATAGTGATGTATCTGTCTACTGCTATCGCCAGCAAACTGCACATGGAAGCCACCACAGATATGCAGATTAATGAATCAAAGACATTGTCTATATGACGGACAAAGGCATCTTCCATAATTATGTGCCTATTGTTTATTAAGTATATTGTTATAGTCTCCCAAGCGTTAGACACACTAACCAGCATGTCAGCCACTGCTAAACTGCAAACAAAAAAATACATGGGTGAATGCAAGTTCTTATTCTTAACTATTGCACATATCACTAAGATATTTTCAAGGAGGCTTACAATGCCCAGGGTTAGGAACACCTCAGCTGCAATGACCACTTGCTCACATGGTGATGACTTGCTCTTGACAGTAGGCACAGTAAAGTTGCTGCCAAAGGCACTCAGGTTTAGTTCAGAAACATACAGTTGAGAGGATGTGTTCATGTCTGAAAGCAAACACTTTCTGTTTTCTCTGAGGGACTTGCCAAGGAGTGTGGTAAATGCATTTTCCAAAAGGCAAAAGATCCTGCCAAAAAAAAATACAGCATGACAAGAACAGGCAAAAGTTGACAAAACAAATATCAACCATTTCTACTTAATTTGGCTTGTACACATCCTGTCTCTTCCACACAATATTCCTCTAATGATTCTAAATTAACTTCCACTTGGCTCAGTTTTTCTGCTCATCCATACTGGGAAATTAAAACCATAAACTGATGAAGAGATATATGCACTCTTTTTTGTACTTTTGTTCATCCTATTCAGCCTCCCAGAAGTGAGCACAATGTCCTGGAAATTCTGCCGAAAACAAATCAACAGTTTGCAGATTTTCATTTCTCAGAGCCCAGAAACACAGGAGAAAAGTATTACATTGTGCAAAACCTCATCACTGAAATGCAACATATAGAAGTTGAAGTACTGCTACAAATAAGAATTGAACATTTTCAGTAAACAACTTACACGCTTCCTGAACTTTGTACTTCTTAAGTTTGCACAATCTGCATTATAAACAGTTCATCTGTGCAATACTAACAAGCTCATTTTAAGAGCATAGTATTAAATCACTAACCAAGGCAAGTGCATACATTCCGAGATACATTAAGCTTACAGAATCAGTAGAAGGAAATTCTGGCACAGCAATAAGTTTTCTATTTCAGATCATGACCATTTTTTTCTTCTGGTAATGAGAATATTCAGAGCAAACTGTGAGCCATCAGGTTCTTAATAAGGGGAACACAGCTGATTGTCAATGACTTGTTGCAAGTAAAATTTAAAGCTCCTCAGGCAAAATAACTTTCACTTTTTAAACATAACCTTTCATTTTTAATCAAGAATTAACTGTATCTATTTACCAGAGCTGCTCCTTCAGCTACTCTTCCTCTTCATCTCCTGCAACCTTCCCTCCAGAGAGCAGAAGTTTCAGCCCCTCCTCACCCAACATCTGGGGCCGGGGACTCCTTGGTGGGGACGGATGACATTATAGAGGAAAATGAATGAGTAAATCCATAGAGTCAAGGCTGACCACGAATAAATTACTTACTGTGCAACTGCCCTTTTATAGTCTCCGTGCAATAACGATTTCAGTACTGAAACTGTGGCTCCTCCTCCCCTTTGCCCCTCTGAACTTGTCTTTTCACAGATCTAGTTAACAAAGGCTTCGGTCTTTACCACCATCTAGTGGTCTTTGCCTGTCTTTCTTTTTACCTGGAGAGTGATTCAGATCTAAAACTCATTATGAGGTTTTAAAATTCTTGCGATTGCTATACCTTTGGGAAAAAAGATTACATTAAAGGAAAAAATGCACTAGGCATGCTCCTTTCTAAGCACATCTCACGTGTGTTGGTTTTTCTGTTTTCTGTGCTTTTGCAAATACTCACTATCAGTAACTTCATGTTCCGGAAGAGGTAAGAGCAGAAAATCATTATTGAACTGGGAGGCTTCTGTTATCATTCTTAAAAACATTTTATCCACAGTTATAGTTTTGCAAGAATAGGAAGAACACCATCACAAAACTCGTAAGAAAACATACCATCAAGCCTATCACACCACTAATAGAAGAGGTAAGCAAAGCCATTTCTGTGGAATACATAATACAGAAGAAATAAATGATTGCATCCTGGCTCCCTCCCTTGCTGGTGTAGAGATTTCCATGCACATGAGAAGGATAATACATTGTCCAGGACTGGGAGCCACAGATGCAAATCTCTGTTTCATGGATTTTTTCCATGGTGTACAATAACTTCAAATGCTTATTTATAATTACAGCTTTTTTTTTTTAAAGAATCACCACCAGAAAGCACAAATGATAGGGCTGACAATGTGCTGTCTTCAGTGTTTGGTTAGATTTTATTGATAGAATACAGCTAAATCTGTGTTTAGATTTTATTGATAGAATACAGCTAAATCTGTGTTTCTGATTGTTACGCTCCACAGAAGCTTCCTTTATTGTTACTGCAAGCTTCACTTCAGAAACTCTCAAAGACCTGAGACACTGTATGAAAGGTTCTTATGTGTGAATAGTCTCTGCACCAGAGGAGACAGAGAAAAATGTTTTGATTCATACTCATAAAAAGGCTTCTCTAAGACTACACAGTTACAGTCTGGAGGTGAACTTTGCATATCCCTTCTCCCTGCTAAAGGAAAGAGAACTTAGATTACCACAAAATAGAGGCAGAAAACTATATGCTGAAGTGCAGCTGTTAGATCTGGGAAGATAAAGCCAGCAAGGAAACAGCACCTGAACAGCAAGTAAACATAATCTGAGCTCAGAGTTCCTTGCTGTGCTCAAAGGAAAAGAATATAGGATGCCCATCTCCAGTTCTCTTTTTGTTCTTCGATGTAAAGGATCTTTTGGTTCTTCTACATTATCTTTAGTTATCTTAGTTATCGTTTGCATAGTTTCTGATCCTCCCATTGCAAACCCTGGAAACCACACACCTACACACAATGCATTTCTTCTTTCTCACTTCTTACCTCCTCCAATGTTTGTGCAGATGTTATGCTTTTTTCCACTTTTACTTATTTCCCTTCTTGTACCTGAATTTTCTGTTTGTTACACTGTCTCCCCTTAAATTCTGTTCATCTCCCCATTTACAAATCCCTCTGTACATGCAGTCATTCAGTTTAACAAAATTTTTATGTCCCAACTTAGCTGCCTTCACAGCAGTTCTCTGCACCTTGCAGCACTCTGGGCAGACCACCTGATTGCCAGAAAGAAGTCACACATCAGAGTAGATGGGTTGGCTGCTATTCCTTAGTGCAATGTCGAGTCTCTCAGATACAAACTATGAAGCAGCTTTTGTATTCTTCTGCCCAGACACTGCAGGCCAGACCCTTGGTATAAGTGTCAATGCAAGAAATTTTACTTAAAAAGTTTGAAGAAAAAAAAATGACCTGCCTGGAAACTGGGGCAGTGGTATAGATATTGTTTGTTTACTTTAGAAGATGAAATGAAGTAATACTTAAAAAAAAAAAAAAAAGTGGGGGGGGAGTTTAATGGTAACATTTCGGCAGCAAACAGCTTCAAGCGTAACAGTTGGACAAGCAAGTAGCTGAAGGTGGACCCAATTAGCAGCTAGTGATGATGTGAGTTTTGAGAACAGCAAGTGCAGGACACAGGGTCAGATCTTCAGGTTCTCTGAGGGTTTTCTCAGGAAGGAGCTGTAAGTTTCCAGCCTTCCAGCTGGAGGGCACCTGACAGATAGGTTAGTCTTCCAGGTGTTTTTGATCATGGCGTTCAGCTCCCTTGCTTGTTCTGTTCATTAAATTATCTGTCTTCGCAGGTAGGTCAGCACTCTGCACTTTTCAAGTCCAGAAGGGTTATGTCTGGACAGCCAAGCTGGGGCAAATAGTACTTTATCCATGACTATGGGTATGCAGCTATTGGGACACACCAGTTTGGCACACAGAGTGATCCCAGGAGCACACACAGAGGAAAAGTGAATTCCAACTCCTGTCCCCAAAGTAGCATGTTCTTTCCACGGATGGAAAGAGGCAGAGCAGCAGCACACTGAGGTGGAGAGCCACAGGTCTGCAGCACTGGGGAAGCCTGAAGGAGGGTCCTTCGTGCCAGCATGCAGGATGAGACATGAATCTGGCTGGGGAGCCTGGCCTAGTTATTTCAGACATGGGTTCTGATTGAGCAGGGCTTGGGAGAGCTTCTCTTTAAAGCAGCTGAAACCAGGGCACCTGTCTGTATCATTCGCTTTTTTTTCTCACCAAATTCATATACTTGACCCCACATCTGGGCTGATTCTTCCTCCACGCTGCTTGAATTTGTTTCTGGAAAGGACAATTGCATGTTGTCTTCATGACAGCGAGGTACTGATTTTATCAACGAATGCAAAAAAGGAGGCCAGCAACACAATGCTCCAAAGGATTTTCTGTAAGAAGAGCTTATCACACGAAGATGAATTCTGCTATTAATCTGTGCTAATGTGTTCAGAGTAGAGTTTTACAGAGATTGGCACAAACCTACCCAAATTGTCTGTGCTAATACACTGAGGCAATTTAATTCCAGTGTCCTTCTGTTGCTTTTTTCATCTGTACAATGAAACTATATCTGTCCTTCATAACATAGCTGTGGATCGGTGTTCTTGGCCTGTTTATGAAATCTCTCCTCTGCTCTTTGCCTGTACTGCCACCAGCACAGACTCAGAGACACAGAGTATCTTCTTTGACTGCACTCTGTTCACTGAAATAAACCATGGATCCAGGGCAAAAGTGAAGATCACAGCCTTTGAAGATGTTATAACACCACAAATATTCTCTAACTGCTCAGACTCAGACAACTGTTTCTCTTGACCTCTGCTCTGAGCAGCATTGGCTAAGCTCCATCAAGGTCCTCGGTGTTGTCTCCTCAGTGTTCTCAGAGCAGCTCCACAGCATTTAATAAAGACAGGCAATTAATCCTGACCAAAAATAAAAGGCATTAATCCTTCTTGCCTTTAAATAAGAAAACAGTGGATGAGGTGGCGATAGACCCTTCATAGTTCAATCCTATGTCTTTTGTAGGGGACAGCTAAAAGCCTAAAAGTAATGTTTTGTAGTAAGCAGTATTTTAGTAAACACATTTTTATATATGTCGTGGCCTTACTTTTCAAGTGGTATTTGTAGAAAGAATCTCAGAATAGCAAGACCGAAAGAGACAACCAGATATCATGCAAGTTAAACCATGTCTGACAGTAGGATCACCCACACTTCCCCACACTGCCCTGGTGCTTCACACCATCGCTCCTTTCATCAGAGTGCACCAGCCCACTTTCAGATCCACGCTCAGTCCCCGTCAGTGCTGTTTCTCATGCTGGAAGAGAAAGCTGAGAAAGCTGCAATACAGTATAAATGATACTCTAGAAAGACGTATCTTAGTAATTTTAACTGGATGATGTCGTAACTAGCTCCCTAAACTGTAAAAGGGAAATAAGAGGTTTGGTAATCACCATTTTTATGTGCCTTCTAATGGGAGCCAATTTCAGCAATGAATCATCCCCTAACATTTTGTTAGAGCATGGGTCAGCAGTACAGACCTGCTGAATCATATAGGAGTGCAAGCCCCAGACACAGATGACCAGTGCCAGACAGCAGAAACTTTCTGAAAGAAAGGAGAGGTGGTTTAATTATGGACAAACTGAGGGGAGAAAAAAAAGAAAAAAAAAAAAAAAAAGGAAAAACTTAGCATGCTCTTGTTTGAATACCACATTCTTGATAGACCAAAGAAATTTGATGTGCCTTTATCCGTATTAGTAACAACAAAAAAAAAGTTGTTAAAATGCTTTAATTACATATTATGAGATATCCCCTGTCACTTATGCAAGATAATACTTCAGTATGGTAAAGGAAAATTTTAAGAGCATAATATTAATTTTTCTTAAAATACTTGTACGTCAGAGTCATACAACGTATAAAATGCTGCTAATTTGTTGCGTAATTTAGCTCTTCAGTGGGACTTCATTGTTTGGGTATTTATATGTTATGGAATGGTCACAGCCAATTCAGTGGATCCTGATGAATAATATCCCATCTTTATATTCAGAATTTAGCCTTCTCTGAGTGTGTTCTGTACTTCTTACACATTCTGAATACAAATATATATATATATATATATATATATATACCCCATAAGAGCAAAAAAAATCTGAAAAAATCTGATTTATAGGTATTTATGAACTTCTGGTCTAAATAGAACCCCTGAGCAGTTGTTCATTTCCCTCTTCCTCACAGTCAGATGAGCACAAGATCACAGTTTGCCCCGTCCTCTAGGAGCACTGCTCTCCCCTTCCTGGGCTGTGTCTTGTTTTGAGGTGAGAGCCCTGAGAACTCAGTCTCTCTCAGTCCTAAACTATTCTTGTAGTCAGTTTTTGGTAAACTAGCCCAGCATGGGTACTGAAAGATGAAAAAGAGGCTAAAAAGCAACTTCAAGAGGATGCAGACAGTGTAAATGCAGCAATGCATGCGTGCAGCTCCTATCTAAGCAAGTGCCAATCTCTCTGATTCAATGCACTCTTTGACTAAATGTAAACTTTCAAGAATGCCATGACAGCAATATCAACATTTCTCTATCTAGTTTTCAGAGGTATTTCTAACATCTTTGTACTGAAATACACGTTCTTTCCTTGCTCTGTATAGACTTGTAAAAATAGGTTACTTCCTATTAAATGAGATGTATAAATACACTGTGGGAATCAAATCATAACCATTTTGCTTAGAATTGAAATGTTTTCTGTTAAGCTCTTGTTCCACTGCATTTTTTGTGCCTTTCAACAAAGCAGCCTTGCAATATATAGTATATTTTTTACTGTCAAGATATTTTTAACCACTGTATCCTGAAAGAAATAAAAAAATAAAATAAAGAAAACAACATTACTTCAGGAGTAGGAATTATTTCTCTTCTTGCTTTCACCTGTAAAAAAGTAAAAATGTGAAAATTTGTTACAGCTGAAACCAAACATATCAAAATAAATATATATATATATTAAAACAAAGGTAAATGAAATTAGCCACAAACAGATCTTGAGAAAGAAGTCAGTACAGTGTTTGAACCCAGAATATTGTCTTCATACAGAAGTAACCAGTGCATTCACTTGTAACAGTAAGAAACTTAACCAGTTTACACTAAAGCATTAGCTCCAGCATCAAACTTAGCTGCAGCACAGTGACATACAAATATCAAGAGACTATCATGGGTCCCCCAAATTCATGGCATTTAAAATGCCAAACAGTAGGCACCACGTGCCCAGCTATATTTAGTGCCTAAGCCACTACTAATTGGAAAAAAAAATCAGAAAAGAACAGTATTGTCTCAAAGAGAAGACTCTAGATCAAGCTCTGGTGTTGACAAAAAAATAACCAAGGAAGCCCATGGCACAGGTTAATCGTTCAAGTCAGAAGGAATGGCATATTTTCATCTCTGAAAAATGAGTTGCTATTGGATCATTCAGAAAATCGATTTTTGCAAGAGCTGAGCCGGACTGTGCTGTAATTTCTCCACTGAATTCACAGTGGATCTAGGAGGGACGATGCAGATGTGTAACCTTACAACAGAACAACACCATGATAGAAGCTAGTCTTCCACATAAGACACAGTTGGAGCAGCAGTATCCATAAAAGTACCATGGCCCTCTAGTGCTAGCTATTGTGTTTGCACTTCTTGTGTTCATCCACGGACGCAGAGAACTACCAGACAAGCTGCTCTGAAGACTTAAACAGCAAGGACTGTGTTTATTACTGTGACTTGGCTAATGTCAGTGATGTCACAGAGCCACAAGAACATGGCTCTGATTCAGAAAAACAAGCTTATTTTTGTTGGTATGTTCCAGAAAGTCCATGACCAGTTCATAAGGGAAGGTCCCTGAAAGCCAATGGGGTGCAACAAAGGTCTGAACACTTACTTATAAACACACAAAGGAGCAGCAAACTAACTTTAGCTTCAGGGAAAGCAATAGCACAGTAGTCTATTTATATGTATACTAATACATATAATCAAATATATATCTATGTAAATATATGTAAGTTCTTGCCTCCTGATATTTTTCAAAAGAGTAAGTTTGCGGGCAGAGCAAGTTCACAGGCATTTATTTAAATAGGATGAAAACAAAAAAAAGCCTCAGATAAAGAAATATAGATGATTAACGCACATCTTAATTGTAGTAACAGAACTCCCTGTGGTACCGACATTGTCAAGTTCAATTACACCATCACTTCTGAAAAACAGGAGACACAAAGTGTTTAAGAGCCCTGGGTATAGAACAGCAGGAGCTTTGCTTTGATTTGTAGTGAGAAGCAAACTAGAGAAAATGGATTATCTCATCCAGTATGTCCAGTTAATTTGAGTTTTGCAAACAATATTGTTATCAGTGCTGAAAGACATAATTTCTACTAACGTAGTGACAATAATAATGAGAAAATGAAAATAAAAGCCATGATATTCTTTTTCAGATTTGTAAAATTCTGTTCTCAGCAGATTAAACAAGTCTAGCAGAAAACTGCAGTTATAAAATTATTTATAATACAACTGATTAAAATACAAAAGCAAATGTAAGTTTAATATTATTATAGAATAGTTAATCTGTGAGATAATTTAATCAATTCACAAAGAAAAACCAACACGTCTTCATCTTCATTAGCATCATCCTAAAAGACAGTGAATATCCCAGTAACTAGATAATTCTTTTTGTCTTCTTATTTTGAGACTAATTTAGTGAGCTCACAAAGTGTCAGAGAACACAAGGAAGGCCATGGGAATTTTTTTTTACAAAGACCCACTCCTGTGAGTTAAAGGATGCTGTGAGAAGAATTTTAGGACAGCCAATACAGTGAAAGTTACAGCTGAGGTTCTTGCCAATTTTAATATTGCAAATTAATGTCTCAGTTACTCATGGTCACGATAAGACTTTTTTCCATGTAAGTGTGTGACTACTACAAAGGCAGACAATACAACAAAACTATACTGTATCTTAATATTTTAACGCTATCTAAAAAAGTTTTATTCCTATCGTTTCAGTCTCTTTGTATTTTATTCTTGTTCTTACTTTATTATTTGTGTTTACTGAGGTTGTCCTCAGCTATCACTGAATTGCTTTTTTTCTTCCTAAAGACATTCCGGAAAAGATTTTCATTAACAGAAGAATGATCATTACTTTTGAAATTCAGGACATTTTGGGAGGCTATTAAATATCAATTTTAAAGGATAACTCCAGGCACACATTTTAGAAAACCTTGCTCCATATGTTTTCCAGCCTCGAGTCATGAGCATGTGCTGGGGGGTTGGGATCTAGAGGTAATTTTTTGTTGATTGGTTTGGGGTTTGGTTACCTGAAGTTATCTGAAAATCATCATTTGCAATTGAACACTAGAAAATGCAAGCATGAAACAAGTATGGCATGACTGGAATCCCATTTATCTCTACCAAGGTTCCTTCAGCAGCCCTCACTTCTCGGTTTGCCCTCCACACCAGCAGCACCAGCCGGAACACTTGGAAGCCATATAACAAACTGAATCACAGAGCAGTTCTGAGTTTTAAAAAAGTAATTTCTTAAAAGGATGCCTGTTTTCCAGCAATGTTTGGGCTCTGGTCTGTGTATCTACATAGAGACCTGTGTAATGCGATTAGGAGGTGAAAACAGTCAGTAGGAGCCCGAAACTGTGGCAGCCAGGAAGCTGCTAAGGGAAACCAAAGCCAAACTTCAGCCTTAGAAACCAAAACTGTTCTGCTATCTCACACGATTTTTACACATAAATAAAATAAATACAACTGACCTAATCTGTTGATATGTGGCTACTAACACACTATGTCTCTTAACAGGAATGCAGATGCATTCATTTAGGGAAGCACAGTACAATTGGAAAGGATGTGAGCTAACTCTAAGGGTGCCAGCAAGGTGATGAAGGGAGTAAGGCAGACTCCCTCAGCAGAAGGACAGTAATGGCACACATCTGTTCCTCCTGTCCTGGCCCAGGCCTAATTACAGCCTTTTGCTGCCTGAACGACCGTATACTTGTTCAAGAGGAAAAATTGTTGAGCTCTCCAAGGTTTATTGATGTTTCTAATCCAACAAAGATAAAACAGTTTGCCCAGAGAATGAGGTCAAAACCAGCAGCTCCTCCTCTCTCAGATGAGGACCCTAATCAGTCACTAGTATTAAGAAATCATGGCTTCTATTTGCTTGCTTCTTTCCCAGCTCCAGAGAGCTAGCTTTGATGTAGCTTCAGCAAAAGAGCATGGTTGACAGCAGTCCTATAGTTGGACCAGCAAGGTTATTTGGGGGAAACTAGGAAGCTTCAGTTCCTGACCCCCCAGTAGGCCTGAAATGGGCTGCTTTTAGTGTTTCAGCCCCAGGGCTGTTCAGTAAGCAGTAGGCATCTCTTTCAACACATCAGCAAAGGCCATATTTATGGTTTTGATGCTGACATTTATAACCTGATGTTCTATTTCACCTAGAGCAATACCAAGCTCAGTGTAACTGCATTAAGAAATATGTGAGACAGGATGCAATAGTTAATAAGACAAGCTCCCTCTTCCCTTCCTGTAACAGAGCACAATACATCCCTCAAAGTGAGAGGGATGGCAGTGAGACCAGGAACAGCAAGCTGTAAATAATATACTAATGTGTCGTATCATTATCCTTTCTACAGCTCTGCTTTTGAAGGCTGGAAATGCACACTTTCATGTCAGAAAGTCCAAACTCCATTTTTTTTTTTTTCACCTAAGTTTAGAAAAGAAATGACAGTTAGAGGTGTGATATCTTTACATTTTGCCTGGCACACCTTGTTGCAGTTGCATGGCTAGAAATGATCCTGTTGCCTTCTCTATCTGGAACTGAGCCGCAACAGCACAACTAAATATCCCATGGGAAGTTGTGCCACCCCATGTAACTGGCAACTATCTGATGATAAATGGCTGCTGTGCATAGGGAAGCTAAGGATGAGGCTAAGTATTTGCATTTAGATGTTCATACATAACCACATGAGGAAAAAATGATATCTTTGTTCAATATATTTCTAAAAGGACTACACCAAAAGTAAAGCTATTCTTTAAAGCTATTCATCCTATTCTATGATGTTGGTCCACAACATAGAATCAGAGGCAGGTGCTGGTGATACAGCAGTAGATGTTGAACCTTACCACCAAGATTCCACTACATTTTAGTGCCATGTGTCAGATGGCAGCAGAGGGGCAGTCTGACAAAATAGCATCTGACTTGGAAGGATAAAGGAAGAAAAGGTATATCATTAAATTCCTCCATGCAGAAAAACTGCACCCGTTGATATTCATTGACACTTGTTGAACTTTTATGGAGACAAACAGTGGATGTAAGCACAGTGAGGAGGTGACGTGTTTCAGCAGCAATGGCATCATAGCAGCTACAAACAGTGGGTCATCTACAGGGCGATCTGGTCAGGATAGATAGCTGGGCCAAAGATGAAATTCAGTAAGACCAAGTGCCAAGTCCTGCAATTTGGCCACAACAACCCCAGGCAATGCTACAGGCTTGGGGCAGAGTGATTGAAAGACTGTAGAGGAAATAGATCTGAACAGATATCTTGGTCAACATTCAGCTGAACGTGAGCTAGTAGTATACCCAAGTGGCCAAAAAGGCCAACGGCATCCTGGTTTTTATCAGAAATAGTGTTGCCAGCAGGAACAGGGAAGTAATTGTCATCCTGTACTCAACACTGGTGAAGCCACACCGTGAATACTGTGTTCAGTTTTGGGCCCCTCACTGTAAGATACACCCTGGAGCATGTCCAGAGAAGGGCAAAGAAAACTGTTGAGGGGTCTGGGGCACAAGTCATATGGGGAGCAGTGGATAGAGCTGGGATTGTTTAGTCTGGAGAAGAGGAGGTTCAGGGGAGACCTTATTACACCCTACAGCCACCTGAAGAGAGGTTGTGGTAAGGTGGAGGTCAGCCTCTTCTCCCACATAACTAGCAATAGGACTAGATGGAACAGTCTGAAGTTGCACCAGAGAAGATTCAGGTTGGATGCTAAGAAGGTCTTCTCCAAGAGTGGTGAGTTGCTGAAATGGGCTGCCAAGGCAGGTGGTGGAGTCACGATCCCTAGAGATGTCAAAGAAATGTTTAGATGTGGTACTGAGGGACATGGTTTGTGGGAAATACTGGTGAGAGATGGACAGTTGGACTAGATGATCTTAAAGGTCTTTTCCAACTTCAGTGATTCTATGATCCCGCCTTTCCTGGTATGCAGGCTCTTGTTCAATGCTGGTGAAAATTCATAGCCAGTGGTGGTGACTGTTTAAAAACAATCTGTCATAGCTGAGAAACTGCTCTATCAAATAGTGTTATTGTGCTCTTTGAATCTGTTATAGTTCCCATGGAAATAAATAGGAGGCTTTACTTTCAGAGTGATCTATATATTTGCTGCCTTAAAAAAGCCAGACCAACTGTGTCAACAGGGTACTCTCTGCCCTTGTTAAAGAGTACAGAAACCTTTCAGGTCTGAGACTGAAATCTTGATTACAATACCTCATCCTCATTCAATTTTAGAAAAGGAATGCTCTAGCATTTTCACCTGAAATCAATCAACTGTAATTTTTCAGTACTACCTGCACTTGACTTACCAGGGGAAGAACAAAAAAAAAAAAAAAGAACAACAAAAAATAAAAAACAAATATTACTATTAACAGCAAAGAGTAATCCATGTATTAATGGCTGTTTATTTCATGTTCTCTGCCCCATATATGTCCCTTGCACACCTTTGAAAAAGATGCATCAGACAATCTTTGTTTTAGATTCTTTTTTAAATTAGCACTTGGGAAACCAGTGCCCTCTGTTTGATCCATGAGATGAGTGGAGTTTTTTTCTTAGGCACAAGGTTGACACACTAATAGCATTTTACTAATTTCAAGCTTCCCATTAGGCCAAACTCTGCCCTTTACTTTCAGTTGGAGAGATACAAGATTAAAGTAATGTGTTTTCTTTTAATATCATAAAAGTCATGTAGGAATTTTACCATTAAAGTTAAGTCAAATATTTTAGAAGACTGTCAGAGAAACTTTGAGCAGTTTAAGACAGATGTACTCTTTTCTGACTGCATTTACCTTGAATTATGACTTCATAGAGTGTCTAGTTCAACTGTTAGCAGCAGAGAAGGCACAGCAACCTATCCTCACACACCGAAATACTGACTGATTTCAGAGAAAGCTTTAATAAAAGAATATGAATGAAAAATTCCAGCCCCTAACTTTCAACAGGAGCCCGCTATCTAATCTTTTAAGCGTATACTGATAAATTTGTCCACTAGCAGTTTAAAACAATCTGATTTCTCGTATGACCTCTTAAAGGGCATTTTGACCACAGATTAGGAAATTCAGAAAGATTCAGGAAATAAATTCATACTGATGGGAGCTGAATGTCATATTGAACAGGCTGGTGTGACTTTCAGGTATGAGGGAAGCACTATCCAAAAACTCACCCCTCTGCTATTCCCCTTTCCTTTGGTATTAATATAGGTCACTACAGCACTGTTTACCTCACTGAAGTTACTGAAAGTTACCATGACCACCAGTTGTAAAAAATTACACAAACTTCATTGATTTTTTAAGATCTAATATCCTTGGCTACTATTACTGCAGTATGGAAGTGCAAAATAAGATATTCTCTTCCACAGCAGGTTGTTTTACTGATGTTATAGTAGTAACACAGATTTTCTTCCTCATCTTTTCAGATTACATAAGTCATAAAGATTTTCTGCAGAGTACTTTCTAATAAATGTGTAAATGGAATCTGAGGAACAATTAGTAAAGTACAACTGAGGATGAATTTGCTACAGATCTGCCTACTCCACTGAAGCCAGCATTGATCTCACATCATCAATCCACCAAAAAACATGTAGGCTCTTCTGTATAGATCACCTACACTAATCCAACTTAGCAAAGACAATAAGCTGGGTCAAGTCCCAGCAATTAGCACTTTCCCCATCCACTGTTAATTGCCTGCACAGAAACATATTCATGCTGCACTCTAGCCCTGTCACTTGGTTACACTAATGGCACAGCCTCCTAATTTTGAAGCTTACATCAATGTAGTGATAAGCAGAATCTTTAAATTCAGAGAAAGCATTTAATTGGATCTCAAGAAGGTAGAAAATGATGCTGTGTATCTGTGACAAAGTAGACCACTGTAATGATTACTTGCATTTGAAAAAATAAAAAACTGCAGAAGTTATGAAAGATCATGTTGCATTGCTGCACAGTAGATGGAGAATAAATCTGTAACACTAAGGTAACTGCCATTAACAACGTTTTCTATAATCCTGCAACTTTTTTTTTATTTTATCATAAGGAGAAAGAAGATCATTAGACTCTGAACCTTGTTCATCTTACTTTTGTTACTTTTGTTTTATGGTGCACATTGGCATTCAAATATCAATGCACACAGATCAGTTTAGCAGTTGATGGGAGTGGCTTGACATACTCATGCCTAAGACATGCTAAGAAAGATTTTGCATGCCCACTTGCAATGGTCCTGATATTCAAAGACTGCTGAACAGGTCACCTTTGAAAAATGAATCCTCTTTATATTTAATTTCCAGTAAGGTGCCATAAAACAAAATTTCTAAAATCAGTAATCTATTAATATTCTGGTTTTTTGTACTGTGGTGGCCTGACCTTGGCCAGCAATTACCCACCCACCCCACTGCTCATCCTTCCCCCTTCCACAGCCCAGGGAGAATACAGAGGAGGCTGACAAGAACTGTGGATAAGGATAAAGGCAGTTTCATAAGAAAAACAAAAACTTCACATGTAAACAAAAAAAAGTAAGGATTTTGCTTACTGCTTCCTATCAGGAGCTAGATGTCCAGCCAATTCCAGATAAACAAGCCCTCAGCATGCATAGCAACAATTTGGGAAGGCAAATACTATAGCCATCTGTATGCCCGCATCTTCATCCTCTCCCTCAGATTTGACTGCTGAGCACAGTGCCATATGGTATAGTATAGAATCATAGAATGGTTTGGGTTGGAAGAGACCTTTAAGATCATGTAGATCCAACCCCCCTGCTATGGGCACGGACACCCACTTCTAGACCAGGTTGTTCAAAGTCCTTCCAGCCTGGCCTTGAAAGTTTCCAGGGAGAGGGGCATTCACAGCCTCACTGGGCAACTTGTTCCCGTGTCTCATCACACTCACAGTAAAGGATCTCTTCCTAATATCTAATCTAAACCCACCCTCTTCCAGTTTAAAGGTATTTCCCCTTGTCCTGTCACTACGTGCCCATATAAAAAGTCCCTCTCCAGCTCTCCTGTGTGCCCCCTTCAGGTACTGAAAGGCTGCTATAAGTCTTCTCAGAGCCTTCTCTTCTCCGAGCTAAAAAGCCCCAGCTCTCTCAGCCTGTCCTCGCAAGGGAGTTGCTCTAACCCTCTGATAATCTTTGTGGCCTTCCTCTGAACCTCCTACAACAGCTCTATGTCCTTCTTGTACTGGGGTTTCCAAAACTGAACACAATACTCCAGGCAAGGTTTCATGAGAGCAGAGTAAAGGGGCAGAATCACCTCTCTCAGCCTGCTGGTTCCACTTGATGCAATCCAGGATTCTGTTGGCCTTCTGGGATGCAAGCACATATTGCTGGCTCATGTCGAATCTTCCATCTGCCTACACTCCCAAATACTTCTCCTCAAGGCTGCTCTCAAGCCATTCTTAACTCATACCTGTATGTGAGATTGCCTTGACCCAGGTGCAGGACCTTGTACTTGGCCTTGTTGAATTCTATGAGGTCAGCATGGGCCCACCTCTCAAGCCTGTCCAGTTCCCTCTGGATAGCATCCCTTCCCCTTCCCTCTATCATGTCTACTGCACCACACAGCTTAGTATCATCTGCAAACTTGCTGAGGAATCACCAAATCCCACTGCCCATGTCACCTACATGGACGTTAAATAACACTGGTCCCAGCACCAAACCCTGGGGAGTGCCGCTAATCACCAGTCTCCACTTGGATATTGAGCTGTTGACCTCAACTCTCTGAACACAACCATAAAGCCAATAATTCGACTAGCAAACAATCCATCCATCAAACCCATTTTTCTCTAGTTTGCGAACCAGAATGTCATGCAGAACAAATTCTTTGCACAAGGCCCCTTCCGTCAGCAGGGCCACCTCTCCCAGCTGTGTGCCCTCCCCAGCTCTTGGCCAACTGAGCCTTTAGGGCAAGGGGATGTCAGAGAAAAAACCTTGGTACTGCGCAAGAACTGCTCAGCAACAGCCAAGATGCTGATGTGCTAACAACTCTCTTTTACCCGCATATCTAAATTACCACACTATATGGACTGGTATGAAGAAAATTTATTCCATTCCAGCTACACAAAGCACAAGCAATTTTCTATTTGATTTCTCTCATTCTCCTGTAGACTTGTGTAGTGGAACTGTTAGGTCAGGACTAGAGCTGATGACTGAGCACCTGGTGAAGGGATGTGGCTGGATGAGGGAGTGCAGGCTCATTGTTTGCACCCGCTCTCTCCATGTGCTCAGGAGGGGTGGAGGCAACATGGAGCCACGTTGGGCTCATATAAGGGCCAGTAGGTGAAAAAGGCCCATCTCTTGGATCTAGGAAGTGCTATATGGCTAGGGAATCCCTTCACCAGAGGGGTGAGTTCCAGTCTTCCTTTTTTATATGGCTTTAGACCTAGCTACAAATATATGCATGGTATTGCCAAGAACTTTTCAGAAGCAATTTTGGGTTTGTTTTTTTTTGCGTGTAGAGGAACTTAATTAGAAAAACCAGGACTGTCAAAGTAATATTTGTGCTTTCCATTAATGATTTTTAGCATATAAGCTGACTGTAAGCCTACTAGGCAATGAAGCAACTCTTTTATAATGAATAGTTAGCTATGTCCTCAAAGTTCAGGATATGGAGAAAAAGTACTGCAATAAAACTACTTAGAACACTTATCACATGAGAGCATACTATTTGGAAACACCTTGATGCAAGTCTAGAATATGTAATGCGATACTACAGCTTTACAATTAAGCCAGACACTGCATTCCAATTTTAAGAAAAAATTATTAGACCTAATCACACATAAATCATATATTACATGAAGACAAAGATAGCTACTTTTAGCTCATACACAACAGTCTTCAAATACTTTTTTCCTGCAATGAGGAACTAGCGATAGGCTTACAGAACTTCTGTATAATGTTTGAAAGAAGTCTCTCAGTGAATGGGCATTGCCTCAAAAGGACTGCTTTTTGTTTAGATTAACCAAGGGATCAGTTACAAGTGCTTTATCAAAATCCAGCCTCTGTTCACAGAGAGTTTGGCTGTGATGATGTACAGACAGATGTGGACCAAGGTTGCACATCTCCTCTAAGGCAGAAACACACACACACACACACACACACACACAGAGAGAGAACACAGAGGGGTGTAAAAGCAAAGGGACCAGCACAAACAAAGAGATGTTACAAAAGATAGAAAAAGAATGCTCCCCTCTCTCTCAGGATCCACTCTTGCAGGGAAAGAACTCCAAGAAGAGGGATCTCCAACAGGATCCTTCCTTAGTGGCAGACAGCCCTTAAATGAGGTCTAAGCCAGGCTCCACCCCTTCCAGTCATGCAGATGAATTGCCTTCACCTGTGCTTCCAGGGCTGACTGAGTCTTTTCTCCAGGTTTTTCAATCAGTGCCATGACTCAGCAGTCCCCATACAAGGGGACAATCAGCTATACAAAAATACCTGAGAAGGAGCAAGAGAAAGAGCTTTCTATTAGAGTACTGGCTTAGAAGATGTTTATGACTGAAAGAAGCAGTCCATATCTGATTACTACTACCCATGCTAAACAAATTATATTCTCAGCCTATTTGGTGAATAAGAGGACTTCTTCAGTGTAAGGACTCTGGAAGTGCAGGACTTATAAGACAAGAGCTATTTTTCCCTCTGAATTAGAAAAATATGAAGAGCTTTCTTCTGAATTCCTCTTCACTGATTTGGTCACCAGTGTGGTTACCAAAAACTCAGTCTGAAGTTTAGTTAAAATACTAGATCTTCTTTTCTATGTGAAAAGATACATTTCCTGCATCATCACCGAAGATCCAGATGATGGCTTCAAGTATTTCTTTACAGTGCTATTTGTACCTCAGTATGGCATAATTGAGGATACAATCTGAGGATAAGGTTAAAAAGCAAACATCAACTAACTTCTCTGATATTCTGAGAGGCATAAAGAAAGCCATGTCTACGAGACATGGCTTTCTTCATAAGAATGGCAGCTGGGGAAACCAAATTCCCTCATGAGAATGACACAGCCTTGACAGGGAAGTAATGAACAACAAGAAAATGTGAACTGTTTTCTGCCTTTCTTCAGTAAGAGAACAAGAGCAATTTGCCTTTGACTTGCATAGTTAATATTGTTTCTTCATTCTGATTGTATTTGACAAAAGCTGCAACATATGATGCAGAGCCACTGTTCCTTGTAGGAAAAAAAAAACAAACCACCACAGCTGGTATAATCATACTGTACTAATTGAAGGAGGAGATATTTTCTGAGCAGTAATGAGTAGTAGGGAGGCTATAATAGCTCAAAATGTGATAGAAGCCAATCTTAGTCACTCATTATGCCTCCAGTAGCTGTCCCATGTTAGGTCTGATTTTGATGGAACTACACAAAATAGCAGATGAAAACATAAGTATGCCCTACAATAGTATGATCTTTAACATTTACCTCAATATGTAAAAGTCCCACAGAGTTCAAATCTGCAGAATATTTTCACTTCTGTACTGGGATTAGTTGGACAAAGGACCAACGCCAAAACTACCTACCTTCTGCGCCTCCTTGTTCCACAAGCAATCAGATAATTATGAACTCAACTAAATTGCTTTATTTTTTTTCCTACTTTTATTTTCCTTAGGAACAACAATATGTTTGAGATTTTTCATAACTATGATGCAAAGTCCTGCCAGATGCATGAAACTGCTGTGGTGCATCAGTGGGAGAAAAAAGGAGTTTCCTCAACTGAGAAAATCGCCTTAGATTTCTGGACTACTGTTCTTGTCTCTTGGTCCATCTTCTCCAAAGAAAGCATTGCCTTTTAGGTGTGATGATTGATGTTTCTCACAGGTGACCATCAACTCTGCCAAGGAAAGCCACCAAGGAAGGATGAGAAGGCTTGTCTCAACAAAATGTTATGTAGCAATAAACAGGTCTGGATATAGGCAAGGTTAAGCAAAATAACTGCTGGACATTGACACTCCTGCATTGGAAGAGTACATATCCAAACTTATTCCGGTAGGGCTGAACAGCTGTACACTCTTAACAGATGGGTCATATTTATTCTGAAATTATTTATTCTGAAGTTAATTTGCTTTCTATTTCAGCCCTTTAAAACAAGATGCTACAGAGTACTGCTGTTATACTCGGGGCCAAATCAGTCATCCATCCAGGAGACCACAAATATTCTTATGTGCAATAATCCCCGAGTCTTTGCTGAGCCACTTTACATTTTTCTTGTCAATCCATAGATATCACAATTCAATTACCTACTCACACAGTTCTATTACTTTGGTATTTTCCAGACTTCCACGCTTCTGCTGGTAGTTTGAAGGTCTACCCTGCGTTCATCCTGCTGTCTGCCTTATGTCATTACCTAAATTGGTATAATTGTTCAGCAGAGCACTGCCTGCCATGTCTTATTAGCATTCCTTAATTACAATAGGACTGAACGACAAGCCAGTTACTTGTAGAAATGAATCATTTTCCTATTACAAAAGTAATTATAAATTAATCACTAAGTTTTGGTTTCATCTTAGACCTGAAATTTTAAAGACAACTACACTTCATTCTGGTAGTTCATGACAACAGATCCCCTTGACTAAACTGTTGCCTTTTAATGAGCAATCTGTCCCAATTCATTCTTTCACACTTTATTAAGCATAGGTAAACAAGATCCTGGGAAATTCTTCCATTTTTTATTATATTATGATTTACTTCTAGGTAAATCATCACACTAATTTCAGCTACTCTCTCTTCTAGTTCCTAATTGCTGATTTCAGTGGATAACAGAAGAGAAATTATATTTCAACTAGAGTTACATAATTTTCGTACTGCAAAGTAATGCACTCTTCTTCTTTATCAGCCCTTTCATCCCAGTTCTTTGGAGAAAGTGTTAGTAATGACATCCATCTGAAAAAGGATTCTTCTATGCAATGCACACTCTATTCAATACAGTTTGAGCACACCTACTGACCAGGGTTCTTAAAGACTCCATCACATAGGACTCAAGACTATTCTTCAACCTGGGGAAAGCAAGAGAAAGAGGCTTCTTCAGGAGTTTAGAAACTGCTGAGTGGGTTTGGAGGAATCGTGATTTCAAATCTAGATACTTAAAACTCCTCTGCAGCCCTGTTTTACAGATCTGAGATATTTATTCTTACTAGCCCTTTGTACAATCCAATGCCAAGCAAGCCAGACAACACAGTAAACTTTACCCTCACAGCACAAGGTGAGTTGCATGAACTCTGTGGTCTCAGTGAACAACCTACAAGGAACCCTCAACATGAAATATTGCAACTTTATAGTTGGTCAAATTGGATAACCCTTTTAGATGTAACATGCTTAAATACAGAAAGAGTTTTTATGTGAAAGGAGTAAAACAAATACTTTACAGTATAAATCCAAAGTCAAGATTCCCTAGATTGGATTCATACTGAAAGAAAGAAAAATATGTCCTGCAGGGAGAATATACTATTCTCTTTATTTAGGTTAAGGAGAAATGCAGTTAGCCTCATAACTCAAACACTGAGGAACATGAATTAGCTTCTCTTTACCACACTGAACAGTCATAATACACTGAGTGAAGTGGGCAATATTAGTTCCCTAAATCCATCAGAATTTAGTTTCATGCTCACATGGAAGTTTCTTCACACTGAATGACTGAGAGGTACAACTATTTGTTTGTGTTTTTACACTTTAGTTTATAATACTACATTGCTGCTGGAAAGGGCAGCTGTGAGAAGACACGATAAGCAAAAACACCAGTTTAGTCAGGAGACAAGCACATCTTCAAGAAAAGATGAATGTAAACATTCACTTGATTTAAGCTGTTAAGCATAAGTTGCTAAGTAAAGCAAAATGAGTGTATGTTCTGTGTTCCCCAAACTATTTGCAGAGTGATATACTTTCCCTTCTATGGACAGTTTATGGAAAACTCCTCAGCTACCAGACTGAGAATGTTTACATTACTTTGTAAAGTACACTTGCATCAAAAACTCATTTTTTCTTGGGGCTTATGGCCTTTTCACACATGAAATTGAAATATTGAATTGATTATTTAAAGCAGTGATCATCCCTTACTGAGATTCATTTAAAGTAAAATAAATGGGCAGTGATTATTCTGCACTACAATATGAAGGAATAGACGTGAAGATTTTGCAAAGCTGAGTAATACATCTGACTAATCAGCATTCTTGTACTCATACCATTCTCCACGTAAGTCTCAATTACAACAATTCAACTTAGAACTTCTACCAGAAACACAAAAAGATCTTCCTCCTTCAGTGCAGTATTTGACAGCAGAGTAGAAAACAACAGAGAAAAATAAGTGAAATTCCAAAAAAAAAAAAAGTCCATTTGCTTGTTATAAGGTGTACTGTCCTACTTCGTACAAACCATTTTTAAATCAAAAATCAACAGAACTAGTAGCCAAGCCAAAAATCAGAATACTGCTCCACAGAGAAGTTTCCTTGGTCTATAAAAAACAGAGGTTTCAAATCTGTGTTTTATATATTAAACAAGACTTCTTGTTTATTGTTTAATGTGGAAAGTTCTAAGCCAGCAAACAAAACTCTTGTGCATAAAGGCAGAACAGTTCTATCACTATCAGATTAGACTAAGTACAAACTGAGAAGCAATCTGATATGGCTGGGAGCCAGCCTATCAGCTGGTTAGTCTTATTCCAAGACTATGAAAAAGGCAGAAATATTAAGAAGAGCCATGTATCTACATGGGAGCAAGAAATCATAGAATGGCTTAGCTTGAAAGGGGCCTTGAACATCATTGAGGTCCAACCCCTTACTGTGAACTGGTTGCCTGCTGCTAGACCAGGGCTCTGTCCAACCTGGCCTCAAACACCTCCAGGGATGGGACATCCATGAGCAAGACAAGAAACTATTGCTCCAGAAAATGTGAACAATGTTACTCAGAACCCTGTGGAGGTGCTCATTCTCCTACAAAGTATGTGCAGTGAATTTCCAGTTCAACCAACATTAGTATGCAATTAAGTGAAGGCGAGCAAAGCACAGCTTTCTATCAGACTACTTCAGAAACAACTTTTACAAATGTAGACAAGAATGTAAGGCTAAGAAAGTGCATCTTAAGAACATGTCTACTGAAACATGAACATGAAATAAAGATTTCCTTGGGCTTCAATTATTAACAGTGCAAATCAGTCAGACATTACATATTCAAATACCCTGTCCTGAAAGCAAATTTCAGTTGCTGGGAGACACATTAAAACAGTTTTGAGAACCAGCTTTAATAAAATGAAGAAAAGACAACATCTTTCATCTCAATAGCATTTATGCACCATCAGAAAACCCATAACCTATGAAAAACTTATTTATCAAGTTAGCATTGTTCTGTTTACATCTGCCTTCTAAATAACAGAAATATCCAAGGCAATGCATAAATCTATGACAGTGATGGTATCTTGTAAGGGAGGTTACGGAAAAGTCATTTCACCAGCACATCTATACTAAATTCTACATACTGAAGCTGCAGAAAAGTGTTTCAACAGTATTTAGTTCAGTAGAAGGTATTTATATTGTCATCAGCAGTAGGATTCAGATTTCAGACATTTTTCTTTAAATCTCAACTGAGGTTTCTTGTTCAAAAACTTAAACGGTTGTCTCCATGTCTTTGGCACCTAAATGACCAGATTTTTGTGCATTTCTGAAAAATCAGGACACTTACTTGCATTCATGTGTAACAATGCAGATGTTTTCTCATTTTCTTATAGGCAGAGGCTCTCATTTGTAGCAGACAATGCACACTGGGGACTGACATTACAAGACAACTTGTAATCCTGCTTAATTTTAGACAAGCCATTTCTCCCCACGGAAGCATTATTACTTTGGCAATAAGTGGCTTGCAAAAGTGGATTCACCATCAGATTACTCTGCACATGTTCTAAATTTATTGCTACCTAGTTTAGTCTTTACAAACAGCTTAGCAACCAGAAGATAGCATATAATTACTATTTTTATTAAAAATAGATACTAGAAGAGAGAGTGCTTTATTTAATAACATATGATTCAAAACACTCCTCGTCAAAGGACTGAGGTGTTCATTATGTAAATTAAACTATTCAAACATTGTAACAGGAATACGTGTAAGATTTGCAGCAAGGAGAGTTTCTTAAGTCAATCAAGTAGATTCTACCAGGCAGCAAGCCACCTTAAGCACTTGATTAAAACTTAAAACACAGCACATGCTTCAGTGCTTTGCAGCAATTTTTATCACATTGGTCTGTAATTCACAAAAGCAAACTCATACAATACAACATTGACATAACAGTAATTGACTGCAGCGTGATACACTTCCTGCACAAATACATTGTTTATTGTCTTTTTTTTTTTTCCCTCCTCCACAGAATGGTTTGGGTTGGAAGGGACCTCAAAGTCAATCCAGCCTCAACCCCATCCCATGTGCAGGGCTGCCCCCCAGCAGCTCAGCTGCCCAGGGCCCCATCCAACCTGGCCTTGAGCACCTCCAGGGATGGGGCACCACAGCTTCTGTGGGCAGCTGTGCCAGTGCCTCACCACTCCTCTGTAAGGTTGCAAAATAAGACCCATAAGGAACAATTACTACCTATACTAACATTGCTTAGGTAACTTCATTACCATATAACCTCAGCTGCAGGACACACAGACAAATACATTAACTGCTTCTGTCAAAAGTGAAGACAGAAGAAAAAAATTTTAGGGCCAATAACCACTTGCAGCCAAATACCTCATTTTTGAATAACTCTTCCATCCTTACCTCAACAAACGCCTTTCATGAGCATCAAATCCTTCTTAAATAGAAAGTGCTGATGTTTGGTTTTCTAACAGCATAACACTGTACATACAGAGCACTGCAGTCTTGAACATACTGAGCAATTAGTTAAACCAGGACTTCCAATAAGCCCACTATACAGAGGTTTTTCCCAAGGCTGAGGGAGGAAAACATTTTTCAGTAATGCCGGTGCTCCACACAAACTGAGCATCTGGTTTCCAAAACAGTTCTCTATCTCCGGGATGACTTGCGTGACTGGAGCGTTGCAATGGAGGAGTATGGGCGCTTCAGAAAGGATAGGCCACAAAGATGAGGTGAGGTAGAAAATTGTCATTTGCATAAAAACACAGCTGGAATGTACAGAACTCTGCCTTAGAATGGACAGTGAGCCAACTGAGAGCTTATGGGTAAAGATTAAGGAGCAGACAGGTATGGTGGACATACCTGTGGGTGTTTGCTAGAGGCCACTTGACAACAAAGAAGTGGATTAGTCTTTCTGGAGACAGCTAGAAGCAGTTTCACATACACAGCACCTGGTCCTCAACCACCCTGGTATCTGAGGAACACAGCAGAGGCAAAAGCTGGAGATTCCTGGAGAGTACTAGAAACTTCCCAGCCCAAGTGACAGAAGAGAAAGGGAGAAGTGCTCTGCTGAACATCGTGATCACCAAGGAGGGGCTGGTTGGGAATACAAAGATTAAAAGCCATAAGATGGTTGAGTTTGTCATCCTGAGAGCAAGGAGGAGGATGATAAGCAAGTTCATAGTGCTGGACTTCAAGAGAGCAGACTCTGGCTTCGAAGATCTGCTTGGAAGAGTTCTGGGGGATAAGGTCCTGGAGGAAAGAGGGGCCCATGAAAGCAAGTTTAATATTCAAAGACCACTTCCTGCAATCTCAGAAGTGGTCTACCCTAAGTAGGAAGTCAGGAAAAATGTCAGGGGGTCTGCATGGATGGGCAATTTGTTCCTTGAAAAACTCAAACACAAAAAGGTTGCATATAAATAGTGGAAGCACAGACAGGTAACCTAGCAGGAGTACAGATGCCGTCCAAGTATTAAGAGATGCACTTAGGCCAGAAGTCCAGCTTGAATTAAATCTGGCCAAGAATGTCAAAGACAGTGAGAAAAGTTTCTGTAGGTATTTAAGTCACATAAGGAAGAGTAGGGAAAATGTGGATGCACTGCTGAATGATATGGGGGACTGTAAGGGGTGAAGTCAACAAAATCAGTAATACCAAATAGCATTGTTAGCCAATATATTTTATAGATGGCTCAATTAGAAAGATTAATTAACAGGACGGAAAAGAGACAATTGATATAAAGAGAAATGCTCACCCATCCCCAAGGATCAAGGCTTGCAGGGAAAAACTCCACAGGGGAGGGATGTCCAACAAGAGATCCTTCCCCAGTGGTGGTCAGCCCTTAAATGGGGTCTGGCAGAGGTGGAGTCAGATTCCACCCCTTCTGGTCACACAGGTACACTGTTTTCACCTGTGCTCTCGCAACTGTTCCCATACAGGGACCCAGTAACAGAAGGTAGGAAAAACTCTTGATACTGAATGCCTTCTTTGCCTCAGTTTTTATGAGAAAGATTGTCTTCCACAAATCTTAGGTCCCGGAGAACAGGGAGGAAACTGGAACAAGAAAAATGTACCCATGGTAGAAGTGGCTCAGTTCAGGGAATATATAAACAAATTGGACTTATGAAGTCCACGGGCCTTGATGGGATGCACCTGAGTGTTGAGGGAGCTGTCTAGTGTCACTGCAAGGCCACTTTTGATAATCCTTTAATGATCATTTTAACTAGGAGAGGTGCCGTAAGAGGGCTGGTAAAATCCAGTCACTCCTGGTGACTCCTGAGACAGCCAGCCCCACCTTAATCATTGGGAAGGTAATGAAGCAGGCAATCCTGGAAACCAATTTCAGCACATGAAGAATAAGAAAATTGTCAGTAGTCAGCACAGATTTACGAAAAGGAAGTTATAATTAACCAACTTGATAAACTTTAACTGTGAAATGACTGGCCTGGTAGATGAGGGGAGCAGCAGATATTGCCAAAGGTCTTCCTGAACTCTTGGTAGATACGGTCTCTCCTTAGATCCTCATAGAAGAGGCTGACCAAAGACAAGCTGTACAAGCAGATAAGGAGCTGGAGCAAAAACTAGTTGAAGTGACAGTCCCAGAGCAGAGTGATCAGTGGTGCAAAGCCTAGCTGGGAGCCAACAACTAGCAGTCTACCTATGTGGCCAATACTGGGTCCAATCCTTTTCAACATTTTCATTAATGATTTGGATGGGGTACAGTACAACCTGAGCAAGTTTGCTAATAACGCAGAACTGGGAGGAGTGGCTGATACACCAGAAGGCTCTGCAGCTATTCAGAGGGAGATCAACAAGCTGGAGATATGGGCTAGGAACTTCATGCAGTTCAGTTAAGTGCTAAGTCCTTGTACTGGGTGAAGAACAGTATGAGGATCAGTACATGCTGTGGGCTATCCAGCTGGAAGGCAGATTTACAGATAGGAAGTGGGAGTTCTGGTGGACTCCAAATGAACACAAGTCAAGGGGGAAGAATGCACTTGCCAAAAAGGTGGCTGTAAGGTGTAACTGGTGGCAAATGGCATAAACTGAAACATAAGAGGTGAGATCTAAACATCAAACACATTTTTACTGTAGGAGTGACCAAGCAGTGGCACAAGTTGCCTGCTCGAAGAGGGAAGGGTTAGTTCAGACTTCCAGAGGTGCCCCTCCATATCTCAACCATTCCATGGTTTTCATTTCCAATATGCTGAAATTAGCTTAAAGGAAAAAAAACACTATTTCTCCCCTTTTTATTATTCTAATTTCTTCCAAAAATAGCGTAACTATGCACTTTCAAATGAAACCTGATTTAAGAAATATAACTAAACAGCTTTGATGCACAAGAAATTCACTGAAACATTTCAGCACTTCTTAAGTGTTGGCACATTACAGGTAGTTTCTTAAGTACTGCTTCCAGTAAAAAAAAAAAAAAAAAAGCCACTTTTTTTTTTTCTTTACATTTTAGTAGAACTCATGACTGTGATACTAATGCTTTGGTGAAGGTTATATGTAATCTTCTGGAAAAAAAACAAAAAAACAAAAATCAAGAATCAGAAAAAAAAGAGTATGACGTAATTACAGAGGAAAGGCTCTACAAGTACAGACTCAAATAGTCTGAATGTTTAGTAACATTCTTCTTTCCTAGGTTTATTATAGGTTTGCAAAAATACCTGTGTACCATCAACACTATTATTTAATCTGTATGATAACTAAAATAGCCAACAGCATCAAAAAGCATCTCTTAGCTCAAGAAAGGAGAGAAAAATCCTGAAGCAACCCACAGCTTCTCACTAGTGGGTAGCTACTGGCATGATGCTAGGAATCCCCAAGCCAGCTCTAAGAGAGTGGCAGACAGTAGGACAGGAATTAGGTATCATTCCGCCTACCAACAGGATTAGTTTATATTCCCAAACAGAATATTTGGCTCTCATTTCAGAATTATTTCCTACATCTAATGGTGTGTGTGCACATACATAACCATCCCTACCACAGTGAACTTCCAGTACCCTCAACTGTTACACAGGTTCCCTTTTAGGTTCGTGATCCAGTACAGTATCATGTTCTTAATGCTTTAAGGACTGCAGTGAAATCCCCATCACCACTAGAGGCTCTTTTTTCTGACAAGCCTATTCGGAATTTTATGAAACAAGCAAGACATCCTAAGATCCATCTAATAAGTTTCAAGAGACATTAAAACTACCAAAAAAAAGTCAGGACAGTCTTTAATATTATAGAAAACGTTCAGTAATTTAAGTTCAGCAGCTGTTATTGATCACTGTATAGTCATACTTGGAAAAGGAACGTAAAGATTTTTAAAATTTCAGAAATTCAGTTCTTTTAGAGCAGCTTTGTACAGAACAAACTTGTTTAATCTTGGAAGCACCATGAAGTGACACTATATATCAGCAAGCAAAAACAAAACAAAACAAACAACATCACGAAACTTTACCATGTAAACTACACCATGAATACCACTAAGGTAGATATACACTGCAGGCTGGAGCACAGCACGAAAGTACTCAAACTGACGTAGGTATTGTTTGTCACTTAGCTCTGCATGCAATGTAGACATACCCTACATGTCTGACTATATCTCATTTGCATTACAATATTTAGGCCCTCATTCTGCATCACCGAAGTTAACAGTCAACAGTTATTTTCCATCAACTTCAGAAAGTGCAGCATCAGGCTCGTGATCACAAACGTAATACTAACAAAACATTTTTATTTTAACATGAAGTTGTGTCAAGTTCAAACATAAGTTTTGAGAGCGTTCAGACTGCTTACAAATGCTTAAAAAGACTGGTTCAGAATCTTTCTTATATATACACACACAAGTCCATCTGTCACAGACAGGCAATGTAAATCAGAATCGTGAGCTTGCTCTCGTTTTTGGTAGTGTCCTGCACACTTCTGATACTTAAAAAATAAAAATAAAAAAATAGTTGCCACAATGGATTTCTGACCGCTCCAACTTGCACATGGATATGATCTCTTCTTGCTGAATCCAGTATGTGAAGTTTCACAGCTGCTTCTCAAAGGCAAATACCAAGTAAATACCTAGAAAAGAAAATTGAACATTTAAAGTTTCAGCTTTCTTCCCTACTCATGTCAGCACTCAAAACTTCAGCTGGTTTAATTCTGCCCAAACAAGTTATTAACATACTGCTGATACTAGAAGAACTGCCAAGGTTTCCCAACAAGAATCTCTAGCATTCAATGCCAGAATGGTTTCAGACATACTTTCAAGATAGAGCTTCAAGTATGCACAGAGGCAAACATTTTAAGTACTGCTGATATTGTTGATACAACAGCAACTTCAGTTAATGATACTACTGAAATGCAAGTGCTGCTTAAATTACTATACCATTTTACGCATAATTAGCATTCCCTGGTGCACAAAACACCACATGCAACTAAGTTTAAAGACTTATTTATACAGGCAGTAATGACAACTAGGGGTCAAATGATCAAAAGGAGACTATACGCATAGTACAAAAATCAGTTTTCCTCTTGCAAATATTCCTTTGTCCATGATATTTTAAAAATGCCACATGACATTTTCTCAGCAGCAGAACAGTCTAATTCCAAAAATGGACAAGTCCACAGCAGCATATTGGAAAATAGTTATTTGGCATTTAATCAATGCCAGCTATTTCAGAAGTTCTTATGCTTCATACCAGACAGATATGTTAAAGCACTTAGAGTTCAAAAATAAATGGATTTCCACTTAAACTCACATTCTGTTTTAATGGATGCCTTGCCGCACTGTAAACCTTTCAAGACAAGCTTATTTTATATTCCTCAGCAATAAAGCAAACAAAAATAATGAGCAAGCTGTATTTATGTTCTGAACCATCAGAAACTCCTGTTTCTAATGATTCTAAATCTCTCTAGAGAATAAATAAACTAGAACTCTGGAGATACAGTCATCATTGAACTTTCAGAGGTATAAAAAGTGTCTCTCAATTAGATACAAAGATTACATAATACCTTTACACTGCTCCAACTGATGTTTACCTTATGAATCACACCTTTAATAATTCTAAAAAGCAAGCACCTTAAGATTTTTTCCACTCATTAACTGATTCACATTTTTTGTTTTTAAATCACTACCGCAACAAATATAATGGTCAGCAAAAATGCAAATACCGGTTGCCTACAGTTATACATAAGTAGCTAACAGTCTTACTGAGAGACAATTTTTACCCTTAGAAATTTCCATGATATGTAAATAATCCATATTTTTCAATATGGAAAAAAAACTCACGGCAAATGTTTTAAGTTATATAAGGATGTTTCGTGGAAAACATGTTTAATAATACTGTATCCTTTTCTATGTGAGGCACTAACTTCTCCCTTTATAAAACATTCAAACACCTTCTCACCATCCATGCTTTAATTGATTCTTTCCGAAACATATTAACCTCTACAGGCAAAAAGTAAAATTTAAGTCTGTCTTCCCAAACCAGAGTTGTTTCTATCTTTTTAAAATGAATATATGTTCCAAATAACATTTGTTTTCCATCTGACTGGCAACAGTACAATATCCAAGTACACAAAAGTGTTATATATGAAGAATTATTTTGCTGGTATTAGAGGATTTACACTAACAACCTCTTTTCATACACTAAGAAAAGCTTCCCCAAAGTGTTTATGGCCTGAAAGCCTACAGGCTTGAAGCTATATTATAAGCAAAATTTTAACCTACTTTATGCATTCCCCCCAGTCAATTTCTTGACACGTCTGCATGTATTTGATGTAGTAGAATGGTAGTATGATACTACTATTTAATTTAACACAACAAAATCTTGTTCCATTTAAAATCTGCAATTTCTTCCATAATTGACATTCTATTTCATACGTTTTCTACAAGCAGTTGTTAACACCAAGTTCTCAAAACAATACTTACTTGTTGCTTCCCACTCAGATTTACTCAGTGTTCCCTAGAAGAATATACAAAAAACAGTTCAAACAAAAAAACAAGAAAATAACTGAATACCAATTTAACTCAGGGTATTCAATCTTTCTAAGTCCAACTTCTAACCACTGAGATTAGATGGTTCTTTAAGGCGCTAGATGAGCATTACTGTAGATCACAGATACATACAACTCCCCTAACTAGGGTAACGGGGAACTGGAATAGCCTGGACAATGGAAGACTTGTTTAGATTACACAGAACTTACACTCTTTCTTCTTACACTTATTTCCAGTCAACAGCTACTGGCCAACTGTTAAAAGAGTACCAGGCAATAGAGATCTTTTGGTGTGACTCAGCCATTCTCATGCTCCTAAGTTTTGCTTCTTAAAAGAGGCAACTCTCTTTTTGATAATTTTTGGATTTCAAATACTGAGAGCAGGTTTCTTCTCCCACTGGATTTTTAATGCTGGATACAGTAACAGAAGTATATATTCAGAACATGAGCAGAAGATTCACCAGTTTCACTGCCTTTGAAATAAAGAGGGTACCAAACATCTACAAGACTACAGCTTCAATTTGGACACCAGGTGAGAGAGTATTTACCAATGGTAACTTTGCCTTGCCATCTTTGATAAACTCTTTTGCGTGCTCATAATCATCAGGTTTATCAGAGGCAAGCTTGGAATCACCAAATGTAGAATATGGCTGCAGAAAACAGAAAAAAAAGAAAAAAATTTATTTGGTAGTATGACACACCATTCACATCAGTCACGGGTTAGCAACAATATGGCCCAAAATGAAGATCATTAATTACAATATCTTACATTTACATCCTTCCATTACAGCACCTATCAGATCAGGTCTGACACTTGTCTGCTTTCCCAGAAAATCTAACACTCAGGATTTACAAGTTAACCTTTAACTACTGCATGTCTGAAAAAGGGCAGACAGAATAAGTGATAAAAATTATGCTCTGTGTATAGCTCATTATGAACATAAACGAGATATATACTCCTTCAGAACAGCAACTGATGAAGTTGACAATATTGACCAGACAACAGAATTGAAGTAGAACTACAGAAAACAAAGCAACTGTAAGACTTCAAGCAAAATGCTTAAAGTGCCTGTGTAACACACAGGAGCTATAACCAGAATTACACACCTGTTTCTTCAGAACAGCATATACCTATTAGGGATACTCCTCACTCCAAAACAGCCTACACTTAACATTGCTGTCTTCAGTTGGACATAGCCACTAAGCAAAGACAACTCTCACTTTTCTAAGTAAGATGCTGATGTAAGATGGTCTGTCACCATGTTACTGCTAGTATAAACACCACCTGCTTTAGAATCAACAAAGGCAGTGAAGTCTACTTACATCCCACATGATTGACCTTAATATGTCACCATATACTCAACCAGATAGTTTCACACTGAAAAATTCTGACATTTGATAGGAAGAGGGAAGCAAAGGGAACTGTGGCTAAAGCCAGAGACTCAGAGACGACACTGAAAAGCTCCTCAAACTGCTACCCTCAGTTTGAGGAAAAAAAGCAAGAACACTGGACAAAAACACAGACTCAGTTACAGTTTTTTTTTATTTTTCTCTCTATATTTTATTTTTCTCTCTATAAACACAGCCTTCCTTTTCTTCATACAAAGATCACTTTCTGATTTTCAGTTAGTACTTCTTGTTCAAAGGCCTAGCTTTCAGCTTCACTGTCAGAAGATGATATGAATTACAGTTCCTGCTGTGCGAGAACAGGCATGAACTTTGTGCTTTTTTGTGCAACGTGCCTGGTCAAGTAATACCAGTAAACACGTGCTTCTACTTACTACTTAATAAAAACCAAAACTCGCTTCAAAACTAAAGTTTTATCTACAAAACTGAATTGCTGTATCAGGTACAGACACAAAAGTCAGAGAAGAAGGAAGGCAGGAGCACTGTAGGCATGTTTCCCATGCAGCTCTCACAGAGAAGACCAAGGAAAAGACCTACAAGATCGTCCAGTCCAATCATCCATCTATCACCAACCATTCTGACTAAACTATGTTCCTCAACACAATATCTAAACATTCCCTAAATACCTCTAGGGTCAGTGATTCCACCACCTCCACGGGCAGCCCAGTCCAGCACCTGACCATTCTTTTGGAAAAGTAGTATTTCCTAATATCCAGTCTGAATCTCCCCTGGCACCACTTAAAGCCATTCCCTCTCGTCCTATCACTAGTTACTCAAGAGAAGAGGCCAACCCTCAGCTCGCTACAACCTCCCTTCAGGTAGCTTTAGAGAGCAATAAGATCTCCCCTGAGCCTCCCCTTCTGCAACCTGAACAATCACAGCTCCTTGAGCTGCTCCTCATAAGGCCTGTGCTCCAGACCCCTCACCAGCTTTCAGTGCCCTTCTCTGGACACGTTCAAGGGCCTTGATGTCTTTCTTGCAGTGAGGGCCCCAGAACTGTATACAGTACTCAAGATGAGGCCTCACCAGTGCTGAGTACAAAGGGATTATTACTTCCCTGCTACTGCTGGCAACACTATTTCAGATACAAGCCAGGATGCCATTGGCCTTCTTGGCCACATGGGCACACACTGCTGGCTCATGTTCAGCTGAGTGTCGACCCAGATATACCCTCAGATTTATTTTCTCTACACAGTCTTTCAAACACTGCCTCAAGACTATAGCACTGCCTGGGGTTGTGACCAAAGTGCAGGACTCAGCACTTGGTCTTGTTAAACTTCATCCCATTGGCTCTGGCCCAGCTATCCAGCCTGTCCAGATCCCCCCGCAGGGCCTCGCAACCCCCAGGCAGAATGATACTTCCAGTCAACTTGGTGTCATCTGCAAACTTACTGAGAGTGCACTGAATGCCCTCGACCAGGTCATCAATAAAGATATAGCAGAGGACAGGCCCCAGACCGACCCCTGGGAACTTGCTAAGTTCAGCTGGCTATCTGGTCACTCCATTCACCACCACTCCCTAGGCCCAGCCCTCCAGCCAGTTCCTTACACAGCAAATAGTGTACCTGTCCAAGCCATGGGCTGCCAGCTTCTGCAGAATACTGTGCTACAGCCTATGTAAGTAAGATGCCAATGCTGGAGAACTTAGGTGCCAGAGTACCCCTAAAGCATTTCAACCAAGCAAACAGACCTATGCTAGAGCAGTTCTTTAAAACTGTAGCCTGTAAGAAGGACCCACACTGGAGCAGGGAAAAAGTGTAAGGAGTAAGGAGCAGCAGAGAAGAACTGCTACGGAATGACCATCCTGTCAAGGGGAGGAGATAAAGGAGTCACGAACAAAGGAGTGAAGTTGAGCCAGAGAAGAAAAGTTTGGTGGGGTATGTCTTCACTTCTCACTTTTTCATTTTTGTTTTTTTTAATGTTCACTAAATTAATCTTCCCTAATTTGAAACTGGATTGCAAATGATGACAACTGGAAAGCAATCTTTCAGTCTTATCTCAAACAGTGAACCTCCTTTTTGTCTTTTTTTTTTTCCCCCTCAAACTCCCTCACCCTGTTAAGAAGGCAAGTGAGAAATCAGGTGGATGGGCATCTGTCAGCCAGCCAACATTATCCTGTCATAATCACACTTCCAGCCACAGTTCAGTACTTTTATTGGTGGTCCTTAGTTAATTGCATAGCGTTCACAACAGGAATTTCAGTTATGTGACAAATAATTAACAAGATGTAAAATATTATTTGAAAGAAAGATGTTAACTCCACATTTACCTCCAAGGCCTGCATTCTTCTTAGCAGCATCTTATGCTCCTCATTCTTGATTTTTTCTTCATAGAATTCCCGAAATGTCATTTTGTAAACTAGCTTCATACCATGCTTCTTTGCCATTCTGTCAAAATAATTGTAGCAATTATAACACAATAATAAAATTACTATAGCTTTACTTTCAAGGGAAACATTTTAAGCCACAGTGACATCTTATGGTATCCACTGGGATTACAATCTCTCACGAATTCATCTTTTAGTAAACTCATTTGGATGAAAATAACTGCATTATCACCCTAATTTTACATAAGAAGTGTGCTTTAGAACAACAAAAATCTATACAGAAGTCAACACAAACATTTCAACAGAAAAACAACTCCCAGCATTCAAGTTAGTAATCAACATCTCCACATCAGCTATTATGTATGTATTAAGGAATCTTCTGTCCACTATATTTAGTACCTTACATCTCAGCTATGTTTACACTGTGGCCATACAACACTGAAGCTACAAGACTTTAGTGACTAATGCTAACATTCTTCATAGAGAACTGCAAATGAAATGTGTGAAAATACACAGATTTGAAGAGAAAGCTCAACACCGCTTCACATTCATGTTAAGCCTGAATAGCAGGGAAAAAAACAGCATGGAAATATTTGTATCTCAGAAGAAGACAGACTAGGAAAGGCAAAACTGAACTCACGCAGTGGTAACAGCAATATGTATACTCACAGAATTAAAGACTTAGAGGAAGGATAAAGAAAAATCTATCAGCATTCAAACACACTTAGGGAAAGACAAAAAAGATCAAACATGTCAGGTACAGAAATTCCAATGTAAGATCCAGGATAAGGCTTTGCAGCCACTGACCAGAGCACCTTCAGTTGAGAGCAATGGACAGATATCAGATTACTCTAAACGAAGAGTGACAATAAAAAGCAAAGAACTGAAAAACGTAGTAAGAAAAACAAAATAAGATTCCCTGCAATGATTTGCAGAAATACACAAACTGTATAAATGCTTACTTTGTTTTACTGCTTCCACTATATAATAAATTAAAAAATTAACTTACTCTTCCAGTAATGGAAAATAAACCAAGAACTCGGGGACATCAACCACTTCTTCTAAGTGGAAATCGTATTTGCATCCAAACAAGGGATATTCTCCCTTCTTCTCAAATTTTACACTGTATACATCATTCCCAAATGAATTTGTTTCTGAAGCTTCAAGTCGTTTTCTATAACATGAGATAAAATGAGATAATGTTTTTAATTATATGGAGAAAACAATGCATGAGACCTCAAAATGTTTTTCCCCACTATCACCTTGTTCAGTATTTTCTGTACTTTTCCCACATCCCAAATCCAATAAAGCAATGAAAATGAAATGAAGAGGAATACTATACTTCAGAATTTTATAATTCCTGTACAATATATCAAGGATCCCATAGATCTAGAAAACTAATCTTTAGCCCAGGCACAGTCTACGACTTCTTAGTATCACCACAGTAAAACCTGACAGCTAGTGTCCAGGCTGTACCTATGATGCCATTATTTAATCCACTACCAAAGGTTTGAAAATCTATACCTTACTCCAGAAAAGCCATCAGTACAAGAGATGAGAATCAGTACAAATTTACCTGTTTAAGTTAAACAGTGAGATTTTCCTGACTAGAATCCAAAACTGTTGCAAAAATTTCAGTTTTGTTTGCACAAATATACCATAGCAATGTAAGAACAACTATGACTTGACAACACTTCACAGACTTGCGGAAGACCAATAGGCTAAAAAAGCACTTACACAAGCTCAAAGCTATTTGGGGTTGTGCCAATGAAATAACCTCCAGGAGAGAGGTTCCCACAGGCATTTTTAAGCATCATGTCAGCCTGCTCATATGTCTCAAATGAGTAATGGTAAACGAACTGACAGCTGCAAATGTCAAAGCGCATATCTGGATCGCTGTATTTGGAAGACAGAAGATCCTGAAATTAAAAAGAAAAAAAAAAAAAGGAAAAAAAACTTGTAACAAAAACTACACAAACAAGTATGATTCATCTACATCTTCCAGAAAAAATATACTACTTCCATAACTCTCTCCTGTCTCTCAATATCTACTCCTTCACAAGTTCAGCTGAAACAAGGCAAAAAAGGTCAGAGGAAGAAAAAGCTCACAGATAACACAGAAAACCTGTTAGTTGGACTAGATGATCTTGTAGGTCCTTTCCAACCTAATGAATCTATGAATCTATGAATCATTATGAGAACATTTTAGGACATAATTCTTTTAAGTCATCAAATAACAACATCTGAAGAGCCAGTTTCCTACAAGTTTCCAGAGATTATTTACTGCTTAGGGTTTCATAACCATTCACAGTGTGGATAGAAACAATCATAATAAAATATAGTAAACTGAAAATATGTCTCTGTAATGATGACTGGCATTTCTTTTCCTAGGAAAATACCCATTACATATATTATTGGAGGAGGGATTGTATTAAATATAGCAGTTTGCATGCCAACCAAGTTGCATCTGTTTGTATTTTCAAATACATACATATTTAACATACCCCTCCTTCTTTAATCTATGTAAACAGCAACTCTGGAGAATGTGTACAGCTTGGCCATGTACTCCAGCAGCCTTCCAACTTCTCTTTCCAGGCTGCAGTACCAGCAGCAATCACAAATTACACAGCAGCAAGAAAATTCTCTCCAGGGCTCACAATATGCATTCCACAATCCTTATCCGTTCTACCTCAGTTTCTTTTTTCTCTCAGACTTCTCATTCACTTCCTCACTCAGGAAAGATAAATATTACAGCAATTAAAATGCTACTAGTTCTCACTACCCTGTGCTGGACCCAAAACTCCAGAAACAAATACTCATTCCCTTCCCTCATCAAATTAAAGAAACCAAAAGAAACAGGTTTATTATCTGAAAAAGATTCAAGCTTCAAGAAAGTTGCACTGTAAAGCAAACACGTTTAACACAGTTCTATGCAACATTACAATAATCTGTATGGTTGGTTCTCCCAATAGTACAACAAGCTGACCTTAAAACTATAAAACAGCACCCAGGTACTGCAGTGCTACATCACTTCCTATGTTGGCTGAACAGAAGAATGTTGAATAGCAAATGAAATGTAATCTATATCTGTACCTTGGTACTATCTGCTTGTATAAATTCTGCATCAAAAATACGTTCGTTATAGCGACATCGGGCTTTCATGTCTTCATATCGCTGCTTGCACTGCTGCACAGAGATATCAGCAATATCTACAGAGAGAGATTTTAAAAGATAAACGTGTAAACTTCTCCCCGGACAAGAAAGCTGAAATGAGTACTGGAACACTGCGGACCCATACAGCCAGGAATAAAAGCTGATCTCCAGTTACGCACTGATGTGAAGTCTTATTTCCAGTGTGTAGAGAAAACTTCATTTGCAGGAAGTATCTGAGATTACAACTTGTGTTCTTTTTCTGTCTTCGGTGCTGACAGAAGTTGTAATCAGAAGAATTTAGAAGGGGATAGACTTGTTAACAGGATGTCTTGTGACAGAACAAGGGGAGAGGGCTTCAAGCTTAAAGAGGGTAGAAAAAGTCTTACAGTGAGGGTGGTGAGGCCCTGAAACAGACTGTCGAGAGGCGTGGTGGATGCCCCATCCCTGGAGACTTTCAAGGCCAGGGCGGATCAGATGATGTAGCTTTAGGTGTCCCGGTTCACTGCAGAGGAGCTGGGACTAGATGAGCTTTAAAGGTCTCTTTCATCTGTTAAGGATTCTATGTTTTTAGAAAGTTCCACCCTGATGAGTCAAAATTTCATGAGATGGATATACTAAGTGCTGCAAGCATTAATTGTCTAGTGTGGATTAGTTAAAACAGTAGAGCTTCAAGGTGTTTTTCAAACACTACTGAAAGCTCTGTGAAGGAGTATATATCACAAATAAGTACATTCAACCAGAGAATTTTTCTTTCCTTTTAAGGCTATTTCCATCACAAGCAGAGTTTCACTGAATAACAATGCTCTAGAGAAATTTTAAAACCAACGATGTACAATTTATAGTTTCCATGAGGTCTCTGTAAGCAAATTCATTAATTGTATTTGAAGGCTGCCAACTGAAAAAGAAAGGCAGCGAAGATCTGTAAAATGTAGAATACCCAAAATAATTGCCAAGAAAGGAACTGTTTGAAACTTGGGTACGTATTAAATTTGAAAGTGAGCAATGCTTCCCCTGGTTATATTTGGAACGCTTTTTGAGAAAAGGGAAGACGGTATCTTCTTTCCAAATTCTAAGCAAACTATTTAAACAACAGATTATTTAATCAGCTTTCAGCTCTTCCACCTTCCGAGTCTGACAATACCCAAGACCAGTTTTTGGCCCATTGCAGGGTCATTTTTTTTTAAATGCAAGTCTTATATGCATATTCTCAGAACAGTTTAAAAACATTACAGAAGACTAAATACGGGAAAAAAGACAATATATGATATGTCAGCCTCTTCTCCAGTATTAAATTTTACTGAAGACAATCTGTGATAATAACATGCTTCTTTGCTGAAACTAGCTTTTAAGAGTTGAACCGGAATCTCAGAATTCCAAGAACCATTAATATTCTGTGTATGCTGGCAATCAAATAGATGTCTTCAGGTTAATATACAACAGAAGCCTTTTTGTCAGAAGGTGCATGATATCTTAGGCACACAACAATACAAGACTGGAGGTGTGCTTGTTTTTCCCACAACACCAGCAAACTTTCAGGGGAAAGTTACTGTATCTTCTTACCCGTACAGACAAGTTTTTTAATTCTGCCTTTCCTCCATTTCAGTAAGTCTCCACCTTTGCCACATCCTAGATCCAAAACAGTAATATCACTCTTCTTCTGTCGTACACGGTCTATAAATTCCCCTAGGAAAACAAAAGAAAGAATGTTTATACAGGTCTCTGTGATTTATTCCTACTGTACAGAGATCGACAGAGGACCTTAAGGGTTAAAGGATTTTGACCCATCTCCGAACTTAATTTGCTTTAAGTCTTCTTAACATTGCAGACTTAAATTCCTTTTACTAGAAACTACAAATGGTGAAAGTAACAACCACATACTGTCAAGACTATGAACCAAATAACATATTTTCTGTACATTGCCTCATTGAAGCACTGAAGTACTTGCTTAGCAGACAAAAGCAAATCACTAAAGAACTATTCCATGTACGAGGAGAGAACAGAGTTCCCTTTCTTTATCACACCAGTGAAGGCAGATGTTATTTTTAAGTGTGTGAAAGCCAGAAGATTTAAAGCCAATTAAATTCGTCAGCTACAACTTTTTTTTGCAGTCACGTTACAAACGTGCATTGTTCCCCACTTGGACTTTCCTAGGCTCTTCAATAACACTAGCCACTTGTTTGCTGTTTTTGCTGTTGCTTTCTTTTTACTCAACACGTACCAATTTCATTTTCTTTTCAATCTCTGTCAATTTCTGCTCTGTCTAGATTCAATCTGTGCTAATGCTGGCATATTAGGACAACATAATGACATGGTAGCAACTTCACAAAAACAGACATAAAATGTGTTTTGATACTACAGCTGTAATGCCATACTAATGAGACAGATCCTGAAAGACTTGAACACAGTCTTCAGGAACAGTTTTACATAACCCTAAACACTGCTTTTAACTGCTCTGATAAAACACAAGAAAAAGCAGCATGCTAAGACAAATGGTGACAACATCTCCTAGCATAGCTCCCTCCCCATGAATTTGTGATGCTCAGCTGATAAATCTTTTCCTTGTAGAAAAGCATGAAGTCTTAATTGCAAAGTGAGGAAACAATTTCTGGACAACATATATTGCTTTTTATGTAAAAAGCAGCTGCTTCTTTAAGAATCATATTTAGTTTTTCATCTTTTAAACTGCTGACTTTGGTAATAAAAAAAATATTTATGCGTTCAAGACTTGAGGACAGATTGTTTTGAGAATACAGTTTAGATATTGATTAAGATAAAACTCAAATAGCAAGAAAAGCTCTATCTAACAAGAACAGATTCTTTATGATACAAAGCTGTCCCTTTCTCGTTTAGAATAGTAGGGAAAGTAATGGTGTCCAGTATGAACTTTTTCTCATTTTCAGATCAGTTGATCTTTAAAATTTTAGCACGTATATGGAACTCCAACAATACAAGCCACCACCATAAAGATTCAAATTAAAAACCAATATAGATAGCAATAGATATTTTATTTGAAGATCTCACTGTATCGGGAAGTACAAAAGTTATTTTTTGATACAAAAACAAGTTACATTTCATTCAAGTCTAAGCAATCAGTTGAGAAAACTTACCAATGAGGACACTCTTTGTCCAGTTATTAAAGTTTCGGAGGTAGAATATGCGAGACTGGCTGCGTTTTTCCAACCCAACTTCTTGAAGCTCATTATAATGTGCTGCTACAGCTTGCCCATGGCCTGCCTCACTCTGTAGAGAGAAGGAACAGACTAAAGTAGCAAATTATTTTTTATTGTTCTTTTCATTTAAATCAGAAGACATGTGTCCACTTTAAAGATTTAAGTAAACAATAACACTATGAAGGTCACCAGCATTACCTATATAAAAATATTTCTCATATCTGCCCTAACACTGACATCAGTATTTTGATTATAGCAGAAACAACTTTTTTAAGAATTTAACTCCTTTTTTAGTAAGTCCACATAATTTCTGATGGTGATGCCCATAACCTTTCCTTCACTTAAGTTTACTCTAAGAATCAGTTTAATACCCTTTAAACCAGAGACTGAAAAGGAGGATGTCCAGGCTATAGGAGCACTATTTCAGGTCTAACCTTCCTTGAAAATCCTGCCTCAGAAGTTTAGTGCTCACAGTTAATAAAAGCATATTTACTGCCAATTCATTAAGAATGCCTACTACCTGGTAACACACAAAGCTGCAAGCGGGTTACCACACTAGCAGAACATTGAACAAATCAGAGTATGAGAGAGAACAGTGACTTGATGATAGTATCCCACTTCGTTTTTATCTAGCTAAGCAAACATCTCTGGTTCAGCCTTACCGTAACAAGCTGTAAATGTAAAGCCCTAATACTGAAAAGCATTATATAGCTAGATATTATAGACATTAAGCTCTATCTACAGCTCCTAACACCTCTTCATCTTGAAAACAATCTTCAGTTGTTTATATAGCATGTGAAAAAAGAAATTACAAATAAAATGACAGAACACTGAGAACCAACACAAATCCTGTGAAGCACAATATCTAACTGGACAAACAAGAATTAAGGATTCTCAGTCAAAATTCACAAACATGCCACAGAATTCTAACCACCACGAGTTAACATTCCAATGGAAAGCCCTCCCAATAGTAATCCACAATCAAAGTCAACACCCTGATACCTTATCACTGACATACCAATTGCTTAATGGAAAAGGTTTCACAGGCTTTAATATGCTACATGTGTTCTTCAGTGTTTCATACCATTCCAGCAATCTGAAGCATGTACACAGACTTACTTCTCTGGAACAGTATTAACATCATCATCTATTTACTACCCCACTTAGCTGACCGAGCCTAACAAATATTTTGTCACTTTCTACTCTTAGGAAAAGCACAGACGGCCATCTGAATAGCCACTGAAGGTGATTAAACTTGAAAAGCTGACTTTGACAAGCATGTGAGACACACACACACATCTATAACCCAGCAAGGCCTCTCAGCTGCTGCAACCACAAGCAGAAAACCTACAGTAACATCCAGATCATTGGCAGCTGTTTTCAGTGTTATCACTTCTCTACACCCTTAAGCTACACAAAAGGCAAATTATACACTGCTAGCTAAACCTGATCCCAAATGCACTTTACTGAAAAGATGAAAGGCTGCTTCTACCACAACAAAGGGTATTACTTTCTGAGACTGCTTAAATTAAAACAGCAGAAATTACAAACAGAGGAACAAAGCATTAGGATGAAAATATTTTAAAGTCACAGTTAAATATTTCCAAAGGTGAAAATTAGACCAGATGAAAATACAGCGTTAGCTTCTACAAATCTGTAACATGAGGGACAGAGTCATATAAAAGACTGCTCCTCCTTTTCACCCTTCAGTTTGAAAGGCAAATATTTTCTGCTGCTCCTACACACAAAAGAAACAAACAAAAAGGAAAAAAAAAAAAAAAAAAGTACCTTCAAACATTTTAGTTTGTTAACAAAACATAACTTCTGCACCCACTGTACTGCAACAAAGCTACCCACAAGTTCACACCAACGTTCTGTTAAATTGAATAATACTCACTGGAACTTTCTTACGAGGTCCATCTTCAGCATCTGCTAAATTCCTTTTCAGGCCACTGCCCTGATCACCACTTGCAAATTTTTTCTCGTTTTCAGTGGAGTGTGCTGTACCTGAAGTTGAGCTATTGCCTTCCAAATTGATACCTGAATCTGCCTCTGAAGTGTGGGATGTTCTCTCCGCTTCTTCACCCAAACACTTCTCTACTTCCTTTTCTTCGGTCTTGGTTAAGTCAGCCATTTTTGACAGCTTAAACTCCCAACCTGTTAATCAAAAAAAGCTAGAGAGAAAAAAAAGGTCTATTGTTAGCAGTGAATTTAACACACTCTTGATTACAGTAATCATTTCCCATTGTACTACTACCATTACAAAACTAATGTATGGCTTTGTCATAAACAACACACAGACTTCAAATCTGCATAGCCATAATAAAATAAATTTGCACAGATATAATAGAATACATGGAATTTCAAAATACTCTCATTACAGTAAGATCAAATGTAGGTAAAGCTTTATCCTGCACTTTTGATTCTTCCATAAAGACCGTTCTTGATTAACCAGCTAAGTTTCATTGGGTTTGAGACCATAAACACCCTCTTCCCTAAAAATATAACTTACAAACCACCTGATATTTAGAAACACAAGGCAACAGAATGCTACTAACTAGTAAGCTTACATTATAAAGTCGTGTAATTTCCACCAAACGCAAAAAAACAAGGCATTCTACAGAAAGGAACTTCGACAGAATCACAGAATTGTAGGGGATGAAAGGGACTTCTAGAGATCATCGAGTCCAACCCCTCTGCCAGAGCAGCTCCCTAGCCCAGGTTGCACAGGTAGGAGACCAGGAGGATCTTGAATGTCTTCAGAGAAGGAGACTCCACCACTTCTCTGGGCAGCCTGTACCAGTGCTCCATCACTTGTGAATAACTGTGGGAACTGTGAAGAAGTTCCCACACACATTTGTGCAGAACTTCCTATGCTTCAGTTTGTGGCCATTTCCCCTCAGTCCATTGCCATGCACTGCAGAGAAGAGTCCAGCCTCGTCCCTTTGCCTCCTGCTCCTTAGATGTTTATAGACGTGGATCAAGTCCCCTGAGTTGTTTTGGTTTTTTTTTTTTTCTCAAGGCTGATCAGCCCCAGGTCTCTCAGCTTCTCTTCTTAAGGGAGATGTTCCACGCCCTTTATCATCTCCGTAGCACTCTGCCGGACTCTTTCGAGGAGATCCCTGCCCTTTTGTACCGAAGAGCCCAGAACGGGACGCAATACTCCAGATGAGGATTTTGAACTTTGCCAAGCGCAGCCACGATGCCTTCACTAACACCAGGAACCATGAGCAACGCCTGCATTCCCGTAACCCCACGTGCAGTACAGCACAGCACATCACTGCCACGGGGCTCACCGAGGCTCCATCCCTCCCCACGACATCCTTAACAAGCAGGGCCGCACTCCCCAACCAAGCAGCAGCGGCAGCAGCTTTCCCAACGGCGCAGCTCCCAGCCCACCCCAGCTGACCACCAGGCCCACGGCACAACAGCCGCCTGCCTCCCCGCACCGCGACCTGCCCGACCGCACCGCCAGGCCGCTGAGAAAGACGCGCCGCTCACCCAGCGCAGCCCTCCGCCATCCTGTTTGCGGAAGCGACGCCTCCGCCGCGAATACGCCACATCCGACGGCGGGAGGTTGGTGGGGGGGGGGGGGTGGGGGGGGAGGGGAAGGCCACACTGCGCACGCGTGCGGTGGGAGCGCCGACTCGCGCTGCGGGAGGACTACGGTTCCCAGAAGGCCGCGCGTGCGCAGTGGGGTTCCGCCGCGCCTCAAGGTGATGGTGGGGACGGGCGGCGCTGCACGTTGCCCTGACGCGCGCGGGAGTGGGGGGGGGGAGGGGTGGGGTGGTCGGTGCGCGGCAGAGTCCGTTGGTCAACTGACGCGTGCCCAGGGACCCCGACCCGCGAGGAGGAGCGGCGGCTCTCGGCCGCGAGGTACCGAGGGGACCGGCCCTGGGAGCGGGTGGGCGCCCGGAGTCCCGCCCCGGTTCGGCCGCACGGAGCGGGCCCCGAGGGGCGGGGTGTCGGCTGGCAGCCCTCAGCCGCGGGGCCGTGGGGCAGGTGCGCGCCGTGCGGGGCAACGGCTGCGGGCGCGGAGGGACCGAGAGCCGGGGCTGAGAGCCGGGGCTCCGTGCCGCCCGCTGCCCCGCGGGGAACGTGTTGGCCGCCGCTGTGTGACGCTGTTACGGGGCTGCGCTGCCCTTCCGCGGTGCCTCAGGGAGCAGTGCCGAGGTGGTGCGGGGCGCGCTGGGCGGTTTTTGGTGGCTCGCTCGCGTCGTGTGGCGAATAAATCCTGTTTGTGCTCTTGTGAGCTGCTCGCAGTTCAAATGATGTTTCCGTGCTCCTCTCGGGCCTTCAGCCTCAGAAAGCTCACGCTTTCTGTCTGGACGAGCTTTGGAGCTCACAGGAGACAGTGGATAACTGAACAACACAGAACCCTTGTGGCAAACTTGGGCATAGTTATGGTTCTCACTGGTGGTCTGCTTCTTAACAGTGAACGTTCCCCAGAGACTCGGAGTATGAGAAGCCAGGAGGCTTTTTGCTAAGACTGTTAGATCAGAGGAGTCATTTCTTACTTTTAAGTCAAATGGGCCTCTGTCTCAGGTATTACAGACTGTGTGTCTGACCGCATTTATGTGTTTCACAGGTTCACAGATCTGTAGGGATTGGAAGGGACCTCCAGAGATCACTGAGTCCATCCCCCTGCCAGAGCAGCTCCCTAGCCCAGGTTGCACAGGTCGGCGTCCAGACGGGTCAGGAATGTCTCCAGGGAAGGAGACTTCACCACCTCTCTGGGTCAGCCTGTGCCAGTGCTCCATCACCTGTACTGTGAAGAAGTTCCTACGCACATCTGTATGAACTTCCTGTGCTTCGTTTTGTGGCCTTTTGTCCTATCACCACACGCTGCTGAGAAGAGTCCAGCCTCATTCTCCCTTTGCCTCCTGCTCCTCAGATATTTATAGATGTGGATCAGATCCCCTCTGAGTCTTCTTTTTTCAAGGCTGATCAGCCCCAGGTCTCTCAGCCTTTCCTCGTGAGAGAGGCATTCCACGCCCTTTATCATCTTTGTGGCCCTCCACTGGACTCTTTTGAGAAGATTCCAGTCTTTTTTGTATGGAGGAGCCCAGAACTGTACACAGTGCTCCAGGTGAGGCCTCATCAGGGCAGAGTAGAGGGGGAGTATCACCTCCCTCGACCTGCTGGACGTGCTCTTTTTTTAATGCACCCTAGGATGCCACTGGCTTTCATGGCCACCGGGACAGGGTGTTTCTGAAGTGCCTTCTAAAGCTGGCCCGGAGGAGGAAGCATGAATTTGGACATCAGCACATCCAGTATCCCAAAGTCCACACCAAAATGTATTCTCAAGCAAACCTCCAGTACCTAAACCCAAAGAGATTTTTACTGTTGCATGTATAATCTTAAAAAGGCTCCCTAAAGTTACGCTACTTTAGGGAGAGACAGGGAACAAGTTCTTAGTTTGAAGCGTACCTTGCCGCCTGTGCCCCTTCTTAACTTGATTTGCAGCTGCTTTTGTGTGGGAGATGTTTGTGCAGAGGATAGTGTATCCTCACTGTCTACCTCCTCCTATGGTGCTGACAGCAGGTGTTTATCTCCTTTCACTGTTAGAGATCTGCTTGAGTTGAAAGGGATATGCCTGGCCTCTGCGGCAGCATTGTGGAATTGCAATCGCTGCTCAAGGAGTATTTCCATCAGGGATAAAAAGAAATCACTGGATGCTTTGGGTAGGTGGATATCAGATGGCTCGCACATGGCAGAAACTGAGTAGGCAAATCCAGACCGTTAGGAGTATGTAATGAATGTAAGTTTAAAAAAAGGTTTGTCTAGCATTACTTTTATGTATCTGCTTCATAGGCTGTAACAGTCCTAGTTTCCTGTGTATGCTTATAGGCATCATTGAGCCTGCTGTTGGAAAACAGGGAGTTCTTAATGTCCCCTTATCTCAGATAACAGGCCTCAGTTTGCATCTCAGCACGTTTCTGTATCTGTATGGTGTTCTGACTTCCGTGTTGATCTTGAAGATAAGCAGACAGCTGGTGCAATGGCAAAAATGGAAAAAGTAGGGATTTTTAAAATGTCTGGTTGTTGAATCTGTAACATTGCTTGCATTCAGTTAGTTTTGCAGATTGGGGGTAAGACCCAGTTGATGTACTATAAGCCCAGATTGTTGAAGCTGAATGTTTTCTGAGAAACAGCAATTGAAGCAAATCCAAGATCAGCAATGTTTCCAGAGTAAGAATTGAATTAAAACCACAAGAAGAGCTGAGGTCTGCCAAATATGACTGAAATCTTCCTGGACAGTAAGAATGCTTAAGAACTTGGTAGTGTGCGGCAGTTTGTGTTGGTGAAATTTCAAGGAGAGAATGCTTATATTCAGTGTTTTCCAGCGCAGCAAGAAGAGAATCAGAAACTAGTCTCCACTGAACCACTCTCTGCTTCCTTAGGGAAGATTAATGGAAGTGTGAAGGTAGCGTGAAAGTGATATGACCACTTAAAACAGTCAAGAATCATAGAATGTTGTGAGTACAATAACAAATACAGTTGCAAGGATTTTTTTTTTTTTAATTGAAAGATAACTTCCTACTTTTGCCACTTTCATTACTGCAAGAACAGGGAGAATCTTTTTTTTTTTTTTTTTTTTTATTAAAGGAGACTCAGAGTCCAAGACTTAAAAACGAAAAAGAGCTGCTGTCTAACCTAAGCGGTATTCTTTTTTTTCTTCCCTTCCCTTCTTTCTCCTGTTGCCATAACCTTATCTTTCAGTCAGGGTGAAGTATCTACTAGAAGTAATTTGTAGTCTTCTCAGAATCTTGGGCTCTGATCATTGATCTGAAGTGCTTGAACTATGCAGTTGCCTACCAGATAAAATCCTTATGATCTGCAGAGATGATACCTTCCTAGATTCAGTTATCTTGAAGGTACCAGCACAGGTATGTTGAGTCCAACATACTTTGTTCTTACTAAGTCAAGAATATATGGCTTCAAATTGTCAGGAAAATTAGTTTCACCAGGTCTCAGTGTATCAGCTTGGCGTGTCTTGCTGTATCATCCCTCCAGCCTTTTTTCTGTTGTTCTGTCCAGGACAGAATTAATTTCCCCATTAAGACACTGGGTTCATGTGGTAGGACGATAACCTTGCTTAGAGTCTAGACCTTTCTGAAGCATACATGGTGATGGTCTCCGTTCTCAAGAACATGCATTTCCTTTGAGACATTCAAATCTTTTCTATGCTAGTGGCCTTCACCACTTCTTAACATCCTATTATCTTCATACTAGCTATACAGTGTATGATTCAGCAACAACAACAAAAAAAGGTGGGTTTTTTTTGTTACATTTCCAGACGTGACACTGTGTGTTCTAAACAAGGATATCTGAATAATAAAACCAGGTCTTGTTCCATTTGTACCCATCGGTAAAAGAAAGTATTGGTTAGCTGGGCTGTGAACTGTAGTCTTGGGGATCTGTTGTTTGTTCATGTCCAAAAACCGACCTTGGCCATGTGCAACAGTCACTGTATAAACAAAACACAAAGTTGGGTGGTTGTGGCTGTGTATAGTGTTGTAACAGATGATCCTCTGCAGTTCTATAGAACTTGAGCATTCTATCCTTGCAAAACAGAATGAGGAAAAAGGATATACTGTCAAATGCTAAGGAACAAATTGTACAGAATGGAACACCTCTCCTATGAGGACAGGTCGAGAGAGCTGGGGCTTTTCAGCCTGGAGAAGAAAAGGCTGTGAGGTCACCAGAAAGTGGCCTTTCAATGTCTAAAGGAAGCTACAGGAAAGAAGGGGACAGACTCTTCAGCAGGGCTGTGGTGATGGTACTAGGGGAAATGGTTTTAAGCTCAAAGAGGGTAGATGTAGGTTGGATGCAAGGAAAAAGCCTTTTACAGCAAGTGTGGTGAGGCACTGGAACAAGTTGCCTAGTGATATGGTGGATGCCCTGTCCCTGGAGACTTTTAAGACCGGACTGGATCAGGCCCTGGGCATCCTGATCTATCTGTGCTGTCCCTGTTCATTGCAGGGCACTCGGACTAGATGGCCTTCACAGGTCCTTTCCAGCTCTGAGGATTCTGTGATTCTAAATTACAAAGCACAACAAGTTTTCAGATACATGGATTTTGTTGATTCTAAATGCATGAGTGGCTTTGCAGCAGTTCTGTAAGTTTCTTCTAAAAGTGGCTGATGGAATTGAGCAGCATGTGAAGAAGCTTACCTTTAACTGTGATGGTAGTGCTTAGCCCTAACATGTACCATTCAGTTAGCTCTGCTTAGTTTGTGCTGCTCCGGGTTCCTAATGAATAGGACATGAAGTTGGAAAGTAACTTCAGCTTTTAGCATGATTTCCTAAGAAAGTGAAGTGTATGAACTGGAATTAGGTAAGAAAGAACATAATTCTAGCTAGCTTTGACAGAGTGGTTGCAGTCAGAGAAATAGTAATTGTTTTATGAAAAAGTAGAAGGAAGATCTTGGTGCTTTTGAAAAATAGCTGCAATTTAAATTCAATCTTAGGAAACTCAAGAATATGCATGAGGGAAAAATATTGAATGCCCTAACTGCAGAAGGATCCTCAGTTGAATTTTGTTGTTTTTTGAATGCCAGCAAATTCAGCCTTGTGACAGCACTCCATAGGAAGTCAGTTTTCCTCAAATCTGTGGCTCATGGATTCTTGCTCTCAGTAAGAGGGAGGGAAATAAGACTGTGTATCCTTGTTTCTTTCTTGCCTCCAAGTATTGCAGCAGCCCCTGAAGGACAAGAACAAGTTATGTTCTGTAGCTATGAGGAGCGATGTGTGGTTTAGGTACAGCATTTTCTGACTGGAAGACCTTTCAACTGTGTTTTCTTTCCTAAACAACAGGAGCCCCATACTGCATCAGTAAGGAATTTTTGAATCCACCGAGCTCTGCACTGTTTTTCCAATAACTACTCAGCACTTGGAGAGGTGTCTGATGGGTCACGTTCTGCTGGTAGGCTCTGACAATGTCAGAACTCTGCCACAACTTTGAGACATTTTAAGCAGCAGTTGATTTTGGAATTAGGTGGTTTGGGTTGGTGGCATTGCAAAGGGCAAGGGAGAAGTCGGGATGCTACACAGAGTCTGGCTGACTGAAAGACTGCTTCTGGTACGTGAAAGACCATTTGAATCCTGCTCTGGTGCCACTTTGTAAGTGGGATGGAACCCCATGCTAGAGGTTATCTTCTCAATATGCCCAATTTACTACTATTTTGCCCAAGATTGTTATCATGATCCTATTACTGAAATCTCATCAGAGTTCCTTCTGGTGCGAAGTCACTGTCCTGTGAGTCTGATGTTCTTCAGACACTTGCAGGTGCTGGCACTGTGCTGGTTGCATGGCTGCCAACGTCGTCAGTTGTGTCCTCTAAGCAAAAATGCCTCCTCAATTGCGTAGTAGGCAAAGAAAGTTTATCCATTCAGCTATCCAAACCTTAACAAAAGTAATACTTTCTGACATACGAACAGGTTGCGTTTGTATGTAGAGGCGTGGGGAATAGCGTTTACTAAAAATTATGATGATGAACGTGGTTTTGAGCATGTGTGTGTTCTGTAAATGTTATGATCAGCCTCTTCACACATAATTTTTCAAGATTTTCTGATTGATACTACACATATTTCCCCATATGGACAACTTTGAATTTACAACAGAGAATTCAACACTCACTCTGAATATTTAGAAAAGATTTGCAGTGGAAGTGAATGTCTGCCAACAGTAATTCTGCTGAGAGATGATCATTCTGTGTATTTTATTTTATTTTATTTTATTTTTGCTGGGAGAAAACGACAGCTCCTCAGTGTTTGGTAGTATGAAAAAAGTGCAGTTTGAAAGAATGAAAGTCTTGAACTTGGTGCTTCCGCTGTGGATTCTCTTCCTGTTGAAGTTTTGGTGAGAGACAGAGGATCGGGTTTGTTTTAATGCAGATTTCATTAGGTAACGATTCTGCTACTGCTGATACTGTTGGCTACAGCTGGGACAGAGAGAGAAGGGACAAGGGACAATGAGATGAGACCTGAGAAGACTTGAGGTGGCAAAAATGGCATTTATGGCAGCCAGAAAGGAAACAGTTTTGGTAGCCTCAGTGTAAGATGAGGGAGAGGGTTGTACAAAGTTGATGCTAAGACTGAAGTTTAAGTATATTCTTAATAAATGCCTTTTACAGTTAGGTAAAGGAAGGTGTACGAGTACCTGAACACTTTTGATGTTGCCTGTTCAAAAAGGCTGAGCTATATTTGATTCAGCAGCAGTTGTTGTAGTGGAGGTGACAGTATCTGCAGTCTTTCCAGTTGTTTTATTACACCTTTCAAAATGAGACCAAATATTTGTTTTCAACTTCAAGAGCTGTTTACTTTAAAAATGATCTAAATGTTATGTCAATCAAGTCCTGAGTAATTGGGAAGATTATGTATGTGAAAACGAGCTTGACTACTAGAATCCAAATTAGGAATAGCAGAAGGTCTTGAGCGAGCTGCAGTTCAGTTGTGCCTTTTTTTCTTAGAGACATGCAAGAAACTGTTCTGCGTGAAGCTTGCTTATGTGCCCTGTCTTTTACGGAACCTCTGAGTTACTTAGAAACTTTTGCTGGGCAGACCTACCCACGCCCACCCCACATGCTTGCAGGTCGATGCCCTTCTAGTTCAATTTTCCTGTAGGAAAAACACCAGTAGTTGGAGGGGGGTGAACTAACGTGGATGAAAGAGGTTATCTGTGGTTGTTTGGGAAAGTCACTGTATTATCCTGAAATAGAAAGGAGGTTGACCCTTGTTGGAAAGGAGGGCAGAAACCTTTTGTAGCATTAGTACAAGAGATGTAATTCTCTAAAAAAATCAGTAGAGGGCAGAGTGAAACTGTAGAACGAAGGAGCCCGGCGAGGATGTTCAGCTCTGCAAAGCCGGATGGAGACCAAGGTTAAGATGTAGAATAATGCTAGACATTAAACAGTCTGGAGCAAAAAGCACTACAAACAGCTGAATATTCTTGTACAAGTTGGATAGAGCACTCATACTTTGGATACGCTCAGTTATGTGCAAATTTGAGATTTAATGCCTTTCCATATATGGGAAAATGATGATTCTACTGTCACGTTGACTGGACGCAGATCAGCTGTTAAGACTTCTGTTTAGCATTCCAGGTCTGTAATTCATCACACTCATTGCATTAGGTTCTCCTGCTTTATATAATGTCTGAATCCAACATTCAGAGTTCATAAAGCTCTGCAAGAACTTCTACCTAAATTGACTTTTGGTTGTGCTTGCCAATACCCGAAGGATTGTAGTAGTAGAGATTACCATGTTTATAGGGACCCTCTGTCCTTAAAATGTCAGTAAATCCTCAAACAAATTTAAATTTAAAGCAGGTTATGTTTTTTGATGATCATTATATCAGGTTAAAAATGTAACCAGTTCTTAACTAAACTATTTGAGTGAGATCTCTATACATTTGCTGTCTTTGCAATCTGAAATTCAAACTAGAAAGGATTTCTGAAAACACAGGTTCACAGAACTGTAGGGGGTGGAAGGGATCTCCAGAGATTATCAAGTCCAGCCCCCTGCCAGAGCAGCTCCCTAGCCCAGGTTGCACAGGTCGGTGTCCAGGCGGGTCTGGAACATCTCCAGAGAAGGAGACTCCACCACCTCTGTGTGCAGCCTGTGCCAGTGCTCCCTCTGCACTGTGAAGAAGTTCCCACACACATCTGTACGGAACTTCCTATGCTTCAGTTTGTGGCCATTTCCCCTTGTCCTATTGCCACACACTGCTGAGAAGAGTCCAGCCTTATCCCTTTGCCTCCCACTCCTTAGATATTTATAGACGTGGATCAGATCCACTCTTGAGTCTTCTTTTCTCAAGGCTGATCAGCCCCAGGTCTCTCAGCCTCTCCTCTTTAGGGAGGTGTTCCACGCTCTTTATCATCTCTGTAGCACTCTGCTGGACCCTTTTGAGGAGATCCCTGCCTTTTTTGTACTGAAGAGCCCAGAACTGGACACAGTATTTCTTTCCAGATTCTTTTGTGTGCAACACACAGCCCTCAAAGTTGACTTGATTTTTTTTGTCTGTTTATTTTTCTCTAAAATTGATATGAGTGTAAATTAATTTTCTGATTTCACAGAACAGTATCTTGGGAGTGGAAAAAGCTCATAGTTTTTCATTGGGAACTCTCCTGTGGTATAATTAATGCTCTGTTTTTAACCACAATCAGAACAAGTGCTTTAAATCTGTCTGTATTTACATATTGTGTCCAGAGTGTTTCTTGTAGAATGAGAAAATAAACCAGTGTAGTCTGTGTATGCCATACCATCAGTTCCCTCGGGTGTTCTCTGACCTCTTTCAGAAAAGATCTTAGACTAAAGGTTTTGCCATTTTAAAGCTACTGCCTTTCTCTCACATCTTATTTTCTCCGGTAGCTCAAAATTTGTTCATTACGAAAGAATAACTGTTCTTATAGAAATGATTCCGTTTGGAAGCTTCATCTGGCGTTATCTCTGGCATGATTTCTCCTCCCAGGAGCAGATATCCCCAGCGCTCTTTGCTGTGCCTGTATTGGTCTGACTTGTTGCTTGTGCATTCTCCTGAGATCCCTGTTTGTTGGGGTTTTGTTTAACGTGTTAGCACATAACCCAAAGCCATCTCTGTGACATCCTGAATTTCTGCTGTCCTCAGAAATAATAGCAAATCTGATCTCTTTGTCCTCGTAATTACTGGAAGGCAAATATTAGGCAGTGCAGATAGAGATGAGTTGCTTCTATAGTACATCACTTTTGTGCTGAAGCAAAGATGCTTTAACATACCTTCCCTCTGCCCAGTTTTCATACAGTACACCACCAGCTTTTCCACCTTGCTGTTTGAAGATGTTAGCTTCTCTCCTTTTCTGTGCCTTTGCAACATCATGCAGTAGCGTGGAAAACAAATGAAATTCAGTAAAATTAAGGAGGAACTTTTAGGAGGTCATCCAGTGCCGTTGTGGATAATGTTTGTGCTACTGTCCTTTCTTAGAATCTGAGGGGTTTTTAAAACTGAAAGTTAAAGGGGCAGTTGTGTAACTCATGTAACTAATTATTTTCTCAAGGAGAGTATTGAACTTTGAGAATAAAACAGTGCCTCAAATCCACAGGATGACACTGGCTGACACTGTTTTTTCCTGCTGCATGTTGAGTGTGCAGGACCCTGGGAACTTCCTATCTCTAATCACACCTTAAAGGATAGATTGCTCTGTGTTTTGGAAGGATGAAACAACTACAGTTCCATATCCTGACGCCTCTGTTTGCTTTCGATTGTCTGTCCTGTTTAAGAGCTGTTTACAGTGCTGAGCAAAGTAATTAAAGTACTACAGTTAAGCAGCTGTACCATTACCCCTTTAACAGTACTCATTTGTTTGAAGCCAGTTTATTAAGGTGTATGCTATGTTATTTTATTTATTTGCCTTTCCTCCATGCTGCTCTTATCTACCGCAGGTACAATAATTTCCTCATAGTGCTACTTGACATCGGTGTCACCCTCAGCTTACACTTCAGAGTCCCTCCTGTGGTCAGATATGTCAAATAAAGCAAGTTCCCAAGTAGGAAAAAGTAGTTTCCAAGTAGGATCACTTGGAAATTTCCAACTTTGTTTTGGAATACCTGTTTTATTCTCTCCAGTGTAAACCCTATTGTATCTAAACCTTTCCTTATGGATAAAGTTTCTAACAAAAAGCTTTTTAAAGCAGAGAAGCAGAAAGTAAGATGGTTCTCAGAATGTTAGCTGGAGTATACTGTCATACATGCCTGCACAAGGCTCAGGACCATCTCTTTGATCAGGCAAGTCTTGCATCCTAGAGAAAACCCCTGTAGTTGGTGAGCTCCAAGTCCATCTGAGGATAAAGGAACAACAAAAATGACACAGCAAGTCTTGGCAGCAGTTCTTTTTATTTTTTTCCCGTTTTCAGCTAGCTATTGTTTCAGCTAACTATTGCTGAGTTTCAAGATGTAGCACACTTAGTTGCAAGATCTGCTAATGGAATTCATTTACCGTTCACAGTGATGAGCCACTGACTGATGAGTGCTGAACACACTGTGGTAACCCCCCATTGCTTCCTCCTATAGAGGGGAATTTTTAACTGTTTATTTATTTAAGTCCTTGAACTTGGAAGGAAACACTAATCCACAGCTCAGGAACTTTCAAATTATGCAGGGGAAAAAAAACAACTACCATTGGGATGTCAGTGTCGAAAATGGTAACCACACTGCTATGTCTTAGTAAGCAAGGTTTCAGACTGGCCAGAAATCTTAGTAGCATCTGTTGGCTGTTCTTTGCATTTCTCTGAATGTTTTTTTTGTTTTGTTTTTTTTTTGCTTTGGCAGAGTGGTCAATATGTTCAAGTTGTGTATTTGAAAGGCGGGAACTAGTGGAAGAGCAGCAACTTTTGAAGATAAAAATCTTATCCTTTTTGTTGCATATTTGAAAAGCAGTAAGGGGTATGTATAAGTTTTTGTTTTTTTTTTAAACCTCAGTTTATATTATGAATTATTTATCACTTTCAACGACCTAGATAATTTAACTATGAAAAAACCTGATTAAAATATATATAAAGGCTATAATATGTGAAGGAGATGCAAAAATGACAGTGGAGTTTAAATTAAACTTGAATAATTTATAGTTTGCATCAAGATTTATTAAGGTAGTTACGAGTCTAAAACATCAGGAAGATTTGCATGTTGTAACAAAACTGAGTTAGCTGGCATTAGTTATATGAAATCAATTAGTGCTGTTTCTCTTTGGTGGGAAGGAAAGTTAGTTGTTCAGTAGTTTGCTGTTACAAGTTACTATACGTACCAAACAAAATTCCAGTCTTGTTTTATGCAGAACCTCGCAGTGGTTCTTTTGAACTTTAAAAGAATAACTAATAAATGATAAGGCTGAGGATGATCTGCAGTTTTAAAGTGCTCTTTGAACTGTAATATTTGAGATTACAGGTGGTTTGGGTTTTTTTTTGTTCTTAACTATGAGTTTTTACACTTAGTTCAACAGATAGCAGAATGAGTTTTAATTGTGTTGTGTGTGATATCTCTGTAAGAACGTTCCACCATCACCAAAGCACTTCAGTAAGGTCTTACTACATCTCTGCAGGTTGGAAGTATCACCTGAACTATCGGTTACTCCTAAAAGTGAAGTTTCGATGCTAACTTTTCAACAGCTGTGCCATATTGTGCAGATAAAGCAGTAGTTATCACTGAACATCTTAAAAATGGTTTCAGACAGCAGAATGAGCATTTTAGCTGTGAGGGGATATTTTATTTCAGAGGTGAGGAGGTGAAATCTAGCAAGACTTGCTTACTTCTGTAAGGAAACAGTTTCCACGAAGCAAGATAGGAAAACCTTTTGAAGTAGAGGAATAGAAAAACAAAAATAAAAATGACAATAACACTGGAGCAGTTGCAGATCAGTTAATTGCTATGGAATTTGTTTACAGTTTCCCTATTGTTTCTTCTCTACAGAAACTTCAGCCCCATTTCATCAAGATGCAAAGGAGTGTATTACATTCTGCTTCTCAGCTGGCCCACGGGATGTGTTTGTTTTTTCCTCGCACTGGTGTCTTTCAGGGCTTAAAAGGACCACTGGTGTCATCTAATGTTGGATGCAAAGTGATTTTGGCACTGGATCCTCCTAAGCGATGTCTTCATGCGGGTGCAGCACTCTCTACCTCAAAGAGAAGTGCTGTTTCATCACAGCCAGCAGACACTCCTAGGAAAGTACCAGAAGAGAGAGAACCTTTGAGCCCAGCCACTGAAGTACCCAGGCAGAGCCCTGCAGAGTCAGATGCTTCAGATCTTGATCCATTACAAGACAAATCAATTAGTCTCGTTCAGAGATTCAAGAAAACTTTTAAACAGTATGGAAAAGTCATGATTCCCGTCCATCTTGTGACTTCCACTGTGTGGTTTGGAACCTTTTACTATGCAGCCATGAAGTAAGTTGGTATTGTGTTGCAGAGTGCAGTGCTGCTGTCTAATTGACCTGGACTTACGATGGTGAAAGGGCGTAAGTTAAAAAGCATCTCTGTACGTGACAGAGAAATGAGGCCATGTTTTTACCTGAAGCATAAGGTCAAGTACACAGCACTCTCGTGAACCCTATATACTTTCAGTATTAGTGTTATCATGCAGTGCTGGCTGTATGCCAGATGTGCATTTGGAAATGTAGTATTTCTGAGAATGCAGCTCTCCCCAAAATATGCATGGATATAAGGAGCATCGAAATGATAGTAATGTTTCACAAGATACAAATAGAAATTTGGAATCCCAGTTGAGTTGTTAGATAAAATCTTTATTGAACTGTTCTATATTTGTCTTTGGATTTGAAGGATAGTTCACCACTTCCATCTCCCTTCGTCCCTAGGCTTCTCCTGTCACCGGACTCTGAAATCTTCTACCTCACTCTGAGCTCCTCACAGAATATACACCTCTATTTTTCTATTCCTTCATCCTGCCTTTCCTTCCCTGCACTGAAAAAAAATAACACAGACTTTTAATTGGAAAATAGAGTATTTGTGTGGCCAGAAAAACCCTTACATGTTTCTCGTTCTAATTTCTTTAGTGTGGAGCAGGTAATGTTTTGGAAAGCAGCATTTATTACGAAGAACAAGTACACCAGCTAGGAGCTATTAGTTCAGATCAAAGAGCATTGTCTGTGTGCAAATGGTTTGCTAAATATAAGTAAATGTTTATCTCTGGATTGCCAGCGTTGCATATTTAATAATAGAACGCATGAAACAATGACATTTTGTGGTGGCAAAGATGGGGCTTTGACAACAGAGCGCCCTACCACACAAGTGTTTGTTTTAGTTACTCTAACCAGCTGGCATCATTGCCCTTTCTAGGAGCTGTGGATCCAAATGTCATTCTAAATTTAGCTCGTGTTGGAAGAATAAAGGTCTAGAGCTATTAAAAATATTTTGCTTTAGACGAATCCAAGTTGATACTCACATCCAGACTTTTCAGATTTGTTTTCTTGAAACGCTTAGGTTAACTGCTAAAATACATATTTAACAACTGAAAGCAATTGAAATATTTAAGTAGAAGCTAATCATAACAAAGCTCTGATTTGTCGTGCTACAGGAGCAGCACTCTCTTGAAGTGGAAAAATAACTTTCAGAATGACTGTTCGTGGCACAAGACTAAACCGTTGTGGTTTATTTAATAACACTGATTAACACTGTCTTTTAGGCCTTAATAGATCTCAGTTTTCTTCTCTGGAGTTATGCTTTTGGTTTGTTGATTCTCGTAACTGTTAGGAAATTCCTGCCTGATGCTATTCCTCATCCTGCTGCTAAAGTGATCATATGCACAGAAGAACACTTAAAATGCTGGAAACAGTAGATAGAAATTGACAGCGATGCTAATAATACAGCATTTCTAAGTCTGGAGAGTCAGATATGAGAACTGTAACTGCATGTAGCTATCTATAACAATGTAAAGGAGTACTGTTGTGTGTTTTTTTTTTTCCTGTTCTTCTGGTGCTGATAGAATTTCTCTGATTTTCAGATAGAAAGAAATTATAGTAAGAGCTCATTGCACCCATCCCACCACCTTGTATTAACCTGATGGGGCAGATGAGCACAAAAGCCCTGCAGCCTTATGCACGTAACATTTGCATCCTTTTGCCACGTTCCATTTGTTTCATTTAAAAGTGAAGGGAGGACACTGAAATCTGGATCCTCTACTTCTGAGCGTGCTGCAGATTAGTCTGAAATTTCAAAAGGGGAAAAAAATATTTTGGGCTGAACAGAACTTGTACAACTGGAGCCCGAGCAGCTGCGTTAGTATCCACTATGTCTACACACCTCCAAATGTAGTAAGCTGAGATGCAGGTTAGGTTTGCAGCTGCTCAGCTCAGCAGGGGCAATGTAAATGGGCTGCCTCCTGGCGCAGTGCTTGGAAGGAAAAAAAAAAGCAACACATTATTTCACCGACACGTACAAAAACATAAGTGCATTGTTTATAAGAAAACACCCTGCTGTCAAATAACAAAAGATTGTCTGATTGAGTTTGAGGATGGAAATGATGCTCTAAATCACTGTTCAGGTTTCATGTGCCATCCTATTCATTTTCAATTTATTTTTTTTTTCTCTTTGGTAGAGGAGTGAATGTTGTGCCATTCCTAGAGTTGATTGGCTTACCAGACAGCATAGTAGACATCCTGAAGAATTCCCAGAGTGGAAATGCACTAACTGCATATGCATTGTACAAAGTAAGTATTGTTATGGTTTGTAAACAAGCTCTACATCATGCCTAGTTAAATAAATAGTGCTTATTGGTTTATATCAGGAAAAATTAATGCTGTTTTCTCTCTTTGATAGCAGACATATTTCAGCATTCATTTCTGTAATAAGGATAGTCACGTGCAAGTTAGTGTAGGTTCTGTGTTCCTTTAAGGAGTCTATCTGTATGTCTAAAATAACTTTCTTGCTGCAGGATGATTGTCTTCCCTCGGAGATTTAATTACAATTAAGCTAGTCCTCTGTATCCCTGAAATAATTAACGGGGATAAAGAAGTAAATTTCAAATGCTCTCTGATTTCCAGATAAGCGTAGGTGGATTTTTTGTTTGTTTTTTGTTTTGTGTATTCACTTGTTTGTTTTAATCCTAGAGGGTGAACTGGTTTTTCTTCCTCAGTTGTTGTCAAGTACTTTCACTGTCCACTTGAATCAATTACTTAGATTCAGGTTTGGGTCTCATTTAATTGTTGTATGTGCTAAGTCTGTGTTTAGGGAGCCAGAAATATGTCAGACAATACAAAAACAGAGTAATGTATTTGCTTCAAATGTCACTCATCCGTTTTCTTCCCAGACGTGATGTGTGCTGCTTATCTGTTCTTTTAAGACCTGCTCTCACCCCCCCCCCCTCCCTCCCGCCAACAAAATGTGAAAGCAGTGTTCTTGCCAATTACTCCTGAGCCTGAAAAAGATCAATAAAGAAATATGGTTAAATACAAAGATTTTATTATAGATGTGAGATTTGGCAGACATGAAAGCACTAGAGTAAATTGCAAAGGGAAGAGGATACATCGATCTTTGAAGTCCTGAAAGAACAAGTTTAACTTTCTAGGATAACAGACGTGGTCGCTGTATGTTGGGTTGGCTGACCTCTTAAGGTCTGTCTTAGCTCTGGCTTTCTATAAGCAGATCCTAATTTTAGACTTAAGTTAGATACTTCTTGTGGATTTTAGAATTCAAAGCATACCCTGTTGGTATTTCTTCTTTGTTTATATAGCTCAGTGTTCATGCGCTGCCTGTTCTGAATTGCGTTCTGAGACTGCTAATGCTCTTTCTACAAGCTGCACAGGGAGGGTTTCTAAAATGCAGCTCCAATGCCTGTGCTGGTTAAGGATACTTAAGTAGGAAGTATGCATTTCTGGAGCAGGCACTGTAAATTGTTTTATTTCTTAATAAACAGAAGATCTTTTTAGTATCAGACACTGAACAAGGTACATTCTTAATATTAAAAATACATTCTGCTTGATAATGCTGTCCTCTCTTATTTCTTTAAGATTGCAACACCTGCCAGATACACGGTGACTCTGGGGGGAACATCCGTCACTGTTAAATATCTGCGCAAGCACGGCTACATGTCCACACCACCACCAGTAAAGGAATATCTACAAGATAGGATGGAGGAAACAAAGGATAAAATTACAGAGAAGATGGAGGAAACAAAGGATAAAATTACGGAGAAAATGGAGGAAACGAAGGATAAAATTACGGAGAAGATACAGGAAACCAAAGATAAAGTTTCATTTAAGAAAATAAAGGACTAAGAGATGCTTAATTTTTGGAGATACCTATCTTAGCACTTTAACCTTTTTTGAGGCAGGAGATACAAAGTGCACTTGTGAGCTTTCTTGGTGTTTTTTTTTTGTTTTGTTTTTTTTTTTGTTTTGTTTTGTTTTTTTCTTGTCTGCAGACTACAGTTTCACTGTGGATATAAAATCACATATGTTCTTGAAGGCTGAAGTTTCCTGGGGGGAGATAAATTGTGACAAAATATTCAATTAATAGAAGCAAAAATAAATTTTGGATGAGAAGTTCATATCCAGTGGTAACAACGTTAACAGTTACTTCTCCTCCCCCGCCCTTTTATTTTTTTTTTTGGTCAAAATGAAGATGATTTCATAGTAAAGCCACCACTTTGCTCCTTCGTCTTAGTGCACAGCCATTATTCCATCAGACCGAATCTTCCCGTAACTGAGAATGAAGATGTCTCTACTGGGGAAGAAAACTTGTTTTGTATTTCCAAGTATGTGAACTCGGACCTCCTTAATCGTGATCATCTCTCGACTTGGAGACAGTGCATTGTCACTGCACATAAAGAGAAGAATGGATTAGTTACTCAGTGTGAATGAATTCTTAATAGCTATGTGGACTTGAGCTGATCTGTGACAGTTTATAGGCTGGGACTACTACAAACCTTTCTTAGAAAGTGCATCTTTTCAGAAATCTCAACTGAAAACTATCGGAAGATGAGTTAATCTCAATAGCCATACTGTCAAGTATACTGTCTTTTTCTAAGGTTGATTTTCAGTAGAAAGTTATTAAAATGAATCAGTAATTGTATATTAAAAAGTAGGATTTTTTTTTTAATGTTAAAGTTTACAGAACTGTTGTATTTCATGGTAGCCCTATACCAAGAACAACAACAACAAATAAATAAAGAGAGGTTTACTCAGATAATAGGTATACTAATGGAACTTTTTAAATACATACAAAGTTAGAGTTAAATCCCAAGGTTTCTCTTCCAATCCAAGAATCCCTCAGATGTCTTTAGAACAGTTTAGCTCTCCTGAGACAGTGAGCACAGTCTACCAGAATTTCACTGTAGGTGTTCTTGCCTCAAGCAAATACTTGTTTGTAGCTGAAATGCTGAAAGGACTGAAGTTGAAACTACTCTGTTTGACTAGACAGGCAAGCTTCTCTCTTTAGTTCTACTCAAATTTTAGGCTGGATTGAAGTGTGCTTTTTTCCTATTTCTGTGACAGACCTCACTTGGTAGTAAATCTCTGCATGCCTATTTTGCTTAACAAATGCGTTGGGTTTTTGTTTGTTTGTTTGCAGGCAGACAGGTAAAGCAGCAGAGTTGGAAAAGTAACTGATAAAGTATCACTTCAGCCCCACCCTTTTACTTTTTCAGTGAAGTCACCAAGAACCTGTCCGTGTTTAAGTCTGTTGAACTCAGTTGTGCAGGATTGATTGCATACTTCTCTGCCTCTGTCCACGTGTCAAAATAGAAACTGCAGTCTAGCGCCTACCTCACAGGGATGTTGTGAGGAAAAATCAGTGTATATTCAGTGTCCTGAAGATGTAAAGTGCCATATTTCTGACAAATGCTATTAAAAAGTAATTCTCTCTAACTGCAAACTCTTGAGAGTGTGGAGGTGAGCACTACTTCAGAATTGGGACCAGGATGACGACACGTGCCACCATACAGGCAGCAGAGAAACTGCTGCTGTAGTGACTTGCTCAATTTCTGCCTTCTCTTTCCCTCATCTACAGCAGCACTACAGTGCATTACACTGACTTTGTCACTGGAAAGGATGAACGTGAGGGTTTTGAGTGGCTGCTGGCGCGGGAATTAGAAATAAAGTTGTATCTCAAGCAGGACCCGAAGCGGCAACCAAGGAGGACCTGGATCTGAAGTGAAGGCCTGAGACAGGATTGCAGCCAGGTTTAGATCCCGAAGTGGTGCCAGAGCTGAAGCAGCAGCCCAAAAATCAGCCAGAACAGAACTAGTGTCCTATGAGGAGACTGAAAGTATCGTCTAAGCAAGAGATCAAGCCAAGTTCAAACCAAAATCACAGTTTGGGATGTTTCCAGAGGTGTAATAGCAGCCTGAGCAAGAGCTAGAGGCAAATTCATATCCCAAATGCACTTGAGTAGAATCAGAGGCCTGTGTAGGGTCCGAGGAAGTCATAGCTCAAGATGGTGTCGGAACTGAAGGTGTGAGCCAAGCGTGGGCCAGAGCCAAAGTCTGCCCAAGATGGAAAAGCAGCTGAAGCCACAGAAAAGAGGCCCAACTCACATGCTGCTGTCAGGCCTAGCCAAAGTTGCACAGTGAGCTGGTTGCTAAAGTAGCAACCTAGTGTCAGGCTAGACCAGAAACACAGGTCCAAGATGGTGGCTGGAGCTTAAATCATGACCTACGACTGGGATGAAGCTAAAGTTACAGACAGATAGGTCAGACTGAAGTCCTGCGCTGAGACAGCTAGAGCTGAAATCGCAATCTGGTTCTAGGCCGAGCGACAAAGTAGAGGTCCAGGCAGAGGCTGGAGCCAATGTCCTGGTCCATGAAGAGGCCAGAACTGAAATCATGGCCTTGATGGTGTCAGAGTAGTAGTCAAAAGAGAGAATGGACTTTTTAAATCTTTGCCCAAGAAGGGGCCAGAACTGAAGTCACAGCCTGATATCAGGATAGAGCCAAAGCTACAGCCTGGAACGGGGCTGGAGTAGAAGTCATGGACCAAGGGGCTGGAGCAAAATTTGCAGCCCAATATCAGACCGGAGACAAAGATGCAGGTGGAGATGGGGGCCAGAGCCAATGTCATAGCCTGGTATAGGGCTGGATCTGAAGAAGCAGCCAAAACATTGGCCAGAGGTGCAGTAGCCTCCTGAGCAGAAGTTGCAACCCAACAGCAAGCTTGAGGTGAAGCAGCAGCCTGAGATGTGACTGGAGGTAACAGCCCAGACAGAGGGCAGAGCCAAAAGATAGGGAGACCCAGTCCAGGCAGAAGCTCAAGCTGCCCCCCCCCCAAGCAATGTTAGAAGGTAAAGTCACAGCTGAAAAGGGTAGAGGAGCTAAATTAGTCAACCAAGGCCAGGGCTGGGGCAAGTCAAAGGAAGCCCAAGCAGGGACCAGAATAAACATGAGGAGCCCTGCAGCGGATGAAGCCAAAGTTGCACTCCAGTATAGAACCAGAGCCAAAGTCACAGCCTAAGTGGTAGGCTGGTATCAGGCTGGAGCGAAAGTCATGGCTTGGGATGAGGCAGAATCAAGTCACTGCTCAGACAGGGACCAAAGCTGCAGTAGCCTCCTGAGCAGGGACTGGGGCCAACCTGATAGCTGACTGGAACCCAAGTAGTGGCCCAAGATGGCACCAGAGTTGAATGTGCAGCCCCAGATGTAGTTGGAGCCAAAATCGTAATACAAGACAGGGCTGGACCTGAAACTGAGACAGCACTGAAATGAAAGCCTGATTGAGCCTGGAGCCCAAATCATGGCCCACAGCTGGGCCAGAGACACAGCCAAAAATGGGGATAGAGTCACAACTGTAGCCCATGATGGGCCTGTAGCTAACATGGCAGCTGGAAATGGAGCTTGTTGCAAAGTTATGACCCAAGGAGGGAACGAAACTGAAAAAGTAGTCCAAGACTGGGCTGAAGTAAAATCATCAGCCACAGATAGGGCTAGAGAAAAAGTCACAAGCCAAATAGAGGCTGGTGCTCGAAGAGGAGCTGACGCAGACCACTTGGGATGGGATTTCTCACAGGCAAGGACCAAGCACACCCATATCCCAGTCCTGGACTGAGCTGTGAGGCAGATCCAGGAGAACTCACCACACAGTCCTCAGGGGTGCAGCGACCATCCTTCTGGCTTTGCTGGCCATAAATATGTGGGTTCATACCAACACCGCATACAGACCGGATGGGGAAGCACGTGTGCCACAGCCACTGAGAACTTCTCCGACGGCCTGAGAATCCTGAAATCCTTTCTGTGGGGATCCAGCCATTGGAGAAAATATTTTTGAGAGACTTCCCCTCCCTTGACTTGGAGGGCAGAGCTGGAGCTGCTGGAGGGGCATGCAGAGAAAGCCCCTGACCCCACTGCAGCCCAGCAGGGCACCTGCCGTGTCATCTCCTGGGCCAGCACTGTCCTCATGTGACCATCCTCGTCAAAACACATTTCTGATTGTGTTCCCCTTGGGTGTCGGTTTGGAGCACTGAGCTGCATTTGTCCTTATTCATCACTTACCGTCAGCAACAATAATAATTAGAGAGCTGTAATTATCCCCTGGCAATTATCTGGCTATTTTGATGAAGATGATCTTCTAAGTAGAAAGAATACATCTTGATTTCATAAGGCCACAGGGCAACACGTAGCATTAAGTTTGGGTTTGAGTTTGAGCGATTGATTGGACAACTGCAGGGGAGGGAGCACACGGGCAGATACACAGGCTTGTTTAGGGATTAAAAATAAAAAAAAAAGAAAGAAAGGAAAAAAAAGAACCAACAAAATAAAAGCGAACTAAATACAGCTGGGTTAAGTTTCATAAAGAAATGAAGGAGGGGAAGGTTCAGGTTGGACTTCAGAAAGTCTTTCTGCTCAGGAGTGGCGAAGCACTGGCGCAGGCTGCTCAGGGGGGGTGGTAAAGTCAGTGCCCCTGGAGGTGTTCAAGCAGTGTGTGGATGTGGCTGAGGGATGTGGCCAGTGAACAATGCTGGTGGTAAGGGGATGGTTGACTAGATGATATTAGGAGTCTTTGCCGACTTTAATGATTCTATGATTGTCTGAAATATTTCTAACTGCTGCTTTGGCTAGCCAAGCGGCCTACCTTGTGTAACCGGGGGCAATGGTGGTTGTGCCTGAATCTCAGGTGAAGGCCTGAATCTTCTTCATATCCATAAAAAGCAGACCTTTAGTGGTCTAGGGAGCTGCTTTGGCAGGGGGGTTGGACTCGATGATCTCTAGAGATCTCTTCCAACCCCTGCAGTTCTGTGATTCCTGACACGTGTGGTGCAGTATGATCACGTGCTGTTCCACCATGGTGCCGTGTCTGAGTTAACTCCATTCGGTGTCTGTCTGCAGGGCAGTTGCTCTGAGAAGAGTTTTAGCCCAGACTGGCTCTTCACTTCCTCAGTGTTACTGTCAGATGGTTAATTTTAGTGTGCTCAGTACCACTTTTCTGAGGGAGTATAATTTTAACAGAAAGTGTCCATTTCCCCTAGCATATGGCTGGAGCTAGTGTGCACGTTTTCTTATCTACAAGCATAGCATCAGTAGAACATACAGCATAATTCAGGAAGGTGAGAGGGCTAGCACTGAGCGGCTGACGCGATCACTCTGCCGTACAGCTATCAACGTGCACTGACGCACCTCTCACTGAGAAACTGGAGCATCTAATGCTGCACACTGCCCCTCTATAAACACACAGCCGGACTGCAAAGCCAAAGGGGCCAAAGCAGCCAGAAGAGCAGCTCTGCAGCAGCCAGCCAAGCCCTACCCGTCAGGTTTCTCCAGAGAGAAAGCCACCAGCTCATCGGCTTTTTTGGAGAGCTGTCAAGTTTGCAGCTGGAAGAGAACTGGAAAGCACTTACAATCCTAACCCAGTCGTTGGAAAATAAACAGCCCTTATACATTTAGCTGTTGCCATGAACCCTGCTAAAACGGTATGCAAACATGTTAATGCTTTTCAATTTGGCTTATATGGCTTCTTCACCAAGTAAAGCCAACTAGGGCAAGCTTGGCTCAGCATATGAAAGACTGAGAGACTGGTAATATAATTACATGTGTACGCGTATGCATGGGGACATGTGATAAGCTGTAACATTCCCAGGGCTTTGAGGACAAAACTAGTTTGTTGGTTTTTTTTGTTTTTTTGTTTTTTTTTCCTGGGAGAGTTTCTTGCTGTCTAGGGTTAAATGTGGGTCAAGCTGTCTGAGCCATGTCTGTGGCACACAGAGTGGGATTAAATCGGAATTTTCCACTCAACTCCACTGTCAATCACTGTAATGTCTGCAAATGTTAAATTAATCTGGAGTGATCTGGCACTGGCACTGAAGGGAGCTTCCAGGGCTCAAGGGTGGCATTTCGGCCTCCGTGGAAAAACTGCCTTCTCTCTCTGGGCTTTTTCAAGACCCTGAAACTACCCAGCAAAACCCAGGGAGATGATAGCTCTGGACAAGGCAGAAGCACACGGATGGTGCAAGGAGCGGGGAGATGGCGCACCTGACTGCAGGAGGGACTGCGAGCAGCAGAGTGTGGAGATGGCTCCGCACTGAGTGCTGCCTCATCCTTCTCCACGTGTCTTTAAAGCAGTGTTAGCGCCTCTGTGCTAAGCGCCCTGTAGCAGAAGCCATTACTGAGGATGAAGTGTTTGCAGTGAGGATCTGCTGCCGTACACGTGTTACGAAGGACAGTGAGCATTCAGCGTGCCCCGCTCCACGCGCAGTCCTAAATCCGTCAGCATTCAGCTCAGTGTGTGCCCAGCACTGCTGCACATCCCGGAGTCCTTCTGACTTAATTAATATCTAAGGCTGATTGGTGGCACCCAACGTGAGCAGAAAAAGGAGGTCAAGGGGCATGAAGTACAGCAGGTGATTTCTCAAATGCTGAGGAACATTCTGGGAGTAATTCCCATTGTAGACTCCATGGGGGAACTGAGAAATGTAACTCGTCACTTTTACCATACAGAAACCAACCTCTGCTCTCAGGAGTAAGCATTTCACACTCGGTCTGGAAAAATAAAAAAGAAGAAAATGAGCCAAAAGGGAAAAAAAATCTGCCAAGTTTTGATATTTACTTTGTGCTGGAGTTGTATGGAAGAGGCACAGTGCACACAAAACAAAAGCCGGGCACCGCTGCAGCAGAAGTGAGCGATGAGAACAGGATTCAGCAGTGAGGTTTTTAAAATGTGCATTTTAATTAGAACTCATTTAAAGCACGACCGATCAAAACAGTGATAATGAGAGAAGCCTAATTAATTTTTGTCTAAGCAACCAAGCCTCATTATAGAGCGGTCTCGGGGAAGAAAAGGGTTTGGAGTGGTACAAGCAGGGTGTTTGTAATGAGAGGCAATACTGTGGGGAGCCTGGAAGCCAGACCGAAAGGTTTCACAGGACTGCAGCAGCCACTGTATTAATCTTTAAACAGGAAAAGTAACCCTACTGAGATGAGACATCCCATTTATAGTCGAGTTCTGAGCTGCAACCATTGGCAAAGATATTAAAACACAATCAAACGGAATGGCATATTATAAAACAAATATAAATACAATTAAAACCAGATTAAGTAAAAGATCAAAGCAGTCTCAGAAAAGCAGTTTCCAGGGAGTTCAGGGTTCAGACAGCAGAGGAGGAGCAGACGCTCGGAGGTTCTGAGCACCGAGGCCCTAGCTACTTTCTAAGCACCAAGTGCTGCAGAGAGGGAGATGCTAACTCTGGGTGGTTATAGGGGAAAAGAATTATTACACTTCTAAACGGGGGCAACAAAAAGTGCTGCAGCATTTACATAAGGACACCATTTGAAGAGCAGGAAGGGCTGCTGTCCGAAGGCGGCACGAGGGCTGCTGCTGAAGCAGGGCGCCAGAAGTGGGCTGGGGATGCGCGGCCCCTCGGCAGCCGCTCCTCCACACACCCTGCCAGAGAGCCCCGGGACTGCAGCACCGCCTCCCTCTAAGCATCACAACCCAACAGCACAGGGATCAGCGAGCACAGGCACAGGTATAAAACACAGCACCAGGCAAGGGTTACGTTCATAATCTGCTACGTAAAGTGTCACTTTATACTTCAGCATGAAGTAACCGCTGGCTTTTTGTGTTGTTAAGCTTTCCCATAGCAAAGCGAGAGGCACCACCTGTGGACAGCCTGATTTACCTTCTATCACCAAGGATACGTGCCTTTACGTGCTTTTTCCCTCCATGAGCCATATCCTGCGTGTTCGCTTCTCAGTCAGTTTCTTCAGTTTCGTGGCGTGGGCATTGCTCACCACTCTCTGGGGCAGCCATGACACTGGGTGCCCGAAACGAGGTCAAGGAGGTGTTCTTGGCCTACATTTCAAGGACTGAATCCACCCTCCCACTCCCTAATGACCAGCGACCAGCTTGCCAGCAGAGAAGCAAGGACAAGAAAGGACAAGCATTAGCGTTACAGAACGTCACCCCGGCGTTTCATCCCCTTATCTTCTTCCCCACTGCACAAAGAAATTCAACAGGAGACAAACGCATTTCATGGTTTTTAATAATTTTGTGCTATGGTTTCACCACAGCATATTAAGAACAAGCATAAAATCTGTATTTAAAACTAACAACAGCACTTAGAGCAACATCTTCCTTTAAAAGTATTGCAATGACAGACCTTAGGTCTAAAAACTAGGACATCACCATTTGCTCAATTAAAAGAGTCAGATACACAACAGTTGAAATCTTTTCCTGTATATAACTGGGGAGTTACAGTGGAAAACAAGCGACAAATTAATTGTGTTAAAAGGAAAATAAGGTTTAAAAAAAAAAAACAAAACAAAAAACCAAAGTTAAAGCAAGCCAGGTTTGTCATAGCGTCACGTGAACAACTATTGAGAAATCCCAATACAGTTGTAAAAAAAAAAAAAAAGAGTACTGTTTTTTAATAGATTTGTTTTTACAACAATAAAATTCAAAAGAAAGATTAAATACTGTTGATAGTGCTGTACATAGTTCAGAATAACTTGAAACAAAATGGACAAGAAATAAGAGACGCTGAAAGTGTGATCTTGAAAGCCACAATGTTGAGAATACAAAAAAAAAAAAAAAATCCATACAGCAATAAAGCATTTTACACTGTAAAATAACTAGCAAGAAGCAACAAAGAGAGGGTCCACACTCTAAAACCAGGCATTGGGTGGTTAGTCTTAAGTAAAACAGCCTGACCAAAGTACGAACCGTCATGAAATGCTCTGAGCACAGCAGCATTGGGCAGCTGATAGATATGAAGATAAAATCAGTAACAACGCTTGTGTAGCCCTGGTGCTGCAAGTAGGAAAGGTTGTTAAATGATATTATGGTGATTTTATTGTTATTACTTCTGCTGTCCAGGCTCTGTGATGCTTGAGGCTCTCCTAACTTCTGCTTCTACTTCTTCCAACAACCCATCTGCCCACTGCGCTATGTGGAAAACGGCCGAGTGTGAACACAGCTGTGAGGACACTCGGCAGAGTCTGCTCTTGCCACTGCAGCTTCAAAGCTAATTAGTGCCTCTGGAAGGAGATGTGCTCCAGTTTGGTCCACTCAATATGCAGGTTTTTGTTATGCCCTATCACACCTTAGGTTCTTCTAGCACAAGGTTTGTTCTGTACAGGCTCCTGCTAGTCAAGGCCTGGGTTTTTTTTGTTTGCTTTTCTTCCTTCATGCGCAGTTGTTCTGCAGTGCAAACAGAGAGCGTGACGCAGCCAGGCAAGACACACTTCCAGAACAACTGCTCTATGCCCTGGCAAACGATAAACGAGTTAACAAACGACAGTCGTAAAATATGCATACTTCACTATGGTACATGCTTACTGATAAAACAGCTCGACAGGGAGAGGGATGGAGACAAGAGACCTGCACAGGCTTGACGATGTGGAACTGGCCATAAAACTTATGGATTTCTTTAAAGCAAAGAACAGAACAGCCACGGTCAACATTCAAACACGGGACGCCCACGGGGGGCTTTAAAAAGATATTTACAGACAAAACGCGTAGCTGGAGTCTCAGGTCGGCAGAGAAGCCACGGGGGGTGGCCAGGGGACACGCTCTGAGCCACGGGCAGCAGTGCTGCAGGTGGGAGCCAGGGGCTGCTCAGCCCACAGGGCTTCACCACGGCCGTCATCGGGCCCGGGTGCGGCCCCCAGGCGTTCTCACAGCACTGCACTACCACCTGAAAACCGAACAAAAAACGCTGCCTCGCCGACACAGTGCTACGTTACATCTGTGGTTAAAGCCTGACATGTATAAAAACGTACAGACAGGGGTATCTATGAGAGATCAGCCGGCATCCATCAGCGAGAGGACTGGTCTGTCTCAGACCGGCAAACTTGTACATCACCTACTGTCCTGGGATAGTTAGAGCAAACAGCTTAGAAAAATAAGTAGAGTATCTGCAATTCTCTAAAGTAGAACTTCACGTTTCGTTTTCCTGAGGTATTTGCTTCACCGAACAAGCCACGCCGAAAGCACGTGGGGCACGGCGACGTGCAGGGGGACCCAAGCAGCCGGACAGACCTGTCCCCTGGCCGGCACCACCCTACAGCACAGCACGAGGGTTCCCTAACCACGTCAGCACTGAGCAGGCTGCGGCCCTTCCTTCCGCCATATTACCTATCGACCCAGGCCCAGCAATGGGCACGGCAGCGGGGTGTGAGGAAAGCGGGGCCTCGAGGCCTGCGCCCCACTCAGCACACAGCACAGCGGCGGGGAAGCAGCACAGCAGGGCCGCCTGGGTACACGCAACTCTTGTTGGCCTCCGTTTGATTTCACACGGGTGGTCTGGATCGGTTCCCACTTGTCTGAGCTTCACTTCCCGTCAAGGACGCAGACAACGAAAAAACAAGATCGATCTGAATGGTTTTAGCCCATTTCTAGGTGAAAAAGAAGCAACAAAAGCAACGCCACAACTTAATCAAGGATAATAAATAACGTATCTGCTGGAGAAGTAGTAACTAACACCGGTCCAACTCAGCAACAGCGAGGCAACGACCAAGACAAGAAGCATCAAGCTGCAAGGTTAAAGCTGTGGAGGTTTCGTTCGTTTAGCTTTTTTTTTTTGTTTGTTTTTGTTTTTCCTTTTTCTTAAAGTGACACATTAAAAAAAAAAAAAAAAAACGAAAAAAGAACAGATCTTCACAGCAAAGATGCATCCAATGACCAATTGCTATACACAGGCGAGTCAAAAAGGATTTGTTCAAACTTTTTTCCCTTATGATATTATATTGATATTTAATAGGAAAATAAAATACATAGACTTTTTGTCATTTGTATGCATTCATTTGCAAATCTTCTTACAAAAGAGGACCAAGCACAGAAGTTGGCATTCACAAAGTCTATGCCAATATTTCGTGTTAAAATCGGTATCATCTATACATTATCTTACAGTATTAACATCATCTATTTGTTTTTGTGTGTTTGTTGTTCTACCCATTGGGTAGGATATGTGCATAATATATTCAAGTTATACACAGCACCGTACAAAAAAAAAAAAAAAAAAGAAAAAGAAACAAAACAAGAAAAAACGCATCCAACAAAATCAGAAAAGACGGACGACCAAAAAAGCACCATTTTAAGTGAGGCACAACAAAGGTGGGAGCGCGAGGCCTGACCCAATGCCCCCTGCAGTCAGCAAGAGTCCTCCCGCCAACGGCACCGGGCGTTGGGTCAGGCCCTCGAGTGCAAGGGGATCCCATCTGCTCAGACCTGAACATGAGGCACCTTAGTTGCTTACAAACTACCAACATGCAAACCTCCTCGAAATTACACCTAGCACGTACGTCGATAACTCATTAATAACCCTACCAGAGCAGACAGACAAGCACGAACCAAAGAGAGAAAGGAAGAAGAAAAAAGAGACAGCTTCGTCACCCACGAGATCCTACGCATCCCACACTGTCTCAAAAAGCTCACATACCGAACCAGGTAAAACAGCAGCAGTAGCAGCAGCAATAAAGCAAAGAAATGACAGAGTCATCTCCGGCAGTAAAATCACACAGAGGGCGGCAGTCAGGGTGAAGGGGAAGTTTCTACGTTGTGAGTTTGTTTCTGTATTGTTGACCAACGTAAAAATAAGCTCCGCTGGTGCCGAAGCAGAAGCAGCGCCACCTGGTTGCTTTTGCTCAGCCTGCAAATGGGGAGAAAATAGCGAGGCAGAAGGAAAAGCCGGGAAGGTTTGCAGCATGTCTCACTACAAAACCATGCTGTTTTTCCTTTGAAAGCAGGAGGGCCCTCAAACGCGTTTAACAGCAATGGTTGGGACTCTTTCAAGGGAACACCGGCAGCCTCCCGCTCACTGGCACAGGAAAGGATGACATCCAAACCAAGCTGCCACCAACACAGGAAAGAGTTTGCTGGGAAGAAACAACGGGCTCCAGCGTTGCTCATGGAAATTGAATTTCATGGTGCTGCTCCTGCTAATCCCCAAATGGAGCCGTAGCAATACGACGACTTGTTTTTGCTGGTGTGAGTGTGCCCAGTGGGGCTTTTGCCAGCAGAGGTGGGTCAGGAGGTAACTTGCACACCTGACTGATGAACACAGGCTGGCAAACTATTAAGTCTAAAAAAATCTTACCAACCAGCCTTTTCAGCTGGTTTTGAGCTTGTTTCCTAATATGGAATAGAGGAAATACAGAGAGCATGGCCTGGAAACCTCTGTAAATCCAACATACCCTCACAAGGGATTTTTCCACGTTCTAAGGGACCTCAACAATTCAGAAAGAGTCCTCTTTTCCAGGGATTTAAGACAACTGACACATCTGGGGGTAGTTTAGAAGAGCAGTTATAATCTTGCTGGTTGGCAAGCAGGCAACACAGGCCATTGATGCATATCTCAATTCTTCCTAACGCCATTTATCAAAAAGCCAACCTTCATCTGAAGCCGGTACACTAATACAGCCCTTAGCATCAGCAAGCTTTGAAACAACACGCTCCTGAGATGCATAAATAACCACACGAGGGCTACATGAGCACTGTCCCAAAAGCACAAGGGTTTTTCAAAGCCTGGCCTAAAAAAGGAGAGCAGGTGGATGGAAGATGGAGCAGCGCACCGGGGCACGGGCAAGGATCCACTCAGCAGAACTTCCCAACTGACAGAAACGGTGCACAACAGTGACAGGAGCGAGGAACAACTCCTCCTCCTCCTCCTCCTCCTCCTCCTCCTCGTGCCTCCCGCTGTTTGTGACAAACGACCTGTCCTTGTTCCTGGGAGCTAGCATTTCTGGGAGGCGACTGTGGAATAGTAACTAACACACAGAGCACGGGTGAACAGGTCACAGGCACGGTTTGGCATGCAGGTATGCATACACACACATGCACATCAACACGACTCAACGGCAATGAGCAGAGAGAGCTCGGGGACAATCAGAGATATCTTCGAATGTACCAGCAAGCGTACAGTTAAACCTTGGGGAAAAAAACAAAACAAAACAAAACAAAGTTACGCAGAGAACAACTTCAGAACATCGATTTCCACCAGCTTAAGCGTGAGGGGCTCAGTCAGCACAAGGCCAGCTGCCCATCTGCTCCAGAGCATCCCCGTGTCAGCCTGCAGGCCCGGCACCGCATCGCCGGGCAGAGCCACTCAGCCAGCCCAGACACAGAGTGCTCTAGCACGACACGGCTTCTCCCTCCATCGCAAGGAAAGCACATTCCTCCTGAAACCTTTTTCCTATGGCTGAGCAGCCTGCACATCCAGCCCTGCAGGACCACAGGAAAACACACATGTATTTAGCACCAAGAAGGGACCCGCGCCAAGCCGCTAAAAGGGAAGAGCGAGCCTTTGTGGTAGACAGAGGTCGTAATGCTTTATTTTGTTGTAATAAAAAAATAATTCTTTTAGCCTGAAAATTTCTGAGCTGGGGACATCAGAGTGAATTTTGTGAAGATGGGTTATTGGGCAAAGATCAGGAGATGCAGCCAGAGTTCAGGCTAACAGTATTGATCAGACAGACACTCTGCGTGTGTGTTATTAAGTTTTCTGTGCATGGTAGAATACCAGTATGGAGTTGTAATCTACGTAATTATAAGGCTGACTGAAATCTTTAACAGCTCACACAGTTACATCTGAGTGGCTGTGGAACCCAATTCCGGGTGTTTTCCCCACTACTCTTTTCTAGAGAATGAGTGAAACAGCTCACATTATCCATGCACAGAAAAACGTCTTTGATCAGGAAACTGAGACAATCGTCGTGCCCAAGAACAGGAATGGAATACGCAGAAATTTACCGGCACACAGAGATGTCAAAGGATGGCTAAGGGCTGCCTTCAAAGGAAGTATGTTCCCACAGAGGTGACTCTGTGTAACTCCAAGGCTGGCTCCTGTGAGACCTGCGCATGGGGAGATGCTGGTGTTCGACTGCTCCAACCCCAGGGCCCCAACCAGGCGAGCTCAGACACAGCCACCGAGTTCCAGCTGTTCTTGCCTAAAGGCTTCTTGGCTAAATAACCCTTACTGAGGCAACCACAAAGGATCTGCGTAGGCACACGCACTGCCTGGCCAAGGCTCGCTTCCCAAGGACACCAAAAGCCACCGAAGACCAAAATCAACACCGGTTGGTTTTGCCTTCTGCAAACATTTCCTAAACTAGCATCAATCCCAGTTATCTTATGAGGAAAACAACCTATGCTGAGGCCCACGTGACACACACACACACACGCTCACACACACACACCGAAGACACACACACAGTTTTGGCATTAAAACTCTGCATAGATCAAAGATTCGCCTCAGGTGCCCGGCCAGAAGCCATGCAGAAGTCCTGTCTGTCTCTGGCCATAAGAGCCGACACCCAGTGCAGCCGGGCACCGAGCTCAAGGCTTCAGGGGGTAGAAAAGGTGAAGAGTTGATGACGCGCACACACGAACGCACGTATATATTAGAAACTATTCAAACTAAGACTCCAGAGGTTCTTACTTTAAGTCCATTTCCGAAATGCATTTTAAGTGCAAGTTGTGCTTTTTTCATGTGCTTGTGCTGCCACTACCACCATCCACCAACTGCCTTCCAGTGCTGCATTTGCTTCCACGCAAAACCGGGTAGGGAAGAAGTGCCCCACGCACCGTTTTACCAGCAGGCAAAACCTACCCATTACTTTTAAGACCAGCATGACAAAAGCCAGGCTTACGGACGCTTCATTACCACACGAGCGACCTCCACCACGACATGACGTGCACAGAGGAGAGCTCCCACCACAGCCCTCCAGAGCCAAAGGCCAATGCTTAGCGCCCGCGCGGGGATCTGAGCCACCAAGGCCCCTTCACTCCAGCAGGATGGATTGCCAGGGCTGAACTTCAGTTATCTAAAAGATGCAATGGAGAGCGCAAAGCACGACAGAGTCTCACGTATGTTAACAGCATTGCAGGGGAAAAAAACCCACCCTGGGTTTTTAAACAATTTATTGCATAATGTCATGATATGTGACTAAATACACTTCAGGCTACAGTGAGAACAAAAATCTCTAAAACCTTAAGTACTGGCGATACTGCATTATGAAAAGAATGGCAGCACTTCGTTAGAATCAGTACAAATCAACACATCTGGGCGTTTGTTTCGCCTCTTTTGAAACAAACAAGTCTAAACTGCAAAACAGCTAAACCCTAAGTGATGGAAAATGCTGGGATGTCACATTTGCCTTCTTCCATCCAAAAGTCTCCAAGACACTTCATTGATGCGCTGTTACTCGGATGCAAATTATTGCAAAGTCAACAAGTTAAGTGTCCCTGTATTTCTCGATTTGTGTAAGTCAAGAGATGTTAGCCTAAGTCCTGTCCCCTTTTCTAGCAAACCCGCGGGGGAGAGGGGGGCAGACTCCTCCAGAACACTTCTGGGGCTCAACCGTTATTCCACAGGTGAAAAGACAACATATAGAAGAACTTCACATAAAACAGTTCCCTCATATATAATTTTTAAAACATTAAGATAGTGCAACTTTTTAAAACACATTTATCACAACACAAATTAATTCCTTGCATTCATCTAAGTTCTCAACTTTATACCTTGGCACACAAAACAGGAATTTTGATTCATATTTAACAAAACAAAAAACAAAACAAATCGAAAAAAAAAAAAAAAAAGAATGCACACCCTGGGAGGAAAAAAAAAAGCAAACTGGCCAATTCTTCCCCCGTTTAACTAGCAAAACCTTCGTCTTTCTGCCATTCAGTGAGTACAAAATCGGCTGCACAAGCCTCATTTCTGTGCTAAGTTTACTTTTAAAATTAAATAATTGAAATAGTTTATTAAAAAAAAATAATATATTCCCCACCCCCCCCCGCCCCCTTTCCCGAAACACTGCTCATAGACAAACTGAATGGAAGTTTGTATTTCTTTCCATCTGCTTTGCATGCAATTCCCCTGAAAGGAATCAGAAACAAACAACTGGTTTGCACGTTTGGTTTTACTAAGTTGTACCACGTGAAATGTAACAACATTGTGCACCGGAGCACGGGGCTCTTCCTCCGCCGCCCTGCTTCAATCTCTTGTCTTCAGTCCAAAATGCACCTCGGAGAGTGACTTAGACCAGGTTCCCTGGTTTCCGGTCTTGGCCTTTGCTGGGGACAATTGTGCTCTCTGAATTGTTCTGCTGAAACTGAAGTCTGCTCCCCCTCTGCGAGGAAGGAGGAGCGTTGCTGTGCTGGTGATGGAAAAACGAGGAGCCCGGGTAGTGCCCCATGACCTCGCTGTACGTCGGGGGTGGTCCTTCCATCCTTCCATTACTGCTATAGTTGGTTGCACTTATGCCCGAATTGCTGCTCGGTGGGCAGGGGCCCCCATTGTACATCGAAATGTCTATCAAGTCGCTATCAAAAATGGTTCGGTTGGGCGGTGCCCTGACAGATTCCCGGTTGAGCTCCATCTGCTGCTCTGGGTCCCGGAGCTGCAGCGTGCACGGGCCTTGGTATGGCGGAGGCTCTTCCCCATCCGAGAGGGAAATGGTCGGAGGAAGGTCAATCTCATGCTGCATGTACGGGTAGGTGGGCTGGAAGCGACTGAAACGGTCCCGCTGCATAAAAGACGGGGCAGTAAACCTGTCCCTGGACCTCGGAGCATACATAATCTGCAATGGGAAGAGAGAGAGACGTGACTCCACAGCTGAGCACAGCACCGAGGGCTCTTCGTATTGACAAAAAACTAATAAAAACGGGAAATGCTTCTCTCTGTAATTATCTCAGAGGTTCAGTCCTGCAGGTATTGTGCATCCCTGCTCCTACACGCGCGCATGGGAAAGAAGAGGTAGGAGTTCGGGAAGGATCTAACACAAGGTGTTGGAGATCGATCCTACGCGGCTCCTTCTAGCATTAAAACATGCAGAATGAATTCTGCTTCTGTACACAGGACAATTAACTAGTTCTACAAAAAACGTCCCAGTGTTGAACTTCAGCTGCAGCCTGAGCCTAGCCCTCCTACTTCGAGTTAATCGAACACCCAGCACTACCAAAGAATTCACATGGTCACTTCAGAACATTTTGTGAAGGTCCACCGTATCTCACGCCTTCACTGTGAGAGCAGAGCAGGTGTCCTCCTCCTCCTCCTCCTCCTCCTCAGCTCTCAGCCTCCAGGGAGGATGTCTGCACTGGGAATGGAAAAAATGCCACTGGCATATGAGGCACTGGAGAAGGTCAGGATTTACAAGAGGAAGAGTCTGAGATAGTCTGTGATGTCTTGCTTCTCACTTGATCCATTTCAAATCTCGACAGGCACCAGCTTCTCAGATGAAGGGCTATCAAACTGTTCTTTTAATTTCTGGGTCCTTGCAGGGCCTTTAGTCCCTGAGCCACACAAATGCAGTGTCAGCTGCACAGGAGAGCCGGGCCACTCAGGACAGCGCAGCCACAAGTCACCACACAGGCCAAGGATCTGTGCTGGCCAAAGGAAGGGAAACACCTGTGACAGGGGAGGTGCATACAGGGAGAAAAGCGACAGGTCTCCCAGATTCCACTGAAAATTTACTGAACCACTGCACATCACTTACCTGTGAACGTCTGCTGAGTTACAGGGAGCTGCTGATGGAGATGAGGCATCAGGCAGTTAGAATGTCATTCGTTAATGAAAAGGTCTTAGACATTTAAAGAATGGGAGCTAAGACAGGCTCAGATGTCCACGCAAATGTGATTCTTGACCTATGCTCCAAAGGCCTTATTTATTAACAAGGAGGCAAATATGCATGATGCCAAAGATGGAAAGAAATATGACTGTACCTCTGAAGCACCCTGGCGTGAAACCGAGCTTTCCGAAGGCCACAAGCACCCTTCCTGCAATGCAGAAGGGAACAACGAATGAGAAAAGTCACGTGACAATCCTACCTCAATACCACACCGAGCCATCAGCTCCTAACCATTGGTTACCCACACCTAAGGGAAGTCCCAGCCCTTGCTTTCTAGAAGCAGAGCGAACAGCAGCTCTGCATCCAAGCAGGTCAAGCTCAGTGCACTGTGAACGTGCAGAGACACCAGCCCCAGCAGCCGGCCTCACAAACCACAGGGATGCAGCAGGCCTGGCCCAGCCACCTCGGGACGTGGCTGTCATCAAGTCTGACGAAGCCTGTCCCGCTGTCCTGATAACGTAAGGAATCGAAACAGTGCACAACAAAACCTGATGACACCTGCCATGCCCCATGGAGAAGGGACATTCACTCTAAACCCGAGGATACCCTGGTCAAAACCGTTGGGTGCTCAATTCCCACCATAAAACAACAACAAAACAGCTGAGGTTTCAGCCACCAGTTCCCCTCTTCAGGCACTTCCCAGTCACCTTCTCAGGGCAAAGCGTTTTCTCTCTCACACCCCGGCAGCCTGTTTTAGCAATGTACCCAGGGCACAATAAAAGGGTGAAGAAAAAGTTGTCAGCTTCAAGTGTATTGTTATTTTCCCTCTCCATTTTTTTACAGAAGCAATATGTACTGCAATTAATTTATTTTATTGGAAAACTTCAAAGCTGAAGAGGATAAACAAGAGCAATTGTAAAGGACAGAATTTCAACCTTACTGGGGAAAAAAAATCAAAACAATACATGGTTATGGGCATTTTCCTAGTGCTAAGTAAACCTGCATGATTTTATAGGCACCAGCAATTTTAGAAAGGAAAACGCACACTGCAAATCCTACTGTACAGCTTTTTCTCACCAGAGCATCTTTGAACATATTTCAGATGTAAAAATAGACCTAACTAGATGTTCAGCACGGCACTCAGAGACCAAAACCGTCTGCGATCTTGTCAGGAGAGTCCACCACGGAGGAAAGCTTTTCTGGGAGGAATCTCCCATAGGATTCAGCTGTTAAGAGAAATGCTTTGAATAACAAAGCCTGTCAGTCACTTCTCTTCTGTAGCTATTGAGAGCAGATGAAGGCTGAAAATTAAAGTTATTTACGATTTCCTTTTGCAGCTATCCACACTCACTAACACCTGATATGAAGGAAGAATCCTAAATAGACTCATGTACTACAGTGGCAGTATGTAAGATTTTGCTAAGTACAGAAACAATAACTGTGTCACTGCAGTGGTTCATGTCACACCGGTATCCACCTTCCCTTCTAGCCCTCCATCACCCAGATGCCCACCTTTTGCAATCTCTGAGGGTGTATGTGCACAACTTCAGCCAATCAAGTTATCAGCAGCTGGCCAAGCAGGCTCCAAGCCTATTGCAATTCAGTAAAATCTATCAGCCAGTGCTGAGATGCCCAGCTAACAGCCCGTGGGCTGCATGCAGCCTGCTGTTCCACAGCAAAGCCCGAGCGATGACTTCAAATACGACAGCATGCGGCTTTATGCTTAGTGCCACCTTCTCTCCTTTAAAACGTTCAGGTTCAGAAGGAAGAAAAAAAAACCAAAACTGAAGACCCAGCCCAGAAAGGAATTCGATCCACCACTGACATTCATGTTACTTTAAAGTCACTTCAGAACGTGCTGCCGGTGTGAAGATGGAAGTGACAACCCCCCATCCCATTACCCTCCTAAGGCAGGAGACTGAGAAGAGCCAAAGGAGATGGCTCAGTGTGGAGCAAAGCTTTCCACCCAGACACACAGTAGGACCTGCACCTCGGCACAAAGAACCAAGGATCAGCCTTGGAATCAGCAGCATCCAACAGAATGTACTTCTACTAGTGATGCCTGAACGCTGGTCCAGGAGAAGACACTGCAGCTGCTGCAGAGACCTGCAGAAAGCAACCAGGGTGCTAGGATTCCACAACCAGGAGCCCAGTCTTGCTGTGATTCTTACTTAATGCGTGGACAAGGAGCTCTCAGCAAGGTCAGTGAGGGCTGAGCCTGAGTACCTGCACCCTACGCTTCTTTTGTGGGCCATACGTCACCTCTCTGCTTCTTCTGGATAAATCTAAACAACTTGCTTCATTTGTATTTTACAAACACTTATAGCTTCAGACTTTTTTGAGGCTGTGTTTAACCGCCACCCAACTACCACGGGTCAGCATCAGCAAACTGATGGACAGGAGGAAAGAAATGTACTGGAAGAGGAATTTTTAACTCGAGATGAACTGCAGGTAAAAGTGTATGCTCTGTAAGAAAAGCTGCTCAAACTGTAATGAAGCTAAACCAACCCATACCGTCACAAACTTGCTTATTTACTGAATCCCTGAAGGAGATCTTTGGCTTTTTTTTTCACTCTTTTTCACTTTTCCATTTCTGACAATTAGAACTGCACCTGAAGTGGTACTTCCTGAGAAACAAGTCAGCTCTGTACTGTCTGACATGCATTTTGAAGAATCACAGAACCATGAAGGTTGGAAATGACCACTAAGACCATCTAGTCCAGCCACTGACCCACTGTGCCCACTGACCACATCCCTCAGTGCCACATCCACATAAGCCCCAGGGATGGTGACTCCAGCACCTCCCTGGGCAGCCCGTTCCAGGTACTAAGAGCGTCTTGCTTTTCCGCTGGATTTTATAGAACAATATATAAACACGTATACATAACATTCACACACCTGTACGTACATGCCTCTGTTTTGCGGCTGAAGCATTAGGCAGGCACTGCAGTTTCTGACCGTGGCCCTAGGTGGCAGTGCCATATTACACCACAGTGCTCCGGGAACACACACACACACACACACACACACACACACACACACACAGGTCCCTACCACACTGCCTCTTGGCCAATGCAGTCCATCACAGCTCCTAAGATGCAATGCTTTCTGTCCCAGGTAGGAGCAAGGCAGAACAGTCCCTAACAAAATGACAAGCATTGCAGCAAGACTGCGCTTTCCACTGAGATCTGCATTTCCAGAGGGCAGGAAAGGTTGCACTGTCTGGCAGAAGGGCACACACAGTTCCAGCCAGGGGTTTGAGAATTATGGAGAGCCCAACTCTTGCTCTTATTCTGCCTCGTGACATTTGCAGTGCTTATTTCTGTTATTTGACAGAAACTTCACAACACTTTTCCACTTCTCTTCATGTAAGTGAAGGAAACAAGCATTCTTACACTTCCTTTAGGTCAGCTCTTAAGGGGAAGTTCCTTACTCACAGGGCAGTGAGGTGCTTGTACAGCTGCCCACAGAAGCTGTGGTGCCCCATCCCTGGAGGTGCTCAAGGACGGGTTGGATGGGGCCCTGTGCAGCTGAGCTGTGGGTGGCAGCCCTGCCCACAGCACGGGATTGCGGCTGGGTGGGCTCTGAGGCTCCTTCCAACCCAAGCCATTCTGTGGTTCCAGGATTTAGAGATGAAGCAGGTTGCCCAAGGACATGCTGAGTCAGTAGCTCTCAGGAGTTGGTGCTCCTTGCTTCAGGTCCCACTTGTAGATCGCCTCGATGCTGCCTTTCTTATTAAAGGTGTTCTGACTTCATTGTGGCGGACTTCAAAGAGCAGCAGCCAGAACATGCTGTCTCTCCCAGCAGACAGGAGAACAGCATGTGCACCCAGCTCCTTGCAGCTGATGTCTGGCACAAAGGAAGAGGTTTGGCCAAGCAGGGTGGCCTCTCCCATCTCTGCTTTCCTCTGGCCATACACTTGGGTTCTCGCTGGCACTGGGGTTTTCAGTTCTCACTCTCCTGAATTTCCCCTTTTATTTGGAAAGAGCAATTGTGGGACAGCACACAGCACTTTTACACCTGTGCTCATGGGCCTGGGCACTCAGGATAGATCCCAGTGGCAGCAGACCAGCTCGAGCGCTCCACACTTCTTCCCCACTGATTTGCCAAGAGACAAAGACACAATGACAGAAGCCACCATGGCGGGAGGGAGGAATCCATTTAGCACTATCAGAAGCTCATTAAGCACCTCCCCGCGAGTCACTTCATGAATCAGCTCTCCCTCAACGTCCCCCTGGAAATCACGGGTGATGACACTCCAGATTAATCACCACCAAGCACGGTTCACCTCGCTACTGCCCCGGCATCCGACACCGCCTCCCACGGTGCGGCCATCGCCTGCACCCCTGGGACGTGCCTCCCTGGGGCTGCCACGTGGCTCCGTCCCAAAGCGACGCGGCCCTGACCCCACCTGCTGCCAACGGGCTGCCCAGAAGGGGGGAAATGTTTAATATTTCATTTGGTGCGATACAGACACCACTTAACACCAACACAGCTGGTGCTCGGCGGTGCTCACGGTTCTCTCCCCCAAACTTGTATTTCTGCTCATATTAAAACAGCGGTTAAATTCCACCTCGGCTGTTGCAGCAAGCAGGGCCTGTGTGTTGTTAAGGTTTGTGTGTTTTAATATCCACAACGGGACACAGCACGGCCTGCACCTCAGTGGGATAACCTAATACTTCTCAAAGCTCAGAGGTCTGCCCATGCCCAGCCGTGGTCTGCTTAAGGCCTCCACACAGTGCAATAAAATAAACACAGACAGAGCAAAGACTGGAATGTGGTAAGGTGCTAGAAAGGGGGAATTAAAAACAAACAAAAAAACCCCCAAAAAAGCTGAATCTGAACCGATGGCCATAGAGGAAAGCCACTACTTCTTGGGATGTAACTATCGTGTTTTATGAAATCAGTCTCTTTTCTGCCATTTGAGTGTTACTAACACCTGGCATTCCAGCGATATTTCATCTTCTTTTCAATATTCACATATCTGGAAAACAAGAATTTCAACCTCCAGGCCTTTTCTGTTTTTCTTTTAACATGAAGGGAGTTCAGCCAGACGAAACAGAAACCCATAAGCACATGTTGCATGTCATTATTTTGAAGCCCGTGGGTTTTACAGGTGTAAGGCTGGTGATCGAGGTGGCAGAGAACTCACCCTTTCATGGCCACTGTAGATCTACAAGGAAACACAATGAACGAGATGGGCTGTGGGCAAGCCAAGTAGGAAGTGCAATTCAGCAACAGCTCAGCTGCTGGAAAGGCAGCATCACCAGAGATAGGCCAGGATGCAGGGGAAGGTGCACAGCTCAGTGTAGCACAGGCATGGAAAAAAATAAAGCCTAGCTGAATAGGAAAGGCAACATCCTGCCTCCTGCTACACCTCTGCAGCCTCAGCCAGGTTACGGGGGTTTCCCTGCATAGCTCACTGCAGAATTAGCCACCTCGTTTACTGCTCTCTTTTAAAAAATACTGCTGAACTTCCTCTGTTTTCACTCACCATTCCTCTTCCAACAAAAGGCCTGAGTCAGAATGACATTCCCTGGACACATTAGTGGTTAATAAGCACTTAAATCCATTTTCAGAGTCTGTACACCACAAAAAGTCTGTTCCCTTGGGAAAAAGCCCGCTTCCCAACAGTACTCACACACAGACCAGGGCCTGCCTGGTTAAAACACAGACGTATTTTACTGACCCCACATCTGACAGCACATGCTATCACAGAATCACAAAATGCCTCGCGTTGGAAGGGACCTCGGAGCCCATCCAGCCCCAACTCCGTGCTGTGGGCAGGGCTGCCCCCCCAGCTCAGCTGCACAGGGTCCCATCCAACCTGGCCCTGAGCACCTCCAGGGATGGGGCACCACAGCTCCTCTGGGCAGCTGTGCCAGCGCCTCACCGCCCTCTGAGGAAAGAGCTTCCCTCTAACATCTAACCTGACTCTCTCTCTTTTGTTAAGACACATTCCCCCTTCTACTGTCACTGTCAGAACACGTAAAAAGTTGCTCCCTCTCCTGTTTATACATTCCCTTTAAGTACCGGAGGCTGTGATGAGGTCCTCCCAGGGCCTTCTCTTCTCTGCTATCCACTGGCCTCGTGCAACCAGCTCTGGACCGCAAGACCAGATGGGTCCCTTCCAGTTTCACATCACCACACAAACACTTCTGTTTCCTGACTGTCAGGAGCTGCACACTGCTTCTGTGGGCTGTGCTGCAAAAAAGCACACAGCTGGCTCCTGCCAGAATTTCCTTCTAACGCCTAAGACAAAGGAGAACTCAAACATACTTGACACCTGACCCCAGAGAACTCTCAAGTCCTCTTCCTCACACAAATGGCCTTTTTTTAAGACTGGCTTCAGCCTACCAGAAACCAAGATGAGTAACAGTGCTGACAAACCCACACCAGACAGTTTTCAGAAGAATAAGTAACCAGTTTTTGACAACGCACTATCAATTCCTACGAAGTGCACACTTGACTGCGATCGCCGTTACTCACAAAGGTGTCATCTAAACGAAACTGAGTCAGAGTTTTAAAAATGACTGAAGAGCAGATTTGGATAGTAACGCAGCTGCCAAGTCCTCACTGTCAATTCACATGCCCTTATTTGCAAGAAGATGATGCTTACTCCCTGGTTTCCAAGAGAAAAGGCGCCATTCACTCAAGCAACAGTCAATACTAACGAACCATGCAAAGGAAATAATGGGTTACTTCATGCATTTGACAGCTCACTGCCATTTTAAAAGATTTGTGAAGATGAAAATGTGTTTCCTCTATCTGAAATCATGTCATCTTAGGTACTCAGAGCGATTATAGCTAACATTTTCCGGACCGAAGTGTGGTTCTTGAATTAGGGCGTCCATTGCAAAGAAATTCTCAAATTAATTCAGTCAATTTTTCCAGTCCAGAAGTCAACAGGGTTAAGGTTTCACAAGCTCTAGTTTCACCTGTATCCAGAGCTCAATGCTCCTGGGGAGCGGAGCAATGGGCAGCAAGGCTCCTCTCAAGGCAAGGCACAAGAGTCACCTCAGTGGAAGAGTGCTAAAGAAAACAATTCGTTTTCAGCCAGATTAGCCCCCAGAAGTTCTCACTATGTCCTTCTGATAAGGAGAACACGGAACAAGAGGAAACACTCAATTGGTGTGGAAAGAAGGGCAGTTCAAGCTTCACTGGACTGAAGGCTATTTTAAGCTATCAGACTGTGCCTTCCAGTTGTGACCATACAGTCGTTTTGCGAGAGAAGTGGCGAAACAACAGAGCTGCCAGGAACGGAGTGCATCACCAAGTGACCCTCACAAACTGCTCTGTGGCCACCACAGCCAGCAGAGAAGCGAAGGGCACCACTCAGACAAGGACAAAAAGCACACTGGAGAAAGGATCTTCCTACATCATCATGGGATGCTCTGGCACTGAAGGCTCCGAGGGACACCTCTAGGTCAGGGACGCTCTGTGGTTAACCCCAGCAAGGGAGCAGTGCAGCCCACCCACCGAACTTCCATCTCCCAAGGTGAGTTAGGTATCCACATACTGATGGGTTGACTACAGACGGCCTCTGTGAGTCCAAATGGAGATTCAGCCTTAAGTGTTTCGCTCTCCAGCAAAACATCTATAGCACTCCAGGTCCTTGGGAAGGATACTGTGCCTAATATTTTCTTGCTCTTTCAGTGAAACATAAACACATTTTTACGAGCAACTACTGGAAAAGCTCTGGATACAGCCGAGTGTCACTGCAGCTCCATAAAACAGTAACAGTGGTAAAACTCCAGGACATCAGTAAATACACAAGAAGTCACAACAACACACGTCAGTTCTTCATACCCAAAGAAGTAAATGGCTTTACTTCTCCTCCAACCCCTCCTAAATCACATCAGTAGTGAACAGTATGTCACTCCTGAACCTCCAAGCACAAAATGATAATACACTACATAGAACACAGCAGGGCCCAAAAATACTCAAAGGCAGCCAACTTTATATTTATGTTCTATTCTTCCCACTGACAAATGCGATGTCAGTGACAGAGTTAACTGTAGGAAACACGAAAACTGACAGCAGAGCTTTTTAGAACAGTTGCATACATCAGAGCTCCTCTGCAGCCTCCGATGCGGAGGAGCACAGCACGAGAAGGAATTTGGTAGCAGAGTGTGTACTCACTGTCTGCAAAGTATCCTCCTGCCTTCTGCTTTGGCTCTGCCGGTTGATGAAGGAGCGCGTCGAGAGTTTGTAATGGTTCAACAAGCAGATGATCACTACCACCATAACAGTTATAACCACAATGATGATGATGATTTGAACAAACTCCAGTTCAGCTAAAAGAAAGAAAAGAAGAAAAACACGTCAGTCACACACACAGTGTAATTCATCACAGAAGTAACCGTATTTCATCAGAATCAAAGCCGTCCATTTTGAAAAGTTTGGTAAAGAAAACCGTGTCCTAAAATGTGATTGTTTTTTTTCTGTTCCATTGCATTGCTCATCAACTGGTGCAAGTGCCTGCAGGTCTAAGGTAAGAAATTTCACAGTGAGCCTTCACTGCTGCCTTTACTGGTAACAAATCCTTCAGCACAAACAATTCCTCTGCGAAAACAAAACAAAATGAAACAAATCCCCTACTTTAATCGCCACTGGCATCACCACCAAGAGCCAGAGGGCTCGGTGAGCTTCAAAGCAGAGCTCACAGAGGGAGCCCGCAGGACATGGTACCCAGTGTTCTGACAACCCACTTTCTGCTGCTGGACTCAAAACCAAAACCAGGAAGATTGCAGGGAGGAAAAGCTTCCTTAATTTTTATCAGCTAAGTGGTATGAAAGTTGTCCGAACCAAGCTGAAAGCAACCTTCTTCTCCAACTGGACCTATACAAAGTACCTTTTTCAATTACTTATTCCCCCTCAGACTAGAAGAGAATTACTGTTCTAGGGCGTTCTCATTCAGTGGGAGTGTAAAAGAGATCCGGCACTCAATATCAAGGTATCTTCCACCACTGTTACAAAGAAACCAGGCTCTCAGTGAGCACTACCGGAGCCCCACCACAATGCCCCAAGCTCTGCCCATACCACTAAGCGTATTTAGAAATCACTTGCAGTCCCTTTTGCACCCTTCCAGCTGTACCAGAGCAGCATAGATGAGCAACCTAAGGGAAGAAATTGCCTTCTGGAAGCTACAGTTACTGATATTTCTATGGAAACTGTATTGCTTGCAAGGGATGCTCTCATCTCGAAAGACAGCATTGGTTAATGGGAGGTCTCAGGCAAAACACAAAGAAGCAATGGGAGTTGCTTGGCTTTCAGCACTTTGCAAAGATCACACTACTTCTGGACACCAAAACATGAATTTGGGGGAACCAGTATAAAATTCTTGCCTTAAAAAGTCAGCGAGGGAAGAATGACACAAAAAAGAGAAGGAAAAAAAAAAAAAAAAAAAGCCAAAGCAAACATCAGAGAAAACAAGTCTGTTCTCTCTTAACCCTTTAATCTGTAGTCATCCTCAACCTTCAGTGCAGTACCGGTAGCCGAAGATTACACAAACGCCACCACTACAACACCAAGCCAAGAACACATCTTTTACACACACAGCATCACCTGTGGCAGAGCTGGAGGAAACCCAAGGCTGTTTCAGTACTCTCAGACCCCTGGCAAACCAACCCCGAGACCCAAAGAGCTGGAAGCGTGCTGGTGCCCAGAAGGACAGGTGCCGAGAAGAGCCCGACACAGGCTTGCCACAGTTGCGGTTCAGATTCTGTGGCTACGGTGCATCAAAGAGTTTGTTTGACCCAAAGTTTTTTGTCGTTTCCCCCCTCTTGATCTACGCAACGCTTTAGTCTGGAAACTGTGAGCGCTGCTGAAGGGCAACAGGCACAACCGGCAATGTTGATTTAGGCTTTCCTAGAATGCAGAGATCACTGGAATGGCACGTTACTTCTCTGTGTGCCAAGGGCACTCTTCTACACTGGCTGAGGCCCCGGCACTTCGGTGGAAGAGCCCTGCACCTCTCCTTTGGGAACCAGCAGTTGGGGCTGTGAGCAATTCCCTTCGGGGAGGGCGGGGGAATCGCCGGGACGTGCTGGGCTGAAACACTATATGCGGCCATGCGATAGGATCACAGCACACACGCATGAGCACATGGGATTTTCCAAGCTCAGCCTTCTGTCGCTGACATTGGAACACCACAAAGCATCCTGCTGCTGTTCCAGAGGAGGGGAAGAGGCGTTTAACCTCCTCTTCCTCCTGCCCCTCGGGTTCATCAGCGGGTTATTAATAGGAAAAGGGAAAGAGCAAAAGGCATGGGCTGAGGCTGTCTGCGCTCTCTGGCACTGCTCGCGGCAAAGGAACGGCTCCTGGCGTTTGGGCACACACACATGGCACGCGTGCGGGGGGGTGAGGGACCCCGGTGACGTGCGGCAGCCCCCACGCTGCCTTCCCGGCAGGCTTTGTCCTAATATGGACTTTTTCCGTAAATAAAAGCGGGGGAGAAGGCAAGGGGATATGGAAACGAGACGTTTTTGCCTCCCCGTAACCCCCCCCGTGCACAGACACCCACTGCTTCACATGCACCAAACAGTATGTTCTGTTTGTTGGCTTTCCAGATCACTACCTTCCCCTCGCGCAAAAGTCAAGCGTGCGTGTAATGAAAACCACCTTCACAGAAGAGTAAGAGCAAACCATATCATTTATTGCCCTACAGCCTGCCCCACGCGGAGTTCCCACGCCCGAAACCACCCTCCGTGAGCCGGCTGCGCCCTGCCAGCCCTCCAACCATAGCGTCCCACAGCTCCTGCGACCGTGTCCCACAGCTCCTGCCCCGCAGCGCCCGTCCCGCACTCCCCATCCGAGGGAGCTCCCGGAGCACCGCCCGCGCGGCCGCGAACGACAAGCGAAGCGGCAGTACCTCTTTCCAACAACAGGTCTCTTAACCGTGCATCCTTCACCGCGGTACTGTTAAGCTGCTCCCTGGACATACTGTGTCCGCTGGGAAGGGAGGGCCTCCGCGCCCCGCATCGCCCGCCCGCCTCCGAGCTGCGCCCGGCTTGCTCCGCTGCCTGCCCGCCCGCCCGCCTGCCTGCCCGCCCGTCTGTCTGTCTGTCTGTCCGCCTGTCTGTCTCTGCAGACACCGGGCGGAACGCGGCTGCCCGAGCGGAGCCGCGCGCTTTAACGACCGCGCTTTAACGATCGAACCGTTCTCAGTCGGCTCAAGGCGCTCGCTGGGCTCCAGCT